>OZ010789.1:145458609-146905526 GCA_963932465.1 Maratus speciosus
ACTATTTCGTTATTGATTTTGGTGATTGTTCTATCTACCCTGCTTAGTGCAAAAATACCTTCTCTTCCAATGCATAGTTTGCATTTTGCTTATTTTAAACTTTTGTTATCTTCTAGAACTTTCTTGACAAGATAACAGTTAAATTTTCTGATATCTTCTGTAATACATTTTCTTACGGTTTTACAGAATTCAGCATATTGAACTTTTGATTTAGGGTCGTTTTTCTTCATTTTAAATTCTCTGCGTTTCTCCAAATTCCTCCACGCTGGCCAAGCGAATTGGAGGAAGCTCATCCGCGTTCGTTCCCCATGCAATTGTAAATTCAATCCCTAATTTTATTAAGATACAAAAAAAATAATAATGGCGTGATTTGACAAGTATTTGTAGACGTTTTAGTGTTTTAAACACAGTAATGCATCGAAAAACTGCAAACTTTGAAATTCTTTCAATTAAAAAAAATTCTCAATTTTTACCCACAAAATGATTTTTTTCTTGTCAAAATCAGTTTTTTAAGTATTACCTATAATAATATGCGTATATACAGTCGTGGCCAAAAGTTTAGGACCACAGTGCAGAAACTAGCATTTTTACAATCGAAACCACTGATAACATCATAAATCAAATTGATTGCGTCAGATGGCGTCATTCCGTCTGGCAGTGGAGTACTGTATTCACTTTTTGTTTGATCTTTGAGTAATAAACGTCGCAGATGCAATTGTTGCTTGTTTTGCAAGTTTTGAAAACCTATGATAATGGGTCGAAAATCGTCAGTTTCTGAAGCTTAGCGTGCACAAAATGTTATTCTTCGTAATGAAGGACATTGTGAACGATTAGTTAGTGAACTAGTAAGACGTAGTAAGA
Organism: Maratus speciosus; assembly: GCA_963932465.1. Lineage (NCBI taxonomy): Eukaryota > Metazoa > Arthropoda > Arachnida > Araneae > Salticidae > Maratus > Maratus speciosus. The sequence continues at coordinate 145,459,471 of OZ010789.1, forward strand.
ATGCAGTTCACAATGCGATCAAGAAATTTAAAGAAACAGGGACTTAAGTTGATGCCAAAATGTGTGGTCGACCTCGTAAAACCACACCTAGGGATGACCATGTCATTAGGAGAATAGCAGTTCGTTCTCCAATGAGTTCCGCAAGCAAGATATCGTCAGTACTGCTTGTAAAATGTGCGGATGTCAGTCGTAGAACAGTAAGTCGGCGTTTGTTTGACGACTTTCATTTAAAATCCCATAAACCTGCAAAAAAACCCAGGTTAACAGTGGCCATGAGAGCTAAGCGCTTGGACTTTGCCAATAAACATGCCAAATGGACAATTCGTCAGTTGCAACAGGTTTTTTTGCGGACGAATCTACCATACAGCAGTTCTCTACACACAAGTACTATGTTCGTAGACCTCCTGGAAAGCGATTCGATGAACGTTACACTTTACAGACTGTTAAACACTCCCCAAGTGTCATGATTTGGAGTGGAATGTCAGTGAACGGAACGGCTGCATTGTTCTTACTACCACCAGGAACATCTATGAATGGCAAAAAAATATGTGGATTTGTTGAAGGAGACGTTAGAATTACACATGGCCGTTCATAAATACACAATTTTTATGCATGATGGTGCACCATGTCATCGTTCTAAAATTATTACACAGTTTATGAAGACGAAGAAAATTCAAATCCTTGATTGGCATGGAAACAGTCCCGATTTGAATCCAATTGAAAACTTTTGGGCTCCCTTAAAGCACAAGGTCTCTGAGAAACAGTCAACAAGTGCTAAGAAACCCGGAAAAGCAATTAAGGAAGTTTGGGTCTGCATACTGCCGAAGTCTGGTAGAGAGCATGCCAAAACGTTTGCAGGCTGTAATAAAAGCTAACAGCGGACCAACAAAATATTGATTTTTCTGTAAAATTTGTTTTTAATGTATATGATTTATATGCGTAGAAATGTAATATTCATGTAGTAAACAGAGTTTATAATTTTACTAACGAGTAAGTATTCAATTTATTGTCTGGATCTTAATTTTCAGTGGTGGTCCTAAACTTATGGCTGTAATAAGCAAATGTACATCATTCATGTACATAAAAAAGAAAAAAAATCTTTTTAAAGTTCTTCAAAGCGTACCGATTCCCCTTACGTCAATTAGTGTGATAACAATTTAATTAAAATTTTATACAAATAATAATAGGCTTTGAAAATATAAAATATTTAATATTATAAAATTTTACTTATTTTGATTCATTAAATATTATGATTAGATGCAAATAACCTCTCAAAAAATAAGTTTTAATTTAGAATGGTTGATATTTAAGGTTTATAAAGAAATATTATGATGCATTAGTTGTCTAAAATTCCCTAATGGTACTAATTATTTAGACCTTATAAGTTCAATCCAGACTTTATTTTCTTAATTTATAGAAAGCTTTCTCATAAGATCATATTTGCCTTAATGTTGATTATGAAGCAGAAGTAATAATCATAGCTCAAAAGAAATGTATTCTCGGCATTCCTGGTAATGGGTAAATTAAATAAGGTGGACATTTTCTTTAGTCATTTATTTTATCTTAAATCTAATTTTTAAATTAAAGTGAGTGCGTCAAGATGTAATGTTCGTTAAAAATAAATAAGAAGAAAATGACTCTTCGAGATGGCTTAATTTAAATGAACACATAAACTTAATTAAAATTACATTTATCTTAAAAGGCACTCATTTCTAAACCTTTAATAGTAAAACATTCAAAAATTATTCTAAAAAAAATATCCCGAGGGATATTCCAGTAACAAAATTATTATTGAAATAATTATACATCTATATTTATCCTTACAGTATGATTGTGATAAGGGGATTTTTTTTAAAGTAATCAAACAACAACAACAAAAATATAAAAAAAGAGAAAGTTTCTTATTATTGAACGCCAGTTGGCATAATTTAATAGGAACAATATGGTATGGCATGATATAGTGGGCGGTTTTTGTGTGTGAGCGTGTGACAACCCTTTTGTAAACCACATTCATTTTGAACTACATTATAGTTACTGCCGCTCCTGCTTGACACGCTGTGCACAATAATATTAATTGTGAAACATTCAAAAATCATTCTAAAAAAATATACCGAGGAATATTCCAGTAACTAAATTATTATTAAAATATTTACACATATATATTTATCCTTAGAACGTGATTGTGATAAGGCGAATTTTTTTTTTAAAGTAATCAAACAACAACAAAAAAAAAATATCTAAAAAGAGAGAGTTTCTTATTATTGAATGCCAGTTGGCATAATTTAATAGGAACAATGTAGTATGGCACAATACAGTGGGCGGTTTTTGTGTGTGAGCGTGTGACAACCTTTTAATGGAAACCGCATTTATTTTGAACTACATTATAGGTACTGTCGCTCCTGCTTGACATGCTGTGCAGAATAATATATTGAAACATTTGAAGTGTCTTTGTAAAAACACTTATATGAATAAATAAACTAGTAAATCAGCAGCTCAGGAGCATCAACGTCATCTTTGCAAGTCATTATTTTTTAACACACTCTGCTTAATATTGAACTTCCTATAAATCGCAATTTAAAGATTTGAAATTACACAAATATTTATAAAAAAAATACTTTGAAAGTTTTAGAAATTAGAGGTGTTAAGCATGTTGTTATGCAATAATATTCTGAAATTCTGATGAAATTTTGAGATAATAATGTGCATTTCTTCGGGAGGGGGGGGGGGGGGTTCTACCCCTAAATCCCCCGTAGTCTCATTAAATTTACATGCGTAAATTCCTATTGATTGTGCGAATTGTTCTAGTGTATGTTAGATTCATTTTTACAATATTATTTTATTAGCATATTCAACAGTTTGAACAAACATTTTTATGTTTTCCCAGTATCCGAATAGCAGTATTTACTTGCCTGCCAACCACAAATACCTTCATATGATGGAAAAGGAACTTATGGAAATGTAAACTGAATCTTTTAATTTATATCTAATTTAGAAATCTAATGTTTTTACGATTTTTGTTTCCGAAAAACAGTTTTAATTATCTTTCTATAATATTACATCTAAGATTTTATCTAAATACAATCTAATATACCCGATAGCATTAATTAATTAAAATTACCCCAAAGCAGGCATATTAAGAGAGTTTTAAACCTAGTTCGTAATCATCATCGTGTCCAATGCCAATTGACTAAATAGCTAACATGATTTGGCCCTAAAAAGTATTTATTGTTATAATCATTTAAAAGTACCCACAGTCAATTTAAAACTATAGTGTTACTAAAATTTTTCATATTTGACGCACACGTATGTTGCAGATCAATTTAGGAACCAGACTTTCTGTTTTATCCTGCACAATCTGGATTATTTGCATAATTTTTTAACTAGACTAGCAAATACAGCTGCTAGATAACTGATAAACAAAAAGAGAAAAATTAAACATGTATCATGCCAATTAAGTAAATTTATAAAACAAAATGTTTTATATTACTGGAACACGCGTATAAAATTCCACCAAAAATTATATACCTCATTTAAAAAATCAGGTGTAATTTGACAAATGTATTGACAAAATTTCAAACTAATAGTAATAATTCATAACCCTTATTGGGAAATTTCAGCATCCATAATTTTCCATTTAAATCTAATTATAAAATGCGCCAATTTCTTTCAGCAGATGGAAAGTTTAAAATAGTCAGAATTGCCGTAGAAAAGCATTATGTCGCAAAATAAGATATTCTATATTTTCCGAACGAATGGACCAATTATAACCAAAAACAATGCAGTTAGAAACGGGTACTTCACCAACATGCCTACATAATCACAATCTAATCAGAGGATTTTTGCTGCGGTTATCGTGGAACAGACAGACTAATAGACGGAAACAAAAAAAATTTCGTGTCTCCACAGTAAGCCTCACTGACGTTTCAGCAATAAATGTACAACGTGGCCATAATTAAACTGACGGTACTCAGAGTGTTCTGTAGCGCGATTTAATTGCGAGAATAGCGCCAAATTTTGTAGGAATATTAAACAAAACGGGGGACGATGGATTCCACAAAATAATAATAATAATTCCAAAAATCACCGCCAGGGGAATATGTGGCGCTGTTTATTCGAAAAAGAGAGTTTCAAAAAAGAAGAATCAATACTGAAATAAAGTTACCGTTTATTTAGCACTTCCAACTCAGGTTCGATTTGGCCGCCGTTTTTGTGGACAACATATTGCATTCTGTGCACAGCGTTTACAACAGCAGAGAATAACATGTCTGCAGGAGACTCCCGTACAGTTCGCGATATGTTATCCTTCAACGTAGCCAGGTCCTGGACATCTCCGTGATAGACATTGGACTTTAGGTAACCCCATAGCCAAAAGTCGCAGGGTGTAAGATCAGGGGACCGAGGTGGCCATGCAGTTGCAAAACAGCGGCTAATGACTCTTTCTGTTGCGAATTTCTGTCGTAGCAGCTGCTGTACCCGCAAAGCAATATGTAGAGGGGCTACATCTTGCATGTAAATGATTTTCTACAGGCGCTGTCTTTGCTGAAGTGCCGGAATAACAAACTTGTTTAACATTTGGCGATATTTGTCTCCGGTAACAGAACAAGTTACAGGTCCTGTCGGAGTAATGTTCTCATAGAAGAATGGACCTATGATCATATCTGCTGTGAAATTACACCAAACAGTTATATTTGGTGAATGCAAAGGAATTTCTTTAAATGCTCTTGGTGACTTGTTATCCCAAATACCGCAGTTCTGCGTATTTACAGTTCCATTCAGGTAAAAGTGGGCCTCGTCTCCCCATAAGATTTCCCAGGGCAAAGCATCACCCAACTCCATTCTGGAAAAAAAAGTGAGAGCAAAAGTCAATCGCTTACCATGGTCGGTGTGACGTAACTCTTCTACACGGCTGATCTTGTGTGGATAGAAGTGGATAATTTTCGTAGGATTTTCCATACCGTACAATAAGGCATATCTAGATTCTGAGCTATCCCACGAGCGCTGGAAGTGGTAGCAATATTGCCTGGTGCTCTATCGACAATCGCCGTTGCCACTTCTTCGATTGTATCCTGTGATACGGGTTTTCGTCCTCTGCCTGACTGAACATTTAGAGAACCTGTTTTCTCAAACTTCTCAACCATTGCTTTTAAACCATTAACTGACAAAGGACCGATGCCTTTACGCATTTTTTTGTGGTTTCTTAAAGCACGAAGAGCGGCTGGTGCATTGCACTGGTTGAAGTAAAAGAATTCGATTAGTAGAGCTCGCTCTACTAAAGAAGGAGACATTATGAAAGATAACTTTCATTGAAATTGCTTCTAAAAGTAGCACATTAACTTTTAAAGCCGAACAAGCTGATGCTGTGCCAAAAGATGTAACGTGAAATTTGAATAAAGAACTTCTTCTGCTGTTGCTTTCTTTGGGGCTCTGTAAGTGAAATTGCCGATAAAGAAACTTTAGCAGTGTTTATGTAAATATTTAGCTTTTTATGAACTGTTACCATTTTGAACTTGGATTAAATTGTTAAATACGTTAAATAAACGGAAAATTTTATTTCAATATTGATTCTTTATTTTCTGAAACTCTTTTCTTCGAATACACAGCGCCACATATTACCCTGGCGGTGGTTTTTGAAACTAATTTTTTTTCGCGGAATCTTTCACCCCTGTCTTGTTTAATCTTCCTACAAAATTTGGCGCCATTCTCGCTATTAGATCGCGCTACACAACACTCTGAGTACCGTCAGTTTAATTTTGGCCACCTTGTACTATACAATGACTATTTTTAAAACGTGCAATAATACCAATGTGTTACAGAAAAATATTTACGTTTCATAACTAAGCGATCGAACAAATTTTACGAAAGTTAGATCCTAAAAACATTAACAAAAATAGATAGACAAATATACAATTTTCTAATCCTTGTAAAAATTATTCAGAACCACCATGAAATTGAGCCCAATCCAAGAGTAACAAAAAACAAGGAAGAAACATCATGCGTCAAGTATAAATTATGAAACCCTCATAGAAAATTTCGCCGTTTAATAAATATAGAAGATACCGCAATGTAAACAAATTACTAACACATTTAAAAACTCAATTTCAGTATCTACCGTCTGTAGCCAGAACGGTACTCAATTTTTTTTCTGAAATCCTGTATATGATCTATATATTTTATATATATTATTAAAGATACATATATATTAAGACAGACTTGAACACATTTTAATACGATAACCCAACAGGAGTGAAAAATTAGCCCGGGCCAGGATTCGAACCTGGGCTCACAGCGTACCATACTGTTGCTTTACCCCTAAGTTACCCTGGCCAATATCCTAGCCCAGCAATTTCTCACTTGTAAATTCGAAAGCGTTAATATAAAAGAAAAATTATCCAAATCGTAGCAACTGTTAAAAAGTTATAGGAATGTATGCATTAAAAAACACACAAACAACTTCTATTCATAATATAACTCATTGGTCGAAGTCAATTAACAACCAAATTCCTAAGATGTAAACAAAATTCTTTCTCTAATAAGAAAATATATATATATAATCTTTCGAAATCAACGGATAAAATTTTCCCGAACGATAGTTGTTTTGGATTAAAAGTCATTGACTTGCGTAGCGATAAAGTGTTATCCTTTTTCACTACAAATCGTTATAAACAACGGGTTAAATGTTTCGGAAAGAAACTTGATATAGGTTAAATGCGTGAAAGGGTTTGTTTTTTTATCTAGTTTATGTTGATAAACAATTTTAAGCAAATGGATATTAAGCATTCTACCTATGGGAACGCAGGCCATGGGGACGAACCTGAGCCATGAAGCTCAGAAGTAATTCTCAAATTTCAATCTGATGACTACATTATTTGATTCAAAAAATCAAACTGTAGATGACTTTATTCATCCCAGATTGATAAACTCTTACAAAATTTACAAACTCCAATTTTATAAATTTTTACATTCTTTTATGATACTTTTAACTTTAGCCAGCATAAAAAGTTGCTCTGTATGAAAAATAAGTTTGTCAAAACAAAATTTAACCCTTAAATGCATAGTGATGTAAATTTCTATCACCTTTTTATTTAATTTTTGATACATAAATTAAGTTCTTAAAACCACTATATTTATATAGAAATATTACTCCTTCAAAAATTAGAAAATTATGCTACTAAATAAAGTTATAAATCTATCTTAAGATTTCTGGTGTATAATCCTTAATATAAAAATAAAAAACACAATTCTAACAGAATAATTCATGCAATTAAGGGTTAATGGGTTTTTTTAGAATTTAAAATGAATGTTTGCTAAAAATTCCTTATGGACAAAATGTTACAAGAGTAACACTTAGTATTTTGCAAAATCAAACGTAACTAATTCATGTATTATCAGACGAGTTCAATGATTAATTCGTTTTAAAAAGATACAATTAGTCTGCGATATTTTGTAAATTTTATTTCTGTATTCTTATATAATTCACAGAATTTCTACGTCAAACACAAATTTTGTATATTGCATCTTTTTGTGGTCACAAGGGTAACAAAACTTTAATTTATTATGTAGACAAGTAAATTGCTTGTTGTTATAAATTGCATATGGTTTATGTGAGTAGAGCATGAGTTTTTTTTATGTGTTTGCATCAAATTTATCCTAAATATGTTTTGTAATAAAAGAATTGGAAATATTTATGAAAATTTTCTCTAATGGTCACAGGAATAACAATGGACGTTCCCTTTTCTCTATACCACAGTTGTCAGACATATTGCTATCGTTTGCACAATTGAATTTCATATCTGTCTTTGTAGGCGCACTCCTTCTCTCCCTCTCACATACACACATATTTAGGTACTTACGTATTATACCAGTCAGGTCACATTAAACGTGCCAACGGTACCAACGGAAATATTAATTACAGAAACCCTATAAAAAAAAAGTTCATTAGATATTGACATATGAGCGGAATTCAACACATATAGATATATGATATTAAACACAAACCATCCCTTACAAATTAATTTTTAAAGTATAACCTTTGAATAGCGGACATCTACGGACTTCGGAATTTGACCCCTAGACGGAGGTGTCCATTTTTCAGAGGTAAAAATAAACAAATATGTATTTGTAGTGGTTTGGAAAAGGTATTCACTAAATAGACGTATCACTATTCGAGAGTATCTTTTATGAAGATTTTACTTTACTAAGTTTTTGTTGAAGATAAGAAACAACTAAAACAAATAAAAGTTTATTTTACGGGAAAAAAATTATAACAAAAGAGTTATTACAAAACTGTGTCTGTCAACAGACACCATTAAAGCCACTACATCAAATGTTAACTTCACTTAATGTAATCTGATTTTTTTTTTCTTCGCCGGGTTCTTGAACTGTTCACAGAAGAAAAACTAATCTTCATTGAAAATACGCTTCTCTACTCATTTCCATTGAAATGCTCTGTATAAGTTTGGAGCCTGTCTTTATAAAAAACGTCCTCACATATCGTGATTTCGTCACTTTCTTCAAATGTAGATGCCACAAAAATATTCCTTTTATTGCGCTTTCAGGATTTCGCGCGATTACGCTTTTGGCATTTCACAATGCATGGTGCGAACATCCAAGATAAACAGCAAGCTGCAGACAGGATAGCTAATCCGTAGAATATCCAATCGTATGATCCAACATCATCTCTGAAATAGCCTACGAAGAAAAATAATAATTTAAACAGCCATGGACGAAAATAAAAATATTAACTATTGCAATGCCCTTCAAGTATAATAGATGACAGATTAAATAAAAATAAATAAATGACAGTAATTTGTAAGAATAATTAAATAAATATCTCTTTTGCTAACAAAATCTATTTAGAGAACAACCTACGAAGAAAAATAATAATTTGAAGCGAGATGAACGAAAATAAAAATATTAACTATTGCAATGCCCTTCAAGTATAATAGATGACAGATTAAATAAAAATAAATAAATGACAGTAATTTGTAAGAATAATTATATAAATATCTCTTTTGCTAAGAAAATCTATTTAGAGAAAAACCTACGAAGAAAAATAATAATTTGAAGCGAGATGAACGAAAATAAAAATATTAACTATTGCAATGCCCTTCAAGTATAATAGATGACAGATTAAATAAAAATAAATAAATGACAGTAATTTGTAAGAATAATTAAATAAATATCTCTTTTGCTAAGAAAATCTATTTAGAGAACAACCTACGAAGAAAAATAATAATTTGAAGCGAGATGAACGAAAATAAAAATATTAACTATTGCAGTGCCCTTCAAGTATAACAAATGAAAAATTTAATAAGAATAAATATATAACAGTAATTTACAAAAATAAATAAAAGGAAATTTCATTTGCTAAGAAAATCTATTTATAGAAAAAAAAATTTATATGTTCGAGTTTTCTTTCTCTGTTAATTTTGAGGTTCTGATCTTATTATAATCTTGTTATTTTTTAGATGCGCTCGCAATTATATAAATACGCACCACCTATCGTCGTTGTATGGTCCGTCCATCTGTCCTCATATAAGATCGAAAAAAACTACCGAACCGAATGATTTGAAATTTAATCTATACTAATATTATAAAGAAGTAAAAATTGTTTGTTTGTTAGAGGTAATCTCTGGAGCTAACGAACCGATTTCAAAAGTAATGGTATCAAAATGATGGTGTTAGGCCAACTTAGAACATAGGCTATATTTTATGTCGGTGCCACTACCTCAAAGGGGGTGCAGAAGCAGAAAACGTTCCAAAAATGCCATTTTTGTGTTACTGAAGGGCCTAGAAATATGACATTTGGAATATTAGTTAGTTATAAGATATAAATGAGGTGAACTGAATATAAATGAAGAACATTTTCTAAACAATCCAAAATTTAAAACAGGTGAAAATGCACAAAAAGCGTTCTAAAAACGTTCTAAATGGTGGTTTCTACAAAATCTCAGGAAATACCAAACCGATTTAAAAAATAATGGTGTCTTAATGATGGTGACAAAACTTGCTCCATGATAGGCTATATTTTAGGTCGGTGACGCTAGGCCAAAGGGAGTGCAGGAGCAACAAACGCTCTAAATATGTGATTTTTGCGTTACTGAAGGGACTAGAAATATGAAATTTGAAATATTAGTTACTTATTAGATATAAGGGATTTCTAAGAACAGTTCTTAAACAATTCGAAATTTAAAGGGGTGAAAATGCACAAAAAGCGTTCTAAAAAACGTTCTAAATGGTGGTTTCTACACAATCTCAGGAAATACCAAACCGATTTAAAAAATAGTTGTGTCAAAATGATGGTGACAACCCTTGCTCCAAGATAGGCTATATTTTATACCGGTGCCACTACCCCAAAGTGGGTGCAGGAGCAAAAAACGTTCTAAAAATGCGGTTTTTGCGTTATTGAAGGGCCTAGAATCATGAAATTGTGAATGATAGTTACTTATAAGATATCAATGATCTCTAAGAATATTTCCTAAAAAAAATATCGAAATTTAAAAGGGGTGAAAATGCCCGAAAAGCGTTGTAAAAAACTTTCTAAATTGCATTTCTATGCAATCTCAGGAAGTACTGAACCTATTTCAAATATAATGGTATAAAAATGATGGTGACAGCTCTTGCTCCAATATAGGCTATATTTTATGACTGTTTCCACTGCTCCAGAGGAGATACAGGAGCAAAAATCGTTCTAAAAATGCGATTTTTGAATTATGGAACGTCCTAGATTCATGAAATTTTGCATGGTATATATTTATTAAATATAAATGATCTCTAAGAACATTTCTCCTCTTTAAAAATTCGAAATTTAAAAGGGGTGAAAATATGCGAAAAGCGTTCTAAAAACGTTCTAAATGCCGATTTGTGAGCAATCTCGAGAAGAAGGAAACTGATTTCAAAAGTAATTGCAGGAAATTGATGCTGACAGCCTGTGACTAACATACACGCTATCTCATGTTGGTGTCACTATTACATGGAGGTTGCAGGAACAAAAAACATTCTAAATTTCGATTTTTGTTATCAGTACACTGTTAAAAATATCATGAAAAATTACCTCTGTTTTTAAAGGCTATCTATTTTCTGACCAATGAAAACGCTACATAAACACCTATCGAGCGTTCTCATTGGTCAGAAAATAGATAGCCTTTAAAAACAGAGGTAATCTTTCACGATATTTTTAACAGTGTAGGGGCTGGAAACTTGAAATTAGGCAAGGTACATATTTATTAGATATAAATGATCTTTAAGAACAGTTTCGAAAAAATTGAAATTTAAAAGGGGTGAAAATGCGCGAAAAGCGTTCTAAGTTGCGATTTCTACTCAATCTCAGGAAATACCAAACCTATTTCAAAAGTAGTGGTTGCAAATTGATGATGAGAGTCCTTGCTCCAACATAGGCTATATTTTGTGTTGCTGTCACTACTATCTGGGAATTGCAAGAGGAAAACATGTTCTAATTTGCGTTTTTTGCACAACTGAGGGGTCTAACATTTTGAAATATGGCATGGTATTTACTTACAAAATGCAATTGCTTTCTAAGAAGAGTCTAAAGAACATTCCAAATTTAAAAGGATGAAGTGAGCGAAAAGCGCTCTAAAAACGTTTTAAATTACAATTTTTATGCAATCTTATCAAATACCAAACCGATTTAAAAAATAATGGTGACAAATTTCTGGTGATAGAACCTGCTCAAACATAAGCTATATTGTATGTCTGTGCCACTACCACCAGAGGGTTGCAGGAGCAAAAAACTTTCTAAATTGCGATTTCTGTGATACTGAAGAGGCTAGAAGCTTTAAATATGGCATGATAGTTACTTATAAAATATAAATGCCCTCGAAGGACTGTCGAAACCATATTCGAATTAAAAAGGGGTGAAGCGAAGGGGATGTGCGAAAAGCGTTCTAAAAAACACCTAAATTACGATTTCTATGCAATTTTAGGGGAAAAAAAACGATTATAAAAGTAATAGTTGCGAATCAATAGTAACAGTCTCTGATCCTACAGGCTATATTTTATGCCAATGATTCCCCACCTGGAACAACAAACCTCCTAAAAAAGGCCTTTAAAAGCTTTCTAAATTACGTTTCTGTAGAATATTAGGAAATAACAGACCGATTTACAAATTAATGGTGACAGTTCCTATTTCAACATAGCCCTTTATGTTGGCAGAGGTGGTAGGACTTGGAATTTGACATGATGGTTAATTTTAAGATGTAAGAAGATGGTTTCTGAAAAATTCAAAACTTCAAATGAATACTGAAATAAGCGTATTAATTGAGCATAAAAGTTTTAAAATATTTTCTAAATTATCATTTATTTAGTTTTATTTCTTTTTATTAGTTTAAGTCTCATTTCTGCCTAATGCAGTGTAATAATGAAATTAAGACAAACTGTGTTTCAAATAGTATTTTTTTTATTATTTCTAAAAGTATAATTTCTTTTAATAAAAATTAGACATGTAAAGATCACTTGACATATTTCAAATATTACGCGAGCAAAGCCGCGGGGTTTGCTAGTATATATATAATCGTTTCAGAATTTTGTAGAGTTATTTCAAATTTTATAACAATCGAATCAAAAATTTCATTCTATTAAATCCTAACATACGTAATTAATTCAGTGATATTCCATGATAGGTAATGATTCTAGGTTGCCACTTTGATTATATCCTATTTAAGAGGGATTTAATTTCCGTATTACTGAATTTAACATATATAATCCTACTTAATTTTGTATTCATGCATTTTTGCATTAGAGTGCTACAGCTATTGCACCAAGATCTGAATATTTATAAAACTACTTATAGTACGAACGTACCTCAATTACCATGTTTGACGTACAGTTTCCGACTTGTTTTTCTTTTTGACGATTTTAAAAAATATTCATAACACGGTGATTAGGAAAAAATGAAACGATTGTTTGCATGGCAGGTACTGATTGTAGCCAAGGCATTGCTAATGCTACTAATTTTAACATGTTTATACATATTTAAATACTTCTTCATTTTGAACAGATAATTTCTAGATAAGAGAAAAAATGGGATAATTTAAACCAAGACTATCTTTATACTTAATATACAGGGTGTCCATAATTAAAGGAGCCTATTTTAAAGTTGTCTACAGACAAGAGTTTTGTTCAGAAAGTTGTGAAATTTTGTGAAGGTATGGGAATTTGTTTGAGCAAAAAAAATAGTTCAAAATGTTGCCACCGGAGGTTGTTTTTTAAGGAATTACACATTTAGCGTACATTTACGATAGTTTACAAATTTTATTAGAACAAAACATATTCCATATGACGGCCATCATTTTCAGGTACCATCTGTAATCGTAAGGTATTATGTTCAGTTGATCGCAGTGTAGTCTGGGAAATGCTAAGAGCATGTCGTGAAATACTGTCTTTAAAATCAGGTAAAGTTAACAAACAGAATGTTTAACTGTCGTAAATATATGCTAAATGTATAATTCATTAAAAAAGTCCTCTGACGGCGAAATTTTGATATATATATATATATATATATATTACTTAAACAACTTCCCATACCTTCATTAAGTCTACCACAAAATTTCACCACAATCTGAACAATAGATTCGTCTGTAAACAACATTAACATACGCTTCTTCAATTATGGACACCGTGTACATAAATTCTAGGCGTGTTTTACGGAAGTTTTTATTTTAACTATACAAGTATTATATTCACCATTTCAATAGTGCAGCCAAAAACGTTTAAAAAAATTTATTTCACTTCTAGTTAAATAAACATTGGTATCCTTAAGTACTTTTAAGATTTTTTCAATTTGCTGTTAAAAGTAGCTTTACTCTAGAAGAATAGCCTCAGAAACAGGAGCCTTGCTTGGAAATTTGGTCTCTTTAAATAAAGTGGCAATACGAAATTTTTATTATTGAAAATTTACCTCACTTTCAAGGAAATTAATTACAAAGGGTGTTGTTCACAGATGTTTGTAGCGATTTTGGAAAAAGAATTGTATAAAGAAAGATAATAATTTTGTTTTCTAATATGTTCAGTCTGATAGCCCTTTTGTTGAACTATTACATTGCATCTTGATACTTAAGTTAAGGGAGTTTTTCTTAAAATATCAAGATTGATTTTGTTCCTTTATTAGACCACAACCTTCCAGAGTGTACACAATGTTTTCAAATCCCGTTTATAAAGAACTTGTTTTAAAATTCCAAATGCATAGTAATCCTTAGAAGACAGGTCGTAGGACTTAGGTGAAATGCATTCAAATGGAATAGCCTCAATTTCGGTTTTATTTTGTAAGACATAGTAGTACATTTAGATGTACACATGGTGAACATCATGGTTTATATTTTGTTGCTTGTTTGTTTGTTTTTTAAGTTTTAAATCAGATTTTGTAATTTTGCTAACAGGTCCTACATAGATGTTTAAAGATTTTGCGATAGATCTTTGGGGGGGGGGGGGCAATATTCTTTTAAAACATGAGATGCAACTTTCGATATAATAAGTGATGAACGAACTTTGTTGAGTATGCCTTTCTTAATTTTTCAATAGTCAAATGTAAACACTTACATTTTATTCCTTTTTAGGGTACCGTACTTAAAAAATAAAAACGGAACCATTATAAGATCATTTCTGTGTCTGTCTATCTGTCTGTCACTGCCATTTTATTCGTAAACTATGGAACGTGGAAAGTTCAAATTGGGGGGAGTAATAAAGACTATTGACCCACATATGTACAGATTATTAAACATTCACAAATATATTTAAGAAAAATGTAGAGGGCTTATTAAGTAACTTGAAAAAAATCTTTTCTTTGTACATCGTGTGGAGTATCGTGTGAAAGCATTCGTTACGCTTTACTCAAAAATACATTTCTTTTAATTTTAGGTATTATATTTTCAGAGGTATGGTCTAAAATGTAGTGCAAAAATATGTTCCCCGATCTATTTCAAAATGTACTGAAATTAAAATGATAAAAAAATTAGAGGTAGTAGACGTTAACTTAAACCTTGCAAATTATAGCGATTACCTTAGGCCGCATAGTTTTTGAGGAAAACGATTTTTCCGTTACACACAAATTTCGATTTGCGGGCAGCAAAGGTGTTGAGGAGCGCTTTAGGTACCCATCGTAGCAGAAGTATAAAAGCATTGTTAAAAATGATTTTTGAAAAATTCGTCAGTAATTAGCCGACTTTTTAACCCTTAAAGACACGGACGGTTTGGACATACATAATGACAGGAGCGCCGTACTCTATGTAGCATCGGACTTTAAAGCCTAAATAACAGCTTTTAATGATACATTTGTGCAATACAATGTCCAGTAGCAGTGTAAAAGCAATAAACGTCAAATTGTTAAAATCAGATTAATTTAATTAGAAATAATGACATAAATACTATGGTATTTGCCACTAGTTTGCATTGCGTAGATCACTCAATACGCTTCTCGTGTCTTTACAAGTTAATTAAAAACCTTTCTGGAAAATCGCGGCATGGACCAAGGCGGTGTTGCTTTTTGCGACCTCCTTTCGAAGCGTGTTTAGCACAATGAAAAGTTTAAACTTTGAACAAGTGTTTTATTTTAGCT
Source organism: Maratus speciosus (assembly GCA_963932465.1). Lineage (NCBI taxonomy): Eukaryota > Metazoa > Arthropoda > Arachnida > Araneae > Salticidae > Maratus > Maratus speciosus. The sequence continues at coordinate 145,475,039 of OZ010789.1, forward strand.
ACACTGTCAAAAGGAAAGATTACTACTAGGTTTAATTTAGTTTTATGAAATGCCAAATGAAATTTAAATATGCACTACTTTTATTGTCAGTGCCGAATTAAGTTCACAATATTTTATATTATTTAGGCTTCATATGTCTTTGAACTTTTATGATATACCAATTCATACTTCTCTAATATATGTACAGCTATACCAAACCCTGCGTAGTATATTTTATTTTACAAAGTCTTAGTATTCTTTTAGTAACGCTTTTTTTTTAAATAATGCATTTAATAATTCACATATTTATTGTACGGAACCCTCTGAGTGCGAGTAATACTCGCTCTTAACCGTTTATTTATCAATTATGTAACTTTTTTTACATGTAGAAATATTAAAGCCAATAATTTTACATTTTTTTGGTAATTGACTAAGATTATTTCTTTCCGGAAAACACAAATGCTTTCGAACACTTGTTTATTTTACTGCGACATTTTAAAACTAAGAATATTTTTCATGATGGAGGTGATGAATAAATCCTTTTTGGAATTGATGCTATATAGGGTTTTTTTTTTTTTCAATTTTAATTTAAATCATAGAGAAAGTCGAAATCATTACAAAAATTTGTGAACACCACTGTACCTAGAAACTAATAAATACTAACTAATAAATATATGCAGTTTAAGAGTGAATTACATAATTAATATATTATTTGTTATAATTTATTTAATCTATATAAAACAAGAATATAATTGCATAAAGGATAATAAATTATTTTTAACTTACCAATTAACGGAGCAACTGCAAGACAAAGTGGACCAGATAAAAAGTTACTTGAAGGAATGGCAACTGTTTGCTTATCAGGTTCTATAAATTGAGCTATAATTACGGGAAATATAACGATTATTCCTGATTCTGACAAACCATACAGTGTTGCAAAAATAAGCAATGTCATTAAGCCATCTGAGAAAGGTGTAGCGGCAATAAAAAGTCCCTGACAGGCAAAACATAGAGCAGAAAATGCAGGTGTGCTCATATACCCACGGTCAGTTACAAAACCTAGGGAGAGACGACCAGCCAAATCGCCCACTGACATTAGCATTAAAACATATTTTTCATTAGATTCACCTACTTGAAGATCTCTAGCAAAATCAACAATTATTGTAACCATGCACACAAATGTAAAACAGTAAAGTGCATTAGTGATGGCTATTAAGACAAACATAGGGTCAAAGATTATACTGAAAGGACCTAAAGTTGATGTGTTCGACTCAACAGATCCTTTCTTATAAAACAAATCTTTGCTCCCTGCGGCAGAGTTTGTATCCGACCAGTCGAGATTTTTTTCGTATTCTGTTAAGTTACGAGATTTTTTTAAATATTCTGGAAATTTTTTGATGTCCTTAGAATGATTTTGGTATGAAGGAGTAAAATATACTTCTGTGTTAAACAATTGATTCGGTGGAGAGCGATTTCTTTTGTAATAAGGTCTTTCATTTGAAGTTTCATATACATCTTTTTGATAGCCATAGTTTTGATATGTTTCATTCTTAATCTTTGCGGGGAAATCATTCCCGTTAACACGAGAAACATGTTCTGCTGATAAAGTCCGAGGTAATTTAGAGGGAAATATTGGTTTTTCATGCTGCTCGCTAGAAGAACGTGTATCTCTTACAAAAACGTCACTTCTTTCCGATGTAGTGTCTTGTTCAGTGTTGCCAGATGACAGGCTGAAGGCTTCTCCTTCAAATATCGTACGGTCTACTGTGATATGTTTACTACTCTCAATTATTTGATCATCATCTATAGGTTCTGAGATACTCATGCGAATAGAGTAATCGGACAATAGTGTTTGAGTTGATAATCTCTTGATTCTTTCTTCGTATGTCAAAGACGTGTAATTTCTATGTATGTTTTCTTCAGTCTCAGAAGGCATACTGATATCAGAATTCGGATTCTGCATTACCTGAGGTTTGTGCGCGTCGTCTTCGACTGTGTATAGTTTCACTTTCTTTCCTGAAATTATACTTTGTGTTTCACTGCCTTCCGGATCACCGATTTTCGTTTTCTGGATTTCAAAATCAGGCTTTCTTAATAAAAGTGAAGCTGGAAGACAATTAAGAATGAATCCTGATAAAAATAGGAAAGTCGCAGAAAGTCCGTAATGGTTTATTAGAATCTCTACTATAGGCGGAAGGGCAAAAGAACCGAGGCATCCTCCGGATAAGGCTATTCCAGAAGCAATGGCTCGGTTTTTGTCGAAATGTTGGTTTACGGATACTGGTAAAAGAACGCTGCCGAGACCAAATCCAAGACCTATGGATATACAAAAAAATTATAATCAATGAATTTGAGTTCAAAAATTTAAATGACGACGTGAGTTTCAAAACTCGCCTTAAACAGAAAATTGAATTTTCGGAATTGCCGAAAAAACCTCTAACCGCGTCCATTGGTTTTTTCATTGCAAACCAAGATTTTACAAGGGAAGAAATACAGGATAAAACTAGTTATTTTGCACATTGTTGTGTTTTTTCGATGCATGTTTAGACAATACAATAAATCGATAGAGAAAACACGATTTTTTTAAATTTTGAATAAGGCGAGTTTTGAAACTCACGTCCTCAAATATCCATTTTAAAAACAAAGAAGTAAACGAATAAAAGCACAAATAAATAACTTTATTTATTTTGGGATTTTAATGATGACATTGAATCTCATTCTATTTTGTACAACGTTGATTATTTCTTCTTTTTTTAACCCGAGAGTAGTCGCGACATTTTTTAGAACGTTAGTAGTCGCGTTCGGTCCATTTGCCGCCGTTACCAGCAGGCCGAAAACGAAGGGGAAACTTGCCGGTGTTATCAGATGATCGAAAACGGATAACGTAGGGGGGAAATATTGACTGAACTTTAAAAGATTACAGCAATTATTCATTTTACAACTTTTTACAGCAATTATTTATTTCGCTTAAATATATATTCAGTTGGCATCTAGATAAATGTTTTTATAACTCTTTCTTCGTTTTGCATAAATACTTAAAAGTAAATAGTAAATGATTTGATTGAATTTCTGATGTTACTATGAATCAATAATTAGTAGGAAAACATTTACGAATATGAATCTAAATTCGGGATAGGGGTATTTATTAATAAATTTAACATGAATATATTACACTGACATTAAATTGAACAATTAAACTGAAAGTAAAAATGGAACCTATGACATGCAACAGAAAATCAAATACAATACCACTAATTCACCAGCATATTGCGGACGATTAATTCATTTAAAACATATGAAAAACCATAAAATTTGATGCAATAAACAATTAAAGACAAAATATATATATATATATAAACGTTCTGTACAATAATACCATTGAAAAATAATGAAAATGACCAATAATTATGAAATCACAAACACCACATAGACCAAATATTATTAAAAATGTATAATTATATATATATATATGTGTGTATATATATATATATATATAATAAAGAAAAAAGGTAAAAAATACTTAACTTCGAAATTATAAATGTAAATGTTGCAACTACGTTTTATTTATTTATTTATTTTGTGGGGTGTCTGTGTGTGTATGAGGGGGAGAGGAGGGGGGGGGTCGCGAGATTTTGTGATTAAATGTATTTTTCTAATGAAAATGCACGATTTGTAGTTTTTCTATTTATTTCAGGGTGAGAGCAGCGTCTTTGAATAAAAACTCTGGATACGAACTTCTTTTATATAAAGCAAATAATAAATAAGTTATCGAAATTATATATTTAATTTAAATACATTTGAAATTGTAGATTTAAATCCTAAGATGGATAAATTATTTTAATTAATAGAATGACTGAAAGGTTCCTCTTAATAGGGATGTATTTTACAGCAACTATTTAATTAAAATAAATATTCAATTGTACATTTCATAATAAGGTATTAATGTTATAATTTATCGTTCTATAATAACATTCATTAAAATAATAAAAACAATAAGAAAATTTTCTCCGAAATTATAAATATGCAGCAATAATTTAATTTAAATGAATTTTCTCTCATATTCTGGAAAACCTTATTCTGAAAAATAGTTTGAACAATTGATGAAGGACAACAAATTTAAATTTGTCAGATACCGTCCCCAAGCCTCTATTGGATTTCAATAATAATAATTTAAAAAAAAAAAAAAACATTTTCTGCGGCATTATTAAAAAAATGTGTTTTTACTTACAGTATGAAAATTTAACAATAGATAAATTTTAGAAAAATACTTAAAGTATTTTTTAAAATCATAGTATAAACATTCACTGAATTATCCAAAAGAGATTTTTATCTGCGTAATTTCTAACCTACATTATAAAATTCTCATTATTTTTCTTATTGTACAAATAAATTATATGTATGTTCTTCGCAGATATACATACTACATTTCTGAGAAAATTGTTTTATCTTTCGAATTTGTTTTATTGTAAAAAACGATACTTTTTTGATTTTGCAGATACGGCAATTTTTTTACTGATTCCCACAAAATTATCTTCTCTTTTTTTTAATAGTTTGGCAGTGGTATTGTCTGTTTTCTTTCATTTATATGTTCCGGTAATAAATGGAAAGCAAGTTCTTTCAAATAATGATGATGAATTTCCCTTTTTTCCCATATTTAAACGATTATCAATTTGAGAATTTATTCGCGCAATATTTGACAATGAGAAAAAAAAAAATGTAAGTGACCATCCATCAGTTTTTAGTGCGAACTGACTTCACAACTAATATAATAAAACAATTTTAAGTCACATTCTAAAAGTAAAAAAAAAACTCTATGAACGGGTATAATAGCAGGGAGAAAGACGAAATAACAACAGGCAGAGAGTCCGTACTTCGAAGAAACTTTCCCCCACAGATTTCGCGGAAACGGGAAAGGATGAACACGAGGGGGAAAATTCAACTAACGCAAGTGGTCGCAACGCGGTCATTTAGACCGATTGAAACTTAAGAATGCGATAAAATGCTAAGAAATAGCAGGAATGACTTGCAATTTTACTACACAAGAGTGTGAACACTCAAGGTCAGCTACACGGAATTTCGCTATCGTAACTTTAACGGGAAATGAGTTACAGGAAGATAACGAATTTCGGGCGGGGAAAAGACCAACGCGCGACTATACTAACGGGTTAATTTATTTTTTAACTCTTCCGAGTTATTTGTATTCATTTTAAACATTTCCGTTACTAAAATTATATAACATTTTCTAACATTTTGCTATGTTTTTACTTTTAAATTGCGCAAAATTAATCATACATAAATGTGCATCCAGGATTCTTGTTGTCAATCGCCCGTGCGGTAAATCGCGATAAAATTCTCTGATTTGTGAGGAACGAACGGAATGATCAAATTTGCCAACTTGCGAAAGCTGGTTTTAGATAAATTCGTATTTATCAAATACGTATCACCTGTAATCGTCATCTGGTCCGTCTGTCTGTCAATCCGCCTGTCCTCATAGAAAAGCTCAAAAATTATCCAACCGAATTGTTTGAAATTTAATTTATATAATCGTTGCAGAAATCTGTTATTTCAAATTTTATTAAAATCGAATTAATACTTAAAAAGATATTAGTAAAAGTTTTCTTCATTCTATTAAATTATGTCATACGTACTTAATTCAATGATATCCCATAATAGGTAATGGTTCTAGGTTGTCAAGGTGATTACGTCGTATTTAAGATGGAGTCATATTATTTCCGTATTACTGAATTTAATATATGTAATCGTAATAAATTTTGTATTCATGTATTTCTACATAAGAGTGCAACAGTTATTGCACCAAGATCTGAATATTGATAAAACTAGTTATAGTACAAATGCACCTCATTTACCACGTTTGGCGTACAATGTTCGATTTCATATCTTTTTGTACAGATGCCACTCTCATTCACGTTGCTAAACGTTAATACTGCTTATCGGGTTAACAATATGCTTGCATTACTCCTATTTCTGGAGAGAAACGTAGGCATTTTGGCAGTTTTCACCTAAAAAAGCATTGTAATCTATTCTTCTAAAATTTCCAATTTCCCCTTCGCACACAAAGTTATAAATATACTCCAACACACAAAGTTATAAATATTTAAATAATTCCAATTTTTAAAATATTTTCTACCCTTTATTTGTACTCTGTTCTCGCAATAAATAGTTCGTCATCTAAATTATCCGCCCTCTCCCTCCATGAAATTCTCACTGCCCTATTTGCCGGTCATTCACCTCAATGAGCACACAAAATTAAACATTTTATTTTTATGACATTTTTCCGCCTTGCTGAGCGTTGACAAAAAAAAAAAAAAAAAAAAAAAAAAAAAAACAGTTATCTAAATAACACTATGCCTCCAAAAAAGCTTTTAAGCTCTCAAGTTTTTAATAAAAAAAATATTTTTTTTGAATTATATTTGTTACTTTGTTCTAACAGTAAAAATTTAAAACTCTAAATTTTCTGTCACCATCCTCCCAAAATTTATGTCTTCACCTTTTCCCCCCACCTGAGCACAAAATACGTAAAATCTTTTTTATTATCTTTTAATTGTTTTGTCTTATTTGTTATGTTTTAACAACAGTAAATTGTCACCCATCTAAATCTCTCACAGACATATTTCCTACTATCCAAAAAAAGAATTTCAAAATATATAGGAGTTGGATTTAAAAAAAAATAAAAATAAAAAAATCTCTTTTAGTAGTTCCGCTATTTTTGCCACTATGAAGAGAGGTATTGATGAACTTTAGCATGAGCCAAAGCTACAGGAAGTTTTAAATAGTAACTAAGACTAAAAAGGATGTTAAAGAATTGTTAAACAATTGAAGGTTAAAGAATTCAATGTTAAACAATGGAAAGTTAAATAAAGATTTTAGAATGAATGTTTCCCGACAAATAAATTAGATAAGAATTTTTTTCATTTAGATACATCTCCTTTTCGATAGTTAACTAAATTTATAACGTTGATGAAAAGTAAACCAGGAAGCTACATATAACCATATGGATAATGGCTACCGTATATATATAAAATCCTAAAGAAACGAATTTAAGAAACGGATATTATGAAATGACTGAAATGTAACGAATTTATTAAAGGATTCTATGAAACGGCTGATTAAACAACTGATTATGTTTCACGGCGATTTCTCCTAAAATATGGAATACTTTGCGATGAAATTAACACCAAAAATCCGTACTGATCAGCAGATCGCAAAACTGGTATTAGAATTAATTCGAATTAATTTTTGAAATATTATTTTTTTCTAATTTTAAATACTTTTTTCTAATGATGGCAACTCAAATTTTAATCATAACAGATTTTTTTTTTATTATATTTCAGAAAAGGTTATTATTTTTAACTAATTTGGCGACCAGTTTGGCCTCCCTTAAATGTATGCTAAGAAATGTATCGTGTTACTTTTATTCATAATTCAATTTACTTGATCAATCTTTCGCCAAATCGGAAGATTCTGATAGAGAAATAAGGAACTCGGTATTTTTATGCTAGCGAGACGCAGGTGATAAATCGCCAAACATTTTTCCCCGTCGCATTTTTTCATATTTCATTAATTTCAATTAAAATATAATCCTTTCATTCATTTTATTTAAAATACAAAACTTTTAAAACTGAAACATTTAAAATTGATGACTTTCACTTCTTTCTTTTTTTTTAAAACAAAATGAAAAGAAAAATATTAGGCGCAGATATCATATACGCACAGGGGTACCTAACTGGTTCCAAAATGGCATTATTTTGACTGACATGGTACTCCGGCTGTTGTTGTTTATTTAATAATAAATACTTATTTACTTTTATTTCTTTTTTTAAATTATATAAATTATTTTGTTCTATAGTTATCAATCATTTTTTTTTGTTATTTCCTTTTGAAAATAATAGAAAATAATTAAAAAATACCGTGCTACTTAGTAAATTTCGCCAAATTATATAAATAGCCAAACCACTCGCCAAATTGTACGAATTAACATAATTTTTATTTTAAATAACGAAAGAACAAATAAACTAGTATAACATTAATAAATATACAAATAAATCGTGGAAATAAAAGTCACTTGATGACACGTGTAACTAGCTTAAAGTCAAGTGAATGTGACATTTACGATCAACCATTATTGGCATTTAATCTTATAGTTTGGCACTAGCTTTTTGGTCGACGGGATAACTAAGTAGTACCAAAAATACATATGTAACTGGTATTCGAAAACGAGGTTTTCGCCAAATTGTCGTAAAAAAAAAAAATCACGCCAAACATGACATTTAATTTCAAATTCAAATCAATGTTTCAATTTACCACTCGAAAAAAAAAATGCTAACTGGCGAGTTGAAAAAAAGCTATTGGCGAGATTTGCACACGGCTAGTGTAACAGTACCAAGAATTCTTTGGGACCATGGCAACTTTTATGTTGTTTTATTTGTAAAAAAAAAAATTGATTTTTTAATCAAAATGGAAAACTTTCGGCACAGATGTCATATACGGCCCCATATTGGCGCGATGTTTTTCTGACGCCAATGTCATATACGCAACGGGTGCTTAACTGGCGCCAAGGTATCGTTATTTTGCTTTATATGGTAAGCCGGAAGTTGTTGTTTATGCTATTGATGCTTTCATCAAATTGACGTCGGAAAAAAATCGCGCCAATATGGGCGTATATGACATCTGTGCCAAACTTTGATATGAAAGGTGAAGGGATCAGACCGTATTTGTTTATGGCAGTTGAAGATTTGAACTATTATAATATAGATGAAATGATGGCGATAGTATAATATTTGGCGACATATCAACTGTGCCTGCCTAACATTAAAGTACCAAAATGGCACCTAGAGTATAAAAGCGAAGTTGCCCGCCGGAACTGTTGATGATAGTCACATGACTTAGGCTATTGTTATAGCGATTGTTTTAAAATACCGGGAGACAAAGACTCTGTCTGTATACTTAATTTATTTTATTTTAGCTTCTTTTCAAATGATTAACTGATCCTCTTTAATCAAAAACGAAAGCAACGATTGGATGTCTTAACAGCAACTGATTCGCCTTTAAATTTTTGCAATGAAAGGGAATTGAATGGAAACCCGTTCATAGGTAGATCTGCACAGCTTTTTTCAGTATAATTCAATCTTCTCTAATATTTTTAAAACCCATGAGATTAGCGTGTTTTTAGATTCTGCGGTGTCTGAACGGGGGTTGACGAGCGTAGCTTTGTAGGGGGCAGAGCCCCCTAGTAACGATATAATCTTATGGTTATTTTGTCAATAAGAATTTTTAAACGTCTATGTGGTATTCAGAAACTTCAGATACTTCTTTTCATGACTGATCAATAATCATACAGTTTTTTTCGTTGGGGGAGGGGGAATTAAAACATCTACTGGCGCACAGCATAGTTTTTTCCTAGATGGTGAAGGAATTTGATTTACATATCATACGCATAATTATGTGTCATTATATATCATACGAATTCAGTTTTTCTAACTGAACTAAACTATATTTAAGCCGGGACTCGAACTCAGAACCTTTGACTTTCGTTGTCAATGCTCTACTGCGCTACTTAGTGTGACAACCGGCGGGCATATTTTTTTCAGATAACTTTATTGGCAATATAATTAAAAATAATAGTGTTTCTACATACCCATCGTTTAAATTCAGTTCTATAATCTGCAGCTTATTCTCTTGAGCTGCCAACATGGCAGAGCAGATGTTATTGCCAATAAGGTTACCTGAGTAAATATGCCCGATGGTCGTCAGCCCAGGTAGCTCATACGGTAGAGCATTGACAATGTAATTGAAAGTTTCTGGTTTAGAGTTCCGGCTTGGATTTTTTTTTTTCGCTCAGTTGGAAAATTTGAATTCGTATGATAACTCTACCAAACTGTACGATAGAGTTAAAAATAGTAATGATAAATCATTTTGCTAAAAGATATTGTGTGTAGAATGATGCCATTTAATCATTTCACTAAACTGAACAAGTCGGAAATTGTACGCAAAACGTGGCAAATTAGTTTCGTTCGTACTGTAATTAGTTTTACAAATATTCAGATTTTGGTACAGTAGCTGTTGCACTGTTATGGAAAAATGCATGAATACAAAATTTATTACAATTATACATATAAAATTCAGTCATACGGAAATAATAGGACTCTGTCTTAAATAGAACGTTATCACCATGACAACCTAGAAACATTACCTATCATGGGATATCATTGAATTCATTACGTATGATAGAATTTAGTAGAATTAAGAAAACTTTTTTAAATATTTTTAAGTTTTGATTCGATTTTCGTATAATTTGAAATGGCTTGGTAAAATTCCGCAATTATTATATATTTCAAAATTATTATATATTTCAAATTATTAAATTTTAAACCGTGCGGTTGGGTAGTTTTTGAGCTGTTATATGCGGACAGACGGGCAGACAAACAGACGGACGAACCAGACGGCGTCTATAGGTGCTACGTATTTATAAAATCTAAAAGCACCTAAAAATGGAGTCAAGTAAATAATTTTATTATATTTCAGTATTATGACTATTTTTGCTATTTAAAAGTTTTAAAAATAAAGTAATGAAATAGATAATTTAAAAATTTACCTAATATCCCAAAAGCAAACGTAATTATATTGCAAAATAATTCTATTTTGTAATAAATGAGTGAGATATTTAATGTAGTTTTTAGAATATTGTAAAACATAAGTAAATATCATCTTAAAAAATGAAAATAATTTATCGACCTTATAAACTGTTCAAATTTTCTTCAGCACATTTCTAAAGAGCAACTTTTAGTAAAACTTTAAATAAAGAATTCATTTTTCATTGCATAATGTTTGAGTTGAAAATAAATTATCCTAATGCAGCATCGAATTTCGATGTCTTGAATCGAGTTAGCTCTGCTCTGTAATTTCTGGTTTACATCAACTTATTCATTTTCCCATGACTGTCTTGAAAAGGTTTGCTTGAAACCTTTTTAAAATATCTCATTTACTCTCAGAAGCCTGCATAGAAAACAGTCTTAAAGGTACAGATTTTGATCTTTAAATTACATCGCAGGAATTCTTTTCCGCTACAAAATGCACGACTTCAATTGATGCCGAAATAATTGCAGAAGTAAAGTCCTCATCTAACGATGAAAGAAAATTTCAAAGAAGGGCTAAAAAGTAATGGTCAATAAACAACAACAAAAGACCTGTTGTCTATATTACAATGGACAAAAGCGTCCGTCCATTACGCTGACGTCATTTTGACCTTAGCAGGAGCAGACGATTAAATTTGACTTTTACTGCAATTTTTTTTAACTTCAAATTGTCCTACATTTTCAATTTTTAGACAGTCGAATCGGGAAAAAAATTTATTTTAAAATGCATTTTGTTCGATAACTGTATCGCAAATTACTCAATTTATTTTGTTTTTAAAATAATTTTTAAGCACGATTATTTTCCAAATTTATCGCTATAGCGTTCAAGCGATTGCGATTTACGAAAGATAAATCCGTTAGCACTTAAAATAATATAAATAGTCCAGCATTTGTTTCCGGCTTATATATTCCATAATCAGATTAAAACATTCGTCAATCAGTGAATAAAGCAATAAAATATTAATAAAAATCAAATTATAGACATTTAAGGGGACTGTTCACTCACTTGAAAACAACCGTTCTCTAATGTTAAACCTATGGGCAGGATGTTTTCGAATTTCTCGTTTAAATTTGAATAATTTTAAACGATTTTTTTTTTTTTTTTTTTTTTTTTTTTTTTTTTTTTTTGCATAGGATAGCTGATTTCGGTCTCTAATATGCCCAGTTTGTACTTTTTCTATTTCGGTTGCAGACTTTTTTAAATAAAAGTACATTTACTTTCGGAACCGGTATCGAAAACAGGTATCGGAACCGGTTTCATAAAGCTTCAATCATTGACACATTAACAGTTTGTATCAGTTAAGTTCATTCCTATGTTGAAGTATGGATTTGTCAATGGAGGATACATTGATAAAGAAGAAAACTACATAACCCCTATAAACTAGTGTTTTAAAATTCAAGAAAGAAGGCAGGGCTGTTTTGAATGCGTTGTCAATTTAGCTGAAGAAGCCTTTGCTCGTGGTGCGCACTGTGAGAAATATTTTTGCTTTACTCACTTCTTCGAATATATATAATGTTTCAAAAATTGACTATCATCAATGCATATCAGTGTAAAAACCACAAATAAATTTAAATCTTTTTTTTTTTTTTTTTTCACGGCAATTGGATTTTAATGAACGAAATTTTAAACTTTGACCCGATCTCCTGTCATTATTAAAACTCAATATCCGATAAGCGAGGTAGGAAGTTACTTAACTCGATGGGTTGAATCGATTGAGCTATAAAAATTGAAATTCGCCGCCACAGACTATAGTACCTTTACTTGTTACTGTATCTATGTGAAGGGATCTTTTAGAAGTAAATTCCTCTCCTGGCCGTTGGGCGGATTGTTTTTGATTTGAAGTTAATCCTAATAAAAGAATTTAACGAAAATTCACAGAATATAAATTAAAATAACATATTCTACTGCAGAAATAGACTTTTAACCATACCATTGTATTTTATTTGCTTTAAGGTATAAATAAACTTTGGACTAATAAAAGAATTTAACGAAAATTCACTGAATATAAATTAAGATAACATATTCTACTGCAGAAATAGACTTTTAACCATACTATTGTATCTTATTTGCTTTAAGGTATAAATAAACTTTGGACTAATAAAAGAATTTAACGAAAATTCACTGAAAATAAATTAAGATAACATATTCTACTGCAGAAATAGACTTTTAACCATACCATTGTATCTTATTTGCTTTAAGGTACAAATAAACTAAGTTATTTTTTCTGTTATTGACTTGTCATTGACTGCATTACTAATATGTACTGGCTAGTTAGACAAGGTAATGTTACAAATTATTACGTTTTTTCATACAATCTCCGGAAAATATTAGTATAAAACACTGATTTACAGGAAGTTGTTCATGCCTTAAAACAGTATATATTGTTGCATTATTTTCGCTGACATTCCTTATACTAAGCATTATGTTTTCTTATATTTCACCAAATATCAAAACATAAACCTCAACAAAGCTTGTATTTTAAATTCGAAAGTAGAAAAAAATATTAAACTAATCATAAATAATAAATCATATTTATGTTATAGGGCATTTCACTTCTCAACATTCTATGAATTATTTCCCTATAAATTTATCGTAAATATAACATTGTTATTTCGAAAAATTCATTATCTACATCTCTTTTTTTTCATGAGATTCGAATTATTCAGGTTCAACTAAATTATTAGTTAATATTAATGTAATAATCGTTATAACATGATTGCATACCAAATATAACTCCCCAAAGAAAAGTCACCATCTCTATGGTTTCTGCGAAGTAACATAAACCTGCACCTAAAGCACCAACTATAGCACCAATCGCAGTAATAAGTCTGAGGCCAAATTTATGGCCTAAATATCCAACAAGAGGTCCTGAAATAAAAAAATAAAAAGCATATATATATATATATATATATATATATATATATATATATTATGCTATACACACAAATAAATAAATATATATATATATGTCAGATTATATTATACATATGTAGGTACACTATATTGCCATTAATCACCGGACACTTTCAATTTTAGACATTTTGTTGAATTTTTTAAAACATACTTATCGGATTCTTCTGGAACTTCAGGATTATAAAGAATATGTTTGACTTCATATTTATCAATGTCGATTTGATAAAGAAGACAATTAGGGAGCCAACAAAAAAGTCAAAGAAAAATATTAGTATTTGGGATCAACCTGTAAATTAAAATGGACAGAACGATCTATCGTTGCAGAATTTAATTATGTGAATACTGTACAACATGTTTATTGATTCGTGTAAGAATAGTACATATATTCACGGATGTATAGCGATTTTTTTAAAGTAAAAAAAAAAAAATGTTTTTAGCTTATATAGTTCCGCGTTTTCAACCTAATTTTAAAGCCATTTTTAAAAAATAGCATTAAACAGTATAGTGAAAATATAAATTTTGTTGGAATATAAATATATTAAATATTTTATGAAATATGAGCATGAGAGTGAAATGTTTATCTGCGCATGGGCGAACAATAACATAGATTTTTTAAAATGTAATTTAATAGTCAACACTAAGGAGCAACTCATTTAAAAAAATCCAGTCAAATATCGTGAAAATTCAGAAAGATTTCGGCGATAGAATGACCTGATTTTTAGTTGTTCTTTAAAAGCAGCTCAATTATAAGGGTTTTTCCACAAATTTTCATTCTTTATTAACTGTCTTTCAGAAAAAAGTTAGTATTTAGTGACTATATCAACGAGTAGATTTGGAACAAATACTTCGATTTTGATACTTCTTTTTATCATGGAATAGACTCGTTCAGGTAATTATCCAAGAAGAACTACAGCATCAATGAAAAAAGGAAAAAAATGAGAATTGACAATTTGTGGAAAATCCCTTATCATTCACCTGTTTTTAGAGAGCAACTAAAAATTAGCTCACATCCTGTATTTTGTTCTCTTAGTATAGAATATCTAGGGAGAGATAAAGAAAACTGTCTTTTCAGTTATATTTAGAACAAAACTATATTAATGACTTTTTTTATTGCTGTTTGAAAGTAGAATAGTGTGTGTAGTTTTGATATTTTATTTTTTACAGTTGTTCCCTCTATGATTCAACATGATCGATTTTTAAAATTTTTACTCAGATGATAGAATACATCATTTTAACCATGTAAAAATTAATTTAAAGAATTAGAACATAAAAGTAAAAAAAAAAAATGACTAAAATGTTTTCACATCTGCATTGAACATAAAATTATATATTTATTTTAAATCTAGACAAGTTTCTAATACAAAATTGTAAAATATATGAGCTTTACTTTGAAAAACATCTACTTTTTGACGTCTCCAGCCTTTTTTAATTTTACAAAATTTGTGAAGTGCATTTTAGCAATAACGATGCAAAACTGTCCAAATTATTTTAAAACGTTGACATGTAAAATTAACTCAGTATCACCGTCTGTTGACAATTGTATGAAAGTTTGGAACAGATGTCATAAATTTCCAGGGCCGCTATCGTGGAGTTTTTCTTGGCGTGAAAACCCCTTTTCCGCCAAGTAGTAAATGTCGCCAAGCACCGATTTATACGCATGTTAGGCTTAACAAAAATAAAATGTAAATAATAAACAAAACTCGCTAAAGTGGCAATCAGTAATCGTTGTATGAGCGCTCTGCGCTCATTAACCGAAAAAAAAATCACTGGATTCAGCAGTTCTCGCTGTGTAGTGTGTATGTAAAAAAATGTACAAAACTCGTAAGGCAACAAAATATACATAAAATTATGAAAATACCTTAACAGACATCTGCTTTCTTGAAAGCTCAAGCATGAAATACCTGCTAGCATCACCGTCATTTTCCAAAATAGGCTTATGAATACGCACTGACGCACTGTAAACAAATCTCCTTTATTCGTCAAAATTTCCTCATATTTCTTAATTACTTCATCAAGAGCGTTTAAACGGACTACAGAAACCATATTCAATCAAATACATCCAATTAATTTAACATAAAAATAATTGACAGAAACACAACACGATATCACAAGCTGATCTTCAATCAACTGAATACGCATCAAAACACGATCTCCCAAAAAAACGGGGTTACCAGAACATGGTCGCCATATCCATAAACATCGCCAACAAAAAATCGCCAAGAAATCCAAAATAGCTGCCAGGTAACATACATCATCTAAGTCAAAAGTTTATATAAATATGTTTGGAGATATCAGTAATAAATAAATTCATCTTTTAAAGCCTAATGTATGTATAAGCAAGGCTTACTAGATCTATAAAACAAGCCCATTTGGGTTTAATTTATGAAGTCAATCGCCAGAGGACGCTGATACCTTGCCCAAGAAAATTTTGACCAATCGTGCAAACCCTGAACCAAAACCCTAACCATATTACTAAACAGAATTCATCTTATTCAATGATAATTTGGACAGGGTCTGTGCTAAACCACGTGGTTAAAAACACCTACCCTTTTTCAGCATTTTTTTGCGAAATGAACAGGTCGTTATACAGGGTGATTCATAAATATCGAAACAATAGGCTATTTCCTTAAATATTGCCCCTAGACCCATACTTCCAATTGCAAAGTTTCATAAAAAAAGGTGCAAAATTTAATGACATAAGTTGCAACTCCATAGGCGGTATTTGAAAAAATACGAAAATTAAATTTTTATACGGCCCCCGTAGTGTAAAAATTCCAATTAAGAAAACTTTCCTTATCCATTCCTGAATTAAGCACAAAAAATTGCATCTTCATATCTGAAAAACTCGCGGAGTTATGGCCGTTTAAATAATTCATCAAGTTTTAAGGGATTAGACACAAATTGAAATGCGTGCAATCAAAGAAACAATGTTAGTTTAAGAGTTCTAGGAAACATGTAAAAAATATATTTGTTGAGCTAGAATTTTGATTTTTTTTTCTTTTTTTGTGATGGTTAACCGCATAATTTGCAAACAAAATCACATCCTAATAATTCGCATAAAGTTTTTAAAAAATTTAAATATTTAGAATTTTTTTAAGCGGATTTAATTTAAAATCTTTATAACTTAAAACATTATTCATCGGATTTCAAATTTTTTTCATTTAATTAAAGAGGAAAGTATAATTTTAGTTTTGTTTCAGGAATTTTTTAAATTTTAATTTAAAAAATATTAAAAAAATTTGCTTAAAAAAATATGAAACTTATTTTAAAAAAAATCATATTTTCAAAAGTAAATTTTTTTTCAATTTGCCGAAACAAAATTAATGTAAAATAATCAAAAAAGACATGTTCCAAGTTTGCGCCTTTTTAATTTACGATTGAAAAAGCATCATGCAGAAAAACGCATTTAAAATTTTAAACATTGATTGGCTCCTAATAAAATATTTAAATGCATTTTAAAAAATAGCACGTGAAAAAGTCACTTCTTTCGGTAGCTTAAACTTCCGATTCAGTTTAACTTTTGCCGTTTCCACCACCTTTTTGTGCTACTTAAATGCCCATAAATAAATATTTAATGTAGAATTTGAAACAATGCTTTTTCAAACATGCCGATTAAGAGTTTTTCATAATTTTAGCCCTTACAAATGCAAACTTTTTATCGGCCAGGCGAGGCCGATAAAAAAGTCTGTATACTGGGGCCGGGCCAGACCCGGGATTGCCGACTTTTTTCTGAAGACTCGGCCAGGTCGGGCCGATCGTATTTTTTCATACCGAAGACGGTGTTGGTGTGATTTATGACGGCCAATTATCTATACGAGGGATGTGGGCCCGAAACGGGGGGGGGGGGGGGGGTGCTTTCCGTGGAGGTCTTTCTAAGGGAACGTAACCCGTATTTACGCAAGGATATCAAAAGTTCGAAGAAAACCACTGAAAACTTAGAACGATATGGCCGAAGGACACGATTGGGTTCGAACCCAGCATGAGAGCAGAACCTCTCGGCCACTGGTTATACCGAGCTGGGACTGGCTTCCTTATTCCTAAGTCTCCCCTGGGCGAAATTTTCAGTCCCGGCCGCGAGACAACCCATATTAAAATCATTATATCTGACTGACCTAACCCGTGCAAAAATAACTAAAATTTGGCTCTGCCCAAAAAGCTTTACAACAAATGCATATATTTTTGAATGGCCATTATTTTATAATAAAATTTTTAAATTCATATTTTTAAAGGATATTAGAAAAATATAAGGCAAAAAATTTAGAATACAGTAAAACTAGTAAAAAAAATCTGCCTATGACGGAATCCTTTCTTAAACGGAAAAATCTTTTGATCCATGGAAAATGAATATAATAAGACCTGAGAAAAATAGACTACATTTACAACTCCTAAGAAGGGAGCCCTACCAGTGGCTGAGAGGTTCTGCTCTCGAAGCTGGTAGACGGGAGGTGCTGTGTTCCAACCCAATCGCGCCCGTCGGCCTAACCGTTTCGGAGTTTTCGTTGTTTTCTTCGAAACCTTGGATTTCCATGCGTAAATACGGGTTAGGTTCCCTTAGAAAGGCCCCCACGAAGGGCACTCCCCCTAGGGCCTATATCCCAAGCGTAGATAATCGGCCGTCAAAAAAACAACCAACCAACCAACCAACCAACCTAAAAAGAGAACTTGTCTATAACGCTTTTTTTTTCTTTCCTATGTGATTCCATCTTAAAAGATTTTATTTTATAGCATTTTTCATTGTCTCTAACACATGGAATATGGATTAACGTTATTAAAGGAGAAGTGAATCATTTGCATATAAATAGAGATTCATTAATAAAACAAATATTCACAGCTTTTGGCACTTCTTTAAAAATAATAATTATAAACGTGAAAAAAGAAAAGATATAATAAGTATTTTTGGTCAGAACTCCTCCATACGAAAAAACTTTTAACCATATCGATGTAAAAAACTATGTAGAAATTCAATCAGGTCGGGGCAGGCTGCGATTTGAACTTTTTTTCAGGCAGGGCCGAACTTTTGTTCCTATGTATCGGTTCGGGACCGGACCTATATATTTCGACCCGTGCAGACCTCTAGTGCAGACCACCAGCATACTTTGAAAACAAGTTTAACGTAAAATCCATACGCTGCCCGCGCTTTATGTTCAGAGGAGAGGCACTGTCTTATATCGACTTTTAATAATGTACAATTTGTGGCTGATCCCTATCTTGCATTCAAAATGAGTCAAAAACTCGTCGCTCAGAGGCATGGATAAATGGTGTAAGTCACGAATTTTGGATTTTGATATCTCTGCGAATTTTAAAGATATCGAGATGAATTTTTTTGTGTTTAATTCAGGAATAGATAAGGAAAATTTTCCTAATTGGGAATTTTACACTACGGGGCCCGTATAAAAATTTAATTTCTGTATTTTCTCATATAGACCCCCCCATGGAGGTGCAACTTATCTCATCAAATTTTGCACCTTTTTTAATGAAACTTTTCAATTGGAAGTATGTGCCGAGGTACAATATTTAAGAAGATAGCCTATTGTTTCGATATTTATGAATCACCCTGTATATATTAAGTAGGCAATGGTATAAGTAACATTGACTTTTGGGTATGTTGCATACATGCGATACAAATGGTTTATATAACACTTGAAGCATAGAAAGAGACTAGTACAAACCTGAAGAATTCCTCACGAAGTCACAAAAGGTGTATGGAAAGGACGCTTTCTCTCTTCCAACATTAAATCTTGGCACAGAAGCTACAAAAAGTACTCCTGACAATCGAGCCATGCCGTACATCATCATGTTGATGAAGCAGCATGCAAGGGCTATGACCCAGCTGCTAACGCTGTCCGGTCCATGCCTCTTCATGTTTTTATCTCTGTAAAGAAAGATTTCATGTTAGAGTTTTTCATAAATGAAAATACATGAACCCATAGTTGAACATATTGGGAGCTGCGCTTGTTTTCAGTCATATGACTAAGTTCCGTTTTTAATTCTTTCTAATATAGTAAAAAAAAAAAAAAACAGATCATGAATTCATTTTGTTTGTCTGTCCGCCTGTCTTTTTGGACCCTGCCCGTGCTCTAACTCGCGTAAAAATAGACAGATTGCCATGAAAGTGATAATATGTTAATAATGTTTACTATGGCATGTTCAGTAATGCAAATGAAGTTTGTAGAATTTACGGTAAAGTTGAATATAAAAATTAGAAAAGTCATTGAAAAAAATCCGCGTAAATGTGCCCCAGTCTACCCTATATTAAATTACCGTTTTGAACTGATTAGCGTTTGAACACGTAAACATAAATAGCAACTGGACAAACATTTTGGGGGTAATTTTTAAACTAACAAATTTAATAAAATATTAAAAATATTAAAATGGGTATAAAATAAATTATTCAGATAAATCAATAAATACCGACATTTAGAACCTCTTAAAAAGTATAGAATTAAAATTTCATTATCAAAAGGCTAGTGAATTATATTCTTTACTTTTAACTTTTTCTTTACTTTTGCAGAGTTATACTACAACCAAAGACGTCTGAAAAGTAAATTCCACTTAAATGCTTTAGTCTCTTACATGCTCTTAAATGATTTATGTAGACCCGCCTAAAATGTATAGAATGGAAATTTTATTATCAAAATGCTAGTAAATTATATTCTTGAGTATTTTCTTTTATTTTTGTAGAGTTTTACTACAATCAAAGGCGTGTGAAAAGTAAATTCCTCTAAAATGCTTCGATTGAAACACTTGTTTTTTAAAATATATAGTTGTTGTTGTTTTTTTTTTATCTCATGCTGATAACAAGATACGCATAATTTTACGTCACGTAATATTTAGCACGTGAATTTTCTTATCCATCATGAAATGATAACAAGGGATAATAATAATCCTTTAAAATTTACATCTTTATGTAACAAACAGAGAATATCCTCCATAAACTTTTTCTATTATAATTTGCAAATACTACTCCAGGAATACGATCTGAGTAAAATATTTTATTTTGAAAACCTAATAATGAAAAAAAAACTTAATTAACCTCTTCACTCCCATGACATCTTCTCTCTTGAGTAATCAGCGACCAGGACATACGCTGCGTATGTCTTCTCATTTCAGTTTTATGTATATACTGTGTGTATGTATATCAGTGTATGTATATAATGTGGAAGTTTTATATATTATTTCATACGTATTATGATAATGTTATAAATCCCTTAACGACCTTAAATTCATTACTATTATATCACGGAAGTTATGAAATGATTTATGGCACAAACATTTTACACCGCACAGCCTGGTATATAGCTCTTCACTAGCGAAATTAATCCTGGGAGTGAAGTGGTTAAAGATACATTTAAATTAAAGGAATTTTTTTTAACAAAATACTATATTCACGAATTCAACGCATCATAAATATACAAAAGTAAATTTCTATCCCAATTTTCGAAACTTAAAGTCGGAACAAGTTTTAGGCTTAGTCGGAACCAAGGTTGCGGAGTCGGAGTCGGAGTAATTTTTCGGTGAAAAGAGTCGGAGTCGGTGTAATTTTTCGGTGAAAAGAGTCGGAGTCGCTAAAAATATGCCGACTCCGACTCCGACTCCAAACTTTTGTTGAACAGTTTGAAATGAAATAAAAAATAAAACCAATTATGCTTACTTTTAAATTTATGAACTGAATTATTATTTTATTTTGTAACTCTATACATTAATAAATATTTAGTTATTTTTCAGTTTATTAACATGTTAATGAGTAAATATAAGGCAAAAGCGCGGATGTAATATTTTCCCTACATCAGTCATTAAATTGATTCATTTACTTACTTCTTCAGCTCATAGACGACACTATTGTACAATAATTAAATTAAAATGAGTTTTGAAAACTTTTTGTTTTGTTTTGTTTTTTTATTGTATTTTGAAAATTAAATGCAACTCAAACCGAACCCCGTGTCGGTCCGACTAACCCAACCCAATGGAGGAATCTATCTCAGACAAAAATAGATGTTTCAATTTAACCTCTGTCCATCCGTGTTCGGGTTGGGTCCTGAAATGTATATTTTAAGCCAATCCAAAGCGAACCGAAAAGAAACCTGAGCCCTGAACCCGATCCGAAATGAAATAAAATCAAAATTTTATTCGAATTATGAAAAATAGTCATCTCTAACAGCACTTTTATCTTTTGTGTAGGAAAAGGAATATATATTTATTTATTCGACTTACAAGTTAAACAATATTGTGGACTTTCTTTTGAAAAATCCGTACCCGAACCTGCAATAATAATTATCAGACTGGCCCACAACGGAAAACATTTAGCGCCAACTCAATCCGAACCACCGTACGAAACGGACCCTAACGAATGCAACAATCTACTTCAGATAACAATGGATCCTTTGTCCAACTTATACTGCCTTATTTTTCAGTATTTCAGATAAAAGAGAATGTGGGAAAAATATGAAATTAATTAATGCCGCTATCACTACAATATCGGACAACTGAACTCATACAGAATTTTTCTCATTAAAACAAAAAAAATGCAGTTTTCTTCTTAAATATTTCTTACCTAAAACTTAGACATTCTCCTATTTCTAAGCCCCAACTACTAAAACCAACTGTAAAAAAAAAAAAACGACATTTTTACAGCATAAACTGCTGGCGTCCGAATTGCCAGCACATTGTGCTGTAGCTTTCTTTGGTTTCTTGACTATATAAACAGGAAAATAACAGTAGCTGCGTAAAATGTGCTGACAGTTCGGACGCCAGCAGTTGGTGTTGGCAAATCTACAGTGGTTTTTTTACAGTGTATACATAAACTCCTCACCCCCCCCCCTCCCAACCCCCAACTGAATAATTTATGGAATTCAGGACAGTATAAAAGAATTGTTTAAATGGATAGCTTTTTTTTAAAAAAAAGAAAAGTGCCGAGCTAAACTGATGGCATTGAGTTCACACTACTTGTATATTATACTTTCATTTTAAAGAGTAATGCCCTTCAAAAAAAAATAAGTGAAGGGGAATTAGCCCCCGTTTCCCCCTTCATACTTAACCAGTGAACCTCCAAATCTAATCAGGGAAGCTCCTTAACATAATAAACCGGTATACCAAATTTTGGAGCAAATCGAATAATCCTGCAAAAAAAACCATTTATCTATATTAAGTGGGTGGAGTAGCCCTCCTTTATCCTTAACCAATGAATCCCCAAAACGAATCAGGGATGCTCCTTAACATAAATAAACCGGTATACCAAATTTGGAGCAAATCGAATAATTCTGCATGAAAAACCTATGTATCTGAATTAAGGGGGGGGTGGACTAGCCCCTTTTCCCCTTTTATTCTTAACCAATGAACACCCAAAACTAATCAGGGGAGTTCCTTAACATAATAAACCGGTATACCAAATTCGGAGCAAATCGAATCATTCTGCATGAAAAACCCTTTATCTAAATTAAGAGGGGTAGACTAGCCCCCTTTTTCCACCCGTTATTCTTCACCAATGAACCCCCAAAACTAATCAGGGAAGTTCCTTAACATAATAAACCTGTATACCAAATTCGGAGCAAATCGAAAAATTCTGCATGAAAAACCCATTTATCTGAATTAAGGGGGGTGGACTAGCCCCCCTTTTCCCCTTTATTCTTAACCAATGAACCCCCAAAACTAATCAGGGAAGTTCCTTAACATAATAAACCGGTATACCAAAGTCGGAGCAAATCGAATAATTCTGCATGAAAAACCCATTTATCTAAATTAAGGGGGGTGGACTAACCCCCTTTTCCACCTTTATCCTTAACCAATGAAACCCAAAAACTAATCAGGGAAGCTCCTTAACATAATAAACCGGTATACCAAATTCGGAGCAAATCGAATAATTCTGCATAAAAAACCCATTTATCTGAATTAATGGGGGTGGACTAGCCCCCCTTTTCCCCCTTTATTCTTAACCAATGAACACCCAAAACTAATCAGGGAAGTTCCTTAACATAATAAACCGGTATACCAAAATCGGAGCAAATCGAATCATTCTGCATGAAAAACCCATGTATCAGAATTAGGGGGGTGGACTAACCCCCTTTTTCCCCCTTTATTCTTTACCAATGAACCCCCAAAACCAATCAGGGAAGCTCCTTAACATAATAAACCGGTATACCAAATTCGAGGCAAATCGAATAATTCTGCATGAAAAGCCCATTTATCTGAATTAAGAGGGGTGGATTAACCCCCCTTTTTCCCCTTTATCCTTAACCAATGAACCCCAAAAACTAATCAGGGAAGTTCCTTAACATAATAAACCGGTATACCAAATTCGGAGCAAATAGAATCATTCTGCATGAAAAAACCATTTATCTGAATTAAGGGGGGTGGGCTAACCCCCCTTTTCCCCCTTTATCCTTAACCAATGAACTCCCGAAACTAATCAGGGAAGCGCCTTATCGCAATGAACCTAGAAATTTTTTTTTAAGCAAATCGGATGTTTCTATCAAGAGTTATGGCGTTATGTACGTACATACATACATACATACAGAACGGGCGGGCACATTAGCTCTCAGGCTTTGTTAGCCTATGAGCTAATTAGTGGACGAACTCAGTATAATTTTACTCTAACTCAATACAAACGTTTAATGGATATAATCTTAATTAGATATCAACTGAAAATTAGGTTTTATTTTTGGTTCAACATCTGAGTTTAGCCAAAAATTCGTTTTCGGCAAAAATGCTGCTGAAAATTCGGTCGGACCGAATCTCGACCGAAACTATCTGTATTCCCAAATTCTCGTATTTTCCTTAGGAAATTTTCAACATAACTCATTGATTCGAGCTGTATAGACTTATATGAGACACGCTTAATTTACTGCTATGAACTTCACCGTTTATAATTAGCAGTCACGACTGACTCAAAATTTTTGCAAATTAAAAAACAAGAAATGCATATATGATTAAAATTTGAAGACGCTTTTCACTTGCTCATGAAAAGCTGCAGACATAACTTTAATAGGAATTTTTTAATTTGAAACAGCAGAAGTGTTTCAAATATTCATTGAGAAAGTTCTAGTAGAACAGATGATCCTTTACAAAATTCATAATAAAAGATAAATCGAGGTATGTATATGTAATAGAATTTTTATTTAGATGAAATTCATAATTAGAAAATCATTTCGTGCCATTGATGAATTACTAATTACATTTTATTTTATATGGAAATAAAAAGATTTGGTTAGAGTCACAGTGAGCCAGCTTGGACCACAGGTATAATTACACCTACAATTAATTAATAGCTGTGTATATTTATTATGTGTTAATTACTTAAACATTTTTTGGAAATTTTCGTTTTCGGTCGAAAATAGAAATATTACCGAAATTCGGTTTCGGTCGATCCTTAATCTTAATTACTATTTTATTTTGAACACTTTTTCAATTTGCATTATCTATATATCTCCAACAGGTAAAAAATTAAAGCGAATTTCAATAATTTTGAGAAATCCTGTGTGTATGCCGGAATCGGAGTCGATTGTTCGAAAAATCCAGGAGTCGGAGTCGGTCTTTTTCCTACCGACTCCGCAACCCTGGTCGGAACAATAGGTTTACTTCTCTCTTCCTTTCTTTAACACGTTCACGCCGGCGCGGTGGGTCACATTCGACTATCTCAGAGCTGCCAAGTTTCCGGCTTTTTGGATACCAGTATTTTAATACAGAAAATTTTGCTTTATTTAATTAGAACAATTGGACGATTTAAAGGAACAACATTTTCTCTAAAATGATAGTGGTGTGCAAAAAGCCGGAGACTTGACAACTCTGAGACAGTCGAGTGTGACCCACCGGGCCGGCGTGAATGTGTTAAAGAAAGGAAGTAAGAAGTAAACGTATTGTTCCGATTAAGCCTAATATTTGTTCCGACTTTAAGTTTCGAAAATTGGGATAGAAATTTACTTTTGTAAACATCAATATTTATGTTGCGTTCTTGAATTCGTGAATAT
This sequence comes from Maratus speciosus, assembly GCA_963932465.1. Taxonomy (NCBI): domain Eukaryota; kingdom Metazoa; phylum Arthropoda; class Arachnida; order Araneae; family Salticidae; genus Maratus; species Maratus speciosus. The sequence continues at coordinate 145,500,544 of OZ010789.1, forward strand.
AGTAGTTTGTTAAAAAAAATCAAACAAATTTCTCTTATTACTTATGAACTCTCTATTTTGGCGAGAAGGCTAATTGGTAGCGAAATTTTTAATTTAGCTGGCTAAATGTAACTAAATGGATATGAGGTATATATATAAATTTTTATTTTATTGAAATCATAGTTTAAAAATCGCCCATAGACTATAATATATTTCTGATACTAAAACGAGTTTATAACTCAAACCAGTCAACGAATATCATCGAAATATTTAGTATGTCTTATTTACCAAAGTAAGCACAGTTTTTGATTAACGAACTTGTCCAAGATATTAGTGTTCAACCCTGTATAAATTTGGCTCGGTATTTTGAACATTACTGTATTGATACAAGGCTGTAACATATGATGATACTGAACTATAAAATATTTTCAACGATCAAACGAGTTTCGAATTGAAACCAATCATTGAATCTCTTCTAAATGTTTATTATGTTTCACTTGCCAAAGTAAACACAGTTCTTGATTAACGAACTTGTCCAAGGTATTAATGTTCAAACCTGTACAAATATGGTTCTAATCGGCTCTGTATTTTGGACACTATTGCGTTCACACGAGGCTCTAACATATGATGATATTAAACTATAAAATATTTTCGACGGTCAAACGAGTTTCGATTTCAAACCAATCGTAGAATCTCTTCAAAATGTTTATTGTGTCTCATTTGCCAAAGTGAACACAGTTCTTGCTTAACGAACTTGTTCAAGATATTAATGCTCAAACATGTACAAATATGGTTCTAATCGGCTATGTATTTTGGGCATTACTATGTTGAAAACAAGGCTGTAACATATGATGATACTAAACTATAAAATATTTTCGACAATTAAACGAGGTTCGATCCACATCATTTAGCGAATAACAATGAATATCGTTTGGTATGTCTCAGTTGTCAAAGTAAACAACTCTTAAAAATTTTATTGAAATTTAAGAACTTTAATGTATATTAAAACTGGGCTGAAGTGTAGCCCCTTAACATAAGTGTTATCCGGATTTTTTTGTATATATACATAAACATATATAAATATATATATAAACAAGCGAATAAACGAAGAGATTAAAATAAGCTGATTTCTAAAGAAAATAACTGAAAATAATAATGAATATTCAGATATGTATTGTGTTCTTATTTTGGAAACAAAGAAATGCAAAATCCAAAATGAAAGTATATAAACGACAAAATATTATATACAATTCAACAAATATTTGTATAAAGTTGATAGTCAGGGCAAAGAACTTCAAACTTCCGTTAAGTTCGTCCGTCTAAGTTTTTTGGTCATGTTACGATAGTTGATTCGAATTGGCTCCCCGCGCTAAGGTGGCCCCCCGCGTTAGAGTGTAATATACTCCTGGTTTATTAAGTTCACACCAACTCTTTGTAACGCATCATATATATAATATCACTTTTTACGTTTACAAATATAGCAGTAGTTATTGCAACAAAATTACCCGTACAAGCTATTTTGTGATTTTTTAGGACTCAAGGAGGAGGGGGTTTATTAGAATTAGTTTGTTTTAGGGGGGGGGGGGTAACCTTGTTTCACTTTTTGCCTTTAACACAAGCTATTTTGTGATTTTTAGGACTCAAGGAGGAGGTTTTTTTAGAAGGAGTTTGTTTTAGGAGTTTTTTTTTTTTATATTTTTTCTAAGGTGAAACAATTTTCATAAATTAATGGTAGGCTCATCGCACAATAGAAATTTCCTTGATGTTGTGGACTTGCAAGGCATTTTTCATTCGTTAATACAAAATTATCTGCAAAATTTGAAACAAGGGTCGTAATTAATATATGAGGTCGTGAGTTTCAGAACTCGCATTATACTGCGTTTCCACTATCAATCTATTCTATTGGAGGAGCTACATCAAAAAAATACTACAATCTGCAAAAAAACTAGCTTTATCATGTATTTCTGGCATTGTAAAATCTTGGTTTACAATGAAAACAAATGGACACAGTCAGAGATTTTTCGCGATTTCCCAAAATTTGATTTTCTGGATAAGGCGAGTTTTGAAATTCACGTCCTCATGTGGTAATTATTTAAAAACATAATCTAAAATTAGCTTATCAATATCATAATATCATTATTTCCCCTCTCGTCTTCAGGGACAATTGTTTCCGTACAGAAAAATACGCTTTATTTAACGACAGCAATTTTACGATTAAATAAGACAAATATTGCCATTCGATAAAAAGGACAATTGGCAACAATGTAGTATAATAGTCTACGCTGTTCTACAAGACATTTTGCAAATCAAGTCTGCTAAGTATATTCACGTAATGTCGATCGTAATTATATATGTAGCTGTTGGTGCATAATCAAATCCTCCAGCATATATATGCCAACAACTATATTATCACAACTTTTTAGAGATAGATAATAACACAGATGAACATGTGTACAACATGAACTAGAGGAATCTATATGAAATTGATATATTAGGATGAGATATGGAAACCGAGCTATTATAGAGGGATACATATCACGATACAACCTGGGCAGGGCATGTCACAACTACAACTTAATTTTAAGCGATAGAGCAAAACCATGTCCATATGCAACGGGTTTTATTTTGTTTTCTTTAATTCTGCAGTGTATTTATAAACTTTTTTGCATCTATTACTGAAAGATGAACAGATTCGGTAACGTTTCAGATCTGACTGGAAAAGTATCTGTGAAATACGATAGAAATTTTAAATAAAATACGTTAAAGCTGAATGGTAACAAAGTGCTGAATAGTGTAATGCAGTAGAAGAATTCTAGAAAACGCTAAAATACTCATGATTCTCATGCAAAAAGTGACGCTTAATCTTTTTTCAAGCAAATTTTATGTTGGCAAACATGGTAAAATTGTAAAAGTTTTGATGAAGGCTTAATCGACATTAGTGAACTTGCCAAACACTTAGATGTTGATCGCGTATTCAAGACTCGCAGTAAGAGCTTATGAAAAAAAAAACAGTTTATTACAAATATGTGTATTAATCTTTGGCAAATACAAAAATAGCCTTTACAGTCCATTGCAGAATCAAATGGTAGAAAAGCATTGCAAAGAATTGAAGATCCAAAAAATCATGAAAATTTATTTACATTCATCTGAATTTTTGAAGATCTGTTTAGGGGTGCCATTAGAAAATATAAAGTAGACCTGAAGGTAAAATCGAAGTAGCAAAGCTGGAACGCAAAAAAAGATGAAGCTAAAAACCACAAAACTGACTAATATAGATAAAAGCTTTGTAGGGAAGTGGAAGAACAAAAGCGAGGTTAACGAAAACGCTTGAGTCATGTGATGCTCAGATTTTCGCAAGGAACATCATGTGACTCTAGCTTGCAGAAATAACTTTTGGTGTTGCAGTAGCTGCAACCATAATATGATGAAATCTCATTCTAACATTTGGGCTTTGGCTCAATTGGAACTCTAAACGTTGGAACGCGATTTCTCCATTTTATGGTTGCAGTTACTGCAACACCAAAAGTTTGTTCCACCCAGCAGAAAATGTTTAACATTACACATTATTTCGTTATTCTAAAATTCATATCAAGTACTTTTTATAACTAATAAACTCATTCATTGTGAACTATTAACTATTGCTCCAAAATATATGCTTAATGAGATATAATGTGACGTTAAATGTGACGTTAGAAAATCTCCAATTTCTCTATGTCGTTTTTGTTATTTGTCCAAATCGTTATGCAACGGTTTTGAATTTGACGTTAAAAAAACGCTAGTGCAACAAAGTTTTAAAATATAAAAAATAATAAATAACGAATATTTAAAAAATAATTGATGAGAAATTTTAAAAAAATGCTGTTTTTTACGAATTTATAAATATAAAGAGCGATAGAAAAATGTTAATATTTTTAGAGCCGTTTATGTAGGTCAGTATAAAAATATCCTATATTAATATTGCACCCTAAATTTTGTATCGCGAAATAATTTCTACCGATAAACCCGTTCCTTGTCAGTTATTAATTTATTGTGCCAAAATCTAGGCTAAAAAAGATATGATCTGTTATAAAGATAATCTGTCTTTTTTCGGTATCTTTATTATTTCTTTTTTGTTAAATATTTTATCGATTATTTAACAATTCCACACTTGATTAGTCACTTGATGTCTTTCACCTCGTAACAGATAATTCGATGTCGGAACAAGCAAGTAACCTCTAGAAGGATTCGTGATAATTTTAGAGTGTTTGTTATCTATTATATGAAGCACGATAAAAGAATTTACTTTCACTTATTTTAGTTTCTAAGTAGCTGAATACCAAGAAGGTTTATGTATGAAAAATGAGTGTGAGTTAGAAAAAAAAACTTTTAATTTCAAATAAAACGATGTAACGCTGTTTAAAAATTCGGCATTCCATTCGAAAGAGTTTCCAATGCTTTTAAACATAGTTGAAAATTATTATTCGGCTTCTCAGGCTTTCTGCCTGACCGTACGTCTAACCCACTTAAATATACCCAGATTACCCTGTAATTGATTTATATTAGTGAGGTTTACCGTAGCATTTTTGGTATAGAAAATAAAGTTTCTAGCATTTATAGTTCGTTAAGAGGGCGCTCAAAAAAATTCCGTTACATAGTGGTCTATCAAAAAAATCGGTTTATAGTGTATTTTAATGATGTTTCACGATCTCAAACACATTGTAATTGATATAGATTACTGAGGTATTCTACGAGATTATTACTGTAGGATGTGGCGTGCATAAAATTTATCGTTCATTTACAAGGACATACAAAAAAGTTCAGTTAAAGTACTGTTTATTAGCAATAATTGCTGGAAGTGCTTTTTTAATGTATGCGATTTTTAAACTTAAGCATTTTATTTTACTTTTTTGCATACTAATTTGTGTGTATAAATGCTATAGATCGCATACAGGACTGCACAAAAGATCTCTGTACATTTTCTTTTATTGAAGGAAATTGAAAAAAGGGAATTTTCAAAGTATCTATGCAAATCAATAGACGATAGAGTCAGATGGGGTAAAATAAGAAGGTTTCAAAATTAAAGGTATAAAAAATACAAAATGTAACTTTTTGCAATTGTTTTGCCAAATTAGTGTGTTAGACTGAGAAAAAATATGGTTCTAACATCTAGAATCTAAATTGTGTTCTAGAGGAAATAGTTCCATGTCATCCCTATAAATTCTAGGTCCCTTTGCTAGAGAGTCCTAGAGTCGCTTACTAGAAATTCAAGAGTGCTTTGCTTTATTCTCGTCGTTAAACTCATTTAAAAGTATCTGCAAATAGATGCGAATACAAGAGGTTACTTAGTTTTAGTAACTATAATTCTAGTTTATGGAACCATTTCAGAAATTAAGCGAAAATTTTTCGCTACTGAAAAGATTCCTTATCGTTTCTTCAACTAGAAAATAAGAGACTAGATATTCTAGATCATTTCGTCTATTCAACTTAGTCGTTTACCCTAACCGCATAGCTCGGAATTCTATATTCTACGTTTGGGATTCAGAAAATGTCCTATCCATTCATTCTTCCTATTCATTCTAAGTGAAAGCGGTATTTTTTCCCTCCGTGTACAGGTTTAACTTATTTTACAATGAATAAAAATATATTTTTTTGCTATATTATTATAAATAGCAGCCATTATAAAATTTTGGATGATATGACTTGGTTGTAATAATGAAAAAACTTTAGATTTAGAGTAAATAAGAACTTATTTTCAGCTTATTTGTCCATTGTATAGTAAAAAATGATTATTCAGGATTAACTTTCTGCATTTTTTATTATAAAATAACATAAAATTAATATCTTAGAGCATAAAAACCTATGTGGGGTAAAATAGTTATACTGTTAGGCTTTGTTAACAAAATGCGTTTTTTTTTTTCTTTTTTCATAATTCTATATTTTTTTTATGTAACTTTTGACAGTAAAACTATACAGTGCTCTAAAACATTCGTTTTAATAAATTTATAAAAAATCAATTTCATTTGATAAATTAATACATAATAAAAGGAAGCTTTATGATTATACTTTGTACCAATTATTATACAAGAAATTAAAAAAAAAATGGCAGGAAAAAAGTAGAGAAATATAAGCTAAAAATAATTACTTAATCATGGTTAGAAGTCTTAACAACAAATTTATTAATTATTTATAAGAATTTTTTTTTTTCTATAGAAGAGGAAAACTGATTTATTTAAAATAGTAATAGTGGCGAACAATTCATCATAACTAGATTTTAGGTCAGAATTTATGAACCAGACAACATATTAGGTATTACTGCGATCACAACAGCCAGGAATACACAGTAGTTAAGTTTGCAAAAGAGAGTGGGCATTCTTATTTCATGTGTCCTAAGAAAGAAAACATGTTTGATGCGTCACAAATTGTAGCTGTCCGTTCTGATTCACCAATGAAGCAAAATCCAGACTATTTTTTCGCTTCAATAAGTTGTTTAATATTTTCAACATTCTGAAGAACACTTTTAATCAGATTGATGTGCGGTGATTTATTTAATAAAAGAAATAGAAATCTTTAAATAAGTTATACTTATTTACCACAGGGCATGGGGTAAAATAGTTAATTAACAATGTGTTTTAAAATACCGTTATCAGTAATAATTTCTAATTTTATTGTTGAAATTGTCTTTGAAATGTTGAGAGCTACGTTCATATTCACGTTCTATTTATTTTTTTGCAGATTAAAACAATATATTTTTGGAACATTAAGTATGATTACAAGAATACTGTTTTTATAACTATTTACTCCAACTGAGCCTATGCATGGCTGCACAAAACAATTCGGATATTTTTCAGGCTATAGGTAGTAATTCCTGAAATGTCATTTTCAAATGCGTTATGTTTTTTTTTTTTCAGTTTATTTACTCAGAGATCATTTTCCATCTTATTAAACGGTTAAGTTTTGTTATTACAGTATTCTAAAGCTGTTAGAAAGTGTTTCATAATATCTGCGAGTTGCATACATTTTCTTTCTTGTTTTTTAAAGGCTTAAGTATACTTGTCAGTTAGCTTTACAATCTCTTTATATAGAGTAGACAATGCTGAAGATACATGCCTCAGATGTTTCATGACGTAGAAATGTATAGCAGATAGTGGAGCATTTAAAAATGCTTAACTAAAAAGTAATTTCCCGTTTACATACCAATTATCAGACGTTTAAAAAAAAACTTTACTATCTGTAACTTGTAAAGTCGTGGAAACAAAAAGGCAAACACCCCTTACTAACTCTGCAAAAAATTATCGTAGAAGAAAGTTGCTGGTACCACACGATTGGTTATAAAGTCTACTTTTAAATGATGTATATAAAATTTGCTTAGGGGGAGGGGGCATCTACATATTAAAACGAAACATAACTTTTTTTTTTCAATAGCATTACATAATTCTGACAGCATAAATGAACTCCACCCGCTTGAATTAACTTAAAAACAAATTTTTATGCAATTCGTACGATAAGTTTCCGAGAAAATAGTTATTTTAAAACAAGCGTGTTTTAGGGGCAGCATCCAAACTGAAGTTCAGTACTCGATTGCTGACCGAGAGAGGCCTCTTCTTGATCAAGGCATCTTAAGCTTCACTCAAGCAGTAAGCTTCACTCAGGCAGTCATTGAAGACTGCTAGATTACAGGATAGCCTAAGAAATTTCAAAATATCTAGTCACTTCTATCATAGACCCCTTAAACCATCATTTTGCCTTTTTCTAAGCATAATTTGAAAACTAATTGGAAGAAATATGCGAAATTTTGGATTTCCATAAAGCAGGACTTAATAAATCTAAATCCATCAAAAAAATTGTAGGTTGCAATTCATAAAATTTTTTCGAATATTAATCTCATAACTCATAATTCATACCATAAAATTATAAAAATTGCAAATTCAATGAATTTATGTTTGGGTTTTTTAGTATTATTGCTACACAAAAAATTAGCACATTAGGAGTATAATTTTAGGAGTATTAATGAACATGTGAAAATGTAATTTAACATTAGAAGCACTAAATTTTGAATGTTTATATCGTTTTAACATGTAGATGGCCCCTAAGCAAATTTTACATACATCATTTAAAAGTAAACTTTATTTCCCATCGTTCGGTACCAGTAACCTTTTCCTACGGTAATTTGTTGAGGAGTTAGTAAGGGGTGTTTACTTTTTTCTCGCAACTGTACAGGTCTATTTTTACAAAAATATATTATAGTTGTTATACAGAAAACTTTACAGACGTAACATTTAACACTATAGCTACCATGAGCCCTCATTTTGACGGCTACCGTATGAATATGTTTCGGTTCAAACCAGAAATTTGATTATGAAATAAGTTTAAAAGATACAAACAAGAAAAGCATTAAATAATAAAGTTAAACTGTTTTAAATCAAAATTCTCGTGTGAAATATTTTTATAAAACTTGACTCAAATTTCCGGTAGTTCTAGTGTTAAAAAATATATATCCATGAGTTCACGTATAATATGCAATACATTACAATAATGTCTTCGCTCCTGCCGGAGCATCCTTAGTTGATATACTGTCTTCGTTTCTCTATTTATCATGTTTCAAGATCTGTAGATTCCCTAATTTTCCCTTTATCCTTTCCAGTTTTAGTCTATAGATGCGTTCGTGCTTGCGGAATACCGTTGAAACTTCAGTTTTAGAAGTACAAATTTCGATTGCTTCTCGTAATAGGACATTGTATGTTTTCATAATTCGTTATTGCCTCTATATTTAAGGTTTCAATCTGTAGGAGGGTTATTATGTTTTTCTTTACTAGGGCTGTAGTTTCTGTATTTAATCTGAGTTCCCTGATATGTTCCCTCTTCCGTTCTTGTATTTTTCTTTTAGTCATGCCTACCTATTTTAGCAAATTTTTTTGCCATTTAGGCAACTGATTTTATAAATATCTGCTGTGTGAGTTTTTTCATAAATTTCTGTTTCATTTGTTATTGCTTTGAATAGGGGTGGATTGGGCGTTATTGGAACACGTTTACCCAGTTTCAGAAATTATCTATTAGGCTGAGTAGGCTAAACGCCTAGGAGCCCAAAAAAGGTGTCTGGCGCTGAAAAATTTCTTCCTTTTTTTTTTTTTTTTTTTTTTTTTTAATATATATTGAGCTAATATATTTTGTAAAAGAGGAATGGTGTACAATATTCCTTGCTTTACAAACTTATTGAATCCTGTGATTCATTAAGATGTAGATTAATCCCAAAGACTTCTTGCTGTCTTTAAATTTTTCTATATCCATATAAGGAAAATATTGGATTCCTGAAATTTTCCGCTTTCACTTTTTGATGAATTTATACATCGGTTACATAGAAGGAAAGTAATTTTTTAAGTAGAAATATGAGAAGATTTTATTTTTTGTTTTTTGAACACAATAATTTGCAACATTAAAACAAATTTTCAGTTAATATGCAATGTGAAATTTACTCTGATATTTACTGCTATACAAAACAGATTTCACATAAATGTATGTATAAAAATAGATTTATTTGTAAATTTACTACAATTTCATTTTGAAAGGAAATGTATGGAAAAGACTTAAAAATATTCTCAGAATTGTATTATATGAATTGCTTCGAGGGAATGGAGAGGGTTCACAAAAAATCAAGCCTAATGTCCTGGGAGTTGGTTAATCCTCCTCTCTTTTAATTTTTAAGGTTTTCCCATTCATATATCGAATGGGCAGGGGGGGGGGGTATTTTTTGTGCAGGTTGGATCAAATCTATAATCTTTTAATAATTTATGTCTTTTCTAGATTGGAAAATTTTGAGAAAAATATAAATTCATATGTGTACAGGTATCCCAAAAAAGTTGAAAAGCGTTTTTCTGTTTTACCTGTTAGCGATAATTGGGCAATGTAAAATGCAAAATTGATTTAGCCCGGTAAGACGGGCGTGAGGTGTCTTGGCATCCCACGCAAGAAAATATTCGTCTGCTGTCGGTGAGTGCTTTTAATTGATTGTTTATTAATTTATAATATTAACGGTAATTTAACATTTCAGTTACCATTTTTCACGATAAAGAGTGTAATTATCATGAATTTTGCTAACAGACAAAATTCTAACGTGTTTTTTCGTATTTACGCCACTTAATATGTTTGGGGTGTGCTGACACCCCATGCCCGTTCTCGTGTTACGTGTGGCGCGTCCTGCCGGGTTAAAAAGGATAGCCTATTGGATTATGACATTCACATTGCTCTGTAAATAATTTTAAATAAATTACATGATTTAAATTGTAGTCCCTCTCGTCATATACCATGTTCATAAATTATAAAAAAAATCAGAAATTTTAGTAAAAAATTAGTATATTGGACTTCGCATCAAATTTTACCTAATTTCTGTTGGATATCAACATTTTTTTAAACTGGAATAAAATGTTAAAGTGGAAGCGAAAAAAAGAAAATTTATTGCTTACAAATTTATTTAAAAAATTGCGTTAAGTAAAATGGGCAATGTGGTACATTTGCTGTCATTTCTAGAAAAAAGAATAGCTATTTAGTTTAAACAAATTTATTTGCATTTTATTTTTCCTTAGATCATTTTTTTTTCATTTTTTAGCTAACAAACACTATTTAAATGGTTACGTCTATCTACAGATGTATAACAACAATTTCTAATCATTAGGTGTAACATAACCTGTATTTTTATTTATCTACTTAATAGTTTTAATCGTTTAATACATATATTCTGATTAATTTAAATATATATGCAAATTATTTAACTTTTGTCCCTGAAATATATATCTGATTTCCCTACATTTTCCTTTAGTAAAATACATAGAGATCTACCGAAAATTTTGTTTCATTTTCTGCCCAAAATCCGAGTTTTGCTGAAAATTCGTTTTCGGCGAAAATTCTGCCAAAAATTTTGCCGGGCCGAAACTATCTGCATTCTAAAAATCTCGTTTCTTCCTTCGGAATTTTTCAACATTACTCATTGATTTGAGCTATAACTAAATAAATGAGACATTCTCTAATTATTGCTATGAATTTCACCGCTCATAATTATCAATCATCACCGACTAAAGACGTAAGTGCAAATTATAAAGCAAGTAATGCATATATGACGAAACAAACATTTTTCACGTGTGTATTAACCCTTTCCGGCTCAAAGTACTCCTGTGGCTCAAATGTTGAAATAATTGAATGACACCAGGAATTGCGAACAAATTTATTAGAAAATAAGTAAAACTTTTTCTTCACGTATAATCTTAGAATCAAAAATTAATTTTATAATACTGGTGCCATTGTGGCATTTGGGAATTAAACATAAGTGGGCCAGATTTTAACCCACCATTTCGAAAAGGGTTAAAAGCTACAGACTTAACAGTAATAGAAAGTTTTTAGTTTGAAATCGCAGAAAATTTTCGAATACACAAGAAAGTTCTAGTATAACTGATGGTTATTTTCTAAAATCAATATAAAATATAAATCGAGATATGTATACCTACGTATATTTTTTAAATATATGAAATTCGTATAATTAGGAAATCATTTTGTCTCTTTTATGAATTAATTACAATTTATTTTATATGAAAATAAAAAGTTTTGTCTAGAGGCACAGACAGCTAACTTGGATCAAACGTATAATTAATTAATACGCACCATTAATTAATAAATCTGCATATTTATGTATGTATTAATTACTTTAGAACATTTTGGACATTTTAGTTTTCGTTTTCGACTGAAAATGGAAAGATGAACAAAATTCGGTTTCGGTTTCAGAAAAAAAGTTTCGGTAGATTCTCAAAAAGAAAACATAATAAGAACTCTATCCACCAGACAGCACTAATAATCTATATCGCAGAAAATACGTCCTAGAAATAAATATAGTGTCAGCGTTTTAAGGTAAGTGTGTTTTCTCTTTGTAACTTCTGTTTTCTAATTTTAGCATTATATATTGTTTCAAAGTTAATGTTTCTTTTTTAGTTATTATGTTAAATATTTCCTTTAAATTACTTCTTTTTAATTAATTTATTTACTTTGTATTTTGTTATTTAAATTTCCTATTACATAAAAAAAGGTAAAAATAATTTACAGAAACAACAAATTTATTTCTTTGTATACAACTATTTAAGATTTAAAAAAATAATTTTCTTTAATGTAACATACTAATTTTTTTCTTTTAATTTTGTATCTAAATAAAACTTTTAAACGTTGTGTTTTAATTTTATAAGTAAAGATTTTTATCTTGGTTTACATTTTGTAGAAATTAAACACTTATTTAAACAATGTCTTTGATTCAAGTATAATCTGCATCATACAAATAAGCCAAAAATATCTTTAAAAGCTCTAAAAAATTACTTTCACTAGATTTTTTTCACCATTTTGTATTTGATTAAATATTTAAAAAATTAACACATTTTGTCACTAAATTATTCTTTTCTAAAAATGCGTCAAACGTAGGTATAAAAATGCATTACTTGATAAAAGCAGTTAAAATTCCTTCTAATAGTAAAAAAAATACATATCATCAAATAAACCATTGCATAAAACACAGAAATCTTGTTAACTCAATACACTTCAAAAGTAATTTTTATCTACGAAATGACAATACCATCGAAAAGTTATTTTCCATTGCCTTAAGTCTTATTCCACGTGCTTTAGTTATGTTATCAGTAACTTTTTATCAAATCATCTGTAGAAGCTTCCATTTTGCGTTATATCACTTCTTTTTTTTTACGATGAAAAAAAAATAATAAAATATTTTCATGATAATAAAAGCCGTTGAAAGGACATATCATCTGCTACTTGTTTGCAAATGGATGACGGTTCGAAAACACAGTCATAAAATATTTTTACTTTTGAAAAACAGAACCATGCTTTATGACTTTAATTTCTTTTTTTTTTATGTGTGTGTCTGTGTGTGTGTGTTATCATGTATAATTCTAGACATTTCTCTGTTTTTTAATAAAAATTTGTTTTTATACAAATACAAATAAACAAATATTATTTTACAAAATAACACTGCATTCCTTTCATAGTTCATGTTTGAATACATATGAGTTCTCATCTTTCAGGCAGATTTCAATAGATACGCTATAAGATTCGTCAAAATCGACGACATAAACATAACAACTGTGTAAAATGACTTTTTTACACAGTTTTTATGTTTATGTCTTTTTTATGTTTATGTTTGTGTCTCTGTTCTTTAAATAACATTTTGTCATTCTACAAATACAAATAAACAATTTTTTTTTCATAACAAAATAATACTGCATTCCTATCAAAGTTCATATTTGAATATAAATGGATTCTGGTAGTTCATAAATTATTTACATAGGTACGCAATAAGATTAGTTAAATTGATCGACATAAACATAAGAACTGTGTAAAATGACTGTTTTACTCAGTTTTCATGTTTATGTTTATGTTTATGTCTGTTTTTAAAATAATGCTTTGTCTTTCGGCAAATACAAATAAACAAATATTATTTTACAAAATAATACTGCATTCTTTTAAAAGTTCATATTTGAATAAAAATGAGTTCCGATAGCTCACACAGATTTATATAGGTACGCCAAAAGATTCGTCAAAATAAACAGCATAAGCATAAAAACTGTGTAAAATGACTTTTTCACATGAATATTGTACGAATGATACAGATTTCTGTCATAAGGTACCTACACCAAATAAGGCACATTAAGGTTTCATATTACAATAAACTGTGTAAAATCAGAATTAACATTGGATAGTTTTAGGTTTTCTTACAATATTAAATCATACGCAAAGTTGTCACTGTTTAATTGTGCCCAGGAGAGATCAAAACAAAAGGCACTTTAAAGTAGCTTTATTAAAAGAATGTGTTTTAAATAAGACCACAAATTCCTAAATACATAATTTTACTTTAATTACCCGAGAGTAGTCGTGTCTTTCTTCAGAACGTTATTAGTCGTGCTCGGTCTTTTTGCTCGGTCTATAAAAAATTGTAAAATAATAATTGTGTAAAATGAGAAAATTTTTTCACTTAATATTCTAATATTGCATTTCAATGAAGTTATAAATTTGCAATTTACTTAAATTATACTTTATAATTGTGAGATTTGAAATAATGGGAAAATGTAAAAATGAACTAACATTAGTGATCGGTGCGCAGACTTTTCCAAGAATTTCTACTTTGCTTGTAAAAATGCACCTGAAGAAAAAACAAAGATGTCTTTTTACTTCACTGCGGTGGTGAAGAAACATATAAAGTTAGCTACATGATAGTTTTTCATTGTATTTGTAAGGAGATATGAGTTGATTTCATATGAACTTCATCCTATTAACTATTTCAGCGACGAGTAATTATGTTTCTGTAATGTTAAATTTACACTGTAATTTCGGAAAAAAATATTTCTAAGTAAGGAAAAGCAAATTTACAACTTTTCTACACCAAAGTTATCAGTTTAAAGTTTAATTAAAAGTTTTTGGTGCAAAGCTTGATTAAAATAAGGTGGGGCATAATATATCCCACCTTTCCTCAAAGGGTTAAGTCCCCTTTGCAACTGCTTTTATAGATTACATAGTTTTCCTTAAATGTTTAATTAGCATTCGTAATGATAATATACGATAAAAATGAAATGTCTTTTAATAAGACCAGAACTTATGCTGTCTGGTCTTATTAGGAGATTTATGTTTTTAGCATATTTTACATTCAAACACAAATATAATTAAAAATAAACATTTCAATAAACACCTAGAAGATCGTTAAATTATATTGAATATCATGCAAATATTGTAAAACTCGATCAATAATATACGTTGATTTCATATGAAAGTTTACTTGCTGTTTTTAGCAATGACGTGTCGGAAGATCTGATGGCCTGAAAATGATGACCAAGCTGGTATCGGTTGTGCCTGAAAATATCCGGACACGTCAAGGATACATAAACTATTATGTACATACTGCCATTTGTCGACCCTAGACTGCTCCTTTTAAGATATAGCCTGAAAGCCTTATTCAGAGCAATGCCTTATTTAGTAGAAGTACCTTACTCTAATTCACATAAAGAGCATGACTTTTATAAATACTCAAGGACATTCAAGACTATTTTGCCAGATTATATGTGCTTAAAGCTGTTGAAGTTTCCCCCGTTTATTAAATTTATTTATAAGAATAGTTTAAAAATTAGTTATTAAATTAAATTAACAAAATTAGTTGATTTAGAGAAAGGTCATTTAGAGATTATTTAAAGGCTATTTAGAGCAAGGCTTTATTTTTGGTAGAAGTACCCTACTCCAATTTATATAAACAGTATGATTTATTAATACTCAATGACATTCAAGATTATTTCGCCACAATATCTGTGCTTAATGCTGTTGAAGTTTCCCCCGTTTATTAAAATTATTGATAAGAATATTTTAAAAATTAGTTTTTAAATTAAATTAACAAAATTAGTTGATTTAGATTAAGGTTATTTAGAGGTTATTTAAAGGTTATTTAGAGCAAGGCCTTATTCCTTAGAAGTACCCTACTCCAATTTACATAAACAGCATAATTTTTATTAATACTCGAGGAGATTCAAGATTATTTCGTCATACTATATGTGCTTAAAGATGATGGTCCCCCATTTATTAAAATTATTCATAAGAATATTTTAAAAATGAGAAAATTAAATTAAATTAAAAAAATTAGTTGAAATGTTAAACGTTGTGGCTGTATGTTTAGATTTTGTGAAATCATATTTTCAAGGATGGGAAATTAAGATTTAGCAGGAGAATGAAACAAACAAGCGGTAGTGATGCACGTTAATATCTGACATGAAACGACCGCAAAATTGCAGTCCGATTCTTTCCGAAACGGGCTATCGCAGTCCTTATCTGATAAGTGGGATGATTTACGTTTATTTTCCTTCCGAATTTTAACATTAGCTTTAAATTGTTTTTTCGATATTTCGTATCACAATAAACAACAAAGCTAAAAAAGATGAAATTTAAAACAGCTTTTACAGAACATTTTTTAATATAATATATATACATTCTTTTTTGTAATTCTTGGATACTTAACATTTGAAAAATATATTTGTTGTGATGAAAATCAAAATAAAATAAATAATGATTTTTTTCTGTAACGCATGGGGGGTTTTGATAACTAAAATTGCATAATATACTATTTTATCAAGTGCTAACACTCATAGATATTGCATTGAAATTTCATGCAACACTTCGAATTAATAATAATAATAATAATAATAATTGCAGTAGCTGTTAAAGTATGATAAAAATGAACATGACATGTACACAAGCAACATTTAATATAATTAAGGCAGTAGCAAAATCGTGATAACAACAAATTCTACCGTTTTTAGAGATTTCATCATATCCAAGTGCATACTTTATATTTTATCATATTTTTTCAGGAAATGCATGTAATAATAAATTTAGTAAGGACATTTTTCTTCCGTTTTAGCTGAGTTAAATGTCTGAAGTTATATACGATATTAAACATTATTTTTCATGGAAATTTCATGAAAAAATAGAAAAAAACCTTTGATAGAATAATAGATAGCGTCAATAGTAATAATAGTAATAATAATAATAATATCAAAAGGAAAACTAAGACAATAATAAATGCTAAAAATAAAAACTGTCAGTGTAACACCTAAAAATAAAACTTAATATGGTTATGTGTAAAATAAAATCAAAACTCGTATACTAAAAAAATTATCACATTAACCTTGACTACTCTCCTGACGACATCGATTATAATAGTATTTTACGTAATAGCTGAGAGTGCGTTAAAAGCGATTGTATTACATCAGGACATCGTTCTCACGTGCAATTGTAATCTATCACTTATCATAATGGACGTAATTTGTCTGATATGTTTTCAGATATTCATCAAGATATTTGAATTCAATAATTCGCCTAACGTTATTAGTATAAAAATAATTTTTTTTTTTTTTTTTTTTTTTTTTTTTTGTTATTTGGCATGTTGCAAACATTTGTTTTCTTTAAATCGATTAGGTATCCTTACAACTATTTTTTTTTTCATTTGAGTATTTTTATATTTTTTTAACGTATTATTTAATAGTTTAATAGCAAAAAATAATTTAATTAAGAGAAAAAGTAAATCTTGTGTTAAAACTGGGAAATAATAATTAAAAAATATTACAATTAAGACATTTTTTTTTAATTTCGTCTTACAGTTGTTCTCTGTATCAGTGAGGACCAGAATTTGAAGAAGTTAATAATACGTTTAACAAATGAAATGCACCATACGAATCACCCATGAAAAATTACGAATCAATTGAAAATTATGTGTTGAAATTATATCATTTTCTTCATACCGTCGTATTGCAAAAGTACAAACTGTGAAAAACGATTTTAAGGATTACAACTCCGAAGAGAAATTAATGCATTAAATAACCATATTTTTAATTATCAGATCTTTATGGAACTTCATGAGAATGTACGGCGGATGTATAAATTCATTTTAAGAAAAAAGTTGAAATTTAAAACGAAAATTGATATTTTCGTCAATTTTCTAATATGACAAATAGTCCAGTCATTTGGTAGAAAATAGGGGAAAGTTTTGGTGTAGTTTTGATATTTGGTGACTTTATGTTTTTTGGGTCGCTGAACACGAATGTGAAGTTTGCCAACAAAATTTATCCCGGGAAATACGTTTTTTTGGCAAAAAACTGAAAAAAAAAACGGGATTTTCTTTGTTTTTTCAAAATAACTTCAAAATTATGCATTTTACGCAAAAGTCCTCAATACATAAATTAAAGAGGATACAATTTCCTACATTTTACGTATTAAAAGTTTTTTTCTCTGATCAATGGTTTAGCCGTGACAACGCCGCAAAAATGGATGTGAAAATAAAAAAATTCTGAAAAAACGGGAATTACGGCAGCGCACGGTGGGTGATTTACCAATTCTAGTTGGCTAAAATTATTTTTAGCGTCAATATAGTCGCATCGCCATGAAATTGAAAAATGTTATTAATATTCACTATTGAATGTCAGGTATTGTAAAATGTTGCGTGTAGCAGTCATAATCTCGTTACAGGGACATTCAAAAGTATTTCATTATATTACGGCCTATGGGGAAAAATCGTTTATGGTGGTTTTTAATAATGTTTCATAATTTCATACACTTTGAAATTTATATGCATATCTATGAAGGGCACTACAAGATGATTTCTAATAGAATATGGTATGGGTAGTATTTATCGATCATTTACAGGGACACTAAAAAGAATTATGTTACATTACGGTCTATGGAGAAAAATTGTTTGCGGTGTGTTTTATTCATGTTACACCTTTTCAAAAGTATTTAAATTGATATATATCTCCAACGTGCTCTATATGATGCTTACTATTGAATATGATGTGCCATTGATCTTTCATATACAGGGGCACACAAAATAAATCTGTTATATTTTTCTCTGTGTGAACAATAATTGATTGAAGTGCGTTTTCAGTTGTGGAACACTTTTTAAAATTGCATACTATTTAGCGTGTATAAATTCTATAAATCATATATAGGGCTGCACAAGACATCTATATACCCGCTTATTGCCGGAAATTGCTAACGAGGAATTTTCAACTGTGCTATGCGTTCACTAACAGTTCTAAATTTTAGCATATTGTGAATTATATGATAAATCTATAGTTCATATATAGGGATGTACAAAATTTTCAGCTATTTTTTTCGATTTTGGTTGAAATTGTGTTTTCAAACGTGTTATATGTTTTACAAATTATTGCTTAGACATCGTTTTTCACGTTATTAAACTATGAAGTTTTATTATAGTAGCCCGAATGCGTTCAAAAATTTTCCATAATCTGATTGATGCATGATTTTACGTTTTTCTTGATAATTTTAATGATACTTTCTTAACGATATGGAAGCTAAAGTGATAAAACTATTTTTGTATTAGTATAACAAATTCTAAAATTTCTTTTTCTAAAATTTAAGGTACGGGACAAACATTCGATAGCATTAATGAAAATTCCTGTGTTGCATATTCTGTTGTATATTCATATTTATTTCTGCACAAACCTTACAGGAAACCTGACAGGAACCTTATGTAAAGATAGGGAATCATAAGATATCATGATTAATTTATCATGAGAAAATGCCTACATTATGTTTTGCATTGTATCAAATCTGAATTTGGAGAATTTGTCTGGATCAATTTTGTAACCACTCAGAATTTGCAGCCAAGTAATATATTTTTAATGATTTTGTCCCGATATATCTACATACAACTGACAATTTTTGTCCAAATTTGGTCATAAATTTAAACATTTCGCTCTTGTTTCATGTGCTCTTCATTGTAATTTTCCTCAATAAATAAAATATTTTCAACCAAATTCACATTTTCGTTACATTTTAAATCTTGTTGCCGTTGCATAATGGTGCAAAAGTTTATTTATGTGACTAACTTAAATTCTGCTGTCTTTGATTTAAAAAAAATGGTACTTGAACTAAAATGTCAGGAAAAAGTCATGCCAGAAGGTATCAAATATTTTTTATTAAAAAAACATTTATTTTATACTGTTGGTAGTAATAAAAACACCCACTAATTCCATACGTCTATTTTCTATGCTGTAGATGTCGGTGAAATGCAGGAACCCTCAAGTAAAAGAAAGCGGAAATAATATTTTTTTTGTTTTTTAAATAAATGTACTTTCTAATGTACATGTTTATTTATAATTAAAGAATGATTCATAATGAGTCGTCTTGTTTATTACCAGCAACTTCCTTGTAAAATGTAGTCATTCATATAATCTTTAGTATAATTTGTAGTCAATGCTTGTGTAAAATGGTCAGTTTTCATATTAAATCTACGTGCAGCGGCGTAATTCCCGTTTTCTCTGAATTTTTTGATTTTCACTCCCATTTTTGTGGCGTTGTCACGGCTAAACCATTGATCAGAGAAGAAAACTTTTAATACCTAAAATGTAGGAAATTTTATCCTCTTTAATTTGTGCATTGAGGATTTTTACGTAAAATGTATAATTTTGGAGTTATTTGGAAAAAAACAAAGAAAATCCCGCTTTTTTTCGTTTTTTGCCAAAAAAAACGTGTTTCCCGGGATAAATTTTGTTGGCAAACTTCAGATTCGTGTTCAGCGACCCACAAAACATAAAGGCACCAAATATCAAAACTACACCAAAACTTCCTCCTATTTGTCCTTTTTGAGCACCTAATGCCTGGACTAAAAGAGTATACCAAGTCTTCACAACTCACTCCTTAACAGTAGATTCTTTGGCCCAAAATTCACGTGATGTTTACAATTTTTTTTTCTACCTTATATACACTGCTCAAAACAATTAAAGGATATTTGAAGTTTTATATAAAATAAAGATATAAACGAAATTTTTTTTTTGCCGAAAATAGAAGAAGAGAATCACAAATGCAAATTTTTATGGTTTTCAAACTGTGGAGTATGCAAATTTTGAGTTCGACGTCAAAAACGTCGCTTCAGCGGCAGCGAATGAAATTTGACTTTCAACTGGATAAAAGAGAATGAAGACAAGGATGATCGGCATTCAGTGATTGCTTTGTTTCGATGAGTACGATGTCTCAGCGAAGTCATTTGACAGATTCAGAAGCTTTGAGAATTGTTGGTAGGTTAGAAGGGGGCTAAATTCAAGCCGAAGTAGCGCAAGCCATTGGACTGTCACAAAGTGTCATTTCCAGGATCTGGAACCGTTTTTTGGAGAGTGGATGTGCAGGCCGAAGACCAGGGCAAGGTCGTAGATGGGCAACAACGCCCAATGAAGATCGGTATTTAGCGTTAACAGCTCGGAGACACCGAACCATGAACGCTACTCTTCTCCAACAACACCTTCGCTCGGCTACAGGCACCACGATTTCAACTCAGACTGTCCGAAACCAGCTCCATGCTGTAGGTCTGTATGCTCGCCGACCGATGGTATGTGTAAGGCTGCGTACCCACTATCCTTCTAACTGATTTCAGTGTCGGCTTCGTTATTTTGTGGTTTTTCGGTGTCTTTGATTTTTAACGACTTTAGCAGGAAAGAGACTGATGTCCGGCAAAAGAGGAACCTTTCCTTCAAGTAGAGTCGAGCTCCTTATCTCCTGACCCATTGTTGATTCCCCTCATTCTTTTGTGAATAAACCGCAGATGATTTCAGAATAAAAGATTTTCCAAGAATACTAGAGAAGGAGGCAAAATACAAGTCAGAACGTAGCTTTAGATTAACATCAAGGCATCGTCGCGACCGCAGGGAGTGGGCAACCGAGCATGTCAACTGGAGGAGAAATGAATGGAGCAATATTCTGTTTTCTGACGAGTCCCGTTTTTCTGTGCATCCGGATAATAGGCGTATTTTCATCTGGAGGGACCGTGGCAGTAGGAATAATCCTGCGTTCGTGCACGAAAGTGTCAGATTTGGCGGTGGAGGAGTGTTGGTGTATGGTGACATCTCCATTGACGGGCGCACTGACCTCTACATCATTCGAAATGGAGCTCTGACTGGTCGCCGATATAGGGATGAGATTCTCAGACCTATTGTAGTCCCTTACGCTGCAGCAATCGGAGATAACTTCATTTTAATGGACGATAACTGCAGGCCACATCGTGCAAACCTGGTGGAGGATTTCCTTTTCGAGGAAGGAATCGTTCGAATGGAATGGCCAGCGTGTTCTCCAGACATGAATCCAATCGAGCACGTTTGGGACGCTCTAGGAAGACGAGTTTCTGGCCGCCAACAACCCCCACAAACTCTCCAAGAACTGGAAAGAGCTCTTCTGGAAGAGTGGGGCAGAATACCCCAACTCGTCATTAATAGCCTCATTGAGTCCATGCCTCAAAGGTGTTCAACGTTGCTGGCCGCCCGTGGAAACCATACCCCCTACTGAAAATGATTTTCTTTGAAGAAAACACCTTTTCTTATTCTTTTTTTCTCATATGCACAAATTGTGTTTTTTTCCTTTAGTACACAAATGCGCAATAAAATGCATTTTTTTCTGCCAAACATGTGTAATTTATTCTCATATAACCTACTATGTCTGTCGACCATGTATCAATCAGCTAAACAGTTTACCAGATACAAAATCCACCTAAAACTGCAATATCCTTTAATTGTTTTGAGCAGTGTATATAAAATCCTAATGAAACGGTTATTATGAAACGACTGAAATGAAACGAATTTATGAAATGATTCTATGAAATGACTGATTAAACAACTGATTATGTCTCACGGCGATTTCTCCTAAAATAGAATACTTTGCGATGAAATTAACACCAAAAATCCATATTGATCCGCAGATTTCAAAACTGGTATTAGAATTTCTAAATTCGACTTAGTTTTCGAGATATTATTTTTTTTTTCTAATTTTAAATACTTTTCTCTAATGGCGGCAACTCAAATTTTAATCATAACACATATTCTTTTTTTCATACTTTAGAAAAGGTTATTGTTTTAAACTAATTTAGCGGCCAGTTTGGCCTTCCCTAAATGTATGCTAAGAAACGTATCGTGTTACTTTTATTCATAATTCCATTTACTTGAACAATCTTTCGCCAAATCGAAAGATTCTGATACACAAATCAAGAACTCTGTATTTTTATGTTAGCGAGACACAGGTGATAAATCGTCAAATATTTTTCCTGTCTATTTTTTTTTTTTGTATTTTTTTTTTTATTTTTATTTTTTCTTTGTATTTTATTAATTTTATTTAAAATATAATCCTTTCATTCATTTTATTTAAAATGCAAAACTTTTATTTAAAACTGTAACATTTAAAATTGATGGCTTTCACTCCTTTTTTTTAACCATTTGGAAATGGTTTTTGTTTTCGGTCGAGGATGGAGCCAAATGATGCTCGCATTTTATTTTTTTTTAACGAAATTCAACAATTTTCTTTACTTTTAGAAGAATTTTTATTTGAATAGGTAATAGAAAGGCATAAAATCTTTAAAAATTGTTTGAATAGGTAATCGAAAGGCATAAAATCGTTAAAAATTGAAAAAGTTACAAAATGGGTAGGCGCAAATTATCAGATATGGAAAAATCCAAAGCCAAGGAGCGACGCCAAAATGAACATCGTCTTGCAAAGCAAAAATCGAGGTCTTCAATTCATTATGTAGGCCATGAAAATTTAGGTCTTCAACTGATTATGTAGCCCATGAAAATCGATTACAGAATAAAAGACGAACGCAAAAATGAAACAATCTAACGTTTAATCGATTGATAGTAAAAGGCCATGTCTCGAGGGATTCCAATCTACTAGCCACGGCGTACAATCGGCTGATTCTAACCTGGAAAAATTGAGCTCAACGTAGGTAATTTGTCGCAATCTGTGTATAATACGGTGGAACTGCTTTCGATTTGTAAACTGTTTTCCTTCTCGAAACGGGACTTGGAGAGTTTATCGATGAAGGTTTTGGTCGTCTGAAGTTTCATCTTTGCGATCTGTTGTTGAAAAGGATGCAACGAAATAAATTCCAAATGGTGTGCTGTAATCTATTTACAAATTTTTTTAAATTAAAGTTCATGTGTTGTTATTTCAATGTTTACTTATTCAAGTAATCCAATAACTTAACTTTTTTTTCTAACAAAACGAAAAAAAAAATATTATGCACAGATGTCATATACGCACGGGCGTACCTAATTGGCAGCAAAATGGCATTATTTTGATTGACATGGTATCCCGGCTATTGTTGTTTGTTTAAGGGGACGGTGGACGTTAAATTTTTTTTTTTTAATTTTCATCATAGCAATATGAAATTTTGTGCATATATACATTTCACCAAAAGCATATAGAACACCTTAAAAAAAATTTTCAATCTTATTAAAATTTTTTAATTTTTTAAAAAATTTAAAATTTTTAAACGAAATTTTAAAATGCTCCTTGCGTCTTAATTTTTGAGATATTTTCTCGATTTTGCATTTTAATCACTTAAAACTCTATTACAAACAGATTTGTGTAAGATTTTTTTAATCTCTTGAATAGTTAATATTTTACAGATTTTTTTCTAAATTCCATATCGATTTTCATCAAAATTTTGCCTTTTAATAAGTAAAAAATCAAATTTGACTATCTTAATGAAGACGTTTTTTAAAAAGCTTACACAGTTTCTTTGTAAACATTATCAGGATACTTCCTTATCAATTTCATAAATATTGATCAAAAATTAAGACGCAAGGGGCATTTCAAAAATCTAAAAACGCTGAAAAATTAGTTTTGAGAAAAACAGGTTTAAAGTATACAAATACACTTACCTTTATTATTTACTTTTTAAAAGCTTCATAAATGATATTTTAATAGGAAAAAACTGTTTTGATACTATTATACCACAGAAATAGACCTTTTTTTACAATATCACAATAAATAAGGCTTTAAAAAGGATTTCGTTGAATTTTAAAAATTTTAAGAATTTTGCCTTTTAATAAGTAAAAAATCAAATTTGACTATCTTAATGAAGACGTTTTTTAAAAAGCTTACACAATTTCTTTGTAAACATTATCAGGATACTTCCTTATCAATTTCATAAATATTGATCAAAAATTAAGACGCAAGGGGTATTTCAAAAATCTAAAAACGCTGAAAAATTAGTTTTGAGAAAAACAGGTTTAAAGTATATAAATACACTTACCTTTATTATTTACTTCTTAAAAGCTTCATAAATGATATTTTAATAGGAAAAAACTGTTTTGATACTATTATACCACAAAAATAGACCTTTTTTTACAATATCACAATCAATAAGGCTTTAAAAAGGATTTCGTTGAATTTTAAAAATTCGATGCAATTTCATATAATTAGTGTGTATGTACTGATAAGTAAAATTTTTTACTAAAATACACAAGTATTGTTATTTTTATCTTTCTTACAACCGACTACAGTATGCTTTTGTAATAATTTTTTTAATTCAGTTGTAATTTTCTTTCTCATTGATTTATGGGGTAGGTAATAAATTGCCGAATGTTGTTCGACCATCACCATCATGTGTTCTTCATTCATTTCATTAATTTTAAAATACATATATTATATTCATTTAAAATACATGCCTTGCACTCATATTATTTAAAATACCCCCCCCCCCCTTCAAAAAAAAAACCTGAAAGAAATAAAATTATAAACCAAAATATTTTATTTCAACATCAAAGCATTGTTTCTGATTTAGACTTCTGAAAAATAAAGGTGAGTAAAAAATGCTATTTGCATTTTTTTGCAAATGCTAAAATTTACTGTGTAAATGTTTTCAGTAAAATACTGTTTAGTACATATATATATAAAATAATTTGGCAATACTTTGTACAAAGAAAATCCACGGCTTTACTAATCCCGCCCCTCAAAAAAAAAAGTAACATTCCAGAAACATATCATTATAAAATCTTCAAATTACTGGAAATGTTTTCAGTAAAATAGTCTTTAGTACATATATACATATAATGTTTAGTTATATATATTTAAAATTATTCGGCAATACTCTGTACAAAGAAAATCCATCGCTTTTACAACCCCCCCCCCCCCCCACCACCACCACCAACAACAACAAAAAAAAACACTACAGATTTATGTAGCATTCCAAAAACATTCCATAACAAAGTCTAAAAATTATCGTAAATATTTTCGGTAAAATACTCTTTAGTACCTGCATATATATAAAATGATTTGGCAATATCTTGTACAAAAAAAATTCATGGCTTTACTAACCCCGCCCATCCAAAAAAAAAAAAAAGGGAAGAAGAAGAATGAAAGAAAAAGAAATACCAATAACCAAAAATTTACATTTGTACGTTGTCACTAAGATTGGCAATCTGCCAAGCGCATCTAAATAAACTCCGCTCATCCCTATTATGATAAAATCAAAGCACACTTGACACATGTGCGAGAGCGCAGAGGGTTTTGCCTTCTGAAAACAAACAGTACTGTAAAGGTTTTCCGTAACTAAACACACAAATATATATAAATGATTTGGCAATACCTTGTACAAAGAAAATCCATGACATTACTAACTCTCCCCCCCCCCCTCCCCGAAAAAAAAGAAAAAGAAATTTCAAACCAAAAAATTATATAAAGCATTGCTTTGTAATTCAGATTCGCGAAAAATAAAAGCTGCTATTGGAAAATATAAAACACTATTGGCAAAAATTGCTTCCAGCTGGCATAAAAATACTGATTTATGAAAAATTCCAGAAACATTTGATTATAAATTCTTCAATTTTCTGTACATGTCTTCAGTAAAATAGAATTTAGTATATGTAAACAAAAAAAATTGATTCTGTAATACCCAATACAAAAAAAAAAAAAAAACATACCTTTTTGTTCAAAGAAATCCGTTTATTTTTTGTTTTTTTATTACAACTAAAATCCACCAGCGTGATAAGTTTCACCTTCC
The DNA here is from genome assembly GCA_963932465.1 of Maratus speciosus. Taxonomy (NCBI): domain Eukaryota; kingdom Metazoa; phylum Arthropoda; class Arachnida; order Araneae; family Salticidae; genus Maratus; species Maratus speciosus. The sequence goes on from OZ010789.1 coordinate 145,526,855, forward strand.
TTTTTAGCAGTTTGATTATTTTTTTGTGATTTACAGATTTTTTTACTATTCCTGCATTTCTTCCATTCAGTTGTGCACCTTTTTTTACTTTGATTAACACGACGTTTATCACGCCTTTCTGCTATGGATAAAGAGAGTGAATTTGCTTCTTCTTGCTCAAAACCTAAAGTATTCAAACATCCAAAATTAAATTCACTGATAGAAGAAATAACAGACATTTCTAAACGTTTTTTAGAAATAAAAACTTCTTTTCAGCAGTTGTTCCAAATTTTCCCGTGCACACTTTCATTAGCATTCTGCGTTTTACCAGAAATGCATCTTGCAAGTAACTCATTACTGGCTAAACGTTGATATACGGGCAATATCTTGCAAAGTACATCCTGCGATAACTTGGTTTTCATCAGTTTATGCGATTTTGGTTTTTCTTTACAAGCAAGCGCCCGCTGGTAAAAACACCACGATGCCACACCAGTCGGACATTTAGAATGTTTTGGTGATTCGTCTGTGGAAGAGCAATGAAACAATGTGGCATAAATTGCTGTTTTCATCTTTTCTAGATCTGGAACATTGTCCTTTATAGCTTTCCTATAAAAATTAGTTAATTTTACAATAGTGTCTTCTTTCAGACTACCTTCTTTGCGTCCACCAATAGTTATGCCTTTGCTTCTCCACTCCTTGACTTTGTTGCGAAGCCCGGTTCCCAATCTCTTTGCTACATGATTAATGCACTCTTCTTTAGTGATTTTGACGCCTCTACCATAAACATTCATTTCCACTAAATGCTGGTATGTTTTTGCATCCCCATCAGAAAGCATACTGATATACCTCATTCCACAATTATTTATTGATCTTTTCCATATAACTTCAGCTGCCGCCATCTCCATTGCATTAGATGAACCTGTGTAATTCTGAGAACAATCACACTTATGGCCAGAAAACCAAATACTAAATTCTGCAGTACCTTCGCCAAGATCTCTCTTTGCGGTGACATATTCCGGGCAGTATTTCGAAAGAATCTCGTAATCGATTACTAGCCCAGTCATTATATCTATTACGAGACCAATCCCATACAGTGATGTATGCCCGCGCTTTTGCCAGGTCCCATCATAAGAAACGGTGATATCCAAAATATCCTGGTCTGCAACACTATCGAATTCTTCGTGCTTTTTCCGCACCACATTTCGGGCAACTTGAAGAATGTCATTCTTAAAAGTTTGTCGCTCGGTATACAAACTGCGTAAACATTTTGAAAAAGTTTTTTTATCCATTGCATGGATTCCAATAGCCATAGAAAAAACTTCTATAGCTGCATGACCTTTTCCAATTTTTAAAAAGGCTTCAACAAGTTTTTTATTAGCATCAAAGCACTTTTCATTCTCGCTTGCTCGAGGGCTTGAAAATATGGAGCTGAACACCTTGTCACATTCTCTGCATATTAACTGAATTTTAGAAGCATATCCATATGCTCCCTTGGATATCACATCTAAGGAATTATTGCAACAAACATCACACTTTACATTGCAAAGAAGGTCAGACCACATGCCACTGTTCATAAAAACATATGATGCATTTTCCTGTAATTTTTCAGGATGTAAAATGTTTTCAAAACTAACATTTAATTTTCGTTCACTGGTAGTACTTGCAGCCTGATCGAATTTACTGACGGCAAAACTTGTATTGGCTTCTACTGGTAAATCAACTATATTGTTCTTTGTAGCATGTTCAATTGAAATTTCACTGTTTTCAAGTTCATTGTCATTTGCAGAAACATCAGTTTTCCCAGATGACCATCGTTTCTGAAGTTTAGAAAGACATTGAAGTTTCTTCTTCGATGGTCTGGATTTAGGCTTGTGATATCGCCCACTAATTGCATGCATTATGCAGAATATTATACACTAAAACTTTGTATAAATTGTTGTTTCTAGTTCTGAAAAGAACTTTTTATCTATCAAAAACAATGGCAGAAAATTATCCAAATCTTGATAGCAAAAAAAAATCACATGTAACACTTAAAAATCGCCGATAAAATGGTAAACAGACAGCCGAGTGCAGTTTCGGTTACAGTTAATGTACGCGGTTACAAAATTATTAAAATATTAATTTTGAAAATTACAAAAAAACTGATTTACAAATGTTGAAAAATGTTTGTTTACATTTTTTGTGATAGTTAAAGGGCCAAAAAATTGTTTGTGTACAAAATTCAAACGCTTGTAACTTTGCGAAAAAGTGTCGCATCTGCATGCGGTTTTTAGCAATCGGCTCAGAACAAACTGGAGAATAATAATATGCAAAAATTTTTTTTTTGATTTTTGGGTCGATTTTGCTCAAATAAAGGGCCAAAAAATTGTTTGTGTACAAAATTCAAACGCTTGTAACTTTGCGAAAAATAATCGCATCTGGATGCGGTTTTTCGCAAATGGCTCAGAACAAACTGGAGAATAATAATATGCACAAAAAAAATTCGATTTTTGGGTCGTTTGTGCTCAAATAAAGGTCCACTGTCCCCTTAATAATAAATGTTTTTTTTACATTTATTTTCTTTTTTAAAATTATATAAATTGTTTTGTTCTATAGTTATTAATTATTTTTTTGTTATTTCCTTTTAAAAATAATAGAAAATAATTAAAAAATACAGTACTACTTAGTTATTCCGTCGTCCAATTTCGCCAAATTATACAAATCGCCAAATCACTCGCCAAATTATACAAATTGACATAATTTTTTATTTTAAATAACGAAAGAACAAATAAAATATTATAACATTAATAAATATACAAAAAAACGTCGAAATAAAAATCACTTGATGACGTAAATACGTGTAACTTGCTTAAAGTCAAGTGAATGTGACATTTACGATCAACCATTATTGGCATTTAATCTTATAGTTTGGAGATAGATTTTTGGTCGACGGGATAAGTAGTACCAAAAATACATATGTATTCGAAAACGAGATTTTCGCCAAAATTTCGTAAAACAAAATCACGCCAAACCCGGTGCTTATAACATTACATTTAATATATGACATCTGGCCAAATATTAAATGATGTAACAAACCATGACATTTAATTTCCACTTCAAAGCAATGTTTTAATTTACCACTCGAAAAAAAAAAAAAATGCTAACTGGCGAGTTGAAAAATAGCTATTGGCGAGATTTACACCCGGCTAGCGTAACAGTACCAAGAATTATTTGCGACCATAGAAACTTTTATGTAGTTTGATTCGGAAAAAAAATGATTTTTTAATCAAAATGAAAAACTTTCGGTACAGATGTCATATAAGGCCCCATATTGGCGCGGTTTTTTTTTTTTTTTTTTTTTTTTTTTTTTTTTTTTACGCTAATGTTATATACACAACGGGTACTTAACTGGCTCCAAAGTATCGTTATTTTGCTTGATATGGTAAGTCGGATGTTGTTGTTTATGCTGTTGATGTTTTCCCCAAATTGGCGTCGGAAAAGTATCGCGCCGATATGGGCCATATATGATATATGTGCCTAACTTTCATATGAAAAGCGAAGGGATCAGACCGTATTTATTTATGGCAGTTACATAACTTGGACTATTATAATGTAGATGAAATGATGGCGGTAGAATAATATTTGGCGACTTATCACCTGTGCCTGGCTAACATTAAAGTACCAAAATGACATCTGGAATATAAAAAGCTAAGTGGTTCGCCCGGAACTGTTGATGATAGTCACATGACTTATTCTATTGTTATAGAAATCCTTTCAAATTACCGGGAGACAAAGATTCTGTACACTTAATTCATTTTATTTTAGCTTCTTTTCAAATGTTTAACTGATCCTCTTTAATCAAACACGAAACACGAATTGGATGTCTTAACAGCAACTGATTCTGCCTTAAGTTTTTGCAATCAAAGGGAATTGAATGGAAACCTGCATACAGGGAGATCTGCACAGCTTTTTTCAGTATAATTCAATCTTCTCTAATATTTTTAAAACCGATCATATTAGCGTGTTTTTAGATTTTGCGGTGTCTGAACGGGGGGGGGGGGGGGGGGTGTTGGCGAGCTTAACTTGCAGGGAACAGGGGCCCCTAGTATTATTATAAAGATAAGAGCTACAACCATCGGACTTTTTTCATTATATTTATGGGCATTTCACTTCTACATTTAAACTTTTGTGTGCAAAAAAAAGCAATAATATGCCTTGTGTAACGTGGAGTCGGGGAATATGCGCCTTTACGCGCCACAAACTTTCAATCGGGAAACTGTTTTCCCCCGTTCACAATCACAAGAATCTGAATCAAATGTGGTTTTCAAATTACGAAAGTGAATTCAATTTCCTGAAACTTATATAAACATTTAGTATAAAAAAGTTGATTTATGACAAAATGGCGCCATTAGAATTTAAAAAAAAAATGTTTCGCCTTTTTTTTTCCCTTTTTGCAAGCTTGGAAAAAAAAATAATCGGTAAAAATAATAGTTTTCGTAAATATAAGCTCCAACGAAAATGATATAAAACAAGAAGGGAATCTTTGAATAGGTCTCGAGGAAAATGGTCGCTTTGTTTGAAACACGTGGTTTCAAGAAAAACAAATTTCAAGTTTTACAATAGAGTTACGTTCAACGTGCAAAAAACGTTATAAAGAATTTAAATAAACGTTGTAAAGAATTTAAATAAAAGTTGTAAAGAATCTGAATATCACGAATCAGTTCTAGGGCAACAATCTATACATTTGAGCGATTCTGAAACGGCAAAAAATAACTAGTTGGATATGCAAGTCCCAAAACTTAATATTAAAAAAAAATTACAAATACTGATACTTCATTATTATTAGCTCAATATTGTACCAACTTTGGCTTTCATCTTAAATTTCTGCTTCAGTCAATTAATCGGAACTAATTAGTTATTTCTCATTAATGTGAAACTATTTTTTATATTACTTACCTATTTTTTTTTTATTTACATGTATTGATGACTTTTAAGTTGTGTTTAATTGCTCGTTTCTATCTATAAACACTGTTTTGATAAGGCCTATAGATGTCAATGAAGGTTAGAGTTGCAGCAAACCTAGAGATCCTACCTACACAACTTCCAGGTTGTGTAATATTTAAACTGAGCTTCTGACTGTAAAATAGTCAATGGAACATCGTCTTCATTTTGAAAGACCTTCCAATGATATGCCTTTCGATAGGGTGCGTGAATTTTTTTTCCCGTCTCTACCGCCATTTTGTATTTTACGGCCGCAATTTTGAATTTATAAAAACAAAACCTAGCCTATAACCATCAGACAGTTAAGATGAATCGATAGAGACTTCATTCAGTAAAATCCATTCAGCCGTTGGGATGTTTCGAAGGTATAAAGAAATCCACATACCCAGATACGCGTGAAACACATAGGAGAGACCGGGGCAAGATGACTATGTTAACAATTTTTGTTGTTTATTATTTTATTTTTATGTATAGTAAAATTAATTTTACATGAATTGTTAGGGTATTCCTTTGTAGTATTAAATATATTTAATTTTTCAACTAAAAAAATAAAGGATAATTTTATTTTTTCATAACATTAACAAATCGTCATCTTGTCCCAGTGCAAGATGACATTGGCCTTGGGGCAAGATGGCAACACTGAAAAAGGTTGAACATATTTTATTTTTCGAATATATTACATGGTTTAACATATGATAACTGTGTTTTTACATCTTACAAAGTATCAAACTAAGCATAATGCATTGTAACGTAATGTTGAAGTGTTTAGTTGTGCAGCTAACAATAGTCACAAATAAAAATACCATTTTCATAATTGGAACAGTCCTCATACCACCACGCTTGGCATTTACATCACTGGATCCATTCTTCTGTTGGTGAGTCCCAATATTCCTCGTCTCAAGCAGGACATCTGAAAACACCATCCTTTGAAGTTGATGCAACTGGACCTGGATTTAATAGACTTAGGCCTACAGGAACTTATTTTGAGTTTTTTTTACTCCCTTTTAGGTAGCTTTCATTACAAAAAGCTACCTTTTGCAGCAGTTCGGAAGAAAGCGATTTCAAAAAATTTTATATATTTTCAACGATCATGACCCCCAGACCCCGAAACCACCCTCCGTTCAAATTGATATATATATATATATATAAATATATATATATCCATATATATATATATATCTGATATTTGTCACACTGTAACTCTCGTATTTATGATCCGATTTGGATGTAATTCGGTGTGTACATAGTACATACGAATGTCTCAACCGAGTTCTTTGGCCAGCTTCATCCGCCATTTTGTTTCAAAATGGCGGCCATTTAAAAATTTTTTTAAAAAATTAAAATTTGAAATGTGCTACCAAATTTAAAAATGGAAAAATATTTTTTTCTTATGTATTTGACCTTTATACAAAGATTCCGGAGCAGTTTTTGTTTCGTCTATATCTAAAAAAATGGCTGAGTTATAGCATTTTGAATTTCTAGCGTGGCTGACATTTTGAAACGTCCTGAACTTTGTCACGCGATAAAAGGCATATTTATAAACCGATTTGGATGTAACTTCGTTTATACATAGTACATACCAATGTCTCGACCGAGTTTGTTGGCCAGCTTCATCCACCATCTTGTTTAAAAATGGCGGCCATTTAAATTTTTAAGAAAAATTTTAATTTGAAATGTGGTACCAAAAAATTGAAAATTGACAAAATATTTTTTTTATTATGTATTTAACCTTTATGCAAAGATTCCAGAGAAGTTTTTGTTTCGTCTATATCTTAAAAAGTAGCTGAGTTATAGCATTTTGAAATTTACCGTGGCTGACATTTTGAAACGTCCTGATTTTTGTCACGTAATAACAGGTATATTTATGAACCGATTTGGATGTACCTTGGTGCGTACATAGTACATGCAAATATCTCGACCGAGTTCGTTGGCCAGCTTCATCCGCCATCTTGTTTCAAAATGGCGGCCATTTAAAATTTTAAAAAAAAATTAAAATTCTAAATGTGGTACCAAAAAATTGAAAATGGAAAAATATTTTTTTCTTATGTATTTGACCTTTATACAAAGATTTGGAGCAGTTTTTGTTTCGTCTATATCTTAAAAAAATGGCTGAGTTGCAGCATTTTAAATTTCTAGCGTGGCTGCCATTTAAAACGACCTGATTTTTGTCACACGATAACAGGCGTATTTATGAACCGATTTGGATGTAACTTGGTCTGTACATAGTACATACCAATGTCTCGACCGAGTTCGTTGGCCAGCTTCATTCGCCATCTTGTTTCAAAAGGGTTGCCATTAAAAAAATTAAATTTAAAATTTAAAAGGAGGTATTAAAAAATTGGAAAATGAAAAATATTTTTTTTATGTGTTTGGTCTTGATACAAAGATTCCGGAGCAGTTTTTGTTTCTGAAAATTTGTTCTTTTGTTTATATCTTAAAAAATGGTTGAATTATAGCACTTTGAATTTCTAGCATGGCTAACATTTTGAAACGATCTTCTATTTTTCACGCGATAACACACGTATTCGCCTATTTCGATGTAAGAGGGCATGTGGATAGTATACATCAATATCTCGACCAAGTTCGCTGGCCAGCTTCATCAGCCATCTTGTTTCAAAATGGCGGCCATTAAATTAAAAAAAAATTGTATTTAACGTGAGGTGCAAAAAATTAGAAATTGAAAAAGGTTTCTTTCATAAGTATTTGACCTTGATATAAGAATTCGGGAGCATTATTTGTTTGTCTTTATCTTAAAAAGTGGCTCAGATATAGCAGTTTCAATTTCTAATGTGTGTGACATTTTGAAAAATCTGATTTTTTGCCTGCGACAGCACTTGTATATATCAACCGATTCCAATGTGAGTGAACATGTGCACAGGAATTACTAAGGTCTCGGCCAAGTTCACTGGTTAGCCTCATCCACCATGTTGTCTTAAAATGGCAGGCACTTATGAAATCGCCGAATTTGGCAGCCAAACATAAGTTACTTTAAATAAAAGCAGCTTGGATAAAGCTGACTAATTTCGCAAAATTCTCATTCATAATGATTGATAAAAATTGATAAAAGTATTGATAAAAATTAGTATTGAATCTCCTATATTCGGTTTCCACTAAATTGAGCTTCGTGTGTTTGAATTATATAAGTTGGCTTTTTTAAAATAAGGAATATGAAAGCTACCTTTTCCTCCCGGCACTGGCCGGAAGGACTTTTTATCTTCACGAGCTTCTTTTCTCTGTTTTTCTAAACGTCCCAGTTCATCCTTCTGCTTTTCCTTTTGTTCTAACATTTATTTGATGGGTGTGCTTGTAAGAATGTTTGAGCTCAGTGTTTTGCTTTTTTTCTCACATTTTGCTGCTTTATGCAATGGTTTGAAATCAAAAACACTAACAGGCTTCTTTGGTGCATCGGAATCAGTATTTCCCATAAGTTATAGTTCTTCTGGAGGGTTTATATGTTGGTTTTCTACTACCAGGGACGTCTACTACTGAGGATGACGAGCTCGTCACCTTGCCCCGGACTGCCTGTTAAAAAATATTCGTTTTCATTGTATGACGGAAGGCGATTAATTGGCGTTCATTCGTGGTAATTGGTAGTATTTAAATTGAGTTACTCATAAATATTAAAGAGAAAAGATATACCGTACCTATATCTGCAGCAGAGCTTATTTACTGCTTGAAAGTAATAACGTTGCAGCGGTAAACAATCAAAGCTTCACAACTAACACAAAAATGACGATTTCAACGTCTCTATACTATGGTTTAACGACACCATTATACCCTAACTCTTCTTGGCAGTAGGGTAAAAACGACTTAATCTAGTTCAGGATATTTATTAAAATCAATAGTTTTTCGTTATTCTGTAGTACATCAGCTGTTTGCGTTTAGATGGCTCAGCACCATGCGAAGTTACCGTCGCTTCACGAGTCGCCAATGTACAACAGAACTATCAGAAATCGAGAAAATTATACACAAATTGCTATTACTTCTAAGTGATCCTAAGCACTAAAATTTCTTTTATTAATTTTATAAAATTGATATTTTAAGCATAATATGAATTCAAACAAATAAATTAAATTGTATAAATTAAATAGTTGAAATTATTTTTATTAATGTTAATATTAAATTTAAGTAATTACATAATTAATTAATTAGCATAATGAATATTCTTTTCGTTATATCTGAGTTGCATTCTCTGAAATTATACATATCAAATATCATTATTCCTAGAAATTTCACATTCATTCATTCATGAAAAAAATTAGTAAAACCCTTCTATAAAATAATAGATAGCATTATAATAACATTGATAATGTTAATAATAACAAAAATAATAATAAATTAAAATAACTATGAATCAGGAAATTAAACTGCCGATATAATATCTAAGTATCTTTTTATGTTTCAATTCATTAAGATGTAAAATAAAAAATAAAAATATCATTCACAGGGACTGAAATATACATGTCTAAGATTTTATCAGCGCTTCGGAAGAAATGAGCCCAAGTTATAACTACTTGAATCTACTGGCAGAACTTTCGTGAATCAGAAATGCGTCAATCATTTGAAATACCCTTAGAAGCAAAACAAAACATTAGTGGGCCAGTGTTGTTAGCCATTTTTACATCTTGGGCCATTATTGATTAAATTTGAGGTATATCTTCCCTAATCATGACAATAAAGGTATGCAATATTGCTCCAACATTGGATTGTTTACATTTTAGAATTGCGTAAATTTATTGACAAGAAATATTTTTCCATTTTAATTGTTAATATTTCCAATGTGAAACCAGTATTTCTAACCTATTGGTGTTTATTTGTAAATAGAACAAAAACCTTGATAACGCACACTCCCGAATTGCAGGCATTTCTATTTAAAGAACGCCTTTTTCAATGTATGATACATACATATATGTACACTTTAACATCTGAAAAGCGGACACCTCCTAATAGCGGTCAAATTCGACGATCCCGAGGTATCAGCTGTTTAGAGGTTTTACTGTAATTGAAATGTCTAGCCCATATTTCTATAACAGTTGCATTAGTTGAAGATATTTCCAATGTAAAGCCATCATACAATAAAATTTCACATACAAGCTTAACCAATATTCTCTTTCTCTGGAGGTATTTTCCACGAATGGAATACTGGTGCCTTTTGGTTGCAATGGATCCAATTTTGAATTGCTACTAGAGGAACGCGGCTAAGCTTATTAAGTACGTTATCTTATTTGGATATTTTTTAAAGAGTTATGGAATAATAATTAAAACATTTTGACAATTAACATTTTAATATTTTAAAAATATATAATTCTGTTGAAATATTTTCAAAATATAAAAAAAATAAAATTTTAATTATTTAGTCACTAAATAATGTACGCGTCTAGTTAAAGATTGCAACATTTCAAACATTTTATCCAAGGCTTTATTTTCAAGAAGAGGAAGGCAACTCGCTGTTTATATATAGGAATTATTACGGTATTTATAAATGCATGTGTAGGTAATTTAAATGTATATAATATTACGTATTTTAAATAATTGTTATACATTTGAAATGAAATGAGTGAAAAGACAAGGAATATTATTGAATAAATGGTGTAAATAAAAGATGAAAATAATAGAAATAATAATAATAATAATAATAATAATAATAATAATAATTACATTAATAAATATCTAAATAATAAAAATGCGCAAAATTTTGTAATACCGAAATCACTGAAGCAGCAACCTCATTGCGTAAGAATAACAAAATGCTTGAATTTCGGTAATGCGCAATCACTACAACCCATGTATGTGCACTAAGCACCGATGAAAACACAAAAACATTACTAAATTACAATCATTACTACATTACAATCTCGTTGCATAGGAATAAAAAAAATGCGAGGAGTTATGTAATGCTACGTATAATAAAATTCATGTATGTATGTGCGCTTCCCATACATGAAAATAACAAAACAAAAACTCTGTATGCAGCAACCAATGTTTCAACTTGCGTAAAAGTCACCAAAAAGCCCAAAATTCTCAAAAGCATCACTAAAAAATCTATAAAAATCACTAAAACTCCTCATTACCTACCATTCATCATTACTAAAAAATCGTTAAAATCAATCAACATCACTAAAAAATCGTTATAATCAATCAGCATCATTAAAAAGCATTATAATCAATCATCACTAAAAATCATTATAATCAATCAGTATCACCAATCAGCATCAGTATCATCATCATTATCAATCATCATCTCATTCATGGAAAAAGAGGCCAGAAGAAGCAGCGACCTACCTTCTTCTTGTTGAAAACGAGACCTTGGTTGATGCTGTTGAAATGTTTTAGTCTTTTTTCAAAACGTTTTTCAAAAAAATGAGCGTGGTAAAATTAAATTCAATCGGAGTGATAAAACACTAAAAAGTAAAACATTTAGAATAAATTATATCTTACTAGAAAATTATTCAGATGTGCTTTTTTGGACTATATTTTTATTGTACATCAACCAAACTGCGACAAGTTATGTAACATCTTGCTCTTTATAAAAATTTTGTCAATTAACAAATCCTGAATAACCATAACAAAAGGTGCGACAAGGAACACAAATATACATTTAAGACCGGAAATTTAAACTCCCAAAATAGATGCCGACGTTCTAGATTCAGATCAGGAGGCCTACCACGAACAGATCGAATTCTCCCCTTTCTCGTAAAATCTTCTGCATTTCCCGATGTGACGTTGCATTCCGATGACCCTGAAATAAATGCTACCACGACACAATCGAGAACGTCTTCCATCGGATTACTGTCATCGAGATCTCCACGGAAACTTCCGACCCCATTGAAGGGAGTGAGAAAAGCATATAGTGTCGGAAGTGCGTCTTTGGGGAGAGATTTTAAAGCGGTTGATATTGTTTTCTCTGTTTAGTAAAAATACCATCCACACACGCCTAATTAAGATATTTTCATAATCTTTTTTTAAAACGAGAGTAAAATGTTCAGATTTTCAGTTGTCAAAATCTCAAAGTGATATGACGGATAGTTATTTATAAAATGGAAATAAAAATGAAATTTGTTTTTTTAACCAAGCAAGGGTTTTTCTTTGAAAATTAATAAAAAATTAACATGTTAACCTACAAATATTTAATTAGTATCATAAGAAAGATCTTATTCTAGATTTTTAAATGGTATAAAAAGAAAAGTTTTATAAGTTCTTCTTAAGCAAATATGGGTATAAATACGCCAAAATTTCGAGAAATTCTACTTAAATATAAAATAACTGGGAAAATATTATAAGTTTTGAAACTAATTTTTAGCACTAATAATAAGCATTTTTTTTTTTTTTTTTTTTTTTTTTTTTGCAAATACTGCAAACAATTTTTTGTAGATTTAGATTGATTTTTCTTTGTGATACGCTATCTTTTTAAAATGAAATGTTAACTTAAAATAACAAAAACTAATACTAATTTGAAAAAAAGTAATTGAAATGCTTATTAAAACATAGTTTAACAAATCATCACTCACAATCTTATTAATCTGCTTTAAATAAACAACGCGCAATACCCAAGAAAGCTAATTACATCATAGTTCTTGCACAAATAATTATCAGTGTGACCAAGCGCTGCATATGCCCCAAAAATAATTGACCATATACTTTTACTAAAACTTCTGTATACTAAATATAACATTTATGCTAATATTTAAGCCCACGTGCGCTCTATCGTTGTTTACTCAAACAAAATAATTATCCAAAATTTCCAAAAGATTTTCCTTTTCTTTTTTTAAAATTATTATTAAATGCTTGCTGTATTAATTTTAATGACTTGTTATATAATATATATATCTATATATAAATATATAAAATCTTTTAATAACATCCAATGAGAATTTTCGATTAGTACAAAATCAAAATATTTAATCAAAAAGTTTTCAAAATTTCAGTTTCAAAATTTCAAAATTTTCAGTAATCAAAAAGAAAAAAATCTTAGGAAAGTTTTGCATGTTTTTGAACGGCATATTTTATTATGGAATTTAAATAAATTGTAGCGTTTCTAAGGTCATCAAAAAACAACGTATTTCCTCGTAACTTTTTTACAATAAATTTCGAAAACATTCAAACAAAATAAAATATATATATGCATATTGTTTGAAGATGATGTGAATCAGTCTTCTTCACTTTTCATTTTTTTTCTGCTTTGATTATAAAACTATTTTTTCGGAATATAAAATAATTATTGCTCAAATTAACAAAAAAAAAGGAAGTTTCGATATTAAATAAAGCTTAATATTAGGATCGCCAAAGAGTCCTCTTTTTTTTTTTTTTTTTGTTAATTTGAGCAATAATTATTTTATATTCCGAAAAAATGTAGTATCTTTAAATATTCAAAATCCTGCAATACTTTCCAAAGATATTTACTTCTTTTTTTTTTTCTTTTTTTGCGCAAAATTTTTTTAATTTAATATTTTTATCTTGTTCTAAAAAGAAATTCTCTATCTATTTACTAAAGTATTTTGTTATTTAAGCAACAAATAACAAATTTTAAAACTGATACAACATTTAATAATCTATATAAATAAATATTTGGAAATTTTGAATATTTGATTTATTTGGGTAAACAAGGATAGTGGGCTTCGATATTTTCAGAAATGTTATATTTACTATAAAGAAGTTTTAGCAAAAATATCTAGTCAATTATTTTCTAGTAAGCACAGCATGTTTTCTCTGCTATTTTTTTTATGCGACAACTATTGTATAATTAGAGTTTTCTTAGCATAACACGCTGTTTATTTAAAGGAAATTAATAAACTTACACACGATATTTTGTTAAACTATATTTTAATATGTACTGCAATTATTATTTTTTTAATTCACATTAGAATTTATTTTTTTAATTTTGCGTTGAATTTTCATTACAAACACGGACTCCATACTGCATTAATCTAAATCTACCAAAAACTGCATGCAATATTTTCAAAGTACATTTATTATTAGTGTTTAAAATGAGTTTCAAAGCTTAAATATTTTCCCGTTTATTTTGTATTTAAGCAGAATTTCTTGAAATTTTTGGGTATTTATGCTAATATTTACTTAACAAAAACTCCCAAAAAATTTATTTTCATATCATTTTAAAGTTTAGAATAAGGCCTTTCTTATGATAGTTATTAAATATCTCTAGAGTAATTTGTTAATTTTTTATTAATTTTTAAAGAAAAGCTCCCGCTTAGTCAAAAAAAGCTAATTTCATTTTTATTTATCATTTTCTAAAGATCTACCGGTCGTATGTTTTTGAGCTTTTAACAGCTAAAAATCTGTATATTTCACATTCGTTAAAAAAAAAGATTATGAAAATATTTTAATTAGGTGTGTGTAGATGGCATTTTTAATAAACACAGAAAGCAAAATTAAACATTTGTTTTCTTTTCAAACGGGAGAAAAAGAGGGAAGGTCAGTGAGAGTTGTCTCGTTACTGAAGTGGTCAATCTAGTTTTTTCCGATGCCTACTTGAAAAGGAATCTAGAATCCGTGAGCTTTGGCCGAGCTCTTCGTGGTAGCACTTAATCTGTATATCGGAAAAAATTTTCGGGAAACATGTAAATTCGACCTCGGGTTCTTCTCGCTTCGGAAGGAACTCGATCTGTTCGTGGTAGGCCTCCAGACCCCGGATTTTGCGAACTCTGCTTTATTTATCATATTTCCACATTTTTCTTCAGACCTGGTACGGTTTTGATATGGCTTTATCATCCTTTATAATTGTTTTCACATGGTTCCCTCTGTAAGTTGTTTTTAATTTCATCTTTAATGACTTGCGGTTTTAGTATGTAAACTATGCTGCTCTGCATATCATAGACGGCTACTTACATCATCATTTTGAAGTTTTTTATGCATAATTTGAAAACTACTTCGTAAAAAATTTTGAAATTCTGGATTCGCATAAAGCGGTACATAATAAATATAAATCTATCATAAAAATTGTAGATTACATTTCATATTTTTTTCACATAGTAATTTCATAATTCATAATTCATATTATAATTTTTTTAATTACACATTCAATATAATTATGTTTGGATTTTTAATTACTATAACCACACAAAGATTATAATTTCAGGAGATATTAATAAAAATATGAAAATGTGATTTATCATTAAAAGCTCTAAATTTTGAATGCTTATAATTCAAAAATTTATCATCCAAATGACGTGAAATTTCATTTCTAGGCATAGTTTGAACCGAAAATTTTAAAAATATTGTCTAAATTGGCTGTTGCCATTTAAAAAAACGAAGTTTGGTCTGGTTTTAATTTGTAGATTGCCCCTAAGCAGATTTTATATACATCGTTTAAAGGTAGACTTTATTTCCAATTGTTTGCTACAAGTAATTTTCTCCTACTATAATTTGTTCCAGAGTTAGTAAGGGATGTTTACTTTTTTTTCACGACTAAACTTAAACGAAGAGCTGTCGAAAATAAGAAAACTTATCAATACTCTACTTACGTTAAGATTGATCTGAGAAATCTTATCTATGAAGACACTTGTTGTTATCATTCGCACTTCAGTCGCCTTTTCCACAGATAGGTAACAATTTTTGAATTTGGATACTTCAGAACCTCCGTCGAAATCGAAACCTTAAAGAGCCGCATTCGAGCGACGCTGATAAACGTTCGAAACGCTATGACTACAGAGAAAGCGGTAAACTCGCTTTTATTTATGGCGGAAGTGATAAAAGACGAAAAAATACTTTTTTTTCCGTTCATTCTCAGGGCAAAGTTTGTTGTTTCGTCAAAGAACAATGATTTAACTAGTATTAGTATCTGTGATTATGAAGTTGAAGATAACCGATAACGTTGGAAAAAACAACCTTTTTTTTAAATATTTTATTTTCTAAGAATTTTAAGAAGGTGGACAAAATATTATGCATGATTTATTATAGCTTTTCTGGGAAGAATTACGTTTATAATTCCGTTCATTCACATGCATAGAGTCTGTAAAATATGATTCAAAACGCACGTAGAAAGATAAAATGATAAGATATTTGTCTAAAAGGATGAGCTACACGCTTATAAAAAAAGATTTATAAAAAAAGGTAGAAATTAATTTTATATAATTTAGTTTGCTTTGATGACAGTGCTTTCGTACTTTGTTCAGAAGGTCTAAATATACCAGAAAGAACATAATAAAATGATACAGCAAGCATCCAAAACACAGCCGCGAATTATTTCAGAGAACATTTATTAAAGGAAGGAATTTACATTCACGCGTCATAAAAGTGTAAGGCATCTATAGTATAGTTCTGTACTTTAATATATTTGAGGATCGCAAATGCAAAACCAGGTTTAGTTTGTATGCATTCGCTGGCGCTTATAAATAGCTGTAGGCTATGACCATTTGTAGAAATAAATGCTTTTAATCTGTTTTTTTTTTTTTTTTCACGAAATCTATTTATTTGAAGTAGCAATATATAATTAAAGCATTTCATACACAGAAATAAATAGGGATGGCGCCTGATAGGGTTTCGTAAAAACGTTTCCCGCATGACTGAGTTCGTAAAGAGAGAGTCTTCAATTGAATTAATCATTCTGTAATACATACATTGGCATCACACAATTGGTGAAAAGAGTACATGAAACATGAATGGTATCATATGAGCAAAAATTATCTGTTACGCTCTGGGCAATTAGGAGAATTTTGAATTACGTGGCAGGGCCACTAGCATATAGTAGTCCTAAAAAGTAAGCCAGAAAGAATTCGAACGCCAATTTGCACATTAGGAGCAAAGTTTTGGGAACATAGCGTGAAAGAGAAAACAGACCGCATGTACTGGAAATGTTTATGATTTAACAAGGAAGTTGAACTCAAAAATTAAGCAAAGCAAAGAGTTATTTCTACTGATCGAAAGCAAAGTCGATTTTAATTCCTTTTTTTATATCTAGTGGCGGTTAATAATCATCAAAATGAATTCAATCTATGTAAGAGCCGTTTTAGTGATAAAGGCATATGTTAAATATCTTTCCTTTCTTTTCTTTTGAAGGAAAAATATAATGGAAACTGAAATAAAAGTTTGGATAAAATGAATAAGTAATTAAAGATCAGTTGTAACTGAAATTTAGAGACAATGGGAATAATTTAAAAAATATATATGTGATTCCACACCACAGAGTCTAAAGCCAGGGACCGTACGTTTCGAATCGAGCATCTTAACCACTCGGCCAGCGAACACTTGGCAAAGAACGAGTTTAAAATGACGATATGGGTTTTTTTTAAATGACGGATTGATGAGGCTTGTTAAATTCCTTGTTCAGAAAGTTCGGAAATTTAAACTTAAATGCAGGGATATTTCGTCGTTTTGAAAAAATGATTGATAATTTAACACTTATAGAAAAATAGAGGATAAAAATTATTTTTTTGACATATTTTTAATCAGACATAATTGATTGTTAGATATAAAATATGAAGATTACATTTTTAATTAAATTCGAGAAGAAATGTTTGCTTTTTCGAATAAAATCGATTTTTTTTTTAACTTGATTGAACTACTATATTTTTTTTCAGATGTGTTCGTTTAGAATATATTTTACGTGCGAATATTTTTTTAATGTTCTAAAACATAAATTTCAAATAAGTTTAAATGAATGAGAAAGTTGCTACTTTATTAAATTCGGAAACATTATTTTTGTTTGTTTGTTTTTAAATAAATTAGAAATTTTAATTTATTGAATTTTCGGTTTTTCCTACAGGTTTTAAAATATATTAGAAAGTTTAATTTATTGAATTCTCGGTTTTTCATTTTAAAATAAATTCGAACTTTAGTATTAATACAACCAATACAAAAGAATAAGGCAAGGAATAAACGAATTTTTTCTCTCTTTTTCAGACCTCCAGGGAGAATTAACGGAAAAAGCATGTTTTCTAGTAGTACGGAAATTATTTGTTTAAATATGACGATTAATTTAGTGTATAAGAACGATTTTTTCTGACAGATTAATAAATATCCACTGATATTCAAAAAATATATATAAAAAAATCCTAATATAACTATTTTTAAATTTTCTCTGATTCTACTGTAAATTAAACAACATTCTACTACAAATAAAATTACATCAATATTTAATCCGTTATCTTTCCGTTGAAAAAGTACATCATTTTATATCATAATATCGTACATACAATGCTACCCTCAAATATGTACATATATATATTCATAAAAATATATAAGAATATTTTTAAATACAACACGGATCTGTTTTAGGTAGTTTCAGATAACTTAATAATCCTAATTAAAAAGTAAATTATAAATTTACCCGCATTGTATTCTAATGATTGCATATATTACTAATGATTACATGCGATACATTGTAATGGTTACCTGATGTTGGAGAGCTAATGCAACCGAAAATCTGTTGACGATATCATGAACATTTTGCGTATTTTGACATTCTGTGTGCGTATATTATTTTTTATAAAATATTACATACAGGATAGAAATTTAATTATTATATTCCACGTTCTACAAAGAACAAACTGCTACTGATAATTCTTGTTATTTATTGGTGTTAATATTTATTACAATAAATAATTGTTTTGTATTAAACATAAACGCTTTTACGCAAAATTCTGTGAAGAATTTTCAGAGGTACAGGTGGTACGACATATAGCCTTAATGTCACCTTATCTAATTATTATATAACAAAGGCAATTCTGGAAATTTATGGGATATAATAAACAGAGACACTTAGGGGCAATAAACATGTCCGTAATTTTTTATAGTGTTAGACCTCTGGCCGAGCGAAGACGTAATGATGTTCTCACGAGGTATAGGGGATGCTAATTTTCTGCCATCAAACCTATGTTCATATGTAATGGCATTGGAGTCATTGGACTCTTCGCTACCTGGGTCCACATATGTGGACCTCTAATCTTTTTATAATAAAAAGTAAACTGTTTGATTTTTTTTTTACTTCACTTTTTAATAGCTGAATGCTTTTTGCTTTAAAAGCAAACAAATAAATGACACGATCAATGATTATTTCATCATAAAATAAATGTTATTTTCACCTGAGCTTGCAAAACGCCTTCAAGACAATTAGGCCAAGAAAGGGAGAAATTTTCATAAGTATTTAACAAATCCTTTACAATAATATTTTTTGAGATTTCTATTTTATTATTCACATATTTAAAGCCCTTAAGTTTGTGATTGTGTGAATTTATGTTAGTGATAATTAAATTGATATTTTAAGAGTATTTGTAATTTTAGATTTTTATTTGTGAACCTAAATTACTAGACCCCTAAAGCATCAATTTCAGAAATTTTCTTTTTTCTGTCATCTGCGATGTCATTTTGTTTCTTAAAAACCAATGAATGAGTACTTGTAGCATTATTTTAGCTTCGGTAGAGGAGGTTAAGCCAATAGGAGTAAATTTTATTTTCAGCCTGACCCACTAACATTTAAAGGCACTTAGAATAAAAACATATATGTTCAAAATTATGCCAGCTCTCTCGATGTTCATATCAATGTACGCTCTCAGCATAAGCCGTTTGATGGAAGCTTTCATCATAATCAATTTGATGCATCTCCTCACCATGCAAGCATGGTATTAGCAATCTACTTTCAGTGTTCTCTAAGACATACCCAGAGCTCCCTAGACCACTAGATACGCCGAGGCTTTACTACAAGGTATTTTTTATATTTTATTACAATTTGTATCCTCCAAGTAAATAAATATGTTAAAAAAATATATATAATTATAATTTTCGACTATTGTGATCCATATTTTCTAAATATACATGGCGTTTCAGCACAGCGGTTACAAATTTTCAGGACAGATAGAGTACACCTAGACTATGGGAAATCACATAGACATGCATGGTCAGAAACGCTTTCCTGGTGCGTTATTGACGACACAAAACACAAGAAAGGAAGAACACGAACAGTGTGAGGAAACATGTTTATTATTCTTAATATCGCAAAAACGCTGGGATTGTGCTGGACAGTGCTTAGGAACTTGTTGCACGCATCGTGGGAGCTGCTGGGGAAGTCCAGGGCACGCCCGGTGTTTTCGAAAACATTAGACCTTCCATGCGACGGAGATGTGAAGCCTGAATCACGGCCCGGGGTCGAAATTTGAACACCATCTTTGATGAGGAATCGTTCTCTCTCTTTTTGTTCTTATTTTAGGTAGCTTTCTTTACAAAAAAGCTACCTATTGCAGCCGTTCGGAGGAAAGCGATTTCAAAAAATTTTGGTATATTTTCATCGATCATGACCCCCAGACCCCGAAACCACCCTCCGTTCAAAATTGATATATACATATATATATATATATATATATATATATATCTGACCTATGTCACACTGTAACTCCCGTAATTATGAACCGATTTCGATGTAATTCGGTGTGTACATAGTACATACCAATGTCTCGACCGAGTTCGTTGGCCAGCTTCATCCGCCGTTTTGTTTCAAAATGGCGGCCATTTAAAATTTTTAAAAAAATTTAAAACTTGAAATGTGGTACGAAAAAATTAAAAATGGAAAAATATTTTTTTCATATGTATTTGAACTTTGTACAAAGATTCAGGAGCAGTTTTTGTTTCGTCTATATCTTAAAAAATGGCTGAGTTATAGCATTTTGAATTTCTAGCGTGGCTGACATTTTGAAACGTCCTGAATTTTGTCACGAGATAAAAGGCGTATTTATGAACCGATTTGGATGTAATTCGGTGTGTACATAGTACATACCAATCTCTCGACCGAGTTCGTTGGCCAGCTTCATCCGCCATTTTGTTTCAAAATGGCGGCCATTTAAATTTTTTTTAAAAATTTAAAATTTGAAATGTGGTACCAAAAAAATGAAAATGGAAAAATATTTTTTTCTTATGTATTTGACCTTTATACAAAGATTTCGGAGCAGTTTTTGTTTCGTCTATATCTTAAAAAATGGCTGAGTTATAGCATTTTGAATTTCTAGCGTGGCTGACATTTTGAAACGTTCTAAATTTTGTCACGCGAAAAAAGGCTTATTTATGAACCGATTTGGATGTAACTTCGTTTATACATAGTACATACCAATGTCTCGACCGGGTTCGTTGGCTAGCTTCACCCGCCATCTTGTTTAAAAATGGCGGCCATTTAAATTTTTAAGAAAAATTTAAATGTGAAATGTGGTACCAAAAATTGAAAATTGAAAAAACAATTTCTTCTTATGTGTTTGACCTTGATAAAAAGATTCGGGAGCAGTTTTTGTTTCGTCTATATCTTAAGAAATGGCTGAGTTATAGCATTTTGAATTTCTAGCGTGGCTGACATTTTGAAACGTCCTGATATTTTTCACGTAATAACAGGCGTATTTATGAACCGACTTGGATGTACCTTGGTGTGTACATAGCACATACAAATATCTCGACCGAGTTCGTTGGCCAGCTTCATCCGCCATCATGTTTCAAAATGGCGACCATTTAAAAAAAATAAAAAAATTTAAATGAGATACCAAAAAATTGGAAAATGAAAAAGATTTTTTTTGTATGTGTTTGACCTTAATACAAAGATTCCGGAACAGTTTTTCTTTCGTCTATATCTAAAAAAAAAATGGCTGAGTAATAGCATTTTGAATTTCTCTTGTGGCTGACATTTTAAAACGACCTGATTTTTGTCACGCGATAACAGGCGTATTTATGAACATATTTGAATGTAACTTGGTCTGTACATAGTACATACCAATGTCTCGACTGAGTTCGTTGGCCAGCTTCATTCGCCATCTTGTTTCAAAAGGGTTGCCATTTAAAAAAATTTAAATTTAAAATTCAAAATGAGGTATTAAAAAATTGGAAAATGAAAAAGATTTTTTTTATGTGTTTGGCCTTGATACAAAGATTCCGGAGCAGTTTTTGCTTCTGAAAATTTGTTCTTTTGTTGATATCTTAAAAATGGTTGATTTATAGCACTTTGAATTTCTAGTATGGCTAACATTTTGAAACGATCCTGTATTTGTCACGCGATAACAGACGTATTTGCCTATTTCGATGTAAGAAGGCATGTGGATAGTATACATCAACACCTCGACCAAGTTCGCTGGCCAGATTCATCAGCCATCTTGTTTCAAAATGGCTGCCATTAAATTAAAAAATATATATATATTTAAAGTGAGGTGCAAAAAAATTAGAAATTGAAAAAGGTTTCTTTCTTAAGTATTTGATCTTGATATAAGGATTCAGGAGCATTTTTTGTTTGTCTTTACCTTAAAAAATGGCTCAGATATAGCAGTTTCAATTTCTATTGTGGGTGACATTTTGAAAAATCTGATTTTTTTGCTTGCGACAGCACTCTTATATATTAAGCGATTCCGATGTGAGTGAGCATGTGCACAGCAATTACTAAGGTCTCGACGAAGTTCACTGCTTAGCCTCATCCACCATGTTGTCTTAAAATGACAGGCACTTTAAGAAATTGCCGAAATTGGCAGCCAAATATAAGTTACTTTAAAGAAAAGCAGCTTGGATAAAGCTGACTAATTTCGCGAAATTCTCATTCATTATATTGATAAAAATTTGTATTGAATCTCCTATATTCGGTTTCCACTGAATTGAGCTTCGTGTGTTTGCATGATATAAGTTGGCTTTTTTTAAATAAGGATTATGAAAGCTACCTCTTCCTCCCGGCACTGGCCGGAAGGATTTTTTAGTTTTTGGCGGTACTAAGAATACTAAAAACATGTTTCATCACCCTGTTTGTGTCCTTCCTTTCTTATGTTTTGTGTCGTCACTACCGCAGCACGAAGGCGTTTCTGTCCATGCATTGCTATGTGATTTCCCATCGCCTAGGTGCACTGTATCTCTCCTGAAACCTCGAAACCGCAATACTGAAACACCCTGTATATCTAATTCAAAAATGTTGTTTATGAAATATGAAAAATTTATAAGGTACAAAATTTTTCCTTTTTTTCACTTAGTTTTTTTATTACTAATTTTTTATTACTAATTTTTACGTGTTTTATTATTAATTTGTAGATCCTTCTTTTTTTTCTCCAACTATTGATAATGAACTACAAATTTAAAATTTTGCTATTATTCAGATAGATATCCAAGTGTTTGAAAATTTACATTTTATTTATTTATTTATTCATTTTTATGTACCAATCCGCAGATAAACACGTTCAATCAGTTCTTTGATGATAACTGTAAGTGATAGACTATCGTAAATTTAGATTTTTTTCTCAATTTTACTGCAAACGGATTGGTACATAATCTGCATACCATCAGTATTCTCATAAAAATCCCTAAAATACCTATATTTGGCCTAAAGTAATCCCGAAATTTTTCGGACCAAAGGATTATAGGATACCAAATCTCGAGATAGTGTTAATTGTGTCGAAAAAGGCGATATTGGGGATTACATGTATGAGTATTGCATAGTTTAAATTACTTATTGAGTTTTAAAAGCGCTTTTAAGAATTATTTAAGGGGTTACATGGGTTTGAAATTTTCAAAAAATCCATTTTCTTTCTTACTTGTTTATCTAATACTACAGTAAGTATTTATAGATGTAAGTATTTATATACTATTATCTAGAATATTTCCCAAAAAATTCAAGTTAATCGGGGAAAAACTCTAGGAGAGATTATATTGGAGACGGAGACTCCAAAATATATTCCTTAGTTCTTAATTAGAAATTGTACAGTAAAAACTTTCAAATAAATAAAAAAAAATGCATAGAACATGTGCAAAAGAGGATGGGCACCCGTTTACTCGATGTAGTAATACTATGGATGTTCATGAAAAAAAATGAAAGGTAAAGCGATTAGAAAAATAACCCTATCTGGCAAAGGGGTACCTGGACATTTAGTACAGGGGGGGGGGGGTACTTGTTACCTTGCAAAAGGTCGGATAGGAGATTTTTTCCCGGCTTGTATATTCGAAGGCCTTCAGGGTAAAATCAAATTTTCCAACAAAATGTCTTAATGGAGAATTTTCTGTGGCCAAAACACAACAAAATTTTGGTATTTTTGGGGTTTTTTTAAATATCTCGAGACACGTTGTCTTAGCGTATTATTTATTAAGGTACTTGTACCTAATATGGACACTGCTCTCAATATGGACACCCCTAATATCTTTAAATGTAGAAATTTTGATCGAGAGATAGCGCTACATGTCCGTGAAGAAAAGATAATTAAGACTGGAAAGTGCAAAAAAGCGCGCTGTTCACCATTTAGAAGGAAACTTGTTGTTTCGTGGTGTGCTGATCGTAATTACGGGAAGTTTAAATTCTTATTAGATATGGTAAATATTAAAAAGTGGAGTGTTTTAGAAAGCTGATAAAACATATTTTCGATTGCCATTGCATATATTGCTTAAAAATGTTTTCTTTGTTTATTTATTACAAGATTTAATAAAACTATGCCCCGATTCCCATTATAGACACCTTATGTCCATATTGGAAATGCAGCAAGTGAATCTTCAGATTCACAAATTTGTAAAATATGTTTAATGTCATCTGAAAAATCCTCCAAGAAACCTCCTCCAAGAAAAGAATCCTCCAAAAAGGCCTTGCAGAAAAATCAAAAGAAGCCTCTCCTCAGTATGGTACCTGTTGGCAAAATCCCAGGTACCAGCGGTATGACTTCCTCAACAAAGGACAGCATGCACTGCTTCTTATGCAGTATTGATGCTGTTGCAGACATGCGGATATGCATCAGATGCGGCAGATATGTCCATGAGGACTGTGTGGGACATACCGCCCATGATGAAGAAGTTTTTATTTATCCATCCTGTGAGGACTAAGTAATAACAGATATAAATTCTGCAGACAGGTGCAATAAAGCTAAGCAAAACCAACTATATTATTTCATAATATTTTGTAGTAACTGAGGTGCTTTGCATGGGTCTTCGAAGAACCACAACCGAAAATGACCCCCCCCCCCCTTCTAAAGTGCATGTTCTCAAGACATTTACTGTCTCCCCCCTCCTCTACAATACTTTAAGATATATTTCTTTTATCGCCTCTCCTTTAAAATCCGTTGGAAGAGTGGCTCTTCCATACACCCTGTGTAGTAGGTCAATAAGGAGCCACCTGTCCCTAATATGGACATGCATGTCCATAATAGGGACAGGTGGTTCCTTATATGGACACTTGTAAACATTTTTGTTTTTATCATTAAAATTAAACCAGAATAATTACAAGGTCGCTTATTTTAATAATGATAGTCAACAGTCCAGGGATAGTGCTCATATATTTTTGGAGCCCTATGACGTGTACACGGGGCTGAAAAAAATCAATTTTCCTTAGAGTGTCCATGTTGGGTACAGCTACCTTACTAATAATCTTAAAGAGGAAAACATTCTCTACAACTTTCATGTTTATAACTTTTTTATGCACTCATTAGCAAGCGCAGTACGGCATTTCCAAACAAAACAATTTTTTAAATTTCCCTAAAAACCGTGAAAAAAGTAATTTTGTCCCCAATTATCAAATGTTCCGCACGGAGATTTTAACACTTCAAACACAATTAAGTATGTACTATTAAAACATTTTGTCAACAAAAGAAAAAAAATTGAGAGAGAGCGAAATGCATCCTTTAAGAAATGTGCAGGAAAAAACAAAAGTTAAAAATGTTAATTTCCTGACAAGATATTTTAAAAAAAGAATGCATTGGACGTCGATATGTTTAAATTTAGTGAAAGAATTGTAAGACCGACCAAACACCCTTAAAAAATTTTTGAATGAGACATAGTTTTTACGTCTTCAAAAAATGCAGCTGTTAGAAATCGGAGGATTTTTTGTTTCCCTTTAGGGCAATTCCATGCCAATCAATATCATTTTTATTTTTAGTATATTATTTTTTACATCAAATAAAATGCTAAAAATGGTAATATGGTGAGAAAATACACATATAGTTTTTAGGGTTCCTTACTTAAAAAGTAAAAACGGAACCATTATACGATCACTCCTGTGCCTGTCTGTCTATCACAGCCAGTTTACTCGTAAACTATGGAACGTGGAAAATTCAAATTGGAGGAAGTATTAAAGACCATTGACCCACATATTCACAGATTATTAAATATTTACAAATATTTTTAGGAAAAATGTAGAGAAGCTAATTACGTCACTTGAGAAAAAAAATCTTTTCTTTGTACATCGTGTGGGACATTGTGTGAAAGCTTTCGTTACGCTGAACTCAAAAATACATTTCTTTTAATTTTAGGCATTATATTTTCAGAGATATCGTCGAAAATGTCGTGCAAAAATATGTTCCCTCCCATCTATTTCCGAATCTACTGAAACTAAAATTATGTAAAAATTATGTAGTAGACGTTAATTTAAACCTTGCAGGAAAATTATAGCGATCATCTTAGGTCACATCGTTTTTGAGAAAAGCACATTTTTCTGTTACGCACAAATTTCGATTTGCCAGCATTCAGAAAAGATGTTGAGGAGGGCTGGAGGTACCTATCGTATCAGAAGTATAAAAGCATTGTTGACAATGATTTTTGAAAAAAATCATCGGTAATTAGCCGAGATATTAACCCTTAAAGACACGGACGATTTGGACATAAATAATGACACGGGAGGTGTACTCTATGTACCATCGGCTTTTAAGGCCTAAATAACAACTTTTAATGATACATTTGTGTAATGCAATGTCCAGTAGCAGTATAAAAGCAATAAACGTCAAATTGTTAAAAACAGATTGATTTAATTAGAATTAATCACACAAATACCATGGGATTCGCCTCTAGTTTGCATTGAGTAGATCTCTCAATACGCCTCCCGTGTCTTTAAAAGTCAATTAAACACCTATCCAGAAAAACGCGGCACGGACAAAGGCGGCGTTATCTGTTGTGACCTCCTTTCGAAGCGTGCTTATAAAAATGCAAGTTTAAACATGGAACAAGGATTTAGTATTAGCTATACTGTAAAAAAATATTACGTCGCTGAATTTAGTTTTATGAAATGCCAAATGAAGTTTAAATATGCGCTACTTTTTTTCTCAGTGCCGAAATAGATTAGGATAAGATTTAAATAGAGTTATACAGGATAGCAATATTTGATATTATTTAGGCTTCATATCTCTTTGAACTTTTACGGTATACCCATTCATACTTTTCTAATATATATACAGCTACACCAAATCCTACGTTGTATAATTTTTTACAAAGTCTTATTTTTCTTTTAGTAACGATTTTTTTATTAATACAGTTAATAATTCATATATTTATTGTACGAAACCCTCTGAGCGCGAGTATTACTCTTTCTTGACCATTTATTTTTCTGATAATATTAAAGCTATATTTTTCATATTTGCAATGTATTTTACAAAATTTTGAATATTCAAAATTAATAAAATCAATTATAACCAGCATATCTTCTTTTTTATGTATTTATTTGTTTGTTTGTTATATATTTGATATTGGTCTATTACAGGTAAAATTACGTATTTTTCATAGCTATACAGTCAAATTTTACAGTCAAAACAGTCAAATTTTGTGAAAGACGTATGTTTTTGAACTCCCTCTGAATGCAAGTGCAGTTTTGTTTTAATAAATTATACATTATTAAGTAAGTAATACAGATAAATATTAAGGTACCTGAAGAGAATGTGGTAATTTCTGCTTGTCTGTTACAATATCATTTATTTAATCATAATTATTTACATTAAATAATTTATTCATAATAACTATATTAATTTATCTTCTGATATCATATGCTACCTGTAGCTATTTTTGAATTGCATAATTATTATTTTTAAAATAAGGAAAGGCCATTTTTTCTTCTATGACTGTTAGTCTGTTACAATAAAAATGATTTTTATTTACCTAAATTTTGTTTGATACCTATATTTTGTTTTATTAATACCTAAATTTTGTTTGAAAACTAATGCTATTTTCTTTTGTATATTGCTACTAAATGATTATCCGATATTTTAATCACGCATTTTAGTTTTTTTCGTCAGATATATGTTAGACAAAACAAAGAGGGGATTTTTTTCAAAAATATCTTTGTTTTGTTTTATCGGTGAAATGTTCAAAACGCGTTCAACTGTTTATGAATTTTTCTTAAATATTCTGATTTTTCAAAACAAAAATGGAGAGCTTTAAAATGAGATAAACTTTAATTCGATGAAACAAATAAAAAGTGCATTTGAAAAAAAATATATGTAGTGTTATCAGCACTTTTATCACGCAACTCAAGTGTTAAGTCAGATAAAAACAATAGCATAAAATTTTATGAATTCCAGAAAATATTTTGCTGAGTAACGTATATTCTTTGGAAAGATTTATTAAATAAATAAAAATATGTAAATATAAATGTTTTATTTTATATTTACAGTAGTTAGTGAATAAATGTTGAACTGTAAAGTATCTTAGTAAATAAAAGAAAATTATTTTAATAAAAATATGAATACATTTTATTCCGATTTTAAATAGATATATAAATAAAATGTCCACAGGCTGAGGAATGTTTTAATAAAATGAGAATTCCGTGTATGTCACAGGTGTGAATTTGAACTATTTGAGATGCGATATTATTATTTGCAATGTGGCTCTATCGTGAACAGCTTTTTATAGGGTCCTTCAGAGAGTGTAGAATAAAAAATATTTATTATTTTGAAGGAAAATATGAAAATTTCCTTAGAAAATGTTGTATATTTTCAGCATTTATTATTACTGTTTGGACAGCCACAACATCTAATAACCTCCAAGGTCGCAATAATAGATTTATTCTTTATTATTTCGTATGTTTATTTTTCGACCAGTATTTCTAAAAGGCCGTCTTTTCCCAACAATAAAAAAATAATAATATAAATTTAGAACAAATAACTATTTAAAGATTTAGTTATTTTACGAGAAGAATTTTTTTTTTTTTTTACAACCTTCGATGCGACGTAAAATAAAGACAAGTGTGATTAACAAAATGATTTTATTACCAAGATTCAAGAACAGTCAAAGTTACTTTTTAACACAGTCACCGTAAAGGTTGAGACATTTTTCACACCAGTGGTAGAGTTTTCTAATATCCTCTTCATAGACGGTTGCCGCTAGCATGATGAGAATAGATCTTCACGGCGTCTTGGAGATTTTCTTTTGGACGGAAGATGAAAACACTCTCCTACCAGAGCTGTCTGCAGCTCTCCAAAAACGTGACAGTCACTCGGTTCCAAGCCGAACTGATGGATCAACAGTTTTTAGCCCCCGGTACGGCATGCTATTTCTTTCTCCCAGCTTATTTAGTGTCTCCAAAATATAACGTTACCTTACAGAAGCCAGCCGTAAAACAAAGCAGTACGATTAAATACTCTATAGCAATTTTTTTTTAACTTCTAAGCATCGCACATTTTCAAATTTTATACCGTTGTATTGGGGAAAAAAGTACTTTTAAATGCAATTTGTTTGAAAACTGCATCTCCATTTGTTTTTGAAATATTAATTTTTTGTAGTTTTTGGAGCCATTTGCTTAATATTGGCAACGAAAGTACTCCATTTCTGTAGAAAGTAAAGGAAAAATAGTTGTAAAATATTAATTACATATTTTTGTTGCCATTTTTTCATCATAACAAAAACAAAAAAAATGTAATTAAAATATGTGCTATTTTGAAAATATATAAACGAAGGATTTCTGTTAAAACATGGAGTTATTATAAACTATATTTAATTTTGTTTGTAACATCTATATTAACGTTACAAACAAATGAAGGCCTATGAATCCTTAGTTACCCGGTGTTTTTTTTTGTCGAGTTTCTTTAATGACGGCATCTTTTTGCTGCATTTGTGTATTATTTCGCGATAGTGATGTTCTATGCATACTTTACTGTACATGTTTAAAAGTGGATCGTAAATGTTGAATTCGCGAATGATTTCATTTTACATAAAATAAGAGTGTGTGCTGTAAGTCTTAAAATTGAAATATGTTTTGTACTATTTATATATACATATATATATTTTTTCATCGGGGTCGACACTGAATTCTGAAAAAGCAGAATTCCTGTTTTCTAGTTTTCACAATTTCAATGGGGAAATGTTCAATTCTCAGGGTACAGCCCATATTTGTGCCGAGTGAATTTCATCTTCTTCGCGAACTGAAGACAAGTCTGAAGAACAGCGCTTCCGCAAGAGCGAGAATTTTTAAACGTCGTGGAGACCTATTTCAACATGCCGGCATGAACCTTCAACGAAGAGGGTTTTGGAAAGGTTGCCCACTGGTATGACAAATGTCTCAGTCTTCACAGTGATTATGCGGAAAACTAACTTTGATTGTACAGGGTGTCCAGCGGATAAAACCCTGATTTCAAAATTAAATATCTCAAAAACAAAGATCAATAGAATTATGCGGTAAACGATTTGTTTATTAGCCTAAGCTGTAAAAATGTTATACAGAAATTAAAAATTTTTGTTGCAAAAACCATTAACAGATGGCGTTGTAATCGCAATACCTATAAATTTTGTTTCGAAGTCTAGAGCACTAGCGTCTCATTCCTAGATGGTTCCCTATGGAAAGACAAAAAGTGGGAAAGTCCACGTTTTCATTGGGGTGATGTGCAGAAGTGTAGACATCTGGTCACAGAATTATTGCACCAACTTTAATTTTAGAGAATTTCAATTAATAGAGTTTTCAATAAAATGTTTAGAAATCATTATGTAAGAACTTATTAAAATATTTTATTAAATTCAATTTTTAATGCCATATAATTATTTAAATCAAAACGCATATATTTGGAAAAATAATTTTGTACTTTTTATTTATTTTTTGTATTTTTAAATCACGGCATAATATATTGGTATTATTGTTTTTATCTGAATTATTATAAATAAGAAAGTAATTTTGCACTTTTCATTTATATTTTAAAATCACGGCATAGTATTTTGGTTTTAGTACAACACATATATTTCATTTGTTTGTAAACAAAGTTTTAGGGACAGAAATTATGTATTAAATTATTTCATTTTTAAAAGGAACTGATCATAAGTCATATCATCAACGTCGAAGCAAAAGTATTTTGAAGGCTGCAATCCTTTTCAAAACTTCGGATCATAGCGCTAGAAGCTGCACCATAGCTGCTCAAGGATAAAAAAAAATGAAAATGAGTTTTTAAAATTAAAGTGATTTTTTTAACTTAATTAAGATTTTAAAAATAGAAACTTTGTATTTTTTCATTCAAACTATTTCAGAAAATAGTTTCTAAACCAGTCATTAATTGTACGTCAAACGTGGCAAATGAGGTGCGTTCATACTATAACTCGTTTTATAAATATTCAAATATTGGTGCAATAGCTGTTGCACTCTTATTCAGAAATTCATGACTACAAAATTTATTATGATTATATATATTAAATTCAGCAATACGGAAATAATAGAACTCCATCTTAAATAAGACGTAATAACCTTAGCAACCGAGAATCATTACCTATCATGGTATGTCATTGAATTAATTACCTATAACAGGATTTAATAGAATGAAGAAAACTTTTCTTAACCATCTAGCCGCGGATAACGGTCATATCGCGTTTCACATTGTCTATACAATTCCATGCGGCACGCTATTTTAGCGTTCCAGAGATGCCAGTGGGGTACATTTTTTAAAATTCAGATTGCTTGATTTCCACCACTTTTTTAAAAGAGTATAATTCGGCTTATTCTCGCATTACTTAATCTATAATTAAAGTGACTATTTGTAACTTCAAAAAAGGGGTGGTAATCAAACAGTCTGAATTTTGCAAAAGCAACCCACTAGCAACACTTAACAATATGCCACGGTTTTATCCAAGAAAATGAAAAAGTCGCCGCGGCTGAAGGGTTACTATCTTTCAAAGTTTTGATTCGATTTTGATAAAATTTGTAAAAACTCGACAAAATTCTGCAACGATTATGCACATTAAATTTTAAGCCATTCGGTTGGGTATACAGCAGTGGTTCCCAACGTGAGGCGTAGGCCCCACCGGGAGGCAATTTGACATTCTAGGGGGGCAATTTCAAATTTGTTACCCACTCATTCACTATCAGTTTCTTTTGTCTTTAAAGAAATGGAATACAAGCAAAATTTAAAAAAATCAGTTCTGTTGTTGAATTTTTAAAATGTTTTTAATTAAAAGTGTAAAATAAATTTCAAGCCAGAGTAATTAAAAAAGTAATCTTTTAATTTATTCTGACATCTTTTTCTAGTATTAAAATATCTTATAATTTTTCTGGTACTCAGTTTACAATATTTCGTAACACTTTTGTTTAGTGAATGGGCTTCCTCCTTCTGATCGCTCTGCTATATGTCACAGGAATAATCTTTTACAGATAAACTACTTTAAAAGTATAAATATGATTGTCTTGAAAATATTTAACATAAAAAAACATTCGAAATATCTGAACGTGGTATTACCAACTTTATAAAATTTAAATAGCATTTAGAAAAGAAAATTGGTAGATATTTAATACCTGCGGCTTTAGTGCAGGTGTCCCACACAGTAAATAAATTTAGAAGATGATATATACATTTTTTTTTATTTTAAAGTCAGATAATACATGGACAATTAACGATATTGGAAAGGAAATACAGAGAAAATGTGTTGTGATGGTGGAATAATGACTTCTTAAATTTGATAAAAATGAGAATTTTGAAATGCTTCTTGCGTATTGTGATATCCATAGAAAGAAAAGTTAGTGTCGAAAGCTTTTTCACCAACCCTTAATAAGTTATAAAAATTAATTATAAAATGTGTGAATATTATCAATTTTAACGTTAAATGTCTCTTTTCAAAATATTTTGAAAAGATAAAAATGCAGGCCGTATAACACTTTTCTTTAACATTGAGTAAAGTGGGAAAACTACAACAAAACTCTTTTTGTACAAAGGCGAAGATGTATAACCTCATTGCATTTATAAAATTATGTTAAAAATACATTTATAACAGAAGATTAATCTCTTTGATAAGTTAAGAAATGTGAAAAGAATAGTTCTAAGGCTTTATCATGCTTCCTCAGTCTTAATCGTTTAAATAATTTTTAGGGCAAAATTTACATATTATGGGGGAGGGGGGCGTAGTGACTTTACAGATTCTTTGGTGGGGCATGACCAATAAAAGGTTGAGAAACACTGCTATACAGGGAGGTCATAAAAAAACTTTGCCGATATATGGGCCTCTAGCAGCCGGTACATTCAACCGATCAAGATGAAATTTCAGATATAGTCATTCAAAGGTATGAGCTCGAGATTCTGTGACCGGCAATAAAATGGCGCTCATGGTTACGGTTATAGGCACAGAAAATCGAAATTTTCGAATGGTAACGCCCATTTTTTCCTGTCGCAAAATGCTCAGCGCATGTGAAAACCCTAAAAAAAGTTGGAACGTGCGTGTATCATAAGAAACGGACGCGTTATGCGCACACAAAAATTGGCTCTACGAATGTCCTAAAAAACATGAATTGGCGCGCACGGAGAAAATTTGCGTATGACAGAGGCAAGACACCAATCACAGAACGCAAGTCGACAGATATTCAACTTGGAAAACGGATAAAAAGTGGTGTGGGAATGTTGTTTCTTCAGTCCGGAGCTCATACATGCCGATGAAATGACTCTGCCAGCGAAAGTTCTTGGTGAATTGGTAAAACTTATTATCAAAATGGGATGCATGCCGCGGAAGTCTTGCGTGTTTACCGTCGAAACCATCACCAAATACGTGGCCCATGTACCCCACAAGCTCTGCGTGATTTAGTAAAGAAATTTGAAGAAACTGGCTGCATCAGTGATAGACCGCAATCCCGGTGACCAACTATTCCTGAGGACACTGTTATGGAAGTGCATCACATAGTGACTTCAGGACGCATGCAAACAGCTCGTGTATTAGATATACCGAAAACAACGGTTCTAAAGTCTACTGCGCTTTGTAATCCGCATGTTTCCACACCGGTAGCGCGTCCAGATGTTGGACGCGGGAGACCATCAACTACGTACAGACTTTGCAAATGAATTTCTTATCCGAAATGATGGCGATAACGACTGCCTCTTTGCACATTATGGACGAACGGGGCATATTTCACCTTAACTGGCAACGTCAATACAAAAAATTGAGTGCACTAGCATAGTCACGAATCCCCACGCGACTGTGGCACCAGTATCTTTATACGACGCCAAAGTTACCGTGTGGCGCGGCATTGCAGGCATAATTGTTTTCTACCCCTTGCTTCTTTTAGGAAGCGATACCAACGAGTTTTGTAACGTGCTCTGGGACAGGCTCGCGCTATACAGCTATGCTACAAAATTACGTTATACTAGAATAGCTGCAGCGAAATGCACTGAATGACATCGTTTGGATGCAAAATGTCGCGTATCCACATGTAAGTCTGTTCACGGGGTCCTGGACCATTTTGGCGGTCGAGTCATCTTACACCATTTTCCATTTCCATGGCCTCCGCGACTCTCCAACCTCACTCCTATGGATTTTTTGTTCTGGGGATATCTGAAATCTAGAGTGTACATGTACAATCCGCAAACTTTGCCGGATTTGAAAGACTCTATCAAATGTGAGATAGCAAACATCCCTCATGCTATGTTATTTTCGGATGCATTGTCCACAGTCTCCCGCTTGAAATACGTAATTGCCTGTGATGCCAACCATGTGGAACACATGTAATCCAAAAAAAAGTTTTATTTTCTCCGTTCTGTGTAGAAATGAGTGATTGGTGTCTTGCCATTGTCATATGCAAATTTTAACCATGCGCCCCAATCGTGGTTTTTTTTGTCGTTTGCAGAGCTGTTTTTGTGTGTGCATAACACGTCCGTTTTTATGATGCACGTACCGTTCCAACGCTCTTTAGGGTTTTCACATGCGCTGTACATTTTGCGTCTGGAAAAAAAATGGGTGTTGCCATTGAAAAATTTCGAGTTTCTGTAGCTATAACCGTAACCGTGAGAGCTATTTTGTTGCCATTCACATAATCCCAAGCTCATATCTCTGCATAACTATATATGAAATCTCATCTCGATCGGTTGAAAGGATCAGCCGCTAGAGGTCCATATATTGCAAAGTTTTTTTTATGACCGCCCTGTACTTTGCGCTGTTATATGCGGACAGACGGACGGACTAGACGGCGACTATATATGCTACGTATTCATATAATTACGAACGCACCTAAAAACACACTTTTTCGACCATCTACAGGCAAAACACCTCTTAATTTCAAAAAATAATATCTGTAGCTATATAAAAGTCTGTCGTAACTCACTGAGTGACTGATTCAGCAACGTCCAAAGGTATTGCAAATAGAAACGTGCACTTCTAGGCATGTATTCGTGACACATAACAGGCAACCAGTTAAGAAAGGATTTTTCGAATTTCGGTATTTCGAATCATTGACGATATTTTGATAGCCTTCAATATTAGTAATTTTTAAATTCAAACTAATTCGAAGTTTATAAATACAATCTAATAATCAATCCTAAAACGCAAATTTATTACGACAGACATAATTATACCAAAATGAATTGCGATTACACACTGGTAGTACAGACAATGCACCCTGTATATTAATTTTAATAGAAAATCTGCATCAGGGAGCCCTGGTAATTATCGCTACATATTTTCGGTGTGTTTATAAACTAATAATTTTATCACGTGCAAGCAATGTTTTATTAATTGCTTAAATCTTTTATAGCTGAAGTAATACATTAAAACTCTAATAAATTGTTTACTGTGCGGTAATAATATAAGTTTATGCAATTTATTAATGAAATGTGCTAATTTTACCCAAGCGATTGCACGAAACAAAATGAATGGTAATGATCAAAGATTCCTAAATCAAATACTATTAAAAGTTTCAAAACAAATTAAGTGTAGAATGAATTTTACTTTCGAAGTCATATTTTAACACATTTAGATACAGTGTAATTAATTTTCAGTAATTGTTTAGCTAACAAAAGTTATTATACGATAGTATTATCATAATAATTCGTGCTAAGGGTATACTTTACCACCATAAATCAGGTTATTTGTGCTAATCAGTTCTTGTTAAACAAAATAAACCTAAGGGTAAAGTATTAATAATATTTTTAAAGTTGTGCCTCATAATAAAAACCTCGTTCATTTTAATTATTTGGTACTGTTAAGTAAATTGAACTACATTGCTATTGATTATCTTTGGAATGAAACCTCTCTGATAGATCAGAAAATAGTAAACTGTTTTAGTTACCTATGAAGGATTCGTAGTAAGAAACATAAACGTTTAAAGAAAACTATAATTTTAATTTTGAGTTTGTATTGGTGTTACGAGATCTTCAAAAAACTGCATTCATCTTTTGCAGATGACTGTGTGTTATCTCATAAATGATTACAGAGTACAAAACACAACAATTGGTAATATACAGGGTACTTACAAATTAGTTGGGCAAAAAGAATGATTTATTAAATGGAATTGACAGGGTAAAAATTAAAGTATATATTATTTCAAGATAGAAAAATAGTTCAAGTTTACCGTTATCACAAATGTTCAATGTGACATCCATTCGTGACTCTGCATATGCCCATTGGTAGATCATTTCTTGCCACAGTACCATTGTACGTCTCCGTTATCGAAATGCCGAACAAAAATTATTACCACTCGCTAAGCGATAGCGTCAGTTATGACACCTAACACAATATAGGAATAAACTTCTATTACTACTTGTATGACTTTCAACTAGTTAATTCATTTAATATTTCGAAAGTTCTTAACTTACGAAATTTCCCAACTAATTTGATTCAATCAAAGAGGCTGAGTTTGATCACAACATAGCAATTATGTTTTCGGATATGGTAGTAACTTGGACCATTGTGATAGGCAGGAGCAAAAAAAATTAAAGGGTACAATTATCTCTTCGCTGTGAATTTTCTATCACAACGGAGTTCTTTAAAAAAGTAACATTCAAACACAGCTATTGCTATCAAAATTTTTATTTTTGAGCTCAACACAAAAGGGAATTCCTCCTTGGACTCATCCTTAATTTCCCTGTGATGAAATAATATAAGCTTGGTTTTTATAATCGGTAGATGTATTTCCAACTTATAGCATTGTGACTAGGTCCATGGAGGCTTTAAATCCTGTAGCACTCCTGTCACCTAACAATATAAACATTCTTCTATAAACAACTTGACTTGCACTTGCAAAGCAACCTCATATTATCTGATTAAACATTTTCGGCGGTATGTATCCATGTTTCAGAAAACCAGCGCGAAATTAGGATGGAAATTTCTTAGGAGCAATAATATCACCTATTATAGCCTTATCTGTCCGCTGTACATTATTGAATCTATGGCGCTCCTGAAAGGGATTGAACCAAAAAGTACTCGCAAGAAAAGAAATCACACCTTATTATACAGTGTGTCCTAAAAGTTTCCGTGCTCCAACTTAAAGGACTTATTATCCGCTAGCTCCTTTAAATATTAAATATTATTAAGCTAACAAAAAACATTGCATTCAGTAACTTATAAGAAACACTTTCAGTATTATTTGCAAACAGATTATCCTCCTAAATGCGCGCGCTTTTACAACGATTGATGGCAAGAGTGCGCTGTCAAGTGTGCAAGAGTGCGCAATATAAATAAAAATTAAATTTAAAAAATCCTAAAACCCGACTGCGTAAAAGCGAACTAATTAATTATTTCTCATCAATGTAAAACTATTTTTTGTATTTACTTGTATTGATGACTTTTAAGTTGTGTTTAATTGTTAGTTCCTATCTATAAACACTGTTTTGATGAGGCGCATAGATGTCGATGAAGGTTAGAGTTGCAGGAAAGCTAGAGACCCTACTTACACAACATCCAGGTTGTGTAATATTTAAACGGAGTTTCTGACTGTAAAATAGCCACTGAAACATCATCTTCATTTTGAAAGACATATCCAGTAATATGTCACTCTATAGGGTGCGCAAAAAATTTTTTCGTCTCTACCGCCATTTTATATTTACCGGCCGACATTTTAAATTTATAAAACAAAACCTAACCTAAAACCATCGAATGGTTAAGATGAATCGATAGAGACCTCAATCATTAAAATCCATCTAGCCGTTTGGATGTTTCGAGGGTATAAAGAAATCCACATACCCAGATACGCGTGAAACACATAACCCTTCTTGGCAGTCGGGTAGAAAGGAAGAAATTCACTTACAAACGTCACATTTGTAGTGACTACGACCTGCGTAGTCTGTGCACTCTTCATGTCACCAGTTTCTGCAAGAAATTAAGTCGATCCAATCCTCTGCAATTTGTTATCTAAATATATCTGAGCAGCTTGGACATATCCACAGTTTTCGATTTCATAAGTATACTTATACTCTTTTTTTTTTTTTTTTTTTTTTTGGTAAGGATTTTTGACTTTTTCCGAAGCGTCATCTTCAAGCTACGTTTTGTGACTTTGTGCATTTTTTGCTTAAAATTTCAGACATTCTACTCCTCTTATTCTATTATATCGCAGCACAGATGATTCTGGATACTCTGACAACTTTATTAATTTTGACGTAAGATAAAATTGTTGAAGTCAAAGCTATACCTTGCGAAACCAAAGTTCGGTTTATTTCACATTGAGCGTGCGTCTTTTCCTTACGTAGCTTTTTTGCCTTTTCTGAAATGTCATTTTCTATTGAAAGCAAATCTTCCTCCTCATCCCCCTATTTTTTTCAGTTTTATGTTGTTCAACAAGTTTAGATTCTAATGGTCTTCTCATGTTGCTGCTTGCTGAAAAGTCAGTAT
The DNA here is from genome assembly GCA_963932465.1 of Maratus speciosus. Classification (NCBI taxonomy): domain Eukaryota; kingdom Metazoa; phylum Arthropoda; class Arachnida; order Araneae; family Salticidae; genus Maratus; species Maratus speciosus. The sequence continues at coordinate 145,565,495 of OZ010789.1, forward strand.
ATAAAAAAAAGTTAGTTTTTAAAAGGATATAGAACCGTTATTTTAAATCCTGCTTTAACAATGGTAGCAGTTTTTCTAAAAGCAGGCGCGCACTCTTGCGCACTTTGGCACTGTGTGTTCTTGCACTGTCGTCGCTAAATATCTTTAAAACATCAGCAATGAAACCTATTGATAAATAAATCAAAATCCCTTAGATGACAGGTAGTCCAATAAAAAATCAAAGAAAACTAAATTAGCTCTGTAATATTTTATATAGTTCTGTTTTGAAAAACAATAAATGTTATAACGAGAAGGCAAAATCCCTTTTTTCTTCTAAATCATTAAAAATTTCGCCAAGATACGCAGTTTTTTTTTTCACCATAAACTTATGTCATTACATTGTTTACAATTGTAGGTGAAGTCAAAACTCTGTTTTGGAATTAGATAATCACTTTACGTAGTGTTGTACACCGCGCATTTTTGCAGACAAAGCAATGAAATAGCAAACTACACACGCACGAAGTAAATGTTCTTGCACGGCGAAGACGCCTTTTTTTTTTTTTAAACATCGGTTAAAATGTGTGCACCGACATATGGTTCGCTCCGGAATGAAAAAAATCACTTGATAAGAAGGCAGAATACTCACATGTATTTATTTAATGTAATAATTCTATTTCAACAAAAGATATTGATGCCTACTCTGTTGTAGCAAAGAAATAAAACCCAAAATAATTCTGGTTGTTTATACAGTTTCTAATGAAACTTGCAAAAGGATTCAGGTAATGAAATTTCAAATATGTTTATTTGTTACATTCTGATATAATATTTCATTTTTTTTTCAATGTAAAATATTAAAAATTTCTTTCATGAATTTATTATGCACAAATAAACTGCTTCTAAACTCACTGCAAAATTGGAGTGATCATTTGAATTTTGTAGATAAAATATAATTTAATAAATTTTAACAATACATATTTTAGATTATATCAAATTTAAAATATACTTTATAATGGCAAATAAAATTCTTTTACATTTTTAAAAATACTCAAAATATATCTCGTAAAGCTTCCAATTTGGATGAAAATAAAATAAATGAGGTTAGAAAATGGATTACAACGTCTAACAAAGTACAAAATCCGAAATAAAAATAGACGTATAAATTTTAACTATTGTACGTGTAACAAAATTTTGGAAAAAAAAATCATTATTTATGGAAATAAAATGACGTTATACATTTGGAAATACTCAAAATTTCTTTCATAAAGATTTTTTATAATCAATAAAATATTATTAATTTTAAATGAATCTAGGAATATAGTTTGTTTGATTTTCTTTACTTTTTCATAAAAATTCATCTATTCTAGAGATTTAATATATAATAAATCTCTAAGATATCAATGTTCTTAAGTTATAAAAAACACTAAAGAAATTGTTACGTGGACAAGTAAAGAAGACGTACCTCATAGTTAAACCATGAAATTTTATTGATTTAATAATCGATTTAGGAACATGGGAGTTTAAGAAGCTTTTCAATTTTTCTTGATATGTTAAAGAAGGTGATACATAAAATTTGTGCAGAAAGTTCGTATAAAAATTCATAAAAAGGGTAAAAGAATGCTATAGAAATATGATTTTCGCAAAAGCATTGTTAGGATGGGAGGTTATTTTAACACAAACAAGTGGGTAAGTATGATCACAGATCGCACAGAGGGTTTCGTTTAATATTCCTTTCTAAACACTTTATCCTTTTGAAAAATCTGTTAGTTCCTCCTTTCGCAACCAGGGGCGCACTCTATTCTAAACAAACCTCTATCCAAACGAAACTCCGTTTTACATACTATCCATAGATATATTAGTCGAGGGGATTGGGCCCATAGCACCCGAGATAAGTAGGCGCCCCTGGTGGTAAGAAATGGAACTAAAATATGTAAGGCTATGGTGCATGATATGAAAGAATGGTCAAAGGGGTGTCGGCAAAAGTTGGAAAAGTGCTCCCCAGGTAAAAAGGGCGAAGGTTAGAAAAATTGCATAAAATACACAAGTTAGAGCCCGGAAGAGTAAATAATATAAGATTTTTTGAAAATTTTATGATTTGTCGTGTGGTCTGAGGTATTCAGCTATACGTATGCAAAAATTCATGTCTCCAACTTAATTATGGGCTCTCTTAGAAAGAATTGCTTAAAATACATAAGTGGTAGCTCAAAGGGTTAAACGTAAGACTTTTACAAGATTTTATGATTTGTCGCCTGGCCTCAGGTATTCTGTTATAAGTATGCAAAATTTCAAATCTCCAATTTAATAAGGGGCTCAGTTAGAAAGTATTGCTTAAAATACGCATGTGGGAGCCCAAAGGGTTAAATGTACGACTTTTTCAAAATTTTATGATTTGTCGCATGATGGTGTTCAGCTATAAGTATGCAAAATTTCACGCCTCCAAACTAAATAGGGTCTCACTTAGAAAGAATTGTTTAAAATACACATGTGGGAGCCCAAAAGATTAAATGTACGACTTTTTCAAAATTTTATGATTTGTCGTTTGATGTGAGGTGCTCTGCTATAAATATGCAAAATTTCACTCCTCCAACCTAATTAGGGGCTCACTTAAGAAGAATTGTTTAAAATACACATGTGGGAGCCCAAAGGGTTAAATGTACGACTTTTTCAAAATTTTATAGTTTGTCGTTTGATGGCGAGGTGTTCAGTTATAAGCATGTAAAATTTCACGCCTCCAACCTAATTAGGGGCTCACTTAGAAAGGATTGTTTAAAATACACATGTGAGAACCCAAAGGATTAAATTTACAACTTTTTCAAAATTTTACGATTTGTCGTTTGATGTGATGTGTTGAGCTATAAGTATGCGAAATTTCAATCCTCCAACCTAATTAGAGGCTCACTTAGAAAGAATTGTTTAAAATACACATGTGGAAGCCCAAAGGGTTAAATGTACGACCTTTTTCAAAATTTTATGATTTGCCGTTTGGTCTGAGGTGTCCAGCTATAAGTACGCAAAATTTCACGCCTTCAACTTAATTAGGGGCTCACTTAGAAAGAATTTTTTTAAATCCACATGTGGGAGCCCAAAGGGTTAAATGTACGACTTTTTCAAAATTTTATGATTTGTTGTATGATGTGTGGTGTTCAGCTATAAGTATGCAAGATTTCAAATCTCCAACATTTATAGTTTCTGAGAACGGGCTCTGTGACGGACAGACAGACAGAGGAGCGCGACGAATAGGGTTTCGTCAGATGAACGAAACACTAAAAAACTGTAGAGCTACAAATTACTCATAGAGTAATTACTAAAGGGAATATGTGTTCCAGAAGTATGCAAATGAGGCCAAACGAACCATATACTCGGTGGACAGCTTAATCGATTCAGTCATCAATTTGGGTTCGGAAATATCATGATATTTTCGAAAACATCAAAAATATCTGATATTTTGATATATATCCGATATTTCCTATATATATCCGATATTTTCAAAATGACCAACTTACTGCTGAAAATAAATATTTTCAATCATAATATAAATTAGAAACTAAAACATATTGCATTGAACATGAAAACTTAATAAAACAATATTCTAAAAATGCATTTTTTTAAGTTAAAACTTCTTTAGGCGCATTGAGCTTTTTTTTTGAGATGGAGAAAAACCACTGATTTGGAGACACTGTTACGTAACCGACATGCTAGCATTTTGGCACAAAGGCACTAGCGCGCCAAGGTGTGAATGACAGGAGCTTTTCCCTCTTCAGCTCAATCCGCAAAAGAAGAACGAAGCTAAAACTCACTTTTTCTCCTGGCGTTCACACAGGAATACACACACACACATTATCAGTTTTCGAAAACCTCTTTAGGCGCGTTGATCTTTTTTTGAGATGGAGAAAAACCACCGATTTGGAGACACTGTTACGTAACCGACATGCTAGCATTTTGGCACATAGACACTACCGCGCCAAGCGTAATATAATTGTGGCATTGTATTCATTAATAAAAATACTTTTGGATAGTATTGAATTGGAGTATGGATTTCCATATTTGGATAGTATTGAATTGTAATGGTTGCCGTTTATAATTCACCGGATAAATCTTTAAATGCAATACGAGAATTTTTGTACGAAAATTTGTTTATTTATATGTACATGTATAATTTAATAATATAATTTAATATAATAATATATATTACAAATTATTAATGTTTATTTATATGTAATTTATAGTTAAATTATATTATTATGAAAATTGTAATATAATTTTGGTAGTAATAGTTTATAATAATGAATAAAAAAAACACTACATTTAAAAATATTTCCTGCACAATAAAACATTTCCTGACGATTAAAAAAGCACGCACGTAATTGTTGAGGTTTTCATTTCTATTGGCACTCCCGGAGTGCCACTGATTTTTTTTTTGTTTTTTTTTGTTTGTTTGTTTGTTTTTTTCACTTAAAACGATAAACTTAAAAACTATTCACTTGAAAAACTATTCACTTGAAAAACTAATTGAAAACAGAAACAATTTGCTTTATGCACTAACAGAAAAAAAACCCTGTAGGATTCAGTATCAAGTATCACGAAAATTTTTTATTTTATAAAACAAAATTTCAAATGCAAAATAGTTTTTTTTTTTTGTTTTTTTTTTTTTTTTTGAAAAATTAACATAATTCTGATCTTGTCTTCTTTTCTATTCCTTAAGTACAGTTTCACCGTTCGACCGCTATGCAGCGCTATTGCGCTTCCAGATTTCAAGTCCAAAAATGCTAAGCTGCGCTATCGCGCTGCCATTTTAGTACGAATCTATGTCTCTGCGCGTGAGCAAATATTTTGCCGTTCTTGCGTTTTCGTAACGAAACTGTGTCTTTTAAAGCATATATAGCGTTTTTAATTAGTTTTCATTCAAAAAAAAAAATATGTATAAAATTATCAGTAAAAACACATTTTTTTTTTATTTTGAAATATCCAAATTATCTATAGCACTTTTGGAATGTATGAGGATTTTGATGAATAGATGTCAAACGGTTAAGCTCAACTAAAAGCAGAAAAAAATTCTTTTTAAATGAACCTATAAATAACTGATTATCAAAATTAGACAGTTCAGACGATGTTCTGAATTAATTATGTCCCACATATCTGTTAGCTCTATATTTAAAAATAAAAGCTTCCAACAAAGTTTGGGAAAGATATTTGATTTTCTTGGCTAAAAAAAGTCACTGCCAGAAACAACAGTTCTTTATGATCAGATTTGTAGTATATAATCTACAGAACGACAGTCAATAACAGTTGAAAATTTCATTTACACTTATTTTGACTGAAAATATCAAAAATACCTTGCACATCGAGATTTTGAAAATAAATATCAAAGAAAGTAAAATATACAAAATATCAAACATCTTGATAGTTTGAAAATGAATATCAAATATATTGAAAATATCAAATATCCTGATTTTATGAAAATAAATATCAAATAAATGAAAATATCGAAAATATCGAAAATAATCAAATACCAAATCAAATATAATATTTTAAAAATAAATATCGGATATATATCAAGATAGATATATATTGATATATATCAACGAATCCTGATTTGATGTGAAAGATAATTCACCGAGTGAATGTTGCCTATGAATTTCGTAAACGAAGAAGCAGCAGTAAATGGTTTTCAAAGCTTTCTACCACAAAAACATCTAAAGGCGAAATTAACCTCCTGCAGATGGTGATGGAAGTCGGCAAGTAACTAGGTGTATAAAAGATCTAGCGTGGGTGGAATTCGACTAATAAGTGAATTACATAATTCATTAAAAATGTTATGTTTACTAAAAAAAAACTTTATTGGTAAAGCTTCATTGAAGAAACAAGGAATGGGCTGCAGAAGGTTTTTTTCCAGATTCCGGTAACAAAATAGGTGAGGAGCAGAAAAACATTTTGACGTGTACAGGACTTCTGCTGCTTGTCAAGCTATTTGAAGAAACAGATAAGTTGAAAAGACAGTCCACAAAGACGAAGATCAACTTTAATTAAGTACTATATCAAAGATATGGCCTCCTAAGATGTGAAATGTATCGTCTTACAGAGATAACGGATAAACAACATTCGTGAACTTGCACGGCTGTCAGTATTACCTGCAACCTCGGTAAACACTATCTTTCAATTGTGTGCTGAAATTCTATCCTTGAAACTTGCTGTTGCAGGCACAAATAATGCATGAAGAGAAACCGCATTATATTTGTCAAAAACCGTCTATGATCATCAACAGTTGTTCAATGTGTTATGCGTAGATAAAGCGCATGCTGAACAGAGACATTATTATCCACAGCTGTCACAGCTGGGGGGGGGGAATTGTTTGCAATGTTTTTACTCATGTTATACTCTCTAAAACACATTCAAATCGGCACACATCAGTGAGGGGCAATACACGATACTATACTTACAATAGAATAAGGTGTGCATGGTATTTATCGTTTATTTCCAGTGACACACCAAAAAAAGAATACGTGCGTGTGTAACTCGTGTATAAATTCTATAAAGATCATCAGTTCAATCAACTATTATTATTGGAACTGCTAGATATGAAAAAACTGCATTTTGTGATAAAGATATCCCGAATGATCAGTATCTACTTCATATTAATACAAAGCATATAAGAAGTTGAGGCATCTTGCAAATTCAGAGGAATTCAAGTTGGCGGCTGTTATTCAAAATTGTTTGCATTTTTATACCTATACATAAATTAAAGGGTCTTTAATATCACTTTTCATATTTTTAAACTGCAGTAATTCCCTTTTTAATATCAGAAATACGCTTAAAAAGAAAATAGGACAATTATTAAAGTGTTTTTGTATTTTATAGTGAGGAAAATGAAAGGAATAAATAAATAAAAAACTGCATTTTTATTAATACCTTAATTATACAAGATATTAAAAATATTGCATGTTACACTTAAAGTTAGAGAATATAAAAACTCCACTTTATATCGTTATATTTCTCACATTCGTTTTTGAAGTTGCACAATAATGTGCAAGAAAGTCTAACCTTTCTATAGCCACACTTATTTTTACAGATTTTGCACATACATTTTACATCAAACATACATTTATACGATGAATAGTATGAAAATTACAAGAATTCCAGAAAATGACGCAATTTTGAATAACAGCCGCAATCATGAATTCCTACGACTTGACGCGATTCCTCCCCATCTTATATGGATTGTATTAATATAAAGTAGATACTCACCAATCAGTATATTCTTCTCACGCTATGTAGTTTCCCGCACTATTAGACAATAACGTAATGGAAATCTTTTGAGGGCCCTGTAAACGGACTATAAAAGCTATACACTTCAATTTTTATTCGGAACATGTTATTATAAACTTCAATAATATATATGAACTACATGACAATCTGGGTGAATTTAAGCGAGTTAGAGCATTGAATGGCAAGCAGACAGACAAACAAACAGACAAACTGAATTCATAAACTCGTTCAACTATGACGAAAAATATTAAAAACGAGATTTTTTAAGTTGAAAATATCGAAATCGACCTGAAACACACATTTATATGATGGATAGTAAGAAAATTCAGAAAATGACGCAATTTTGAATAACAGCCGCCATCTTGGATTTCTACGACTTTACGTGATGCCTCCCCCTCTCATATGGATGGTATTAATATAAAGTAGATACTCACCAATCGGTATATTCTTCTCACAATTTTCAGTTTTCTCAACCGTAGCACTCGGATTAATAGACAATAACGTAATGGAATTCTTTTGAGGGCCCTGTAAACGGACTATAAAACCTATACACTTCCTTTTTATTCGGAACATGTTATTGTAAACTTCAATAACATACATAAATTACATGACAATCTGAGTGAATTTAAGAGAGTTAGAGCATGGAAAGGCAAAGAGGCAGACAGACAAACTGAATTCATAAACTCATTCAACTATGACGAAAAATATTAAAAACGAAATTTTTTACTTTAAAAACATCGAAATCGACCTGAAGCATACATTTATATGATGGATAGTAAGAAAAATAAGAAAATGACACAATTTTGAATAACAGCCGCTATCTTGAATTCCCAGGACTTTACGCGATGCCTCCCCCTCTGAAATGCATTGTATTAATATAGAGTAGATACTGACCAATCGGTATATTCTTATCACGATTTGCTGTTTTCTCAACCGTAGAACCCGGAGTAATACACAATAGCCTAATGGAATTCTTTTGAGGGTCCTGTAAACGGACTATAAAAGCTATACACTTCAAATTTTTTTCCGAACATGTTATTGTAAACTTCAATAACATACATAAGTTACATGACAATCTGAGTGAATTTAAGCGAGTAGCGATATTTAAGCGAGTTTAAGCCTGGAACGGCCAGCAGACAGACAGACAGACAAACAAACAGACAAACTGAATTCATAAACTCATTCAACTATGACAGAAAGTGTTAAAAATTTATTTTTGACGTTAAAACCATCGAAATCGACCTGAAACACACATTCATATGATGTATAGTAAGAAACTTCAGAAAATGACGCCATTTTGAATAACAGCCGCCATCTTGAATACCCACGACTTTTCGCGATGCCTCCCCCACTGAAATGTATTGTATTAACATAAAGTAGATACTCACCAAGCGGTATATTCTTATCACGATTTGCAGTTTTCTCCTTATTTTCGTCGTGTAGCACTCGGACTACATATCAAGAGACCAACGATGTCGCCAGATTTGACGTAAGTTAAAGATTGGTTGTGGTATTATTTGAAATCACGAATGTGCCGATTAAGTCTTTCTACATTAGTGGAACTGAAAGAACCTATTCCATGGGGAATTTTTATCTAACCATCAGGACATAAATATTTTGTTACTCATTTTCAGTGTATTTTCAATTCTATTGGTATTTTCAAATTTTTTTTAGTTCAATCCTGTTTATCCGTTTATAAAAACAATTTACCTAGCAGAATAATCTCTTTCATAGGTAACAGTTGCTCAGTAATTTCTTCTGTGCAGAAGGTTGATGAATCAATCTAGTAAAAAATCCTCTCGATAGTCAGTTTGTTTGCAATCAAACCCATTTGCATATTTCCGGAATATGCGTTTGTGCTAGTGCTGCCTGTCGGAGAATGTTTGAACTATTACATTTATGCTAAAATAATCTCATATCCTTCTAATGCTTGCAATTTTCTAAAGTTTATAAGAACTTTTTCTTCACCCTGTTTATACTTACTTCTATCTAATTATTATGTTTTTCCTTAATTTTTGTTATACATATGCTAATAATATAACTTTAACAGCTGTATATATAAATATCGTAAGAAATAAAAGGAAATTACATTTTTAAAATAACGAATAGCTTATAAAAGAATGAACCATTACATTTTCTTTTTAAAATTTTCTTAAAAGTAAATTCTTTGGATAAAATTATTTATTTTTGAAACTTTAATTCTCTGCTTAAATATTAAATAAAATAACATATACATTATAATAAAGCTATTACATAAATAATTATAAACTTTTAAAATAATATGCACGCCTTAAAGGTAAGAATTTTCTTTTTTGAAGTGCATATTTATTTTTGGCATCGTAAAATTCCAAATTACATTTACATGAAAAATTCCTTAAGTGAAAATTTGCAGTTCCTAAACTAGCCAGAATAGCTTTGTCTAAAGATTTCTCCTTTAATTCTTAATAATGTGCATAATAATTTACAGGCAGCTGCTGCTATATTCATTATATCTGGACAAATTTCGCAATTACCGTTTGGAATCTAAATGCTAATTGCATTTTATATAACTCGTAATAAAATTTAATATGTTAAAGCGTAGGATTAAATATTTATGTAAGCTCATTTCGCCGAGTCGTAATACTAATCTTACAGCAATATAGCTATTTACATTTCTGCGTGTAACTTTGCATTAATAAGATTGTCTAAAGGTATTACTTTACAGTGTGTGTCGAAAGTTTAAAAGCACAACAGCAAATTGCAAAATAAAATTTAATTATTGACTGCAAGTTACATCCCTTTTCATATGAGCTACAAATTGTAGTTTTAAAACGATATTTAACAGAATTATGCTTTAAATTTTTTCTCAAACAATATAATTTATTAAAAGAACAAAAATGAGAGTGTCAAAAGTTTAAGCAGATTAGTTCTTAAGTCTTTATCAGAACAGGAATAAAAAAAAATAATGCATGGTTATTGCCCCATTATTTTGAATGACGTTAAATATGCGGTTTTCCATAGATAAAATCAGGTTCTGTATTGTTTCCGGTTCGATTTTAAACCAAACGTTCTCAACAGCATCTTTTAAGTTTTTAACTGAAGAACACTGCTTACCGCTTAGAAAAACTGCGTGTGTGATAATACACCGCATATTTTCTGTAGGGTTAAAATAAGACATAGATGGCGATCACTTCAAAACCGATACCTTGTTCGACTTAAACCACGCTGACGTCGAGTTTGATGTATGGATCAAAATATTATTGCGTTGAAAAATCCACTTTTTCCGCCTAAAATCTAGCCAATAGGGAGTAAATGATTGGCAAGTATCTCCTGATAGTTGTGAAAGATTTTACGACCACTGATGAATGTTAGGTGCGTCTAACCATTGAAAGAAATAGCCCCAATATCATTGCACAAACATCACCATGTTATCTGCTTTATGTACTCCTGTGTTCTGTGCTGAGTGCATGTCAATAGCATTTAAACCCATGTGACTTTCATCCACCAATCACCGAAAAAGATAGGCTATTTGGCCCACTGTAATATATCTTCTTTTCTTTATGGTGTAGTTTCAAATACTGGAACCGAGCCCTTTTACGGTTTTTGACGTATCCCGATTCCAAAACTCTTCTATGAACAGTTTTTTTTTTTTTATATTTGTCCTCTAACTATATGTTTATTTGTGAAAGAGAATAATTACTAGTTGAAGCCAAGTTTCTGATGTGGCAGTTTTCGCAGAAAGCGGCCACTTGTGGCCTTCTTGAACGGGATTTTCGTTTAAAATCCGTTTAAAATCGTCACCACAAGCCGAAACTTGATGAAATCCCCGTTTTGATCTTTTTAATAAACTTGCAATTTCAGGATGTTTTGTTCTTATAATCCAGGTTTTTAACATCTCCTTATGTGAGAATTCTTTCGACTTTGGCATTTTGTACTAACTCAAAACCAACAATTTATACACCCAGGAAACGTTTGTGTACGCAACTGTTTACGTCATTTTGTAAAATTTGCGTAAAAACAATTTGGTGCTTACATTTTTGGCAAGATTATTTTGTTCTATTCTTAAACTCTGTGCTTTGAAATAAAATATTTTTTTTAGTATGATGTAAAGACTGCAGTTATTAACACATGCAAATAAGATATTGAAATAAACTAAATATTTTTACTGAAGTTTTATTTTTAAACTGTGCTTAACCCTCTAATTCATTGGTAGAATACGTTGTAGAAATTCCATAATTCAGGGAATCTGAGTTCATACCAGAAAATTTCAATAATAATATTCGTTTTATTTAAATACGGTATGTCTGTTATTCAATAAAGTAAATATCGTTATTTTAAATCCGAAGTAAAAAGTCCACTAAATTCGAAACGCTGGTGGTAGCATATATGCTAGCATGGGAATTAGAGGGTATGTACTCTATCTTTCATGGTAGTAGAATATATGAGACAGAATACAAAGAATTATGGGAAATAATTTCAATATACAATTTTTTTAAGCAATATTAATTTGATCATTTATATTTATTTTTTACTGACAAGGAAGCTCTTCATACGGGCATACTCCGAAAAATCTGAAAAAAATTATAGGATGTTCTACTCATGAGGACAGATATGTTTACAAAAAAAATCGGCGGAACCACGATAGAGCGTCCGTAAAAAATAAAGACAATTTCGATATTTGGAGATTTATCACCGGTTGCTGATAGAATAAAGTTTTAAAAAAATACTAGTTTATGTCAAATACACTTTAAGATAAAAATGTTTCATATTGAACTTGTTTAAATAAATCTAATGTAAATAACTTTAGTTTCGTCAAATTTAGTTTGATTTAACTATCGCTCTGTCATATATCTATAATGGAAGTTAACTATCAAATTTTATGAATTAAAACGACATTTAAATTAATTAAAATTGTTTTAAGTCCAATTGAGCACTGTCGGTTTAATTTTGTTGCTTTGGAAACAACGACTTCTTTGATATTGAAAAGAATAACTGCAGCATTCTTCATATTGACTTTATTCTGGAATACGCTTGAATATATGAAAATATTTTTTATGTATGAAATTGTTTTTAAAGTAATAAAATTAAATAACAAGCAACATAAATATGCAATACAAAAAAAAAAATGTATTTATTAAACTCTCTCATTGTTTAAGTTTAAATTCATTAAATACTATTTATACGCATTCTAAAAATCAATTAATAGGCAATTTTCAGGTGCATTAATGGTTTGCTTTTGGCGAAGAAAAGTGCTGCTCGCAAAATTGCATGACGCTTTTGTCTTTTCGCACGAAATACTGGAAAGTTTTTTTTTTTCAGACTTTCTATCGTAATTCTGCCGCTAAATTTGACTGATCCTTTATTACATACATAAGTAGTTTAATTAGTAGTTTTATCAAAATATTCTGAGTATGCCCGGTAAGGAGATCTTCCTTGTGAGTTATTTAAATATTTTTATGCAATGTATAAGGATGAGATACATGAAAATTTTATCGAACCATCTGAAAAGCTATTTAAATAAAATATTTGCAAATTGGTTTATTTTTTTCAAAGACTTGCATGACAAAATACACATATATACGCAGCAGTTGAATTGGGAACATTTATTTTCCAATAAATTGTTAATAGTCATTGTGTCATTGTTTTATATAAATTGCATATATAAATATATCTATAATAATAGTGAAAGAAATCTGTTTGTTTGCCTGTGTGTGTGCTGTCTTCTATAGAAACCGTTTCGTATATAGCTATAAATGTTTTCAGGCAGGTACATGTATGTTTGAAATTATAAACACCTCGAAGCCAGTTTTTAGATTTTTTAATATTTAGCTATAATTAGAATGGGCGAAGCGAATCCTCTACTAAGCTACACAAATTACATTTTGTCGTACACTTTACAAAAAAACTATTCAGTATTTTGACTTCAAATTAAACATAAAAATAAATTATGATATGTAGATTTGCACTTTTTTTTAATAGAATAACCTTAAAAAATTATTATTTTAATTAATTTATTTTACGTGTTTTTCCATTACGGGCGATTTTTGTAAATAAAAAAATGAAACACGTATATTTTCAGAAGAAAAAATAAATCATGGAGTTAGCAATTAAAGATAGGATCATGATTAATTAAATAAATAAAATATATTTTCATTATTCCGCCAAAATATCTCAAAAATTGTTTTTTAAATTTAATTTTCAGTGTTAAGAATTCAAATAAACAATTTATTCTTATGTGAAATCATTTACACAGACAATACTTACGCATTTTAAAAGAATTATATTGTGTTTTTTTTTTTGTAGGGTGGCAACAAAACATTTATAAACAAATAAATTTAATTGTTAAATTCGTTATATAAAGTTTTATTTTAGTTCGAAGGTTGAATAATAACAATAATAGGCATAATCCTATTTCAACCCACCATTTGGCTTTTTTGAAAAAAGATGCCAAAATAGCGATTTTTTAATTGTTTATTTGCATTTAACATAATGTAACACTAATAAATAAAAGATAGAATGTTGCCATCCTTAATTTTTAAATATAGTTACTCATAGGAAAATAACGGTTTTAGAGATAAATACGTCACAGGAAAGTAGATTGCCTTTACATAGCATAGAAACAGACCAGATGTGAAATTTGATTCGTTCAGACAATTTTGACAAAAAAATGATAGTAGAAATATAAAATTATTAAATTAAACCATAATCAAACGGATGATTTTTTTTAGATATTGCATTTATGAGAGTTAAATATAAATATTGTATTTCACAAATTTAATAAGATAGATATAAAAAAGATTATGTGAGTGGCAAGAAATAAATTTTGTATACACGTTTTAGGAAAATTACTGAAAATTTAACGATTAATGTAAAGACTTAAAACAAACTAAAATACACAAAAATCATTAATGCAGCGATCACTACATCGTACTTATGAATGCTTCGCGCGCATGAAAACTAAAAAAAACATCACTGGACGCAGCAACCTCCTTGTATTGGAATCGAAAAATACACGAAAATTGTTACTGCAGCGATTTCTTTACCGCACATATGAGCGCTTCTCGCACATGAAAACTAAAAAAAAAAAACATTACTGGACGCAGCAACCTCTATAAATCGGAATCCCAAAAATACACGAAAATTGTTAATGCAGCGATCACTTTATTACATGTATGAGCGTTTCGCGCACATGAAAACTAAAAAAAAAATCACTGGACGCAGCAACCTCCATGTATCAAAATCGCAAAAATACACGAAAATTGTTAATGCAGCGATCACTTTACCGCATGTATGAGCGTTTCGCGCACATGAAAACTAAAGAAAAACATAACTGGACGCAGCAATATCCATGTATCGGAATCCCAAATATACCTGAAAGTCGTTAATGTAGCGATCACTAAAATCGATTATCGGTAACTTTCATCAATAGAAAAAGAAAAAGAGATCACGTTTTGAATAAACAAGCAGACGACAACATTTTTTCAATACTTTTTCTCTTTTAATATCATGAGGTAACCGATTAATGACGTAATTAATTATGTATTTGTATAATTAAAAAAAAAATATGTTTGAAATAAAAAAGCAGATTATGGCTTTTTTTCAATGCTTTTTATATTTTAATATCAGGACGTCACCATTTAGTGACGTAATTGTTATTTTAATTAACGCAAAAACTAATAAATCATTAAAATTCATTAAAAATACACATAAACCGTTGAATTATGAATCACTTTGACGTAACAAAAGCGAAATCACAAAAATATCATTGCTCAAACTTTCCAACAATAAAAGAGCAACATCTGGCTGACTCTCGACAGTTAGGGAAGATTTCTACAAATGGTGGGTTGAAATAGGAACCAATCCAATAATATAATAAGTTAATAATTCTTATTATCAACGAGAGCCGATTTCAAATGATTTTCCAGAAAATAGAATTTTGAAGAAATAACTTTCTTAAATCTCTCTTCTAATATATTATACTAAGATTGCTATCAAATATTATTTGATGTGAATTACAAAGATTGGAAACATAGCTTGGGGATTTTTTGGATAGATTTTCCTTTAAAAATAGAAAATCACACAAATTCATGGGTGTAAGGGACTGTGCACCTATAACGTTATTAACTCTTTATTAACTCTATAACGTTATTAACGTTATTAACGTTATCATACCTCGAACCCCATCAATTTTTTTTCTTTTGCTTGGAGTGATACACAAATATGGTTACATTTACTTTTCGCATAATTTATTGATTCAAATGAAGAGAAGTCAATAAAATATCAGTTTATTTATGAAATACCTTTATGTCAAATAACACTTAAAACAAATAATTACTGTTTGTAAGTATTTAATAATACATTTATGTTACATAATGTAATCAACAGTAATAATGTCTCTTTTCACCTGCTTCCCGCACGGAGTGGGACAAGCAGAACTTCTTATCAACAAAACAGGTGGGCAGCATTCTTTCTATTTTATTTACTATTAAACATAAGTATCATTTCAACCATATGGTTTCTCAAACAGCGGATTATATATGCATACACGTTATGACAGAAGAATAGAAATGCCAAACGTTGGGGTATTCCATATTTTGGAATTAAACAATTTTATAATCATTTAATGATTTCAATAATAACTTTGTATTTTCGCAAAAATAGGTAACAGACTAAAAAAAGATAACATACTATTTTGATGTAAATACCAAGTTACAAATGAAAAGAGAAAATATTTTTTTTAACTAAAAATGATAAGAATGTCAAAAGACAAAACACCCTCACCCTAGAGATATCTTACAATATCATGTGCCAGACCCCCCCACCTCCCCCCTATGATGATAACGTTATATATGCATAGGCCCTAAGCTGCAAAATGTCATAACGGCCCCATATTTCGGTACGTTTAGATGGATTTTCGTTAAAAATATAAAATAAAACAAATTCGTGGGAATACGTTGTCAAATGCAATGGAGGACACTAAAAATAGGTTTCGTTTGGAGAGATTTTCGTTTAATAAAGCAAAATCGTCCGACACTGATTTTAGGTACATTGATGGTTATTATCACGGACCCGAGCAAAGCTGAGGGTATCACCTAGAATGTGCATGTATATATAGAGAGAAAGGGGGAACGGGGAGGTGAGGACACAGAGAGAGGGATCATGTGTGTTCAGTTACTATAATAACAAATTCAGAGGAGGGAAAACCACAGTAATTCCCTCAGTGATATCCTGTGCACAGTCAAGAACACATTTCAAAATATGGAGCGCCGAGTTCGTGCCGTTTAGACACGAATAGAGGAAATTTCTGTGACTGCTTTGATGTTATCTCGTTCTTCCTTTAATAAATAAATTGATGCTGTACATTTCATTGCAAAATTTGTTGGTCTTAACGTGTATTATTACCGCTCTGATTTATTTACCACATTAACTGAACTCTCTATATACATATATATACCGGGTGTTTCAAAAGTTCGGTGTGAAAGTAAAACGCGATAAAAAAAAAAAAAAAAGATCTATGAGTCAGAGAAACATGCGGTTTGCAAATAAATATTCAGCGTGGTACGGAATTTTGAATGACAAAACAAAAAAAATAGTTTAAAATCCGGACAATAGAGGGCGCTACTGCAGATAATTCCATCAAATAACTCCCTAATGCTCACACAACGCAAGATTTGGGTACAAAAACATTAGAGATTGCAGCATGTACACATTTTTGTATCCAAATCTTGCGTTGTGTAAGCAATATGGAATTATTCCATGGAATTATCTGCAATAGCGCCCTTTTGCGATTTTTAACTTTTTTTTCTTTTGATGTCATGCAAAACCCGTACATACTGAATATTTATCTCCAAACCGCGTGTCTCTCCGGCCCATAGATCTTTTTTTTATCACGTTCTACTTCGTACCAAATTTTCGAAACACCCGGTATATAGGTAAAACTCCAATTATAAAAACGAACCGCGCATCAAAACTTTAAAACAAACAATGATAATTAAATTAAACTTTAAAATAAACCAACTTAAACAACAATTGCTAATTAACCAAACGGTAGAACAAAACCAATCATGGTCATCATGGCTAACGACATGCAGGGAAGGGTTAAACCAGATTTCGCACATGGACCGTCCCCCTTCACCCGCCAAGATCAAAATTGAGATAAATGAACCAAACATTCAAACAGCGCACAGCGAAATACCATACTAGCTTATTAAATCAATCAAATTATCCATACCATCTCTTGCATCCAAAAATGAATTCAGCTCATTTCGATAACTGCTACCCCTGTACATATAAGCAACTTGTAGATCTAAAGTACAGTAGATATACCTTGATTAAGCATGTTCATTAAGAAAAATTATTGAGATTGAAATAGAGTTAGTTTTTGTGTTTTGAGATTCATTAATTTTCCTACAGGTACAAGAACTAAACAAAATCATTTAAATATAATTTTAGTATGGCATCTCTGATATTAAATAATATAGTGAAACTTGTTGCAGATCTTAAGTGAGATAGAAAAATTTTCAATAACTGTGCTTATTGGAAGGAGTATGTGAGGTTAGATTAAAGGTTAATTTTATCAAAAAAATAACGATTCCCACTGTCAGTAGAACATCCAATTGCAAACACATTTCAGTATAATAAGACTAATAAAACATCTCTTATCTTAAATAAATCATTTTTACATTATAACTGTGAATAGTATTTAAATGAATTAGTCACTTTTAAATTGCTATTTTTTTTTCACTTTAAATCTAGAGGGATTCGTTTTCAATATAATTTAATAGTGTTTTAAAACTATTTAATGCATAGTAAATTATTTTCATAATATTTAAAGAGTGTTAGATGATTACTATATATCTTTTATAAATATTTAAGAAATATTAAAATTTACTTCAGTCTTCAGAATTTTAAATAGATGTTTTATTAAATTAAAGCATTCAAATTAAAAAATATATATACACTAAAATATGCTTTAAAATTGTTAAATGAAATTTTTTGAAACTCACTTTTAAAAAACACTATACATGTTAAGTATATTTATAAAATTTTCATTTTCACACAGTCTTGTCAAAATATTTGTTTTCCTATTTTGAAGGTGCGTCGTTTGTTAAAAATTTATTCCTGCTTAATACAAGCGACTTCTTTTATATCGATAAAAATTCAATTATCACAGTTTGTTATTTATCTGCTCGCAGTGCATCTTTTTCAGCTCGGAGACAATCCGCTTTACTTCCTTTCTTCTTCTAAAGTTTAACTTTTCTTAAAATTTGATTATGTTTATCTTCACAAAATTGAAAAAAGGAAAAGTATTCTTACGGTAGAAAAAGATCAATGAAGTTGCTTTTGAAATATAATCTTTTTTTATGTCGATATTGAATATGAAAATCAGATTTAAAAAAGCGGAGTAAAATATGTGTCTAATTTTAAAAATATTAAATATTAAACTCATTTAATATTTGAAATATTTGTATATTAGTGTTTTCAAAATATTCCTTTTTTACTATTTTTAAATAAATTCATAAATATGGATAATATTAATTGTAATACTTTGAGTATTTTATATGAATAACTTAGGTATCGAATTTATAGAATAGTGTATCAAGGCAAATAATAAATATAATAATAATGCTGCCGCGAAATGTTAGTGTTTTTCATTTAAAATAGCATTTTTTATATATTTTTAGGGGGAGGGGTCGTATCTATTCTGACTAAACATTATATTAGATTAATTTTTAACACAATTATTCAATTGGTAAATAAATCATAACTGTTGTAAATTTCCAAGCAGGTGAAAAATTCAAGTTCAGGATTCGAACCAGGGATGTCTTGTCTGGAGATGCCAATGCTCTACCAACTGAGCCAACCCGGATGATTCTGGAAGACTAATTCACCCAATTAATCTTTAATGATCACAGCATCTGGTGTGACATCTGAATCATCTTAACAGAATAAATCGAAGATTATTTATGGGACTGCATTAAACGATGCATGCGTCTGATTCAGATATCAGACCAAATGCTGTGATCATTAAAGGTTATATCAAATGTAAATTTCCAACTGGGCTAAAAATGTCCGTACCGGGGATGTCTTGGCTGAAGATGCCAATGCTCTACCAACTGAGCCGACCCAGACGATGCTGGAGGACTAATTCACACAACAAATCTTTAATGTTCACAGCATCTGGTGTGACATCTGAATCATCTCAACAGAATAAATCGAAGGTTATTTATGGGACTGCATTAAACAATGCATGCGTCTGATTCAGATATCAGACCAAATGCTGTGATCATTAAAGGTTATATCAAATGTAAATTTCCAACTGGGCAAAAAATGTCCGGATCAGGATTCGAACCAGGGATCTCTTGGATGAAGCCACCAATCCTCTACCGTCTGAGCTATCCCGGACGAATCTTGTGGTACTTTTTCACCCAGCAAATCGTATTAATTACAGCCTCAGGTCTGAAATCTGGTTCTGCACAACAGAATAAATCGCAGGTAATGGAACTCCAGAAATCGCTGGATACGTAATTACACTAGATTAATTTTAATACAATTATTCTAATTGGTAAACAAATCATATCATATGTAAATTTCCAACTAGCCAAGAGATCCGCGGTTCGAAACCTGGTCCGGAAATTTTTTTTCGCCCAGTTGGAAATTTACATTTGATATGATTTATGTACTAATTAGAATAATTGTATTAAAATTAATCTAGAGCATTAAAGATTAGTTGGATCAAGTAGTCCTTGAGATTCGTTCGGGATGGCTCAGTTTGTAGAGCATTGGTGGCTTCAGTCAAAAGTTCCCTGGTTCGAGCCCTGGCCCGGAATTTTTTTCACCCGCTTGGAAATTACAACTGTTATAAACACTATAGTTTCACATAAGTAAATAATGAAAAGATGCATCGAAAAATTGGCGTATAGTCTTGGAGATTTTACAAGAAAGAAGGTAGGTAACATGGAATAAATTATGAAGGAAATAATTTTGTTAAGCATAGACTACTATTAAACATATTTCTATGGATTTAAGGGGGATTTTTAAGAGGAATGTTTGCCAAATTAACGTTTTAGTACAACTTTGATCAGTCAGTCTGCCTAGACCGTGCTGGTATCGAGACCGAGGACTTTGGCCCAGAGATATATGATGAAAATGACACATTGAGTTATATAAACAAAATACAGCTTAAGGCTTCCGTCCGTCATAGAAAGACAGTCGAGAGCTAATGCCAAACCTATGGGGAGGTTGTTTCTTTTTTTGCCAATATCGCGTTTGCATTTTGACATTTTAAAATATATTTTTTTTGATTGGACAGCTGTGATCGATCCTTATTGTAGTCCTTTTTCGACTACTTCGATTTTGGATGCAGTTTTTTTAATGATGACACTTTCACATTCGAAATTAGGGTTGCCAGTATGTATGTTTTTCTCGGAAGTTGAATGTTTTTTAGTTTTGTTAAGGTACGGTGTACGTTCAAATGTGTCCCGTACGACAATTTTTTGAGGTTTTTTACCACATCTTATTTTTGATAGTTTAAAAAAATTCTTTTGCAGTTTGCTTCCAAATTTCCTCTTTTGCTATAAATAATTTATACCCATGCACATCAAATGTAAAAACAGCTTATTTCCAATCAGAAATACAAAAATTTTGGGAGAGTGATGTAATACTAACTGCTCATTCGCTGTAGCATTAGGTAATTTGAACTTGACCATAACTTATTATAGACTAAAAATATCTACATTGTAATTTTTTTTATTTAGTATATCTCTGTCTTAAAATTTAATATTTTGTTTGATTTATTATCTCCCTTTATGCTTAAATACAAGCACTTATTTTTGGAGGGTGTCCATTGCTAACATTTTCATGATCATCATTGAAATGTAGGATTGTTTGATTTTTTTTCTTACATTCAATTAATTTTTCATTCATAATGGTCTGCAAAATTAGTTAAACAATGTTAATAGAATAATGTAATACAAATACAGTTGGAAAATAATGATTAAATCGGTTAATCAATAATAACCACTTTTTAAACAAATTCATTACCAAAAACATTACTGGCGCATTGAACATTGTTTAGTATGATATGAAAAAGGATGATAGAGCGATAAAACCAAAACTGAGTAGTGTCAATCAAAATCTTCCCTTTTTTCTGAGATAAATCTGGCAACATTATTCGGAATTGATTCCGAAAGTGAAAGTAACTTTATAAAAAATATCTGCAACCTAATTTAAAAAGTAAAAAATGGCGATTGTAGGGATGGACCTCAGCTGTCCAATGCAAAAAAAATTAGAATGTAGAAATGTAAATGATATATTGACAAAAAACCTCACCATAGGTTTAGCATTAGCTCTCAAGTGTCTTCGCCTAACGGGACTGGAGCCTTATCATCTTATTCATCAAATGAACTCGACTTAAATCAAGAGGCATGAGCATCTGAAATTAGGAATTTTTTCTGTGCTACTGAGAAAAAAGATACAGTTTAAATGAGATAGATGCTCAAATAGATGCATCATGTGAGGTTAAACAAAGTACTACTTAATACTTGACTTGTTTATATTCAAGTGACGCTTCACATTGGAAATATTCACTATTCTGCGGATAAGGAAGTTATCTAACATGAGACAAATGACTAAGAAAACATATTGTGTAATGGGAAATAAATTGCTAGTGCCGCACAGGTGCGTGAAAGGCATGTTTTCGCAGACATAGATGTAGGGCTCGTAAAAGACGTCCAAATGGCATGACATTTGGTAGCTTAAGGTAAACGCACCAGTAGTGGCCCACTTAAGGACATTTATCTAATTATTATAAAAGTGTTAGTTAATTCCAATAGATGTATATTTTTTGTAAAAGATGTGTAATGCGAAACAACATATGTTACCTTCTTCTGTGCTCCAGTAGTGGCCATAGTAAATATCTGATGCATGAATTTTTAAGTTTTCGGCTTATCCAACAAATTATTTATAATGTAATAGAGTATATCATTAGTAGTTTAATTCAAAATAAAACACAATATTAAAGAAACAATGTTTTAAATAAAAATTTATCTCTTAATGAAATCTCTAAGAATTTGCCAAAAAATCTGTTATTGAATGTCCTCCAGAAAATAAACCAATGTACCAGCAGAAAAAAAAATTCCAAACAGTTTATGGATAGTTAACATTTAACCTATTTTCGCCATTTTGTTTTCTCAAGTTTGTTGGTAAAATCACTTTAAAATGGTGCAAAATAAAAAGGAAAAATGTTTTTAAAAATTACGCTAAAAAAGTTTTGTATTTATTTAATAAAATGCAAACGTACTAAATATGGGAATATGCATAGTATTTGTTATAATATAATATGCATAATTATATTTCTTTGTCTAAATTTATATCAAATAAGCTTTTAAATTGTAACTATAATTAGCATTTTTATGAATTACTAAAAAAATATATTTATTTCTTTACAAAGAATAATAACATTATAAGTATTAATAAAAATAAACTAAGAATAATCGTATTTGAGGCTTAAAAATAATGTGTTTCGTAATCATCGTGAAAAGGACTTTACATAAATAACTGTTCCTTAAATGGCTAGTAAAATATATACCGATTCGTGCCTAGCGCCCTATATTTTGTACTTTACAAACATGCATAAAAAATAGGCTTGGACATTTAATTTCACAATTTAAAAAATACATATTTCGAAAAAGTCTACAAGCTAAGGTTATGACATTTATTTGGATAATTGGTCGAAAAAAATACATATATACTTACTTTTTACATTTCGCCATACTGAAAAAAGAAAAATCTATAAACTCCAAAAAAAGCCTTCATTTTAAGTGATTAAATATTCGTCTTATGCTGTCATCTTTCAGTAACAGATAAAGTCATTTATAGATAATTATTTCATACAATTTTTACGCTATAATGAAGAAGAAAGTTATAGAAATTTATTAAAATTCGAAGCGTCCCAAAAATTGGACGCAAAGCATAAATGGGTTCAGGATGTTAGCAAATCACATTTAGTTCAGTCGTTTTTCAGAAATGCACCTTGGGCTTGTTTTTAAACTTTAAAAATTAGTGGCACATTACTGGCACGTGACCCACTATAGGTGGGGCATTCTCACAAATCTTTTGACTTTTGGGGGGAAAAATCTGGCGAAATTACACTTGCTAAAATAACATTTAATCTGATAGACGAATGCCTCAATGATTCAAAATAATGAAAAAGGAGTCAGCAGCGAAATTTTTTTTTATTTAACTGAGGTTTATGTTAAACTTGTGTTATGGAAAATTAAGCTTTGTGAGTTTAATTCTCCTTGCCATTTTACCACTGAAACGTTTTATTTTCTTCGAATTTTTTACTTATAAAGAATTTGCATAGTACCCACAGGACATTCAAATAAGAAATAATAGCAATGTAGTATTTTTCGTTCAAAATTTTGGTATAACATTGTCTTAAAGGGGTATTAAAGAAGGGACGGTAAGGTAAAAAAAGGGACGAAATGGGAAAAAGGGGGAAGGAAAGAATGGAACGGTAAGGAAAATTACCACCTATTTTAGGCAAATCATGTTAAGACTAAGTGATAGCCACAATGTTCATTGATTTTTAGAAACAGTTGTTAACATTGGATTAAAATAAATATTTTTTTTTTATTTACCTCGAAAAGTGCAGGAATAAACCTTGGGGACGGTAAGACTATTAATAAAGCCACTATCTTGAAATTGATATTTAAATGCTGATTTAAATTCTGCAGTAAATTTCCTGTCAAAGAATTTTAGACATTCTTTTTCTATCGTACTTCTGCATGAGAAAAACTTGAAAAAAATTCTGTGGCTGCATCTGAAGTGATTTTCTGCATAAGTTTAGTAAGAGGGACGGTAAGGATAAAAAAACTCAGGGACAGAGTTCAAAAAATAATATCAACCGTAAAAATGTGTGCAGGTTAATTTTTTGCTACATATTTATATAAAACAATTGTTCCAGTTTCGGAAAAAATTACATCGAATTACTTTTATTGAAACAATTTTATACAGACAGCTCCAAACTTAAAAATCAGCGTCAGGGACACGGGACGGTATAGGAGTTTTCCTGGTATTTGGACCCCCAACATCGTCCAAAACTTATTTATCTCGTTAATATTGTTATGCAATCATGCAATGGGATGTTCCCCAGTATATGAAATAAAAAAAACACAAAAAAGTGTATTAAAATAAAAATTATTATTCAGGGACATGAAAGTCAAAAGATTGTGAAAATGCCCCAGGTGCATTTACCTTATGATGTTTTAAAGGTGGGGCAAGAGAATTTGAAATTATTATTGGCTCATATGGTTCAATGCTGCATGACTGGAATTCTTTTAAGTAAAACTCCTCAGCGTACCCATTTTATCGAAGATTTTGTAACCACATGTTTAACCCTCCGCCTAACAGACAGGTCCAATGGACACGACAGGAAAACCGGAATTCGTTCAAATACAGTAAAATCCAGGTTAATAGGATAAAATTAAGAAATTGGTTTAAAAACTGGTATTTTGTTATATAAATTCGAAAAATTTCTAGAAATATTTTTAAAGAATATCGAATACAATAATATAATATAATGCATTTTAACTGCTGTTCAATGCATTATTGTAATTTTTGCTGTTTATTTTTTATAGTCCGAAGGTTAAACAAGATTGAGGGCCTACTGAACTCGAATGAATGGCGGCAGATGTGATTATTATAATTTTCTCTCACAAATATCTAAAGGGAAAAAAAGAGAACAAACCCTATTTCCCGGTACAATTTGGAACATTTTTTTTTCTTCTTTAATCGTTGTTTTTGTAAAAATTACATTTTAAAACACGTATTTTATAAACAAAATACAAAAAAAAAATGCTGCAAAAAAGCACGTTTAAGAACTAAGTTGTATTTGATTAAATAATGTAGAGCGACCAAAAAAAGTTAAAAATTTTTGAAAGAGAAATATCGACTGCCAACTCATAGTAACCATTTTGGGAAGTACCTCGCTTCAAAAATAACTTTAAGAGCTTCTTTCACTTTATTTATCTACAATATTCTTTGACAGGCTTCGAAATTTATATTTCGAATAAAAATCTTTTGTCCCTCTGCAATTCATCTTTAATTTAAATCGCACTGTGAGTGTTAGAGATCTGCGCGTTTCGGGATATGCCAAAACGCGAAAATTTTATGTTTTTCTCGTGATTAACCAACGTATTCCATTTGTTATTTAAAAAACGGAAAAAAGAATAGAAGAAATGTTTTATTGTTCATTTACTCCACTAATAAAGCAGAAAAGTTACCACGACATTACCGTGCGGAAAAAAATACTGAAGTCCAGTGAATACAGTCCGGTCCGTCCCGAATCTACAGAAAATTTTAAGACCCGTGTCTGTCCCGGGAAGAATGAAGTTCAGGCCTACCTGGACCAACTTTTCAAAAGCTAAAATTTAGCCTGAGCCCGTACCGTGATTTCAAATAAAATTAAGCCCGGTCCGAGTTTAATGAAATAAAATTTTACCAATCTCGAGCTCCGGGACCAGTGTTGAATTCAGGGGATGGCCCGGGAGGAACAATCCCCCTCAGAGCAATGAGATGCCCCCACCCGGAAGATTGAGATTTTGTGTTTTTAAAGGTCAAAAAGTGCAATCCCCCCAGGAACGCTATAATGTCCCCCCCGGAACGCTATAATGTCCCCCCCGGAACGCTATAATGTCCCCCCGGAA
Organism: Maratus speciosus; assembly: GCA_963932465.1. NCBI lineage: Eukaryota > Metazoa > Arthropoda > Arachnida > Araneae > Salticidae > Maratus > Maratus speciosus. The sequence goes on from OZ010789.1 coordinate 145,591,423, forward strand.
CGCTATAATGCCCCCCCCGGAGCCACAGAAATCCCCCCCGGAGAAAAGTGTCTGAATTTAACACTGTTCGGTACAGGCCCGGGCTCGTGGAGAGCTAATACATATTATGAATTCGGCCTCACTGTCGGGGATACCGTGCCCCCCACCCCCCGTCGGGCAACTTCTGGCGCCGCTCCTGCTCAAATCTATACAAAATACCATAAATTGGGCAGGTTTATTGATTGTGAATGTTATATTTCTGTCCCTTTCAGCGATCTTGCATAAACTTGGAGTGTATAGAAGAAGTTCATCCAGTTTTTTAGTCACATTTAAAAAATTTTTTTAGGTCAGTTTGTGGATTTTGGTCATTTTGAGGATTTTGGTCATTTTGTTCCACTGTGTGTGGATTTTGTTCAACCAGCAGAGTCGTATAAAATCCATAGATATAGAAATAACTAATTATATTACGCACACAACGGAAAATTTTCATTCTGCGCTCGCGAACGAAATTACTCCACTAGGTTACCGGTGATCGACTAGTCGATATAAGAAGAAAATGGCTTTTTTAGTGTTTCATTCATCTCATGAAACCCTTATAGTCTCGCTCCGTTGTCTATCCGTCACAGCGATGGTACTCAGAAACTATTTAAGTTACATACTTGACTTTTTTTATATAGATCTGAAGGAACAGATGTCATAAGTTCCCACGGCTCCCATCTTGGAATTCTTCTTGGCGTGAAAACCCCTTTTCCGCCAAGTAGTAAATGTCGCCAAGCACTGGTTTATACGCATGTTTGGCTTAACGAAAATAAAATGTAAATAATAAACAAAATTCGCTAAACTGGCAATCAGTAATCATTGTATGAGCGCTTCGCGCACATTTACCGAAAAAGAACATCGCCGAATTCAGCATTTCTCGCGGTATAGCATTCTCAAAATTCAGCAGTTCTCGTTTTGTAGCAAGCTCAAAATGTAAAAATCTCTTAAAGCAGCAAAATATACATAAAAAACGAAACTCCCTAAAGTGGCAATCAGCGATAGTTGTATGAGCGCTTCGCGTACATTTACCGAAAAAAAACATCGTCGAATTCAGAATTTCTCGCGGTATAGCATTCTCAAAATTCAGCAGTTCTCGTTTTGTAGCAATCTCAAAATGTAAAAAACTCCTAAAGCAGCAAAATATACATAAAATTATCAACATACCTTAACAGACATCTGCTTTCTTGAAACCTCCAGCACGAAATATCTCTCATAAAATCGCTGTCATTTTCCAAAATAGGCTTAATACGCATTGACACGCTATAAATAAACCTCCCTTTCTTGTCAAAATTCCCTCATATTTCGTAATTACTTCAGAAAGAGCGTTTAAACGGACTACAGAAACTATAATCAATGAAATACATCCAATAAATTTAACATAAAAATAAAAAGACAACAATAGAACACGATATCAAAATACATCCACAAAATTCTAAGCATATCAGGGGTTGCCAGAACACGACACGTCACACGGGGTTTACATATCGAGTTTGTCATATCCGTAAACACCGCCAACACGCCAACAAAAAATCGCCAAACAATTCAAAACAACAACGGGTGAGGGAAGATACGGCATCTGAGCCGATCTGAATACCCTCTGTCATACCCAAAATCATAAAATTTTGGAAAAAAGGATTACATTATTTTAATTAAATAAATTCGTTCTTTTTGATTTCGAAGTATAATCTTAATTTCAGCACATTTCGCGGAGGATCTATAGCACAGTGGTAAAGCGTTCGTCTTTCACGTGGAAGATTGTGGGTTCGAATATGTCCGGCGGAACTGTGAAATTTTGAATTTTGTTAGTATTACACATCATTTTCAGATGGATTTAATTAAAAGAAATTTCCCTTTTTTGTCATTTTAAAAACTTATTTTATTGTTTTGCGCAGAGATAATCTTTAAAATCTCTTTTGTTTCAGACCGAAAAAAAATCCGTAATTTCAATTTTTAAAAATCTGGATTCACTTATATTTTTTTTAAAAATGTTCATTTATAAAACTAATGTTTATAAATGATATAATCAAAATCATTTCAGATAATATAACCAAATCCATATTTAATAATGAAGTAAATAACTGTCAGTCTTCAATGAATACTGTTACAATCTTTTTGAATTTTCATGATATTCGACTGGCTATGTTATATGTTGCCATGTTTAATTGACCGCTAAATTAAATTGACTACTAAAACAACATTTGTTAACGTTTACGTATGCGCAGTTAAAAATTACTTAATGCAATTACTTATATTTCAATAAATGCATAGTAATGTATTTTTATTCGAAATCCTGTATGTTGTTTCCAATATACTTTATCAAAATTCCCAAAATTACCGGTAACTTTAATTGAAAAATGAATATACTTTCTATTCTTACACAAATGGACACAAATGTTAGCCATTTTAGCTACAGATCATTTCGAGCATTTCAATTAAAAAGTTGGTCGGAAATATTATTTTTCTTTTCATTCAGTGTTTGGTCCCCTAACTTTTCTCGTGCCCAAACCTTCAATGAAAATTGTGAAGTCAAACATGTACTTTATATTCCTGAAATTACAAAATAATTCAAAACGTTTTTAAATACAGAGTTTCTGGTGTTTTCTGGCCATAGAGTGTATCACATTACAGCTTTAGTTTTCATTAAACAATTTTGCTATTACGTTTTTTTCTTTTTAATTACTTTTTAAATTCATAAAAATAGAAACATAAAATCAATAATTCATCAAAACGTTTGGATGACATAAATATGTTTGTCTTTTTTTAACACTTTCCAACAAAGTTGAAAACTGTTTATGAATTTGATTTGTCTGGCCGTCTATCAACGCTCTAACTCACGTAAATATATTCGGATTTTCATGCAACTGATGGTTGATTTTTTGACGGCCAATTATCTGCTCGAGAGATATAGGACCAGGGGGGGAGTGCCCTCCGTGGGGGTCTTTCTAAAGGAACCTAACCCGTATTTACGCTTGGAAATCCAAGGTTCGAAGAAAACCACGAAAACTCCGCACTATTAGGCCGACGGGCGCGATTGGGATCGAACCCAGCACCTCCCGTCTACCAGCTTCGAGAGCAGAACCTCTCGGCCACTGGTGGGGCTTTTCATGCAACTGAAATAGTTAATGATGCTTACCATGACATGATCGGTATTGTGTATGGAGTGTGTAGCATTAATTGTTCACTTACAGGGGAAATCAGAAGAATTCCATTACATTATGGTATATCGGGAAAAATCATTTGCAGGGTATTTTAATGACATTACGCTATTTCAAAATGTATTTATCCTGATACAAACAACTGAATTTCGCTACAATATTATTACGGTAGAATAGGGCATTCATTTGTCGTTCATTTACAGGGACACACAAAAGAAACCGGTTACAGCACCGTCTTTGAGCAGTAATTGCTGGAAGTGTTGTTTTCAATTTCGGTATGCACTTTTTAATTTAACTAATTTTTTGCACGTGGCTCGTTGTATATAAATTATATACCTTGTATACTTCGCTGCAGGAACGAATTCACGTACTATTTTCCTTATTAGCAGATATTCCTGAAAGGAAATTTTCAACTGGGGTATGTATTTCCTAACTGAACTAAATTTTTACATGCATGTAGTTAATTGATGCAAATATAAATAACATATACAGGGTTGCTCAAAGAATTCGGATAATTTTTGGATTGCAGATGGGAACAGCTGAAATTGGGTTTTCAAGTGTGTTATGCGTTTCAATATGGTTGAATTAGACATAATATTTTAACCTCAGTTTTGCTACATTATTCTAAATGTGTTGGAAAGTGTTTCATAATCTATACTTGGCGCATGATTTTTCTTTCTTGTTTTTAATTCAAGCACAGAACAAAGAACTGGCACAACGAATGTAGTTATGCAAAATTTTTACGCTCTTTCACTAGTTATAATTAATGTGTCAGAGGTCTTTTTCTAATAAACATAGATGAATATAGTTATTAAATTCTTTTACAAGTTTCTAAAACAATGTGTGTATTTAAAGAAAATTACGCTAATTACTTTACTCATGTGTTTCGTTTCAATATCTCTAGAACGTATACATAAAAGCTGCTATAATTAAAAATAATTGTGATACATATGGAAAATAAAGCACTCTTTTTAGGACATTGGATACACACGAGGAGCATAAATCAGAAATCCCCAACGCAGTCATTTGTCTTGCAAATGTGTTTAGATATTTAATTTTGAAAATTTTAACTTAAAGTCCTCCCTTAAAAGTGCTACGCACAGCAGATACACTTTTACGGTGTCATATTAAATTAGTCAATTACATATTCGCGTACATATGTACTTCTGGCACTCAAAATAGCCTCATATTTTCTCATTTGTGATCATCCAAATTACATCAGATGCTATTAAGCTATTGCACAAGTTTTAATGAATGTTTAAGTGTAATAAATTTTCATTGTGTAATCAAAATATATTCTGAAATATATATTTATGAAAACTGCTTATATCATGCTTACTATCAGGTCGTGAGGGATGAAATTTGTAGTTAATAATATTGCCAAATTTAACAGCTTATTATTTTACGTTGACTTAAAAGGTCTCAGAATTCTTAAAATTGGAAAGAAAAATGAAAAAAAAAAGACCATTTTCAACATTTAATATCTTAAAATGTATTTGATTTTAAGACACAATTTTAATCGTGATGAAAGATATAAGTATGTTCTTTCATTTCAAATACTTGAAAAATTTTTAGATGCAGAATTAGCATTTACAGGAGGCTCCAAACTGTCAAACATATGACGAGCAGAAAATAACAGATTACGCGCAGGATTACAAAATAAATTTTGCAACTAGAATGAAAATTTTAATGCTTGCGTATACTTTAGATTAAAATAATTAACATGATTCTTAATAAATTTGTATTTAAAGCATTTATATATTTTTAATACAAAGTTGTATATTGCTAATGCAAAATTTAGAAAATTACAATAATATAATCCCCTAAATAATTTTTTTTAACAATAAAAAGGAAATTTTAGGTTCAATTTATGCAGACTAACAAACATGAAACATATGTTTTGAAAATTTCGTGAAAAATATTCATAAGTTTTTGAGATATCATGCGTGTTATGCCCAAAACGTCATTTGGAGAAAAATAACTTCAAAGTTTCGGAAACGACGCTTCAGCTATTGAGTGGTTATAATTGCAAGAGCCATAACTTCTATTCTATTGTAAATTTCAAGGAAACAATTATAATAAAAATTTCAGAAAAATTACGAGTTTAACATCTGAAAAAATTAATTAAAATTTCGAAAATTTTAAAGCTTTAAGAGTCCTGAAGCCACTTAATATTCCACCGCTGTTTTTTTTTTTTTTTTTTTTTTTTTTGTAATGTTACACATTTCGCCTGTTTAAAAAAATTATTGTAAGCTCTAAAAAATATTAAAAACTTTTTAATTAATTAATTTTATTGAAAATGGAACAGCGGGAAACTCGCACTATTATGAATTATGAGTTCTCACGTAGAACTACCGCGTCGCAATCCCCGGGAAACATTAATAGTGTATTTCGCTCTAGTATTACTACGCAGTAGACAGCATCGAATAGGTTCGCCAAATTTCGGACAGGTAACTTTGACCTCACAAATGAACCACGCGGTTGCACAGAATCTAGGGTCGATAATGACGTACTAAAGATCCCAGTTGAGTTTGACCCATCTCAGAGTGCCTATGAATTATCGTTGAAGCTTTGATAAAATAATTCCTTAAGATTGGATAAAATAATTCCTTAAGTTTGAACAAAATAATTCCTTAAGTTTGAATAAAATAATTCCTTATATTTGTAAGTTATCAACTAACTTTTCCTTTTTTTCTACAAATTTCTTCCTTGACGATCGCATATCACAATATTAATTACAGAGTGCTAATAAAAGCAAACTTCTTAAATATCGCGATTACTATTAGGTCGTCAAGGCTGAAATTTGTTGTTAATAATATTGCCAAATTTAACAGCTTATTATTTGACACTGGCTTAATATTTTACCGCTGTTTTTTTTTTTTTTTTTTTTTTAAATATATAAAGTTACACATTTGCCCGTTTAAAAAAATCATTGTAAGCTCTAAAAAATAAAAAAATATATTAAGACCTTTTTAATAAATAATTTTACTGAAAATGGAACAGTCGGAAATTCGCACTATTATGAATTTTTTAGTTCTTAATGGGGTCCGGGACACAATTTAAAATAATTTTTATTTATTGAGTTAAAATTTTTAATTCTTTTGTGATGGTTAACCATGTTATTTGTAAACAAAATCGCGTGATAAAACTTCTCATATATTTTTAAAAAAATTTAAAAATTTAAAATTCTTTAAAAAAGTGGGATAATTTAAAATCGTTATAACTCGAAATATTATTAGTAGAATTTCATTTTTTTTCATTTAAATAAACAAAAATATATAAGTTTTAATTTAGATTCATCATTTTTAAAAATATTAATTTTCAAAAAAATTAAAAATATTTAAAGTAAGAATTTAAAAAAAAAAAAAAAAAAAAAAAAAAAAAAAAAAAAAAAAACATATTTTCAAAAGTAAATATTTTTTTCTAATTTGCTGAATCAAAATTAAAGTAAAACAATTGAAAAAGACATGTTCCAAATTTGAACCATTTATCTTTAACGCTTCTTAACTTATAACGATTTAAATACGAGAAATGGAGAAAAAAGACATCATGAAGAAAAACGCATTTTCACAAGAAATCGTTTTCATGACAACCATTGCTTGAAAGCTAGATTTTGTAAAACAAACCAAAAGGAAAAAATAATTTTTTTCTTTCCTAATTAAGGTAGAAACATGATTTAAACTTCATTTTACGCAGAAAAACACAGAGAAATGTTTAGTGCAATAAAAGTTTTTTAGAAAATTTGTAGATTTTTGTGTCCCGTACCCCCTGAAGCAGAACTAAGGCATCGCAATCCGCGGGAAGCATTAATAGTGTATTTCGCTCTAGTCTTACTACGCAGTAGACAGGATCAAATTGATTTGCCAAATTTCAGACAAGTAGCTTTGACCTCACAAATGAACCACGCGGTTGCACAGAATCAAGGGTCAATAATGACTGACTAAAGGTCCCCGTTGAGTCTGGCCCATCTCAAAGTGCCTATGAATTATCGTTGAAGCTTTGATAAAATAATTCCTTAAGATTGGATAAAATAATTCCTTAAGTTTGAATAAAATAATTCCTTATATTTAAAAGTTGTCAACTAACTTTACATTTTTTTCTACAAATTTCATCCTTGACGATCTGATATCACAATATTAATTACAGAGAGCTAATAAAAGCAAACTTCTTAAATATCGCAATTACTATTAGGTCGTCAAGGCTGAAATTTGTAGTTAATAATATTGCCAAATTTATCAGCTTATTATTTGACACTGGCTTAACATTTTACCGTTGTTTTTTTTTTTGTTTTTTTTTTAATTAAGTTACACATTTGCCCGTTTAAAAAATCATTGTAAGCATAAAAAATAAAAAATATTAAAAACTTTTTAATAAATTAATTTTGTTGAAAATGGAACAGTCGAAAATTCGCACTTTTATGAATTATGAGTTCTTAAGCAGAACTAAGGCATTGCAATCCGCGGGAAACATTAATAGTGTATTTCGCTCTAGTCTTATTACGCAGCAGACAGGATCGAATTGGTTTGCCAAATTTCGGACAGGTAGCTTTGACCTCCCAAATGAACCACGCGGTCGCACAGAATCTAGGGTCAATAATGACGTACTAAAGATCCTCGTTGTGCCTGACCCATCTCAGAATGCATATGAATTATCGTTGAAGCTTTGATAAAATAATTCCTAAAGGCTGTTCTGAACTGCTCTGCTCAACAAGCGCAAAACGTTTTTACACATTTGCAAATTCATTTTTTAACGGAAAGATATAAATTTGGAAAGCCTGATCATAGAAGCAATTTGGAATCGAACTGTGTTTTCCATTTTTTGATCAATTAATTATCTATTGAGTTATAAGCGATTTTGATCACGTGACACGGTATTTTTTTCGCCTTACTGACTGGATTTTCTTCTTTCGTTGGAAAGTTCAGTTCAAAATGCCAACTTTGGCAGTATTTTCTGAAAGATCTATTGCGTTTACAAGAAAACGGAAAAAACAGTTCGATGACATAGTTTCTGAATAACACCTTCCAGTTTCATGCGTTTCCGAACAAAAATGAATTAAAACTTATGTCAGAAAGTTGACCCTTTGAGATTGAGAACAAACAGCCTTAAGATTTGAGAACAGCCTTAAGATTGTATAAAATAATTCCTTAAATTTGAATAAAATAATTCCTTATATTTGTAAGTTATCAACTAACTTGCCTTTTTTTTCTACAAATTTCAGCTTTAACGATCTGATATCACAATATTAATTACAGCATGCTAATAAAAGAAACTTCTTAAATATTGAGATTCATTTTCTAAATAAGAAAGTTTTTAAAGCATATATAAGTACGTATTACGTTCTTTTTTATTATAATTAGCATCTATCCACTGTTTATTTTAATATTTGTATGAAATCACGTTTCATATCTAATGATAAATAGTTAAACTCTCATTAAGTGTGTTGACTGGGAAAAAGAGAATGAGATTGCATTAATTGAAGACACGAGGAGGACAACTTGCCCACTCACCTTAATTTTATGCTAACATTTTATATTTAATCCTATTTTTGTATTCTGTTCGCACCACTATATTTTTAAAATAAATTTTGTAGTATACACATGTTGTCAAAGTACAGGTAAAAGTGTTTATTAAAAAAAGTGGTGCTAACCCAATAAAATTTATTTAAGTGATACTGGTTTCGAAATCATGTGGGAAGTGATATAGAATCGATAAAGATTAAAACATCACCTCATTTATTATATGTAACTAACATTTATCCAAGTGTTTGTTTATACAGTAAACTCTGTCTAAGGCGGAATCAATCGGGACCGAGAAAATTTTCCGTTGTAGTCAATATTCCGCCTTAGAGGAATTTTACTCTATGTCTATGGATTCGCACGGGCTTGAAAATCTTACCGAGATGGACAGATTTCCGTCTTACACAGAGTCCGCCTTACAGAGAGTTTACTGTACATGTGCTTGATAAAATTGTGCAAGAACTTCACTCAAGTTAGAAGTGTCTAAGTTTTTTGACTCTCCTGAAAAATGATAAAGTAAAAATCGCATTATCTCTTAAAGTACTCGAGTGATTTAGATTTTAAAAAAAATTGGTGGTAGAGTATAAACATGAGATCAAATGTGGCAGACAGATTTTAAAAAAATTATTTAGTTTCAGAAAAACAAAAATTTCTGAAAATGGAAAATTTCCGAAAAATTGCCATTGTTCTAAAATAAAAAGTTTTAGTCGCAGAGAAAAACTGTCTGCCATAATTCTTGAGCATAATTCAGTGATTAGGTATTCAAAATTTCATCAAAATCAGTCAGGTAGTTTCCAAGGAACAGGTCTTAATGCCACGTATATTTCCACTATAATTGCACCCAGTCGGATCTTTCCGTTAAAAAGGTAAATCTAGATAAATTTCAATAACATCATGCTTAAGTTGTACATATTGATACTAAAAAAAAATTAAGAAAATAATGATTTTCTGATTTTAAATAATTCCCTCAAATGTCAAAAATCTATTACTCCAGCGATTATTTAAATTATATTTTACTTATATTTCTTTAAATTCTAGAGTGGTCCTGTTCAGCATATTTCTAATATGTTCGAAAAAAAAAACACTTCAATTTTGTTGTAAAACGTGGAAAAAATAAGGTGAATCTGTACAAGTTTCGGGAAAACCGGATATTCCATTTTGGCTCAATTTGAATAGCCATCTAGTGGATAAGGGTTAAAATATTTAGTACCAGACAAAAAGAAGCAGTTATCATTATGGTATCTCCAAACTGACATTTGTGTAGTTTATGTACCGGAAAGCACACTTTAAAATCTAAACACATTTAAAGTTATTGAAACTTATTATATTATTGTGTGCATGATATTTAACAAGGATTTATTTCACACAATGAAACTGATGCTCGCATTCATAGGTGCAATTTTAAAACTTATTTTGCTATCCTGATTCTCTTGCTGGGAAACCTTATATCACACGTGAGATTAAAAAAAAAAATTTTTTTGAAAAAATATTGAAGAGCCCTAAACAATGCTTCAAAAAAAGGCAGTCAAAACTACATTTGACAAGAAGTAATGATTTTTATACAGCTGATAAATAAGTGAATTCTTTTTCAGAATTTTTCAAATTGTAATGCAGATAATTATCATTTTGTCTTTATATATTAAATCATCAGCCTTGTAATTACAATATTATTAGTTCAGTAATGATTTTTATAAAGCTGATAAATAAGGGAACTTCTTTTCAGAAATTTTTCAAATTGTAATGCAGATACTTATCATTTTTTCTTTATATATTTAATCATCGGTCTTGTAACTGTAATATTATTAGTTCAGAAATGATTTTCATAAACCTGATAAATAAGTGATCTCCTTTTCTGAAATTTTTCAAATTGTAATACAAATAATTATCATTTTGTCTTTTTATATTAAATCACTGGTTTTGTAACTTTAATATTATTAGTTTAGTAATAATTTTTATTCATCTGATAAATAAGTGAACTCCTTTTCTGAAAAATTTCAAATTATTTCAGATAATTATCATTTTGTCTTTATATATTAAATCATCGGTCTTGTAACTGTAATATTAATAGTTAGTAATGATTTTTATACAGCTGATAAATTCTTTTTCTGAAATTTTTTAAATTATAATGCAGATAATTATCATTTCGTCTTTATGTATTAAATTATCTGTCTTGTAATTGTTATAGTTAGTATTGTTATTGTAAAATTTAGTTCCTTAGTTAAGGTTATACAATTAAATAGAGTGTTCCTTTTTACAAGAAAATCTAAACTTTTTCATTTTCCATAAGATTAACACATCCATATAATTTTATAGCCACGGTGGGGTATGACCGGGTGATTTCACTTTTTTATAAATAATCATTTATTAATAAAAATACGATGAACTAATCATGTATTTATAATGGCATTATACTACAAGGGTAAGATTTGAATACATACGCAAATTTACTTTAAATTTTGTTTGAAATTCTAGCTTCCAGAAGCAACTAATAATAAGATATGTTGATTTACCCTACTTTTCTCAATATTATTTAATAAAATGTATTCTATACAAAATTTTATTCCAAATAAAATATCGAATGTAACAGTTCAACACTATCTGATGGTTGCATTTTATTTATTAACATTCACTAACTACTTAAAGGCAAACTACAGAATATGAACTTTATATAAATAATCATTTATTAATAAAAATACGAGGAACTAATCATGTATTTAAAATGACATTTTACTATAAGGATAAGATTTGAATATATACGCAAATTTACATTAAATTTCGTTTGAAATTTTAGCTACCAGATGTAACTAATAATAAGGTATGTGGTTTTTGCCCGACTTTTCTCAATATTATTTAATAAAATTTATTCTATATAAAATTTATTCCAAATAAAATATCGAATGTAACATTTCAACTCTATTTGATGGTTGCATTTTGTTTATTAACATTCACTAAGTATTTAAAGGTAAACTACATACTAGGTTGAGCAAAAAGTTCTAGGAAATTTGTGAAAGTTGCGTTGTTATGCGCAAATTAACAACAAAAGCAACAAGGACTATTCTTCAAAGTAGAGACCATCATAGCCCACGACTTTCTGCCATCGTTCTTCCAGATTCCGGATTTGTTGGAAGTACCATGGCGGCTCCTTGGAATCGAAAAACTCTTGACATGCTTCTTCAACTTCATTCGTTCAGAATCGTTAGACCCTTTTCTACAATAATGCTGGATCAACACACGCAAATCATACTGTTCAATAGCCTTTTTGGAGCCAAAATTCCTGAACTTCTATAGATATCCCACTGGTACTCCTATATACGATACAAATTCTCGTAACTTTTAGATTTAAAATTTCCCAGAACTTTTTGATCAACCTAATAATATGAACTTTAAAAAGTTCACCGTTTATTTAAAATGTGTCAAATATTAATAATACAGATATTATAAGTTTAAAGATATACATGTTATTTAAATTTCCGACAACTTTAAATCTGAAATATCGCAGACATCGTCAAGGTATATTTTCATAAATTGCCGTTTCATTCATTCAAATTTGTTTGAAAAGGGAGAGTCTATTATTCGTGGCGTAGCTGGAAGTAGAAGTAGCAGTAACATGTGTAGAGAAAAATGTTTAACTGCCGTTCCTTTTATTTTCAATACGTCACTTTGTTCATATACGTCACTTTTTTTTTAAATGCGTAGCTGGAAAATAGTTAGAAGTAGAAGTCCTTCGTATTAAACTGGTGTAGAGGAAAATATTTATCTGTCATTCCATTAATTTTATACACCACTTTGCTCAGACACTGCATTTCGTTTTAAATGGGCAACTGGAAAGTAGTAGAAGTAGTAGTTGCTTCGGATTAAATCTATGTAGACGAAAATTACTGGGTGTTTAAGTTTTCAGGACATTTAATCATATATTGGAGATAGTGTACGATAGTGCTTTGAAATGTACTATGTTAAATAGTAAAATAAATGAAACGGCAGTTAAATATTTTCCTCTACACAAGTTTAATCAGAAGGACTACTACTTCTACTATTTTACAGATACGCATTTAAAGCAAAGTGACTATATCAAAAAAGTGACGTATTAAAAATGAGTGGACCGGCAGAAAAACAATTTCCTCCACATAAGTTTAATCCGAAGAACTACTACTTCTACTTCCAACTACCCTAAGAATTATAGACTCTCCCATTTCAAACGTAGTGACGTATTTGAATGAATGGAACGGCCATTCATGAAAATATTCACTGACGATGGCTGCGGGATTGCAGAGCGAAAGTACTCTGAAATTTAAATAAAATGTATATTTTTAAACTTGTAAATTTGTTATTATTATTATTAGTCTTTTTTGAGTAAACGGTGAACCTTTTAAAGTTCATATTATGTAGTTTAAGATTTAATCAAGGTAGAATATTACATTTCGTCTTATGATTTTATTTACTTACTAAATACATTTCAGTTTGCAGCATTTAGTAAGAGGCTTTCTGAGTGCTATCTGAAAATATTTTTTACAAAATATACGCAGAATTAAAGTCTTTTTCTCGATTTCTTTGTGTATGTGTGTAAATATTAAATCTTTGAAAAAACTTGCAAAACTACTGACGGACAATTCTGAAATAACACAATAAACTTTAAATATATCTTTAAAAATTTAATTTTTGTGTTGTACTGGCAAAAGATATGTTTTTCTATTTTGAAAATGCATTGTTTCTCAAAAAATTTACACTTTGTTAATGTAAGCTACTTCTTTTCGATATCGATGAAAATTAAATTAATTATCACTGTCTGTTACTGCACTGTTCACTGCGTTTCGCTTCAAGCTCAAAAACAATACGCTTTATACCTTTTCCTCTTCTAAAGTTTAACTTTACTCAAAATTTGATTGTGTTTAATTCAAAAAATTGGAAAATAAGAGAAGGTTATAAAAGCAAAAGATCAACAAAGTTTTTTTTTTTCTTTAAATATTACCCCTATTATTTTATCACAATTGAATTTTCCGTGGATAAAAGTGAAAATGGAATGCAAATATGTGTTTAATATGGAAATCTTTAAATTTTAAAGTAAGGTAAAGCGAAAGAGTCTACGCACATTTCAAAAGAATAATAATAAAAAATCTAAATATTAATTTTTTGCTAAACTATGATTGAAAAATTTTCGACTTCATTTGTTTTTTATGCATTTCCATTGTTATTTTGTCGTTATGGTGTAATTTAATAGAATAGCAGCAATAAAACCAAGAAAACTGTTTTGCGCAATCTCTCCTTACAGGGTTGCTAAGATTGCGCACATGGGTAGGAGAGATTGCGAAAATGGGTAGAAGAGATTGTTATTAATAATAACTACAATTAAATTGTTAACAATAATAATTACACTTAAATGACATTGTTGTAAAGTTTTTGTGAGTAAATATTATTGTATTAGAAGTGAATATTTCAACCTAATGTTTAAATAATAATAAAGAAAAGAAATAATTTTAGCAACAGTTAAAGAATTTTAATTTAAGAAGAAGATTGAAATATCAGTAAAAGCAAGCCCTACTAAGATTGCAAAATTACATTAATATACTTGATAACATGTGTCTTGAAAGTTACATAATTTTAATTTCCACAGTTTCAATGTATTTTGTTCGCTAACCGAAGTTGTCGTCGTCCACAATCGATGCACTTATTGTTGTAAATCATGCAGCTTTCGTGCAATCACCTGCCATAAGCAATACATTGAATCCACCCAGTGATTGCAGTTGTTTCTTGGCACAGTTCCAGACATTCAATGCACTCATTCTCATTGACCTTCTTTTTTTTTTTACTTGTAGCGGCATCCTTCTTAAGTCTTTTTTCGTGTATATTTTGTAGATCAGTAACATTATTTGCACTCTGTTTCCCTTTGATTTCGGTGGCATTATACTACTTGGAATGGGTGAAAGCTTTTCCAAAACATTGTATTAGAAAATTTATTTTAGTTAACAAAATTAATTTATTAACAAATTAATTGTTCATAAATTAATATATATATATATATATATATATATATATATATTTAATTAGTTTATTAACAAATGTTTTATTAATTTATTAAAGAAATAATTAAATAAAATTAATTTAATAACAACTGTATTATTAATTTATTAATAAAATTTTTATCTGCAAAAGTATTTTTTTTTTGCAAATTAATTTGTTGCTAAATTTACTGTTGTTAATTATGTGTTTTCTGAAATTATTTCAAAATTTATTCATTCATATGTTTTACACGTAATTTGCAATTCATGCAAGTTTATTAATAAGCTGCGTAATCTCTCCTAGAACTGAAACTTATGAGGAAATGCGCCATCTCTCCTAAGTAGCAGATGCGCAAACTCTCCTATTTTTGGTAAGAGAGATTGCGCGGCCTTTTATTTAAATATGGCCACTTCTAAAATGAATTGTTGGTGTTCGCATATTTGTCTAGGTTAGTAGTTCGTAAGAAATCGCTTAAATTCAAAATGTTTTGCTCTAGTGACATTCTATGAAAATTCTGACGGACAGTTATGAAAATTCAAGCACTTACTTTGCAAAACAAAACAAAATAGCAGTGCTTTATCGAAGACTTTTGGAACATTCAATGTGCACATTCATGTAAACACTGCACTAATGCTGCTGTACAACTACCTGGAGTCGCTAATCGCGAACTCTACTCCTTCCCAGGAAGCTGAAAAGATGCAAAGGCAAAAGAAATCACCCTTTTAAAAATATGTTTGTTTTGTGCAACACATAGTGCTTTTGGAACAAGATAAAGTGATGTATCTATAACTCATTCTAAACTGCATTATAACGGATCGATGAATTAAATGAATTTTATAACAAGTTATTTTAATGGTACTTATAAGTACCGTCAGTAGATAAAGGGTTAACTACAAACACTAACGAAATTTTGTTTCGTCTGAAATTTTAGTACTATCACCAGAGACTTTTGTATAGTGAATTTTAATTATAATAATCCTTTACAAAAAGTTTAGTACAAAAACACCATCCTATGTGCTATTCTTTTATTTAGTCTTTTATTCAAGTTTCGATGTAGTGGTCTCAGAGACAGTAGTTATGTGGCAATTTCTGTCACATCAGTTAAAGGTTAAAATGGCCATTTTGGTGAAACTTTTCTAAAATTGTTTTGTAATTTTATTTAAAGAAGCAATATTTTACGATTTCAAATCTGTTTTAATTTTATTTCTACGATTACTAGAAGAGGAGTTATAGCGAATTTAATATTCAGGAGTAATGAGTCTGAGAAAACAGTTAGCAGGAAGTGAGAAGGGAAACCAAGGGAAATGTAAACAAATGTTTCCATGCATGATTTACTTACATTTTTACTTAACTCTTTAAGACACAACTCACACAATTGTTTAAGGTATGCTAAAGAAACATAAAAAACGTTTTCCTCTTTTTATGCGATTTAAAGTCAAGCCTGCACACACAGAATTGCGAGGATCCTCCCTTGGCATAGCTTGACATCGGATATTTTTTTTTCCTATCAAATATGTTCCTATTAATTAGGAATACTTATTAATTCAGATAATTCAGACTTATTAATTCAGATAATTCAGACTTATTAATTCAGTTCCTATTAATTCAGAAACTTTTCATTTCTAGCAAAAAGCTTCCAGTCTTAAAGGGTTAAAAACACTAATAAACCTTAATTGACACGTCTAGATTAATTTTATAGATAAGAAATAATATAGATAAGAAATCTCTAAATGCGATTTTTAAAAAATCAATTTTTCCGTAATTTCCATGCACGATAAACTTCATTACATAAAATGTTTAAATATTTTAGTGAAAATTCGTCAGAATGATTTCCATATTACTTTGTTCTGGACTAGAATCTAAGCTATATGTAAGAATGGAGTTATACTATGGGGCAAAATTTAAGGACCAAGAAGAAATATACACGTAAATGAGAATCTACTTGAGATTTTTGGTCAAAAAGCAAACAATAGTATTAACAGAATGTTACACAGGATTTAATATAAAATTTTCATTGAAAGGATGTATACAAATAATGTCACTCCACCTCCATTGTACTGCTAGGAGGACCTCCTCCCGTGCGCCTACTACATATTCCATTCTTTTTAAATGCCGCCCATAGCCTAGAAACAATACTGTGCGTGATGTTAAATACATGGGCAACATCTCTCATTTTGCGTCCTTCTTCCTCTTTTCCGTGGTAGAATATATTATTCTACCACGAGTAATATCATCTATATGATGCCTGGAAGACATGTTCAAAATTTCAATGTTCAAGTTTCATTCCATCTCCTTCATTTTTTACATCTAATGACAACTCACAGCACCCGACGTTTGTCTACTGCTACGTGATTGACAAAAGCGGAAGTACAAATTTTGCATAAGTTTCACAAAACTGAGTACATCCCGCATTCATGCAAATTTACACGTGCTGCTGCGGATCTATTTCGTAATTTTCGTTATTTCGTATTGCGGATCTGTAATCGTTGAAAATAACAGTGGTCCTTAAGTTTTGTCTAGTAGTGTATATTATAGGTACTCGATTATAATAATAATAATAATAATAATAAACCAATTTAACAAATTACAACGACCATTTGGAAAATGATTTGTTCAAAGACTAAAATTTAAAACATAAAAAATCGCGCGGAGTTGATCACACATTACGCACGCCATTAATAGTGTTATTACACGTAAAAATTCCAAGCGACAAAAATCGCCTGCGACTCGTATTTGGTGTGAAATATTTATATGTATTCATTCCTGCCCTATTTATCTTTTTTTTTTTTTTTTTTTTTTT
This sequence comes from Maratus speciosus, assembly GCA_963932465.1. Lineage (NCBI taxonomy): Eukaryota > Metazoa > Arthropoda > Arachnida > Araneae > Salticidae > Maratus > Maratus speciosus. Next base: position 145,608,906 of record OZ010789.1, read on the forward strand.
TTTTTTTTTTTTTTATTGCCTTATTCCATTTTTCTTTTGCACGTGAAAATCTTACAAATTAAAATTAACTCTTTGGCAGAAATTATTATTCATTTTCTTTCATTTTCATTAGTTATTATCCACATGAAACTTACGTATTAGCCAAGCATTTCATTGGCTGTTCGGGAAAAGGCTTTTCCATCGTCAGATTTCTTGGAAATCTGACGGCCAATTTTAAATGAAATTTCATTCTTAAACTTCTAAACATCCGACAATATTACTTTTTACACCGTCGGATAGAGAAAAAAATGTACTTTTAAATGCAACTTGTTTGAAAGCTGTATCTCAATTTGTTTCTGAGTTATTAATTTTTTTTTGTAGTTTTTATTACTTTTTTGTCATAGTGGCAACAGAAGATATTCATTTCTGTTGAAAGTAAAGGGAAATACATATTACTTGCTGTATAGACCAATCAGAATACGAATAAAATGCGGATTAAACCAATAAAAACCTTCAGATATGCTTTTGATTTCCTACCCTGACGAGAACAATAACCATTTTCCCAAATGGTTAATAAATATGTATTTATTGTCATATTTTGAAATATTTCAGTTAATTTAAAAAAAAAAAATTGTAAAACTCCTAGTTCAGTGTACAAGTAATTGTAATAGCAGTACATAGTGTAAAGGAAAGTGAAATATATTTAGTTCAATTGAGTGTAAGATGTCTGGCATAAGCATAAAGTTTTATTAAGGATATGGCAAACAACCCACACTTCCCCATTTTTTTTTTAATGTTAGGAAGATATCGCTGTGGTTTTATGTCTTTTCATTATTCTGTAATACACTTGAACTAAAAATGAATGTATTTATTCGATACTGTATATTTTTGGAAAAAGCACTCCGAACCTTAAACGAAAAAGCATATGAAAGAAACAGAATACAAAGCAATTACGTAGTTATGTCCTGTAAGTTTTTCTTGTACTAGTAGATGACAAAGAGACACAGACAGCTTAACGCTTTCGTGTGGAGGCTATTTTTAAATACCGAATACTCTGAACGAATGACATTTCACGAGATTACAGTAATTGTTTGTCCTGTTTGGTAAAATAAAAAATCCCGCCTGCTCGTTTCAAGAAAAACTAAATCAAGTTCAGAGATAAAACCAGTTTAACAATTTTATCTGGACGCTTTTGAGGAGTTTTTAATTTCTTTTTTCAGTAAAAGACTGTTTCATCAAAATCATGTTGAAGCGGTACCCAAAAAAATATTTTTACACGCTCAACAACTCGAAATTTTCTCACACATTTTCAGACTCATTTTTAAAAGTAAAAACATTAAACTTGCTGACGTGATTTTTTGAAGACATTTATTTTTTTTATTTTTTTTTTTTTTTTTAGCACTATCGTTTCGGGAACGTTGGTTCAAAATGTCCACCTTGACAGCATTTTTTGAAATATATTCTGCCTTTATCAAAACATAGACCAATACGGGACATTATATAGTTTCTGAATAAGAGAGCCTGCAATTGGATGCATTTGAGCAAAAATGAATTTAAAAATGAGTCAGAAAATAAGCAATTTTGATTTGAGTACACCCCTAATTCGATAATTTTTTCGCCAACCCCTGTCTTTGTTTAATTTGTTTTTGCTGTAAGTGTTGGTCCTATCAAAAACTTGTCAATATGAAAGTTGTAGATAATATTAAGAAGATGCATTAATAAATTTAAGCGCATTGAATATCTTGTGAATTGACGAAGTTATGAATTTTTTCTTCTCCAACCACCCAATTTCCAACTTCTTTAAGTTTTTTCAGATGAGTTTTTTAAGATACATCTTCCAACATATCGGTCCCTTATTTCAAAAGTGCCATAACTCAAAAAGTTCCGTTTCTCAGGAAATGCGAAAAACTGTTTCCGGGCTATGTAGGTAAATTTTAGTTGATCTAGTGAAGTCACTAAGAAGAACTATGCATACAATAATAATATTGTTATATGCACAAATCTAGTAATGACATCATTAGATCAACTAAAATTTACTTCTCAGAAGGGTCAGTGGCCATGTTGCAAATATAAAACAAGAAAGAAAAATCATACGTAAAGCATAGATTATGAAACACTTTTCAACACGTCCTGAATGCTTTAACAAAATTTCGTAATTTAGAGATATTAGGTAAATAAAATAACTAAGTAAACATTTAAAAAACTGATTTCCGCAGTTACAGTCCATAGCAAAATATGTATTCGAATACTTTTGAACAGCCCTGTATTTGATCTGTAGGTTGATATACATACTATATAATGGGAAAATTTAGTTTAGCCAGAAAACGCGCAACAGGTTGAACTTCTTCTTTCAGCAATTTATAGGGTAACTCCGGGAGAGTCGTCGCATCCGGGATAGATGCCACACCCCTTATATTTCTTGTAATTACCGATAGATGATCGTCAAACGCTCAGTATAGGGGCGCAATGAGATTACTTTAACCAGTGTATAACGTGAATTTATTTCGATGTTTACTTGTAGATGTACAGTTCTTATTTTGACGTAAGTGCATGATTTTACTGTCCAAACTCTTAAACACGTTATGCTAATATATTTTTCATACGCTAATTACTAAATGGATGCATGATTTCGAAGTCAAAACTAAGTGCGGCGTTTATACACAGTACTGTGTGTATGGTTACGCCATTTTTCTTAGCGATGGCAGGCAATTGTGATGTGCGAAGTTTGTACCATGCAAAATGGGATACATGCCTCACTTCAATTCCGGTATACATGCCGCAGTTTTTTTTTTTTTTTTTTTTTTTTTTTTGTATGGCATGATTAAGTGTTGTTAACTTTTCCTTTTCTTTTTGCACAGACTAACCAAGTTAGGCATGTTATCAAGTTTACTAAAACAAAAGGACAAAAACGGAAAAATAAAAAGTAAGAAGGGCAAGAAAGATGCAAGTCAAGATGATAAATTGTGATGTGCGAAGTTTGTACCATGCAAAATGGGATACATGCCTCACTTCAATTCCGGTATACATGCCGCAGTTTTTTTTTTTTTTTTTTTTTTTTTTTTTTTTTTTTTTTTTTTTTTTTTTTGTATGGCATGATTAAGTGTTGTTAACTTTTCCTTTTCTTTTTGCACAGACTAACCAAGTTAGGCATGTTATCAAGTTTACTAAAACAAAAGGACAAAAACGGAAAAATAAAAAGTAAGAAGGGCAAGAAAGATGCAAGTCAAGATGATAACAATGAAAAAATGGATTACGCGTAATGCAGACATTCTTTGCAAGGAATGTTTAGAAAATTACTCCAAAAAAGAGGAAGTGTAATTGGCTTCGTTGCATCATGTGTCAAATGTAGTTATATAAAGACTGTACTTTTTCGATAATTTTTGTGTAGATTGTGGTCGAAAAAAACAGGTCTATTAACCCATTCGGGACCATGGGTGCATATAAGTACCTTCAAAAAGAGCATACAGAATTTCTTTCGTCACCAGTAAAAAAGAAAAGTAATATTTGCTTTCTTTAATTAGAGCATTTTCATGATTATTTAAGTAAAGTTAACTTCTTTTAAAAAAGTGATGCCAACCGAATAAAATTTGTGTAAAAGCCACCGGTCTCGAAACGATTAACAAATAAATTATGTAAACCCAATTTTACTTTTATTCTTTTCCCTCTCTAATACATTGTTGTTACGTTGTTGCTGAAATAACAATTAAAATTTAATGTAAAAAAAATATGTCGATAATTTTAATAGTGAAAGTAGGCAAACAATTATTAATTTGAATCCACTAATATGTTTCATTGTACTCATTCAGTTTCATTTGGTTAGTACATCGTTAATTATAGTCCAGATATGAATATTGTTTTGAATATTTTTATTTATAATTTCATTCTGTTCTTATTACAAGCGCGGCATAACTACCGAACAAGTGCGGCGTCTCAGACTGAATATACGGGTGACGCGCCGCAGTGTAATGTTTTAGAGAAAAATTGTTAAAAAATATTAATTATATGTTTTGAATTTTTTTGTCGCAGTACATGTGTTGTATATTTAACATTAAATAGCACAGCATGATTTTGTTTTATTTTATGTCCACCATGGGACTTTATACAAAAATTCAAAAACATATGTGGCATAAATTCCGGAATCACCCTACTAATAAATGGAAACATGCTAGAATACATTTTTAAAGCCCTGTACTTTACCTAGTTCATTTATTACACGCTACTATTTAGCTAAAATTTAATTCCAACTAAAACATTCTTAAAACTACTGAAAGCATATTTCTAGAAACTATCATCCATAGATGGTATGTATCCAATTTTTTGTGTGGCCCTGTATATCATTTTATATATATTCTACAAATATTTCTCAGTAAACTAAATGCAATTCAGCGTAAAAATGCATAACTCATTTAAAAACCAACTTTAAGCAATTTGTGCTCATACCCAGTAACCCTTACGAATTCTTTTGTGCAGCCCTGTACATGAATTACAGCATTTATACACACCATATAGTATGCATAAATATAGTGACACATAAAAGCGCATATGATAATTAAAAATGAATTTCCAGCAATCACCGCTAATGTACAGTACTTCTAATACAATACAGTATCTGAAATCATTTGTGTGTCCCTGTAAATGCAATGCACTTCGTATTATACATGAAATAAATTATAGTAAACCTCAGCGACGTATATCAATTTCAATATATATGAAATAGTTTAACATAATTAAAACACGCCGCAAACAATCACCCCCCCCCCCCATATCATTACGTAACGGAATACTTTTGTGTGGCCCTGTAAATGAACAATAACCATTCTTTGCACCGCTTGTTATACAGAATGCATATTTTAGTCCACTTCATAAATGTATATAGTTTTTTTTTTTATGTTTGGATGCGTGTAATCTCATTAAAAATCATTTGAAACGATTTTTTCCCATTGGCCGTAATGTAACGGTCACTTTTGACTGTCCGCGTAAATGAACTAAACATGCTACAAACTTCATTTGAACTTGGGATCGTGCTATGGTAAACGTCAAACACATCCAAAAATTCCAGGGCAATCCGAGTGTAATTACGAGAGTTAGAGCGCGGACAGATGGATAGACGGACAGATAAAGCGAAGTCATAAACAATTTTCAACTTTGTTGGAAAGTGTTAAAAACTAAACCTCCACATGTGTGGCTAAGGGCGTGAAGAGCTTAAGCAACACTTTAATCATTTAAGAGAAGAAACTTATCATTTTAAAGGCAATATAAATAAAATCAATAAACACTCAATACGAAATAAATTTCACTTACAGTAATATCCAACCATCCGATCCAACACTGAATGTCGACATGCCAACAACAGGCATAAAAAAAAGTCCTTCCGGCCAGTGCCGGGAGGAAGAGGTAGCTTTCAAATACCTTATTTTAAAAAAAGCCAACTTATATTATTCAAACACACGAAGCTCAATTTAGTGGAAACCGAATATAGGAGATTCAATACTAATTTTTATCAATACTAAATCATTATGAATGAGAATTTCACGAAATTAGTCAGCTTTATCCAAGCTGCTTTTATTTAAAGTAACTTATATTTGGCTGAGATGTTGATGTGTACTATCCACATGCTTTCTCACATGGAAATAGGCGAATACGTGTGTTATCGCGTGACAAATACAAGATCGTTTCAAAATGTTAGCTATACTAGAAATTCAAAGTGCTACAATTCAACCATTTTTTAAGATATAAACAAAAGACCAAATTTTCAGAAACAAAATCTGCTCCGGAATCTTTGTATCAAGGCCAAACACATAAAAAAATCTTTTTCATTTTCCAATTTTTTAATACCTCATTTTAAATTTTAAATTTAATTTTTTTAAATGGCAACCCTTTTGAAACAAGATGGCGAATAAAGCTGGCCAACGAACTCGGTCGAGACATTGGTATGTACTACGTACAGACCAAGTAATATCCAAATCGATTCATAAATACGTTTGTTATCGCGTGACAAAAATCAGGTCGTTTTAAAATGTCAGCCACAATAGAAATTCAAAACGCTATAACTCAGCCATTTTTTTAGATATAGACGAAACAAAAACTGTTCCGGGATCTTTGTATTAAGGTCAAACACATACAAAAAAAATCTTTTTCATTTTCTAATATTTTGGTATCTCATTTTAAATTTTAAATTTTTAAAAATTTTTTAAATGGCCGCCATTTTGAAACAAGATGGCGGATGAAGCTGGCCAACGAACTCGGTTGAGATATTTGTATGTACTATGTACACACCAAAGTACATCCAAATCGGTTCATAAATGCGCCTGTTATCACGTGACAAATATCAGGACGTTTCAAAATGTCAGCCACGCTAGAAATTCAAAATGCTATAAGTCAGCCATTTTTTGAGATATAGACGAAACAAAAACTGCTCCCGAATCTTTGTATCAAGGTCAAATACACAAAAAAAAATATTTTTTCAATTTTCAATTTTTTGGTACCACATTTCAAATTAAAATTTTTCTTAAAATTTAAATGGCTGCCATTTTTAAACAAGATGACGGATGAAGCTGGCCAACGAACTCGGTCGAGACATTGGTATGTACTATGTACAAACGAAGTTACATCCAAATCGGTTCATAAATACGCCTTTTATCGCGTGACAAAATTCAGGACGTTTCAAAATGTCAGCCACGCTAGAAATTCAAAATGCTATAACTCAGCCCTTTTTTAAGATATAGACGAAACAAAAACTGCTCCGGAATCTTTGTATAAAGGTCAAATACATAAGAAAAAAATATGTTTCCATTTTCAATTCTTTGGTACCACATTTCAAATTTAAAATTTTTAAGAAAATTTTAAATGGCCGCCATTTTGAAACAAAATGGCGGATGAAGCTGGCCAACGAACTCGGTCGAGACATTGGTATGTACTATGTACATACCGAATTACATCCAAATCGGTTCATAAATTCGAGAGTTACAGTATGACAAATCTCAGATATATATATATATATCAACTTTTGAACGGAGGGTGGTTTCGAGGTCTGGGGGTCATGATCGATGAAAATATACCAAAATGTTTTGAAATAGCTTTCCTCCGAACGGCTGCAATAGGTAGCTTTTTGTAATGAAAGCTACCTAATAGAATAAAGAAAAGATATTCGCAATTTTACAGACGATTTTGCGTGTTGTGATTTTTAATGACTGGATGAAGAAATAACAACATCAGCTAATTTGCATTTTCGGGAACGCACACTGTTAAAAATTCGCAGCATTCTGTCCAGTCATTTGACCGTTTTTATCGAAAACGGTTTCACAACCGTAATTTAACACTATTCTGACCATATTATTGGCCATTTTATGGTCAGAGTATAGTTCAATTATGGTTATGAAACCGTTTTTTCAAAAACGGTCAAATGACTGGACAGAATGCTGCGAATATTTAACATTGCATTTTTTATCTAAAATTAAAATAGAAACGTTTCTCTGGTTCATTCTGGAGACGTTAATTAAAGTTGGTGATTCTATAACATAAAACCAGATTCAAGAGTTTTAGATACATCAACTGTTATTTGTTGAACATGTGTTTTCATTTTGAGAAATTGTTTCAGTGTTGAAAAAGATGCAGTGAGATTTTTATCTTTTATTAGAGCCTTGAGCACAACTGGAATTTTCCGGAACTTTCTGGGTAATACGAATTATTATTATCATTATTATTATTATTATTTAATTGGCAAGGGAAGCTATCGACTTGTCAGCGAATATCCTCATGAAACTTTAAGAGATGAAAAAGCATCTGAGCAGTACTAATGTAACTTAAGGGTAGATTAAAATGACCGTTCTAGTAAAAGTTTTTGGAAATTTTTTATTCTTTTATTTGAATGAGCAACCATTTCAGATTCCAAACATGTTCCAGTTGTATTCCTAGGATTAATAGAAGAGGAGTTAAGGGTCAATTTAATAAACAGAAAGTAATGAGTCAAATACTGGAAGTGGGCGTAGTGAGGCCAGGAGAAATGTAAACAAGGTTTCTACGAATGATTTTCTTTCTTCTGTAAAAACATTAACAAGCTTTAATTGACAGTTCTAGATTAATTTTATAGATAAGAAACAGTACAGAGAAGAATTCTTTAAATCCGATTTCTGGAAAATCAATGTTCTTTTATTTCCACGCTCAATAAACTCCATTACATAAAACGATTTAAACATATTTCAGTGAAATTTCGTCAGAATGCTTTGTCTATTACACACTATGTTCTGAACTAGAATCTAAGCTCTATGTGTTAATGTAATTATTAGGTAGATTTCGTACTAAATTCTAACTATTGGGATCTCCCCTATGTTGAAATATCAGAAAAATTTTTGCAGATCTTCACCGATCATGACCCCTAGAACCCAAAACCACACCTAGTAAAAAACTTTATCTATCTATCTATCTACCTATATCACTTTTTTATGGACACGATAACTTCCATAATTCTGCATAAATCTTTTCCAAACTGATACATAAAATCAAAGGGAATAAAATCTCGGTCAAGTTCGTTAATGGGCAAAATTGGACCAAATGGGTAGAAATAGAGAGGGATTTTGTGAAAAACAAAAAAACCGCATAACTTCTTAATTATAATACATATCGACTCAGTTTAAAGTTATTATTACTTCTAAAAAATTGGCCAAAAAATGTATGACAGATTTTGAATAAAATTAAAAATGGACTCAAGGGGAGCAAGAAATAGGGTTTTGGGTAGAAAAAAAACCATAACTTCGTCAATTCTCAAGATATCAAATCCAATTTTTTTTACAAATTGTATTAATACTATATACAACTTTTATATTGACAAGTTTTTGATAGGCCTAATTCTTAATGCAAAAAATAAAAAATAAAAACGAAAACAAAAAAGGGGTGTTGAAGAAGAAAAAAATCCATAACTTTGTCAATTAACAAGATATCAAATTCGCATGAATTTATTATATATCTTCTTAATATTGTCTATAATTTTTACACCGACAAGTTTTTGATAGGACCAACGTTTACAGCTAAAAATAAATTTAAAATTGCATCCAGGCTGACGAAAAAAATATCGTATGAAGGATGTACTCAAATACAAACTGCTTGTTTTCTGACTCATTTTTAAAAAATGTTCACTTTAAAACGCATCAAATTGGTAGGATCTCTTATTCAGAAACTATATAATGTGCCGTAATGGTTGATTTTTTGATAGAGGCAAAATATAGTTTTTAAAATGATGTCAAAATGAGCATTTTGAACAGAATATATTGAAGTGATTGTGTTGGAAACGGAAAATATGGTCCGAGGGAAAAAATAATTTTTATAAATTAAGTTCTAATTAATTGAACGAAAAAAAAACATAAGTTGCTTATAAATGTCTTAAAAAATCACGTCAGCAAGTTTCATGTTTTTCCTTTTAAAAATGAATCCTAAAATGTGTCAGAAAATTTCGAGTTGTTGAGCATGGAAAAATATTTTTTGAATACTGGCCTCAACACGATTCTGATAAAACAAAATCTTATATAAAAATGAAATTAAAAACTTTTCAAAAGTGCCAGATAAAACTGCTAAAATGGGTTTATCTCTAATCATGATTTAGTTTTTGTTGTTGAAATTAGTACTTATCTTCGAAATCTACCTGGGAGCCGAGCCGTCAGGGATTTTTTTTATATGTACTCGAACATAGAAAAAAGTTATTTTTTTATTTAAAAAAATAATGTATCTTTCGACATATTTTGAAATATTTCAGTTAATTTTACAGATATTGTAAAACTCCTAGTTCAGTGCGCAGGTAAGCGTAATAGTAGTACGTAGTACAATTGAAATTGAAATATAATTAGTTGAATTGCGTGTGTTCTGTCCAGGGCCTAAACTAGCCTTTTTTGCACCCGGGGCAAGCATGGATTTTGGCGAGCCCCCCCCCCCCCCCTCTCTTCACGCAAAGTATATTTACAAAGAGAATTTTACTAATTTTCTAATAGCTGACTTATTTTAAAATTTAAAATATGTAATCGTAAAACATATAATCCTGAACTACGTAATCTACAATGGCGAATCCAAGGGGGAGGTCACGGGGTCATGACTCCCCTCTGAACACCAACAAAAATATTCTAAAGATCATTTTTAAAAATTAAATATACAGTTAGAGTCCCGATTAACCGAGTCCTGCTTAACCGAGTTTCCGCTTCCACCGAGTTATTTTCTTCAGGTGCACTGCTGTCTTCTATTATAATGAAACAGCCATTATAAATGAAGTGTTAGGTGAAGATGAAAGAGCAGTCGTAAAAAGTTAGAACTCTGATTTTCTGGTCAGATTGGGAAGAAAAAAATGGCCATAATTTTTTTTTTTTTTGAAAAAAAAAAAAAAATATATGGCCATTTTTTTTTCTTCCCATTCTGACCAGAAAATCAGAGTTCTAACTTTTTACGGCTGCTCTTTCATCTTCACCTATCACTTCATTTATAATGGCCGTTTCATAATAATAGAAGCCATCAGTCCATCAGAAGAAAATGATCCATTCCAAAAATATAATCCTTCATTTAGCGCCCCTTCGTTCTGGCGCCCAGGGCACATGCCCCCTCTGCCCCCCCCCCCCCCCCTAGTTTCAGACCTGATTCTGTCTGGCGTAAGCATGAAATGTTGCTTTAAAAATGGTAAACAAAAAAATAAAATAATAATAAAAATTAAAGTTATGAAGATGTTATCAGGATTTTATGTTTTTTTTCACCATTCTGTATTACAATTGAACTAAAAATATGTGCATTTATTTAATATTGTACATTTTTTTAGGCGCTCCGAATGTAGGCAGATATACAGTAAAACCTTCCTAAAGTGACCACGTTCCGTTCCAATAAAAATTGGTCGCTCCGAGAGGTAGTCTCTTAATGGAGGTCATGTTTAAATCTAGATTTTAATTGTTGAAAAAAAGTTGTTTTATTAATGTTAATTTAATGTTATTAAATTACAACATTACAATTAATGTTACTAAAATTTATTTTTCACATTAGGAAAAAATATGAAAACTTAAGTATCAAAAGAAAAATTAATCTCATAAGTTAATTCCCACAGAGTATAAAAAGTGAATATGTTGACGTTTCCTTTGATTTTACAATTTTATCTTTTATAACGCTTATTTCCAAGTTTTTTCAAAGTTCAATAAATAAATGCAATTTTTTTGGACGGAAACAAATAGTGAGGATTTCATTAATTAATTTATTTCTTTTAGAGTTTCCTGACAGAACATGGCAGGGAAGTTTATTGACCGTCATTCTTAATTTGTCATCAGAGTTATATCCATTGCCTAAAAAGGCACAAAGGGGGTTTAAGCACTTAAAAGTTACCGAAAAAAAATCTAAACTTATAGAAGTTTGATGAATAATGCGCTCTCCGGAATTATTTTTCTAATAAAACCTTCTTCAAGCGACCAGGAAAAAACGGATTTTGTTTCATTTTCTTCAAAGAAATAGGTAGCCCATGGAGAGAGTTCAACTGGGAAGGTCTCTGAATGGAGGTAAAATTAGTATTGAGACTATGGGAATAAATTTCGTTCAATGAAAAAATGGTCGTTCAGGGAGGTAGTCGCTTAATGGAGATGGTCGCACAGGGAGGTTTCACTGTACATTAAAGCACCTTTTGAAATCACAAATTATAAGTAAAAGTGACCCTAATATGGAATGCAATAACACCACATCTAATTAACTTTTAAATATCAAATTTGAAGTATAAGGTGACATAGCCAGTAGTTAATCAATTTTTTTAAATATTGCACCATTTTAGGCGGAAATGACTTTTATACATAGCACTAGACATAATATGTGTTTTTTTTTTAATGTTGGTGCACCTGTTGTCACACTGTTTTTAGCTGTCTGCTTTAAGAGATGCCATTTTTTATATTAGAAAGTGTAAACATTTAGTTTTTGATTAGTTGGAGACAATTACGGTAAGTTAAAATAATCCACTTCCATCTTGCTTATTTTAACTAATGGTTTTATAAGAATTATTGTTAATCACAACCCAATGATGAAATTTTAAAGATTAATTTTTAGATTTTCGATTGACTTCTTCTGATCAACCACTGGGGAAATGGCAATTAAAAAACTATATTCGTCCGTTCAGCACAAATCTTGCAATCTAATTTTAACAAACTTCCTGTTCAAAAGTTGACCTAATTTTTGGTAGTGTAACATATTTCCGGTGATAATACAATATTCTGTAAAAAACATATTGAAATTTGCCTCCGCCATCCTTCAGGAGTACAAAACATTTGTTCAATAAGGGTACCGATAATAAGTAGTATAATAAGGGTATAATTGAACCGTGGCATGGTTGGTAAATGCGCTATCTTTCAATTCCGCGCAGGGGTGAATGGATTTGGGTTCGAATAAACGGCATAAAATCATAAAGAATGCAAACTAAAAGGAGTACCTTTATTTTATTTTTTATTTAACTAATATTTAAGTTGTAGCCATCGTTCGGATGTTTGTAACCCTTTCGGGACCAGGGGTGCATCTGAGAACCTTCAAAAGCTGCTTTGTTTTTGGTACCAATAATAAATAAAAGTAATATTGCGCTATTTAATACTAGCATTTCCGTTATTAAATAAGTAGAGAGATTAGTTTTAAACAAGAAAGAAAAATCATGCGTTAAGCATAGATTATGAAACACTTTCCAACACTTCCTGAATGTTGTAACAAAACTTCGTTATTTAGGGAAATAAGGAATATAAAATAATTAATTAATATTTTAGAAAACTCATCAAATAGCATTTGAAAAACTGGTTTCAGCAGTTACCGTCCATAGCAAATATGTATTCCAATTCTTTTGAACAGCCCTGTATTTGATCTGTAGGTCGATATATATACTATATCATGGGGAAATTTAGTTTAGCAAGAAAACGCATAACAGGTTGAAATTTCGCTTTCAGCAGTTTATACTAATGGATGGAAACATACTTGTATACTTTTGTACAACTCTGTAGTTAACCTAGTACCTTTATTACATACCACTATTTAGCTAAAGTTTAATTCAAACTAAAACACTCTTAAAACTACTGAAATCACTAATGGATGGAAACATACTTGTATACTTTTGTACAACTCTGTAGTTAACCTAGTACCTTTATTACATACCACTATTTAGCTAAAGTTTAATTCAAACTAAAACACTCTTAAAACTACTGAAATCACATTTCTAGAAATTATCATTTATAGACGGCCATGTGTACAATTCTTTGCGTGACCCTGCATATCATTATGTTCTACAAACATTTCTTAGTAAACTAAATGCAGTTCATCGAAAAAATGCATAACTCATTTAAAAACCAATTTTAAGCAATTTGCACTCATACCCAGTAACCATTATGAATTCTTTAGTGTAGTCCTGTATATGAATTATAACATTTATATACACCATATACTATGCATAAATATAGTGAAGCATAAAAGCGCTCAACATAATTAAAACTGCATTTCCAGAAATCATCGCTACTTTACAGTACTTCGGATACAATATAGTATCTGAAATAATGTGTGTGTCCCTGTAAACACTATGCACTTCGTATTATACGTGAAATAAGTTATATTAAACCTCAGCGACGTATATCAATTTCATTATACATGAAATAATTTAACATAATTAAAATACGCCGTAAAACAATTCCCTCCATCCCTATATCATTAGGTAACGGAATACTTTTGTATGGCCCTGTAGATCAATAATAACTATTCTTTGCACCGCATATTCTACAGAATGCATATTTTAGTGCACTTGATAAATGCATATGAATTTTTTATGTTTGAAAGCATGTAACATCATTAAAAATCATTTGAAACGATTTTTTCACATAGACCGTAATGTAACGGAAAACTTTTGACTGCCCCTGTAAATAAACTAAACATTCTACAAGCTTCATTTCAAATAGGGAACGTGCCATAGTAAACATCAATAACATCGAAAAACTTCAGGTCAATCTGACTAAATTTACTGGAGTTAGAGCGCGGACAGATAGATAGACAAACCGAAGTTATAAACACTTTTCAACTTTGTTGGAAAGCGTTAAAAAGACACAACTGCTACATGGTAGCTGGTTTTTCAGTGCACTATCTGGCACTTCATGTGATTGGTACAGGTGAAAACCCGATCCAAATTGCAGCCACAATTAAAAAAACCTAATTATTGAGTTATGGCACTTTTGAAGCAAGAGTTCGATAAGCATCCATTTTACCACTGATTTCAACAATATAGCGAGTTTTTGAAAATCAACTATTTCGTCTGTTGCTGATATGGGGCATTCTCACAATCTTTGAATTTTATGCCCCTGAATAATAATTTTTATTTTAGTACATATTATTGTGTTTTTTTTTTTTTTTTTTTTTTTTTTTTTCATATACTGGGGAACATCCCATTGTATGGTTGCATAACAATATTAACGAGATAAATAAGTTTTGGACAATGTTGGAGGTTCAAATAAAAAAAAAAAAACTCCTATACCGTCCCATGTCCTTGATGCTGATTTTTAAGTTTGGAGCTGTCTGTATAAAATTGTTTCAATAAACGTGATTCGATGTCATTTTTGTCCAAACTGGGGCAATTGTTTTATATAAAATGTAGCAAAAAATTAACCTGCTCAAATTTTTACGGTTGATATTATTTTTTTTTAATCTGTCCCTGGGTTTTAGATTCCTTACCGTCCCTATTCTAAAACTATACAGAAAATCCCTTCAGATGCAGCCACAGAGTTTTTTTTAAAGTTTTTTCTCATGCAGAAGTATGCTAGAGAAAGAATGTCTAAAATTCTTTGACAAGAAATTTACTGCAGAATTTAAATATCAATTTCAAGCATCGTGGCTTTATTGGTAGTCTTACCGTCTTTAAGGTTCATTCCTGCACTTTTCGAGGTAAATTAATTTTTTTTATTATTATTATTATTTAATCCAGTGTAAATGACTGTTTCTAAAAATCAATGAACATTTTGGCTATCACTTAGTCTTAACAAGATTTGTCTAAAATTACTGGTAATTTTCCTTACGGTCCCACCCTTACCATCCCTTTTTTTCCATTACCGTAACTTTTTTCCTGTAGAATCTCCTTTTTTTTCCTTTCGTCACTTCTTTAGCACCCCTTTAAGACAATGTTATACCAAACGTTTTTACTAAAAATACTACATTGTTATTATTTCTCATTTGAATGTCCTGTGGGTATTATACAAATTCATTATAAGTAAAAATTTAGAAGAAAATATAAAGTTATAGTGGTAAAATTGATAGGAAATTTAAACTCGGAAGTTTAACTTAAACCACAGTGAAATAAAAACATTTTCTCTGCTGAGCATTTTTTCTTTATTTCAAATCATTAAGGCATTCGTCTATCAGAACAAAATGTTATTATAGTAAGTTTAATTTCACCAGATTTTTATTCCCGAAAGTCAAAAATTGTGAGAATGCCCCATATATCATTTTACTACATTGTTATTATTTCTCATTTGAATGTCCTGTGGGTATTATACAAATTCATTATAAGTAAAAATTTAGAAGAAAATATAAAGTTATAGTGGTAAAATTGATATGTCTTAGAACATTGTTCTTATATAGAAATAAACTTGCTTCCGTGTATTTAAAATAATTTCTATTTCTATTGTGATTTATCAGTGTTTAGGTTTAGGGTTGAGTGACGCCATTTTAGCTTTACCTCTTCGATCTCTTGGTCCCCGTACGGAGACCTCTGGTTTTTTTTTTTTTTCTTATAAAAACTAAAATGTCCGATTTTTTTTACATTTTCACATCACTTCTTAATAGCTGAATGTATTTTTTTGCTTTCAAAGCAAACAAATAAATGGCAACATCTAAACTGATTCCCACATAAATAAATGTTTATTTTTCTTCATCTGAGTTTGCAAAATGTCTAAAAATGATCAAAAGACAGTATGACCAAGAAAGTGAAAATTTTTCATATGTATTTAACTTAAATCTTTTTCAATAAAAAATTTTGATGATTTGAAGATTAGTTACTTGTTTAAAACTCTTAAATTTGTGATTGCGTTAATTTAGGTTAATGGTTATTAAATTAATGTTTTTAAGGGGGTTGTAGTTTTAGATCCATATTTTTGAACTTAATTACTAAGCGCCTAAAGAACCAATTTCAGAAAATATATTTTTCCTGCCATTCATTTTGTTTGGAAAAAACCAATCAATAAGCATTTGCATTATTATTTTAGCTTCGGAACTGAAGAGTTTAAAGAAAGTAATATTTTTAATATAATTAAATGTCAGATGTACGAATTCACGTCACATGTCAACACATACGAATCACATAGCATTTGCATTATTATTTTAGCTTCGGAACTGAAGAGTTTAAAGAAAGTAATATTTTTAATATAATTAAATGTCAGATGTACGAATTCACGTCACATGTCAACACATACGAATCATCTAAATTAACTGAATTTAGATTGAAACTGATATAAATAATTTTTAGGTTAGTTGTTCACAACAACGCATGATGAAAATTCTATTCTGTATAAGTTTTTTTTTCTTTTAATTCTGCATTTTAGATAGCTATCTTAGCTATTTAACTGAATAAACGAATCAAACGCCTAAACAAATTTAACTCGATTGAGCTAAGAATTATTTATTAAGAAGTAATATTTTTTAATTTTTTTTTTAAAATTCCTTTTCTTTTTAAACAAATCAATAAAATAAAGACACAAAAATCATTACATTAAGACAGTGTTATGATAGCATTATTTTTAACTGCAAAGAGTTTAAAATTTTAACTCATAAAATTTGGATGCACCATATTGTTTGCGTACATATACTATAGTTATGCTACGGAAATTTATTAGAATGAAAGAGGGGGGAGGGGGATGGGAGAGAGAGAGAGAATTTTCTAAACTTTTATATTTTGCTATAACATGGCAATACATGTATTTTAAAAAGTGCTAATTATGTTTATCATTTGCATCGTTTCAATTTCTCTTGCAAATATATGTAACAATCAATTGAATAAAAACAGAAATCAATAAAATAAAAACACAAAAATCAAAACATTAAGACAATGTTACAACAGCATTAGCTTTATTTTTAAGTGTAAAATGTAAAAAAAAAAAAAAAAAGAAAAAAATTAACTCACAAAATGTGGATGCGCTATATTTTTGCGTATCTTCAGTAGTTATATTACGGAAATTTATTAAAATGAAACGAGGGGGAATATTTTAAACTTTTATATTTTGCTATAACATAACAATACGTGTATTTTCAAAAGTGCTAATTATGTTACTGTTGTTCTTTTCTTATATCTTACTTTCTAAATAAATAAAGAAAATAAAGAAACAAAAATCATTACATTAAGACAATTTTATGACAAAATTAATTTTATTTTTAACTGTAAAATGTTAAAAAATTTAACTCACAAATTGTGGAGGTGCCATATTTTATGCGTAGCTACTCTAGTTATACTACGGAAATTTATTAGAATTAAAGAGGGTGGAGGAGAATTTTTTAAACTTTTATATTTTCCTATTAATATAACAATACATATACTTAAAAAAAGTTATTATCTTACTCATTTGTTTCCTTACAATTTCTCTAGCTGATATACCTAACAATCAATAACATAAAAACACAAAAAACATTACATTAAGACAATGTTATGATAGTATTAGCTTTATTTTTAACTGTAAAGTCTTAAAAAAAAAAATTTACTCACAAAATGTGGAAGCGCCATATCTTTTGCGTACCTTCAGTAATTATACTACGGGAATTTATTCGATTGAATTGAGAGGAGGATTTCTAAGCTTTTATATTTTGCTATAACATAACAATACCTATATTTAAAAAAGTGCTAATTATGTTACTCATTCGTTCATTTCGTTTCAATTCTTCTAGCAGATATATGTAGCAGCTACAATAATTAATGATAATGATGATGCATGCCGAAAATAAAGCACTCATTTTACTGCATTGAACATAAAGGAGGAGCATAATTCAGGAATTCCCGAAGCAATCATTTGTCTCACAATGGAGTTTAGACAATTAATTTTGAAACTTTGACTTAAACTCCTCCCGTAAAAGTGTTACGCATCACAGATACAATTTCACGGTGTCGTATTCAATTAGCCATTAACATGTGCCGCGTATACATGTATTTCGGCCACTCAAAATAGCCTCATATTTTCTCATTTGTGATCATGCTAATTACATCACAGGCTATTAAGCTGTCCCAGAAACTGTTCTGAAAATGTTAGAGTAATAAATAACTTTTAGTGAATAGGCGTATACCATTTTATAAAACAGCTCAAACAAATGTATTCTGCAGCTTATTTTTTAATGTACATTATTTATTTACATTTTTTTACAATGAAGGGTTAAAACGCTGAAATGGCAATAAAAAATAATAATAATAAAACAAATTTTCAGATTAAAAAAAAAAAAAAAACAGACTAGAAAACAGGAATTCTGCTTCTTCAGAATTTATAGTGTTGTCCCCGATGAAAAAAAAATGTATATATAAATAGTACAAAACATATTTAAATTTTAAGACTTAAAGCACACACTTTTATTTTATGTAAAATGACGTCATTCGCATC
This sequence comes from Maratus speciosus, assembly GCA_963932465.1. NCBI lineage: Eukaryota > Metazoa > Arthropoda > Arachnida > Araneae > Salticidae > Maratus > Maratus speciosus. The sequence goes on from OZ010789.1 coordinate 145,627,463, forward strand.
CGCTTAAGAATTCCACATTTACAATCCACTTTTAAACATCTACAGTAAAGCATGCATAGGATGTCACTATCTCAAAATAATATATAAATGCAGCAAAAAGATGCCGTCATTACAGAAACTCAACAATTAAAAAAAATAATAATAATAATAAATAAACGGCTATCTAATGATTCGTAGCTCTTCATTTGTTTGTAACATTAATATAGACGATTTCAGTCCTGACGTTTTGGTTGGAAGCTGACTCCAAACAAACGGTTGCTGTGTTGTATGTTCTATTTTGTTTGTGTGTTGCAGCTATATCTTATATCTATATCTCACATATAAGTGTTTTAATACTTGATATGTACTGGTAACATTTTCCACGATTTATATTTAAAAAGAAATGACGCATAGCAACCGTTTGTTTGGAGTCAGTTTCCAACCAAAATGTCATGACTGACGTCACACTGAAAGCGTCTATAAATACTTAAAATTAAATATAGTTTATAATAGCTCCAGATTTTAACAGAAATTATTCTTTTATATTTTTTCAAAATAGCACGTATTTTTATTACATTTTCTTTCGGTTGTTATGAGAAAATAGTAACAAAAAGATATAATTGCTATTTTTCAACTATTTTCCCTTTACTTTCTATATAAATGGGGTACTTGAGTTGCCAAAATTAAACAAATGGTGCTAAAAACTACAAAAAAATTAATATTTCAAAAATAAATGGAGATACATTTTTCAAACTAATTGCATTTAAAAGTACTTTTTTTTCCAATACGACGGTATAAATATTGAGAATGTGCGACGCTTAGAAGTTTAAAAAATTGCTATAAAGTATTTTATCGTACTGCTTTTTTTTTTTTTTTTCTTACGGCTGGGTTCTGTAAGGTAACGTTATTTTTTGGAGTCGATACAAAATAAGCTGGGAGAAAGAAATAGCATACCGTACTGGGGGCTAATAAAAAAAATTAAGAATCCATATGACTGCAGATTTTTTAAAAATCATATCTGGATGTTTCACTTTTTCTCACTGCTAATTATGTATTTTTATTATTTTTTTTAAATATTTTTGGTACGATAAACATTAAGTAGGTTTATAATCAACAATTAAATGGTGTAGATATTTTAAATCGTTTAATTTATTATGAGAGTATTGCAGACATATACAGGGTGAGTGCAAATGATGGACCCGACTTAAAAAATCATATTTGCGAAAAAATTGCACATATTACAATAAGTGATACATGAATTTAAAGGGAAATATACCAATTTTGCAAATCCTACTATTAATTCACACTCTCCGTATATATATATCTTGTTCAAATTTTCAATCGTTAATAAAATAATTATTATTCATCCACTCAAGTTCAAATACATATATTTTTTTTTAACTTTTAGTGGATGACACTTGATGTTAATACAGATTTTTTTAAAAATATTAACTAATTGATTAAATTTAATTAATTAATTTTAGTTTTATATGGGAAACAAAATGGCGGCCATTGGTTATTGAACAGCATTTAATGCATCTCCATACCTATAAAGTTGGTTACCATAAGAAGGACCCTGTTCTGTCGCCAAATACCGCCACGTTTATCGCCAACGTGGCGATATCTCTAATATTTCACCAAATTCCTATAGACTTCCATTGTAAACCAATACGGTTTACTCGTTTATAGAAAATCAACAAATTCAGATATTTTAATGCAACAAAAACTTATATTAGCTTAAAGGATCATATTAAATTTTTCTTTGATGACCTAAGTAGGAATTGACTTTAATTTATTATTATTATTATTATTACTTGTTTTTTCACTTACAAATGTTCGATGTGTGACCCTCTTGTTACACGGCATGCGTATGCGTCTAATCTGTTATTCAGTTGTTAAAACATTGTATAGAATCACTCTATCAATGGTTCTGAATGTTGCAGAAATGGTTCGTTAAGTTCTGGCAGTGTTTTCGGCTACATAAACAATGTCTTTGGTACTGCCAGTAAACTTTCCTCCACAATAAACGTCCACACATATAATAACTTTAAAAAGTATATAAAATAAATATTTTGTGAAAATATCCCATCCATCCCCCATCTCCCCTACTCATAAAAGAAACATGTTTCTATGTCTGTATGTTTGTGTGCTAGTGATGGCTAGGGAAATCTACCACACTTAGAAATCTAAAAATTTTGATGAGGATAGATAAAAGCAGGCCCGAATGCACCTGAGGATAACGCTTTTTAATTTTTTTATAACTAGCCGAGGTATTAATTAAAAACCATTTGAACATCGCAAATTGGCGCGATGGCGCAGTTGTCCAGCCAAAACCATATTTCTGAAAACCTTCAAGAAGAGAATATGAACGCGTGGGAAAAAATTCCGATTTTTTGCATTTTGAAACTCCCACATCAGCTCTCTACATTGAAATATGAATATTTACTTATTTCTGCTACCTTTGCTTTTCTAACAATGATTTTGTTTTTAATATTTATCGTTTAAAAAAATATGTATTTCTTAATGTCAATTTTGTGTTTCTCGCTTTTTCTGCACTTTTAAAAAATCCGCATCCGCTTTCCAAATCGAAATACAAAAAACAAAAACAAAAAGTACCCCTTATTTATGATACTCTTTCCGTTTTAAAAACGTCCTCAGTTTTAAAATAATATTATTTATCGTTTGAAAAGTTTACTTTCTGAATGCCCATATTTTTCGTTTTTAATGCAGATTTAAAATTTCTAACCCGATTCCTAAATTATATATATATATAAAATAAAAATAAAATAAAAATAAAATAAAAATAAAAAAAATAAAAAATAAATAAATAAATTTACAAAGCTCTGATTTTTTTTTTCCGGTGCAAACTATGCCTTCACTTTAAAAAAAAATTAATATTTATTATTTCAAAAAAAGTTATTTTCTGGAAGTCCGTTCACGAATTCGCCAGATTTTTTTCCACAAGACTTTTCAAGTATCATTTTATATTGATTCATTTTTTGGCAATTCATAGTATTAAAAATTAAAAGAGGAAGGGGAAGACGTTTTATACTATTTAAGTTTTTTATGGAACTTTTGTTCAGAATTAGAGGTTTAATATAACTGTCAGAAATTAAATCTACAATCAATATAACAAATGTCCTTAGTTCGTTTGAGTAGATTTTTGTTTGAAAATATATAATCACACAAATTTTGGACTCTGCCTAGGGCAGTGAACCCCCTTCATTATGTTCCTTTGGAAAGATTTTCGGTTAAAAATATAAACTCAAAACAGACTGGAACGTTCGTGGCACGCCCTGTGTACGCTGCCGAAAGCAGTGGGGATCTCCACTCTAGGCTCGTTTGGAAAGATTTTCATTTAAAAATATAAAATCATCCAACACTGATATTATGTATATTTAAGGTTATTATCACGTGTCTGGAGAACGCCAAGCGGGTCAGGTAATTATAGAATATTTTCTACTTGCAAATTTTGAATTATTTTCATTTGTAATTATTTGTGTTAATGAAATATATGTCAGAGGATAATAATAAAAAAACAAAAATGATTTCAAAATAAATTAACTCAAACCTTCTTATAATTTCATCCAATAGAAATGCATATTTTTGTGTAAATTTATTGAATATATTGACACAAATAGTAGTATAAAAAGTAAACAAGTATTTTTCAAAATAAAACCCTCATTTCACATGCATTTTTTTATCTATTTAATCTATTTTAATCTATTTTAATTTCTGTACGCGTAAATATTTTAACTAATATTGGTCAAAAGGTAAATAATCGAAGAAGGCTTTTTATTTTCCTATAGATTCGAAAACATTTTACTCTCCAGTCAATTTTTCTCTGACAACCGTCATTCTTTGACTTTATAATCGATTCAAAACATCAACATTGATGACATTTTCTGAAAAATGACTTTCTTTCATAAGAAAAAGAAAAACTTTGTTCGATTCTATGCAATTTGAATAAGAATATATACATGTTTCATGCATTTGCGATTGAAAATGGTTTCATGACTGTGTCACAAAATGTCGAATTTAGATTTGAAAACTACTTTATGTACTTTTAAAAGAAAAAATATATATTTATAAAATTGAGAGCTCAGCAAATAAATTTATCGTCCAATTTTAAAAGCAATTGTGATGTAACCGCACTATCAGAAATACTTTCTTCAATTAACGGGCATGTTTCTGGCAGCATTGCTACCAGGATTCTTACGTTAATTGACGAATATCCGTCTTTTTTTTTTCTCCGTTACAGGAGGTAAAAGAAAGTTGGGAAAAAAATAAAAATTTCTTACTTTGGAGTCGAACCAGCGATCTCAACATTACGACTCGAGTACGCTAACCACTGGGCTGCAGTTCTGCAGTAGCGAAACGCTTTGAAGTAAATATATTTTCTTGAAATGGGTATGGCTTGATCAATTTCTTTAAAAAGCTTATAATTTTGAAGTTAATTTTGGGAAGATTTCGTCTTTAAGGGCAGTTGGAAGTCAAATTTGTGAAAAAAGACTTATTTTAAAATTTTTTTAAATATTTTGAATCTTTTATTTTCCCTCTTTCGAATTATATATTACTTTTGTTTCTACGACAACAAGAAGTTAAAAAATTTTAAGTAATTCAGTTTGCTTACATCATGCATAAACATTACATACGTAAACTTTAAACACAATTTTCTCAAAACGCGGATTTTTGAACTTCGATGTACCTTTTTATAGAAACTACCACATATTATTATTTGCAATCTTACCAGAATATTTCACACCTATCCCTGATCAATCTGAAGTGAACTTTTGTTACAAACATTTGTGCAAAATTTTTATAAAAAAGTTTTTCTTTGGAAAAATGAAAGTTTTTTGTTGTTTAAAAGTGTAGATTTAAAAAAAAATAACTAAAGAATATCTGTTTATATAGTTGACTTCACTTATAGGAATTTTTCATATTATGTATATAAAAACTTATTCTAATTGGTAAACAAATCATATTAGAGATACCATAAAAGTTCGACCAGAATCGTCCGGGATAGCTCAGATTGCAGAGCACTGGCGGCTTCTGCCAGGAGGTCCCGGGTTCGAATCCTGGTCCGGACATTTTTCTCCCAGTTGGAAATTTACATCTAATATGATTTGTTTATCAATTAGAATAATTGTGTTAAAATTAATTTAGTGTAATTTCGTATCCAGCGATTTCTGGAGTTCCATTACCTGAGATTTATTCTGTTGAGCTGAACCAGGTTTCAGACCAGATGCTGTAATCTTCAAAGTTAGCTGGGTGAAAAAGTTCGACCAGAATCGTCCGGGATAGCTCAGATGGCAGAGCACTGGCGGCTTCTGCCAGGAGGTCCCGGGTTCGAATCCTGGTCCGGACATTTTTCTCCCAGTTGGAAATTTACATCTAATATGATTTGTTTATCAATTAGAATAATTGTGTTAAAATTAATTTAGTGTAATTTCGTATCCAGCGATTTCTGGAGTTCCATTACCTGAGATTTATTCTGTTGAGCTGAGCCAGGTTTCAGACCAGATACTGTAATCTTCAAGGTTAGCTGGGTGAAAAAGTTCGACCAGAATCGTCCGGGATAGCTCAGATGGCGGAGCACTGGCGGCTTCTGCCAGGAGGTCCCGGGTTCGAATCCTGGTCCGGACATTTTTCTCCCAGTTGGAAATTTACATCTAATATGATTTGTTTATCAATTAGAATAATTGTGTTAAAATTAATTTAGTGTAATTTCGTATCCAGCGATTTCTGGAGCTCCATTACCTGAGATTTATTCTGTTGAGCTGAACCAGATTTCAGACCAGATGCTGTAATCATCAAGGTTAGCTGGGTGAAAAAGTTCGACCAGAATCGTCCGGGTTAGCTCAGATGGCAGAGCACTGGCGGCTTCTGCCAGGAGGTCCCGGGTTCGAATCCTGGTCCGGACATTTTTCTCCCAGTTGGAAATTTATATCTAATATGATTTTTTTATCAATTAGAATAATTGTGTTAAAATTAATTTAGTGTAATTTCGTATCCAGCAATTTCTGGAGTTCCATTACCTGAGATTTATTCTGTTGAGCTGAACCAGGTTTCAGACCAGATGCTGTAATCTTCAAGGTTAGCTGGGTGAAAAAGTTCGACCAGAATCGTCCGGGATAGCTTAGATGGCGGAGCACTGGCGGCTTCTGCCAGGAGGTCCCGGGTTCGAATCCTGGTCCGGACATTTTTCTCCCAGTTGGAAATTTACATCTAATATGATTTGTTTATCAATTAGAATAATTGTGTTAAAATTAATTTAGTGTAATTTCGTATCCAGCGATTTCTGGAGTTCCATTACCTGAGATTTATTCTGTTGAGCTGAACCAGGTTTCAGACCAGATGCTGTAATCTTCAAGGTTAGCTGGGTGAAAAAGTTCGACCAGAATCGTCCGGGATTGCTCAGATGGCAGAGCACTGGCGGCTTCTGCCAGGAGGTCCCGGGTTCGAATCCTGGTCCGGACATTTTTCTCCCAGTTGGAAATTTACATCTAATATGATTTGTTTATCAATTAGAATAATTGTGTTAAAATTAATTTAGTATAATTTATTTTAATTATTTTTGAAATGATACACGTCAGTAGGAAATAATAGTTCAGCGATTCGTGCATTTTTATCTGTTACCAAATTTTGTTGTGTTTTGTATTGTTTGTCGCACTTTTTTGGTTAAAAGATCTTTTGACTGCAAGGGTAGACTTAAATTAAAACTTCTTACTCTGCGTTTACATTCTGAAAGTTGGTATACTGTAAATCATTCATGAAATCATTCAAACTAGTTCTGGCTGAATATCTCATGTGCCTGGATCAATTTCGATCTGAAGTAATTATGTCACGTGATCTACCCGCACATCACTGAGAAAAAAAAGCATGGACATGGAAGAAATGTGTCCAGTTCGAACAATATATTATGCGGGAGCATGTCGATTGAACTCGTTCAATAGCATACTCGGCATCTCTACACTGTAAAAAAAAATCTGTAATTCTACAGATGCAAAAATACATGCTTACTAAACTTTCACCTGTAACTGTACGAAAAAAGCTGCAAATCTACAAAACTAGTTTTTGTAAAGCTACAAAAATCTGTAACTTTACAAATGAATCTGCTAAAATTTCAGTAATCTTACTAAACTTTTATTTGTAACCCTGGCTGCAGTTACATGAAAAGATCTCGGAATCCCAGTTTCCAAAAAAATTCTTAGTAACCTTACAGATTTTTTGATTTTCGGCGCAAAAGTGTGTCTGTTACATGAAATTTTGTTGTTGACGTTACATGAAAAGTTCTAGGAATCCCAGTTTCCTAGAAAAACTTTAGTAACTTCCCAGATTTTTTTTTACAGTGTAGAAGAAAAAGAGACGTGGACATGGAAGAAGTCGTTCATTTTAAATGTGTCCGTGATCTACACCGACATCATTAGGAGAAAGAAAGACATGGACATGGTAGAAATATGCCAGTTTGAACCATAACTTATGCGGAACAATGTCGATTGAACCCGTTCACTTGGATACTCGTCATCTCTAGAAGAAAAAGAGACTTGGGCATGGAAGAGATCGTTTTTTTAAATGTGTCAGGTTCGGAACATATCTTTTGTGAAATCTTGTCATTTGTACATGTTTGATCGCCCAAGCTGCAACGCGATGATGAACGGGGTCATTCTTTTTAAGTGTGTCCGATTCGAACCATATCTTTTGTGGAATGATATCATTTAAACTCGTTTTATCACGCAAGCCACAACTCTGGGAGGAAAAGCGATGTGGAGACGCAAGAGATCGTTCATTTCAAATGTGTCCAGTCCGAACCATATCTTTTGCGGAAAGAATGCCATTTGAACTCGCTCGATCGCAATCGTCGAACCTTAATATTTAATGAAAGAACGACAGGAACACGTCCCTCACTTAAAAACGTGTCCGCTTTTAAAGCCTATTCTTTTGAACTGGTTCATTTTGTCACTTTCTTCAAAAATGGATCGGTTTGGTTATGTTCCCGGATGGAATTTAAGAATATGTCTAACACGGCTCCTACATTTTAGTACCCCTATTTAGAGTAGAAATACTTGCGTTGTTTACTTGCGGAATGTTTTCAGTAAATTAGGCAAAAAATATTATTTTAATTCAGTGGTATTAAAATATGGTAGCCGTGAAAGCCCAGTGCATTATTACCATCCTTGTGATGTTTCTAGAGCATAGCAAGAGATCCTGATATCTTGCGTTCCTTCAATGATATTTTAGCTACAAATGCCTATTTCTTTCATTACGGACCTTTCCATCGTCATCATAAATGAGTTGTCTGCCTAATATTACAAATGTATTATATTATGGTGCCTGATATTAGAAATGTATTTTAAAAAGTAGTATGGTACGCTGATATCATAAGATTACTTGCAAAGATTGTGCTATCGCTTCTATTTTTATCACCCACACATTCATTTCTAAATATCGCATAATTTCAGAATTTACATCACCGATTAGAAAAAAAGAATGCACAACTTTTTGTGAATTTTAAATAATTTTCTAGCATGAATTCTCTTAATTTATCTCAAAAATACCACAAGTGGCAGGGATTGCTCATACTTGGTCAAAACAAATTAAAAAGTAAAAAGTATTTTCTTTCTTTAACATTCGATTTATCTTTTGTCCTCTACCAATTATTGCTGCAATGTCTTTTAAGTGAATGTGAATAATATTAAATGCTGAAAAAAAACCCGTTGTTGATCCAAATCACATTTACTTTTAAATGTCATTCAGATGACTAACGACATGATTACGAAAGATTAATCATAATCCCAGGGGCAGTACTGGCCCTAGGTGATATTCCAAGTCATACTTTTTTCGATATTTCAAGACACGTTTATGTGTCTTCCTAACTTAAATGCTTCCTGAAGCAAACATTTAACACCATTTTTTATAATAAATAAATCACTATATACACATTTTTTTAATACTTTAAAAGTTTTACATGTAAAAAAAGTGTTTTTACCGGCATCCTTTAACCAAGCTGCCAAAAAATTGCGATTTTTGCATTATTGATCGACGAAAATTGTTTAAAGACCGATCGATGAAAATCACGAAAGGTTTTTTTTTTTCTTTCAAATGACTGATTGGTAAAAATTGAGATTTTTTTCGTGACCAATAGACGGATTTCGCAATTTTTTTTATCACTTTTTAAATGATAGATTGATAAATATTGAGATTTTTTTTATACTATCAATAAAAATCGCGCTTTTTTGTGAAAAATCAACGAAAATCACAATTTACATTGAAGAAAATCATAACTTTTGCCGTCTTTAAGCATCTGATAATACGTACAGTCGCGGAAAAAAAAGTAAACACCCCCAACTAACTCCTCAACAAATTATCGTAGACAAAAGTTACTGGTACCGAACGATTGTAAATAATGTCTACTTTTAAATGATGTATATAAAATTTTCTTAGGAGGCCATCTACATATTAAAACAAATCCAAATTTCATTTTTTTCAATGGTAATACCCAATTGTAACGAAATATTGCAAATTTTCGGTTCAAACTATCCCTAGGCACCAAATTTCAAATCATTCGAATGATAAGTTTTTGAATTATAAACATTCAAAATTTAATGCTTCTAATGTTAAATTATATTTTCATATTTTTATCTCCTGAAATTATGCTTTTAATGAGCTAATTTTTTGTGTAGCAATAATACTAATATACCCAAACATAAATACGTTGAATTTGCAATTTTTTTAATTTTATGATATGAATTATGAATTATGAATTATGAAATTAATATTCGAAAAAATTATGAATTGCAACCTACAGTTTTTTTTTTTTTTTTTTTTTTTTTTGATGGATTTAGATTTATTAAGTCCTGCTTTATGGAAATCAAAAATTTCACATTTTTCTTCCAAGTAGTTTTCAAATTATGCTTAAAAAACGGCAAAATGATGGTTTAAGGGGCTATCTATGATAGAAGTGAGTAGATATTTTGAAATTTATTCTACTGTCCTGTAATCTAACAGGCTTCATTGACTCCTTAAGTGGCACTTCAGGTGCCTTGATCAAGAAGGGGGCTCTCTCGGTTAACAATCAAGTACGAAACTTCAATTTGGATACAGCCCTTAAAATACGCTCGTTTTAAAATAATTAATTTCTCGGAAACTTATGGTAAGAATTTCACCAAAATTTGTTTTTAGGCTAATTGTAAGTTATAGAGTTAATTTATGCGGTCAGAATTGTGTACTTCTATTGAAAAAAAAAACTAAGTTATGGTTCGGTTTAATATGTAGATGGCCCCCTAAGCAAATTTTATATACATCATTTAAAAGTAAACTTAATTTCTAATCGTTCGGTACCAGTAACTTTCTTCTACGATAATTTGTTGAGGAGTTAGTAGGGGGTGTTTACTTTTTTTTTTCCACGACTGTACATCTACTCCGTATCTGTGTATGGCATTTTGATCGTCCAGTTTAATGATTCTGAATACCGATATAGCACAAAACTCACAACATTGGAGTAATTTTAGGGCAGATTTTCATATTTTAGGACATTTCAACACTCTTTTTTTAATTTCAGAAATTTTAAGAATTTCAGAACGAGCACGACCCCTGTAACCCATAAGACCACACGTAGGCGCTGATCTGTAATCTGTTAACGGAAGCATAGATTGTAATTTTATATTAAACATGAAATTGGTATCAAGCTAAGTTTAGTTGTTCGGTTTAAAGGTAGTTAGTTTAATGTGCGGTTAAAAGGTAGTACGCTCTCAGTTGTCTGTTAGCATTTTTATTTTATTTTAAGTGTAACTTTTTAATGGTTTAACCCTTTGTATCACCTTTTTGCATATCTGCAACATACCCAAAAATCGATGTTGAGTCACAAGTGATCTTTAAAAGACAATTTTATTGACTGCTGCTATCTTTCAAAACAGCAGTTAATAGAAATTGTAGAATTTCTAGCAAATGGTGATGCTGAGTTAATTTTTTAGACCGAGCTTTAATTTGAGCTGTTCCACATGGTTTTTGCTAAAAAAAACTTTGTGAATTTAGTGCAATTAAAAAAGGCTGGAGACGTCCAGAATTATATTTTTCATGTAGATAAATTTATATACTTTACAATTTTGAATTAAAACATTTACAATATTTATGGGAAATATGTAATTTTCTTCTTGCAGATGTCAAACAAACACCTTTAACACTTTACAGCTTTGGACCAGATTATGTATTAAATAGCCTTTACAGATTGATTTTAAAAACAGTAGAATAATTTATCCATCAAGATTTTATTTACTATTCATCATTTGGAAAGCAATAGAGATTTTTTTACGCAGTTAGAATATTTGAAATGATTCAACGTCCATTGAATTACCTAACATTTGGAAAGAGATGCTCTGCAGAATAAGAAACAATAGCAGAAGTTAATTCACGTTCACAAATGTCCATTTTTATTTTATTTTATTTTATGTTTGCACTTGCTCCTCATTATACGTGTGGTCTTTCATTTCTACATCTAAATAAAACATATTTTATTATAATGTTAAATTTTTATTAAACATTTTGCATTTTAAATAAAATCCGTAACAATTTCTTTTAATTTTATTTTTCGATGTGTTTGTACATTTTCAATTTCTAGCTGATATAGCAGTTTTCATTCTTTAACCAAAAGAATTGATTAACAATATTTTTTTTTTTAAATTTTCCGTTACTTTAGTCACGGATGTATTTCTAGATATTATCACTTGAAAATTTGAGGTCTTGGCGCCAAAGACATCGCCAAATTAGAAAATCCCTGCCGGCCCGGCCTACAGCCGGAGGTAGATTTCGAAGTTAAGTATATTAATTGCTCCAACAAAAACTAAATCATGATTAAATATAAATCCACTTTAACAGTTTTATCTGGCCGCTTTTGACGAGTTTTTATTTCATTTTTATATAATAGCTGATTTTATTAGAATCATGTTAAGGCGGTATTAAAAAAATACTTTTCCATGTTCAACAACTCGAAATTTTCTGGCACATTTTTAGATTCATTTATAATAAAAAAAATACGAAACTTGCTGACGTGATTTTTGAAAAGATTTATAAGCGGCATGTGTTCTTGTTTTTCTTTCAATTAATTGAAACTTGATTAATAAACAATTATTTTCTCAGTAGGGTAATATTTTTCTTTCTAACACAATCGCTTCGGGATTTTTTGTTCAAAATGCCCACTTTGACATCTTTTTTTGAAATATATTCTGCCTCTATAAAAAAAATCGATCATTACGGTACATTATATAGTTTCTGAAGAATAGAATGTATGAATACACCCTTAATAAGATGATTTTTATCTTCAACCGCTATGTATTTTTAATTTGTTTTTGCTGTAAGAATTGGTCCTATCAAAAACTTATCTATATAAATGTTGAAGACAATATTAAGAAGAAATATGTTAAATTCATAAGGATTTTACATCTTGTGAATTGACACAGTTATGGAAATTTTTCTTCTTCACCCCCCTTTTTTTTGTTTTCGTTTTTAATTTTTTTGCGGTACGAATTGGTCCTATCAAAAACTTGTGAATATAAAAGTTGTAGATAATATTCAGGAGATGTATAATAAAATTAATTGAATTTGGTATCTTGAGAATTGACGAAGTTATGAATTGTTTTCTCCCAAAAACCCTATTTTTGCGCCTCTTCAGTGCATTTTTAATTTTATCAAAAATCTGTGATGCATAAATTTTTGGCCCTATTTTTAGGAGTAATAAAAAATTTAAACTGATTTGATATGTACAAAATTTAAGAAGTTATGGGGTTTTTTCTATTTTCACAAAACCCCTCCATATTTCCAGCTCCTTGGCCCCATTTTGGCCATTAACGAACTTGAACGAGATTTTATGCCCCTTGATTTTATGTATCAGTTTGGAAGAGATTTGCGCAGAATTGTGGAAGTTATCGTGTCCAGAAGAAAGTGGTATATATAGATAGATACATAGATAGATAGATAGATAGATAGATATAAAGTTTTAGGTAGCTTTCATTACAAAAAGCTACCTATTGCAGCCGTTCGGAGGAAAAAAAATTTTGGTATATTTTCATCGATCATGACCCCCAGACCCCAAAACCACCCTCCGTTCAAAAGTTGATATATATATATATATATATATATATATATATATATATATATATATATATATATATATATATATATATATATATATATATATCCATATATATATATATATATCTGACCTTTGTCATACTGTAACTCTCGAATTTATGAACCGATTTGGATGTAATTCGGTATGTATATAGTACTTACCAATGTCTCGACCGAGTTCGTTGGCCAGCTTCATCCGCCATTTTGTTTCAAAATGGCAGCCATTTAAAATTTTCTTAAAAATTTTAAATTTGAAATGTGGTACCAAAGAATTGAAAATGGAAAAATAATTTTTTTTCTTATGTATTTGACCTTTATACAAAGATTCCGGAGCAGTTTTTGTTTCGTCTATATCTTAAAAAATGGCTGAGTTATAGCATTTTGAATTTCTAGCGTGGCTGACATTTTGAAACGTCCTGAATTTTGTCACGCGATAAAAGGCGTATTTATGACCCGATTTGGATGTAACTTCGTTTGTACATAGTACATACCAATGTCTCGACCGAGTTCGTTGGCTAGCTTCATCTGCCATCTTGTTTAAAAATGGCAGCCATTTAAATTTTTAAGAAAAATTTAAATTTGAAATGCGGTACCAAAAAATTGAAAATTGAAAAAATATTTTTTTTATGTATTTGACCTTGATACAAAGATTCGGGAGCAGTTTTTGTTTCGTCTATATCTCAAAAAATGGCTGAGTTATAGCATTTTGAATTTCTAGCGTGGCTGACATTTTGAAACGTCCTGATATTTGTCACGTGATAACAGGCGTATTTATGAACCAATTTGGATGTACTTTGGTGTGTACATAGTACATACAAATATCTCGACCGAGTTCGTTGACCAGCTTCATCCGCCATCTTGTTTCAAAATGGCGGCCATTTAAAAAATTTAAAAAATTTAAAATTTAAAATGAGATACCAAAATAATATAAAATGAAAAAGATTTTTTTTGTATGTGTTTGACTTTAATACAAAGATCCCGGAACAGTTTTTGTTTTGTCCATATCTAAAAAAATGGCTGAGTTATAGCGTTTTGAATTTCTATTGTGGCTGACATTTTAAAACGACCTGATTTTTGTCACGCGATAACAAACGTATTTATGAACCGATTTGGATGTTACTTGGTCTGTACATAGTACATACCAATGTCTCGACCGAGTTCGTTGGCGAGCTTTATTCGCCATCTTGTTTCAAAAGGGTTGCCATTTAAAAAAATTAAATTTAAAATTTAAAATGAGGTATTAAAAAATTGGAAAATGAAAAAGATTTTTTTATGTGTTTGGCCTTGATACAAAGATTCCGGAGCAGATTTTGTTTCTGAAAATTTGTTCTTTTGTTTATATCTTAAAAAATGGTTGAATTATAGCACTTTGAATTTCTAGCATGGCTAACATTTTGAAACGATCTTGTATTTGTCACGCGATAACACACGTATTCGCCTATTTCCATGTGAGAAAGCATGTGGATAGTATACATCAACATCTCAGCCAAATATAAGTTGCTTTAAATAAAAGCAGCTTGGATAAAGCTGACTAATTTCGTGAAATTCTCATTCATAATGATTTACTATTGATAAAAATTAGTATTGAATCTCCAATATTCGGTTTCCACTAAATTGAGCTTCGTGTGTTTGAATAATATAAGTTGGCTTTTTTAAAATAAGGTATTTGAAAGCTACCTCTTTCTCTCGGCACTGGCCGGAAGGACTTTTTTAGTGAAGGTGGTTTTCGGTTCTAGGGGTCATGATCGGTGTCGATCTGAAAAAAAATTTCAGCAATTCCAACATAGGAACGACGTCAATAGGTAGTATTTCATACGAAATCTACCTAAAAATATGAAATACCTCATGAACAATTAGAAGAGCATTCCACATCAAATCAGGCAGTAAAATATCTTTATGTAACCACCATCACAGATTTTAATGAAAGTGCGTGTGTTTGTTCATACTATTAAGATATGATCACCAGTAATTTTTTTCTCCTAGGTGAAATAGCTTCTGAGGAAAAAATTATCAAAGTTTCAGAAAATTGCCGTGAGTTAACATTCTTGAGCGTTCAATTTTCAAAGGCATCACTTCCTTTATAAAATCATATTTCAATATATAATAAACAAATCATCTTCAGATAATTTAGGCAAGATAAATAACGTACGTAAATTATGAAAAAAAATTACTGTAACGCTTATAACACTTTAAGTGTATCTAAAAAATTTTTTAAACTTTGAAATCGGGATTTTTTTATGAAAAATAATGCATTAACAAAAAAAGCATTATCAACAAAAGGCAGTTTTTTATTAAATTTATTTTTTATTGGGGGATATACTTAAAGGTGTCCTTTACCTGATTATGAAATAAAAATAGTGGGATTTTGGGTGTTTTTAGTAGTATTTTCTATTTAAATATGTTTTGAGGGGCATTCTAAATCAAATCAGGCAGAGTCATTGCACGTTAGCTCCTCTAAGCCATTTAATTTACTGTCGCAAATTTTAATGAAACTGAGTATGTTTATAGCTTATTTAAAGACGTAATCACCATAAAATTTTGAACAAAGTTTTGAGATATTGTGGTTCAAAAATATGAAAAATTTGCACAATCCATTATATTTATACCCTTCAAATAACTATATCTAAAATAGAGAATACATATGCTAAATTTGGTGATGTTATGTCAATAAGATCTAAAAATTAAGAACTTACCTAACAGTGTGTAGGAAACATTTAACATCTGCTGTAATGACAACAAAATTTGATAATAGTTTTACATAATTTTGAATGAATGGAAAAAGTGTGCATGTTTATATTTTATTGAAGTACAGGTGAAAATTTCACAAAGACATTTCTATCTACACAACATCCAGTAACTCATATTCACACACCAACTGATTTTATTCTTATTGATTTTTCGGTTTTGGTGGCAGATGGTCATGAATTAATTAGTTTTGTTAGACGTGCCATTACAGTCAGCATATTAAGTTCGCTGAATTTCTTTCAAATTTCTTTTGACAGATTCGATAAACAACCCACATTTAAAGTGATCATTTGATGTATTTTGAGTTAAAAGCTGACTTTTAAATTCATTATGTCGTTCCGTTGTTATTATCGTCTTAAGATAATAAGTTGTTATTAAGATTTTTAAATGTAAGCTTATTTATTATTTAAATTTTGAACAACTGAAAGTATTTTTTTCCAATATGAGCGATTGTAAGTCGTCGACTGTTGAGCAGTGTACATTGGTAAAGGGACTAGAACTATGTGTCATAAAAGTAGCTATACACGAGAGGTGAAAATAAGTGCAATTGAATCTATTGCAACTACAGAGAAACAAACTTTGTCTCTAAGGAGTGGTGTGAGTGTCTATTTATTAACTGATATCTGTGAGCATCATAAAATATTTTACTTAAAAAAATTTGAATTTCACCAAGAATATTGTTTTGACCCTTTCAAACGTCACAAGAAAAAAATTATAAAAACTCTCCGGAATGTAAGCTTAGATTTCTCAGAGGAAATTAACAAGTTTCCTGTTCTTTTAAAAGCAGTTCCTGGGCAAAAAATATGTGATGCTTGGGGAAAAAATACAGAAATTGTGGAATATAAATACAGACACTATTATTGAAAAGCTGGATACTGATAGTGATAGTGACCAATGTATAGATTACATAGGAACATCAGTTGAAAAGAAAAAACTCTTGCTTCGCTTAATTCATGTCTAACAGACATAGGAGAGTCTCCTCTAAAATTTCACAGTTTGCCTTCACATAGTAGATCTTCTTATGCAAAACGAAAACTTGAATCAGCTTGCTCAAATATAGAAATTAAAGTTAACAAAGTTTTAGAAACAGAAATTAAAATCACGCATCCTTCCTCAATGTTGCCACAAGATGAACAGCAAAAAGTAAATGATATGGATGCACTAATCAATTTAATGAAACAAAAGCTTGAAACTCCAATTACACGAAGAGAGAAAATACAACTTTTAACATTAGCCCCGCCTTCATGGAGTAAAAAGAAAATCATGGAAGAATTCCATGTAAGCAAGTATGCTGTAGAACAGTCAAGAGAACTCTTGAAAGACAAAGGCATTTTAGCTTTACCGGAACCAAGAAAAGGAAAGACAATAAATGAAGACATTGTTTTAGACTTGTACAAAACTTCTATCAGAATTATGATTATTCTAGAATAATGCCAGGGAAAAAAGATTTTGTAAGTGTTTCTAGAAATGTTTACATGCAGGAGAGATTACTGCTTGCTAATTTAAAGGAGTTATATTCTTCATTTAAATCGGAATACACCAACATAAAAATTGGGTTTTCCAAATTCTGAATGCTGCGCCCTAAATGGTGTGTTTTTAAAGGATCATCTGGAACACATTCAGTCTGCGCATGTACGATTCATGAAAAAGTTATTTTTCTTCTCCATGCTTCGAATATTGAAGAAATTTATAAAGATTTGATAGCATACATGGTGTGTTCAACAAAAAATAGAGACTGCATGCTGAGAAATCGTGTCAAATGCCCAATAATAGAAAATTTGAAAACATTTTTACTTGCCAAGTTTGAAGAGTACGACGCTGAGGATGTGATAAGTTATAGTCGGTGGATGTCTACTGATAGAACGAAGCTGATACGATGCACATCAACATATGATGAATATATATATAAATTACTGGAAAAGCTAGAAAAACTTATACCGCATTCATTCATTTCTAGAGAACAATCAAAATTTTTAAAACAAATGAAAATCAACCATGTTCCTGATTTAGCCATTGTTCTTTTAGATTTCAGCGAAAATTACTCCTATATCATTCAAGATGAAGTTCAAGGTTATCATTGGACTAATAACAGTTGTTTTTTACATCCAGTTGTTCTCTACACTCTTGATTCGAAATATGAGAGCAAATTAATAGCTACAAAAATGTGTATAATTTCCAATGACTTAGACCACGATGCTGCATTTGTCTACGAGACACAAAAAGAAATCATAAATTATGTCAAAGAAAATTTTCACGCAATTCAAAAAATTCTTTACTTTAGTGACGGATGTGCAGGCCAATATAAAAACTGCAAAAATTTTCTTAATTTATGTCTTCACAAGGACGATTTTTCTTTAGAGGCATCCTGGGCCTTTTTCGCTACCAGCCATGGAAAATCTCCTTGCGATGGTATAGGTGGAACAGTCAAACGGTTAGCTGCCAGAGAAAGTTTACAAATATCTCCAGAGAATGCCATAAACTCTGTTGAAATGTTTTTTGATTTTTGCACATCAAATATAGATAAAATAATTTTTAAATTAGTTAGAAAAAAAGAAATTACACAGATGAGAAGAAAGTTAAATGATAGATTTATTAAAGCGAAAAACCACTCAAGGCACAAGAAGCTTTCATCATTTTACTCCTCTAAGTAAAGATTTAATTGGAATGAAAGTAGTGAGCACAGATGAAGATTTCAGTTTTGTTTTTAAATTTTAAGGGTTAACATTCGTATTTTAGTAATACTTATGAAAGGAAAGCTAATCCCTATGTCACATGTTCGTATGACAAACACTACAAACACATTATTGGGGGGATGGTAATTCCAAAAGATGAAGAAGAGTAAAAAAAAAAGTAAAACTTGTGCATCCGTAAGATCCTGCAAGAATATTTTACTGACCCCCAGAAAAGAAAGAAGATGCATTGCATATATCTTTATCTCAAGTGATTTCTTATGTCAGCCATTCCTATAACTACAAAAAATGAAGACATTATTAGTTTAAAATAAAGAAAATACTTTAAGTCCATTTACATTTGATTTAACATGTTTAGAAAATAAAATTTCACATATTTATTCTTTTTCCTGTAACAAAAAGTAAACCTTTTGAATATTATTTAATTTTTTATTTTACTTGTTGTAAATAATATTTGTTATTTTATTATTGTATATAATATATTTAATCAATAGTATTACACTCTATCTTAATCATCATAGTATATCTTATCATGAAAAGCTTCAATATTTATGATTAAATTCATTTTATCCAAATTTTGTTAAAACCACTCAAATTTACATTATTTTTATTAATTTATAACCATTTAAAAGGTGTTTTTAGGTACAATTAAAAAGAAGTAATAGCACCCTGCTTTCGGTTAATAATAAATGTTTGATTAACACATTATTTTTCACAAAATTCTTGATTTAAAAATTCACAAGTTTAAAGACACTCTTAGTGTTTAAACATGACAAAAAACAAAAAATAATAATCTGCCTACATTACTTGTCACAGATACAGTATTTGAAACTCATTTAGTGATTTATATTGAAATGACTTTTTTTTAATGCAGTCTTTGAATATAGAACTGTCATTTAAAAAAATTTAAAAAAAATTTCAAAATTTTGATATTTTTTTTATCTTAAAATTTATTTTACTTAGGATCAAGAAAATTAAAGTTGATTACGTCTTAAAATGAGCTATAAACATACCCAGTTTCATTGAAATTTGTGACAGTTAATTAAATGGCTTAGGGGAACTGACATGAAATGACTCTGTTTGATTTGATTTAAAATGCGCCTCAAAATATTTTTAAATAGGAAATACTACTAAAAACACACAAAATTCCACTATTTTTATTTCAGAATCAGGTAAAGGACATCTTTAGGTATATCTCCCACAAAAAATAAATTTAATAAAAATACCGCCTTTTGTTGATAATGCTTTTTTTGTTAATGCATTATTTTTCATAAAAAATTCACGAATTCAAAGTTTAAACATTTTTTTAGTCACACTTAAAATGTTATAAGCGTAACAGTATTTTTTTTTCATAAACTACGTACCCTATATATTATCCTTAAATTATTTGAAGAGAATTTGTAGAGTAGATATTGAAATATGATTATACTTATGACATGCTACATTTGAAAACCGAGCAGTCAAGAATGCCAACTGACGGCAATTTTTCAAAATTTTGACAATTTTTTTCTCAGAAACTATTTCACCAAGGAGTAAAAAAAAAAAATACTGGTGATCATATCTCAATAATAGGAACAAACACACGCAGTTTCATCAAAATCTGTGATGGTGGGTTACATGCCTGCCTGAACTGAAATGGAATGACTCTAGACTTAAAAGAATTTGAGAGGTTAGTACCATTCGATTCAGTATACAAAAAAACGCTGCAATTTGTTATCAGTTGAAAAATAACTATAAAATCAGATTTTTAAGGAATTTTTTAAAAGTTCGTACCCTTTTTTACCCCCTTTAGGAGTGGAATTTTAGAAAATCCTTTCTTAGCGGCACTCTATGTCATAAGAAGCATTTTTACCCCAATTTTCAATATTTTAGGATAAGTAGTTTGGAGTGTGCGTTTATTAATCCAAAATCCAGACTTTCTTTGATATTTTTAGATATATATATACTAGGGGACTCAGCCCACTGCGAGCTACGCCCGCCATCCCCCGTTCAGGCTTCGCAGTCTCTGAAAATATACTAATCTGCCCTGTTTAAAAAGATATTAACAGGTTTCAGAAGATTGAATGATATTATCAGTATAACAGCGGCTATCTTCTGCAATCGCGTTGCCATGTTTTTCCGTTTGAATGGGGGCATTTATCAGTTACCATGGCCTCATTCATAGCTGTTGTAATAAATGACGTCTGTTTTCGGACTGATAAGTAAGATCAATTACACATTTGAAAATTAGTTTGTGTGAAATGATTAGGTTAAAAATTATGCTATCTTTCTGAGTTTTATAATGCCGCTATGGACAATATTCTTCCTTTACGTTTGAGGTTTTAAAACACCGACTGGTTGGGAATAGCTTTCAGATCCATGTATTGAAAAGCATTGAGTTTTGAAATTTTACGCTTATACTTTATGTCTTTATCGAGTTTTAGATATTTTAAGAACAGGTATAGCTTATTCATGATATCTTTTCTCTATTTTAATACGCTATTATGAATATTTTCAACATAATTTAACAATTTATATTGTTTGTATGGTACTACTTGATTAACCCGTCGACAAAAATAACTATCGCCAAACTATACGATTATACGCTAAATAATGGATGATCGTAAATGTCGCATTTAATACAACTTTTTATTTGTATTTTTACTAATGTTTTGCTAATTTATTTGTTCTTTCGTTATTATTACATGCTTTCTTTTAACTTACAATTATGTTTGTCTGTGGCAGTCAGATCTTGTGACTCATTTTTCACCTACTTCTTGTTGACATAGAGCTTTGAAATTTGGAATATAAGTGAATTCCTAAGGGCAATACATGAATTGGATATTGATTTCTTTTTATTCGATCCCTATGGGGGTAACGAAAAGGGGGCAACGGTTGATTTCCTATGGAGGAATTAATATCAGCTTCAACAATGAGTAATTATTGAAAATTGCTAATGGCCACAATAGAGCCAAATTTTGACTCACTTGGCGCAATATCGTCAAATTTTTGAGGTATTTCGCCAAATTTAGTGACAAAAATAAATTGCCATATATCAAAGCCAACTTTGCTTTAGCTAGCTAATTTGGCAAAATTCCAAAATTCACATTTTTATGAGTTTAATGAAAGCATGTCTTAAAAAAATCTTTTTTCGTATTTATATTTATTTTTAAAAAATTATATGAGTTTATATAATTTGGAGAAATTGGTCCACGAGATAATCAAGCAGTACCGTTTGTATTAATTATAAAGAATATCCGAATTTTCTTTTGCTTTATGATTCACGGGTGCATATATTATTTGATTTAAAAGCATTTGAAAATATTAGTTGGGCGTTTTAAATATGATCAATATTCACCATTAAAAGTTTTTCAGGTGTAATAGTTTGATTATTTTAGGCACTTTAAATTGAGACACTTTAATCTTACGATATTTAATAACTGAGCCTTTTACAAATAACGTAATTATCACCTTTAAATGCAAAAATTTTGACGTAACTATCCTTATTTTCTGCTTTTAACATGTGATCATTAAATTCTTCTTTTAAAATTTTATTTTTGTTTTTAAGATTATTGATGTTATTTTTTCTTTAAAATTGAAAAGGAAACCTTTTTTATAGTCTTTGGAATTTGAAACTGAAAGACGATTTCTGTTTTCTGTAAAAAATTGATTTCGGATGATCGAAGTGTGAAAAAAAATGTTTTTATTTTTATTTTTTTTTTTTTTCCAGGAAAACATAATTTAATCAGAATATTGTTTCAGTATCAATTGAAACAAAACATATAACATCAATTATAAAAAAAAAAAAAAAAAAAAAAAAAAAAAATACTTTCAAAACCGGATTTGAAAAAGAAAGTGTAATTCTAAAAAATATCTGCAACCAAAATCGAAAAAGTAAAAAAGGTGCGATGTAGAGACAGATCTCGGCTATTCAATGAAAAAGAAATATTTAAAAATGTGGAAATGCAAACGAGATATTAGAAAAAAACTCCCCATAGGATTAGCATTAGCTCGTGATTGCCTTCGCCGGCAGGGACAGGAGCCTTAAGCATTCTTACTAGGGAACATTCCCAAGTGTTAGTTCTGGATTTGACGAGCGTGGCCAATGTTTGAAATCTCTTGTCACGATGATCAAGAAATGTATAGGAACTGTAGTCCCGAATCCAATAATTTGAAAGATGTGGATCTTTTTTGGTTTCGGAAAACAAATATAGAAGTGAAAAACAGCATGAGATTCGACTCCAAAAGCTGTTGAAGGCAGGATTTTTGTCTTATAATTAGCCATGATAGTGGCTTTCCCAGTGAAAGTGTTGAAAACTCAAGTTTTTCCAACATGCCGTACGTTTCCTCAGCTCTTGCAGTCATCTTGAGAGAAATCAAAATTCGACGAACACGCGTGAAAGCACCAAAGAAACTTTGAAAGCTAGCACCTTACTCGGTGGCCAGCAAGCAATGGCTGAGTCATTGGAATGTGAGTAAAAAATTCAAACATGCGCATTAAGATATCTGCTTTCACTGTGCTCAGTGGCGCTGCCTTAGAATCATTATTGAGCGCGGGAAAGACAAAGGTCGGATAGTTTATCAGACAGACCTCGCACTTTATTATTTTTATCTTAATATTATTGATTGATGAAAATATTACGTAAAAATGTACGTGAGGGCTAGATGGCACCAGAACCCTAGTAAGGGTCAAAAGAAAATTCATATTTATTTTATAATCCCTAATATGCTTTTAAACGGGTCAAAAAATCTGTTTTATTCCTTCCTTTTCTCTATTGAATACCACTTTACTCACTTTAAACTTCTAAATTATTTTTTAAATGTATTCTTTAGGTATTTAAAATAGCTTTTTTTTAGTAATTCCTTTTATTTTTCTCATTTATTGTTTAAAATGAAAATTAAAAAATGCATTGTTACACAAATCAAATTTTTTCATATAAATCTCTGCTTAAAGTTAATCTTGTATTATACAAATGCATAAAAATGAAAAATTTTAACAATATTTTTTTCATATAGAATGATTTTAAGAAGGATTATTTTAAGCTTCTTAACTTCATTTCTTTTTTTTTTTTTTTTTATATATGTATAAATTCTTATTTCTTTGGAGAAGAATATTAAAAAAGAAAAAAGATGAAAGCATTAAAACTTATGGACACTACTACTTAACAGCGAAAATGAAGTTAAGAAGGATGCAGCAAAATATGTTATTTTATTAAATGTTAAATTATTCATTTTAATTCTTACATATACAGTGTATTCTAAAATTGATACAAATTTACCTGTGTCAAAGGGAGCACAGGGCCTTTAAACTTCCAAAAAATCAGTTGGAAGTTTAAAGTTATATCAACAATATGCAAAAACCTCAATCAAACATCTGCATTATTTCTTGAGTTATAATCATTTATAGACGGTGAGTGCAAATGAAAGTCCGTTCATATTGAAACTTTAAAAGAGGTTTTCTCAGATTAGCATATGTAGAGGTTGCGCGCACTTTTACTTTCAAACTGTATAAGATACAGCTTTAAAAAATTAGCCAAATATGCGTTTCTTTATAGCCTTCATGCTAAAACCAAAAAATTTCAAATATTTCGGTTATTTAATTTTTTGCACTTGAAAAACTCGAAAAAAAAAATTGAAAATATTATATTTTTTTTTATATATTGTGCTAAAATTAAATTTTAAACAAAACTTTTTATATTTTTTTGGTTTTAATTTAGAAGTAGGCATATTATTTTGTTCAAAAATTGTTTTCTACATGCATAATTTAGATTTTTATCATGCGTGCAGCACTAATAATTTTATTTCACGCATATTAGTGAGATGGAATTTTGAATTTAAAATTTAAATATTAATTTTTTATACAGTGTGTCCACGTATGACAGACCTTTATTTTCGCAACCGTTGGTCCTAGATGCATACTTCCAATTGTAAAAATGGTTTAAATAAGGTAAAGAATTAATTTTAAAGCGATTTGGGTCAAGAAAAACATTTATTAAAAAATTACGAAATTTAAATTTTTATACGGTCCCCCGTTCCTTTAAGTGATATTTACTAAAAATTTATTGTGACACTAACAAGTAAGACAAAAAAAGTCCCATTCAGCTAACATTAAAATTGACCGAGTTATGAAACCTTGAAATGCATGACTTATACCACTTTTTTGCATATCAAAACAGATGATTTCGACCATGCTTTCAGGGGTCGTGTATAAAGTACTTAAACTAATTTCAAGGTATCTGCGCTTTGAACGAAATCGTACAAATATTACGATTAACTTTTATTTGTTAAGTTTCAGATTAGTTAAAATAATTGTATTTTAACATATGTTTTACTTTGTAAGCATTTGAGGCTATGATTTCTATTAACTAACATTATGTTATTTTCATAAGGTTTTATTTAACTTGCAATGATCGTCTTTTTAGTTTAAAATTTGTACTCGAACTTTTACTGACTTTCGAATGTCCGATCGAAGTTAAATTTTACATACTGACTTAAATCCGATGACAATGCAATATTATTATGATTTTCGACTCTTACCATCTCATGCATACGTATGTTAGAGGATAACACAAAAAAATTCGGATAGATTACCGTCAAGAAGTTTAAGAAAGAGTTTTAGATTAAATAACATAAACCTGCGGTGGGTTTTTTTTTTTTTTTTTACTTTTATAATTACATTTTGTGTATTTTTTAACGCTGAATCAAAAACTTTCCTTCACTTTAACCATCATGTGAATATTTTTCGCAAATCGTAAATTTCAAGGTTAAAAATTAGCGAAAAATCTGATATTATAAAATAGATGTAAGACTTTTTTATTCAGCTTAAGTTTATTTAATTCAATAATTTATTAGATTTTTTGGCTTATACTGGGTTTCTTACAGCTAAACAGCTCGGGGGTCCGATGAGGTTGGGGGGGGAGAGGGGATCAATTTTAACTTTTAGCTTTTTAACTTTGAAATTTGCAATTTGAGAAAATTCCTGAAGTGATGGTTTAAAATCAAGGTCATTTTCGGATTCAGTGCTAAAAATACATAGGAATCAATATTAAAAAACTAAAAAACATGCCACAACCTAAAATTTGAAAGACAGTGTAATCTAACAGCATTTTAAAATATGTATCATTTTGTAAAGAATTGAAGCTGTTGTTTTTCATCCTTTTATTTAACAAAAAAATTCTGTTATTTTTATCCTCTTATAATGTTCAATACAAATTGTACATTTTGCAGTAATATGTCAGAATGATTAAAGATTTCAAATTTATATTGCAATGCTAATTTTACTCTCAACCATTTCTTTAATATATCTGACGAAATTATATTTCTACTAAATTTGTGAATGACACCTAATATGCAGCAAAAAATATACTCCAACTTTAAACAACTATTACTTGGTCAATTTTAATCGTAAAATAACGAGACTTTTTTTGCATTACTTGCCAGCGTAACAGGGAAATTTTATTAAATATAACTTATAGGACCGGGGGACCGTATAAAAATTTAGGTTCTGTAATTCTTCACTAAATTGTTTTTCCGCTTCAAACTTTTTTTTATCTTAACCCTGCACCTAATTTTGATCATTTTTGTAATTGGAAGTAAGTATCTAGGTCGAACGGTTACGAAAATAAAGATCGGTCAGGTTATACGTGGACACACTGTATAAAACATTTATTTTTTTTAGATAATAAAGCTAAGAATATATACTTTAGGCAGAAAGAGAAAAAAAAAATCTTATTTGCATATTATTTGTGTTTTGGTAAAAAGTCGATGTTTTTGATAGTTTTGACAAACTGAAAGGCCCTATGCCCCCTTATATTTTGACTCAATTATTTTATAAGGATATGTGTGGCTAGAAATTTTTTTGTTGATATGAAAGCAGTGATTATCCTTTCGAAGGAGAGTGGTATGTTATAAATACCACTTACTTTGTGGTACATCCATCAGAGCCGCTGTGCTGTAATTGAGACATATTTAGAAAATGAAAATAGGTGAAAGTTGAGAAGGAATTGCATCTTTTTTATTTTAATATATTTTTATGGATATAAATCATCAGGATAAATAAACTGGTGGGAATGTTGAAATAAATAAAAAAAGGCAGACATAAAGGCATGGATCGAATTGAGTATATTTGATTTTAACAAGAACAATTACACAAACATACTGAAAGAAAATAGAAAATTTACAGGTATTTATAGATTTTGCAAGGCCCAAGTCGGGGAATTGGCGGCCGTGAAAGAAAGCTACATTAAACAACCAATCACAATAAACATAGTTGTACAAAAAGAAATTAATAAGAATTTAATGTAATGCTATGATTATTTTCAACACCCGCCCATAATCTAGCATTACATCAGAAAACAAAGAAATTTCTTGAAATCAATCATTAATAATAATATGACACAATTTAAACATTACTTGTACAAACAACAAAGAAATAATAGTTCATAAAATTTAACTGTAGGTAATGTGTTTGTAAATAAATCAGCAATTTGCATATTCGTAGGAGCATATTCAATTTTGATGTTATTTTCTTTTATAATATAAAAAATTTCAATTTGATATCAATGTGTTTCATTCTACCATAATTACTCTCATTACTGATACATTTTATACATGATTGATTATCCTCAAAAATTACTAAATTCTTAATATTTACAATTTCACTAGCAATATTTTTAAACCATAACAAGTCTTGCAAACTTTTAGTTAAAGCAATGACTTCAGCTTCAGTTGACGATGAAGCAACTGATTTTTGTTTATTACAACACCACAGAACAGGTATGTTACAAAACATTAAAATATAACCTGTTAGTGATTTGCGGTCATTTGTGTTAGCCCCCCAATCAGCATCAACATACATGGATAATTTAGGATCAGATTTTTGCTTTTTATACACAAGTTTTAAAGACAATGTTTCTTTTAAATATCTTAAGATTTTCTTAAGTGCTTTCCATGCAATTTCAGTAGGATTTTCTTGCAATTGACTTAAACAGTTAATAGCATACAAAATATCAGGTCGAGAAATATAAGCTAAATATAATAAACAACCTACAAGTTCACGATATGGGCCATTAAAAGGTTTACCATTTTTGAAATCAGATGGGGTGGACTTAGGAGAAATAGGAATGTCACTGGGTTTACAATCTAGCATATTAAACTTACTTAACAATTTAATTATGTAAGACTCTTGATCCATTATTAAACTATCAGAATTGGATTTCATTTGAATACCTAGAAATTCTGAAACACTTTCCGATTTTGACATGTGAAATTTGTTATGTAATAGGGAAATAACTACATTAGTTTCATTTACATCTGAACCTGCAATTAACGTATCATCTACATACAAAGCAATAATTATTTTATGATCATTATTATACCGAATAAAAATACAAGGTTCATTACATAGGCGTAACCAGGGGGGTGCCCTGGGTGCCCGGGCATCCCCCCGCTCGCGCAGACTTGAGCACAGTTATTTAAAAAAAATCGAAATCTACAAAAGAAAAAAATAAGTGAAAGCAGAGTTCAATTAGTTTAGCAAGTTAGTTTAATTCAGAAAACTAACAGCCTAAGTTTTGATCTGTGATTAAAAAAAAAAAGAATTCCACGTTCTTTTTTCAAATTACAGTACAGTGCCGATTATCGAAACTCCAATTAACCGAACTTCCAATTATCCGAACAGCCTATTTCTCTCAAAAAAAAATTTTTAAACCGAAATTCCAATCATCCGGACAACCTATTTCTTTCAATAATAATAATAATAATAATAATAACTGAACTTCAGAACACCCCGTTTCTCTCATTTTTCCCCTTCAGATTTAGCATGCGAAATCGAATGCCAGTTTATTGTATCGTTGGGAGCAGTAACAACAAAAAAGAAAGTGAAGAAAATGAAAAAGAATGCTCTGAAAATCACCCAGGTCCATCATATAACGAAACCTTTGAGTGTGTGGAAACAGATATGAAATGGCTTGAACGGTAGAAGAATGCTGATCTTATTCAACTAACGTATTTAAGAATAATTCGACATATGGCAGCATTGAAAAGACAGTCTCCTATGAAGAAAGCAACAATCGAAAGCTTTTTTGCTTAATCTCTATATCTCTAATTATAATCTCTGGAGTTCACAAGATGATAAAAAAAGAAAAAGAAAATTTTAAATGATAAAAAAGTAAACAAAATTAAAAAGACAAAAAAAATAAATAAATAAATACGCCAGCACTAACTGGTGACTGGTGCTGGCAGTCCGAAGCCTGGATTAAGTGTGACGGTTTTAGTATAGTCAGGAACATCCCTTAAATTGTCTGTCCATTTATCCGAACTAGGGTCGGTCCCGACTTGTTCGGATAATCGGCGCTCTACTCTATGTTCTTTATCTTTTTTTAAAACTAGAATATTTACAAGAATCTGTATTAGTCACAGTAAGTCAAAAAGGAAGTTTTATAATCCCAGTTTGACGTCTTTTTTTTTTTTTTTTTTTTTTTGTGAGAAATTTTTTTTAACATCGTTCTTTCTATTGCATGTTTCTGCAATTTCATGAGAAATTAACGCAAGTTCTTGACGAGGATAGAAACAGAAATTATTCGTCTCTTTGATTTCGCAGTCTAAAGTCTAGAAAGAAGCAAAAAAAAAAAAAAAAATTTAAAGGGAATGCAGATGTGAAACAGTAATTGCAAAATACGATTATCCAGGGGAAGGTGGGGGTGCACAGACCCTGCCTCCTTTGAAAATGAGAAATAATAGTGCAGAAAATTAAAATTAATCTGGGTTGATTGGTTGAATTTCGTGTTTCGCGACCATATTTTGACATTCCTAAAAGGAATATGGTTGCAGTCTTTCAAGTCAATATAGCAATTTTATTCCTCTGAAAATTTTTATGCGGTTTTTGGAGTTTCTTCTCGTTTTGCGGAGTTCTTTTGAAACTACGAAAAGGACCCGGTTTCAATCTTTTAGCCCAGTGCAGTAAATTTTGACGAAATCGCGATTTTATTCTGCGATCATTTCATGATATTTACAATTTCCCCCCAAAATCATTTGACGAAATTCACGTCTTTCTATGCGATTTTTTGTCGAAATCTGCACTAACCGGTGACAAAATTCGTGTTTTCTTTACACGATCTTTTGACGAAATTCGCATTTTCTTTCTGCGATGCTTTGAAGAAATTCTTGTTTTCACCGGGATCCTTTGACGATTTTTTTTTTTTTTTTTCGACCTATTCACGAAACTGATTTTTTTACAAGGGTCATTTGTCGAAATTCGCGATAGTTTTGCGCGACCGATCGGGAAGATTCTCGATATCTTTCCGTACCAATTATCAAAATCCTCTACTCTTTTCCGCGACTTTTTGACAAAATTTGCAACATTTTCTCGTCAAACATTTACCGAAATTCGTGATTTTTTGCGCAATCTTTGACGAAATTTTCGATTTCTTTCTACACTCTTTTATCGAAATTTACGATATTTTTCACAATCGTTTGA
Source organism: Maratus speciosus (assembly GCA_963932465.1). Taxonomy (NCBI): domain Eukaryota; kingdom Metazoa; phylum Arthropoda; class Arachnida; order Araneae; family Salticidae; genus Maratus; species Maratus speciosus. Next base: position 145,657,457 of record OZ010789.1, read on the forward strand.
AGAAATTCTCAAATTTTTCCGGGACCGAGTCACGAATTGATTTTCAGAAGTTACACAAAAGAAATAAAAATCGTGGACTTGATGAAAAAAATGTAAAATACCCACTGAAGAATCACAGATCTGTGAAAGAATTTTGAGGGTGGAAATACTGCACAGCATTTTTATTATGCGGGAATTTCCTTTTCTGTGCACAAACCGCGCGATCCCGCTCGTTATTTCAAACCCTGCCCCTCAAAGAAAACTTCATTACTAGTGGAGTTTCGCTGGTTGCTTTTTTTTAAAACGAACATAGAATTATAGAAATCTAGGGCTGTTTTTTTTTTTTTTGGAGGGGAGGGGGGACAGCCTTCGGCAACGTACCCCCGACCAAGCTATGACCATACTTCCGTCTCGAAATAAACAAACCCTGAATTATCGCGATTTTTTTTTTTTATTTCGAGCCAAATTAAATTTTCTGCTTTCTTATAAGAACTGATTTGACATTCTTCCTTCAAAAGAAGTCAAAAAATCGCCTCAAAGTGCAAAAAACCCGCTAAAAGTCCCATTAAAAATTCGGAAAAGATTAAAAAACAGCAGGAACGAAATTAACTAATTTGGTAAAATATTTAAACCGGATTCCTGTAAGGAACACGAAAAAAAAAAAACCCTCTAAAAATAACATTAAAAAATTGTTACAAAATGAAAAATCGCTGTAAGAATCTCGAAAAAACTTTTTTGAAAAGAAGACAAAGTTTACTGGATAAAATATATAAATCGGATTCTTTTTTACTAATTTGAAAAAAATCGCATTAAAAGTTAATTGAAAAATTCCAGAAATTGTCTTCGATATGCAATGCTTCAGGCAAACAGGTACTTTCTGTCAAATCTTGCGGCTGTGAGGACTGCATTGTTTTTTCAGAGTTTAGCGCACGCGCGTACACCCACCCACCCAGAGACAGACAAGTACCTATCTTTATTATTACAGTAGCATCATGATAATATAATTTTTATCACCTTAACAAAATTTAGTGTATACAGTAGACGCTCGATTTTGCGAATCTCTTATTTAAGAATTCTTTGTTTTTACGAACTGATGTGCTGGTCCCGACCACCATCCCATTGAACTAACGTTATTCACATTTACGAACTTTCGATTTTACGAACACATTATATGAGTCCACTCAAATTCGTAAAATAGAGCGTCTACTGTATTAGCATGACCTGCTTTAACTAATACGTTGGACACATTCTGATGTAAAAACATGAATTATTAATGAATATTGTAATTATTTATACTATTATAATAATTATTTATATGCACTTTCCACCAAAATTTCTTGGGTCCCGCCCCCCCCCCCCCCCGGTGATCCCTAAGAAGTCATGGAGTCACATTCTGAAAAACTTTCGTGGGTATGTACTGGTGTACAGCATGTATTATCTGAGATTTATCATTCGGCAAAATTTCATCTACAAGAGTTTGACATAGATAATGTTAGGTCTCAGGCAATGCCCCTGTGCCTATAGAAGTTTCCAGCATGATTAAAGGCCTTTTTTAATGTTTATAAGAAGTTAGGGTGCCAAAAGGTTTTACACTTGTGCCCACATTGCCTTATTTCACTGCTGCAAGGAGATTTACATATCTTTTTTTTTTTTTTTTACCATTAGATTTAGTTTTGAGGTTTTGAACCCCTTCTCACACCTCCTCATGCAAACAAAAATCGCGTTTGAGCCCTTTTTAAAAGAAATACCACACAATTATGAATTCTAAGAGGAAAACCTGTCTAAAACGGAAATTCGACCAATTTGATGGGATTCCGTTTTAGCAAGGTTTACTACATAAGATATTGTTTGTATCCAACATATTCAGGTTAAAAAGTCTGGGCACCCCCCCGTTCAAAAGGCTGGTTACGCCTATGCATTATCACAAGATTTAAAATTTAACTTTGAAATAAATTCATGAAACCTTTCAAACCATTGTCGTGGGGCTTGTTTTAGACCATATAAACTTCTTTTAAGTTTACACTTTCGCCCACTTTTATCATCATAGCCTTGCGGCTGATCCATAAAAACAAGTTCATTTAACTTACCATTCAGGAACGCTGTTTTAACATCTAACACAAATGCATATAAGTCTTCATTTAAAATCAAAATAAGAACCAAACGTAAAGCTGGCATACTTATTACAGGGGAAAAGGTTTCACTATAGTCTAGCCCTTCTTTTTGCATAAATCCACAAGCTACGAGTCTCGCCTTATGTCGACCATCTCTTTTGATGGTAAATACCCATTTGCAGGAAATAGGTCGCTTGTCAGGTGGTAATTTTTCAAGATCCCAGACATCGTTGATTTTCATACTTTCAATCTCCGCGTCCATAGCTTCTTTCCACAAGCGTTGTTCATCACTAGGAAGGGATTTGATATCATCAAACGTTAATGTTTCTTGTTGGCAAAGTAATGCTTCGTAAACTTCAGGATCTGGATACCGTACAGGTTGTTTTTTAAATCTTTCAGATTTTCTTGTTTTGTCTTCTTTCTCTTCAGGATCATCTAATTCATCACTCGTATTTTCTAGAACATCTGGATCAATTTCATTATCGACTGGTTCTGAATTTTCTAGAATGTATTGTTTCGACTGAACATTTTCCTTTTTCTCTTCATCGAATTTCACATTTCTTGATACAGTTATGCGCTTCGTTTGAGGATCTAGTAATCTATATCCCATTGAAGAATAACCAATAAAGATCATTTGTTTAGGCCTATCGTCAAGCTTCTTTCGATGAACGGAAGGAATTAACATGTAAGCACTGCATCCAAAAACACGTATGTGCTTGAAATCGGCTTCTTCTCCATATTTCAGGAAGTACGGAGTTTTTTTCTCAATAGTGCTGCTTGGCATTCGGTTTTTCAAGTAAGCTGCTGAAAGGATAGCTTGACCCCAAAAAGTCTTTGGTAAATTTGATTCAGCAATTAAAGCACGTCCTATATTCTGAAGCGATCTATTGCAGCGTTCAGCTACTCCATTCAAAGATTGCGTGTATGGAGAAGCGGGATCGATCACTATACCAAGATCTCTTGTAAAATTCACTAAATCATTAGAAAAATATTCCTTCCCGTTATCACATCTAATTTTCTTCACTGTAGGGTTGGATTTTAAGAACATTTTTAATTCTTCTGAGACTTCACTTTTATGTTTCAGTAAACGTACTTCAGTAAAACGAGAAAAATCATCGATAAGAGTCATAAAATAGCACTCGCCAGAAAAGGTTGTCGGAAAAATAGGTCCACAAATGTCACTATGAATCAAAGTCATTGGCTTGGTTTCTCTTTTTCTTGGTCCTCTTCCCATTGGTGTTGCACTCTGTTTTGCCCGAGCACAAATATCACAAAAAGAATCAGGTACCGGAAGCTTCATATCTTTCAATACTTTGTCACTCGGATGACCAAGTCTGCAATGCCAGATATCACAATGATTTTTCTTTGAAGTAAGAGCGGTTTCGTAAACAGGGACAAAGTCACTTACGTATTGTCCATTCAAATCACGTTCACCAAAGTAAAAACGGTTTCTCCCTTTTTCGATAAATACTTTTTGATTCTTGAAAATAACTGTATAATTTGCACTTTCAATTTTCCTAACGGAAATGAGTTCCCCGTTTAAGTCTGGAACATAAAGTACATCCTTTAAAGTAATTTCCATTCCATTTGACAGTTTTCCATTAATATTTCCAAAACCTTTGATTTCTAGATTCGTTGTTTTTGATGCGCATTTAATAGTTCCTGAAGAAGGTACTAAGGATGCGAAATAATTCTCATTAGAACACATATGGGAAGTTGCTCCGGAATCTACTATAAATTCATTCTTTTTAATGCTTCCAGAAACGAAAGAAACAGCTGAAGAGGCAAATTTTTCTTCATTTGAATTTTTAACAGCTTTACAGTTACGTTTTATGTGTCCGGATTTTCCACAAGAATGGCAAGTAATTTTCTTTCTACAATATTTCGCTGTATGCCCTTTAGAGTTGCAAATTTTGCAAAAGAATTCTTTGCGAGTCGACACAAATGCAGTATTATCATGAGCAGCCTTAGTATATACTTTTTCTTTCTTTGAATCCGAAAGAAGTGCTTCAGCATCTAATAATCTTTGTGTCACGAAATCTAATGTCAAAACAGAATTCGGTTGGTTTTCTAAAGCAATCTTAACATTTTCAAATTCCTGAGGCAATGACATCAAAATATAAACAATAGTATCCGTTTCATTAACTTCTGCCCCAGACAGCTTAAGATCCGAAATTAATTTATTTATTTCATCAATGTGATTTCTCATGGAAACTGTACGATCTTTCTTAATCGTTGCCAATCTCTTCCGAATTAAAATTTGATTCACTGCACGCTTTGTATCATAAATGCGTTCTAATTTATTCCAACTTTTATGAGCTGTATTTTCATCTTGAAGTGATGCAAGAACATTATCACTTAATAATAATAATAATAAAGCGTAAGCCTTTTTTGCTTTCACGACATCGGCGGCATTGTCGAGAGCCGCTTCATTTTCCAGGAATTTTTCCAATTCCTTAGCAGCAAAAATTGCCATTACTCTTCGTTTCCATACCGAAAAAACTTTTCCATCACCTTCAAAAGGAGGGATGCCGTAAACATCTTTTGAAGAATCCATTCTGCTTTTTAAAATATATAAAAAGTACGTTAAAATCTTTTTCACTCAAAATCCCAGCAGAAATGAAAAACAGAAAAATAACGGCGTCAGTATGTCTCGCAGCTCATTTCAACACTTGCTAGAACCACGCTCTGCTGTTAAAATAAATAAAAAAGGCAGACATAAAGGCATGGATCGAATTGAGTATATTTGATTTTAACAAGAACAATTACACAAACATACTGAAAGAAAACAGAAAATTTACAGGTATTTATAGATTTTGCAAGGCCCAAGTCGGGGAATTGGCGGCCGTGAAAGAAAGCTACATTAAACAACCAATCACAATAAACATAGTTGTACAAAAAGAAATTAATAAGAATTTAATGTAATGCTATGATTATTTTCAACAGGGAATAAAGAAACTAATTTTCTTTCGTTTCACAAACAGGGTGAAACAACTCTAAATCTTTCTACTTCATCAAGATGGAGCCTTGGAAATCCCGTGATGATGCATGAATACCATATTATTAATATTATTAGATTTATTTACCCATAAATTAGTTTTATTATTATTCTTTTTATGATGTAATTTTCTATTCACTCTAAAATATGCAGTCACCAAAGAAGGAGGGCATATAAAAGCTCTCTATTAAATGTTAAGATGTATTCAATTAAATATGTTAAAGCATTATTTTATCTTTATTTAATAATTAATACACAGTCTAATGCAATTTTTTGAGATGCAGAATAAGGCATATACCAAAGGATAATCCATCTTTTTAAAAGATAATATGGAGAAAACCATGCGTATTGTGTAATTACTTCAATCCGTGAATAATAAAACCAACCTATCGGATACAATAGTGGATTACAAAAGAGAAGCCGCCTGAAAATCGGGCAAGTTGCAATTTCCCTTACCTCTTATTAAGCAGTACATTTTTGTGAATTTTTAACAAAGATTTCAATTTCATACTTACATAATAACCGAACTTATGCCTTAACTATAGTATTTAACATCCTAACATATTTTTGATCTCGATGCACTCTGCAAAAAATGAGAAATGTTTCTGGATCTAACAAAGTTACGAAAATATAACAAAACATCTTCCGAGTTATCCACGATTTCAAAAAGCAGTCCTTTATCTTTAAGTCAAAATTGTTATATATATTTTTTTCAATTACGAAAATTTACCATTTATAAGGTCCTTGGTTCCAATATAATTTATATTTAGAAAATTTATCTCCATACTCAAAGAAGTAAAACAGTAGATATTCAATATCTCTACATCCAATATTAAAATCGTGTTTTTTTATTTTTTTATTTTTTCTTTTTTAGTGCCAGAAAACGCTGGCTGGAAGAACAATTATTTTGATGTAAATTACTTTTGATGTTATGAAGAACAACATTTGAACATTTTTGCAATTGGAGCCATACAAGTTGATTTTTTTTAACTGATTGAAAATTTGTCCCAGTCGAGACAGGAAACGGGTTCCTTTTTCTTAACTTTATATGCTAATGATCGACCAACTAAGTTTGGACAAGTCCGATAGATACCATCCAATCAGACAACCTTTAGGCATTAACATACGGCATGCGATAAATGACGCTGCTGCGACGGATGTTTATGTTTGAAGGTTGTCTGAGTGAATCGTATCTGCTTTACTTGTCCGAGATATTTAAATTGTTAGAGCGTTTTCAACTAAAGCAAAAAATAAAAGATCTTGCGTTCGAGGTAAAGCATAATCTGAAAGAATTAAAATATCTAAAGTAAAAATTCCACTTCTCAATGATTCTGAATTACTTTTTTAAAAGACAGGCTCTCTGATCCTGAACTTGACAAGAAAGAAATTTTCATGAAGAGTTAAAATTGTTTGAACATGTCGCTGATGAATTAGAGAAAATTTATTTTGTTCTTGTCAAATTTGTGTGAAAAGGCACTGCCTGTTCTAACTTTCTGTATTACGTAGGCCGTCTGGAATCAGTTGAAATTAAAGAAATAATGTTTCTTTTCGGATAAAGGAGAATTTCTTAAATTTTTATTACCCAAATAATGAAGATATAAGTGCTGATAATAAATCAGATGTTGTTTCAAAACTTCCTCACTCCATAATTGCGTTCGGAACATCATGGAAGTCATTAACAACCATGAAATTCTGAATTAGTTAGATAATTTTGATGTGCAATAATAATACAAAGCTGCAATAACTTCTTTTTTTATTATTATTAAAAATTACTGTGCATAAATAGGTATTAATTTCTTTCTAAGGGGGATGGTGGGTCAAAAACTGCGGTGTCCCAATCTGCCCCCATTATAACTTAACACCGTCCCTATGTGCCCCTACAGGGGATATATTTTCGATAAACATACAGTCTTCAATATACACGATATTTTTCATTATACTCTCTGAATAAATAAAAATTAATATACTATAAAAAAATAATATTAGTTATTTGAACTAAGTTATAAGAACTTAAATGTATCAGAGTAATTAAAAAGTGTCTTAGTTTACCACCTTCTCATCAAGAGTGTATTCATTTTTTTTTTTTTTTTTTTTTTTTTTTTTTTTTTTTTTACAGTAAAAATAACAAGTTGTAAATTGTACGTAAAACATGGCAAATGAGGTGCGTTCGCACTATAACTAGCTTCATAAATATTCAGATCTTGCTCCAATAGCTGTTACATTCTTAATCAAAAATGCATGAATACAAAATTTATTACGATAATATATATTAAACTCAGCAATACGGAAATAATATGACTCCATCTTAAATAGGACGTAATCACCAAGGCAACCTAGAATCATTACCTATCATGGAATGTCATTGAATTAATTACGTATGATATGATTTAATATAATAATCAGCATGGCAAATTATAATCATAACTATCATGGGATATCGTTTAATTAATTGCGTATGATAGGATTTAATAGAATGAAGAACACTTTTATTAATATCTTTTTAAGTTTTGATTCGATTTTCATAAAATTTGAAATGATCCGACAAAATTCTGCAAATGTTATATATATTAAATTTCAAACCAATCGGTTGGGTAGCTTTTGCGCTGTTATATGCGGACAGACGAACCAGACTACGAGTATAGATGTTATATATTTATATCATTACGAACGCATCTATAAATGACGTGAAAAAACATCGAAATGTGAAAATGATAGACGAAAGAGTTAAATTGTTGAGATAAGAAAGTTTATCATTTTAAAATCCGTTAAAAAGATTTGCATGAAAAAAGATATTCTTTTTAAATTCCCCCCACCCCACAAAAAATAAATAAATTAATAGGTTTAGTAATAAATTCATTGTTACATCAAGTAATAAGATTGATATAAATGAAATGAAACGTTTATGTTTTATAATAATGACTTTAACATTGAAATATGCAGTAAAAATATACTTAATAAAAAGATCTTACTTTCTGAGTTAAGGTGTGCACAATCCTAAGATTTTTAAAGAGTTTACAACTTTTGTGATCGCTTTTACTGAGCACTAATAGTAACATAACCTTAAAATATAGCATCATTTTTAATATTTTACAGTGATTAGATGAAAGAAAGTTAACTATTCGGTAGTTGTGATATTAACCCTTCGGAAATCTAAAAAATATACACATCCGGATTATACTATATTTTAAATTAATATACTGAGTTAGCCTAAATGACTCATCGGGTTTCAAAAGACTGTTTATTTACAAGTATACAACGTACAAAGACAGGGATACATGAAAAAATACATACACTCACCAAGTTTTTGGTACATACTACAAGTGTTCAATGTGTATGCCCGCATCTGGCACGCATCCCAACGGTAATCCGTCCGTACGTTCAATAGCATGTTTCTGTCAATCTCCGTCACAGCAGCAGTGATGCGTTCCTGCACACGAGCCACGAGGCGGGCTTTAAAACTTGGTGAGTGCATGTATGCTGTCATGTATCAACCGTTTTTGTAGATCGTATACCTCTCAATACACAGTGTTTTGAAGCTCGATGAATCATTTAAGCTAATTCTGTATTAAAAAAAAAAAAAAGAAAGAAAGAAAGAAACTAGACGGACGTACCAATCACAAAGCTTTCTTCTATCTCATACATGTCAATACTTCAAAATTCGTTATCACAGTGCCAAAATTAAATGACAATCTATGATAATCATGAGGATTCTAAAAAGATGAAATTCCATTCATTAGTTCTTGAGATATGATTATCACTAAAATCGTGTAAATCTAGTAAAATACAGCATAGCAGCGCCACCTACAGAGTTATTTACACAAGACCCTAATCATCATCAGCTTATGTCAACGTCTAACTGAATATGAAGTTTGGGGAAAATTCTTGCATTTGCTCTTGTGATAGAGTTATTGTGCAAATCATGACAAATGCAGCATAACAGCGTCACCTGTTGAACGATTTACACCAACTCATAATCAGCAGCAATATTAATCAAGGTAAACTTGAATCTGAAGTTTGATGAAAATTCGTGCATTAGAGCTATTGAGGAAACCATGCAAAATGCAGCACAGCAACGCCACCTATTGGGTGATTTACACCAACACGTAGTCAGCATCATTTCATATCAAGGACTAACTGAATCTGAAGTTTGATGAAAATGTGTGCATTAGTTCTTGAGATAGAGCTATTGCTGAAATCGTGTAAATCCTGCTAAATGCAGCATAGCAGCGCCACCTGTTGGACGATTTACACCAAAACGTTAGCAGCACCAACTCATATCAAGCACTAACTGAATCTGAATTTTTATAAAAATCCGTGCATTAGTTCTTGAGATAGAGTTATCGCGGAAATTCTGCAAAATGCAGCATAGCAGCGTCACCTGGTCGGCGATTTGCACCAAAAACTTATCAGCACCAATTTATATGGGGGACTACCTGAATATAATTTTTTATTAAATTCCGCGAATTAGTTCTTGAGATAGAGTGCCCACAAAACTTGTGTCACATACACACAGACTCACAGACAGACATTTTGTAAAAACATGTTTTTCGGGATATCTGACCCTAAAACGCATAAATCCGTCGAAAACCGGAAGTGGAATATTTTCACTCCCACAGTACAAAAATTTTTAACACCCACAGTACAACTCGTAATGCTCGAAAGGCATCTGCGCAATTCAAACAACATAATGTCCTGTTTGTTTTTGTTTTTTTATACAGGAAATGATAATATTATTTTGACAATTACAAACTGTTCAACAAAAGACATTTTACGACAAGAACAGTAAATACGGTTAAACATTTATCTATACTCATTAACTTTAATTAATTAAATTACTGAATATGTAAACATTTCACAAATGAAATTATTCTTCATTAACATTTCATCATTGTTTAAACACCTTTAATGAAACCTAAATAATTAGCTTTAATACAACACACTTACAATTTTAAAAATCTGACATACAATTCGTTCATTTATATTAGATTCAAAAGAATAAAATTAAACAAGAATATATTCTGACTGAATTCATGTAGATGATTTTCTGAGTTAATCAAAAATAGAAAAGAAATCTAATGAAGATTATCTATTGTCCCCTAGTATTATTTTGAAATGATAACAATATTATGGAAAATACAAACTGTTCAAAGAAAATAAATTTTGCGTCAAGAAAATTAAACGTGATAAAGAATTTATTTCTACTTAATACCACTAATTATTTAAATTACTGTATAAATACTTCACAAATGTAATTATCCTTCATTAATATTTTCACTATTGTTTACTTTTTTATTTATAATCTTCAACAACACCCCAAACATATTCTTTAATACGCACGTGACTTTTGAAAACTTGATATACAGTAAAAGACTAATTTATTCATATTAATCTCTAAAGAATAAAATTAAACAACGAAATAACTGAAAACATGAGAATAATTTATTGAATTAAATAAAATTAGAAAAAAAGTCAGCGTAATCAAAATGATGAAGTGTCCACAATTACTATTTATAATTAATAACATGAATGTGGCAAGTAGAAGTTGTTCAACGATAAAAAAAAATTGCATCAAGCAAATTATACGTTATTAAATATTTATTTAACTACCTTCTCATAATACCTTTAATTAATGAAATTACTTAGTATATGAACATTTCACATATCTAATAATTCTCTCTTATTATTTTTTCCTCTGTTTGCTTTTTTATTTATAAATTTCAATGGCATTCAAATAATTAGCACAACTACAATGCACACAACCTTTTTAAAATCTCACACACAATAAAAGGCTAATTTATTCATATTAATCTCAGAAGAATTAAATTAAACAATAATATATTCATGCTGAAGTTAAGAGGGTCCGGGACACATTTCCAAATAATTTTTATTTATTGAGTTAGAATTCTAAATTTTTTTGTGATGGTTAACCATATCATTTGTAAACAAAATCACATGATAAAACCTCTAATAATTTTTTTAATTTAAATTTTAAAATTTATTAAAAAACTGGGGTAATTTAAAATCGTTATAACTCGCAATATTATTTATAGAATTATTTTTTTTCATTTAAATAAACAGAAATATACAAGTTTTAATTTTGATTCAGCATTTAAAAAAATATTAATTAAAAAAATAATTAAATATTTAAAAAAAAATTAAATGTTGCAACTTAAAAAAAAAAATGATATTTCCAAAAGTAATTTTTTTTCCAAATTAGCTGAATCAAAATTAAAGTAAATCAATTGAAAAAGACATGTTCCAAGTTTGAACCGTTTATCTTTTATGGTTCTTGACTTATAAGAATTTAAATATGAGAAATGGTGAAAAACCCCATCATGGAAAAAAACGCATTTTTACAAGAAGTCTCTTCCATGACAGCCATTGCTTGAAAGCAAGATTTTGAAAACAAGCCAAATCGAAAAAATTAATATTTCTTGTTCTAATTAAGATGGAAATATAATTTAAACGCCATTTTAAGCAGAAAAACCCAGAGAAAATTTTAATGAAATAAAATGTTTTTACAAAATTTGAAGATTTTTGTGTCCCGGACCCCCTTAACGAAATTTAGATGTATAAATGAACAGTTTTCGATATTCAAACTCCTTTTGATTTAAAGGGATTTTGGGCAATTAAATAAAGAATTTTCTCTTTTTATTTATTTTTTATGAATTATAATTTGATTAATAGGCTGCGGATTATCTCTGTGAAACGTTTGGGTCAAATTTGAAGTCCCTTGGCAGTTATTTAGTGCTTTAGCGCAACGCGTCCCAAGGGCTTACACTGTTTCGGAGCACTAAATGCAATTTATTATCAAATTATTATTATCGAGTTAATCAAAAATAAATGAACAATATTCAAATTTTTATTTTCTGATTAGAGTTATAAAACTCCTTAACACAACCATATATAGAATATTTCCTTAATATTCGTAAATTTCCGTTAATAAAATTCCATATCTAGTGAATTGCTATACCATTTAATTGCAAGATAAATATACGAGCGATAAATATTTGAGAAATTCTTCAATTCTTTACAAAGCGATAATAATTAACCATACGTATTATGTTCTCCATCGTATATTAGAGACTAATTATATTTTACATGAAATGTGTACTTTTAATTACAAGAAAAAAGTGAGATTTATATGTGTTAACAGAATTATTATTATTCAATTTATGCTTACAATCAGAACTTTTCTGAAGTATGATATTATCTACCCTATTAAAATCCGTGCTCACGCATATCTATGTAATCTCAAAATCTCGTGAACCACAGGGTGTTGGGCTACGAAAATTGGTACACGGATTGCTGGTAGGGGACCCATGAACGATTGAAACAAAAAAATTCGAAAATTTTAAATAGAATTTTTTTTATGTTTTTGACGAATTTTTGGCATTTTTTATATTCAACCCGTAATCGCGCCAGTTGTAACCAGTTCTAAATGTTTACTGCAATGTAAGGTATACATATTACGTACGCCACGCTGCAATACTAAGAAGCTGTAGAGGGAATTACGATAATTCTTTTACCTCGCATGCAGATGATTAGAGATTACTTAATTGTGCTTAATTATTATATATTTTAAAAATAAAGAAAAACATTTTGTCAAAAACATCAACATAACTTTTTATTCTATTTTATTCACTTATTGCAAAGATATCGTTTTACCGTCTGCTGCCATAGCAACATGATAAATGAAATTTCATTAAAAATGCACAGTAGTAGAAAAATATTTTTTTAAGTAGAATAGTTATTGAACATGAATTCCCGTGTGTAGAACATGTTAAACAGCTAGTTATTAACAATTACAAAAATAATTGACCCAGACATTGGTACCAACTGCATAGACCATTGGGAACTAAGAATACAAATGTGTAATTTTTAAACAAAAAATATCTTCAGGATATTGCTTTTTAATCCACAACTTCTTAACAATTCTGCGAAATAATTCGTGTAAAAAATATTCATCTTGCTTATTTTTGTATATATTTATTGCTACTAATTTAGCATAAGTTGGCGAGAGTTGCATGGCACGATATTTTTTTGTGTGATAACCCTTTATTCTGACAAAAAATGTTGTTGAAAGTATCATTCATTTTCGACAATTGTATATTAAAACTTTTGACCTATCTAGTCATTTTACCCTCTTCGCTACCGAGTATTAACGCAGTATTATTAATTATTACTGAGTTATTTCTTCTCCTATATGACTTCAGAGTAAGGTTTTTATTTTATTTGCATTAGTGCGAATAATAGGCTTTGAAACATATCATTCTGATATCGAAATTGTAATTATGTTCGAGTACCATTAATAAAATGGGAAATAACGGAGATCCCCATGTGGGGACCCAGGGAGAAAAGAGGATATAGTACTTTATTAAGAAAATCGCATTTTTTAATTAAATTGCTATTCTATTCCCAGTGCTTATTTTTAATTATTATTCACTTTAACCCAAATCGTTGAAAGTCACTTATTTTTCAAGCGTAGTAGACAATCATATATTAAACTTTTTGACCTGTCTAGACATTATATCGTACGTTATCAAGAACAAGGCATATAATTTTTTTTTATGTTTACCTTCATTACATTTTTAGGTACATTCGTAATAATATAAATGCGTAGAACCTATAGTTATCATCTGTTCGTCCGTCTGTCTGTCCGCCTGTCCTCATGTAACAGCGCAAAAACTACCCAACCAAATGGTTTGAAATTTAATATATATAATCGTTTTAGAAATTTTTCGAGTCATTTCAAATTTTATGAAAAGCGAAAAGTTTCTCTCTTTTTACTTTCTTTAAATAAAATTGAAATTTCTAAATTGTGTTTGGAAATTCATTTCCTTATTAATTATTTTCTATGTAGGAAACTTTAGTTATGTATAAACTTTTCGGTACTTGTTAGTTATCCCGTCGACCAATTTCGCCAAATTATATAAATCGTGAAACCACTCGCCAAATTATACAAATTGACATAATTTTTATTTTAAATAACGAAAGAACAAATAAATTAGTATAACATTAATAAAAATACAAATAAAACGTCGAAATAAAAATCACTTGATGACGTAAACACGTGTAACTTGCATAAAGTCTACATTTACGATCAACCATTATTGGCATTTAATCTTATAGTTTGGCGATAGATTTTTGGTCGACTAATAAGTACCAACTTTTCTTTGTTTCCCATGCAGTTCACGCCTATGGATTTTTGGGTGCGTTTCTAATTATATAAATACTTAGCACATACAGTTGTCGTCTGTTCCGTCCGTATATCTATCCGTCTGTCTTCATATAACAGCGCAAAAACTACCTGAAGGGATGGTTTGAATTTTGTCGAGTAATTTTTAATTTTATGAAAGTAGAATCACAACTTAAAGAGATATTAATAAAAAAAATTTCATTCTACTAAATCCTATCATACGTGATTAATTCAATAATATCCCATAATATGTGATGGTGGCTATGGTGATGTCGTCCTATTTAAGATAGAGTCATATTACTTCCGTATTACTGAATTTAATATATATAATCGTAATAAATTTTGTATTCATGCATTTTTGCGTAAGAGTGCAACACCTATTGCGTCAAGATCTGAATATTTATAAAAGTAGTTATAGTATGAACGCACCTCATTTGCCACGTTTAACATAAATTTCCGACTTGTTTAAATCCTTACTAACTTTAAACCACTTTGTTGAAAGCCACACTGCTATTACTTTTTTCCTTTATTGAAGAACTTTAAATATTACAGGTAATTTATAAATAAATTGGGATATTATATTGTGAATTATAAATATAAAATGATACTTGTTTCTATTCATCCTTTTCTATAATCTGTGGACTATGGTTGCATTACATATCTTATGTAACCACTAAACTATCTGTAGCCTCCTTGAAAGCTTTTCACTTTTCTAATAACTGAACATAATTTTTAAAATATTAAAAATTAGTGCACTGACTTTAGTTTGACGGAAAAAATAACAAATCGGAAATTGTATGAGTTGGTGTGAGCCATTTCCTTTCGCAGCCACATATATAAAATGCTTGTCGGCAAGCTTCGCATTAGTGTAACGGTGCATTTTGCTCAAAATCTGTGGGGATAATGGCGATTCAAGCTAGCGGAATGTATTTATCCACTGAACTTAACAGCGCCCTCTACCACAACAACGCTGCTTTTCCACACCCACATTCCTATACGAAATCTCCTCACTAAGATCTCCTCTATCTGCCTTTATATTTCTCACATATAATTTTGAAAGACCCTGTATTTACGTGGCAAACAAAGTGTGGTCCATACCTGACTTAGCAAGGATTTTTGTTATTAACATTTGAAAAGGTGTATTTATGTTTACAACTTGTATGTAATTATAAAATACAAAACCATAAAATTATCTAAAGATATGAAAACCAATAAAATAAAGAGCTTTTTTTAGAGTTTTTGAAGTGTCGGAAAATTATGTGTAAATTGCTTTTTCTTTAATTTATCATTTGCTGTACCTTAAATAACAAGTCGAAAAATTGTACGTCAAATGATACGAAACGTGGCAAACGGTTAATAATGGTTCGTATTAAAACTAGTTTTAAAAATATTCAGGTCTTGGTGCAATAGCTGTTGCACTCTTATGCAAAAAATTCATGAATACAAAATTTATTACGATTGTATATATTAAATTCAGTAATACGGAAATAATAGGACTCATCTTAAATAGAACGCAATCACCATGCAACCTAGAATCATTACCTATCATGCGATATCATTGAATTAATTACGTATGATAGGATTTAATAGAAGGAAAACTTTTATAAATATATTTTTACGTTTTCATTCGATTTTCATGAAATTCCAAATGACTCGACAAAATTCAGCGGCGATTATATATGTGGACATCAGAAGCCAAGAAGTACTAGTGACAAAATTTTGATTTGGAGTAAGTTGAATTCAAAGATAATTGACATTAAAGTTGAACATCAATAATAATTGACTGAATTAAAATAGGAAACTGCTTCTTGTTTCACAGAGATATTTGAACTCTTATTTCAATAACTGTGAAAAAAGTAGACTGCAATTTTCTTTAAATTTATAATTAATCAATATTTATCATTATTCGGCAAAAGTGGTTGATCTCTAAAACACAACACATAATTAGAAAATCACTTATACTTTTTTGCCTGAAAAGAAAAAAGCATATTTCCAGGTCGTCTGTGCACTTAGTTAATTTTTTTTTTCAATTTTGTCACTTATAACACTTGGCTTCTGGGCTCCTAATATATTAAATTTCAATCCACTCCGTTGGGTAGTTTTTGCACTGTTATATGCGGACATACAAGGACCAGACAAGGACTATAGGTGCTACTTATTTATGTAATTACGAACGCACCTAATAACGGTAGATTTCAATACGAAATAAAGTTACTTTTTCAATTAAAAATATTTATTTTTAATAGTATGCAGTCATTAAGGAGCAAAAACTCACGAGAAAAAATAATATAACAACTTTTTTAAACTTTCGTATATTGAATAACAATGTAAAAAATCTGAAATTATTCTATTAGCGCGTGTTACTAGGATAACTATTTATTATTTATCTAACACACAAACAGTTCACACAAACAGATTAAGGGCATAATTATGACTAAACAATAACTCAAATAAAAAATACGAATTCTAAATCTCAAAAACTGCTAAAAATTCGACCAATTAAAGAATGTCTAGAATAGCCAGAAATGTTCAAGATATAATAAATGCTTCTTCAAAAAGTTTATTATTTAAAATCAAAATTTCAATCATGATATTTTGTTTAGAATTATCACTTAATATGTTAAAGTTAGATGATCGGATAAACAGTTAAAATGTAATTTTAAAAAAATCGTTTTTTATCAATTGAATTATTATTTTTTTAATAGCGTAAGTTTTCAAATAATGATAAAATATTATGTTTCACGCGAAAACTCGACTATCGATAAAAATTTGACTGATAGACACTACTATTTTGCTATCGATTTAACAATTCCTTTCCGTTAAAGTATATCTCATTATCGTTATTGGAGAATCGTTTTCTTTGTATACAAGATGTCATGGAAGGTGTTGTAAGTAACGATCGGCCGAAACAGGTTTTTAAGACAGAAACCGAAACCAAATTTCGGTAATCTTCCTACTTTCCGCCGAAAACAAAAATGAAAGCGCAAATGTCCAAAAAATGTTTTAAAAGTTATTAATACTTACAAAAATATACATAATTATTAGTTAATTATACGTGTGGCCCAATTTGAATCTCTGTGCCTCTTACCGAAACTTTTTATTTCCATATAAAATAAAATGTAATTAATTCATCAACAACATAAAATGATTTTCAGTTTATACGAATTCCATATAATTAAAAAATGTTTTATCCATACAGATCTCGATTTATATTTTTTGACGATTTTTGTAAAGGATGACCTGTTATACTAAAACTTTCTCAACAGCAATCAAAGCACGTCTGCTGTTTCAAACTAAAAATTTTCTATTTCTGTTAACCCTGCAGCT
The DNA here is from genome assembly GCA_963932465.1 of Maratus speciosus. Classification (NCBI taxonomy): domain Eukaryota; kingdom Metazoa; phylum Arthropoda; class Arachnida; order Araneae; family Salticidae; genus Maratus; species Maratus speciosus. The sequence continues at coordinate 145,675,071 of OZ010789.1, forward strand.
TTAAAAGAATTCGCATGTGAAAAGCGTCTTCAAAGTTTCTTCATATATGCATTTATTGTTGCCCTCTCGTCTTGAGTCAGTCATGAATGATAATTATAAACAGTGAATTTCATAGCAATAAATAATGTCTCATTTGAGCCGATTCAGCTCACATTAATGAGTACCTAATGTTAATTTCCTGAAGGATAAAACGAGGTAGTTAAAATACAGATAGTTGCGGTGGATTTGGGTTGAATTTCGGTCTGGCCCGGCCGAAATTAAGGCAACATTTTCACTGAAATTTCATTTTCGGCGAAACTCATATTTTTCGCCGAAAATGAAAACGAAACCGAATTTTTGGTCGATCTTTAGTTGTAAATGAGAGGCAAAAACGCAAAATAAAGCGCTTCTACTTTACTCAGTCATATAATCTTTATCTGTTTTATATTTTTGTAGCTTTTGCTTGCAGTTCCGTTCGCGTAAAATGTAAGCGTTGCAATTTAGAATGTAAATTTCAAAGATAATTTTTACATTTGTTTTTGTACAATTTATCTAACTAACAGTACAATTCATGTAAAACCTCGTTCATTAACACTTTTTAAAAAGGTTAATTTTTCAAACTTGAGTCACTCGATTACAAAATTTTCCAAAATAGCTCTATAATTAAGCAAATTAGAACGATGTATTATATACGAAAAACTTTCCTGAAAATTTATCTAACTAACAGTGCAAATCTCATTGAAAATGGTTCATTGGGATTTTTTTAAAGTTAATCTTTCTTAGGTTAACCTGTTTACATAATTTTTCCCATTAGCTGTATAATTAAGCATTGTATAACAATATGTCATATAGTAAAATCTTATCCTGAAAATTTTTCAAACTAATCATGCAAGTCTCATCGGAAATACCCCATTACAATTTTTTTTTAATCTAAACCTTCATAATCATTGCAATTAATTATATATTTTCATATATATCTTCTTTCAGATGTAAATAGCAGCTCATATAAAGGGTGGTCCGTCTGTTGTTTCTTTTTTATTAAAAAAGAAAACGCATTTTTTATGAGTGAAAATCGAAATTCTTTATTGAACATGGAATGTGGGTCTATGCCATTTATGTATGAAATACAATATCGCACATGTGGGCACCGCAATTCCGCTAACATGCCATCACCCGAACATCAAAATTTTTGATGATTTTTCCCAGATTGAGTGAATCCATGGCCAAAATTCCAGCCCGGATGTTACGTTTGAGGTCTTGGATTGTGCAGAGGGCATCGGCGTACACTTTACTTTTCAGAAACCCTCAAAGAAAATAATACATCGGGGTTAAATCTCTCGAACTTAGAGGCCAATTCACATCAGAATTTCTGGAAATTAAACGATCTGGAACTTTCTCGTTTAATAAGTTGATGGTTTGACGAGAAGTGTGTGCTTGCCGTTGCACCGTTGTTGTGTTGTCAAAGAGTCTATAATTACAAATGGCATACATTTGACAGTTCATACATGCATGACACATGATAGCTGACACAAATACCCTGTGAAATATTCATAGTTCAAAAAAGATCCAACAGATGGACACACCTATATAAGCATTTAGAATGATATGTTATATACTAAAACATTTCCTGAAATTTTAACAAACTAGCAGTGCAAATCTCATAGAAAACGGCTCATTATAATTTTTTTAACTAATCCTTCGTAATCGGATTCACCAGAATATAAACCTTACTCCCATAATTGTATATCTAAGCAACATAAAATGTTATAAACTAAAACCTTATCTGAAAAATTATCTAACAGAAAGTGCAAGTTTCATCGAAATCCATTTAAGCAGAATCTTTTAAAAAGACTACTCTTTCATGATCGGGTTCATCTGAATGTATAGCATTCTCCCATAATTCTATATATAAGCATTGTAGAACGATAGATTAAATTCTAAAAACTTCCTCGAAAAATTATCTAAATAACAGGGTCTGCTGGGTGGAGAGGCCTACCATAAGGCATACACTCAACTAGCTCCACCCATATCTAAATAACAGTGCAAATTCCTTTTAAATCGATTAATTACAACAGAAGTTATAAGAGGCCGGAAACGAAATTGTCAATTGCTTTTATATACCGGGTGAGCCAACAGTTCGTTAAAACTATAAAAACTCATAAAAAGGGAAGAAATTATGATAAAGGAGTGCGGTTTGCAAGATGGGTTTTACAAGGGTTTACAAGGTAGACGGATTTTTTCACAGCCAAAAAAAAAAAAAAAAGGGTACTAAAAAAATCACCTGTAGATGACGCTGATGACCCGAAACACAATGAACAGGTGGTACTACGACACAACCTGATTGTGTCGTAGAATGTTCTGGATGTCATGTTGAACATTTTTTTATTGGAAGAACAAATGAATATATGTTGTATAATGAATAATGCAATGAGTAGTATTGTTGTCCTGTTCATTGTGCTTCGGGTCATCAGCGTGTGACATCTACATGTGATTTTTTAATTTTTATTTCTGCTAAAAAAATGTAACAACCTTGTGGGTCCTGTCTTGCAAACCGCACTCCTATCACAATTTCTTCCTTTTTTATAAGTTTTTAAAGTTTTAACGAACTTTTGGCTCAGCCGGTATATATATATATATATAGCAGATGGCCATTAACACGTTTGTTCCAAGAATTATTTCTTTTATTATTATTATTATTTATTTAAATTGCTTGATTGCTATTATTTTTTTAAATAGTAATATTTGTCTAATTTAATTTATCAGAAAATCCGGCCATTCGGATAATATGGATTAAATAGAACTTAAATTATACAGGGTGGTCCTAAAATATATGTCAAAAATGTAAAGGTAGGTAGAGGGAACCTAAATAAGCATATTTCGTATAGGATTGTGTGTGCGGTAATGCCGCCTTGAGCTGGTAGTAAGCGTTGATGACTGCGGCGTATAAACACACTTCGCTAGCTGGATTCATCATTTTCCGCACGGATCTAAAACAGCATGCATCGTTTCACCAATGTGGAGCTTGCCGACAAGCATTTCATGTATGAGGCTGCACAAGGAAACGGATTAGCTGCTCAGAGGATGTACAGGGAGCGATTCCCGGATAGGAATCAGCCGGATCGTCGAATATTCGAGCGTCTTCATCCGGAGTTACGCACAAGTGGGCTGTTTTATGCTTCCAGGCGTGGAATTGGCATTGGAAGATATCGCAGAACTCCTGCAGTGGAAACCAGAATACTAAACACAGTAGAGGATAATCCTTCGACAAGCTCGAGAGCTGTAGGACGTGCGTTGGGTGTGAGCCATCAAAGTGTTTTGAGGACTTTACATGAAGACGGAATGCATTCGTATCATTTACAGAGAGTGCAAGCAATGACCCCTGACGATTATCTTCCACGTCTCAACTTTGCTCGTTCGTACCTACAGCAGACGGCAGCCAATCCAACCTTCCCAGCAGATGTTTTATTTGCTGATGAGGCTACCTTTGCCCGGTCGGGTATGTTTAACATCCATAATTCTCACCTGTGGGCTTATGGCAACCCACATGGCAGAATAGCACACGCGTACCAAGAAAGGTTTTCCATTAATGTTTGAGCAGGCATTGTACACAATAGCTTAGTAGGACCGTACATTCTACCTAGTCGTTTAACTGGCCAGCCACACGTACAACATCTCCCTACAGAAGGTTTTACCTGAACTTCTGGTAGATATTCCTCCAGCTGATTCGTCGCAGACGAATGTGGTTCCAGCACGATGGAGCCCCAGCTCACTTCAGTCGAGACGTCAGGAATCACCAGGACGCTGTCTACGGCCAGCATTGGATAGGACGGGGCGGTCCATTTCCCTGGCCACCGCGTTCTGCTGATTTAACCTGCTTGGAATTTTTCTTCTGGGGTCATATTAAAAGCCTGGTGTACGAGAGTCCCGTCACATCTGAAGAAGATCTTGTTGCCCGCTTGTCTGTTGCTGCTTTACATGTGCTCGACATGCCTGGCGTCTTTTCTAATGTACGCCGATCTATGAGCCGTCGCTGTGAATCTTGTATCGCTGTTGGTGGCTGCTCTTTCGAGCACCTCTTGTAAATTGTTAATAAATTTTTGTTTTCTTTTGTCTTTACTTGTCTTCAGTTTCCTTTTATTCATACTGCTTTACAAACTAGTGCTTTAATGTGCCATTACCCCACACACATTCCTATCCGAAATATACTTATTTAGGTCCCCTCTAGTTACTTTTACATTTTTTAGATATATTTTATGACCACCCTGTATAATGGAATAAAATTTAAGTAGATGAGAAACAGGAAATATTACTTAAGAAAACTGAAGTTTTTGTCCATGTAATTCCAGATAAATTGATGATTCATTTATAAAATTATGGAAAGTGTATCACCTATAACTTTTCTTTACTTTGTAGCACTGAATGAATACCACCTAACTGGTGAAAGCAGTAATCTTCAAAATTTCTATTTATTTTTATCCTGAAATTTAATTTTTATTCATGAAATAAAACATAAATTTTAGCCGCTAATGCCATTTACTTGTTAATGCCTTATTAACTAAAAACTTATATTAAAGCAATCTTCAAATAATGGAATGTTTTCATTTGATTATGCTACCTTCTTTAGTACAAAATACGGATATTATGCGGAAAATAAGTTCCAGAATATTATAATTTTCGCATTTGGAGAATGTTGTTACTCTACCCATACAATATTGCGTCTTCATTTACTGTAGAGTGTTTCGTAACAGCAGAGTTCGTATGCTGAAAAGATAACGTATAATCGTCCGCTGACGATGTTTAAAATGATAGAAGTGAAACGAAGGGATGGGAATTTGCTTAAGAAAAAAAGATATATTTCAAACAAATTTCCGCCAGAGGCTGCTTTTTAATGAATTACATATTTAGCATATATTTACGAAAGTTTACAAATTTTATTTATTAACTTTATCTGATCTTAAAGATAGCATTTCACGACATGCTTTTAGCTTTTTCCAGAACATACTGCGTTCAACAGGGAAACATATCTTATGATTCCAGATGGTACCTGAAAGTATTGGACGTCATGTGGAACATGTTTTGTTGTAATAAAATTTGAAAACTATCGTAAATCTATGCTAAGACCAATGTCAGACGGGCGTCTTTTTTGCTGCTTTTTTGCTTTCGTATTATCCATTCACAATGTTAGCATTGTGAATGGATACTACATAAGCAAAAAAGACGCCCGTCTGACATTGGTCTAAATGTGTAATTCATTAAAAAAAGGCTTTCTGGTGGCGGCGAAATTTTTAACAATTTTTTTTTTTTCGCTCAAACAAATTCCCATACCTTCACAAAATTTTCTGTACAAAAGTTTCGTCTTGTAGACAACTTTAAAATAGGGTCGTTTAATAATGGACACCTTGTACTTTAAAAATTAGAAAAAATATTCAAACTGAATATGTGTGTTTCCCAAAAACAAAGTAATGAATCTTCATTTGTTCAAATTTTTCAATATCCTGTGAAATAAAGTAGTTTTTAATATTTTGTATCTCTAGCAAATATAAGTATAGTCAATTGTCCTATGTCAGAGGCTTGGATATATTGCGTTGTATTATGGAACAGTAAAAAAAGTAATGGATATTCTTTTAGATATTTGAAAGGAATGAATTCTTCGAAATTTAGTGTTATGTATCCTTATTATAAAAAAATGAGTAAAAGTATGATGGTCTTTTATACGAAACTATGAAGACTTCATTTTTTTTTTTTGGGGGGGGGGGGGAGGATGCAAGAAATGCTCAGTGGCTGTGATTTGCAAGATGATTGCAACTGAGTAATTTCTTATCTTTTTTTTTTTTTTTAAATTAATTAAGCATTTTTACAATTACAGAAATCGGTCATAAAATTTTAAATACAGCAGGAGCATTTTAAATTTTTATTTGACTTTAACGATATTAAAGAATATCTTAAGCAATACTTCTTTTAAGATAAAGGTTCCAATTTTTTATTAGTTCCAAAGGAAACAGCAAAAGTTCCTTGCAAATATAGTAAAAAAACCGTATTTTCTAAAATGCACTCTTTGAATACAAGCATGCTTGCGGTGTTTCAGAGGGAGTACAAATGAATTAACGCATATTTTTAAATCCTAATTTCCTACTTTAAATACTACTTAAACCAAGAAAATAAGTACATGAAAAACATTTTAAATGACACAATGTTCTTGTTAAAATAAATTATGCATTTTTAACCCTTTACAACATAGTAGAAACGTTTTTATGAATCCAGTTTGTCTGTCCGTCTGTACTGTACATCCGTGCTCTAATTCGGATAAATACTGTCCTATTGCCACAAAATTGATATATGTTACTGGGGTTTACTATGGCATGTTTGGTAGTTAAAATTAAGTGTGTATCATTTACGATTCATTTACAGAGGCACTCAAAATAATTCCGTTACATTACGGTCTATGGGGAAAAATGGTTTGCAGTGTCTTTTAATGATCTTACACTATTTAGAACATATTGAAATTGATATATATCACTGAATTTTACTAAAAGATTCTTACTATAAAGCGTGGTTAGAATAGAATATATAGTTCATTTACAGTGACACATAAAAGAACTTGGCAACTGAAGAAAATGAACAATAACTCCCGGAAGTGAGTTTTCAGTTGTGGTATACGTTTTTAAATTAAATTATTTTTTTAATATTACTTGATGTGTATAAACTCTATAGATCATACATATGATGTAGTATGCATACATATCTATAGATCATATACAGGGCTACGCCAAAGATCACATATTTTACTGACTATTCATGATGGTTTTCAAATGCATTATGCGCTTTCTAAATTGTTCATTTAGACATCATATTTCACCTTAGTAACTGTGAGGTTTCGTCATAGTATTCTGACAATGTTGGAAAGTGTTTCGCAATCTATACCGTACGCAAGATTTTTCGTTCTTGTTTCAATTTACACTCGATTCTAAATTCGAATTATCTATATATACGTTACCGTGAAAGACCGAAATTAGAAAATGTCGACTTTCGCCAGTGAATGTCAAAATATACCAAATACGTTTGTGAAAGTTGATATATTTTTCTAGATTCGGACCATCACCGATGAATCTCGACAAACACAGATATGCTCCTGTGAAGGTCCAAAAGAGAAACGGTGTTACACAGAGAGGCAATTCTTTGTTCTACTGCGAGTCAGTCACCTTTGCCAGTTTTATGCAAGGTTTGATGGTGCACGCAACGTTTTCTTAAATATTATTTTTTATTCAATATCCAAATTTATATTGAATGGATACTGCAGTGAGCTGCGATCTTTTTTCTTTTTTTTCGAAAAATTAAATACATTAATTGAGAGTAAACGAGAAAACAATTGTTTTTATTTTTTTTCAAGAACAGTACTCTAAAATACTTTCTGTAGTGATTTGATCTAAAACTAAGTGCAGCACACCTTTGGATTACAGACGATTAAAACATTTTTATGTTTTAAAAATTAATGATCGCGCCTGAAATACGGAGACGTAAATGCAAATTTCCGACATATTCAACATTCACCATTAGAGCATGGTGAATGCCGACATTTGCCGATGTAAGTCAGAAATTAGCAAATATTTCGGACGTACACCAAGCGACTATGTGAATGTTGACATTCACCGGTGAAAGTCAACATTCTCCAGATTCCGTCTTTCACGGTAACATATATAAAGATAATCGTACGTGGCGCAGAGATCGCGGTTATTTGTTAATTGTTTAATGGCAACGCCTGAATGAAACGCATCTCATTCGTTATTGAACAGCATTCAATGTATAACCATACTTATATGGGGGGTTACCATAGGTATGCTGAAGATTAGGGACCATGTTTTGTCGCCAAATACCACCAAGTTGGAGATATAGCGCCAAATCAAAATTATTCGCCAAAAGTGACGCCAACTTGTTGATATCTCTAATATTTCGTTAAATTCCCATACACTTCCATTGTAAACCAATAGGGTTTATTTGCTTACAGAAAATCAACAAATTGAGATATTTTAATGCAATAAAAACTAATATTAGCTTAAGGGATTATATTAATTAAGGGAGTCCAAGTGAATTAAATTATGAATAAAAGTAACATGATACAATGCTTAGCATGCTTTCCCAAACATAAATTTTAAGGAAGACCAAACTGGTCACCAAGGGTGGCTAGTCATTTTGTATTATTAAAAGATAATACTTAGAGAAAATAAGTTTAATTATACTCTTTAATTATAAAATTCGATTTTAAAAGCTCGAACAACTTTAAGTTAATAAGATTTTCTTTTCAAAATCTTATATGCATTGTAACATAAAATTCCCGTTGTCATGTATTTTAAGGCGATACAAATTTAATGAATTTTAATTAAAATATTTCGATGCCCCTTTTGTACCTTCACATTATTTTCTGAAATATTTTTCTACAATAGATTTTATATATGGATGTGACTTAAATAAAGTAACTTAACGTTAATCCCTGTTGCAACTATTTAATTAACGGAAACATTTTCTGAGCCTTGGAGATTATGTTTATCCCCGTTTGCAAAATTATTTAAAAAGGCTTTTAAACCATTTTAAAATTTATTACTATATGGTGTTCTTAAAATGATTCTTTGTAAACTGCTTGTATTTTTTAAATATTTCAATCATACAAATATAACAAAAACAAAATATCCAATCATTTTTGTTTTGTTTTTCGATTGTTAAACTAAGCCGGTCTAAATTAGCATTATAAAGGCATTTTATGTAATAAAAATTCTTTATCCACTGTTAATGTTCTTTGCAGTGAAGATTAAATCCTTAAATCACGTTGCTGTTTTCTATTTATTTTTATTTTTTCTTGAATTTTCAACAAAATTCTGTACATCTGTTTGTTCTAAAAACGGGATGTTATGATTATAGATTATTTTAGTCTATGGTGAAAATTTCGAATGAGAAAATAATAATAAATTGAATGTGTTTATATTTTTAGGTGTGTTCCGGGATATTAGATTTTAAGCGAACGCCATCTGAATTGCTCATACATGGAATGCGTGAACGAAATATCTCCAACTTTAGAGAGAATAAATTTCAAGCAATAATTCTCATATCACGCCAGTATCATGAAAACAAAAGTTGAATTCAGGGTGTGATTCGTGGAGGACATTGAAATCTCCCGGGCAGCGAAATTGCCCCCATTCCTCTGAACATATGAGATTTTATGCATATTAATTCTGTAGACATATACCCCCCCCCCCCCTCCCTCAAAAGCTGCAGAAAATCCTGCCTGTGAAAAATGTCTAAATTCAACATTGATAAAAATGATTGCTATGTGTTATTTACCGATTAGTTTTTAGGTGCGTTCGTAATATTATAAATACGTAGCACATATAGTCCTCGTTCGGTCCGTCTGTCTGTTCGTCTGTCTGTCTGTCCGTTTGCATATAACAGAGCGAAAACTACCAAACCGAATGATCTAAAATTTTAAACGTACAATTGTTGCAAAATTTTGCGGAGTCATTTCAAATTTTATGAAAATCAGATGTATATTTCAATTACAGGGACAATCAAAATTTTTCCGTTACATTACGGCCAATGGAGAAAAAAATATTTGAAGTGCATTTTAATGATATTACAGCCTCTCGATCAGAATGAAATTGCTAAGCATTTATGAAATGCACTAAAATATACCTTCCACAGCACAATATGCGGTGCAAAATATTTATAAAATTAGTTATAGTATGAACGCGCCACATTCACCACGTTTGACGCGCAATTTCCAACTTGTTTTTTTTTTCCGTAAAAACACGGCATCTATGTGACTAATGATGGGGATCTATTATAGTGCATTTTCTAATAAAAAGACATATAATTAATGATACTGATAATAATATATTAACAAGAGGCATATTTATAAATGACTAAATAAAATCAATGAAGTAACACAGGCTTGAATACACATTAACCTAAATATGTAAACATTTTAAATACGCATTATATACGTTTCGCCTAGCCACCGGAAAGCCTCATAAGTCAAAAGTTGATAAGGACTTGCGGTTGATTGGCGAAACGTATACTATAGGTAGAGTGTGTCCGGGCTAAAAGGAATCAAAAGTTATGCCTTATTTTTACGGAACTACCCATTAGAATTTTTTAAAAAATTATTTAAATAATAAACAATTAAATTTAAAAAATCAAACTTTTTTTTTTTTTCAATTCCTACACTCTCGCTCTATATATCTTGTTCAAATTTTCAATCGTTAATAAAATACTTATTATTCATGCAATCAACTCAAATAAATTTTTTTTTAACTTGTAGTGGATGACACTTGATGTTAATCCAGTTTTTTCAAATATTAATTTATTAATTAAATTAAATTAATTAATTTTCAATAATCGAGAGAGCTCCCTTCTTGATCGAGGTATTTTAAGACCGAGAGAGCCCTCTTCTTGATCAAGGCATTTTAAGCGCCACTCAAAAGGAAAGAAGAATGGGAGAAAAAAATTCTCTTATTGACCCAAGTAGGAATTGACTTAAAATATGTTTTTAAATTACTTGTTTATATTACTTACCTATTCTTTTTTATTTATTTACTTGTATTGAAGTCTTTTAAGTTGTGTTTAATTGTTAGTTCCTATCTATAAACACTGTTTTGATGAGGTCTATAGATGTCTATGATGGTTAGAGTAGCAGTAAAGCTAGAGATCCACAATATATACAACACAACTTCCAGGTTGTATAATATTTTAACGGAGTTTCTGACTGTAAAATAGTCAATGAAACGTTTTCTTCATTTTGAAAGACTTATCCAATGATATGCCTCTCAATAGGGTGCGTAATTCTTTTTTCGTCTCTACCGCCATTTTGAATTTATAAAAACAAAACCTAGCCTATAACCATTGGGCCGTTAAGATGAATTGATAGGGACCTCATTCATTAAAATCCATCCTGCCGTTGGGATGTTTCGAGGGTATAAAGAAATCCAATTACACAGATACGCGTGAAACACATAGCCCTTCTTTTTAGTAGGGTAAAAATAGCATCTCACAAAGTTTTAATATCAATAGACTTCGATGTGTGCACCTTTGGCAGCACGACAAACGTCTAAACGGTAATTCAGTTCTCCCCAAATATTTCGTAGCCTATCAGGAGTTATTAGACAAATTGCTTCTATGATACGCTTTTTCCACTCATCCACAGCTTCACTTTTTTGTTTTGTTCAATGTTTTAAAATCTCGGAGGGGTGTCCAATTCGCGGAGGTGAAGTCTATTATATTCTGATGGGTAGTTCCGTATTAACAAGCCATAACTTTTGGCGGTACTTGTTAGTTATCCCGTCCACCAAATTACTGTCGCCAAATTGGAAGATTAAATGCCAATAATAGTTGATCGTAAACATCACATTCACTTGACAACACGTGTTTACGTCATCAAATGATTTTATTTCGACGTTTTATTTGTATTTTTATTAATGTTATAGCAATTTATTTGTTTTTTCATTATTTAAAATAAAAATTATGTCAATTTGTATAATTTGGCGAGTGGTTTGGCGATTTATATAATTTGGCGAAATGGGTCGACGGGATAACTAACAAGTACCCTTTTGGACACTTATAGACCGGACACCTTGTATTTGAAATATTTTAAATTTTTTAAAAGAATGATGAGGTCTTGCGGTTTCTTGGAGAAACATATACTATATGTATTTGAAAAATTTTTTAATATTTTTAAAAAATTAAAAAAATTATGTTAATGTGTATTCAAGTCTGTCTTACTTTATTTATTTCAATTTTAATTAATTTTTCAACTACTTTTCAGCAGTGAAATTACGACTGAAATTATTGAATATTAAAGATGTGAATTATCACATTGCTAACAAGGCGTAAACCAACTTAGTGAAAAATGTCCAAGCCGGGAATCGAACCCGGGCCCCTGGAATAGATCTCCAGTACTCTACCACTAAGCCACAAGGACAATACCCAGCCTGGCATCTCTCACTTATATAAGTCGGTAAGGCTGCAACTGCAGCACTAGATGGAAATGTCTTCATGAGCACACAATCTAGCGGCGTAACATGAGACACAAATGAACCCAGCATCGGTGAATATACAATTTTAATTAATTTTTCAACTACTTTTCAGCAGTGAAATTACGCCTGAAATAATTGATTCAGGCGTAGATTGTGTGCTCATGAAGACATTTCCATCTAGTGCTGCAGTTGCAGCCTTACCGACTTATATAAGTGAGAGATGCCAGGCTGGGCATCGTCCTTGTGGCTTAGTGGTAGAGTACTGGAGATCTATTCCAGGGGCCCGGGTTCGATTCCCGTCTTGGACATTTTTCACTAAGTTGGTTTACGCCTTGTTAGCAATGTGATAATTCACATCTTTAATATTTATTTATTTCATTTAGTCATTTAAAATTTTTAATTCGGACGTACGTATGTTGCAAAAGGATATTTATGTAGTGTTAAAAAGTGTGTCTGAAGTGTTGAAAAGTATTTTTGTAGTGTTAAACATTATAAATTTATTGTCATTTTTTTTACATCGCCTCAGTTATTTTCATTACACTTTACTTTTATGTTTATACCCAGCAATAAATTTATTTTCACCAGTACATATAATGTGTTGAAATTCTATTCCTAAAAAAAAAGAGTTTTGAACAATACGTATAAGAAAATTCCTTTTAGTTCAAAATAATATTTTAATCCTGCAAACTTTCAAACATTGTGAATAGAATTAATTTACTAATCCCACAAAGAAACGGAGAATGTTTCATTTAATTGAATTCACATAAAAGGGATTATTTTAAAGTATCTTTCACTCAGCTACTCCTATAAAGCCTATAAATAGTAAAAATAATTTTACTGGGTTATTGTAGAAATTGAATAATCAAAATTATTCAGTTTCTCCAAAGCAACGTTAAAGAGAAGAAAATAAGTAAAGGCTTTTTTTTTATAATTCTTTAATTAGTTTTCAAAAGAAAAATATTGCCTCTAATCTAACGTATCAAAACGACATAATTGAATTCAAAAGTGCTTGTGAGTTTACGATATTAATTGCTGTTTCGATTTTTCAATAAAATACGTTGGTAAACCTTTAAAAACCCATTTAATGTTAATAAGACAGCCTTTTTTCTGTTATTACCTATTGGCAAAATTACGGCAATAGGAAAAAACAAAGTGTCATTTTTAGGAATATGTATTTTGATTTTTAAATGTTCATAAAGTGATGGTTCTTACAAATACATGTTTTCCATAAATTATTCTTGGGGTTTCCTTACCTCATAAATTTTTACTTAAGGACATGGCAAAAAATACAGGGTGCTCATAAAAGAATGCCCTAAATTTAATGGTATACTATAGAAATTTAATTTAGACAATTTACAACAAATCATACATCGAATTGAAGGTAAAATGACTTAGTTTTTAATACAAATGTTCAATATGTGCTCCTTTAGTTATACGGCACACATCCAACCTAAAGTCTAATTCTTCCACAAGTCCGGAGTAATGGAAGGAACATCGTCTTCAGTTCTGTGTCTCAACTCAGGCAAATCATTAGGTAGCGGCGGAACGTAGACACGATCTTTTATAAAGCCCCAAAGGAAAAAATCGCATCGATCTAACGTATTTTAAATCTTCAGAGGCGTAATAACGCTTTACGCTCAGGAGTCGCCATTTTGCGAATGTGGCACTGCAAGCGAGTCAATAACAAAGCAATACTCGCGCATGCACTTATTTAAAATTGTTTGAGTTACTCATTATTTGGGACCTTGAACCAACAGTCTGCACTGTAAAAAAAGCGTACTAGAATACGGAAATTGTACTGGCAATCGAGACGTCAGCACTATTTCCGCATTTTAACGGAAATTATTCCCTGTAAATTCTAGAAAATTTTCCGTTTTTCTGTTTTCATTTCACTATTTATCAATTAAAATTAGTATATTATTACAAGGTGTTAATTTGCTATGTATTTGCGTTTAGCGTTTAAACTTTACGGATATGTATCTTTGTGTCATTAAAAAAACTTTTTCTGTTATACGTTACAAATATGTAATAATATTTTTATCATGTTCGCAAATCAAAAGTTTTGAGGTAAAGAAATTCCGATGATATTTAATGGATCCCTCTATATATTTTATTAAAATCTCATTTATTGCTATTTTATTCTGTTTTATCTGACACCGTCCATATTTGACAATAAGTTCCGAAAACTATTATTGGCTGATACTAATTCTTACGATTTCATCTAAATCAACTCATTTAACGATATAAATTAAAATTAGAAAACTTCATAAAATAAACATGAAAGTATCGAAAATTTTCTAGTTTCATTTCGTAGAGTACCAACAAATAACAATATGAATTTGTGCTTCTAGCTTTAGGGAATTTCTACGTTAACACAGCGCACGGAGAGACATCGCTGTGTTAACATTGTAAGTTGTTGATTAATACTTTGCGTGTGGTTGGTTGTCTGTAACTGCATAATGGATAAAAAGATGGTACAAGGAACCACACAGAAACGTCCAGTTACACCGTACGAATCGGCTGAAGCGATTTAACTTTTCTTCGTTAAGATTACGATATTGAAAGCAATGGGTCATGCACGATGTTTTGAATAGCATAAGTTATTCAAAGGCGGCAGAACATTCCAAATCCACATAAAGCCAGAGATATGGCTTCTCCCACTCCTGTGGGTTAGAGGAATAATAACTTTATCTAGGAATAATTTTACTCGTGCATATCATAAAATATTTACTATTCCACGAAATTTAGTCTTCAAAGGTCTGATAGATGTTGATATATGGTTCTGCCCCCCCCTCCCCAACCGGGTAGATGGGGCAGAACGAACAAATTTTTAATTACGAATCCTTTTACTTGCACATATGCTCAAAATTTAAATAAAAAATTGGCATTTTTAATTAAGAATCGTTTTATCAGTTCCTAGGTTCAGATATTTACCATAGCACAAAATTAATTTTTAGAGGACCAGATAGACCATAAGATATGTTTGTCACTGCCCAGGGAGCTGACAGAAGAACGTTTTAATTAAGAATCCTTTTACCTGCACATATGCTGAAAATTTTATTTAAAAAAAAATTATTTTAAAAACTCTGATAGATCCTGAGGCATGGTTTCCCGCATGGCTTCCCGTACAGTGAATTAAATTTTCAATTAAGAATCGTTTTATCGTGGGCTATGGTATTCTCGTCTGTTCAAAGTTACTGTTACGATACCGAAGCCCGAATACAACTCTTGCATCTTTTTCTTTTACGGCAGCTCAAGATCGTACCAATGTGGCTCCTCTTACATACAGAGCTCAATTAAAAAATTAGGTCAGGTTCTAACTTGAAAGGCGATGAGTTTTTTTAGGAAAAGCTATATTTTAAATCCATATTACAGAGATGGGATAGATTAAGTAACAAAAGTAGCTTAATTACAACCTTAGCCTGTATAAGATCTACATTTTTATACCTTTTCCAAGTCCCAATCATCAAACGAATAAAGAATCATCTTCATACTTTTCGAAATTTCAGCACAAATTTTAAAATATTCAAAGCTGTTTTGAAAATATTTTAAGCTTATAGGCGGATAGAGTACTTTCGTATGTTATGGGCCGAAAAAAATGTTGAAACTTTCAAATTTAAATGAACAAGAAGAATAAGTATTTTCTCAAATAAGATAACATTGTATTCCACAATTTATCTTCGCTACGACATAAATTCCTTTAAAGACATTGTTAATTGAGTGATTTCCAAATTGCTTGTTATCTTCAAAGGATTCTCTTCCATTTTTGAAGCGACTGCGCCACTCAAAACGTTGCGTAAGATGTTTTTTCAGATCATTCCTCATTTTCAAGGAATGTTCTTTTACAATTAATGAAACCAAAACAATTGCAGAAGCACAAGTAAAACAGATGACATTAACGTACCATTTTTCTCAAGAATTTCCATATCATGTGCGATAATCTTTTTTTATAAGTTTGGCAGTAGCTTAATTGTAAATCGATCGTTATCAGAGAAGTTAAAATGGTTAATTTCTATGTTAGTTTCCCAAACAAAAATATCTAGGTTTTCTTTATTAACATCACTGTTACATTTTTTTTTTATTTCTTGTGGAAGGTCAATTTATAATTCAGCTACTACGAAAAAAACTTTTAAAAAAAAGTATTGAAATCATTGCATCAGTTCATGAGATAAAAGCACTTCAATGTCAGCAGTTTCTCTCGTTATTTCACAACTGCTGTCTTCTAGGTCACTTCAAACATTGCGTGCAACTCATTTTCTCATTGTCATAATCTGACGAATATATCGAAGCATGCTTTAAATTTCTATGAGCGATTTACCCGATTTAATACGAAATTCCATGGTGGTTCATTGTTTTATATTTAGTCCATCACCTAATATACACATAATGTCCTATAATTATTTAGCCAGGGCATTGGAGGGGAATTTCGTATTAAATTCCTTATCTCTTAGTATTAACCTTTAATTAATAAAATCTATTATTATCTCTATTCCTTATTATAAAAATTATTCATTATTAATTAACCTATAATTATATAAAAATAGTGGTATGCTGCAATTTAACCTTTATCTTAAATATTTTCTTTTAATATACTGTTTTCTTGTGCTCGCCCTGACATTTTGTCATATTGTTTATTAGTCATTCTGTTTGTTTTGTCATTCTGTTTAGTGTGTCATTTTAATAATTTTCATTAAACAGTCTTTCGACCTACTGGGGCTTCTGGGCTCGTTCGCAGGTACTGGGGTTTCAGCGAGAAGGGCGATATGTGTTTTCCCCTCGTGGACTAACCAGCTCCTATACCGAAAGGTTGGCTGTCCACGAGTGGGTGACTAGTGATTAGTGAAAAATAACAGCAGAGAAGTTCCTGATTTTAAACCAACGATGTTTCTTGGCATAAAATTGGAGGCCACCATAGTATCAAACGGAATCGTGTTCTGCCTTTTTTTTTTTTTTTTTTTTTTTTTTGGCGATTTACTGAATGTATGCAGAATTATTTTTAAATGCATTGTCATCAGTGAAATTAGGTGCAATAGTTTTTGGAACACACATTTAGTTTAAAAAGAAAAAAAATTACCTTTTACAGATTCCAAACATCACCGATAGCTGGCGCTACTCTAAATAAACTTATAGATTGCATAAACTAATGTATACAGATGTATCACAGTTCACTCAGTTTTTTAACGCTTTCCAGCATAGTTGAAAAATGTTTATGAATTCGGGCAGTCTAACTCGTGGAAATATACTCGGATTGGCATATAATTTTTACATATTAATAAGGTTTATCATGGAATTTTTGCTATTGTAAATGAACTGTTTAGTTGTTATAGTTCTTTAACAGAGAAACACAAAAGAAATCCGTTACATTATTGTCTATTTGGAGAAATCGTTTCTAGTGCATCGTCTTTAAACTGCCTATTTAGGTATCTTGCTTCACTGTATGAAAAAATAAAATTTCGTAATAATATTCTGTTAATGTTGTAAAATGTTTCATAGTGTATGCGTGATGCACGATTTTTCATTCTTGTTATTGTTCATGTCGTTTAGATGTCAAATCGCCGAATAATAGTTTGTGAATTTAAATATCAAGATTATTTTAAGTCTTATTACAGTTTGAGATGGACCTTGAGTCTTTCACTGTTCAGATTGTACCTGACCCGAACCTGAAATGTATGTTCAGAGTCAACCTGAACATTACTAAAATAATAATAATATTAATAATAATAATAATAATAATAATAATAATAATAATAATAATAATAATAATAATAAAATTGTCAATCCGAAACTCGACCTCGAATCCTGTAGACTTCAACCTAAACCAGAAATATTTAAACCAGAACCCGTTGACCTAACCCGAGAATGAGGTGAAAGAAAAATCCTATTTTACAAATATGGAATTTTTTTAAAATAAAAATTATATCACTTATATCTCTAATATTAAAAAGTATGTTTTAATAGTAATAATAGTCTATCTCCTACATCTCTAATATATATTTTATATTTTTTGTATGAGAATAACATGCAGACACTCATTATTATTAGGAAACAAATTTGTGTTTGTTTTCATTTGAAAAAATTCTAAGACTTTCTTTTGAAAAATTGCATCAACCCGAACCCGACTCGACTCGAAAGAGTCAAATCTAACATGAAACTGAAATATTTAAAATCAATCCGACCCACAACGAAAAAACCCACCCTACCCGAACCTGGAGTAGGGTTGGGCTTCGGGTAAAATCCGATTACTCATTATTATTTTTAAAAAAATTGTTTTTTTTTTTTCATTTGAAAAATATTTAGAACTTTCTTTTGGAAAAACGGCTCCATTCGAACCCGACTAGACTCGAAAGAATCAAACCTAACCTGAATCCAAAACATTTAAAAGCTACCCAAACCACAAATAAAAAATCCCACCGATCCGGACCTGGTGTAGGGCTCGCCCCGGGTAAAATCCGATCACCCGACCCAAGGCATGACTTTAGATGACGTTTAGAACTGAAAAAGAAATAAATTGTAGTAAAAGGATTCTTGATTTTGTGCATTAATCTTCTGCAAGGTTAACATTAATAGCTGTCACCATTATACCGGTTAGCGAATGCTAATAAATCCTCAGCTGTAGTTTAAAGTGAATGTGGAGAGCAATAGCGGGTTCCCACCAAAGGCCCCCTTTTGTGTTTTTCCACTCTAGCTAAAATATGTCTATTGACGTGAAAGAAATGTAAACAAGAATGTAAAATCATGCGTTAAGCATTACCAAAACTTTGTTATTTAGGTAAATAAAGTAAATAATATACCTAAGTGAATTTTTTAGAAAACGCAGAAAATATTTAAAAAATTGATTTCAACAATTACCGTCCATAGCCAACTATGTATTCAAATTCTTTTGTAAAGCCCTGTATTTGCTATACAGGATGGTATATATTCAATATAGTATGCGAAAGTTTAGTTTAGCAAGAAAACGCATATTAGGTTGAAATTTCACTGAAAGCAATTTATACCAATATTCGGAAACATACTTGAACAATTTTTACAGCCCTCCATTTTACCTACTACCTTCATATAAACACTACTATTTAGATAGGATTTAATCAAGACTAAAGCACACTCAAAACTACTGAAATCACAGTTCTAGAAATTATCATACCATAGATGGCCATGTTTTATAAGTGGGCATGTATTGTCCCTGTATATCATTTCATCTATGTTCTACAATCATCTCTTAGTATACTAAATGTAGTGTAAAAATGCATAAATCGTTTAAAAACCACCATTAAGTAATTTACGCTCACATACGCAGTAACCCTTACGAATTCTTTTTTGTAGCCCTGTATACGATCTATATCATTTATACACACATTACATAGTATGCAAAAATTTAGCTAAACTTAAAAACACATATCATAACTAAAAGTGCAGTTCCAGCAATCATTGTAATATACAGTACTTCATTAACAGTTTAGTATACGAAATCTTTTGTATGTCCCTGTAAATGCTATGCACTTTATATTGTACAGGAAATAATTTCCAATAAACCTTAGCAACGTATATAAATTTCATTACATGTGAAACAGTTTAGCATAATTAAAATACGCCGCAAAAATTTTCTCCTCCTGTATCATTATGTAACAGAATTATTTGTGTTTCTCTGTAAATGAATAATAAATATGCTTTGCACCGCATATTATACAAAATCCATATTTTATTGCACTTCATAAATGCATATCAGTTTCATTATGTTTGAAAAGGTGTAACATAATTAAAATGCATTTGAAATGATTTTTTTTCCGTTGGCCTTAATGTAACGGGATACTTTTGACTGTCCCTGTAGATGAAGTGTATATGCTACAATCTTCATTTTCGGTAGGGATCATGCTGTAGAACGTCAATAGCATGTAAAACTTTCAGGGAAATCTGATTATATTTACGAGAGTTAGAGCTCTGACAGGCGGATAGACAAGAATTCATAAACACTTTTCAACTTTGTTGGAAAGTGTTAAAAATCATTCTAACAATCACTTGAAGTCGGTTTTATTTATTTTCTTACTTATCTATTTCAAGTAACGGACTGTAAAAAATCAGTAATTATAATCTTTTCTTTCACTGCTGAAATTAAATTAAATAGATATGGGAAATTTTATATATTATGTTGAAACGTCATATTCACCATAATAATTCAAAAGAAATAACTTGAGTACATTTATTTTCATTTCATTTATTACTAAAATAGGTGCAAATACAATATATAAGTTTTACGATGTTTATTTTTATTTTGCTACAAAATATTTTAACAAATCTATTAAATCCAAATTACAAAATTTATATTAAAAGGAATCCAGTATTAATGCATAACAAAAAAAAGTGTGAATGACTAAAACGTACCTACAGATATTTAATATTTAATTGAATAATTTTACACTAATTTCATAATTATGTTTTTCTTTTAATATGATTTTTTCATTGTATATGTCAATTACACAAATAAAATTATGGAAAACAAGATTATTAAAGACAACTATTTTTTTGTTAGAAATTTTGTTCTTTTAACTATTTAGTGTTGATCGCATCATAAATTAAACAAATTACGCCTGTAAGATAGCTAAAATAATTCGGTATTTATCGATAAAACTAGAAGTTTGTAAGTAACTTTGACTAGGAAATTCTGTTCATTCGCTTTTCGAAAGGATAAAGTATGTTTTGGGTTTTGGTCAAGCTAGGGATATGTATACAGGGTGTTTCAAAATTATATGTCAGAAATGTAAAGGAAGGTAGAGGGGACCTTAGTAGGCAGGTTTCGTATAGGAATGTGGGTGCGAAAATGCAACGTTGAAGCGGTAGAGGACACTGTTAATTTCAGTGGATAAAATCATTACGCTGGCATGAATCGTCATTCTCCGCACGGATTTCCAGCAACATGCGTCGTTACACCAATGCGGGGCTTTTCGACATGCATTTCATGTATGAGGCTGGGCAAGAAAATGGAGCGACTGTCCAAAGGATGTTGCATGTAACGACTTCCAAGTAGGAATCTGCCGGACCGCCGAATATTTGGGTGTCTTCATTAGGAGTTGTGCGCGACTGGATCAGGCCATGGAAGATATCGCAGAATTACTGCAGTGGGAAAAAGCAACATTATGCACATTAGAAGAATGTCCTTCGAAAAGCTCGATAACTGTTGGGTGTGAGTCATTTCCTGGCGCAGTCACATCATGAAATGCATGTCGGCGAGCTCCACATTGGTGTAACGATGCATTTTGGAGGAAATATGTGGGGACAGTGACGATTCAAGCCAGCGAAATGCATTTATCCACTGAACTTAACAGCGACCAATACCGCCTCAACGCTGCTTTTCCGCACACGCATTCCTATACGAAGTCTGCTTTCTAAGGCCCCTTCCACCTGCCTTTATATTTCTCACGTATAATTTTGAAACACCCTGTATTTACGTGGCAAACAAAGGGTGGTCCATACCTGACTCAGCAAGGATTTTTGTTATTAACATTTGAAAAAGTGTCTTTATGTTTACAAATTGTATGTCATTATCAAATCTAAAACCCTAAATTATCTAGAGATATGAAAACCAATAAAATAAAGAGCTTTTCTTTAGTTTTTGAAGTGTCTGAAAATTTTTCCTTTGAATTTATCATTTGCCATACCTTAAAAAACAAGTCAAAATTTGTACGTCAAATGTGGCAAATGACGTGCGTTCGTACTAAAACTAGTTTTATAAATATACAGATCTTGGAGCAATAGCTGTTGCACTCTTGTGCAAAAATGCATGATACAAAATTTATTACGATTATGTATATTAAATTCAGTAATACGGAAATAATGGTTCCATCTTTAAATGTGACGTAATCACCATGACAACATAGAATCATTACCTATCATGGGATATCACTGAATTAATTACGTATGATAGGATTTAATAGAATGAAGAAAACTTTTATTAATATCTTTTTAGTTTTTGGTTTGATTTTTATAATATTTGAAATGACTCGACAAAAGTCTGCAACGATTATATATATTGAATTT
The DNA here is from genome assembly GCA_963932465.1 of Maratus speciosus. NCBI lineage: Eukaryota > Metazoa > Arthropoda > Arachnida > Araneae > Salticidae > Maratus > Maratus speciosus. The sequence continues at coordinate 145,697,096 of OZ010789.1, forward strand.
CAAACAATTTGGTTGGGTAGTTTTTGCGCCGTTATCTACAGACAGAAGGACAGACAGACAGACGTGTTGACCAGACGGCGACTATTGATGCTACTTATTTATATAATTACGAGCGCACCTAAAAATGAGAATAAAAACGTTGTCTTCATTAACCAAAATATTTTAATTATAACGATCGATTAAAATTCAAAAGTTGAAATAATGATGCTGAAATTTCAACTGCTTGAATTATTAAAATTGCATTGTTAACAAACGAGGGAAAAAATATTACTCATTGACTACATATTACTTAAATAAAGGCAAAAACTTCTTGGTAAGACTATGAAATTAAGAAATGAGAAAGAAAGGTCTTTTGAAAGAAGTTTGTCTTTCTCAGGCTCAAAGAATGCGTGCAACAACGTTGAAGGTAGGAAGAAGATGGTACTTATAAGTAGCATTTACAGAAAATTTAATATGAAAAATATTGAATCCATCTACTAATAATAATTGACTTTAGTTTTCTAAAAAGAGTATCTTTCTAAAAAATGCTTATATTTATATCTCTACATTTAAAATTTTAAATGTATTCATCTAGGTGAAATTTATATCCGTTTGCGACATAGATAATAACACAAGCCTGCAATGGTTGTGTTGTTTAACTTTTTATAATTGGTTTTATATATTTTTTGGCACTGACTCCGAAAATGACCTTAATTTTTAACCATCACGTCAGGAATTTTCGCAAATCGTAAATTTCAATGTTTAAAAGTCAAAAAATGGTGAACATCTGATACTGAAAGATACAGGAAATGGTTGTATTTCTTAACTTTTGATAACTGATTTTTATATATATATTTAGTAGTGAATTCAAAAATGACCTTCATTTTTAACCATCAAGTAAGAATTTTTTGCAAATAAATTTCAAAGTCAACAAATAGCAAAATTCTGATACTATAAAATAGATGTGATGGTTCTGTTTTTTTAAATTTTGATAACTGATTTTTATGTACTTTTTAGCAATAAATCTCAATATAACCTTCAGTTTTAACCATCACTTCAGAATTTTTCGCAAATCGTAAACTAGAAAGTTAAAAAGTTAAAAAAATTAAAAAAATCCTGACGTGATGGTAGAAAATGAAGGCCATTTTTTGATTTAGCACTACAAAATATGTTAGAATCAATAATCAAATCTAAGAAATATGACACAACCCAAATTTTGCAGGCTTGTGATACTTTGTTCGATGACATTTCGAAAGCATTATTGAAACAGTCGAAGATAAATATTTCTATATTTTTAACCGTTTGCGTAAAAGAAGCTTTTCTCCTATTAAAAAAAATGTTACATGAAAAATTTGCAACTGCAGAAACCTTTCTATGTACAGCTAAGGTCTCACTACATTCATTTACACTCATGTCCAAAAATTAAGGGTAGGGGAGGTATGGGAGGTATGGTACACTTTTTTTTACTAATTTTTTACAATCCTTAGAAACCTATTTTTAAACAAATTTTTCGTGTTTTCTTATAAAGTGACCTTTTATTCATTTATTAAAAATATTGGGAATTTAAAAAATAATCATTCAAAAAATATATTCCAGTTATTGTGAATGGTTACTACTGTATCAAATTTCCCCATTGCTGGGGAGGATTGATACACTAGCAAGGGAGGTTTGAACATTGTTATGTAAATTGAAAAAAAAAATGCAAACAATTCAATTTATGTGTCATACAATTTTTTACGATAAATCTTGAAATATTTAAGTAAAATTTAAAAAGAAATGACATTGACATATTTTTGTTTCAGAAATGTTTTTTACAAAAATATTTAAACAATTGCTATTATTTAAAAAATTCTATTAACACACTTTTTAGAAAATAAATAATGAAAAAAAAAACCCTAGAGATCTTGCTGCAAGAAAAAATGAAGTGAACATTGCTAATTTGCAAACAATTTAACATAAATTTAGCACATTTAAGATTTCTTTAACCCTTTCAGCTCAAAGCATTTTCAATGCTAAAGTGTTGAATAAATGAATTTCTCCGGAATTTACCAACAAATTTAATTGGAAATAAGAAAAGAGCTATATTTCACTTTCATATTAAATGGAAAATATTTTACAAAATGCTGGTGCCAATGTGGCGTTTGGGAATTAAAATTAAGTGGTTTCATAAACATACCACCACCCCTGAAATCGTTAAAAGAAAAACTAATAACTCTATCATTTTGATAAGTAAAATCGGGTGGATTTAATGTTTTTTTTTAATTTTCCCTTCGTCAATTATAGAAACATCTTCCTTTTCAGGCCATTTAAACTTTTTTCCTTCAACATGACGAACAAAACGAACTAACCATCTATCATCGCAATGCTTTTCTATGTAACCTACATAATGTCTATGAATAGTCTCTTTGTTCTTCCTTAACAATTTCAGTAGCACTTGCTGGTAAACAATAATGAATATTACAGTCCTATAATAGTTTACAACGTAGAAAAACTATTAAATTTCAAATATACAAGTGTATCATTTCTCCCCAGCACTAATGTATCATTTCTCCCTATCATGCCTTATTGGATTTTCAATCTCTTTCTATAAATGCGGCTGCAAAATTCCAATCTGCTTTCTGGTAAAACTCACTCTAACAATGTACGTTACAAATAAAAAAAATTACAATATATTATCTTCACAATAATAAGAGTTATGAAAGAAAATCGATATTAAAAAAATTTTCATTGCCATTCCAAAAGTCTTCAAAATTAAAAGAAAAAAAACGTTGCCAGTTCTTCACTGCTAAGTCCAGCTAATGATGACCTCTGCTAATAAAAGAAGACTTTACATCTGTTACAATGGCTGTTAATGCCATTTGTTGAGAAAAATTGTCAATGTATCAAATTTCCCCTACCTCCCCTACTTGACCGGATACTTTAGATTTTAAACGTTTTGTCGAATACCTACTGAAATTATTGACGAATTGTTCTTGAACTTATATGATATAAAGAACATGTTTGACTTCATATTTCTCGGTAAAGATTTTGTCGGGAGCACAATTAGGGGGCTAATAAAAAATTTAATAAAAAAAATTATATTTTCGATCACCTATGCTACAGAAAATTCTGCAAATGGTCTATCACTGTATTAAATGACTATTTGGGTCCTGTTCAACATCTGTCTGCGTTTTGTGTAAGCATAGCACTCATATTCTTGAAATATTAACATTTTTGTAAAAAATTGAATCTTTTTTGTTTACAGAATGCAGAGTTTTCAACCAAATTTAACACAATTTTCTAAAAACTTGATAAAGAAAAGAACAGTAGATACAGTGTAATACAATTAAAAAAATGAATATATTGAATATTTGATGAGATATGGGTATTTGTATGAAATACTTTTCAACTGTGCTACATGGAAGATTCCAAAATTTTTATTTCATAATTTGGTAATCAGATATTTAAGACAACTGATATAAAAAGTTCAGTCAAATTTCGCGAAAACACAGAGAGATGGAGGCGATATCGTGAGTTGCTTTCTGAAGGTACCTTTATTATAAGGGATGTTTCCCAACTTTTGAATCAGCTCACTATGTATATCTACCCTTAAGTTTTGGACATGAGTGTACATTATTTTTATAAAAGTGGCGACATTTATGTAAAAGTATTTTTTTTTGTTAATTAATCTACTTTTTTTCTGTATTTTACAATAAGAGCTATAACTATCGATTTATTAAATTACTTTTCATTAAAAAAAACTTATGTAAATTTAATATTATAATTATATAAATTTTCTAATACATCTTCAGGCATTAAGGAAGATAAATATTGAGGTACAGCAATTTCTTGATTCGTAATTTCAGGCAAAAATTGTTATTTGCTAATACTCTTCATAAAATTTCAATAAACGTCTTTTTAATCAGAAACTCTGTAAAATGTTTTATTTCGTACAAAAAAGACATCCGCTTAATAAATTTATAATGAAAGCATCTTGAATCACTTCAGAAGTTTCTTAATACACTGAAAAATGTATCCCAATTATATTTATCCTAAATAGCCTTCAAAAAGTTAAATGAAGTTAATAAACAAATTCCGCATAATTAATTTCCCATATCAGTAGATACAGTAACTGAAAAATATAAACAAATATAAATGAATCTAATTAGACTATTAATTTTATTGATGCGGTTCTTCAAATTCAATGAAAAATAACATTATAATTTGGGTGGCTAAGGTGTATAATGAAAATAAATGTACAGAGATAATGTGGCTCCCCAAAATCTTTCCTTTTCTTGCATTTGCATGCTTTAGTTATGGCAAGAAAAAATCTTGTAAATAATGTTTCCTACCTTATTTCAAATAACACAAGAAAATTTATTCATTCTCATTTGTTGAATTACCCCACCCATTAATGTTATTTAAATTACCGACTAACACTTTTTCAGTGCCATCCGGAACTTGTCGCATTTGGCTGTAGCGAACTGTTTTTCTTTTATTTAATATGGTTTGAAAGGAATAAAAACTCTTTATTTTCACACTGACATATTCATGATCATTTACAATAAAGATGGGGACTTCGTTTTCCATATTACTGTATTCTACAAGACTGTAAATGAAAACAAAATGGATATATATACCTGTTTTACTCTATCTCATAGAAGAAAGCGTCAAAATGACGTGAAGACATCTAAATGACAAAAGCGTTAAATATTCAACCTTATTTGGTTTTTAATGTACCGTGCTTAAAAATTAACAAGAAATATTAGTCATGTGTCAAGCATAGATTATGAATCACTTTCCTACATTTTCAGAATACTTTAACAAAACTTCGCCATTTAATAATGTAAAAATGATGCTTAAGGAAGCATTTTGGAAAACACATAGCACATTTGAAAACCAGATTTCAACAATGACTCTACAAAGTCGAAAACGTACTCGAATTATTCTGTACACCTCTGCATACGATCTAAAGATTAGTACAGTTGGCTCTCTGTTTAACGACTTTCAAGGAACCTCGAAAAATCGACCTTAAATAGAGATCGTCCTTAAACAGAATTCGTGGAAAAATAATATTTGAAAAACATTTCCGTTCACACTTTACAGGCTTAAGACTGTCAATGCCTTTCCCAATGTATTGGCGGGTTTAGAACTGTTTTATTTATTTGTTCATTTAAATTTATTTTATGTTTTCTTTCTTTCTTATTATTTTATTCATACGGATAACAAATATAATAATTCATATTTCTATTGCACAAAAGAAATTGCATTAATTATACTGCATATAATGTTACTTACACAACAATAAAAATATTTATAATACATTTAATTAAACAAATTAAGTTTTTAAAAAATCAAAAAGTGTAGATTGTTTCAATGATGGTCTAGTTTTCAGTACCCTTGCTTCAAGCTTTCCAAGAAGGTTGAATGAGTCATCTTCCATATTTACTGAAACAATGTACTGGCGAAGAACATCCAGGGCAGAATTTGCATCTGAGTAAGAAAGAGGTGGTGTCTCGCTTTCTGTATCATCAGCATCATCACCATCTTCTGCATCTGGAGTTGAATTTTCATTTGCGATGTCTTCATACATTTGCTCTAAATTTCTGAAGTTGGTCGTTAAAAGTCTTCGGCTCAATCGATAGAATATTTTACTGAAACATCTTCATCACCAACAAGACTTTTCCATTCTTCGGTAGTGATATCTTCTGTGTCGAGCTGTGCATCTGTTATATCCATTTGTTCTTGAATGGCAATCCCAGATGCCAGAAAGCAGTTTTCACACTACAAATGATTCCCAGGTCTAATGGCTGAAATTTACTTGTATAATTAGCAGTAAAAAATGAATTGACACATTTGTATGTCCTGGAATATACGAAATATAACTGGAAAATACGTGAAAATCGTCGTTAAATAGAAACAATTTCCCCTTTAAATAGAGATTTTTTTTTACTTAAAGGAGCCCGTACTGCAAAAAATCGTCCTTAAGTAGAGATCGTCGTTAAGTAGAGCGACGTTAAACAGAGAGACGACTGTATATATTCTACATAATATGCTAAAATTTAGTTTAGTTAGAAAAAGCATAATACAATTGAACGTGCATCTTTAACAATTTTTACCAATAGACGGAAACGTATTTAAATTATTTTGTACGCTCTTGTATATTACCTACATATTTTACATACAACTACATACAATGTTTAAATTTGATTCAGGCAAAAACACGCTTAAACCTTCCAGAATTACACTTCTAGGAACTATTATCCATAGGCGGCTATGTATCGAGTTTTTTTTGCATGGCCTTGTATATGATTTTATTTATATTCCACAAACATCTTTTAGTATACTAAATGTAGTTGAGCTTGAAAATACATAACTCAAATTAAGAAAAGCCTTTAAACAATTAAGCTCATTTTCAATAATGCTTACGAAATATTTTGTAATTTCCTGAGCGCTCGAGGTACCTGTCGTTGCGGTAGTATAAAAGGATTGTTGATAATGACTTTCGAAAACAAATAGCCGAGATATTAACGTTTAAAGTGACGGGCGGTTTGGACATACATAAAAACACATGCGGTTCACTTTATGCGCTATCAAATTTTAAAGCCTAGATAACAACTTTTGATGATATATTTATGTAAAGCAATGCACAGTAGTAGTATAAAAGGAATAAATGTGAAATTGTTAAAGACAGGTTAATTTAATTATATTTAATCACGTAATTGCCCTGGGATTCGCGTCTAGTTTCCATTGAATATATATACTTAAAAAACAATACTATATAGATGGGATCTATAGCACAATCCAAATTTGTTTTTAAACTGCAAGGATATATGTTGAAACTTTGTATTTTTTTAATTAGCTCACCTGGAAGTTAAACAAATGCAACTGAAAAATAATTTCAACAGAGCCATTATATATAGCAAACATTGGTGTTAAATTAAGGTTGAAAAGCTACTTTCAAAATTCTGAAAAAAATGTAACGACAAGAACTTGTAACATAACAAGTAAACTGCAATTATTGTACCATCGAAAAATGTATGAAGTTATGCAATTGATTGAACCAAAATTTTTGTGTATGTTTTTGGATTTGGCCAGTAGGTCCTCCCTGAATTTAGAAAAATTCCGCCAGAAGGGGCACTGTAAAAGCGATGTCTGTGCCATTTTCATTATGGTGCCATCGAGAAGTGTATGAATTTATACACAGAATTGAACCAAATTTTTTGTGTATGTTTTTGGCTATGGACAGCAGGTCCTCCCTGAATTTGAAACTATTATGCCGGAAGGGAGCACTATAAGAGCGATTTTTGTGCCATTTTCATTATTGCAGTATTGAAAAGTGTATGAAGTTATGCATACAGTTGAACCAACTTTTTTGTGTATGTTTTTGGCTATGGCCAGCAGTTTCTCCTTGAATTTGAAAATATTCGACAGGAAGAGGTTGCTGTAATAGCGATTTTTGTGCCATTTTCTTTATTTTCCCATCGAAAAGTGTATGAAGTTATGAATAGAATTGCGCCAAATTTTTTATGAATATTTTTGGCTATGGCCAGCAGGTCTTCCTTGAATTTGGAACTATTCCGCTTTGAAAGGTCCCTGTAATAGCGATTTTTGTATAATTGTTTGGGTTTTTCGTAGGGCTGTGGACTATCGGCGGCTCGTTATATACCACATAATTTTAATCAAGATATGTACCAAATTTTTTGAACAAAATATTAGTTTTTCAATTTTTGTGATGAAAAAACTGTGAAATTGCATTTACATATTTTCAAATAAACTTTTCGAAAATTCTGGTGTGAATTCAGCGTTGCAGAAACACAATTACTTTTACCAGGACGAGTTAGTGATGTTATGCTATGTTCCGAAGATTTTTGTTTTATATAAAATGTTAAAATTGGAAAAATCATGTGTGGTAATCTGTGCTAATGATTGGTGATAATATGTACTAATGGGTGATGGTTGATAATAAGTACTAATGGCTTATGGTGATAATATGTACTAATGGCTTATGATGATAATCGTAATATTATTTACTTTAAATTTATGGGATACGGTCTAAATAGCGCTTACACTAAGTTTTGTTGTGTTTGTTCCAGTGGATGTTCCTACAACCGACGTCTAAATACCTTTATTTTAATTATGGACACCCAGTAGAATAATAAAATATAAAAATTTAAAAAAGAGTAATTCTTATAAAAGAATTTTAAATATCTTATATTAAAAATTGTAAAAATTTAATGTACTAACTCTTCAAAATTTTAATATGCTCCTTCATTATATTTCGGGAATCATCGACGCTTATTTTATCCAGTTTCACCGAAAATAAGAAGAAATATTTTTGAAAGGTTCAATGTGTATCAATATATAAAAAAGGTGAAATAATGAATTAGAATGGCAAAGTAATTTAAATCAAATAACTTCGCCTGAAGCACCCGAATCCATAAAAAATCATTTTTTTTGTCAAACGGACGCACCTGGGGAAATAATGTAACCTCGGGCAAAAATTGTTGAAACTTTATTTTTGAAAGTTTAAAACATACACTTTTTTAAAATGATCATTATTCATTTTATCCCAAGAGTTTTGAAATGAATTGAAAATATAATAAAATGTTTAACAAACCCAAGTAAGCAAACAAATGAATTATTTATACAGAATTTTAAATGGGTTGTTTATTCACGTAAATTGAATATTTAGTTTCCAATATGCTAATTTTAAACGTGATTAACACAACTTTTTAATTTATTTTTCTACTGTATTAGTTCACCAAGTGTAGTAACGTAAATTATTAATTAAACTCTTAATCCGATTGCCTTGTTTTTAAGAATTTTCAGAAAATTTTAGATCAACCAGAAAACAACAATAAAAACTTTGTTGAGAGATTTCATTTATACGTTAAAGTAACTATGAATAATAGATACTTTTTATTTTAAAATTGTGTTCATAGTAAATAAATCATTATTAAATGATTATTAATGATTATCTAAATTACATGATGATGATGATAATGATGGTCTACTAACAATTGCAAAAGATATGTCAAGGCGTAATTTAGAAGATAATGGAAATCAAGCTCTGCAAAGGATAAGTACCTGTATAATAAGTAAAATCAAATTAAATTCCCAAAACGTTTACGGCCAAATTCACGTGTCCATCGTCAATGTTTGTTTATGGGGGCCCGAGACACTTTCGCAAAAAAAAATTATTTATTGAGTTAAAATTTTGAAATTTTTTGTGATGGTTAACCATATTATTTGTAAACAAAATCGCATGATAAAACTTCTCATAATTTTTTTTAATTTTAAAATTTAAATTTTGTTAAAAAAGTGGGGTAGTTTAAAATCGTTATAACTCGAAATATTATTTATAGAAATTAATTTTTTTTTCCTTTAAATAAGCAGAAATATATAAGTTTTAATTTAGATTCAGCATTTTAAAAAATATTAATTAAAAAAATTAAAAATATTTAAAGTAAAATTAAAAAAAAAAATGATGTAACTTTTTTTTTAATCATATTTTTAAAAGTAATATATGTTTTTTTAATTTGCTGAATCTAAAGTAAAGCTATAGAAAATGACATGTTCCAAGTTTGAACCATTTACCTGTAACGGTTCTTGATTTATAACAATTTAAATATGAGTAATGGTGAAAAAACCCATCATGAAGAAAAACGAATTTTCACAAGAAGTCGTTTGCGTGACAACCATTGCTTGAAAGCTAGATTTTAAAAACAAACGCAAACGAAAAAATTAATATTTCTTGTTTTAATTAAAATAGAAACATGATTTAAACGTCATTTTAATCAGAAAACGGGAGAGAAATTTTTAATCCAATAAGTTTTTTTTTTTTTTAATTTGAAGATTTTTGTGTCCCGGACCCCCTTAAATGTTATTTTTTCTATTTTCGCAACACACAAGTAGGCAGCTATTCAAGTAGTCAAATAGTGTACAAGACTTCCCAAAACAGGTAAATCTATTAAAAACCAGAAATAAAACAATTTCAAGAAACCATTGTTTTTTCCTTGTATAATACAGAAGACAATAATGATAATACTAACCTGAAACACTACTTACTCAAAAATAGTCTTTGTTTTTAGTGATATGCGGAAAATTTATTCGCTATGTATAAAGTTAATTAGAAAAATCAATAATTTCGCACTTAATTCGCTTGTCTTTATTTTAATGGTTTCCAATATAATTTTCAAATATTTCCTTTAATTGAAATTAGCTATTACATTAATTTACTACCGACTTGTACAAAAGTAATTATTCTGTTGTAAAAATCCTAATTCAGCAGAATGCAGTTTTTTATTTGCGGCTATGAAAGGAAATGAGGTTTCAAAACGAAATTTTTCGATTTTAACAGGAAAAACTATAAATACATTTAGTCTTATGAAATAGCGAAATTAATTTGTATTCCTACAAAGTGAACGGGATTCGATTAGTAAATTTGTTTAAAAATCTTTTACTTCACAAATTAGACTCTTTAAAGATAAATATGAATTAAAAAATTTATTCTCGACACGTAAACATTTGTCATTTAATTTATGAAAGATGTGCGCAAAAATCACGCAAAAAAGTTTAATTTGGAGAGCTGGAAAAACTAAGTACGTTACTTCTCTTGAAATGTTGTATAATTATAGCAATACTAGCAAACCCCGCGGCTTTGCTCGCGTAATATTTGAAATATGCCAAGTGATATTTATATGTCTAATTTTTATTAAAAGGTACTAACTAAATTTTTATTTTATTAAAAGGTAATATTTTATTTTATTAAAAGGTACTTATTACTTTTAGGAATAATTTAAAAAAATTACTATTTAAAACACAGTTTGATTAAATATCATTGTTACACTGCATAAGGCAGAAATGAGACTTAAATTAATAAAACGAAATAAAACTAAATAAATGATAATTTAGAAAATATTTCGAAACTTTTATGCTCAATTAATACGCTCATTTCAGTAATCATTTGAAGTTTTGAATTTTTTAGAAACCATCTTCTTACATCTTAAAATTAACCATCATGTCAAATTCCAAGTCCTATGTTGAAATAGGAACTGTCACCATTAATTTGCCAACATTAATTTTGAAATTGGCTTGTTATTTCCTAATATTCCACAGAAACGTAATTTAGAAAGCTTTTAAAGGCCTTTTTTAGAGCGTTTGTTGTTCCTGTGAATCCCAGGTGGTAGAACCATCGGCATAAAATATAGCCTGTGTAGGATCAGAGACTGTTACCATTCATTCGCAACTATTATTTTTATATTTGGTTTATATTTCCTGAAATAGCGTAGAAATCGTAATTTAGGACTTTTTTAGAATGCTTTTCGCACCTCCCTTTCACTTCACCCCTTTTTAATTCGAATTTATTTTCGACAGTCCTTCGAGGGCATTTATATTTTATAAGTAACTACCATGCCATATTTAAAGTTTCTAGCCTTTTCAGTATCACAGAAATTGCAATTTAGAAAGTTTTTAGCTACTGCAACCCTCTCGTGGTAGTGGAACAGACATAAAATATAGCTTATGTTTGAGCAGGTTCTATCACCAAAATTTGTCATCATTATTTTTTTAATCGGTTTGGTAATTTATAAGTTTGCTTAAAAATTGTAATTTATAATGCTTTTTACTCACTTCATTTTTTTTTAATTTGGAATTTTCTTTCGACTGTTCTTAGAAAGCAGTTGCATCTTGTAAGTAAATACCATGCCACACTTCAAAGTGTTAGACCCCTCAGTTGTGCAAAAAATGCAAATTAGAACATGTTTTGCTTTTGCAACCCTCAGATGGTACTGACAGCAACATAAAATATAACCTAGGTTATAGCAGGGACTGTCACCATTGATTTGCAACCATTACTTTTGAAATAGCTTTGGTATTTCTTTAGATTGAGTAGAAATCGCAATTTAGAACATTTTTAGGTCGATTTTCGCGCATTTTCACACCTTTTTAAATTTCCAATTTTTTCGAAACTGTTCTTAAAAATCATTTATAGCTAATAAATATGTACCTTGCCTAATTTTAAGTTGCTAGCCCCTACCGATCACAAAAAAGGAAATTTAGAACGCTTTTTTGCTCCTGCAACGTCTTGGTGATAGTGATACCGACATAAAATAGCGTCTATGTTAGAGCAGAGGCTGTCAGCATCAATTTCCTACCATTACGTTTGAAATCAGATTCATTCTTCCTGAGATATTGCCGACAAATCGGCATCTAGAACGTTTTTAGAAAGCTTTTCGCGCATTTTGCTCCTGCATCTCCTCTGGGGTAGTGGAAACAGATATAAAATATAGCCTATCTTGGAGGAAGATCTGTCACCATCATTTTTACACCATTATATTTGAAATCGGTTCTTTACTTCCTGAGATTGCATAGAAATCGCAATGTAGAAAGTTTTTATAACGCTTTTTGCGCATTTTGACCCCTTTTTAAATTTTGATTTTTTTAGGAAATGTCCTTAGAGATCATTGATATCTTATAACTAACTGCCATTCCAAATTTCACGATTCTAGGCCCTTCCGTAACGCAAAAGCCGCAATTTAGAACGTTTTTTGCTCCTGCACCCCCTTTGGGGTAGTGGCACTGACATAAAACATCGCCTATGTTGGAGCAAGGGTTTTCACCATCATTTTGACGCATTATTTTTTAGATTGGTTTGGTATTTCCTGAGATTGTGTAGAAACCACCATTAGAACGTTTTTTAGAATGCTTTTCGCGCATTTTCACCCCTTTCAAATTTCGAATTGCTTAAGAACTGTTCTTAGAAATCCTTTATATCTAATAAGTAGCTAATATTTCTAATTTCATATTTCTAGGACCTTCAGTAACGCTAAAATCGCATTTTTAGAAAGTTTTTTGCTCCTACACCCCCTTTGGGGGTAGTGGCATCGACATAAAACATAGCCTATCTTGGAGCAAGCGTTGTCACCATCATTTTGACACCAATACATTTTAAATCGGTTTGGTATTTCCTGAGATTGTGTAGAAACTACCATTTAGAACGTTTTTTAGAACACTTTTTGTGCATTTTCAAACCTTTTAAATTTCGAATTGTTTAAGAACTGTTCTTAGACATCATTTATATCTTATAAGTAACTAATATTCAAAATTTCATATTTCTAAGCCTTTCAGTAACACTAAAATCGCATTTTTAGAACGTTTTTTGCTCCTACACCCCCCCCCCCCCCTTGGGGTAGTGGCACCGACATAAGATATAGCCTATGTTCTGAGTTGGACTAACACCATCATTTTGATACCATTACTTTTGGAATCGGTTCGGTAGTTCCAGAGCTTATCTCCAACAAATAAACAATTTTTTCCTCTTTATAATAGGGGTATAGATTACTAGCAAACCCCGCGGCTTTGCTTGCGTATTATTTGAAATATGCCAAGTGATATTTATAGGTCTAATTTTTATTAAAAGGTACTAACTAAATTTTTATTTTATTAAAAGGTAATATTTTATTTTATTAAAAGGTTTTTTTATTAAAATGTACTTATTACTTTTAGGAATAATTCAAAAATTACTATTTAAAACACAGTTTGATTAAACATCATTATTACACTGTATTAGGCTGAAATGAGATTTAAATTAATAAAACGAAATAAAACTAAATAAATGATAATTTAGAAAATATTTCGAAACTTTTATGCTCAATTAATACGCTCATTTCAGTAATCATTTGAAGTTTTGAATTTTTTAGAAACCATCTTCATACATCTTAAAATTAACTATCATGTCAAATTCGAAGTCTCACCACCTCTCTCAACAAAAAGGGCTAAGTTGAAATAGGAACTGTCACCATTAATTTGCCAACATTAATTTTGAAATCGGTTTGTTATTTCCTAATATTCCACAGAAATGTAATTTAGAAAACTTTTAAAGTCCTTTTGTAGAACGTTTGTTGTTCCTGTGAATCCCAGGTGGTAGAATCATCGGCATAAAATAGATCCTGTGTAGGATCAGAGTCTTTTACCATTGATTCGCAACTATTACATTTGTAATCGGTTTATATTCCACGACATTGCATAGAAATAGTAATTTAGGACTTTTTTAGAATGATTTTTGCACCTCCCCTTCGCTTCACCCCTTTTTAATTCGAATTTATTTTCGACAGTCCTTCGAGGGCATTTATATTTTATAAGTAACTACCATGCCATATTTAAGGTTTCTAGCCTTTTCGTATCATAGAAATCGCAATTTAGAAAGTTTTTAGCCTTCAACCCTCTGGTGGTAGTGGCACAGACATAAAATATAGCTTATGTTTGAGCAGGTTCTATCACCAACAATTTGGCATCATTTTTTTAAAAATCGATTTGTATTTGATAAGATTGTATAAAAATTGTAATTTATAACGCTTTTCGCTCACTTCATCTTTTTAAATTTGGAATTTTCTTTCGACTGTTCTTAGAAAGCAGTTGCATCTTGTAAGTAAATACCATGCCATACTTCAAAGTGTTAGACCCCTCAGTTGTGCAAAAAACGCAAATTAAAACATGTTTTGCTTTTGAAACCTTCAGATGGTAGTGACAGCAACATAAAATATAAACTATGTTATAGTAGGGACTGTCACAATTGATTTGCAACCATTACTTTTGAAATAGCTTTTGTATTTCCTGAGATTGAGTAGAAATCGCAATTTAGAACGTTTTTAGAACGCTTTTCGTGGATTTTCACCCCTTTTTAAATTTCTATTTTTTTCGAAACTGTTCTTAAAGATCATTTATATCTAATAAATATGTACCTTGCCTAATTTTAAGTTGCTAGCCCGTACCGATCACAAGAATTGAGATTTAAAATGTTTTTTTGCCCCTACAACGTCTAGGTGATAGTGATACCGACATAAAGTAGCGTCTATGTTAGAGCAGAGGCTGTCAGCATCAATTTCCTACCATTACTTTTGAAATCAGTTTGATTCTTCCTGAGATATTGCTGACAAATAGGCATTTAGAACGTTTTTAGAACGTTTTTCGGTGATTTTGCTCCTGCATCTCCTCTGAGGTAGTGGAAACAGAAATAAAACATAGCCTATCTTGGAGCAAGATCTGTCACCACCATTTTTATATCATAATATTTGAAATCGGTTCAGTACTTCCTGAGTTTGCATAGAAATCGCAATTTAGAACGTTTTTTACAACGCTTTTTGCGCATTTTGACCCCCTTTTAAATTTCGATTTTTTTAGGAAATGTCCTTCACTGTAAAAAAAAGGACTAAAAAACGGAAATACTACTGGCAATCTAGACGCCGTACTATTTCCATTTTTTACGGGAATTTTTACCCGTAAATTACAGGAAAATTTCCCTTTTTAATCAGAAAAACGGAACATTTTCTGTACTTTATGGGTAAAAATTCCCGTAAAAAAACGGAAATAGTACTGGCGTCTAGATTGCTAGTAGTATTTCCGTTTCTTAGTCCCTTTCTTTTTACAGTGTAGAGATCACTGATATCTTATAATTAACTACCATTCCAAATTTCACGATTCCGTAACGCAATAACCGCAATTTAGAACGTTTTCCTCCTGCGCCACCCTTTGGGGTAGTGGCACCGACATAAGGCATAGCCTATGTTGGACCAAGGGGCGTCACCGTCATTTTGACACCATTATTTTAAAAATCGGTTTGGTATTTCCTGAGATTGTGTAGAAACCACCATTTAGAACGTTTTTTAGAACGCTTTTCGCGCATTTTCACCCCTTTTAAATTTCGAATTGTTTAAGAACTGTTCTTAGAAATCCTTTGTATCCAATAAGTAGCTAATATTTCAAATTTCATATGTCTAGGCCCTTCTGTAACACATAAACCGCATTTTCAGAACGTTTTTTGCTCCTGCACCCCCTTTGGGGTAGTGGCACCGACATAAAATATAACCTATCTTGGAGCAAGCGTCGTCACCATCATTTTGACGCCAATATTTTTTTAATCGGTTTGATATTTCTTGAGATTATGTAGAAACTACCATTTAAAACGTTTTTTAGAACGCTTTTTGTGAATTTTCACCCCATTAAATTTCGAATTGTTTAAGAACTGTTCTTAGACATCATTTATATCTTATAAGTAACTAATATTCCAAATTTCATATTTCTAGGCCCTTCAGTAACGCAAAAATTGCATTTTTAGAACGTTTTTTGCTCCTGCACCCCTTTGGGGTAGTGGCACAGACATAAAATATAGCCTATGTTCTAAGTTGGACTAACACCATCATTTTGATACCATTACTTTTGAAATCGGTTCGGTAGTTACAGAGCTTACCTCCTACAAATAAACAATTTTTACCTCTTTATAATATGACTAGCAAACCCCGCGGCTTTGCTCGCGTAATATTTGAAATATGCCAAGTGATATTTATATGTCTAATTTTTATTAAAAGGTACTAACTAAATTTTTATTTTATTAAAAGGTAATAATTTATTTTATTAAAAGGTACTTATTACTTTTAGGAATAATTAAAAAAAATACTATTTAAAACACAGTTTGATTAAACATCATTGTTACACTGCATAAGGCAGAAATGAGACTTAAATTAATAAAACGAAATAAAACTAAATAAATAATAATTTAGAAAATATTTTGAAACTTTTATGCTCAATTAATACGCTCATTTCAGTATTCATTTGAAGTTTTGAATTTTTTAGAAACCATCTTCTTACATCTTAAAATTAACCATCATGTCCTATCCCAAGTCCTACCACCTCTCTCAACATAAAGGGCTAAGTTGAAATAGGAACTGTCACCATTAATTTGCCAACATTAATTTTGAAATTGGTTTGTTATTTCCTAATATTCCACAGAAACGTAATTTAGAAAGCTTTTAAAGGCCTTTTTTAGAGCGTTTGTTGTTCCTGTGAGCCCCAGGTGGTAGAATCATCGGCATGAAATATAACCTGTGTAGGATCAGAGACTGTTACCATTGATTCGCAACTATTACTTTTATATTTGGTTTATATTCCCTGAAATTGCGTAGAAATCGTAATTTAGGACTTTTTTAGAATGCTTTTCGCACCTCCCCTTCACTTTACCCCTTTTTAATTCGAATTTATTTTCGACAGTCCTTCGAGGGCATTTATATTTTATAAGTAACTACCATGCCATATTTAAAGTTTCTAGCCTTTTCAGTATCACAGAAATCGCAATTTAGAAAGTTTTTAGCTACTGCAACCTTCTTGTGGTAGTGGCACAGACATAAAATATAGCTTATGTTTAAGCAGGCTCTATCACCAACAATTTGTCATCATTATTTTTTTAATCGGTTTGGTATTTGATAAGATTACATAAAAATTGTAATTTATAACGCTTTTCGCTCACTTCATCTTTTTAAATTTGAAATTTTCTTTCGACAGTTCTTAGAAAGCAGTTGCATCTTGTAAGTAAATACCATGCCATACCTCAAAGTGTTAGACCCTTCAGTTATGCAAAAAACGCAAATTAGAACATGTTTTGCTTTTGCAACCCTCAGATGGTAGTGACAGCAACTTAAAATAAAACCTATGTTATAGCAGGGACTGTCACCATTGATTTGCAACCATTACTTTTGAAATAGCTTTGGAATTTCCTGAGATTAAGTAGAAATCGCAATTTAGAACGTTTTTAGAACGCTTTTCGCTCATTTTCACCCCTTTTAAAATTTCCAATTTTTACGAAACTGTTCTTAAAGATCATTTATATGTAATAAATATGTACCTTGCCTAATTTTAAGTTGCTAGCCCCTACCGATCCCAAAAATCGAAATTTGGAACGCTTTTTTGCTCCTGCAACGTCTAGGTGATAGTGATACCGACTTAAAATAGCGTCTATGTTAGAGCAGAGGCTGTCAGCATCAATTTCTTACCATTACTTTTGAAATCAGTTTGATTCTTCCTGAGATATTGGTGACAAATCGGCATTTAGGACGTTTTTAGAACGCTTTTCGCTCATTTTGCTCCTGCATCCCCTCTGGGGTAGTGGAAACAGATATAAAATATAGCCTATCTTGGAGCAAGATCTGTCCCCATCATTTTTACACCATTATATTTGAAATTGGTTCAGTATTTCCTGAAATTGCTAGAAATCGCAATTTAGAACGTTTTTTACAACGCTTTTTGCGCATTTTGACCCCCCTTTTAAATTTCGACTTTTTAGAAAATGTCCTTAGAGATCATTGATATCTTATAACTAACTACCATTCTAAATTTCACGATTCAAGGCACTTCCGTCACGTAAAAACCGCAATTTAGAACGTTTTTCTCCTGCACCCCCTTTGGGGTAGTGGCACCGACATAAAACATAGTCTATGTTGGAGCAAGGGTTTTCACCATCATTTTGACGCCATTATTTTTTTAATCGGTTTGGTATTTCCTGAGATTGTCTAGAAATCACCATTTCGAACGTTTTTTAGATCGCTTTTCGCGCATTTTCACCCCTTTTAAATTTCGAATTGTTTAAGAACTGTTCTTAGACATCATTTATATCTTATAAGTAACTAATATTCCACATTTCATATTTCTAGGCCCTTCAGTAACGCAAAAGTCGCATTTTTAGAACGTTTTTTGCTCCTGCACCCCCTTTGGGGTAGTGGCACCAACATAAACTATAGCCTATGTTCTAAGTTGGACTAACACCATCATTTTGATACCATTACTTTTGAAATCGGTTTGGTATTTCCAGAGATTATGTAGAAACTACCATTTAGAACGTTTTTAGAACGCTTTTTGTGCATTTTCACCCCTTTTAAATTTCAAATTGTTTAAGAACTGTTCTTAGACATCATTTATATCTTATAAGTAACTAATATTCCACATTTCATATTTCTAGGCCCTTCAGTAACGTAAAAGTCGCATTTTTAGAACGTTTTTTGCTCAAGCACCCCATTTGGGGTAGTGGCACCGACATAAGATATAGCCTATGTTCTAAGTTAGACTAACACCATCATTTTGATACCATTACTTTTGGAATCGGTTCGGTAGTTCCTGAGCTTACCTCCTACAAATAAACAATTTTTTCCTCTTTATAATAGGAGTATAGACTAGCAAACCCCGCGGCTTTGCTCGCGGAATATTTGAAGTATGCCAAGTGATATTTATATGTTTAATTTTTATTAAAAGGTACTAACTAAATTTTTATTTTATTAAAAGGTAATATTTTATTTTATTAATTTTTTTTTTTATTAAAAGGTACTTATTACTTTTAGGAATAATTCAAAAATTACTATTTAAAACACAGTTTGATTAAACATGATTATTACACTGAATTAGGCAGCAATGAGACTTAAATTAATGAAATGAAGTAAAACTAAATAAATGATAATTTAAAAAATATTTTGAAACTTTTATGCTCAATTAATACGCTTATTTCAGTATTCATTTGAAGTTTTGAATTTTTTAGAAACCATCTTCTTACATATTAAAATTGACCATCATGTCAAATTCCAAGTCCTACCACCTCTCTCAACATAAAGGGTTATGTTGAAACAGGAACTGTCACCATTAATTTGCCAACATTAATTTTGAAATTGGTATGTTATTTCCTAATATTCCACAGAAACGTAATTTAAAAAGCTTTTAAAGCCCTTTTTCAGAACGTTTGTATTTCCTGTGAACCCCAGGTGGTAGAATCACCGGCATAAAATATAGCCTGTATAGGATCAGAGACTGTTACCATTGATTCGCAACTATTACTTTTATAATCGGTTTATATTCCCTGAAATTGTATAGAATCGTAATTTAGAACTTTTTTAGAATGCTTTTCGCACCTCCCCTTCGCTTCACTCCTTTTTAATTCGAATTTATTTTCGACAGTCCTTCGAGGGCATTTATATTTTATAAGTAGCTACCATGTCATATTTAAAGTTTCTAGCCTTTTCAGTATCACAGAAATCGCAATTTAGAAAGTTTTTAGCTCCTGCATCCCTCTGGTGGTAGTGGAACAGACATAAAATATAGCTTATGTTTGAGCAGATTCTATCACCAAAATTTGTCATCATTATATTTTTAATCGGTTTGGTAATTTATAAGTTTGCTTAAAAATTGTAATTTATAGCGCTTTTCACTCACTTCATTTTTTTTTATTTGGATTTTTCTTTCGACTGTTCTTAGAAAGCAGTTGCATCCAGCAAGTAAATACCATGCCATACTTCAAAGTGTTAGACCCCTCAGTTGTGCAAAAAACGCAAATTAGAACATGTTTTGCTTTTGCAACCCTCAGCCTCAGATGGTAGTGACAGCAACATAAAATATAACCAATGTTATAGCAGGGACTGTCACCATTTATTTGCAACCATTACTTTTGAAATAGCTTTGGTATTTCCTTAGATTGAGTAGAAATCGCAATTTAGAACGTTTTTAGGACGCTTTTCGCGCATTTTCACCCCTTCTTAAATTTCCAAATTTTTCGAAACTGTTCTTAAAGATCATTTATATCTAATAAATATGTACCTTGCCTAATTTTAAGTTGCTAGCCCCCACAGATCACACTAATCGAAATTTAGAACGCTTTTTGCTCCTGCAACGTCTTGGTGATAGTGATAACGACATAAAATAGTGTCTATGTTAGAGCAGAGGCTGTCAGCATCAATTTCCTACTATTACGTTTGAAAACAGCTTCATTCTTCCTGAGATATTGCCGACAAATCGGCATTTAGAACGTTTTTAGAACGCTTTTCGTGAATTTTGCTCCTGCATCTCCTCTGGGGTAGTGCAAACAGAAATAAAATATAGCCTATCTGGGAGCAAGATGTGTCACTATCATTTTTACACCATTATATTTGAAATCGGTTCAGTACTTCCTGAGATTGCATAGAAATCGCAATTTAGAAAGTTTTTTACAACGCTTTTTGCGCATTTTGACCCCCTTTTAAATTTCGATTTTTTTAGGAAATGTCCTTAGAGATCATTGATATCTTATAATTAACTACCATTCCAAATTTCACGATTCTAGGCCCTTCCGAAACGCAAAAGCGGCAATTTAGAACGTTTTTCTCCTGCACCCCCTTTGGGGTAGTGGCACCCACATAAAACATCGCCTTTGTTGGAGCAAAGGTTGTCACCATCATTTTGCGCAATTATTTTTTAGATCGGTTTGGTATTTCCTGAGATTGTGTAGAAAACACCATTAGAACGTTTTTTAGAGCGCTTTTCGCGCATTTTCACCATTTTTAAATTTCGAATTGTTTAAGAACTGTTCTTAGAAATTCTTTATATCTAATAAGTAGCTAATATTTCAAATTTCATATTTCTAGGCCCTTCGGTAACGCAAAAATCGCAATTTTAGAACGTTTTTTGCGCCTGCACCCCCTTTCGGGTAGTGGCACCAACATAAAACATAGCCTATGTTGGAGCAAGTGTTATCACCGTCATTTTGACACCATTATTTTTTAAATCGGTTTAGTATTTCCTGAGATTGTGTAGAAACCACCATTTAGAACGTTTTTTAGAACGATTTTCGCGCATTTTCACCCCTTTCAAATTTTGATTTGTTTACGAACTGTTCTTAGAAATCCTTTATATCTAATAAGTAGCTAATATTTCAAATTTCATATTTCTAAGCCCTTCAGCAACACATAAATCGCATTTTTAGAACGTTTTTTGCTCCTGCACCCCCTTTGGGGTAGTGACACCGACATAAGACATAGCCTATCTTGTAGCAAGCGTTGTCACCATCATTAACACACCAATATTTTTTAAACCGGTTTGGTATTTCCTGAGATTTTGTAGAAACTACCATTTAGAACGTTTTTTAGAACGCTTTTTGTGCATTTTCACCCCTTTTAAATTTCGAATTGTTTAAGAACTGTTCTTAGACATCAATTATTTCTTATGAGTAACTAATACTCAAAATTTCATATTTCTACGCCCTTCAGTAACGCTAAAATCACATTTTTAGAACGTTTTTTGCTCCTACACCCCCTTTGGGGTAGTGGCACCGACATAAGATATAGCCTATGTTCTAAGTTGGACTCACACCATCATTTTGATACCATTACTTTTGGAATCGGTTCGGTAGTTCCAGAGCTTACCTCCGACAAATAAACAATTTTTTCCTCTTTATAATAGGAGTATAGATGAATATCAAACCCCGCGGCTTTGCTCGCGTAATATTTGAAGTATGCCAAGTGATATTTATATGTCTAATTTTTATTAAAAAGTACTAACTAAATTTTTATTTTATTAAAAGGTAATATTTTATTTTATTAAAAGGTACTTATTACTTTTGGGAATAATTCAAAAATTACTATTTAAAACACAGTTTTATTAAACATCCTTATTACACTGCATTAGGCGGAAATGAGACTTAAATTAATAAAATGAAATAAAAATAAATAAATGATAATTTAGAAAATATTTTGAAACTTTTATGCTCTATTAATACGCTAATTTTATATGCTCATTTCAGTATTCATTTGAAGTTTTGAATTTTTTAGAAACCATCTTCTTACATCTTAAAATTAACCATCATGTCAAATTCCAAGTCCTACCACGTCTCTCAACATAAAGGGCTATGTTGAAACAGGAACTGTCACGATTAATTTGTCAACATTAATTTTGAAATCGGTTTGTTATATCCTAATATTCCACAGAAATGTAATTTGAAAAGCTTTTAAAACCCTTTTTTAGAACGTTTGTTGTTCCTGTGAACCCCAGGTGGTAGAATCACCGGCATAAAATATAGCCTGTGTAGGATCAGAGACTGTTACCATTGATTTGCAACTATTACTTTTATAATCGGTTTATATTCCCTGAAATTGCATAGAATCGTAATTTAGAACTTTTTTAGAATGCTTTTCGCACCTCCCCTTCACTTCACCCCTTTTTAATCCGAATTTATTTTCGACGTTCATTCGAGGGCATTTATATTTTATGAGTAACTACCATGTCATATTTAAAGTTTCTAGCCTTTTCAGTATACCAGAAATCGCAATTTAGAAAGTTTTTAGCTCCTGCAACCCTCTGGTGGTAGTGGAACAGACATAAAATATAGCTTATGTTTGAGCAGGTTCTATCACCAAAATTTGTCATCATTATTTTTTTAATCGGTTTGGTAATTTATAAGTTTGCTTAAAAATTGTAATTTATAACGCTTTTCACTCACTTCATTTTTTTTAATTTGGAATTTTCTTTCGACTGTTCTTAGAAAGCAGTTGCATCTTGTACGTAAATACCATGCTATACTTCAAAGTGTTAGACCCCTCAGTTGTGCAAAAAACGCAAATTAGAACATGTTTTGCTTTTGAAACCCTCAGATGGTAGTGACAGCAACATAATATATAACCTATGTTATAACAGGGACTGTCACCATTGATTTGCAACCATTAATTTTGAAATAGCTTTGGTATTTCCTTAGATTGAGTAGAAATCGCAATTTAGAACGTTTTTAGGACGCTTTTCGCGCATTTTCACCACTTTTTAAATTTCCAATTTTTTCGAAACTGTTCTAAAAGATCATTTATGTATAATAAATATATACCTTGCCTAATTTTAAGTTGCTAGCCCCTACCGATCACAAAAATCGAAATTTAGAACGCTTTTTCTCTCCTGATAGTGATACCGACATAAAATAGCGTCTATGTTAGAGCAGGGGCTGTCAGCATCAATTTCCTACCATTACATTTGAAATCAGATTCATTCTTCCTGAGATATTGCCGACAAATCGGCATTTAGAACGTTTATAGAACGCTTTTCGAGCATTATACTCCTGCATCTCCTCTGGGGTAGTGGAAACACATATAAAATATAGCCTATCTTGGAGCAAGATCTGTCACCATCATTTTTACACCATTATATTTGAAATCGGTTCAGTACTTCCTGAGATTGCATAGAAATCGGAATTTAGAAAGTTTTTTACAACGCTTTTTGCGCATTTTGACCCCCTTTTACATTTCGATTTTTTTAGGAAATGTCCTTACAGATCATTGATATCTAATAACTAACTACCATTCCAAATTTCACGATTCTAGGCTCTTCGGTAACGCAAAAGTCGCAATTTAGAACGTTTTTCTCCTGCACCCTCTTTGGGGTAGTGGCACCGACATAAAACATCGCCTATGTTGGAGCAAGGGTTGTCACCATCATTTTGACGCCATTATTTTTCAGATCTGTTTGATATTTCCTGAGATTGTGTAGAAACCACCATTAGAACGTTTTTTAGAACGCTTTTCGGGCATTTTCACACCTTTTAAATTTCGAATTTTTTAAGAACTGTTCTTAGAAATAATTTATATCTAATAAGTAGCTAATATTTCAAATTTCATATTTCTAGGCCCTTCGGTAACGCAAAAATCGCATTTTTAGAAAGTTTTTTGCTCCTGCAACCCCCTTTCGGGTAGTAGCACCGAAACATAGCCTATGTTGGAGCAAGGGTTGTCACCGTCATTTTGACACCCTTATTTTGACACCATTATTTTTTAAATTGGTTTGGTATTTCCTGAGATTGTGTAGAAATCACCATTTAGAACGTTTTTTAGAACGATTTTCGCACATTTTCACCCCTTTCAAATTTCGAATTGTTTAAGAACTGTTCTTAGAAATCCTTTATATCTAATAAGTAGCTAATATTTCAAATTTCGTATTTCTAGGCCCTTCAGTAACACGTAAATCGCATTTTTAGAACGTTTTTTGCTCCTGCACCCCCTTTGGGGTAGTGACACCGGCATAAAAAATAGCCTATCTTAGAGCAAGCGTTGTCACCATCATTTTGACACCAATATTTTTTAAATCGGTTTGGTATTTCTTGAGATTATGTAGAAACTACCATTTAGAACGTTTTTTAGAACGCTTTTTGTGCATTTTCACCCCTTTTAAATTTCGAATTGTTTAAGAACTGTTCTTAGATATCATGTATATCTTATAAGTAACTAATATTCAAAATTTCATATTTCTAGGCCCTTCAGTAACGCTAAAATCGCATTTTTAGAACGTTTTTTTCTCCTACATCCCCTTTGGGGTAGTGACACCGACATAAAACATAGCCTATATTGGAGCAAGCGTTGTCACCATCATTTTGACACCAATATTTTTTTTAATCGGTTTGGTATTTCCTGAGATTGTGTAGAAACTACCATTTAGAACGTTTTTTAGAACGCTTTTTGTGCATTTTCACCCCTTTTAAATTTCGAATTGTTTAAGAACTGTTCTTAGACATCATTTATATCTTATAAGTAACTAATATTCAAAATGTCATATTTCTAGGCCCTTCAGTAACGCTAAAATCGCATTTTTAGAACGTTTTTTGCTCCTACACCCCCCTTGGGGTAGTGGCACCGACATAAGATATAGCCTATGTTCTAAGTTGGACTAACACCATCATTTTGATACCATTACTTTTGGAATCGGTTTGGTAGTTCCAGAGCTTACCTCCTACAAATAAACAATTTTTTCCTCTTTATAATAGGAGTATAGACTAGCAGGCTGAACCCGCTGCGCTGGGCCATTTTTCAAATGAACCTTCAATCAAACGAAATGGAAAATCCGACCCTGTATTTTAAATTAATATGGACCTTCACCTGGAAGGTCCTTCCGCATTTTATGAATACGCGTCGGACGCAATTGCCCTATTATATTATCTGATGCGTTAGACGAAATACTGGCAATTCAGAAGCAACTCTTTAGTACACATGTAGAGTTTGGGAGGGAAATGCGGCCATTACAATCATATCACCACACCAGTAAAAAAGAGGGAATTATAATGACTGCAGAGATTGACCATGTAACTTAAAGAATGTTCGGTTTATTCACTTTCGTTTGTTAGTTCTTTTACTCCGGGCTTCTCAGCTTGGTACTTTGTGCGGATCTGATAACATAAATACAATCTCTCTCTACGTTACATTATATTTGGTAATATACGTCTTCTTTTGCCAGGTTTTCTCTACAGTTTCTTATCTTCGATTTCCAGTAGAGTAAATACAATCAAAACAGTATTTAACTTTTATATTTTAAAATATGTGAATCATGTAAAAGTGAATATTTAAAGCGGAATTGTGTGAATAAAATTAAAATAATGTCATTTTAACTGCCGTTTCTTTTTACATAACAGTTTTAATCATCCAACTATTAACCTAGGAAAATAAACTCGATAACTAATTCAAATAGAAAACTAAACCTCTAGTTTTCCTTCAATAAAATCTTTCCAATCATCCGTAATCGGATCCACAATCAAGTTTGATGTGCAACATCAGAAAAGTTCGTAACGGTATGGCTAAAAATGTACCAGAGTTAGCTACAAAACAGACTTATTTACGTTCCAAACTACATTCCATTAAATAATGTCAAATTGCTGTTGATTGAACTTTAGATCTTTCACTATCAAAACTCTTTGCAAATGATAAATAAAGTTAGTTATGCAAAATTTTTAGTTGTGATCTTTTTAGGCTAACCGAAGATTTTTTTCGCATTTCTCTAATGGGCGTAATAAAACGGAGAAATAAACATGCTTTTATTTTCAAGACGTCATTATTCATCAGTTTGTTGCCTAATAAAACTAAAAACGTTAATTTGCGACTATGATTGTAAAGATTACATAAAAATTGTAATTTATAACGCTTTTCGCTCACTTCATCTTTTTAAATTTGAAATTTTCTTTCGACAGTTCATAGAAAGCAGTTTCATCTTGTAAGTAAATAACATGCCATACTTCAAAGAGTTAGACCCTACAGTTATGCAAAAAACGCAAATTAGAATATGTTTTGCTTTTTCAACCCTCAGATGGTAGTGACAGCAACATAAAATATAACCTATGATATAGCTGGGACTGTCACCATTGATTTGCAACCATTACTTTTGAAATAGCTTTGGAATTTCCTGAGATTAAGTAGAAATCACAATTTAGAACGTTTTTAGAACGCTTTTCGCGCATTTTCACCCCTTTTTAAATTTCCAATTTTTTCGAAATTTTTCTTAAAGATCATTTATATGTAATACATATGTACCTTGCCTAAGTTTATGTTTCTAGCCCCTACCGATCACAAAAATCGAAATTTGGAACGCTTTTTTGCTCCTGCAACGTCTAGGTGATAGTGATACCGACTTAAAATAGCGTCTATGTTAGAGCATAGGCTGTTAGCATCAATTTCTTAACATTACTTTTGAAATCAGTTTGATTCTTCCTGAGGTATTGGTGACAAATCGACATTTAGAACGTTTTTAGAACGCTTTCCGCTCATTTTGAACCTGCATCTCCTCTGGGTTAGTGGAAACATATATAAAATATAGCCTCTCTTGGAGCAAGATCTGTCACCATCATTTTAACACCATTATATTTGAAATCGGTTCAGTATTTCCTGAGATTGCATAGAAATTGCAATTTAGAACGTTTTTTACAACGCTTTTTGCGCATTTTGACCCCCTTTTAAATTTCGATTTTTATAGGAAATGTCCTTAGAGATCATTGATATCTTATAACTAACTACCATTCCAAATTTCACGATTCTAGGCCCTTCCGTAACGCAAAAGCCGCAATTTAGAACGTTTTTCTCCTGCAGTCACTTTGGGGTAGTGGCACCGACATAAAACATCGCCTATGTTGGAGCAAAGGTTGTCACCATCATTTTGCGCCATTATTTTTTAGATCAGTTTGGTATTTCCTGAGATTGTGTAGAAACCACCATTAGAACGTTTTTTAGAACGCTTTTCGCGCATTTTCACCCTTTTTAAATTTCGAATTGTTTAAGAACTGTTCTTAGAAATCCTTTATATCTAATAAGTAGCTAATATTTCAAATTTCATATTTCTAGATCCTTTGGAAACGCAAAAATCGTCTTTTTAGAACGTTTTTTGCTCCTGCACCCCCTTTCGGGTAGTGGCACCGACATAAAACACAGCCTATGTTGGAGCAAAGGTTGTCACCGTCATTTTGATACCCTTATTTTGACACCATTGTTTTTTAAATCGGTTTGGTATTTCCTGAGATTGTGTAGAAACCACCATTTAGAACGTTTTTTAGAACGATTTTCGCGCTTTTTCACCCCTTTCAAATTTCGAATTGTTTAAGAACTGTTCTTAGAAATCCTTTATATCTAATAAGTAGCTAATATTTCAAATTTCATGTTTCTAAGCCCTTCAGTAACACATAAATCGCATTTTTAGAACGTTTTTTGCTCCTGCACGCCTTTGGGGTAGTGACACCGACATAAAACATAGCCTACCTTGGAGCAAGCATTGTCACCATCATTAAGACACCAATATTTTTTTTAATCGGTTTGGTATTTCCTGAGATTGTGTAGAAACTACCATTTAGAACGTTTTTTAGAACGCGTTTTGTGCATTTTCACCCCTTTTAAATTTCGAATTGTTTAAGAACTGTTCTTAGACATAATTTATATCTTATAATTAACTAATATTTCAAATTTTATATTTCTAGGCCCTTCAGTAACACATAAATCGCATTTTTAGAACGTTTTTTGCACCTGCACCCCCTTTGGGGTAGTGACACCGACATAAAACATAGCCTATCTTGGAGCAAGCGTTGTCACCATCATTTTGACACCAATATTTTTTAAATCGGTTTGGTATTTCCTGAGATTGTGTGGAAACTACCATTTAGAACGTTTTTTAGAACGCTTTTTGTGCATTTTCACCCCTTTTAAATTTCGAATTGTTTAAGAACTGTTCTTAGACATCATTTATATCTTATAACTAATACTCAGAATTTCATATTTCTAGGCCCTTCAGTAACGCTAAAATCGCATTTTTAGAACGTTTTTTGCTCCAACACCCCCTTTGGGGTAGTAGCACCGACATAAGATATAGCCTATGTTCTAAGTTGGACTCACACCATCATTTTGATATCATTACTTTTGGAATCGGTTCGGTAGTTCCAGAGCTTACCTCCGACAAATAAACAATTTTTTCCTCTTTATAATAGGACTAGCAAACCCCGCGGCTTTGCTCGCGTAATATTTGAAATATGCCAAGTGTCTAATATGTCTAATTTTTATTAAAAGCTACTAACTAAATTTTATTTTATTGAAAGGTAATATTTTATTTTAGTAAAAGGTAATATTTTATTTTATTAAAAGGTAATATTTTATTTTATTAAAAGGTTTTTTTAATAAAAGGTACTTATTACTTTTAGGAATAAATCAAAAATTACTATTTAAAACAGAGTTTGACTAAACATCATTATTACACTGCATTAGGCAGAAATGAGACTTAAATTAATAAAACGAAATAAAACTAAATAAATGATAATTTAGAAAATATTTTGAAACTTTTATGCTCAATTAATACGCTTAATTCAGTATTCATTTGAAGTTTTGAATTTTTTAGAAACCACCTTCTTACATCTTAAAATTAACTATCATGTCATCCTATCACCTCTCTCAACATAAAGGGCTATGTTGAAATAGGAAATGTCACCATTAATTTGCCAACATTAATTTTTAAATCAGTTTGTTATTTCCTAATATTCCATAGAAACGTAATTTAGAAAGCTTTTAAAGGCCTTTTTTAAAACGTTTGTTGTTCCTGTGAACCCCAGGTGTTAGAATCATCGGCATAAAATATAGCCTGTGTAGGATTCAAGACTGTTACCATTGATTCGCAACTATTACATTTATAATCAGTTTATATTCCCTGAAATTGCATACAAATCGTAATTTAGGACTTTTTTAGAATGTTTTTAGCACCTCCCCTTCGCTTCACCCCTTTTTAATTTGAATTTATTTTCGACAGTCCTTCGAAGGCATTTATATTTTATAAGTAACTACCATTCCATATTTAAAGTTTCTAGCCTTTTCAGCATCACAAAAATCGCAATTTAGAAAGTTTTTTGCTCCTGCAACCCTCTGGTGGTAGTGGCACAGACATAAAATATAGCTTATGTTTGAGCAGGTTCTATCACCAACAATTTGTCATCATTATTTTTTATATCGGTTTGGTATTTGATAAGATTGCATAAGAATTGTAATTTAGAAAGCTTTTCGCTCACTTCATCCTTTTAAATTTGGAATTTTATTTCGACTGTTCTTAGAAAGCAGTTGCAATTTGTAAGTAAATAGCATGCCATATTCCAAAATGTTAGGCCCCTCAGTTATGCAAAAAATGCAAATTAGAACATGTTTTGCTCTTGCAACCCCCACATGATGGTGACAGCAGCATAAAATATAGCCAATGTTGGAGCATGGACTGTTACCATCAATTTGCAACCATTACCTTTGAAATAGCTTTGGTATATCCTGAGATTGAGTAGAAATAGCAATTTAAAACGTTTTTAGAACGCTTTTCGCACATTTTCATTCCCCCCTTTTTTAAATTTCCAATTGTTTCGGAACTGTTCTTAAAGATCATTTATATCTAAATAAATAGGTACCTTTCCTAATTTCCAGTTGCTACCCCCCAACCGATCACAAAAATCAAAATTTAGAATGTTTTTTGCTCCTGCAACTTCCAGGTGACAGTGACACTGACATGAAATAGCGTCTATATTAGAGCAGAGGCTGTCAGCATCAATTTCCTATCATTACTTTTGAAATGAGATTGATTCTTCCTGAGATTGCTCACAAATCGGCATTTAGAACGTTCTTAGAACGCTTTTCGCGCATTTTCACCCCGTTTAAATTTCAATTTAAAAAAAAAATGTTCTTAGAGATAATTTATATCTAATAAATATATACCATGCAAAATTTCATGAATCTAAGTCCTTCCATAATTCAAAAAATCACATTTTTAGAACGTTTTTTGCTCCTGCACCCCCTTTGGGGTAGTGGCACCGACATAAAACATAGCCTATGTTAGAGCAAGATTTGTCACCATCATTTTGACGCCATTATTTTAAAAATCGGTTTGATATTTCTCGAGATTGTGTAAAAACCACCATTTAGAACGTTTTTTAGAACGCTTTTTGTAAATTTTCGCCCCTTTTAAATTTCGAATTGTTCAAGAACTGTTCTTAGAAATCCTTTATATCTAATAAGTGACTAATATTTAAAATTTCGTATTTCTAGGCCCTTCCGTAATTCAAAAATTTCATATTTAGAACATTTTTTGCTCCTGCACCTCCTTTGGGGGTAGTGGCACCGACATAAAACATAGCCTATGTTAGAGGTGTTGTTTTCACCATCATTTTGACACCATTATTTTTTAAATCGGTTTGGTATTTCCCGAGATTGTGTAGAAAACACCATTTAGAACGTTTCTTAGAACGCTTTTTGTGCATTTTCGCCCCTTTTAAATTTCGAATTGTTTAAGAGCTGTTCTTAGACAACATTTATATCTTATAAGTAACTAATATTCAAAATTTCATATTTCTAGGCCCTTCAGTAACTATAAAATCGTATTTTTAGAACGTTTTTTGCTCGTACACCCCCTTTGGGGTAGTGGCACCGACATAAGATATAGCCTATGTTCTAAGTTGGACTAACACCATCATTTTGATACCATTACTTTTGGAATCGGTTTGGTAGTTCCAGAGCTTACCTCCTA
Organism: Maratus speciosus; assembly: GCA_963932465.1. Classification (NCBI taxonomy): domain Eukaryota; kingdom Metazoa; phylum Arthropoda; class Arachnida; order Araneae; family Salticidae; genus Maratus; species Maratus speciosus. Next base: position 145,728,437 of record OZ010789.1, read on the forward strand.
CAAATAAACAATTTTTTCCTCTTTATAATAGGAGTATAGACTAGCAAACACCGCGGCTTTGCTCGCGTAATATTTGAAATATGCCAAGCGATATTTATATGTCTAATTTTTATTAAAAGGTACTAACTAAATTTTTATTTTATTAAAAGGTAATATTTTATTTTATTAAAAGGTTTTTTTTTTAAAGGTACTTATTACTTTTAGGAATAATTCAAAAATTACTATTTAAAACACAGTTTGATTAAACATCATTATTACACTGTAGAATTGTTTAAGAACTGTTCTTAGAAATCCTTTATATCTAATAAGTAGCTGATACTTCAAATTTCATATTTCTAGGCCCATCAGTAACACATAAATCGCATTTTTAGAACGTTTTTTGCTCCTACACCCCCTTTGGGGTAGTGGCACCGACATAAAACATAGCCTATCTTGGAGCAAACGTTGTCACTATCATTTTGACACCAATATTTTTTAAATCGGTTTGGTATTTCCTGAGATTATGTAGAAACTACAATTTAGAACGTTTTTTAGAACGCTTTTTGTGCATTTTCACACCTTTTAAATTTCGAATTGTTATAGAACTGTTCTTAGACACCATTTATATCTTATAAGTAACTAATATTCCAAATTTCATATTTCTAGGTCCTTCAGTAACGCAAAAATCGCATTTTTAAAACGTTTTTTGCTCCTGCACCCCCTTTGGGGTAGTGGCACCGACATAAAATATAGCCTATGTTCTAAGTTGGACTAACACCATCATTTTGATACCATTACTTTTGAAATCTGTTTGGTATTTCCTGAGATTATGTAGAAACTACCATTTAGAACGTTTTTTAGAACGCTTTTTGTGCATTTTCACCCCTTTTAAATTTCGAATTGTTTAAGAACTGTTCTTAGACACCATTTATATCTTATAAGTAACTAATATTCCAAATTTCATATTTCTAGGCCCTTCAGTAACGCAAAAATCGCATTTTTAGAACGTTTTTATCTCCTGCACCCCCTTTGGGGTAGTGGCACCGACATAAGATATAGCCTATGTTCTAAGTTGGGCGAACACCATCATTTTGATACCATTACTTTTGGAATCAGTTCGGTAGTTCCTGAGCTTATCTCCGACAAATAAACAATTTTTACCTCTTTATAATAGGAGTATGATGATTACTAGCAAACCCCGCGGCTTTGCTCGCGTAATATTTGAAATATGCCAATGATACTTATGTGGCTAATTTTTATTAAAAGAAATGATACTTTTAGGAATAATTCAAAAATTACTATTTGAAACATAGTTTGACTAAACTTCATTATTACACTGCATTAGGCAGAAATTAGACTTAAATCAATAAAAAGAAATAAAACTAAATAAATGATAATTTAGAAAATATTTTGAAACTTTTATGCTCAATTAATACGCTTATTTCAATATTCATTTGAAGTTTTGAATTCTTTAGAAACCATCTTCTTACATCTTAAAATTAACCATCATGTCAAATTCCAAGTCCTACCACCTCTCTCAATATAAAGAGCTGTGTTGAAACAGGAACTGTCACCATTAATTTGCTAACATTAATTTTGAAATCGGTTTGTCATTTCCCAATATTCCACAGAAACGTAATTTAGAAGGCTTTTAAAGGTCTTTTTTTAGAACGTTTGTTGTTCCTGTGAACCCCAGGCGGTAGAATCATTCGCATAAAATATAGCCTGTGTAGCATCAGAGACTGTTACCATTGATTCGCAATTATTACTTTTATAATCGGTTATATTCCATGAAATTGCATAGAAATCGTAATTTAGGACTTTTTTAGAACGTTTTTCGCATCTCCCCTTCGCTTCACCCCTTTTTAATTCGAATTTATTTTCGACAGTCCTTCGAGGGCATTTATATAAGTAACTACCGAGCTATATTTAAAGTTTCTAGCCTCTTCAGTACCGAAGAATTTGCAATTTAGAAAGTTTTTTGCTCCTGCAACCCTCTAGGGGTTGTGGCACCGACATAAAATATAGCTTATGTTTCAGCAGGTTCTATCACCATCAATTTGAAACCATTATGTTTGAAATAGGTTTCGTATTTCATTGGATTGCATAAAAATTGTAATTTATAACGCTTATAGAACGCTTTTTGATTGCGTAGATCGCGAGAGATTGCGTAGACATCGCTATTTAGAACGTTTTCAAAACGCTTTTCGTTTATTTTCACCCCGTTTAAAATTCAAATTTTTAAGGAACTCTTCTCAGAGAGCATTTAAATCTCATAAGTGATTACCATGCCAACTTTCAAGTTGCTAGCCCCTTCAGTATCACAAAAATCACAATTTAGAACGTTTGTTTTTAAAAATGGAACCGCAAGGTGATAGTGACGCCGACATAGAGTAGATCCTATATTGAAGCAAGGGCTGTCATCATGAACTTCCAATCATTACTTTTGAAATCGGTTGGGTACTTTCTGAGATTGCGTAGAAATCGCCATTTAGAACGTTATTCAGGCCCTTCAGTAACGCAAAAATCGCATTTTTAGAACGTTTTTTGCTCCTGCACCCCTTTGGGTTAGTGGCACAGACATAAAATATAGCCTATGTTCTAAGTTGGACTAACACCATCATTTTGATACCATTACTTTTGGAATCGGTTCGATAGTTCCAGAGCTTACCTCCTACAAATAAACAATTTTTACCTCTTTATAATATGATGGCTAGCAAACCCCGCGGCTTTGCTCGCGTAATATTTGAAATATGCCAAGTGATATTTATATGTCTAATTTTTATTAAAATGTACTAACTAAATTTTTATTTTTTTAAAAGGTAATATTTTATTTTATTAAAAATTTTTTCTATTAAAAGGTACTTATTACTTTTAGGAATAATTCAAAAATTACTATTTAAAACACAGTTTGATTAAACATCATTATTACACTGCATTAGGCAGAAATGAGATTTAAATTAATAAAATGAAATAAAACTAAATAAATGATAATTTAGAAAATATTTTGAAACTTTTATGCTCAATTAATACGCTCATTTCAGTATTCATTTGAAGTTTTGAATTTTTTAAAAACCATCTTCTTACATCTTAAAATTAACCATCATGTCAAATTCTAAGTCCTACCACCTCTCTCAACATAAAGGGCTATGTTGAAACAGGAATTTGCCAACCATTAATTTGCCAACATTAATTTTGAACTCGGTTTGTTATTTCCTAATATTCCACAAAAACGTAATTTAAAAAGCTTTTGAAGCCCTTTTTTAGAACGTTTGTTGTTCCTGTGAACCCCAAGTTTAGAATCACCGGCATAAAATATAGCCTGTGTAGGATCAGAGACTGTTACCATTGATTCGCAACTATTACTTTTATAATCGGTTTATATTCCCTGAAATTGCATAGAATCGTAATTTAGAACTTTTTTAGAATGCTTTTCGCACCTCCCCTTCGCTTCACGCCTTTTTAATTCGAATTTATTTTCGACATTCCTTCAAGGGCATTTATATTTTATAAGTAACTACCATGTCATATTTAAAGTTTCTAGCCTTTTCAGTATCACAGAATCGCAATTTAGAAAGCTTTTAGCTCCTTCAACCCTCTGGTGGTAGTGAAACAGACATAAAATATAGCTTATGTTTGAGCAGGTTCTATCACCAAAATTTGTCATCATTATTTTTGTAATTGGTTTGGTAATTTATGAGTTTGCTTAAAAATTGTAATTTATAACGCTTTTCACTCACTTTATTTTTTTAAATTTGGAATTTTCTTTCGACTGTTCTTAGAAAGCAGTTGCATCTCGTAAGTAAATACCATGCCATACTTCAAAGTGTTAGACCCCTCAGTTGTGCAAAAAACGCAAATTAGAACATGTTTTGCTTTTGCAACCCTCAGATGGTAGTGACAGCAACATAAAATATAACCTATGTTATAGCAGGGACTGTCACCATTGATTTGCAACCATTACTTTTGAAATAGCTTTGGTATTTCCTTAGATTGAGTAGAAATCGCAATTTAGAACGTATTTAGGACGCTTTTCGCGCATTTTCACCCCTTTTAAATTTCCAATTTTTTCCAAACTGTTCTTAAAGATCATTTATATCTAACAAATATGCACCTTGCCTAATTTTAAGTTGCTAGCCCCTACCGGTCACAAAAATCGAAATTTAGAACGCTTTTTTCTCCTGCAACGTCTTGGTGATAGTGATACCGACACAAAATAGCGTCTATGTTAGAGCAGAGGCTGTCAGCATCAATTTCCTACCATTACGTTTGAAATCAGATTCATTCTTCCTGTGATATTGCCGACAAATCGGCATTTAGAACGTTTTCAGAACGCTTTTCGCGCATTTTGCTCCTGCATCTCCTCTGGAGTAGTGGAAACAGATATAAAATATAGCCTATCTTGGAACAAGATCTGTCACCATCATTTTTATACCATTATATTTGAAATCGGTTCAGTACTTCCTGAGATTGCATAGAAATCGCAATTTAGAATTTTTTACAACGCTTTTTGCGCATTTTGACCCCCTTTTAAATTTCGATTTCTTTTAGGAAATGTCCTTAGAGATCATTGATATCTTATAACTAACTACCATTTCAAATTTCACGATTCTAGGCCCTTCCGTAACACAAAAGCCGCAATTTAGAACGTTTTCCTCCTGCACCCCCTTTGGGGTAGTGGCACCGACATAAAACATAGCCTATGTTGGAGCAAAGGTTGTCACCGTCATTTTGACACCATTATTTTTTAAATCGGTTTGGTATTTCCTGAGATTGTGTAGAAACCACCATTTAGAACGTTTTTTAGAATGATTTTCGCGCATTTTCACCCCTTTCAAATTTCGAATTGTTTAAGAACTGTTCTTAGACATTATTTATATCTTATAAGTAACTAATATTCAAAATTTTATATTTCTAGGCCCTTCAGTAACGCTAAAATCGCATTTTTAGAACATTTTCCCTCCTACACACACCGTTTGGGGTAGTGACACCGACATAAAACATAGCCTATCTTGGAGCAAGCGTTTTCACCATCATTATGACACCAATATTTTTTAAATCGGTTTAGTATTTCCTCAGATTGTGTAGAAACTACCATTTAGAACGTTTTTTAGAACGCTTTTTGTGCATTTTCACACCTTTTAAATTTCGAATTGTTTAAGAACTGTTCTTAGACATCATTTATATCTTATAAGTAACTAATATTCAAAATTTCATATTTCTAGGCCCTTCAGTAACGCTAAAATCGCATTTTTAGAACGTTTTTTGCTCCTACACCCCCTTTGGGGTAGTGGCACCGACATAAGATATAGCCTATGTTCTAAGTTGGACTAACACCATCATTTTGATACCATTACTTTTGGAATCGGTTCGGTAGTTCTAGAGCTTACCTCCTACAAATAAACAATTTTTTCCTCTTTATAATAGGAAGTATAGATAGACTAGCAGGCTACACCCGCTTCGCTGGTCCATTTTCCAAATGATCATTGATCAAACAAAATTATGAATTCGACCTTGTATTTTAAATTAATATGGACCTTCACCGGGAAAATCTTTCCGCATTTGCTGAATACTATGCGAACGCTATTTAGCTATTATAATATCTTATGGGTTAGGCAAAATTCGGACTATTCAGAAGAAATTCTTTTTACAGTATATGTTTAAAGTAGAGAATGGGAAGAAAATACGGCCGTTGTGATAATCAGAAATGTTAAAATGTTCTCTAGTCACCACACTACTAAAAGGAGAGATAATTACAATGATTGCAGAGAGTGACCACTGAACATTACTTATGTTCGGATTATTCACTTTCGTTTGATAGTTCTTGAACTCCGGGCTTCTCGGCTTGGTGTTATGTGTGGTTCTGGTAGCTTAAATACAATTTCTCTCTACGTTGCATTATATTTTGTAATACACGTCTTCCAGCAGATCTACTGCAGTTTTCTATCTTCGGATTACAGCAGAGTAAATACGGTAAAAAAAATGTAATAAATTGTTTGCACACAAAAAGTCTTTAACTTTCATTAAAAGAAATGTAAATCACATAAAAGTGGATTTTTAAAAATGAAGTGTTTGAATAAAATTAAAATAATGTCATTTTCATTACCATTTCCTTTATATATATATACCACTTGCAATTATGTAACTGTTAACCTGAAAAAAAACTCGATAACTCATTATGATAGAAAAATAAACCTCTTGTTTTCATCCAATCAAAATCTTCCCAATCGTCCATAATCGGGTGCACAGCTAAGTTTTACGGCAAACATTATAAGTGTTTGCAAACTATATGGTTACAAATTTACCAGAGTTAACACACGTAAAACATAGTAATTATGCGCCAGACTACATCCCATTAAATAAAGTCAAATTGCTGTTGGCTGAATTATAGATCGCCAAAAATACTCTTTGTAAATGACAAATAAAGTTAGTTATACAAAACTTAATAACCTAACATGTTATAATATAACGAAATAATCTTTTTGATGCACCGAAGACCTTTTTTCATTTCTCTAAAGAGTGCAATAACACGGAGAAATAAATACACTTTTTATTTTCAAAATTACAATATTCTCCAGTCTGCTGCCTAAATAAACCTAAAATCATTAATTTTTTCCTCAGTTTAGCGAATAGGAATTTGCGTCAGAAGAACTTGCTTTATAATGATTTCTATTTTTAATTTTATCTGCATTTCAGGTACTTTTTTTCTTATCTAGGCTAAAATGATAAATCAACAAATATTGTTCCACCAGCCACCATTGGAATTTCAACTTTTTTTTCCCAAGTATTTATTTTTTAGTGACAGTAAAATAATTGCAAATAAAAATATATATAATACTAAATTTTCTGTTCTCCGTTTGCTTCATAATGAAAAAACATAAATTTACTAATATCTAAGTACAAATTTCATGTAATCTTCTACAATCGCGATCACTGTCTGACAGTCACTGTCTGATCACTCATCTGACTCTTTCAAATATAAAAGAAACATCTAAATAGTTCAGTAAATACACTAATTAGCAGGTAACCTGATTACGAAAGATTAATCCAATATCAAAAACTTAAAAAAAAAACTGAAATTGGGATGATGAATTAAAAAGACAATCGAAAATGTATTTCAGTAAGCAATTTTTATTGCAAAATATTTTCTTTTGTGGTATTAATAACGCAAAATTGCATAAATTTTCTTAAGAATAATCTTTAGTACTTAACATTTGAAACAGTAGACTTTTCTAAAAGAAATATTGGCGATATATGTAAAAAAAAAAAAAAAAAAAAAAAAAAAAAAAAAAAAAAAAAGAGAGAGAGAGAGAGAGAGAGAGGACAATATTTGTTGATCTGAGTTCGAGATTATAAAAGTCATAAGTTTGGGGGAAAACAAAATAGCATGTATCCGTAGTAAAGTACGCGAAAAATATTTTAAATATCTGAAATTAAATTATTTATAATATGTGTGTGTGGGGGGGGGGGGGGGGGGGGAACGTTTGCATTAAAATTTAAATATTTGATTCCACTTTTATAATATTAACTGCTATTTATGTAATATCATTATTTTTATAATTATATCTGCTAGTTTTTTCTGTAAGAGATACATAATAATAATAATAATAATAATAATTGTTACTCACAAGGAGGTCTCCTTAAAACGCATACTCAAAATATTTTGAAAAAGGAAATGCTAATAAAATGACTCATGTATGTAAAAAAGATCAGTAAAAATATAGCGGTCGAATCACAGTAGAAAATCTGTAAAAAAATATTTTTTCGAGTATTTGGCGCCAACAGACGAACGCTCGACGCTCTTTGCGAACCAATAGGTTTCCTCGCCAAATGCAAGAGATTGAAATGCATCTATAAATTCCTTGTTAAATAAGTAATTAAATGCCTAATGCTCAATGAATTTAAACTTAAACTGTGGATTAGTTTACTATTTTTGCTGTAAGCTTATATAATATATGCAAATTGCGTGTTACTTGTATTGAGCTATTTAATTTTATACTGTGTCACTGGCTGGATAAGTTTTAAGGGTATTTTTATTAAGAATGCTATCATTAAACATTTCGGTATTAAATTGTTGTTTCCATGGCAATAAAACTCTCTTGTTGTCTCTGACACTAACAATATTGAAGTCAAATTGCCAATGCTCAGAATCGGACCTTAATTTGAGTTTGAAACACTTTTAATCCATTTAAATTTCATTGTAAACGGCATAAATACGATCGATAAATTTCATTGTTACATATATAAATGTATATGACAAAACTGCAGTTATAAATATGTATTTATTTAAGTTAAACTTACTTAAACTAACTTCGTATCGAGAGTTGAAAAAGTTTTTCTTAAAGAATATTTATCACAGTATTATTCAAAATTTTATCGTGTCGCCATCCAGCGCTAAATCGCAAAAAATGAAATTTTCATTATTTTTTTAGGAATGCTAAATAGAGGTTCTGCCGATTTTTTTATGGATATATATATATTTATGAGAAGAATATTCTATAATTTTTTTTCAAATAATGCTGAGCATGCGCTTATGGGGAACTTCCTTGATATCATTTTATCAATTTTCAGATGCATTTTTCTTAACCTGATGCAAAAGATAAATCGCCAAATATTATTTCAATTGCAATATTTCAACTGAGTAATTCTTTAAGTATTACGAACATTCTCTTTCATGTTTAAATTAAATATATTAGTTTTTTAATATTATCACTCATTAAAATGGATTTCTTTTTTTTTCTTTTTTAAAGATTTTAAATAAAATTAGCAACAGTTTTTTGTCTTTTATTTTTCTAGGTGTAATAGCCGTCTCAATTTTTTCAACAACAAAAAACTTCGCCAAGAAATAAAATGGTAACCTTATCGTCCAAAATAACAGAACTTTCCGTCATTCTTCTATAACTAATCTAGGTAGAATGGTGTGTTGTAGCTTAAAACCTTCCCTGAAACGATACCTATCTAACGGTATAAGTTCCGTAAAAATCCATGCAGTAGAACCCGAAATCTAGGCGTTTGGAACGAAATTTCCGTTTGGATTTTATATATATATAATAGATGACTAGCAAACCCCGCGGCTTTGCTCGCATAATATTTGAAATATGAAAATTGATGTTTATATGTCTAATTTTTATTAAAAGGTACTAACTAAATTTTTATTTTATTAAAAGTAATATTTTACTTTATTAAGTTTTTTCTATTAAAAGGTACTTATTACTTTTAGGAATAATTCAAAAATTACTATTTAAAACACAGTTTGATTAAACATCATTATTACACTGCATTAGGCAGAAATGAGACTTAAATTAATAAAATGAAATAAAACTAAATAAATGAAAATTTAGAAAATATTTTGAAACTTTTATGCTCAATTAATACGCTCATTTCAGTATTGATTTGAAGATTTGAATTTTCTAGAAACCATCTTCTTACATCTTAAAATTAACCATCATGTCAAATTCCAAGTCCTACCACCTCTCTCAATATAAAGAGCTGTGTTGAAACAGGAACTGTCACCATTAATTTGCTAAAATTTATTTTGAAATCGGTTTGTTATTTCCTAATATTCCACAGAAACGTAATTTAAAAAGCTTTTAAAGCCCTTTTTTAGAACGTTTGTTGTTCCTGTGAACCCCAGGTGGTAGAATCACCGGCATAAAATATAGCCTGCGTAGGATCAGAGACTGTTACCGCTGATTCGCAACTATTACTTTTATAATCGGTTTATATTCCCTGAAATTGCATAGAATCGTAATTTAGAACTTTTTTAAAATGCTTTTCGCACCTCCCCTTCGCTTCACCCCTTTTTAATTCGAATTTATATTCGACGTTCCTTCGAGGGCATTTATATTTTATAAGTAACTACCATGTTATATTTAAAGTTTCTAGCCTTTTCAGTATCACAGAAATCGCAATTTAGAAAGTTTTTAGCTCCTGCAACCCTCTGGTGGTAGTGGAACAGACATAAAATATAGCTTATGTTTGAGCAGTTTCTATCACCGAAATTTGTCATCATTATTTTTTTAATCGGTTTGGTAATTTATAACTTTGCTTAAAAATTGTAATTTATAACGCTTTTCACTCACTTTATTTTTTTTAATTTGGAATTTTCTTTTGACTGTTCTTAGAAAGCAGTTGCATCTTGTAAGTAGATACCATGCCATACTTCAAAGTGTTAGACCCCTCAGTTGTGCAAAAAACGCAAATAGAACATGTTTTGCTTTTGCAACCCTCAGATGGTAGTGACAGAAACATAAAATATAATCTATGTTATAGCAGGGACTGTCACCATTGATTTGCAACCATTACTTTTGAAATAGCTTTGGTATTTCCTTAGATTGAGTAGAAATCGCAATTTAGAACATTTTTAGGTCGCTTTTCGCGCATTTTCACCCCTTTTTAAATTTCCAATTTTTTCGAAACTGTTCTTAAAAATCATTTATATCTAATAAATATGCACCTTGCCTAATTTTAAGTTGCTAGCCCCTACCGATCACAAAAATCGAAATTTAGAACGCTTTTTAGCTCCTGCAACGTCTTGGTGATAGTGATACCGACACAAAATAGCGTCTATGTTAGAGCAGAGGCTGTCAGCATCAATTTCCTACCATTACGTTTGAAATAAGATTCATTCTTCTTGAGATATTGCCGACAAATCGGCATTTAAAACGTTTTTAGAACGCTTTTCGCGCATTTTGCTCCTGCATCTCCTCTGGGGTAGTGGAAAGAGATATAAAATACAGCCTATCTTGGAGCAAGATCTGACACCAACACTTTTACACCATTATATTTGTAATTGGTTCAGTACTTCCTGAGATTGCATAGAAATCGCAACTTAGAACTTTTTACAACGCTTTTTGCGCATTTTGACCCCTTTTTAAATTTTGATTTTTTTTTTTTTTTAGGAAATGTCCTTAGAGATCATTGATATCTTATAACTAACTACCATTCCAAATTTCACGATTCTAGGCCCTTCCGTAACGCAAAAGCCGCAATTTAGAACGTTTTTCTCCTGTACCCCCTTTGGGGTAATGGCACCGACATAAAACATCGCCTATGTTGGAGCAAGATTGTCACCATCATTTTGATGCCATTATTTTTTAGATCGGTTCGGTATTTCCTGAGATTGTGTAGAAACTACCATTTAGAACGTTTTTTAGAACGCTTTTTGCGCAATTTCACCCCTTTCAAATTTCGAATTGTTTAAGAACTGTTCTTAGACATAATTTATATCTTATAAGTAACTAATATTCAAAACTTCATATATCTAAGCCCTTCAGTAACGCTAAAAGCGCATTTTTAGAACGTTTTTTCTCCTACAACCCCTTTGGGGCAGTGACACCGACATAAAACATAGCCTATCTTGGAGCAAGCGTTGTCACCATCATTTTGACACCAATATTTTTTAAATCGGTTTGGTATTTCCTGAGATTGTGTAGAAACTACCATTTAGAACGTTTTTTAAAACGCTTTTTGTGCATTTTCACCCCTTTCAAATTTCGAATTGTTTAAGAACTGTTCTTAGACGTCATTTATATCTTATAAGTAACTAATATTCAAAATTTCATATTTCTAAGCCCTTCAGTAACGCGAAAATCGCATTTTTAGAACGTTTTTTGCTCCTACACCCCCTTTGGGGTAGTGACACCGACATAAAACATAGCCTATCTTAGAGCAAGCGTTGTCACCATCATTTTGACACCAATATTTTTTAAATCGGTTTGGTATTTCCTGAGATTGTGTAGAAATTACCATTTAGAACGTTTTTTAGAACGCTTTTTGTGCATTTTCACCCCTTTTAAATTTCGAATTGTTTAAGAACTGTTCTTAGACATCATTTATATCTTATAAGTAACTAATATTCAAAATTTCATATTTCTAGGCCCTTCAGTAACGCTAAAATCGCATTTTTAGAACGTTTTTTGCTCCTATACCCCCTTTGGGGTAGTGGCACCGACATAAGATATAGCCTATGTTCTAAGTTGGACTAACACCATCATTTTGATACCATTACTTTTGGAATCGGTTCGGTAGTTCCAGAGCTTACCTCCGACAAATAAACAATTTTTTCCTCTTTATAATAGGAAGTATAGATGAAGTATAGATTTAAGGGAAGACAAGACTAGGTGCAATCCTATGGGAAACAAGCGAGCTTTAAGACCCGTTTTCTCGGAAACTACCCGACAGTTTTTGATGAAATTTAAAATCCATATTCTCTGGATTATGCTCAAGACTTATATAGACAGGTTTTTTTTTTTTTTTTTTTTTTTTTTTAAACTAATCTTATTTATTTTAAAGCAATGACAATTTTTCAAAATTTTCTATTATTCAGAAAATTTGTTTTTCTGAAACTAATTAATTTTTTAAACTGTCTGCATATATGATACACTGATCATATATTTATAATCTACCACCAAAAATTTGTTATCGAAATTGCTCGAGTACTTTAGGAGTTATTGGGGGGTTTAGCAGCAAAGTACAATTTTTTGAAGAGCTAAAAAACTTTTGTAGGAAGTTCTTGCACAGTTTTATGAAACACGTGAATTAAAGTACATATATAAACGGATAAAATTTTGTTACATACAGGGTGCAATATGTTATCTATCGCCGACCTTTAATTTCTCAACCGTTGGTCGTAATATTTCCAGCTACAAAAACGTTTCAAATAAAATAATTATTCATGCTGTGGCATTATTTAAAGTAAAAAATTAATTTTACAAAAATTACAAAATCTAACTTTTTTATACGGTCCCCCAGTCCCTATAGTTATATTTAGTAAAAGTTTACACATATCATAACAGATATAACAAAAAAAATTTTTCATCTGTTCTACAAAAATTGACACAGTTGTTAAATTTCAAAGTTTGAGATTTTTGCACATGATTTTGTCTTTCATTGAGGGATCAGTTAAAAGATGAATTGAATTAATTCCAGATCAAAATCAGTGTGCTATGTGCTTTTTACGGCGAAACCATCTTTAGCCGGTATCGCCAAATCGGGGTATCACCAAAGAGGGTTATTTCAACTAAAAATTTGAACTGACTGTTAGGGGTCGTATACAAAGCGAAGAATGAAATGTTGAAATTAACCAGAAAAATACATATCAATTTATTATAATATCGGAAAACAGCCTACTATAAAAAATTAATACATAAAGCGCCTGAAACTACTAGAGATTCTGCTCAAAGTGTTCTCCATTGGTGGCAATGCACAATTGAATGCGCGACAGTACTGAGTTCTGGACACGTTAGAGCATAGCAGGTGTGCAAATTGTGTGACAATCAAGGCAGATGCGCTCCTTCAGATAAACCATAGAAGTAATCTCAGTCGCATAAACTTATGCCTTGATGTAATCCCTGAGGTAGAAGTCCATGGGAGTCAAGTCCGGTGAACGCGGTGGCCACTCTACCGCATCACCACTCCAAGGATCTGTTTACCGAATTCGGTGGCCAGCCGCGCCCGGTCGCTTGATGATTTATGCAGAGAGGGCCCCATCATGTTGAAACCACACCCGGCGTGTTGGAGAGGCAGCTCTTCATACCAGTCACGTACCGTGTCTTGTAGCAGATGCAGGTAAGGATCGCCCATTTAGGTCCCATCGTAGAAATGGGTCCAACAATCTAAATTCCCCATATACCGCACCACACGTGTCGTACTGTCCGGACAATTTCGAGGTTTCCAGGTCGCATCACCTTTTGATTGTCTCACAGTTTGCACATCTGTTATGCTCTAACATGTTCAGGACTCAGTACTGTCACGCATTCAATTGTGCATTGCCACCAATGGAGAACACTTTGAGCAGTATCTCTAGCAGATTCCGGCGTTTTATGTATTTATTTTTTTATACTAGACCGTTTTTTGATATTATAATAAATTGATATTTATTTTTTCTGTTAAATTTCAATGCTTCATTCTTCGCTTTCTATGAGACCCCTAAAAGTCATTTCAAATTTTTAGATGAAACAACCCTCTTTGGTAATACTCAGATTTGGCGATACCGGTTAAAAGTGGTTTTGCCGTAAAAAGGACATAGCACCCTGATTTTGATCTGGAATTACTTTAATTCATCTTTTAACTGATCCATCAATGAAAGATAAAATCATGTGCAAAAATCTCAAACTTTGAAATTTAATAACTTTGTCAATTTTTGTAGTACAGATGTCAAACGTATTTTATGTGTTATGATATGTGTATACTTTTACTAAATATAATTATAGGGACTAGGGGACCGTATAAAAAGTTAGATTTCGTAATTTTTATAAAATTTATTTTTTACTTTAAATAATGCCACAACATGAATATTTACCTCATTTGAAACGTTTTTGTAATTGAAACTATATGTCTACGACCAACGGTTGAGAAATTAAAGGTCGGCGATAGATAACATATTGCACACTGTATAATAAATGAGTATAAAATGTTGGAGTAAAAATAATGTGAGTGGGCGTGGCGTCCCAGTCAACTTTTTCGTACAAATTACATATAACAGAGTTATGCAGTTTGTTGGAGAATGTAAATAAATAGCTTTCAGTAAAAGTAAAACTTTATATTAACTTATATCATCATGTAGTCTCAAACTCCTTGAAGATAATCTTATCTACATTACTATCAGAGTCATGACTGTAAGACTGTTATTCCACAACTTCTTTTGCATAGCGAAAAAGTTCCTTGCAATCGCCAATCTATATTATAAAGGACAAACATATATGTGCGTAACGCATACGTCATTCTGCGAATGGCAACACTTTGAAATTGAAATGAAATTTCGCTTTTGCAATTTTTGCTACAATTTTTGCAATTTTGCTTTTTAAACTTCTAAACATCCCACATTTTAAATGTTTACACCGTCGTACGCAGAAAAAAAAAGGCACTTTTAAATTCAATTTGTTTGAAAGCTGTATCTCAATTTATTTTTGAGATATTAATTTTTTTATAGTTTTTAATATCAATTTTCTAATCGTGGCAACTGAAGTACTTCATTTCTATTAAAAGTGGATTAGTTATCTTTATTGATTATATTCTTACTGATGCCATTTTCTCATTACAATTAAAAATATATTTTTACAGATTTGAACAGAAAATGACGTTACGCTTTAAAAAAGACCCAATTTCCCTGATGATGCTGTTATATTTCACTATTTTTTCATTTCGCTGATATTGAGTTTGAGTCAATAGGCAAAATATTTCAGCGACTGAAAATGACGTCATATTTAAAAGTAAACGATAATTTTATTTTATAAAACGAGATATTTCTCCTTGAATGCGTCTAAAAGTTATAAATTTATGGAATTTTTACGCGCAGGTACAGAGATTATATTAAGACCTCAAATGACGAGTGGAGATTTTAACATGAAAAGTTGTAATAGTTAACAAACGTGACTTCAAGCTTGAAAATATATTTATTAATAACCTATTGCGCATTAAAATGTTTTTAAATGGTTAATATGGATGAAAAAAGGTGGAAAATTACTTGATTTGGTTTAGATGTGAAGGTAGAAAAATTCTATGATTATGTCAAGGTGAAATCATTTTTGCGGATTTTTCTTTCCGTAATACCAAGCATCAATTAATAACTTAATCAAAATTACTTATCTTGATTATATTTTACTGATGACGTATATGAATTAGGTTTAATTTTTCAATAATTTTAACAGTTGAAGTTTGTGGAAAAAGTATTTTGTTAATCTTAGGTTAAAATATGTCTTTGGAGAGTTAAATTAACAAGTGTAAGATGGATTTTTTATTCTAATTATTGTTGTTGATTTATTATAAATTTGATGCAACAGTTCCTTTGTAAACATTTTCTTTCGTCGAAATTCGGCGGGTTCCACCTCGTTTTCGATAATGTTGAACCATGACATGATCTTTACTTTTTTAGAGTGTAAAACTGTGAAGTGGAAATAGACCGGTCGCCGGCAGCACAGACAATCACCTCATCGAGTTCACGGATGAAATTCTAGGATTAGTTAAATCTTGAGTCGCATATTAAAACGCAATCGGTCTTCCAAGTCGTATCTTGGTGGAAAACACCCGAAAACACGATTTTAGCCGCTGACTAGTAGGTTTACCATTGTATTTTCCTGATCCCAGTCCTCCAGGTTTTCAAACCTTTGGATGCAGGAAAACACAATGGTAAACCTACGAGTAAGCCGCTAAAATCGGGTTTTCCGGTGTTTTCCACCAAGTTATGACTTGGCAGACCGATTGCATTTTAATATCCGAATCAAGATTTAACTTATCGTAGCATTTCATCCGTGAACTCGATGAGGTGATTATCTGTGCTGCCGGCGACCGGTTTAAAAGGAAGTATTGTATATTTTTCTTTTGTTCTTATTTTTGTCCTTGTTTGGTATGATCGAAAGGCGACAGAAAGATTTTGTGAATGATATGATGGCTGAACAGAAGGTTATTTAGTTGCAATGATGTTGGTACATTCATAAATTTCTGTTGTTTAGCGGAACCATAATGTTTTCTTTTAGCAGGCAGTGATTTTAGTGGTATTAGTCTCAATGGGGGTACATACATTCATGTACCTGGCATTACAGAAAAATGTACGAAAATTTTTAAAAGCATGTTGTTATTTAGTACATGTATTAATTCATAAAAAATATTTTGAATGCTGTTTTAATAAACTATGAAACCCCAACATTTAGAGGTCTGGATTCGTAACGTCTGTGAGCTTCGGGGTAAAAATGATTCTGAAAATATTTTATGGTATGAATTTTGTTTTTCTGGTAACAATCTAGGGCAAGATCTTGAAGATGCAGAGTGATCACCATCAAAGTTAACACAGTGTTCAGCATTTTCAAAATTTATATTGTCGTGGCCGACTTCTGCGCAGCGTGCACAGGTGACGGATACAAAACAAGAAGTTTTACTATTGATATAGCGCTGGCACATAAAACAACATAGGAAGTTAGGCAGACAAGATCGGGCAGAACAGCTCAGGTAAGCTAATTTAATTTTAGCAGGATAAATAGGGTTATTGAAAACTAGAATTATGCACTTTATAAGAAAAACCTCTCATTCCGACATAAAATTAATCAGCATTTCAATATTTTTTTTTACGTTTTACGAGAGTCCTTTTTTGTTGATTATAACAGATCATGTTCAGAAATTACACCAAGAAATGGTTCAGAGTTGGGTGGAAAATGACAGATACAGGAAAAGAACCTATTTATATGCAATTTGGAAGAAGCTGTGATTATTTGGCTGATATACCCTCTATCAGCAGATCTCCAGATTATAAGTTTTTGACTGCGAAAACAACACAAAGAAGAGATTTATAAGTTTCGGTTATGAGAAATGGCGAAGTGGTCTTTAATGAATTATCAGAACTTTATTATTGTGTTTAATAACAAAACATTTGGCTTATTGCCGTCTACAAAGGACGGAAATATAAGAATATAAAGATGTTCCATCTTTAATAACAGAAAGAAATTTCAGATCGCAGCATCACTGCCTATAATCTCGCTCTCCATTCATGCTCTAGTGCAAATCAGGGCCCATATGCTCACTGGACATTCCTGTGAAAGCCTCTAGATGAGTAATTACCGTCCGCTTGCGTGATCCCAACCATAGACATGGTCAGCTGACCAGCCTATTAATGCATACGAGACCAATAGGCACTTCACAAATACTGAAACAAAAGCCAACGCAGTGTGTTAGTTTTCCTCAACTGCCAGAAACCCACCATGCTCGGCCAGCACGTCGGTGGTTAGCGTTTCTATGGCAAATAAGTCGATATACACAGGTTGATGTCGGCTTATGGAGAATTGACCTTCCCTCCAAAGAGGGAACCACAACAGGAGTGGAACAGAGAGGAAAGATCAGAGTAGAGAAAGGAAAGGATATAGAACATAGAACAAAATGGAATGATCACGAAATACTTCAATACCTAAAGCATGTACCTCCTGGAACACAAGAAAGGGAAGAACTATTTTAATCATATAAAAATAAATAAAAAAAATAGTAATGTAGAAATGTATAGTTAAAAATTTATTGATCAAAATCTGATAAAAAAAATATTAATCAAAATAAAATATCTCTTATAACTGTTATTTTTTTTTGCAACAAAAGGACTTTTATCTATGTGCAGGATCTCGCTAAAGCATGGTGGTGCAAGTTTGAGGATCTGCTGCACTAAATTTTGATAACACTTAAATAATATATTTCATACATTTCATATGATTCTCATGCATCACATGCTCAAACTAATGTGTAAAACTGCATAAAATGTAACTATTACTTTCTGAACACATATTGTAAAGAAATTGTTGTAATAACGACTTTTATGTATGTGTGTGAGTGATCACGATAGATCCCAAATGTTGCTTTCGATTCAGCTCCGATTTGGCGAATATATTAAAGATCACTGTCGCAAGAACTGTATAGATTTTAGGAGAATTTGGCCGATGAATTATTTAATCTGTTTCTAAACCATTTTAAAATCATTCTGCGACAGATTCTATTGATAACATAACCACGGATATGTGACAAAATGAATTGGGTAAATATTGCGATGGTGTAATCAAACATTAGTGGCGCGGTTGTAACGTCTTCAGTTTCAAAACTAAGCTCCAGCGTTTGAAACTAACAGATATCAATGTTTCAGGAATTTATATAAATAACTTTTTTTTTTTTTTTTTTTTTTTTTTTGTCGTCGCATATACTATTGTTTGAAAAGTCGAGTGGAGTCATTCTGGATATATATGTGTAATAATAAAAAAATTTCGCCTTTATACCTTAATTAATTTATTCAAAATTCTTATAATATGTACCTTTTTTACCTGTCTTTTAATAATATCTTAAATATCCTTTATATTTTAATCCCATGCCTTTAATTCAGCGCATTTTTTCATTTCTTATTTTAAAAAACCTTAATCTGTTAATAACTACACTTCTTTGTAAAAAAACACCAATAACTACACTTCTTTGTAAAAAAACACCACTAATTCATTTTATTCTTTCATGTATTGAGATATTAAATTCTCATTTCTTTTGAATGTTTATTAATGCCATTTTTATCTTTTATTGAATTATTGTTCGATATCCCATGATTCATTGCGATTATTTGGCGCGGTCTTCCTTTTTGCCTTTTAAAATTTCCGCTATAAGTAAAGAGTTCGATCTCTACGTCAAGTTCTGCCCGTCCACGCACTCTCCTTTCGCCAATGGCCTACCGCGCTCCTTCCCACGTTCCTCCCGGTGTGCGTTGGGTTGACTCGGGTGTAGGGCGAATCAATATAACTTTCCGCATTTTCTTGATACATATGCTGCTCACACTGACTTGAGAGAGAGAGATTTGTATCTTTTTCGTTTGTTAATAAACACCTGTCACTTGGCGGAATGGATTTTGAAATGTGAGTTTCTAATGCCTTTTAACATCTTCGAGCTTCCATATGAAGTAGTACAGCTAGATACGAGAGCCAATTGGATTACTAGTGGAATTGTAATGAGATGGAATTACAATAAACTCTTTAATGATTATTCTGCCTCTATTATTTGATCTATTATTTGATCTATTATCTGCCTCTATTATATGAAAGGGAAATTCTTCCCAATGTTTTTAAGTCTTGTTTTCCACCTACGACTGCAATATGTGTATTTTACGGAATACTTGAAAGTTGTCTAAGATATGTTCGTCATCAAACTTTATGTTGATATCCAGAAGTATCACATACATATATTTTCTTTTTAACATATAAAACACAGAAGCTATAAACATTTTAGGATGACAGCTCCATTCGGTCTGACACTGCAGAAAATGTAATTCATACAAATATTCCTGTTTTACATATTTATTCTATTTAATTACTAGAATGCAGAAAAAAAGTTTATACTTCGAAATTTTTAACTTAATTATAGAGTTCTATTAGCTTGATACAACATAGTGCCATGTATTTACGAAGATTTAACTTTTCCTTTAATAAAACAAAATTTATCAACTACTTAACTCCTTTGCGACAAGAGTCACGTATATGTGACACAAACGGTTCTTCTCAGAATTCTTGCTTATCACCACAAGTTACTTTTAATTGTAAACTTTGCCTTTTTTATTTAGATAATTTCTGTGATTCAATTATGCAAAAGTTTCAGTTTTCAAAAAAAAAAAAAATAAAATGTAAGCAAAGACTAAAATTCTGTAAAATACGCTATTCGTGAAAGGGTTAAAAAAAATGTCACTTACTTCATCTCTATACTGTTAACCGGAGCTACTTTGGGCCACTTTTTTCTGGTTGCAATAGCATTTGCATTATTAAACTAGTTGGATGTGGCAATCCGAAAACTTTCTTCGATCTCATACATGTTAATACGTCCTGGAAAATGCATTATAGCAGCGCCACCGATTAGGTGACTTACATAAATATCTAATCAACAACAATTTATGTCAGCTTATAATTGAGTTTGAAGTTTGATGAAAATCTGTGCATTAGTTTTTGAGATAGAGCTGTTGCGGAAATCGTGAAAATGCAGCATAGTAGCACCACCTGTAAGGCGATTTACACCTAAAACTAATCAACACTAATTTATATCAGGGACTAACTGAATGTGAAGTTTGATAAAAATTCGTGCATTAGTTCCTAAGATAGAGCTATTGCGATAATCATGAATAATGCAGCATAGCAGCGCCACTTATCAGGAAATTTATACCAAAAAGTTATCAGCTCCAAATTATATCAAGGACTAACTGAATCTGAAGTATTCTGAAAATCCGGGCCTTAGTCCTTGAGATATTGCTATTGAGGAAATCATGAATAATGCAGCATGGCACTGCCACCTGCCGGGCGATTTACACCAAAACCTAATCAGCACCAATTTCTATCAGGGACTAACTGAATCTAAAGTTTCATTAAATTCCGTTCATTAGTTCTTGAGATAGAGCTCCCACAAAATTTGTGTCACACGCAGACACACAGACAGACAGACTCACAGACATACTCACAGACAGAAATTTTGAAAAAGCATGTTTTTCGGGATCTCTGATACCTAAAACGTGTAAATCCATCGTAAACCGGAATTCAAAAATTTTCAGGAATCCAATACTTTCTTCTTGTAAAGATAGAAAAAAGTAAAAAAATTATATATGATTTTTCAACATCGAAATTGAGTTGTAAACGATTATCATGAAACAACGAAGCAAACTGTATGGTTTTAAAGAGGCAATTATTTTTTTTTAACTATCTTTAAAGTTTTGGAGCAAAGTAGCTCCTGCTAGGAGCTTTTATGGTCCAATCACTTAGTTTCATATAAACTGAATACATTTCAAATGTTGGACTATTGAAACCCTCTTAAAATAGGATCTGCTAATAATTTAACACTGCAAACTCGATAAACATTTTTTTTTTTCTTTCCTTCTTTTTTTTTTTTTCGTTTTTAACATTTAAACACAATAAACCAATTGAAAATATTAAAGACAGGAGAAACAGTTTCCGTCATGTTATTTTCAGCAACTGGAAAAAAAAGAATTAGTGTAACATTTTGCTTCAGTAACATTTGAAAAAATTTTTACTCAAAACATTTTATAAGAGATTAGGTTGTATAAAAGGCATTTCTAAGTAACTTGAGGCTACTTCGGACGAAACTGGACCTGGCACAACGGAGTCCCTAAAAACTTGTTTTCAACTTAGCTTTATGAAAACGTAAACATTTTCGATCAAAATGAAAAGTTAAAGGAAAAGCTATGATCACACATGGGTTACAGGTTACTAAAGGTGAAATTTTGACACTTACCTTATTTGTAGCTCTTATCCGGATTGTTTCACTATACGAAGTTTGGAGAGTTAAAATCTACACATGAAAACAGTTTTTTACAAACACATCCCGTGTTGGTATTAACAAAAATTAAAATTACCCCAAACTATTCAAATATCCTATAATAGAGTATAAAATATTTTTCAAGGGCAAAAACTCCAAATTATCTTGTATTTTTTGTTCAATACAAAGAATAAACACTTTTGTTGTGTGATGGACCAAAGTCCCAAGGACCAAAATCGGTATACATTATGGTTGATGACATATTATGTTTTTAAATTTAATCTTTTATAAAACACTCTTTACGACGATTATTACAATTGATATTTTTAATATAATAAAATAAAACTATTAATATTATGTATAATTATAATACTAATATTATACATTTTTTCTTCAAAAGTCGTCTTAGTTTACAGTATATGCAGAATATTTATTCGTCAAATATTAAAGTATTTATATTGTAACTACCAATAGTTAATATAAGAATAATTTAGCTTGCATTTGCTTTAACAATTTTCATTATAATGCTTAAATATTTCCTTTCGATTAAATTAGTTATTACCTTAATTTACCATCCACTCATACAAGCATAATTACGCTTAACTAAAACTCCTGAGTCAGCAGTTTTTCATTTCCAGTTATGAAAGTGTATGGTGTTTTGAAACGAGATTTTTCGATTCTAACGTGTGGAAGGTAAAAACTATGAATGTAATTATACCTGTGAAATAACTAAGCTAATTGGTGTTATAACAAAGACAACAGGATGGGGTTAGTAATTTAATGCTGAATCTTTTAGCACACAAATTAGATCCTTTAGAGATAAGTATGAAATAAAAAAAATTCTCTTTGTTTGTAAAAATTTGTCAAGTAAGTTCTAAAAGAAATGCAAGACAAATAAAACGGCATGTTTCCAAAGGACAAAGGTAAAATAAAAAAAAAAAAGGTAAATATGTTACTTTCTTTGAAACGTTGGTTAAAGTTAGCAACATCTAAGACATGCAGTTACCTTTTTTATACATATTACCCGCATTACGTATAACACAATTATACATAGTTAAGTAAATTAAATGGATAAAAGTAAATTCTTTACTTTTATTGATCCTTTATATCCATTTTATAAATGGGTCTCAGAAAAATGTCTGTTTTTTGTTTTGTTTTGTTTTTTTATTTATCGCAAATGAACTTTGCCCAAAGTAGATTTACCTTGCCTTAATTAAAAATCTTATAACTTTTTAATATGTATATTCTTGCATTAAAGTAGTCTTATTTTATTATATAGTGCTTACATAAGCAGATTTAGATCATTACCTCCTATATTAAACTTGTGAAAAAAAAAACTGTGAGGGTGAAAATGATTAGGCTTAGGTATATTTTCAATTGGCAAATATCTTTTAACCCTCTATCTAGTGACGGTACTTATAAGTACGATTAATAACTTGTTATAAAATTCATTTAATACTCTGATTAGTTGTAATACAGTTTATAATGTGCTATAGATGCATTACTTTATCTTGTTCCAAAAACATTATTGGTTACACGAAACAAAAATATTTTTAAAAGAATGATTTCTTTTGCCTTTGCATCTTTTCATCTTTCTTGGCGTTGGGGGGGGGGGGGGGTATTTTTCAATTCGGAAATATTTCTATATTTCTATTGTAAGAACATTATATTTGTACGTTTCCCAATTCTGCAAAATACTAAGAAAAATTATTTAAAATAAAAGATTTGAGTGGGGTTATAAATATTGCACAAAATCTCTATAAATTCAAATTTAATTAATCTTTCTAAATCCTTCAATCCTTCTAAAATCCTTTTAAAATTTATTAAATGATTATGGTAATCTTCTAATATAGTTTCAACAATTCACAAAAAATGCTTTAGAAGATAAAATTTTCATGAATTCATAATTCAGTACACAAAGTGTTAAAAGATATTCCAGTAATACGAGGGAAATACAGAAACTAAGTTCCGCTAATCAATTAAACAAAAGGAAACGATTTTTATAAGAAAAAAAATACTTTTTAATGAAGTACAATACTTAGCTCATTTTTCAGGATACATTGTTGCATGCAATGTCAACCACTTTTCATGAAGAAGTGAATGGGAAATTTGAAAAATGCACAAAATCTCTATAAATTCAAATTTAATTAATCTTTCTAAATCCTTCAATCCTTCTAAAATCCTTTTAAAATTTATTAAATGATTATGGTAATCTTCTAGTGTAGTTTCAACAATTCACAAAAAATGCTTTAGAAGATAAAATTTTCATGAATTCATAATTCAGTACACAAAGTGTTAAAACATATTCCAGTAATACGAGGGAAATACAGAAACTAAGTTCCGCTAATCAATTATACAAAAGGAAACGATTTTTATAAGAAAAAAATACTCTTTAATGAAGTACAATGCTTAGATAATTTTTCAGGATCCATTGTTGAAACAATTATCATAGCAGGGTACGAGCTTTTTTATGCCCTCGTCGTAAAAAGATGCTGTCTGCAATGTCAACCACTTTTCATAAAGAAGTGAATGGGAAATTTGAAAAAAAAAATGCATTGGCAGTGTCATAATGGTTAATCTTCGGTTCTCTTTAATCTTCTCTTCAACTTTTGAGAGAAATTCATCATCAATCAGAGTCGGCCGCCCACTTCGTGAACGTTTTCACGTCCTTCATTGAAACGTCGCACTCACCTCGTTAGCATCGAATCACTCAGCGCGTTTGGTTTGTAAACTTTAAAATTTTTTCCGTGAATTTCAATGCCCCACCAGTGGCCGAAAGATTCTGCTCTCGAAGCTGGTAGAAGGGAGGTGCTGGGTTCGAACCCAATCGCGCCCGTCGGCCTAATCGTTCGGAGTTTTCGTGGTTTTCTTCGGACCGTGGATTTTCCATGCGTAAATACGGATTAGGTTCCCTTAGAAAGACCCCCACGGAGGGCACTCCCCCCGGGCCTATATCCCTAGCGTAGATAATTGGCCGTCAAAAATCAACCCAACCCAACCCGTGAATTTCAATTGCTTCTGTGTTCCTAGCATTCAGAAAACATATGACAGACCGTAACTCGCATGCCGCGGGATATTCAATTTTTATAATCATTTTAAACTTGCAACGTTCAACCTACACAACACTCAGTGATCTACAACTTACTTCGGTTGTTGGCGAATGAATCAGCAGGTGGACGCGCATGCGTGAAATAATGAACGCAGCGGTAAAAAACGAACAGTAAAAATTGAAACTTACTAGATTACCCTCGTATGTTAGCAGAAAAATAGATTTTCTTTTCTTTTATCAAATTTATAATAGATGAGGGGGTAATAGGTAATAAAAGTACCTACTTTGATTTAATATTTAAAAGCTATGTGCTAGCTCTTGAAGAATGTTGTTGAGAAAAACAGATTATGATTTTGTTGCTTTACACTCCTATATAAACTGTCCTAGACCTTTAAAATGAATGTACTACCATTTACTGAGTAAATGCGGTGAAGTTTATAGTAATGTGAAGAAATGATGTTAACTGATTAGAGTTTTTTGACTTTTATTGATTAGAAAAAACAATAAAAGTGTCCTATTTTTTTTTTCATTGCTTAAATTATTAATATAATTAAGTGGCTAAATATTTATGTAAGTATCATATAAAATTGCATAAATGATTAATTATATAAAAGATGATTAAACAGTTAAAAAGATGTTAGAAAAGTGTCATTCTCTAAAATATGTCTGTTTTTCGTTTTGTTTTTTATTGATCGCAAATGAACATTGCCCAAAGTAGATTTACCTTACTTACTCTAATTAAAAATCCTGCAACTTTTTTATATGTGTTTTCTTGCATTAAAGTAGTCTT
The DNA here is from genome assembly GCA_963932465.1 of Maratus speciosus. Lineage (NCBI taxonomy): Eukaryota > Metazoa > Arthropoda > Arachnida > Araneae > Salticidae > Maratus > Maratus speciosus. The sequence continues at coordinate 145,754,008 of OZ010789.1, forward strand.
ATTTTATTATATACTGCTTACATAGGCGGATTCAGTTAATTACAGCCTTACATTGCCTCCTATATTAAACTTGTGAAAAAACGATTGCGAGGGTGAAAATGATTAGTCTTATATATATTTTCAATTCCCAAATATCTTTTAAAACATATTCCAATAATACGAGGGAAATACAGAAAGTAAGTTCCGTTAAGCAATTAAACAGAAGAAAACGATTTTTATAAATATATATATATATATATATATATATATATATTGTTTAATGAAGTAAAATACTTAAATTACTTTTCAGGATTGTTGCGGCCATTGTTGAAAAATTTATCATAGCATTTAATAATATTAGCATATCATAGCATATCAAAGCATGAGCTTTTTCATGTCCTCGTCGTAGAAAGATGCTATAATGGTTAATCTTTGGTTATCTTTAATCTTCTCTTCAACTTTTGTAAGAAATTCATCATCAATCAGAAACGGCCGCCAATTTAGTAAATGTTTTCATATCCCAGTGTCCATATCTCAGTGAGATATGGACAAGTAGTGTTCGTATCAACTGTTTAAATTTTTAAATCCTGATGATGGCTAAGTATTAGCCTAAAGTACTCGATTTTAACCATATTTTTAATTGATTAATCATCTTTTAAATACTGAATAATTAATGTAATTTATATTTTATTATTAACTTTAGCATTCAGAACTAGTTTTTTAATTTAAGTATCTTTAATTGATTTTATAAAAAAAAGACATTTTTATACATACACGCCATAATGTCAGAGTAACCATTTTCATACCTACCTCTGTGAATGGGGACGTAGTGAGGGAATGATATTTGCACATTATTATTATTATTATATTTCAAATTCAATAAGCAAAACAATCACTGTTTAATCTATAACTGATTAATATTGATGGTTTAAATTACCATTTCTTTTTGCAATTTTTAAAAATACATCCACGAGACTCTTGGGACATGACATTGTCACTTTTCCCAGAATTACTCAAATAACACTGGTCAACAGTGTTTTTGTTGTTGAACTAAAGTTAGTTGATTCTAGATCAGTTTTTGGCGCTGATTCCGAATATGCTTTCCGTTTATCTCTATGTGGTCCAGGTTTTGAGAAATTTGCATATTTAAATTTATGCAAATTTATGCTTTTTTGTGCTATTTTATGCAAAAATTTGGATACAATATATGTCAGATCTAATTACGTTTTCTAGATAATGACTACTCGACTATTTGCTTCAGATAAATGTCACGATTGGCACATTCTTAACATTTATTTATCAGTTATTAAGCTTAATTTGCATATTTTTGAATGGCGTAATGTTTACATCACTATCAACGTTAAAATAGTTGCCATAGAATTGACGTAATGTTTTTCTAGACTAGATTTTTATGCTGATTTCACATCTGCAGCCTGTTTTCTTATGTCATGCCTAGTTTTTGAGTAAGATGAATTTCTGCTTTTGCACGGCATTAACACGGATTTGATATAAGATGCTTTTTAGGGGTGTGTAATTCATTGACGAGAAGGTGAACAGGGTCAGATTCATATCAGAGACATAAACAAAAATTTATATAATCGAAAAAAAAATAAGTAATAGAATCTATCCTATTTAGTTGAAGTTTATCATACAAAGTATCATAAAAAGCTATTTCTGGCTTTTTTGGTCAGAAAGTAAAATTTCACTTTTTTCAAAAACTAGACGTGATAGAAGAAAACAGATACAAGATTTGAAATCAGCTCAAAAAACTAGTTTAGAAACATATTAGCGCACTCATGTGGTAGAAATATTTGAACGTCAAGAAACATTATTAGAAAAACATGAAAAATATGCAAATTAGGTACAATATTTCACAGTCACATGTCTGTATAATCTCAGAAACAACGTTTCTGTGAAGTAAATTAGGTAGTAATCATAACATAAAACAAAAAACCCTGTCTAATATTGCTTTATACCATAAATTTGCAAATAATTGTATAAAATTTACTAAATTTGCATAAATTGAAATATGCAAATATCTCTCAAAGTTGACGTGCTGGGGTAAATCTAGAACTAGATTCGGATTCAGCACAAAAAACCGCATAAAAAGCAACTAATTTCTGTTTTACAACCGAACAAAAGTTCAAATTTGTTGACCAGTGTAATCTATATTACAAATCAAAATCGTATCCGTGGGTAACGCTGACGTCATATTGACGGTCATAACGACCAGACGAAGAAATTTCACTTTCACTGCAATATTTTTTAATTTTTAGACATCGCAAAATTTTTATTTTTAAATGTCGAATAGGAACAAAAAATTTCTTTCAAATGCAATGGGTTTTTTTTATGATTTAAAAAAATCTGTATGCAGGAACTTTTTAAAATCTGATATCTCTTTTGAGTGCAGTCCGTTTACGAAAGATTAATCTATTTGCATTTAAAAGAATATATATAATGCAGCATTTGTTTTCGGATAATATTCCATAACAAAATATAAATAAAAGATCAATTTAACAGACATGTAAAAGAGCAATGCGCTTAAACCATTGACAGAATAAGAAATTAAAGGTTGCTGCAAGTATCGGTTTCTTTGACGATTTATTAGGATACTAACCCCATGCTTGAGGCTAATTCAAAAGTATCGCTTTTAGTAAATTTCGAAAAAAAAAATTGAATGCATTATAGATATTTTTCATATAAAAATGTTTTTTAGTGTGCCATTGAACAATCTAAAAATATATATTTAATGTAAAAAAATCTCTTGAAATTTTCAGTTTAAAAAAATAAAACATTTTTCACCTATGTTCTGAAAGCCGGGAAATCTGGCTTGAATCCAATAGTTTACTTAAAAATGGAAAATTGCAATATTTTTATACCCGAGAAAACTGGCTTGAATCCAATATTTCTTTTAAAAAGGGAAAATTATACTGTTCTGGAACCCGCGGGAAATCTGGATTGAAGCAAATAGTTTACTTAATAATGGAAAATAATAAGGTTCAGACACCTGGGAAAGCTGAATTGAATCCAATAGTTTACTTAAAAATGAAAATTAATAATGTTCTGAAACCAGGGAAGTCTAACTTCGATCCAATAGTTTACTTACAAATAGAAAATAATAATCTTAATATACATCAAAAACTAGATAACAGGAATTCTACTTTTTCAGAATTTAGTGTCGCTCCCGATGAAAAAAAATATGTATGTATATAAATATAGATAGTACAAAACATATATAAGTTTTAAAACTTAAAACACATGCTTTCTTTTATATAAAACGACGTCATTCTCATCCGCTGAAAAATTCCACATTTACGATCCGGTCTTTAAACAACATCTATAGAAAAGTGTGCATATGACGTCACTATCGCAGAATAATACACAAATCCAGCAAAAGGCGATGTCGTCATTCAAGAAATTTGACAAAAAAAAAGACTATCTAATAATTCATATGGCTCAATTTGTTTTTATCATTAATATAGGTACTTAAAATTAAATATAGTTTATAATAGCTCCATGTTTTATCAGAAACCATTCATTTATAACTTTTCAAAGTAGCACGAATTTTAATTGCATTTTTTTTTTCAGTTTTAATTGGAAAATGGCAACAAAAATATATAATAATCTACTACTTTCCAAATATTTTTCCTTTACTTTCTACAGAAATGATGTACTTCAGTTGCCATCTCTAAAGAAAATAGTGATAAAAACTACAAAAAAATTAATATCTCAAAAATGAACTGAGATACAATTATCAAACAAATTGTATTTAAAAGTACTTTTCCCCCTATACGACGGCATAAAAATTAAAAATGTGCGATGCTTAGAAGTTTAAAAAATTGCAGTAGACAATATCCGTGTTTAACCGTACACTTGTATTGTTTTACGGCTGGCTTATATAAGCTTATATAACGTAACGTTATTATTTAGAGTCGACACTTTAATTGTTAGCCGAAAGACATAGCATATCGGGGACTAATAAATCAATGTTTATTGATCAAAATAATGACTGATAAAATACATATGAAAATTATGAATTATCGGGAGCAAAGCAATTTTAACACATAAATTTTCTTTCATAGCTTTCAAAAACGTGCAATATATTAATAATTAAAGCAATAGATGAAAATTTAATTCTCTAAGTAATGTGAAAAATAAACTAATTAAAGTGAAAAAATGAAAGACAATAGAAAACGCTGAATTTTAAGTTTAAATAATCAAAGTCATTATCGGGGTGATTTTTTTTTCACTCGATAATCATTATTAAATGCTTTTTAAATTAATTTTGCTTGCGAAATAACTTTTCAGTACTCATAAATTTTTTCAGATTCATCTAAAAATGTTATTTGAACTACATCGAAACCATTCTACATTCTTTATCTTGCACTTTTTAAACTTTAAATTCATTAAAAAATTTTAAATTATTACTTTAATAATAGCATGGGTATTCCGAGATTATTTCTCAAGGAATATTTTTTTATGTATATCTGATTAATTCATTTTTGTATTCAGGATTCAGTGTTGCTCTTTTTTAACTGCAAGTTGAGAAAATCAACTACGAAATGTATACAGGTTGATTCTAATTAAATTTACACTTTCTAAAGGCTGTAAAAAAAGAACCACTGGTCAAAATGACCTGATATTTCATGTGAGTATACGTGAAGCAATGGAAATTTATTTTGGAAAAAGAAAAAAAAAATGTTCAAACGTTGATCAATAGGTGGCGCTGTCCTCGTCATAAAATGCTAATTAAAAAACGTAACAAGCTGCTGTGGCACTCTTTGTTCAAAGCGTTCACTACGACCAGGTGAGTCACAGTGGATAGGAAAAAATAGGTTTTTAATTGTCACTAAGCAAAAAAAAACTGTAGAAAAAGCAAAAACGAAATCGGTTTTTAATTGTCCATAGGCCAAAAACCGTAGAAAGAGCAAAAACTGATGAAACCATCAAGAAAGGGAAATCGGCAATGACTTGCTTAAGAAATGTTCAAAAGTCTGCACATTGCAACACCAGTGAAGCAGCTGTTGACCCTGCATTTTGGAAATGACAGAATTATCAGCAGCCATTTCTCAACAGCTTGTCCGCCACGATCACCTGACCTGAACCCTTGTGACTTCTGTCTGTGGGGTTACCTAAAACATGTTGTGTACGGGGGACCAATTAAAAACTTAGGTGAATTAAAAACACACATTACACAACATATTCGCAATATCACCCACGAAACACTCCGATCTGCTGTCAAACATGCTGTTTAGTGCTTTCAGTTCGTAAGAGAAAACGGTGGACAGACTATTGAACATTCCATAAGCAAGTCGTAGCCGACTTCTTTTTCTTGATGGTTTCATCAGTTTTTACTTTTTCTACGGTTTTCGGCGTACGGAAATTAAAAACGGATTTCATTTTTGCCTTTTTCTATGCTTTTTTTTTTTTTTGCTTAGGGGTACATAAAAACCTATTTTTTCCTATCCACCGAGAAATTAACCTTATCCTGGTTGATAGGATTTGAACAAAACGTGCCATAGCAGCATGTCACATCTTTCAATTAGCATTTCATGACGAGTGTAGCGCCAGATGTCGATCAACTTTTAAACTTTTTTTTTCCTTTCGCAAAACAAATTCGCATTACTTCACATATACTCACATGTAATATCAGGTCATTCTGATAAGTATTTCTTTTCTTACAGCCTTTTGAAAGGGCTTCTTTTCTAATCACCCTGTAAATGAGGAGAAACAGTGCTGAGAGGATCACTAATATGTTTAATTGAATTGAAGAATTTAATAGTAAATATATTTAGTAAATATATATAATATTTAGATGAGTAAACTAAACAAATAAGGTTTAAGTAAACTTAATTTCAAATTGACGTAATTAAAGTTTTATCTAGATAAATTTCATACACTCGAAATCCGTTTATACGTATGACGCTATTCAAATTAGTTTAGCTTACAAAGTAACTTTTCAACAATCACAAAGTTTTTCAAATTATTTTTTCTTTTTAACTGCATTAAATCTTTTATAATTAGATGCATATTTTCATTAACGGCTTTTAATTGTAAAATCATCGAGACATTAAATTATTACTTAAATAGAAGGTTGGATGTCCTAGATTTTTTTTTCAAAGGCTTTCAAGAACGCTGGGTAATTCGTTTTTGCACCGGTTTTCAATTATGTGTCATTTATTTTAAAACTAATTAAAGCAATTATAAATGAATAGAAAATATGTTAAAACGTAAGAGATTTACTTATCTGTTTAACTCAATTGAAGAATTTTTGAATCCATGGGCTAACAGAAAATAATAAAAACAACATTATGCTTTAAAAAAATGAAATATATTTCATTATATGACGTGAACAATAATTATATACGTTACTAGCTACACTATAGCATTTCGTTTGTGCAAACTATCTTATCGTAACTAACAAGAAGCACTAATTATACATGTTACTTAATTAGGTAAAGTTAATTTTGAAAAAGACAAATTTCTAAATGAAAAAAATAAAAGGCTCATTTTTTATTCCTTCTCACAAAAGAAACTTTTCAGAAGTCGTTTTTTTTTATTATCCTAAAAAATTTCTTTCATATGCATTAGAATAATTTTTTATACTTTCCTTTAATTACCATTTTTTTATTTGAAGATCCACTGAAACGCTTAATATAATAGTATGGGTATCTCGAAATTTCTCTTCTTTATTTCCAAGGACCAACATATCTGGTACAAGTTCTGCGTAATTTATTTTTAGATGCGTTCGTAATTATATAAATGCGTAGCACATATGGTCGTCGTCTGGTCCGTGCGTCTGTCTATCCATCTGCCTGCATATAACAGTGCAAAAACTAACCAGCCAAATGCTTTGAAATTTAATATATATAATCGTTGCAGAATTTTGTCGAGTCGTTTCAGATATTATAAAAATCGAATCACAACTTAAAAGGATATCATTAAAAGTGTTCTTCATTCTATTAAATCCTATCTTACGTAATTAATTTAATGATATCTCATGATAGGAAATGAATCTATGCTGCCATGTTCCGTTTGTTATTTTCACCTATCACTGCGGAGCAAGTGAGAAAAACTCAAATGTTTTCACATGTGTTCTATATATCTTTATATCTCACTTTCCGTCTTTTTTGACGAGCTATCTTTATAGTTATTTTATATTTCAAAAGAAATTATCATACATGTAATTACATCTAAGAAAAAATATTTTAATCAGGCATCTCTAAATGCTGCAAGAATATTTCAAAAATTTTCAGGTCATTTGGAATTAGTTTCTTAATTGTCAGGTTTAAATTAATAAATAACTGTAACAGTATGTTATCAAATTAAATGGAACTATTAAATAAATAATTGCTAAAATATTCATCAAAGGCTATTTTCATATACGAATTAAAACTTTTTAACTAAGCGGAAAAAATGGCCAAACCGGGACTCGAACCCAGAACTTATGACTTACGTTGTCAATGCTGTAATGACTGAGCTACCTGGGCTGACAACCAGCGAGCATATTTCGCTCAGATAACCTTACTGGTGATAACATCTGCCATGTAGACAGATCAACAGCATAAACCGCAGGTAATGGAATTTCATTAACCCTTTGTATAGCAAATTATGAATTTAAAAAACTCATTGAAACGTTTTCCCTTGCATTACTGTGATACATTAGAAAATCTATGCACTAAAAATAAAACATTGATTTTTTTTTGTTAATTTCAGCTAATTACTTGATATGGTACTTCAAACTACTGTTGGGTCACAACACTTGAAAAAAAAAAAAAAGAGAGAGATTTAAAAAAAAGAATCTAAATCCAATTTTTTCTTATTACTTTAATGTGATTTATCATGTATATATCTAGATGTATATATGACTATGATGTATATATCACTAGATGATGATTCTGTTGGTGGATCATGAGTAAGTATTTCGCCATCAGCAGAATATGTTACAGTTATATCACTATGTCCGATGAAAATCATATATGAAAGAAATTTGCAAACGTGTAGTTGTAAAAAACAGCTAATGATTCATAAAAATGCTAAAAGACATTTTTAGACCCTTTTTTCTAATCCGTAGTAATTATTTTTTAATTTTGGTTTATAAAAATACAATATCTGTGCCAAATAAAAAAGAACATTTTTATTTGCTTTATTATTCATAAATGTCATACATAAATCACGCCATATCTTCCAGTACTTTGATAAAAATCCACCTGCCTAGTACCCACGCATGCCTTGTAAATATACATGCTTTCATGCAGCATGTATATTCAATCGATAAAAATCTAAGTAAAAATCCTGTTCAACCTAGTCCTGATGGTACTCAAAAGTACCGCTTTGAAAATTGATTCATAAAGTAAACAAACAGAAAATTATTAAAGGTAGTGATATCTTTAAACAAATAAAAGGTTTTTGGTAATTGAATGCGAACTATTTTCATAATCTACTAATTATATAAAAAGTGTGATGTCTAGCGAGAGTAATTAAATCGGCTTCGTTTCATGAAAACTGTTTTTTAACATAGTAATCGAGTCGACTTCCGTAAATGAAAGTTAGAAAGTAAGGTGATTCAGAATTTTTCCTGTTTTCATCTGCGTAAATATTAATAAGTATGCGTTATATACTTAACAAGGTTTTGATAGAAAACATTATTCCGTGCTTAAAACACTGTACATAAACGTTAATAACCAAAGTGCAATATACTTGACAATATTTCGACAGGAAACGTTTCTATAGAATTTAATAAATAAACCATACCTAAAAAAAACTATTTCATAGTGACGTTTTGACGAATTTATGTGCATTATTCATGTTTTACCATGTATATTCATATTAATTCATGTTATTTATGAATTTTTATGTTAACTTTGATAACTTTGAATTTTAAGTTTGATAAACAGTAACACCCACTTTTGAAACTTTGTTTGAAATCCTTCGATCAAATCAACGCGGGAAAGAACATATTTTAAGTATTTTTGATTAATCACCATGGAATTACATGAAGTCAAAATTTGAGGATATTAAAGTTAAATTCATGGGAAACATATCTATAGAATTTCATAAATAAACCATACCTAAAAAACACTATTTCATTGTGACGTTATAATGAATTTATGGGTCAATATCTCAAAATTGGACAATTTGCGTCCACTGCCAATAATATTTCATTAATTATACTGAAACCAAAAACTGAAAAACGTAATATATTGTAACATTTGTTATATCAATTACCAATGATAAATGGACGTATAATGATGTATAAGTAATTGGTTTTAAGCTTTAAACAAGCGAAATCATCATTTCAGTCCCTGTCCCGAGGTACAAATATCCAATATTAAATGTATGCTGTAAACATTTCTATAAATATTATTAACTTTTGCTATTATATATTTATACCTATATATATAAAGTATGGGAAAATATAATTATCCTTTCTTAGTATAGATTGTATAGTAAAATATTGTAATAAATATATTTGTCCCTGAGGCTGACCATCGTCTCAGTCCCTCTAAACACACATTTAGGTTAACAGATACTAGGTGGCGCTGGCAGAATCATTTCCATTGAACTAAAGTTCAACTAGCCACCGTGGATGAAGGTAAGTTGTTTTTCTCTTTGTTTCATATTTAGAAATATTTAGTTTTTGTTCAGAATAGGGATGATTATTTTTTATAGCATCATTCATGTCCCCTTATTTAGCTTTTTACTTATAAACAAAAAGTTTATTGTAACTTTATTTACGTAACATACAAATGAAACATGGCATATTTAATAATTTACATGTGGGCAAAATGATTCAACAAAATGGCTGTGCAGATTTTAAGACAAAAAAAATCACATCAGTCGCCATCATCTCAGTCCCAATTATTGGACACTGATTTTGGTGTTAACAGACACTTTCTTCCATAAAAGTTTATCCTAAGCATAAAATATACATCCTTGATCTTAAAAGACTACAGCATTCAAATGACAAAACAAGTATCATAGTATATAATTGTATTTGGAAGTTGGTACTTTAATTCAAAAAAATAAAAATTATGGAGTGAAATTGTACAGTTTTCAGATATTGACCCTTATGTACATTTTTACGCTAACTTTGATAACTTTGAATTTTAACTTTGTGATAAAGTGTGATACCCACTTTTGACACTTTGTTTGAAATCCTTCGATCAAATCAACATGGGAAAGAATATATTTTAAGTATTTTTGTTTAATCATCATGGAATAATATGAAGTCAAAATTTAAGGATACTAAAGTTAAATTCACGTGACAAATTTTATTTTCTTCCAAAAAAATCAGGCGATGTAAAATCTTCCTTTAAGTGAGATGGATTGAATTGATCCAAACATATCCTAATATATATATATTTCTTTTAAATTAAATATTTTATTTATTTTTTTTTTACTTTCTGCTCAAAATGATAATCTCATCTCAATTATGAATATTATTAATCCTAATCCCAATAATATTATAAACGTGAAAGTGAGTGAGATGTTTGAGTGGATGTTTAAGTCAATTCAACGTCAAAACGGATCAAGCATTAGTAAAAAGCTGGAAAAATTTTATATGCAAAATACGATTAGCATTTATAATCGCAAATACATGAAGATGTTATTTGTTGGAAATGTGTAGTTTTATTATTGTAAATTAAGCAATAGCCGCAGAAATCTATCAAAATTTAATATCTGATTTACAAACAATAGAAACTTTATTTCATTGCTAAAACTTAAATCAGAAATTTATTTTATTTTTAATCGTTTTTTAGATTAACGCAGAACCCTTAACCACAGTAGATTGCCTTGCTTATACTCTATTAACCCTATATCTACAAGCGGTATTTATAAGTACCATTAAAATAACTTGTTGTAAAATTCATTTAATACATCGATTAATTGTAATACAGATTAGAATGAGTTATAGATGCATTGATTTATCTTGTTACAAAAGCCATATTGGTTACACACAAAAAAAAAAAAAATTAAAAGGATGATTTCTTTTGCCTTTGCATCTTTTCAGCTTTCTTTTCGGTTGGGGGGGGGGGGATTTTTCAAATCGGAAATATTTTTATATTTCTATTGTAAGAACATTATATTTGTACATTTTATAATTCATCAAAATACTAAAAAAATATTTAAAATAAAAGATTTGAGTGGAATTATAAATATTGCACAAAATCCCTATAAATTCCAATTTAATGAATCCTTCTAAAATTTATTAAATGAATATGTAAATATTCTAATGTAGTTTCAACAATTCACGAAAAATGCTTTAGCAGATAAAATTTTTATGAATTCATAATTCAGTACGTAAAGGGTAACGTATAAAGAGTTAGAAGTCTGCATAGGCTCACGCTTGTCCAAAGCCCATTCACAGTTTTGGAAATCTTACTTATTAGACTTAGGCTGGTCTCAGGCTTAGATTTCTTCTGCAGACTCGCGACAGATTTCATGAGAATGCAATATATTATCAGATGTAAATAAATACATATTTTACTGTACATAAATAAATACATGACACTGGCGACTATTTTTATCTTCTATTTGTACCAACATTTATAAAGATGTTTCTTTGTGGTAGATTTCTTTCGACTTCGAAGATGGTGGATTCAGACTACTCGTGGCCAATGTCACCACAACTTGAGGACATTGCGACATAGGAACAAATGTGAGAAAGAACAACTTAAGAATGAAGCACACGAAGAAAGATGACGTCAACGTGCATGGAATTCTAATTGATCGGAACAAGCACCGCGCAATCGGAATGCAAAAGTAGGACGAGTCGATCAGGAAAAATCGGAAAAGGTAAATTCATCTTTGAACTTTGAAGAAGAAATTAGCGCAGTGCGCCGAAACCCCACACTTACAGTAAGATGTAATAAGATGTATAAATAATTTAATCCAATGTAAATAACTGTTGCTAAAAATCAATAAACATTGTGGCTATCACCTAGTCTTAACATGATTTGACTAAAAAAAGGTGGTAATTCTCCTTACCATCGCTTCCTTAACATCCATTTAAAACCAAAATCCCTTTATACCAAAATTTTGTACTAAAAATATTACATTGCTATTATTTTTTATTTGAATGTTCTGTAGTTACTATGCAAATTCATTATAAGTAAAAAGTTAGAAGAAAATAAAAAGTTAGAGAGGTAAAACGGTAAGAAAAATTAAACTCGCAAGTTTAACTTAAACCTTCGTCGCTGCTGACCATTTTTTCTTTCTTTTGAAATGTTCAGGCATTCGTCTATAAGTTTAAAATATTATTTTATTAAGTTTAATTTCACCAGTTTTTTTATTCCTGAAAGTTAAAATTTTGTAAGAATGCCTCATACGAGGGGTATCAATAAGTTTTTCCCTTCACATAGAAATAATTGAGTAAAATTTATGAAATTGCTACATTGTATTAGTCTATAGTATATTAGTCTGTATTAGTTGTATTAGTCTATTAGTCTATAGCACCTATATAGTCATCGTGCACCATAACACATTTCTGCAAACGGCATTTCAAAAAGATGGGGGAGGATGTATTCCCAGAGGCGCGATAGTAGACCCAAAGGCAGTCATTTTTTTCACTTTTGTCGACCCCCACATGTGACATATTGTTGGAAAGGCCTGTGGCCACTTATTCATGTTATGCACATCCTGAGACACCCCCTCCCCACCAGTTTGCCCTCCGGGGAGGAACTTTTCTAAAATTTGCGGACACCATTCATGCCCCCCGGAGAGCAAATTTGGGGAGGAACTTGGGGGTGCATAACATGAATAAGTGGTCACAGGCCTTTCCAACAATATCTCTCATGTGGGGGGTCGGCAAAAGTTAGAAAAATGCCCCCTTTGCGTCTACTATCGCGCCTTCTGGAATACATCCTCCCCCCCCCCACCTCTTTTTGAAATGCCGTTTGCAGAAATGTGTTACTGTGCACGGTGACTATATAGAAAAGGACTCATACAATGTAGTAATTTCATAAATTTTATTCAATTATTTCTATGTGAGGGTAAAAACTTATTGATACCCCCTCGTATAGGAAATATAATACTAGTTCATTCCAGCAAGCATCAACATCCCACCAGAAATATAAACTCCATCAAAAATATTTCTATCGCTAAATATTGTGTATATAATTTATAACCGGTTATCATTTTTAACAACGTTAGCTATTTGATTAAATGTATATTAAATTACTAAAACAGTAATTTAATATACATTTAATCACTATTGGTTATAAAATGTTAAATTCGATCAGCGACTGACAGCCACTTTTAGTAACCTATCTTCCTATCACATAGAATACGTAAGTTAGATTAATTATTAAAAAAATAGCATTAAAATAAATAAAAGGGCGAATAAAAAAGAATATTTTACTAATGCACTTATAAAGAAACTAATCTTATTAATCTCAATTTATATTTTAAAAAATTATAAAATGAATAGTTTTATCGTAAAAAAGAACTGCGCGATTGAAAGGGAAAAATCATCACTGACAAAAACTTAAATCGATTTCTATAGATAAACATAAAATTCTAATAAACGAAGTTGAATTTATTATGAAAAATGTGCGTATACTGTTTATTTTGAAGATACTGTCTTGTCTCATGATTTCCAAACAAAGAAGAAAATTTCTATCACGAAGTAAATCGAAATAAACTATTTACAGTGACAAAGTAATTTAATTCAAATGACTTCCCCTGAGCATATTATTCTGTAAAAGTAAGATTTCTGTCAGAGAAATGGTTCGAGGGATTCTTTGGAAAAAGTTCATGAAATTTATTTTATTTGTAAATCTTAAGAGCACAAATTTTTAAAGTGCAATATTATATTTTATCTCATGAGACTCAGAGTGATTCGAAAGTGCGACAAAATATTTGACAGATGCAAGTAAATTAATAGGTATTATTTTTATTGAATAAAGTGTTTCAAAATAGTTTTATTTTTTTTTCTCATTCTTTTAAAATGCATTTTAAAATGCAAAATATATTGATAAGTAGAATGTCTCGAAGTTTTTTGTGCAATAAAATATTATATTTTTATTATAAATTACTTCAATTTCACACTTTACATTTTAGTGTAATATATTTCTACATATTTCGAAAAAAAATGAATAACGATTGTAATCTGTGTTGAATTTTTGACATTTTTTAAATAATAACATAAAACTCAGAAATATGTACAATATATATGCTGCAACAGTGTACAACGAGAAATAAAATATACATGAAATTTAAAACCTCAAAAAGATCTTAAAAACATTTCGACAGTTTCGGCCAAACCGACATGGTCCAAGGTAGTTTTGCCGAAACTGTTGGGAAGTTTTTAACACTTTCGAAGTTTTTAAATGTCATGTACATTTTATTTCCCATTGTACACTGTTATAGCATATATATAGTATATATTTCTGAGTTTCAGCTCATTATTTACATATTCTCAGTGTAAAGCCCACTGTTAAAGTTTTTAAATTTGACATTTGTCTCTGGGACGAATTTTCTTATTCCGGAGGTGACATTGTGTAGTCCTTGTAGGGGGGGGGGGGGGGTTCCGTTTTTAGGGCATTATTAAGCCCAAAATCTTAAATCTTCCAGGAGGGTATATCTTGATGCTCCGATGGCGAATGCCCTCCTCCTCCCCCCCCCCCCCCCGAGCTACACCCTGAACTCATCACTGGTTATAATTATTTAAAAACATTATATATGTCTTTTAAAAAAATAGCATATCTGCTTAAATTCTACAAAATCAGAATCGATTTTTTAATTTTTTAATAGGATTTTATAAATTTTGTTCAGACCATCGAAGAAGCCGAATTTTTTGCCTTTAAATGTTTCCGTTTCTGGTCGGTTTCGACTCTTTCCTGTCGGTGCGAGTTGACGCGGTTTTTCAAAAGAAACCCTGATTATTTTTTAATGAAAATAAACTATATATCTGAGTATTAATAAGTGTATGAACAGGGATGTATTCATTTTTATACAAAAAAAAATTATTTTAGAAATGCAATTGTAGACTGTTTTTAGATAATTGTATTAAAATTGGATTAATTTTCTTTCACTTCGCCTTTGGGTCGAGTTCGTGTTTGAATATTTCGGGTTCCGGTCGTGGTCCGGTTGAAGTGTATTGGGTTGCAGCTTGACGAAATGTTTCGTCGTTTAGTGTTTGAATATTTTGGTTTCGGTTAGGGGTCGGGTTGAAGTGTATCGGTTTTGAGCTTGACAAAAAAAATTCCATCGCGTTCGGATTGACGTTAAACAGAAATTTAAAGCTCGGTCAGGTGCTACCTGGCCCGCGCAGGTCTCTAATCTCGATTAAAATCCCATTATGTCATGACAAAGATGATGACTACTCAAAAGTGTCCTCCGAGCCTATAATGAATGAAGTCTTTCCCATTATAAACCGTTAACGAGATCACTGCGACGGCTGTCTAAGTACCACAAAAAAAAAAGGAAAAAGAAAAAAAATCCGTTGATTTACTCGATAAACTCAGTTGCAGTTGAACACAAACTTTTGCCAAAATACTTATTGAGCACCGCTGTTTAGCATATGTCATGTGTGGAATTGCTAATTTTAGGTAGCTTTCATTACAAAAAGTTACCTATTGCAGCCGTTCGGAGGGAAGCGATTTCAAAAAATGCTGGTATATTTTCATCGATCATGACCCCCAGACCCCGAAACCACACTCCGTTCAAAAGTTGATATATATATATATATCCATATATATATATTGTCACAATCATATTTTTTTTTAGCTTTTTTATGGCTAACATAAGGATAATTCACACACTATATTTGTGATCTTTAGGCTATTGGGAATTTTAAAATCTGGCAATCTTATATAAACATCCATTGTTATTTATTTATTTTATAATTAATTAATTTATTTTTTTCTTCCCTGTTCATTTTTTATATGTAATGGTAAATATTAAGCCTTTTATATATTTTTATAATATATAATTTATTTTATTTTAAAGCATATAGCTATATTCTATATATTATCAAGTTTAATTTTTTTTTTTTTTTTTTTTTTAATTTCTCAGTGTAGATTAATGGTATGGTAATAGAATATATTGTAAGCATTTTATTAACATTTAATTTATTTAAAAAAATTTTTTTTTGAATAGTGATATACAGTATGGTATTGTTTATATTAGGATGTGTGTAGGAATGCAGTTGATATATTTTAATTTCATTAGCATGTATTAGGTTCCTCTTTTTGTGACATTTGTATAATAATAATTGTTTTTATAATAAAATAATAGATGGTAGCACCATAAATTTTGTATTTTTAAAGCTTCTAATAAAGTAATAATTTTAATTTTTTACACCAGGTGGTAATTAACGCTGAATACTGGCAATGTTGTAAAATAGTTATTAAACAATTAAAAATTGTTTTTAGGTATTATAAATAATGTAATTATTTTTTATTTATATTATATTAATTCTATTTATCGCGGTGTTTCAACATGGATTAACTGAATTCATGGGTTTTAATTTCTGTGTTAACTTAACTGTTTTATTCACCTTAATCTGATCATGCTTTTTGGATTCCATGTGCGGGAGTATATTTTGAAAATCTACTGGGAATTATTCGGTATGTTTTGTAAGATTTCTATTGCTATGGATTGAATATTTAATGGGTTGTAGTTCTTTTCCATTGCGCGTCATTTGATTACGTTCTGTTTTCATCTTGGTGCTATTCTTTTGGTTATATTGGTTGTTTGAGTACAGGGGGGGGGGAAATTTCTGTACTCTTGAAAACGTAACTCAATATATAAGTTTTTCAATTTTTTTCGGGGTCCATGTTCTTCTTTTTTTTCTTCCATGTTAATTCTTGTAATTAGGTATAAGGTACTTTATTTTATACATACAGTTCTATATTGTTGGTTTGTGGCGCATTTTGTTGTCAATCATTCACAATATTGCGGTTTTTGATGATGGTCGGTAATGTTTAATTAATGGTTTTATATATATATATATATATATATATATATATATATATATATATATCTGATCTTTGTCATACTGTAACTCTCGTATTTATGAACCGATTTAGATAAAACTTCGTGTGTATATAGTATATACAAATGTCTCGACCGAGTTTGTTGGCCAGCTTCAACCGCCATCTTGTTTCAAAATGGCGGCCGCTTAAAAAATTTTAAATTTAAAATGAGGTACAAAAAAATTAGAAATTGGAAAAGAGTTTTCCCTTATGTGTTTGAACTTGATTCAAAGATCCCGGAGCATTTTTTGTTTCGTCTATATCTTAAAAAAATGGCTGAGTTATAGCACTTTGAATTTCTAGCATGGCTGACATTTTGAAACGATCTGATTATTGTCAAGCGATAATACGCGTATTTATGAACCGATTTCGATGTGAGAAGGCATGTGTATAGTACATAGCAATGTCTCGAACGTGTTCGTGGGCCAGCTTCATACTCCATCTTGTTTCAAAATGGCGGCCATTTAAATTTTTTTTAATTTAAATTTTAAAATGAGGTATAAAAAACTAGAAATTGAAAAATATTTTTTCCTTATGTGTTTGAGCTTGATACAAAGATTCCGGAGGATTTTTTGTTTCGTTTATATTTTAAAAAACGGTTGAGTTATAGCACTTTGAAATTCTTGTGTGGCTGACATTCTGAAACGATCTGAATTTTGTCACGTGATTACACGCGTATTTATGAACGGATTAGAATATAACTTGTTGTGTACATAGTACATACCAATGTTTCAACCGAGTACGTTGGCCAACTTCATCCGCCTTCTTGTTTCAAAATGGCGGCCATTTAAATTTTTTTAATTTTAATTTTAAATGAGGTACAAAAAAATTAGAAATTGAAAAATACTTTTTTCTTATGTGTTTGACCTTGAAACAAAGATTTCGGAGCATTTTTCGTTTCGTCTATATCTTAAAAAATGACTGAGTTATAGCACTTTGAATTTCTAGCATGGCTGGCATTTTGAAACGATCTGAGTTTTATCACGCGGTAACACGCGTATTTATGAACCGATTAGCTTGTGACAAAGCATATGCGTGCATAGTACATAGCAATCTCTCGGACGAGTTCGTTTGCCAACTTCATCCGCCATCTTGTTTTAAAATGGTGGCCATTTAAAAATGTAAAAATTTTTTTGTATTTAAAATGAAATACAAAAAAATTAGAAATTGAAATTTCTTTTTCTTATGTGTTTGAGCTTGATACAAAGATTCCGGAGCATTTTTTGTTTTGTCTTTATCTTAAAAAATTGCTGAGATTTAGCAGTTTGAATTTCTAATGTGGGTGACATTTTGAAAAATCTGATTTTTTGCCTGCAACAGCACTCGTATTTATCAACCAATTTACCAACCAACCCGGCACTGGCCGGAAGGACTTTTTTAAGTTTATATGTCAAGAAAAAAATATCTGCAGTCAGAATAAAGTTTTTTAAATTTGTGGCTGTCCTCGTCAGTACCTGGAAGTTAATCTACAGAAATGGGTCTTTATAGAGATGCACAAAATTGCTACCATCAGTATTTCTTTTTTCCGGATACTCTCAATTACAAGATGCATTTATAATGAAAACTACACGAATTAACTAAATGCACCAGGTTGCGTTCAAACGTGATGATTATCTACCTTCTTTACACTCTTCTATCAAGATGTTTTTAATGGCAGTTTTTCGGACATTGGATGGATAAAACTTCCTGGCCATCATATTCTATCGTCTTAAATAGCACATAAAAATACTTTGATTCTAAGAAATTTCATAATGATCAAGTTATTTTATGAATTAGTCAACATTTTCATGCTGCCTCTCTGTCAAACAATCATGCAAGCAAATCTACTACACCTGTTTATTGAGTGTTTGAAAAGAGCTTCTATGATTTTTTAGGTATACAAATCGTACTTATTTCCCTCTACTTATACTAAAATCCTTTAGTCAAAAATATGTCAAACATTATCACTTTTAATTATCTCGGCACACGTGATACAAGGGGAAGATTTTATTTTTAAAGTATACTCAAATTCTTACATATGAAGAAAAATCTACCTAGATAAAATTCAGAACTGAATAAAGTAAACAACCTCACTTCACAAGTTCCAATCAAGAATAAGAGCATAAATAAAACTAAACGAGTTGAAACCCGATGAATTTGACGAATGAAAATGTTTAAAATAACTGATTTATTGAATTTATAAAAAGATAATTACAACTATAATCAGTCTTATATTGGCTAGCCTAACTCTTAAAACAAATATTATTTTTAACTAAAGTTTCATTTCAGCTTTTCCAATTACTGAAAAATTATACATAATCAGTAACATGAAATTTAGATAAGAAATTATGAAGTTATTAATTGAAGCTTAATCTTTGGTGTTATGTAATGAAATTCAACGAAAATTGCGCCACTATGACACAATCATAATTTTTTGTCAACAAAATCTAAAAATAAGTCGTTTTCACAGTCGCAAAACTTACATGCATACATTTCATGTTCACTATTTCTGAAATATTTTAACGTATCGTAGATTATTACTCAATGTAGTCCCAAACTTGATGTCACGTTTGCCAGTTACAATCCATCTGAACATTCGCACTCTTGACTTGAGGTTCTCATCTGAATGCCGGCAAAATCTAGAAATTTATGCCTCTTTAGACACATTCTTAATACAATATTTAGTTTTATCAAAGTAAATACTCGTTTCATTTTCACTATGACGCCCTTTTCACTAACTAAAGTCTTCTGAGATGCGCGTCCCACTCTCAGCGGAATGAAAAAATATTGAAATGTAACCAACTTTATGAGTAAAAATGCGTTTTTCTTTTTAATCGTGGCGACATTTTTGTATCAATTTTTTAAAGTTATTTTTAATTGTGATGCGAATATGGCATCCGTAATGATATAGTAATTCCCATTGTTTTCCTTCTCTCTTCAAGAATGGAAGTAACTCCATTGCCACCAATGTGAAGAAATTTCATAAAAAACATTTAATACTAAAATATAAATGTGGGATTAGTTTTTAAAATAGCAAGTGTGGGCATATCTACCAATAAAGTGCTTTCATTAAAAAAATTATTATCAAAATCGGTTCTGAAGAAAGCCCATTTCAAATGACTCAAAAAACAGCCCTGTCTTTTAAATATATAGACATTTGATATTTGTGCTAAAATTCCCACTTTCAGTATTTACAAAGTGATCTGCAAATTTTACAATATTTAATTCAAATAAAAAATTAGAATATTTTTTTGTGTTAACAAATAATTTAATCTTTGGCCATGACACAAACAAAAATACTGTACAATATTTTCTTTTGGAGCAACATATACTTTGAAAGCAAATAGGTGAAAGCAAAATATTCAGAGTCGCAAGAAACACTTTTTTTTTAATCTTCCGCTTTCTTTTAAATTATTGAGTAGCCTCTTAGTAAATTTAATCTTATTTTTTTCGCTTTTCGAAGTTTTACACTGTCGTTTTCTCAATTAATGTTGTACAGTCTCTTTAAGTAAATATGCAAAAAACGATTGAAAGCGAGAGTTAAGCAGTTAAAATATAAATTAGGTTGAACTGAAGGGGAAACAAAGAAAAAAGTTACATAAATAAAACTTTCTATATCTTAAATAAATTTTAAGGAAATAAATTCCCAAACATTTAGATTCATTTTCAATTTTACTAAAATTATAACTAAAAAGAAAGAATATTTTAAAGAATATTGTGATTCCGTTATATATCGCTAATTCGTTTTCATCGAAGTGAAACTAATTTTAGAATATTTGCTATGTATTCAAATAAATTAATCTGTGGCAATGGAACAAGTAAAAATACCATCCAAAATATTACTTCACCGTATAAATTTTCCAAGCAAATCAGTGAAAGTAAAATATTTTGTGTTCCAAGAAACTTCCTTTTTGAATTTTTCGAAGGATTAAAATTGAAAGTTCGTTTTCTCTTGAATTAATGCAGAGTCTGTTTAAGTACATTGTAAAATACGTCTAAAAGCGAGATAAGCTTAATACTGTAAGCTTATCACATTAGGCTTAAACAATTTTATTATTAAGAAGGCTTTAAGCTTTAACACATAGACATCATCATTGTAAACTTAATAGGTCATTTAAAAAATCAATACGTGTGAACTGAAGCGAAACGAAGAAAAAAGTTAAATAAATGAAGTTAGTACAGGATAAATAATTTTTAAGAACATAAATTCCAAATATTTATACTAAATACTAATTGAACTGTATGAAAAGAAAGAAACACTTTTGACAATGCTGCTCTAATACTATTCCGTTATATGTCCCTAACTCGTTTTGATCGAAGTGAAAAAAATTTCAAAACATTTGTGATGTTTTCAGATAAATTAATCTTTGGCACTGGAACAAGCAAAAATACCATTCAAAATATTACTTCACCGTATGCACTTTCCAAGCAAATCAGTGAAAGTAAAATATTTTGTTTACAGGGAACTTCTTTTGTGAGTTTTTTGGAGGATTAAATGATCGTTTTCTGTTGAATTAAAATGCAGTCTCTTTAAGTAAATTGCAAAATATGTCTAAAAGCGAGGTAAGATCATTTAAGAAATCTATAAGTAGGAACTGAAGGGGGAACGAAGAAAAAAGTTTCACAAATAAAAATTTCTATAGTTGAAATAATTTTTCAGGAAATAAATTTCCAAACATTTAGATTCATTTTCAATTCTATTAAAATTATAACTAAAAAGAAACTTTTTAAAGAATGCTACCGTGAAACGATTCCGTTATATATCACTAATTCGTTTTGATCGAAGTGAAAATAATTTCAGAGCATTTGTGATGTTTTCAAATAAATTAATCTTTTGCGATGGAACAAGCAAAAATACCATCCAAATTATTACTTTAGCGCATACATTTTCAAAGGAAATCAGTGAAAGTAAAATATTTTTTGTTACAATGAACTTCTTTTGTGAGTTTTTTGAAGGATTAAAGGATCATTTTCTCTTGACTTAATGAACAGTCTCTTTACGTAAATTTCAAAATGCATCTAAACTCGAGATAAGATCATTTAGAAAATCAATCAGTGTGAAATGAAGAGAAACGAAGTAAAAGGTTAAATAAAAAGAGTTGTTACAAGGAAAATAAATTTAAGAACAGTAATTCCAAATATTTATAATACCTACCAAATTTATTAAAATATAAAATAAAAAGAATAAAACACTTAACAATGCTGATCTATTACTGTTATATATGTATATGATCTATAGATTACTGTTATATATCACTAATTCGTTTTGTACGAGGTTTAAAGAATTTCAAAACATATGTTATGTTTTCAAATAAATTAATCTTTGGCAATGGAAGAAGCAAAAATACCATCCAAGATATTACTTCAGCGTACACATTCACCAAGAAATTAAATGCAAGTAAAATATTTTGTATTTCAAAGAATTTTTTTGTTGGGTTTTTAGAAGGATTAAATGATCGTTTTTCTCTTGAATTAACGTGCAGTCTCTTTAAGGGATCCGCACATCTTTGAAACGTCATTTACGATTAAAATATCGAATTTTCATTTTTTGCAGTAATATTAAAATCGAATCTTTTAACTTTCGAATTATGCTTGAATTGTATCTGTATCATCAGAGTTACAGCCGTTTAAAGTTACAGCTATTACAGCTTTTGAATTGTGTTTAAAAGTTATTTTTAGCCTTTTTCTCAAAAGGAAGTTTTTCAAATTCTTACTATACACAAAACATTCTATAGAAACAGTTATGCAGGAAATGCCTTGTAATTTTGCTCACTTCTTTTACAAATGTTTATTGAGGGGATAGAATACATTGATGATAATATATTAATTAGTTTTATCTTTTCAGTGATATAAGTCACAAAGTTACAACGAATTTTACAAATTTTTCAATTCATCAGAACTTCAACTGCCACAGCATCTGAGATATAGAGGCTATTATAATGCGAATAGTCTATGTCCCAGAGAAAGTTATTACCTTACATTAGTCATTAAATTTACAAAGTCCCAATACATTAATTTGTTTTTGAGTCATCATGTTTTCCAGAAATATCAATTATATATTACAATTCATTTTTTATCGCTAATTCAAATGAAATGAAAAGAATTTCAGAACTTTTGTAATGTTTTCAAATTAATTAAGGTCAATGAAACAAACAAAAATGCTGCAGAAGATTCTTCGGTGTTTACTTTTTCCAAGCAAATCAGTGAAAGTAAATTTTTTTGTGTTACAAGGAACTTCATTTTTTACCTCGAAAGATTACACTTTCGTTTTGTCTTGAATTAATAAGTAGCCTCTTTAAAATATCTATAAAATATGTTTAAAATTAAAACAGATACAGTTAAAACTTCGATAAGATACTGAACTTAAAGGTGAACAAAGAGAAAAATACGTAACTAAAGCTTATTGCGTAGAAAACAATTTTTAAGAAAATGAATTAATTTCCTATGTATACTAATTATCAATTGTATTAAAAGAAAAATATAAAATAAGCGAAACTTTACTAAAAATGGAGGCCCGATACCTCAGTGATCACCGCGTTGAGCTGCCACGCTTCAGATTCAAAAGTTCGACTCCAAACTCGGGCAAGGTTCATTCAGCCTTTCATCCCTCCGCGATTATTAAATGAGTACCGAGCTTTGTTGGCAACAAAATACTGTTGATTCTGCGATGGGTTGACAACCTGAGCAAAACCAATGCTGTATAACAAATCAGGGCTCATGATAAAGTAAATAGGGTTGGATACTGTAGACCAGGGTTGGCGAACCTTTTAATAGTCGCGTGCCAATTTTTTTTTTCAAAAAATATTTTACTTGACCTTGACGTGCCAACTAAAAACAAATTTAGTGGATTGAAATATAATGAATGAAAGCTACTTGAAAATTACTTATTAGAATATTTTCTAAAATGAGTAACATACGCATCAATAATTAGAGAAAAATTATATTTTAGAAATTAATTAAAAACATAATGTAATTAATTGTTGTATCTTGGATGAAAAATAATTAACCTCATGATCATGTTCAGTTAATTTCAACAGAATGCAAACTAAATGAATTTATATGGCAACTACTCTCCATTTGATTTTAAGTAGATTTCGTATGAAATACTACCTATTGGGATCATTCCTATGTTGGAATTTCTGAAAACTTTTTGCAGATCTACACCGATCATGACCCCTAGAACCCAAAACCACCCTCAGTAAAAAATTATATATATATATATATATATATATATATATATATATATATATATATATATATATATATATGTATCTATATATATATATATATATATATATATATATATATATCACTTTCTTCTGGACACGATAACTTTCGTAATTCTGCACCAATCTCTTCCAAACTGATACATAAAATCAAAGGGCACAAAATCTCGGTCAAGTTCGTTAATGGGCAAAATCGGACCAAGAGGATGAAAATAGGGAGGGATTTTGTGAAAACAGAAAACCCCCCATAACTTCTTAATTTTTGTACATATCAAATCAGTTTAAAGTTTTTATTACTTCTAAAAATAGGGCCAAAATTTTATGTATCACAGATTTTTGATAAAGTTAAAAATGGGCTCAAGGGGCGCAAAAAATAGGGTTTTTGGGAGAAAAAAATTCATAACTTCGTCAATTCTCAAGATATCAATTCCAATTAATTTTATTATAAATCTCGTTAATATTATCTACAATTTTTATATTCACAAGTTTTTGATATGACCAATTCGTACCGCAAAAAAAATTTAAAAACGAAAACAAAAAGGGGGTTTGAAGAAGTAAAAAATCCATAACTCCGTCAATTCAAAAGATATAAAATCCCCATGAATTTATCATATATCTTCTTAATATTGTCTACAACATCTATATAGACAAGTTTTGGATAGGACCAATTCTTACAGCAAAAACAAATTAAAAATACATAGCGGTTGAAGAAAAAAATCATCTAAGTAAGGGTGTATTCTAATCCAAACTGCGTATTTTCTGACTCATTTTACAATTCATTTTTGCTCTCAAAGGCTTCCAATTGGTACGTTTTCTTACTCAGAAACTATATAATGTACCGTAATGGTCGATTTTTTGTTAGAGGCAGAATTTATTTTAAAAAATGCTGTTAAATTGGGCATATTGAACCGAATTTCCCGAAGCGGTTGTGTTATCACTTTCTTCTGGACACGATAACATCCGCAATTCTGCACAAATCTCTTCCAAATTGATACATAAAATCAAGGGACATAAAATCTCGGTTAAGTTCGTTAATGGGCAAAAGGGGATGGAAATAGGGAGGGGTTTTGTGAAAACCAAAAAAAAAACCCTTAACTTCTTAATTTTTGTACATATCAAATCAGTTTAAAGTTTTTATTATTTCTAAAAATAGCGCCAAAAATTCATGCATCACAGATTTTGATAAAAAATCCATAACTCCGTCAATTCACAAGATATAAAATCTCTATGAATTTATCATATATCTTCTTAATATTGTCTTCAACATTTATATAGACAAGTTTTTGATAGGGCCAATTCTTGCAGCGAAAACAATTTAAAAATACATAGAGGTTGAAGAAAAAATCATCTTATTAAGGGTGCATTCAAATCCAAACTGTCTATTTTCTTACTCATTTTCAAATTCATTTTTGCTCTCAAACGCATGCAATTGCTAGATTCTCTTATTCAGAAACTATGTAATGTACAGTAATGATCGATTTTTTGATAGAGGCAGAATATATTTCGAAAAATGATGTCAAATTGGGCATTTTGAACAGACTTTTCCGATGCGATTGTGTTAGAAACGAAAAATATTGCCCTACTGAGAAAATAATTGTTTATTAATCAAGTTTTAATTAATTGAAAGAGAAATAAAAAGACAGGTCGCTTATAAATCTTTTCAAAAATCACGTCAGCATGTTTCATATATTTTTTATTATTAAAAATGATTCTGAAAATGTGCCAGAAAATTTCGAGTTTTTGAGTATGGAAAAATGTTTTTTTAATATCGCCTTAACATGATTCTGATAAAACCAGCTATTTAATAAAAAGGAAATAAAAACTCGTCAAAAGCAGACAGATAAAACTGTTAAAGTGGATTTATATCTAATAATGATTTAGTTTTTGTTGGTGAAATTAGTATACTTAACTTAGAAATCTACCTCTGCCTGTAGGCCGGACCGGCAGGGATTTTTTTATATTCTAAATTTGCGAAAATGATGAATTATCGAAAATGACAGATATGAATAGTAGAAAAAATTATTAAAATTGAAAAAAAGGCAGTTTATTTAAATAGTTCTGAAATTAAT
Organism: Maratus speciosus; assembly: GCA_963932465.1. Lineage (NCBI taxonomy): Eukaryota > Metazoa > Arthropoda > Arachnida > Araneae > Salticidae > Maratus > Maratus speciosus. Next base: position 145,780,243 of record OZ010789.1, read on the forward strand.
TTCCAAGTTACCATCATTTACCATCGGTAGTAATCTTTCCTTTTTGATAGTTTAAAAATATTTTCTTTGTTTGATAAATTTTCAAAACCGTACTGAATAAGATTAAAATTCTTCAATTTGCAATTAACCGAATTTAGAGTCGAATCAGATCATCTAAGTTCATGTATGTTGTGTAAAATCGCTGTATTCTCATTTAGAGACATAATCAACGCCGCGCCGTTCCAAAATTATTCTTTTGCGTGCCGAAAGTGGCACGCGTGCCATAGGTTCGCCAACCCTGTTTTAGACCAAAATCCTTAATGAATTGTAGAATCATAGAGTTTAGTTTTATCTTAGATTACTAGAAAAGTTGCTTGTTTTACGAACCCATAATACAAATAATTTCCATTGAACTAGCCAAACACATTTTATAATATTTGTTATGTTTTGAAATCTGCCTTGAAAGTGGTGTTACCTCTTAAGTAATTTTCTCTTAAGTAATTTTCAAAATACAATTTAACATGTGTAGGAACACAGTTAAAAATTCGATGCGTGAATTAAAAGGAAAATGAAGAAAATATACATAAGTAAATCTTTCTTCGTGAAAATCACTGTTTATGAACATGAATTTCTAAATCTTTGTGGTAATTATTACTTTTATTTAAGAACAAGGATTAAAAAAGACAATATTAAAAACGCTACTTTATTACGGTTCTGTAATATCATTAATTAACATTGAAGTAACCAAAAAGTATTTCATATTATTTTTTATGTTTTGAAATAAATTATTCTTCGGCAACATAGCAAACAAAAATATCATCAAGGATTTTACTTCGATGCAAATACATTCTAAACAAACCTGTGAAAAAAAACAAAACTGTTTCGTGTTACAAGAAATTGACTTTTTTCCGTTGTTCGGAAGATTAAACTTTCGTTGTATCTTAAATTAATGTACAGTGTCTATAATCAATTTTAAAATACGATTAAAATATAAACAAGCGCACAAAAGTCAGTAATAAGTACGAAATGAGGGAAAGAACGAAAAATAAGACTAGAAAACAGGAATTCTGCTTTTTCAGAATTTAGTGTCGCCCCCGATGAAAAAAAAAATATATATGTATATAAATATAGATAGTACAAAACATATTTCAGTTTTAAGACTTAAAACACATGCTTTTATTTTATATAAAATTACGTCAATTGCATCCGGAGGAAGAATTCTTCATTTACAATCTAGTCTTAAACAACATCTAGAGTAAAGTTTGCAATATGACGTCACTATCGCTAAATAATACACAAATCCTTAAAAAATAGAAGTCGTCATTAAAGAAACTCGACAAAAAAATTGGCTATCTAATGATTCATATGCCTTCTTTGTTTTTATTATTAATATAGATACAAAAAATTAAATATAGTTTATAATAACTGCATGTTTTATCAGAAATCATTCATTTATATTTTTTCAAAATAGCACGTATATTTTTTTTTCAGTTTTTATGGGAAAATGGCAACAAAAAGATATAATTACTACTTTCCAAATATTTTTCCTTTTCTTTCTACAGAAATGGAGTACGTGGAGTTGCCAACTTTAAACATATAGTACTAAAAACTCGACATTCAAGAAACTCGACAAAAAAATTGGCTATCTAATTATTCATATGCCTTCATTTGTTTTTAATATTAATATAGATACAAAAAACTAAATATAGTTTATAACAGCTGCATGTTTTATCAGAAATCATTCAGTTAATTTTTTCAAAATAGCACGTATTTTTTTTTTTCAGTTGTTATGGGAAAATGGCAACAAAAAGATATAATTACTACTTTCCAAATATTTTTCCTTTACTTTCTACAGACATGGAGTAAGTGGAGTTGCCAAATTTAAACATATAGTTCTAAAAACAAAAACAAAAAAATAATATCTCAAAAATAAATTGAGATGTGGTTTTCAAACAAATTGCATTTAAAAGTACTTTTTTCCCAATACGACGGTGTAAAAATTGAAAATGTGTTATGCTTAGAAATTTAAAATATTACAGTAGAGTATTTAACAGTATAATGATACATCTGTTTGTTTTACGGCTGGTTTATACAACGGAACGCTATTTTTTGAAGACGACACTTTAATATCTGGAAGAAAGAAATAGCACGCCGAGGGCTAATTACATAACTAAAAGTTACCAAACGGAAAATCATTTTTAAGCAAAAGAATTTCCTAATATCTACTTTAATTGTTGGTTTTATTAAAAGAAAAAGAAAAAAGAGAAGTTTTATTAGAAACGCTTATGTGTTAGAATTCCATAATATCGCTAATTCCCTTTGAACTAACCAAATATTTTAATAAGTTTTAGCTTTTATTTAAGTTTTTTTTCCTACATCCTACATTCTTTCAAAACAAATTTTCCAGTCAACTGCGAATTCCAATCAAGTACTCAAAAGAAATTTTTATCAAAAGACACTGCTATTTTTAAATTATTTATGGCTTTTAAAAATTATTTCACAGTTAACATATTTAATTTTCATTTTTCCGTTTGTGAAAAGATGTTTAATTTTTCTTTTTTTCTGGTAAGTTTAAAAATATATTTTCTTTAATTTAAATTTAAATATGTAATATAAAAAATAACTTTTTAGCATAATGTAATTCCTTCATTTTCTCTAGAAATTATCTATGTAAATAAAAGAAGTGGAGAAACTCTTTGTACGGAAGTCTGCTAGATAAAAACTAATGGACTGTATAACAAATAAGAATTTTAATGAACATACACTATATGGTCAATGATAACCGATCACTTTCGATTTTAGACGTTTTCTTAAATATCTAGAAAAATACATGAGGAATTATCCTGAAACTTAAGGCGTGTAAACAGCATAGTAGACCTCATATATTTCCGCGAAGATTTTTTCCCGAAACCCCATAGGGAATTGTCAACAAATTGAAAAAAAACGAATATCTTTTGGATAACCCTGTAAAAACTAATGTCGCGAAAGCGTTGATACTTTAGAAAATGACTAGCATGCTTCTCGTAGTACACTGTGTTAATTGTTCTGAGGATAGCGCGTATACTCGTGGAGAAATTAAGTTTTTTATAAAAACAATCCTAAATTTCAACATGTGTTTTGCATATAATTTGCAGAGTTCTTAATATAAAAGAATGTTCTTTTTAGAAACTATGGCAAACGACATTGTACACAATACCTTGTAATCAGAATTAGCAAATAATAAATATCGGATGAAAAATGAGCACGTTTAGCACATTATATTTCACTGCGCATGCGCGAACAAATCAAAATATAATGTGCATAATATATTAGGTAAATGCATAGATCAACCTTTGTGAAAGTCTCAAAAACATAGCTTGAAAATTCTGAAAATGATCGTCGATAGAATAAGCTCGAAATCCGTTGTTCCCAAGAGGAAGCAAAAAAAAGAGGGGTTGTATCCAAATATACGTGCAATAGTGTGTAACATATACTATGTTTGGATACAGCCCCTCATCTTTTTGCTTCCTTTTGGGAACAACACATTTCGAGCTTATTCTATTGACGATCACCTTCAGAATTTTCAAAATTATGTTTTTGGGACTTTCACAAAAGTTGCTCTGTTATTTAGCAAATACATTATGCACATTATATTTTGATTGCGTTTGCGCATTCGCAGTGAAACATTAATTAGTGAGCCCTCACATTTTCCTTCCAATATTTATTATATTTTCAGTCTGATTGCAGGGTATTGTGTACAATTTCATTTGTCATGTTTTCCTAAAAAGAACATTCTTATATATTAAGTACTCTACAAATAACTATATGCAAAACACTTGGTAAAATTTGAGATTGCTTTTTATAAAAAACTTCATTTCTCCACTAATATATGTGCTATCCTCATAAAAATGAACACAGTTTACTACAAGAAGATTCATAATCATTTTTTAAATTTTCAACGCTTTTGCAACATTTGTTTTTACAGGGTTATCCAAAAGATATTCGTTTTTCTTCAATTTGTTGACGGTCCCCTATGGGGTTTCGGTAAAATAATTTTGTGAAAATATATGACATTGACTATGCTGTTTACACGCCTGAAGTTTAAGAATAATTCCTCTTGTATTTTTCTGGATATTTAACAAAACGTCTGAAATCGCAAGTGACCGGTCATCATTGGCCATATAGTGTATGAATTAGCAGTCGGGTTGTTGCCAATGAGTCGTTTACACAACTGCCATATTAGCCTCGGCAACAGTATTACATTGCGAAGGGGTTGTCAGTCAGGAATAGGATGTCGCATGAATTAACGGAAGATTTTGATTGACACTAGTTAGTTTTGTTTTATCAAGCTATATTGTCCATTTTCATACTATACTAAACAATGTTAAATGTGCCAGTAATGTTTTCAGAAACAAATTTGTTTAAAAATAGGTTATTAATTAATCGATTTAATCATTATTCTCCAACTCTGTTTGTACTACATTGTTCCATTAACATTGTTTAACTAATTTTGCCGTCATATATCCCATTATGAATGAAAAATTAATTGAATTGTATGAACAAAAATAAATCAAAACATTCTACAATTTAATAATGATTTCAATGATGAAACATTTAGGATTGGACACCCTACAAAAATGTTTGTATTTAACCCCTTAATCTTCGGGCTTCATTCAAGGGCAAATTACACAACATTCAAGGGCAAATTACTCGTGAATGTATCGGGTGTGACTATTAAGGAGTTAAGCATAAAGAGAGATAATAAATCAAATTAAATATTAAAATGTAAGATACAAATATAATAAATTAAAATTTTTATACTGTATATATTTTTAGTCTATTATTAGGCCAAGTTTAGATCATATAATGCTACAGCAAACGCGCAGTTAACATTACACAACTTTCCCAAGATTTTTGTATTTCTGATCGGAAACAAGCCGTTTTTTATATTAGATGCGCATGTGTATAACCTATTTTCGGCAAAATGTAAAATTTTGAAGTAAACTGAAAAAGAAATTTTTGTTTAAACTTTCAAAAGTAAGATGTGGTATAAAAACGGCTGAAAACGTCGTACGGGACACATTTAAACGTACACCGTACGATAGGACTATAAAGCACCCAAAAATGTACAACTTACGAGAAAAATGTATAATCTGGCAACCCTAGTCAGGGGTGGTGCTCCGTCGTCAAAGCGAAATTACAAAGATATTAACAGATACGGAATACTCTTAATTGAAAATCTCATGAGAAAATAATATTTATATCATATTTTAAAAAGACAGATTCGATTTACACGTCTATTAGGAATAGAATCTGGAGTGCATAAGCTAAAGGATTTTAAAAGGCATTCGTTATACATACTGCTGTATCGAGGGTAATGAAAAATACAGAATGCCGCACTACGTTTCGCTTCGTCTTTCTCCGAACCGTTAGAGTCGTATGATGTTCTTTTTATGATCCTGTATTCTTGCTTTTCCTGCACATAAGTGACGAAAAGGGCATGATGTAACTCAAGCTGTCCGAAAATACACGAACGTGTAACAGAGTTCGGCAGGCATATTCAGAATATCTACTCGGTTCGGATTCGGCCAAAATATTTCTCCCTCACCAACAAAAATAAAATCAAGTTTAGAAATAAACTTAGATAATTTTCGGCCCTTTTCTGCGAAGTAATAACATACTGAAACAGATTCGATATGTTTCATAAATAAGACGTTTTGGTGGTTTTAATGTTTTTATAAATCCCCCCCCCCCCCAACCCCCACCCAAACTTTTTACTGTAAGAAGTTATTTTATAAAAAAAACTTGTTACTACGAAATTTATAGATAATAAGAAATTTTATATAACAAATTTAAACCATGTGGTGATTGTTTCATTAAACGAACCACACTCTATATTTTAAATTCTCCCGTTCTTCTTATTGAGACACGCGCGCGTTTAATAATGCAACCCTACTATATACAGAATCTTTGAGGGTTGTGAAAAATTTTCATCGCGCCAATTATACTTATTTATCGCCTTAGTGGTGGATTATCGGAGATGTGAATTTTTTCTTCTACAACCCGTATTATTATTATTATTATTATTATTATTATTATTATTATTATTATTATTATTATTATTATTATTATTTTGGTATAAGAATCGGTCCAATCAAAAACTTGTCAATATATAAGCTGTAGATAATATTAAGGAGATTTATAATAAATTTAAGCGGATTTGATAATTAATGAAATTAGGAATTTGTTTCTTCTTAAACCCCTATGTTTTCACCACTTGATTTTCAAACACCTCATTTTTAATTATATCAAAAATCTGTCATACATAAATTTTTGGCTCTTTTCCTAGAACTTATAATAGCTTTAAACTGACTGATTCGATATATATCACAATTAAGAAGTTATGGTTTTTTTTGTCTGTTTTCATAAAAACCTTCCCCGTTTCCACCCCCTTGATCCGATTTTGCCCATTAATGAACTTGACCGAGATTTTCTTTCGCTTGATTTTATCATCAGTTTGGAAGAGATTTGTGCCAGGTTATGGAAGTTATGGTATCCATAAAAAAAGTTATATGTATATATAGATAGATAGATATGTAGATTTTTGAGCTGGGCGTGGTTTCGAGTCCTAGGGGCCATGATTGGCTTAGATCTGTAAAAATATTTCCGAAATTCCTACATAGGGAAGAATGTAATGAGTAATATTTCTTAAGAAATGTACCTAAAGTAGACGGTAGTGAAAATATTAAGGAATAATAATTTCATTTGTGAATTGTTTGTGATCCATTTGTAAATCCATTTGTGAAATGATCAGTTGTAAAGCCTTGATAAAGCCTTCACAAAGTCATGTTGTAGCTGAAGAAAAAAGAAAAAGCGGAAAAGAAAATAAATACTTAAATAATTTCATTCCAAATAACCAAAGTCAATTATTGAAAAATAAAAACCATGAAGTCACATTATTATTATTTATTAAAAGGCTTGTTTTTTAAATAAGTACCGTTTTAATATTAAAAAAACATACAAGGCTATTTTTTTTACAATTTTATTTTTTAATGAAAGCCAGGACCTTTATTAACTATTCAGTATAATTTCTGTCTATATTAACTCCTTCGCGACGAGCGTCTTTTACAGAATTTGTAATTCTTTATCATCGGTTTTTCAAAACAGAAATTTTTGCGTAATCGAATCAGTAAAATGTCCTTCTAAAATAAGGCAAAATTGACAATAAAAAATAACTGGTGGGGATAATCAAGGATTCTGAGCAGCTTAAGCGTCACATATATGTGACGCTTATCCCAAAGGGATTAAGCCACTTATCGCATCTTAGGACCAGCTATTTTATCTGGTTGTTCTAGAAATATGCCACCTGCTGTGCTAACTACTGCATCATCACCATTTTTACTTCGTCACCGTTGTTGTAGCACTGATAGCCCAAAGGTGTTTCTTTAAATGTAGGAACAAGTGGTAATCACTTACTTGGCGCTGGTCAGAGATATACGAAGGCTGATGAAGTTGCCCCCAATCATTTAACGCGAATAGATCCTGGGATTAACCCTGACAAGGACAGGACCAACCTTGTTAATCACAGATTTTGATTATTTTAATATATGTTGTAGGGTAGAGACCCCTTAGTGTCAGGTTCAACGGATTTTGTCCAACGCTCCTTAGTTCTTGAGAAACCGGGGTATACTACTGGTTTCGTTCATCCTTTTGAAGATAAATTAATTTAAATTTAAATAGTCATTTTATCTATATCCAATTAGCCGTATCAGTTTAAAGTACACTGCGTGATGCAAAAACTCAGGCACTACAAGAGATTCAGTAAAAAGGTCCAAAATATGTATGTGGCATTTTATTAAATGCAAGCGAGCAATATAATATTCTCGCGGGGTGACCCCGGAATACAGGAGATAAAAATGCTGCTACATATTAACAGTGACGCGGCCAGAGATAGAATCCCGCTCGACAGATTTGATTGTAAGTGCATCGAGCCGAAAATCTTTGAACTTTGCACAATTATAACCACAAAGAATACGTCACTTAACGGACCTTTTGAATTCAAAATCAGCCCAACGATTCATTAGCTTGAGTAACTGAAATGTTAACATACAGTATGGTATGACAGGGCAATGGGAAAGTTATATTTAGAAGAAGAAATGCAGATCCAGGCGCCGATTTTAATATTAACAGGATATCTCTCAGGCCGAAAAGGCATTGTATTGACTATCAAAGGGAAAATTACAATATGTGTTTAAGTTACTGCAGCAAAAAGCTGCTGGTCAAAGATTATCTATTTTTATTTATATCTATACGTTAACCAAAGGAAAGTATACTCGAACAGTTAATGATTTTAGGATGAGAAAAAGGTTTGATTTGATTTATTTTATAAGCGGTTTTGAGTAAGCCTGGGATATAAAGCGACAGTAATTTATTAAGCGCAAAAGAGAAGAAACAGATATACTTTTTTGAAAAGGAAAATAAGTATCGATTAGATTTTAAATTGTTAAAAGGAGAAATTAATTTTAAAAGGGGATAAATAATTATATGTGATGATATGTTAATTTCATCATCACATATCTCCCCCACTTTCCCAGAAAAAGTTATATAACCCAAGAGTTTTGGCTCGACACACCTACCTGAAGTATAGTAACAATACACAACGACAAATACATAAGTGAAAAAGTGACAAAAATGTTGCAACTGAATATATATGACACATAGATAAATGAACTCATAAAATTTTAAAGCATATGCACTGATCAGTATAAATTGAGATACAAATTCTCAAATTTGCAATATAAGGTACCATAACATAAAATTTCGATGATCAAATTGTCATCATAAAACTCTAAAATATATTAGAGATTAATATCTGGAATTCGCTGTGCACAGGTTAAATAATTTTTGTAGTTCCAGATCTTTCATCTTGCTTGACTTTCAAGTCCTCAAGCAACAAATTGGATATGTTCCAACTAAAATAATATGTTGGAATATAAATCTCCACACAAAAATCTATATGTTATGCTAAAATAAAATTCGTAAAAAGCAAGTTATATATTTATACACAAGGCATAACTGTAATAATATAGATATGAAAACACATAAAATATCTAGTGTGGTTAGAAACATCAATGATTTAAAATGGTAAAAGTAAATACAATAAATTTGCTTAATGTTTTCAAAATTTCACAAAACTATCATCTCTAAGAAGATAATTTAAAAATGATTGAACGAATAAACAAACAAAAAAAAAACTGTTTTATGTAGAAAACTGTTTCTATACAAACTAGGAATTATTCGTTATAAAGAAATGCAGTAGTATTAATATTGATAAAAATTTTCTTGGTTGTACAGAATGTGTAAGTGAAGAGAGGTGCCTTAGAGAGTAAGTATGTACAGCTAGAATGCAACACTTAATTAGACTTCTACTGAAGATAAAGCTGTTATAAACACCAACGAGGTTGCAATTTTTTGCGACTGTGTATAAAATACTCTCAAACCGAAAGATTAATAATAAACTATGAACTAATGTCAATAGAAAAAAAAATTCCTTGAATAAAGAGTTAAATTAAATTGAATGTATGTCATGAACTAAGCGAAAGTTGCGTGTAATTGTGAAAAGTATACAAGTGTGTAAATGAACTGTGTTGATCACTTTTGAAAAAAATCAATAGCATCAGCACTTAAAATTTAATTTAGAGTGTTTAAAGTAAACAAGTTCTTCGTTATATTGAAATATGTTTAAGTGTGAGACTTGAGTAGGAACCAGTGACATGAAAAATATCTATATATTTTTGATGAAATCAAACAAATGTGTAATTGATACAATGCTTAAATTAGGAATGGTAGAAAATGTCTCAGATATATGTGTACATCTACAGAATGAAATTTTTACGCCTTAATCTTAGTAATTTCATTAAAGCGAATGTGCATTTTCTATTAAATCTTAATATTATAAAATAATATACTCACCATAGTGGCATGATTTATTAATGCACAAATTGTATATTTCAACTGTAGACAACAATTTAAAGAACTCTGAGAAAGTTTAACCCAAAAATGTCAATGATATAAAAAAAATTATATATGAGGTATTTATTTAAAGAGAGTTTCGTTTAAGAGATAAATGTATATATTGTCAAAAGTAAAGAACACATTGAATGATACAAAAACATTGAATGGTAGCCTTGATTGAAATTGTGTATAATGTGTGTAGTGTGTGATATGCAAAACTCGACTATAATCTCGACAGAAATTACTCAAAATGGCATGCGCACCATATAAAAGTTTGCAAACATCACGAAAGGTTAAAAGTGTATTGCTGAATGATAGCTCTGAATGGTCACTCTGAATGGTAACTCTGAAGGGTAACTCTGAATGGTAGCTCTGAATGGTAGCTCTGAGTGGTAACACTGAATGGTAACTCTGAGTGGTAGCTCTGAGTGGTAACAAAACATTGATTGAAAGTGTGTATAATGTGTGTAATTTTTGACAATTGCAATGAATTAAAAAGGAAAAGCAACAGAAAGTTATATTTTTTTCCTATATAAATATACAACAGTGCGCGTGTAAAATAGCAATCGCTGGGAAACATTGAATGGTAATGTGAAAAGAAAAAAAGGCACAGTTGTATGTCACCAAAATGGTTATAGGATATGGTAAAGCAGTATAAAAAATCATAAAGATTATTGTACATTTCACTTACGAGTAAGTACTGTAAAACTACTTTACCAAAATAATAACTTCTGAGATTGAAATGATAATGATGATAAAATCTCTAATAAAAGATAATAAAAGAAAAAAAAGAAGGCGTACCATATATTAAAATTATTTAAAAGAATATAGAAAAGAATGAGATAAACAAATATCATTTGAATTTGGCAAGAGTTTGGCGACCAGCACCACAAAGTTACGACCAAGCGCAAAAGATAAACACTTTCACTAAATCATCCCCGGCCGTGAAATAATCAAATGAAAGGGCTTATAACACTGAAAAAAATATTATGTTTGAATTACTAATACAAAGCTTTAAAAAAATTTTTAATTTAAAATAGTGAATCTAAAATTAAAAAAAAAATGTATATGTAATAAAGATGGTACATGAATGCTGAATTATGTGAATGTTAAACATAATGTGTAATGAAAAAGAAAAAGAAACGAACAGGTCGTGTTAATGCCTTTGAATGGTCACCTTGATTATCAGCTCTGATTAACATCATTGAATAGCCCTGATTAGTAACAACATTTATTCGTAACATTGATTAGTAATTACATTGATTCGTGAAATTGATTAGCATTGATATGTAAACTTGAATGAAAACATTGATTAGCACATTGATTGACAGTATTGATTCGTAACCCTGAATGATAACATTGATTGGACTGAACAGTATGTAACTTCGACCTATCTTATACACAACACAGTGTTTGATGTGAACTCAAAATAATTTCGACAGAAATTAACAGAACCAGATAAGAGCAAACAAACACTATGCATTTATTTATGTATTTATGTCGGCCAATTATCAGCACGTGGGATATAGGCCCTAAGGGGGCGGGGGGTGCCTTCCGTGGAGGTCTTTCAAAGGGAACCTAACCCGTATTAACGCTTGGAGAACCAAGGTTCGAAGAAAACCACGAAAACTCCGAACGATTAGGCCGACGGGCGCGATTGGGATCGAACCCAGCACCTCCCGTCTACCAGCTTCGAGAGTAGAACCTCTCGGCCACTGGTGGGGCAACAAACACTATGCAAAAAATGAGAATTAAAAAAAAAAATGTGTGAAATGTCATTGACACCTATAAAACAGAAAAGAAAAACCTTACAATCATTAACTGTTCGAGTATACTTTCCTTCGGTTAACGTATAGATATAAATAAAACAAGTAATATAAAAATTTTGTTTTTAAAGTCAATTCCTATTTAGGCCATCAAAGAAAAATTTAATATAATCAAGCTAATATGAGTTTTTGTTGCATTAAAATATCTCAATTTGTTGATTTTCTATAAGCAAGTAGGTTTACAATGGAACCTTATGGGAATTTGGCGAAATATTACAAATATCGCCAAGCTGGCGTCACTTTTGGCGACTCATTTTGGCCGCCAAATTTGGAGATATATCGCCAAGTTGGCGACAAACTTGGCGGTATTTGGCGACAGAACAGGGTCCCCCCTATGGTAACCCCTTATTGAAAATAATTTCATTGAACTTCAATAAACAATGGCCGCCATTTTGTTTCCCATGCAAAACTAAAATTAATTAATTAAAATTTAATTAATTAATTAATATTTGAAAAAACTTTATTAACATCAATTGTCATCCAGTACAAGTTTTAAAAAAATTATTTCAACCTGATAGGATGAATAATGAGTATTTTATTAATGATTGAAAATTTGTACAAGATAAATATATAAATATATAAATAAATATAGGGAGAGTGTGAGCTAATAGTAGGAATTGAAACTAGTCGGATGTACCAATCCCAAAACTTTCTTCTATCTCATACATGTTAATACTTCAAAATTCGCTATCACACTGCCAAAATTAAATGGCAATCTATGCATCTCATGAGGATTCTAACGATATGAAATTCCGTGCATTAGTTCTTGAGATATGACTATCGCTGAAATTGTCTAAATTCAGCAAAATTCTGCCTAGCAGCGCCACCTATTGGGTGATTTATACCAAATCCTAATCAGCAACAATTTATGTCAACGTCTGACAGAATCTGAAGTTTGGAGAAAATCCGTACATTAGTTTTTGAGATAGAGCAATAGCGAAAATCGTGAAAATTTCTGCATAGCAGCGCCACCTATTGGGTGATTAACACCAAAACCTAATTAACAACAACTTGTGTCAACATACAACTAAATCTGAAGTTAGATGAAAATTGGTCCATTAGTTCTATTGATAGAGCTATTGAGGCAATCGTGGAAAAGGCAGCAGAGAAGCGCCACCTGTTGGGCGATTTACACCAACACCTAATCAGTAGCAAGTCATATCAAGGACTAACTTAATCTGAAGTTTGATGAAAATCCGTGCGTTAGTTCTTAAGATAGAGCTATTGGGGAAATCCTGTAAATCCTGCAAAATTCATCATAACAGCGCCACCTGTCGGGCGATTTACACCAAAACATAATCATCATCAATTCATATCACGGACTAACTAAATCTGAAGTTTGATCAAAATCCGTGCATTAGTTCTTGAGATAGAGCTATTGCGAAAATCGTGAAAAATGCAGCATTGCAGCGCTACCTGTTGAGCGATTTACACCAAAAACTAATCAGCATCAATTTGTATTAGGCACTAACTGAATATCAATTTTCATTAAATTCCGTGTATTAGTTCTTGAGATAGAGCGCCCACAAAATTTGTGTCACATACACACAGACAGACAGACAGACTCACAGAGTCACAGACAGACATTTTGTAAACACATGTTTTTTGGAATCTCTGACCCCTAAAACGTTTAAATCCGTCGAAAACCGGAATTCGAAAATTTTCATGAATCCAATACTTTCTTCTTGTAAAGATAGAAGAAAGTAAAAAGATAATATTTGACCAGCAGCTTGTTGCTGCAGTAACTTAAACACCCATTGTAATTTTCCATTTGATAGTCAATACAATGCTTTTTCGGCCTGAGAGATATCCTGTTAATATTAAAATCGGCGCCTGGGTCTGCATTCCTTCTTCTAAATATAATTTTCCCATTGCTTTGTCATACCATACTGTTCGTTAACATTTCAGTTACTCAAGCTAATGAATCGTTGGGCTGATTTTGAATTCAAAAGGTCCGTTAAGTAACGTATTCTTTGTGGTTATAATTGTGCAAAATTCAAAGATTTTCGGCTCGATGCACTTACAATCAAATCTGTCGAGCGGGATTCTATCTCTGGCCGCGTCACTGTTAATATGTAGCAGCATTTTTATCTCCTGTGTTCCGGGGTCACCCCGCGAGAATATTATATTGCTCGCTTGCCTTTAATAAAAACGCCACATACATATTTTGGACCTTTTTACTGAATCTCTTGTAGTGCCTGAGTTTTTGCATCACTCAGTGTACTTTAAACTGATACGGCTAATTGGATATAGATAAAATGACTATTTAAAATTTAAATTAATTTATCTTCAAAAGGATGAACGAAACCAGTAGTATACGGGGGGGTCTAATAATAGTACACAACTTAAATACTTACATTGCAGACGCAATGATAGGTTGGTCGTAGCTCAGTTGGTACTGCTTTCGCTGGCTGATCTGCGGTCCCGGGTTCGGTACCCGAACGGGCTGCGTTTGTTTTTCTCATTTTTTGTTTTATAAATATACTTGTAATTATACTTTAATAATTTCAATTACAAATTTTAATATCATACATTAATTATAACGTTAACAATCTTAAATTTGTCATTTTTTATTTTTAAACTAATATTTCTCATCTTTTAAAGAGGTTTAAAAAGAAATTGGATCTATTATTGAATGATAAAAACTCCAAAATCGTGACAAAATCTGTTGTGGTGCCATCTAGTTATGACAAAATAAAAGAATATTCAAATAAAATAAAAATAAAAACAGAAAGAAGATAAAGGTGGAAGCAAAATAATTGAAAGCGCAAGCATACGTATTACAAATTTAAAAATCTTTAATATGCGAGAAATCGGTTGTAATTTAATTCTGATGCTAATTTTTAATACAATTATGCTTGTTACTTTAAAAACAGAATAATAGTATTATCGCATTGATTTTTTTTTGTTAAAGCAATGCGTAAATGATGTTTCTTTAAAATCACGAATTGACACAATTGCTCAATATCATCGCATCGATAAAGAATATATGAAATACATTTTAAAAATGATTTTTAAAAAATTAACAGTTTTATGATGTTTTATACAACTATTTAGTTAAAAGTAAAAAATTAGATAGGTTAAAATTATAATTGATATACAATATTATAAATTTTAATTGACAATGAGATTATTAATTATACTTACAAGTATATTTATAAAACAAAAAATGAGAAAAACAAATGCAGCGAATCCAGGTATCGAACCATGGCCTGTGGATCAGCCGGCAAATGCCATACCAACTGAGCTACGACCAACCTACCATTGCAGTTGCAAAGTAAGTATTTAAGTTGTGTACTATTATTAGACCCCCCGGTTTCTCAAGAACTAAGGAGCGTTGGATAAAATCCGTTGAACCTGACACTAAAGAGTCTCTACCCTACAACATATATTAAAATAATCAAAATCTGTGATTAACAAGGTTGGCCCTCTCCTTGTGAGATCAAATGTCTGAACTGACCTATGGTGCATTTGATAAATCCACATAATTTCCAACAAAGTACTGAGCTCTAAATGGCATATCTATATATATTATTTCATAAATATAAATATATTTTCAAGCAAAAGTTCATCTTTATTTAGTATTGGGGCCAGCGACGAAAGCATATTCGCATTTCACAAGCTTTTTGTTTCGAGGAGGGGGGGGGGGGGGAGGGTCATATTTTCTGGGTAACTCTCATATTATGAGCATTTTGAAAAAGCATTTAATATTAACCACCGACCACAACATATTCTCATTTTATGGGCTAATTATGGGGCGTAATTCATAATTTCAGGGTAGCTTACATATTACAAATATCCTGGAAAACAGTGTTGCATTCAGAGAATGGTCCGGTGCGGAAATCCAAACCCCCGCCCCACCCCGCCTAGCGATATTTGGGATTTTATGCTTATTAATGATCTAGAAGTGCAAACCCCCGGAGCTGCAGAAATTCTTCCTTACAAAAACGTCTCAATTCAACACTGTTGAGAAGGTATGGTAGGTTTTATTTTACGATTAGTTTTTCTTTCCGGAAAACACAGTATATGTTTGTCTAATTAGGATGATGATCAAAAACTGCATTTCCTGGTTAAAAGACATGTAATTATTGCGACCGAAACTAGTAGATTAACAAAAGAGACATTTTTGTAGTGTTAAAAAGACATTTTTGTAGCGTTAATATTTAAAAAGGTTGAAAAGTGTTTCTATAATGTTAGAAAATATTTCTGAAGGATTAAAAGGTGTTTACATTGTATTGAAAACTTATACGTTTATTTTTGTTACACCCCGCAGTTTTTTTTTTTTTTTTTTTTTTTTTTTTTTTTTACACTCATATGTTTGGTTCGAATAATAAATGCATTATGTCCGATATATCTACAAGTAATGTGCTGAAATTCTATACATAGAAAAGTTTTTTGATCAATACGTATAAGAAAATTCCTTTTGTTTTAAATAATATTTTAATCCTATAAACTTTCAAACATTGTGAATAGAATTAATTTACTAAACCCACAAAGAAACGGAGAGTGTTTCATTTAATTAAATTCACATAAAAGAGATTATTTTGAAGAATCTTTCTCTCAGCTATTTTTATAAAGCATATAAATAGTAAAAAGAATTTTACTGGGTTACTGCGGAAATATAATAATGAAAATTATTCAGTTTCTCAAATGTAGTGTTAAAGAAAAGAAAAATAGTAAAGACCTTTTTATAATTATTTAATTAGTTTTCAAAAGAAAAAAATTACCTGTAATTCAACGTATCAAAATGGATGACATAATTGAATTCAAAAGCGCTTGAGAGTTTACGATGGTAATTGTTCTTTACATTTTTTATTAAAATACGTTATTAAAATTTTACAAACATATTTAATTTTTAAAAGAATAATATTTTTTTCTGATATTATCTATTGAGGAAATTACTTCATTATAAGGGGACGAGAGACCTTTAAAATCAATTTTTTACTTTTTGTAAATTTCAATTTAAATATTATTCAAGGGTACATTATATGCATTATGGCATAAACTTACCACAAAAATTTTTTAAAAAAGAATTTTTTTGAGAAAAAAATTAATTTTCTACGATATTTTAAAACTTTTCAAAATGCCCCATGAGAACTTTTATCAATGAAAATCCATAATATTTTTTATATAAGTTTGGTTTATATAGATAAATAAAACTGTGGATCGAATTTCAAATATTTGAATATAAAGGTAAGAAAAAAAATTAGAAAATATATTTTTCAAGAAATCTGACAAGTAGTCAGTGAGGCCTAACGTACTCTGCAGTACTGGACTAAAAAAATTGTTTTTCAGTTTATTATAGAATTACATATAATATAGACATAAAATGTATGAAAAATACCCTTATTTTCACATTTAATGTGCATAATCATTTTTAATCTTACAAAACCTTTTATCATTTACAATATTTTAAATATTAATATCTTTTGCGTTCACGGTTCATTTCAGGATCATCAAATTTATACATTCCCGAGCAATTATATCAGTTTGCCTGTAAGAAATAAATTTAATACTCCCTTTTTTCTCACAAAGAAATATTAAAAACAAATCTAGAGCAAAATTATTATTATTTTATACTTATGAAACGTTATTTTGAATTGTACACAGTGACTTGGGGCGCCTAACAATATTCCAGTTGGTTCTGGGTCCTGATAAGCCGCCTCATTTACCCAATGGTTGCGTCGGCCCTGCATGGATAACATTAATAGCCTGTCACCGTTTACTTGTTACCGAATTTTAATAAATCGTCAGCTGTAGTTTAAAGTGAATGTGGATAGCAATAACCGGGTTCTCACCAAAGACACTCTTTTGTGTATTTTTTTCACTCTAACTAAATTATGTCTACTCTTGTTATAGAAATGAAAAAAAATAAGCATTCTAACAATGACTTGAAGTCGGTTACATTTACAGTACAACCTCTCTTATCCGGAACTCTTTTAACCGAAATTCTCGATTAACCGAAATCTATTTTAAAAGCTGCTTTTTTTTTTTTTTTTTTTTAAACTATCACATTCTTTTATATATATATATTTCCAGTCCCCTTTCTTAGAATTCCTTTGAATTTAACTCGAGCTCTCGTAAGCTGCGAAGTGGAACGAAGAAAACGAACAAATTAACACTTCTAAAGCTTTCGAATGTTTTGCAAAAGTTTTGGCATGGCTGAAGCCGCAGAAAGACTGTGATACCGGTGAACTAATAGTATTTAAAAACTTCGTGATAGAGCTTCAAAGCAAAGACAATCGAAACTGTGACAAATAAAACATTGTTTCAAACCCTTGTGAAATATGTAAAAAGTACTTAATTTCAAAATAAAATTTCTGGTAATTTATTTTTGTTTCTATTTTTCAATTGCTTTATTTTTATTAATCGTTTGTAATAAGAAATAGCGCACATACTTCTCCTTAATCTTAAAATGGAAGCATTCTCGATTATCCAAAAATTTCGATTTTCTGAAAGAGGGTCGGTCCCAATTCCTTCGAATAATCGAGGTTTTATTGTATTTTATTTATTTATTACATGCTGCCGACTTCCTGTTGACATAGAGTTTGTAAATTCAAAATGTATGTGTATTGTTGAGGGTAATACAGGAATTGGACATTGATTTTTTTTTTTTTTTTTTCGATCTCAAAGGGGTGCAACGGGTGTAAATTTATTTAATGTTTACTCAATTATAGTTCGATTTCCTGTGGAGCAATCAGTGTCAGCTTCAACAATAAGTATTTGTTGATAAATACTAATAAAAGGACTACCACAATAGTGTCAAATTTTAGCCAACTTGTCGGAATATCGCCAAATTTGGCGACAAAACTATGTTTCCATATATGAAGCCAACTTGGCGATAGCTGGCTAATTTGGTGAAATTCTCATTCAATCCATTAACCTTCCATAATCTAGCTAAGCGCAATTTAATTTAAACTCCGCACATTTAAAGAGTTTTTCATGACTTTTCTACTTTTAATTGGATTTAAATATATCTATATATTTCTACATTTTTGTGAATTTTAATGAAAGCATGTTTTTTAAAAAAGAAGTTTTTACATTTATATTTATTTTACTCGTATTTTTTTATGAAACGGAATGTATTATATCACTAATTAAAAGTTTGATTTCCTGTGGAGCAATCAGTGTCAGCTTCAACAATAAGTATTTGTTGATAAATACTAATAAAAGGACTACCACAATAGTGTCAAATTTTAGCCAACTTGTCGGAATATCGCCAAATTTGGCGACAAAACTAAGTTTCTATATATGAAGCCAACTTGGCGATACCTGGCTAATTTGGTGACATTCTCATTCAATCCATTAATCTTCCATAATCTAATAAATCTAAGCGCAATTTAATTTAAACTCCGCATATTTAAAGGGTTTTTTAAGACTTTTCTACTTTTTATTGGATTTAAATATATCTATATATTTCTACATTTTTGTGAATTTTAATGAAAGCATGTTTTTTAAAAAAGAAATTTTTGCATTTATATTTATTTTACTCGTATTTTTTTTATGAAACGGAATGTATTATATCACTAATTAAAATCTTCTCTTTTGACTGCTGCGAAAGATCATATTTTAAAAAGAAAAACTATTAAATCCAAATTACAAAAATTAAATTAAAGCTAAGAATATTAACAAACAACAAAAATGCGTGCGAATGACTAAAACATGCCCACACATTTAATATTTAATTGAATAATTTTCCTATTAATTTCATCATTATGTTTTTCTTGTAATGTGATTTTTTTATTGCATGTCAATTACATAAATATAATTATGGAAAACAAAATGACTAAAGTCAACTAAATTTTGTTCATCATTGTGTTTTTAGAAATATTTAGTGTTTAGCGTATCAAAGAATAATCCAATTACGCCTACGAAATAACTAAACTAATTGGATATTTATCCACAGAACTAGAAGAGTGTAAATAATTAGGTCTTAAAAATTCTGTTTAATGTTTAGTTCGTGTATTTTTCCAAAATATAAAGTACGCTTTGGTTTTGAACAAACTAAAGTTATGTATATAGCAAACTCAGGGTGGTTAATAAATAATTTAGTAATGATATTTGTTATTAAGGGGTCTTGTACGTATTTAGTTTGCCAAAAATCAACAAAAACATTCAACATTAGTGTATCTTCAAAACTTTTTTATGTATAAACATGAAATTTTGACTATTGATTACGCAGATTATGCCCATTAATATAATACCATTAGAAACTGACTAGTTTTTTACAAAATGTGTGCATTGATGAAATTAGAAGAACACTTATTTTAATCCGTAAGTCTTTGTGCGGATGATATCTTGAGAACGTATATATCGATTGTTATGAAATTTGATATAGATAATAAGAACATACGTGTTTTTAAAATGATCTACTTTTAGGTCAACAATATTTCACTAACCAAGTAAAAAATATATGTTCGTAAAAAAATGTCAAAATTTTACATTTTTTAATGAATAAAACTAGTCATAACTAAAAATCTTATCACCGTAAAAACTTACAAGTAGATCATTTTAAATACGTATATGTGCTTATTACCTAACAAATTTCATAAGAATCCATACATAATATGTTCTCAAAATATCATGTACGCAATGGCTTATGGAATAAAAAAAAAAAAAAAAAAAGGAATTATTTTATTTTTAAGGATGCATAAATTCTGTAAAAGGCTAGTGGGCATCTAATAGTACTATATTACAAAGCCTAATCTGATTAATAAATAGTCAAAATTTCATCTTTATACATAAAAACGTTTTAAAGTTACACTAATTCAAAATGTGAATGTTTTTGTTTAATTCCGTCGCCTTTAAAGGGTACAAGATCATTTAACGTTTGATAAAGCGTCTTCATGTTTGTACAATTTACGCCAAAATAAATTAAAAGCATTCACCTTACTTAGAAATATAAAAACCAATATAGTAATGAGCTTTTCTCTAGTTAATTACTGTCTGAAAATTGTGTACAGATTTATTTTTCTTTTGAATTTAACATTTATCCTACGTTAGAAAAAAAAAAAACAAATATGGCAATAAAAGTGTTTTCTACATAAATCTAAAGCTTTTAATTAAAAAAAAAATTATCGATTTTTAAAACCTCAAATAATAATTAAGAAATTTCAAATCTCTCAATTATTAAATATCTTATTTTTAGCAAACGGAAGAGATAATTACGAACAGGAATTTGAAAGAAAAAATATTACTGATTGACAGTATCTTACTTGGATAAAGCAAAAAAACTACTAAATAACACCATAAAAAGAAAAGAATACGCAAGGGATTTCGAAAGAACTTTGTCTTTCTTCTTAAGGTACGAAGAATACGTGCTACCACTTTGAAAGCAGGGCGACGGCGGTAATTTTATATGCCATTTCAGAAAATATAATAGAAAATGTATTTAATACATCCACTAACAAAAGTAGATTTTACTTTTTTAAACAATATAGTTTACTGGATCACATTTCGAAAGCATGGTGAAACAGTTGAAGCTAACTATTTTTAAAGTATTTATATTCTCAGCTATTTGCATAGAAGAAGCTTTTCTCTTAATAAAAAAATGTTATATCAAAAATTTGCAATTAACCTTTCTATTTACAGATAAGATCTCAATACATTTATTTACATTGTTTTTATCATAATTTCCATAACAATATTTTTTTTTTGTTACTTAATCCAATTATTCTTGTAATATATTTCACAAAAAGAACTACAACTATCAATTTATTATACAAGTTTTTATTTAAAAAAATACATGCAAATTTCATATTGTTATTATATAAATTTTCTAGCGCATCGTCGGAATTTAAGAAGATAATTATAGCGGTAGAGCAATTTCTTCATTCATAATTTGAGGCATAAAGGGTTAATTAAAATGTTAATTATTTAAGGCTGCTAGTCACTCAGCCACCGAATTGCACTCGGTAATGTTAAGTCTATAGGCGTTTAGTGCATTCTTATATTCAAAATATCTCCTCGGAAAATTCATATTTTCAACTTCTTTTTTCAGTGTTCTCTTATTAAAGGATGTCACTTTTTTTCTTAGTTGTCAAAATATTTCTAAAATTTATGCTTAATTTAGTATTTTATGTCTTAAAAACTGACGAACTGGGTGTAAAATTTTAACACTTTATATAAAATTAAGCGTAGATTTTAGAAATATTTTGACAACTAAGAAAAAAAGAGATATTCCTTAAGATGAAAACATTGAAAAAAGAAGTTAAAAATATTAATTTACCGAGAAGATATTTTGAATATAAGAATGCACCAAACGCCCATAGACTTAACATTACTGTCAACTCAAAATATTCCAATAATGTAAAAGTTATTTTTACTTAATACTTAATAAAGGTAATCGCTTACCCTTTCTGTTATGTTGAACTGAATCTAGGTTCGCCGGGATGGCCGAGCATTATTCTACTTAAAAAACTGCACTAATTTAATACATTTACATCACTTTATTCAAACAATCACAATGACAAACACAACACATCAAAAATATACACAAATTCATAACAGCCGATGAAAAAAACATTATTCCTTTTCCTGACTCCCGCAAGTCCTTTCATTTCAGTTTACGGGAGATGTGACATCCTCCCACCTTGCATTCTTAGAAAAGGATGCAACCAAGGTCACATATATCAGCAAAGTCACCACTCATAGACCTAGTCTTTTAACAGGTCTCATTATTCGACCGCATCTGGTTCTATACATTGGCTTGTCTGGACAATGTTTCTTAATGGTATTTCTTAATCTTCTTTCTGCTGTTTGTCTTCCTTCGGGAAGTACAGAATGTGACTTGATCCAAGGTAATGATATTTCATATCTTACTGCACTGTTAATTTTCAGATTACGTTGAAAATGCTCAAGCGCAGCTTCATGCATTTCCATCATATTTTGTCTTTCAACGGAATCTAGAATTCCTATACAGTCTAAACTCCACATATCGGGAAGATTAATGTCACCAGTGAGTAAAGATATGATCGAAAGATAAGATTCAGCTACTTGCGGAACTTGGGGAATTTTACCCATTAACGTCCATCCCAAATGTGTACCAACTGCAACAGGTCCACCTGGTAAATATTGAATCTTTCCATTTAATAATTTTCCTGCCACATCTGCTCCTATTAATAAGTGAATTTCTGACTCGTATGCCTGTGACATGTGATTATCACAATCAGTCAATTTAATTCCTCTTTTACTGAGATCTTTCCTCCACGGTCCTTGGGGCGTCTTGGATATTTCACCGCATATTTTATCTTGTTCCAGAACTTCGAAATTACAATTATATTTTTCATCTAGGCTAGTTAAATAAACCTTAAAACGACGATGTTTCTGTTGGGGGGATTCAAGACCGCCAAATAAACTATGAACTACTGGAATTTCTCCTAAACTTTCATACTTTAATAATCTAACAGCTTTGGAAGTTATATACGATCGCTGACTACCTGTATCTATCAAAGCTCTCATGATATGTCTTCCATTATGATTCCTTACATAGATCTGGAGTGTCTGTAACAATACCCCAGATGAACTAGATTGACTAGTCAGTGTTAGATCTTTCGATTGTACACAATTAGAATTTTCGACAGGCTTAGGAGTTTCTACTTTTGATTCAAGTGACGAATTCAGACACATGATTGTGCAGTGAAATTTATCACGCATAAAACATTTTATTTTACTGCGACAATTTTTACTAACGTGGCCCCTTTTAATGCATAAAAAACAACAACCAGCCTTTTTTGCACATTCACGCTTCTCCTGAATATTCATTTTCTTAGCTTTATAGCAATCTTGAGAAATATGTTTTTTCTCACAAAATATACATTTCTTTTCATGAATTACATTTGTGTTTAAAAGCCCTGCAGCCGTTGAAAATTCGCTTTTATTTTCCGTAGAATACTGCTTATTCGCTTTCTTATGTGAATCTCTCCCGCCATCAAAAGTATTTCTGGCGATTGCCAATCTTTGTTCCCCTTTAACCTCCGACTTCAAAAAGTCCATCAAACAACTTAATTTATTAATTTCTCGCTTTTCTTTATCTTTTACCAAAAGAGAACTAATATGCCGTTCCCATATTTTTAAAATTTCTTCTGGCAAACAACTCTCAACAAGAGGGTATAACATTGCGGCGTATTTATCTGAAGTGACACCTAATGTGCCCAAAGATCTTAAATACGATTCAATCTTATCATATAATTTTACTATATTACTCTTATTATGATTTAATACCAAATTTAACAACTCTCGTACGTATACTTCAATTAAAAGTTCGTCTTTACCAAAACGAGATTTAAGACAATCAATCACTAAAGGGTAATTTTCTGCTGTTGGCGGAAAACTCTCTACAAGATCACGCGCTCTAGATTTTTCTGTAGTACTTTGAATAAGATAAACAAATTTATCCTCATCCGATAATTCTGGGTCTTCATGTATCTTTTTAAAAATAGACCAGAACTTCAACCAATTTTTTATCGATCCATCAAATTTTTCTAATTCCAATTTTGGTAACCTCACAGTTTTTTTATTTACCGCTTCACTATGTGAATTACTCAATGAATTCTGCATTCGTTCAGTCTTTATTTTTAAAGTGATGTACTTATCCGTATACGAAGTTATATTATCATATTCTTTATCATAAACACTTTGATTTATTTTATCATCTTTCGAAAGTAAATCTAATATCTCATTATCTGCAGCTTGCAGATTCTGATATTTATCGCTTAAAAGCGTAAAAGAAATTTCTATTTCTTCGAAATCAACAGGATTAGCTTTTAAAGCTTCGTCAAGCCTATTTGCAGCTTTCGTAAAACTGGTACGCAACGGAGTTCTGATTTTCGTTAAATTTTTCATCGCAATATACTACCAATAATAGTTCGATAGATCAAAAATATATAATCACGGCCTTTTATAAACCGGCGTCCCTGTTCGGGCGCCATAATGTCAACTCAAAGTATTCCAATAATGTAAAAGTTATTTTTACTTAATACTTAATAAAGGTAATCGCTTACCCTTTCTGTTATGTTGAACTGAATCTAGGTTCGCCGGGATGGCCGAGCATTATTCTACTTATAAAACTGCACTAATTTAATACATTTACATCACTTTATTCAAACAATCACAATGACAAACACAACACATCAAAAATATACACAAATTCATAACAGCCGATGAAAAAAATATTATTCCTTTTCCTGACTCCCGCAAGTCCTTTCATTTCAGTTTACGGGAGATGTGACAATTACCAAGGGGAATTCGGAAGCTGACTAGCAGCCTTAATGGATCTCAGGACTCTTAAAGCTTCAAAATTTTCGAAATTTTAATTATTTAATAATTTAAACTCCTATCTTTTCTGAGCATTTTGATATGTTTCCTCGAAATTCCCCTTAGAACAGAAGTTGAGCTTTTAGAATTGTACCCACTCGCTAGTTGATGCGGCTTTTCTGAAACTTTGAAGTCATTTTACTGAAAATAACATTTTTGGGCATAACACGCAGGATATCTCAAAAACTTCTCAATATTTTATCATGAAATTTTCAAAATAGATGTTTCATGTAAGTCTGTATAAACTGAACCTAAAATTTCCTCTTGATTGATCAAACAAATATATTTTTATATGATTATACTGTTGAAACTTTCAAAATTTTGTATTAGCTAAATACACCTTTGTATTAAAATTATAAAAATGCTTTAAATATTATTTCATATAGGTTCAGGTTAATTACTAGAATCTAAAGCATAATTAGGCACCAAAATTTTCATTCTAGTTGCAAAATTTATTTTGTAATCGTGCACGTAAGGCGTCATACCAATTTTCTGCTTTACAAATGTCTGACAGTTTGATTCCCCCTATAAATATTAATTCTGTATTTTGTAATTTTTTAAATATATGAAACGAAGGAACATACTTATATCTTTCATTTCCCTAAAAATTGTGTTTTAAAATCATACGGGGTAACTCTGGGAGAGTCGCCTCATCCGGGATAGATGCCGCACTCCTTATATTTTTTGTAATTATCGATAGGTGGTCGTCAAACGCGCAGTATAGGTGCGCAATGAGATTATTTTAACCTTTGTATAGCATGAATCCCATTTCGAAGTTTACTTGTAGATGTGCAATCCTTATTTTGACGTAAGTGCATGATTTCACTGTCCAAACTTTTAAACACGTTATGCTTAAATACATTTCATAAGCCAATTACTAAATGGATGCATGATTTCGTAGTCAAAACTAAGTGTAGCGTTTGTATAGAGTGTTGTGTGTATGGTTACGCCATTTTCCTTAGCGATAGCAGGCAACTGTGATGTGTGACGTCTGTACCATGCAAAGTGGGATACATGCCGCACTGCAATTCCGGTATACATGCCGCAGTTTCTTTTGCACGGTATTATTAAGTGTTTTTAACTTTTCCTTTTCTTTTTGCACAGACTAACCAAGTTAGGCATGTTATCAAGTTTTCTAAAACAAAGGACTTTTCTAAAAACGGAAAAATAAAAAGTAAGAAGGTCAAGAAAGATGCAAGTCAAGATGATAATAACGAAAAAATGGATTACGCGTAACGGAGACGTTCTTTGCAAGAAATGTTTAGAAAACTACTCCAAAAAAGAGGCAGTGTAATTGCCTTCGTTGCATCATGTGTCAAGTGTAGTTACATAAAGACTGTACTTTTTCGACACTTTTTGTGTAGATTGTGGTCCAAAAATAAAAAACAGGTCTATTTGTGATGTAGCAATCACATTTATTATTTATTTTTTAAATTGTAATGCAGCATTATTATCTCATGTTTTAAACTATTTATTTTCAATGCAAAACATCGTTCAAATCGCTTTTTTTCCTTTCCTTTTTACCGCAGTTTTGATTTCAGCTTTTCCCCCTCTTCCTGTTCTATATTTAGAATAAGCGTGACGTCGGCCGCGTCATATTGGAGGTGTGTCTTCGAACGTAGTTTCGTTTTCCCTGCTGTCATTCGTTCTACAATTCATACGCAATTTTAATTTAACAAATAGATTTAAATCATTTCTGCATGTAGTTTTGTAAACCCCTTTTATGCAGTATATATATCAATGCAGCCAGTTTTTTAACAGAATTTAAGATCGGATCAGATTTTAAGATTTACGAAAGTTTTAATATGTATTATTTTTGACAATGTGATTTGTCGTTTGAATTTCGGGCCTTGCGCCTAAATTCAAAGAGCGATGTTCTTCAATAGCTGTATTGCGATATCTAAAAGTTTATCTTCGGTCTCTGGTTTTTTTTTTAATTTAATGCATATTTGATTTCGGACTTTTTATTATCAAGACCTTCTTTAAGAAATGATTTTAACCAGTATTCATCTTTATCATGGAATTACTTCCAAGTTTTAATAATTCTACGTGGAACGCTCTTCGAATGTGTACAGTGACCTACCTACTCCTAATTGCCTTCCACCTCTCAAATGAATCAACGAATAAAGAAGATTTTTATAACTGCTGTCTCATCAATGTCTCTACTGTTGTCATTTAAGTAAGACTATTCCTTTTATTTTTACTGCAAGTCAACCTTATCATCTTAGCTATACGATCACTCAATCACTCTTATTCACGGCCTCTCATCAATATAATTAACCTTCGTCACATTTGGTTTCCGTGACAAAAAAGAACATTTCGGCGTTGTTGCTTATTTTTACAACGCAATGCTTTAAATAATAATTTAATGACTTTATTTTTTTGCCGTATTTTTGACGATTGATGCATTTTTTTTAAAGAAGATTTTTGTTCTCAAACAGATGAACTGCTCTTTTAAATGGAATTCTGAAAATGTTTTAGCATTATAATTGCTGTTATTCTTTTTTGCAATATTTTCTGTTCTTGTTACAAAAACAAAACGTAATCTTTTTCAATCTTAGAAGAAATTCTGTTCCTGAAAATTATTCTTAACTGAATTTTCTTTTGCATAAAATTTTGAAGATTTGCTTTATTGAAATATAATGAAAGAAATTCAAATAAATTGTTTTAAAATTATTATTTTTTAATATGGAATTTTATGAAAATTATAATATTCTGCTGTTCTCAGATGGAACATTTTGCTGTTTTAACGGCTGAAGATCGATCAAACATCGTAATGAAATTTTTGTTCTCAAGTTTTATTTGCAATACTTATTCCATGATTTTAAATTTTTGAGCATAGTATAATTAAAAAACAAAAAAAAATTCCTTTACTGGTTTTCATTTTGAGATATGTCTTGACAAAATTATTGCTGTTTTTAAATTTTTGAAGAATGAAATATTATTTTAAAAATCAAGAAATTTATTTATTTATTCTTATGGTGCATTACAAGATATTTATCATAGAAAATCTTTGATGAATTTTGAAATTCTGAAATGAATTCTAAAAATTGTTCTCTGATTTTAAGAACAAATTTATTTAACAAGAGGCTATGGTTTTTATACTTATTCTTATATTGGGTTTTTAAATTTTATTTTATGGCACTTATACAATAAAATATTTAGTGAATTTGAAGATATATTATGAAAATTAAGATATTTATTGAAGCAAATTATTTTTTTCCCCTTGGAATCTGTGATAATTATTGAAGTTTAAATTATTTTACTGAAGTTGTTCTTATCTATTACTTGCAAAGGAGCTGAAGTTCTTCATGAAATTCGTAGTTGTAATATAACCTGCATAATTTTTTTGAAGTCTTCTCTGCTTTTAAATATATCAATTTATAATTTTTGTTCTAAAAATACCTTCAATAACTTTTATAAAAAATATATCTAACTTGCTTGTACCACCTTCCACTTTTATTCTCAAGATATTTTTGTCATTTAGTGCACGATTTGACTGCTAATATCGATTTTGGTGTTTGGTGAGTGCAGTGTTCTTTTACGAAGTTAAATTTCAAGAACTCTGTTTGCTTTCTACAAACTGTTATGATAATTCTCAGTGCTTCAATTTTCCAGAATTATGTAGCTTCATCAAAATTTAATGACATATTTTTTTTGCTTAAAGAAGAAATTAAAATTCATTCATCCTGTATCATCCTCATGACTGACATAATTTGAAATTTTTTTATTCTACATGATTTAAAATGACAATAGTTTTACTCATCTTTCTTATTCACATTTGCTTACCTACTGAAGTTGCCTTCAAGAGTGTTGTTATTAATCCATTTTTTGAAACGCTTCTCTGGTGTATGGAAATGTTCTGAAAGTACTGAAAATATTCTAATACATACCTGCAAAAAAAATTCTGTTCCTCATTTACAGCAACCAATAAAGATTTGTGCTCCATTTTCGGCTTTGATGTTCCTGGTGAATTCTCAGTAATTTATGTAGTAAAATATCCATATTTTTTCTGATCTTCTCCAGTGTGTTTTTGAAGATGGTTTTGTGAAGCTAAATCAATACATATTATTTTTTCATAAACAATAGAATTTCCCAGTCAACGTTTACTTGTGAGCTGAAAATTTTCATCCTTACATAGGGGTAAGCGGCAAAGTTTCATCCTCGCATTGAAAGTGTTTGACTCCTACATCATAACATATTTATAAAATTTACTGTTATTTGAACTACAGAAAATGTTTAAGCTCAAGAATGTTTGTTTAACTTACTTATTTCTAAAGATTTTTATATGTTAATTATTATCATATTACCTTTTCCTTATTTCATAACCCAATTGCTTCAAAATTTTTAATCTGCCATATGCCTCACTTTTTTAATTTTATGCAAGAAAATTATTTTAAATTGATCTTGAAGATATATTTTTTTTAAATGAAGAAAATTTTTATTTGCACCTTTTATACGAAGAAAAGCACAAGTTCTTAGTGAAAATATTTACCAGCGCATCTTTTTTTGAAGTGTTCATCAGTGAATCTTCAACAATTCTCTAAGAAATTATATTAAAAAAAAAAAAAAAAAAAAAAAGTGCTTCTTGACTATACCGATTTTGTCTACCTGATCTTGTCCTCTACTCATCATGGTGTATGTGTTTATATCATCCTTAAGTGAAGTGTTACTCCTAAATGTACCACCATGCATTGTCTTCTTTTTGCCAGCAGTGTCTACCGATTTTTCCTTCAAGTATATCACCATATTCTGCTAAATGTTCATAATTGGTGATAGTGTTGTTGTGCTAACTGTGCCTTTTTTTTCAACAAAATAGAAGTGTTTGAATAGTTCACAGTACTATTCATATCCAACCATTTGTGGTTTATACCAAGAGCTTCTTTACATCTATAAAGTACACTATTTTTTTTTCCTTTTTCTATGCTGATTATTTATAATTAAGTATTTTGCACAAGATCCCAGAGGTCTCTTATGCGCATTGGAGTCTGCTGTATTTTTGTGTTTTGTTAAATGTGTTTACAGAGTTCCTGAATGTGTCTACTGGCCATGGTATCATGAAGGATTGTCTGTTTACTCTACAATATTTTTTAAATTTTTGCAGCTCTTTAATTTAATTTCAACTGTTGTTTAAAGTTAATTTAAAATATTTTTTTTATAAGCACAGAAATTTAAATTTTATTAGTAAATTATTGAAGGAATTAAACTAAATATTTTTATGGTACACTTGCTTGGTAATTTAAAATTTTTCCTGCTTATGACATTTTTTTTTAAAACTATTATTATGATTAATGAAATTCAAGTCCTAGGTTGTCGGAATATAAAAGTAAAATATTCTAGACTTTCTCATTGCAATTTATTTTTATAAATATGCGGAAATTGATTAGTAGAAATGATTTATTTATTCATTTTGAATGTTTCAATATTTATGAGAAAATTGATTAGTAGAAATGACTTGTTCATTTTGAATGTTTCAATATATGAGGAAATTGATTAGTAGAAATGACTTGTTCATTTTGAATGTTTCAATATGTGAGGAAATTGATTAGTAGAAATGACTTGCTCATTTTGAATGTTTCAATATATGAGAAAATTGATTAGTAGAAATGATTTTTCATTTCGAATGTTTCAATTTATGATTTATTTTCCTAGGCAGTCAGAGTATATTTAGATAGGGTACTTCTGACTTTATGTTGCTTTTTACTTTTGCAACTTTATAAATTTTGATTCATAAGTGTACCTTATTTTTTATCTTATTGAATTCAAAATTTTTTTTTGTGGTCTCTTTTGGCTAAAAATTTATTTAGCTTTTGGATTTATTATTAATTTTAAAATATTAAAAGAGTAATATTTTAATTTATAGAGATCATTTTACACAGGAAGGTGCCTTTCTTTGCCTGTGATTGCAATGGGGCTTGATATTAATATTATTGTATACTATCATGTTATGTATACTATTGAAATTTGAATGTACTACTTGATGTATATTCTTTTTCTTTCTCTTTAGGTCACTGTACATGTACGTTCCCTAAATGTGCACATGCACTTAAAATTTTTATTATGACTTTTAAATTTTAACTTAAATTTTATTCTACATTTTTTTGCTCCTTGGCTTTTAAAATTTTGTTTTCCCTTTGTTGAAAAAGCTCTTTCAAGATTTACCTTTTTCACCTTTTGGTCATCCAAAATTTTGTTCGGCAAATGGGGGTAATGTGATGTAGCAATCACATTTATTATTTATTTTTTAAATTGTAATGCAGCATTATTATCTCATGTTTTAAACTATTTATTTTCAATGCAAAACATCGTTCAAATCGCTTTTTTTCCTTTCCTTTTTACCGCAGTTTTGATTTCAGCTTTTCCCCCTCTTCCTGTTCTATATTTAGAATAAGCGTGACGTCGGCCGCGTCATATTGGAGGTGGGTCTTCGAACGTAGTTTCGTTTTCCCTGCTGTCATTCGTTCTACAATTCATACGCAATTTTAATTTAACAAATAGATTTAAATCATTTCTGCATGTAGTTTTGTAAACCCCTTTTATGCAGTATATATATCAATGCAGCCAGTTTTTTTAACAGAATTTAAGATCGGATCAGATTTTAAGATTTACGAAAGTTTTAATATGTATTATTTTTGACAATGTGATTTGTCGTTTGAATTTCGGGCCTTGCGCCTAAATTCAAAGAGCGATGTTCTTCAATAGCTGTATTGCGATATCTAAAAGTTTATCTTCGGTCTCTGGTTTTTTTTTTAATTTAATGCATATTTGATTTCGGACTTTTTATTATCAAGACCTTCTTTAAAAAATGATTTTAACCAGTATTCATCTTTATCATGGAATTACTTCCAAGTTTTAATAATTCTACGTGGAACGCTCTTCGAATGTGTACAGTGACCTACCTACTCCTAATTGCCTTCCACCTCTCAAATGAATCAACGAATAAAGAAGATTTTTATAACTGCTGTCTCATCAATGTCTCTACTGTTCTCATTTAAGTAAGACTATTCCTTTTATTTCTACTGCAACAACTTAAGTTAACTTCGTCACACTATTAACCCATTCGGGACCATGGGTGCATATAAGCACATTCAAAAAGAGCATACAGAATTTGTTTCTGGCACCAGTAAAAAAGAAAAATAATATTTGTGTTCTTTAATTAGAGCATTTTCATAATTATTTAAGTAAAGGTACCTTCTTATAAAAAAGTGGTGCCAACCAAATAAAATTTGTGCAAA
This sequence comes from Maratus speciosus, assembly GCA_963932465.1. Lineage (NCBI taxonomy): Eukaryota > Metazoa > Arthropoda > Arachnida > Araneae > Salticidae > Maratus > Maratus speciosus. The sequence continues at coordinate 145,812,590 of OZ010789.1, forward strand.
AGCCGCCGGTCCCGAAAGGGTTAACAAATAAATTATGTAAACACAATTTTGCTTTTATCCTTTTCCATATCTAATACACTGATGTTACGTTGTTGCTGAAATAACAATTAACCTTTAATGTAAAAAAAATAAGTCAATAATTTTAATAGTGAAAGTAGGCAAACAAGTATTAATATGAATCCACTAATACGTTTTATTGTACTTATTTAGTTTCATTTTGTTAGGACATCGCTAATTATAGTCCAGATATGCATATTTTTTTTAATATTTTTATTTATAATTTCATTCTGTTCTTATTAGAAGCGCGGCATAAATACCGAACCAGTGCGGCGTCTCAGCCTGAATGTACGGGTGATGCGCCGCAGTGTAGTGTTTTAGAAAAAAATTGCTAAAAAATATTAATAATTTGTTTTGAATTTTTTTGTCGCAGTGCACATGTTGTATGTTTAACATTAAATAGCACAGCATATTTTTTTTTTTTTTTTTTATGTCCACCATGGGACTTTATACACAAATTCAAAAAAATATGCGGCTATAAATCCCGGAATTACTCTACATTTTAAGACATTAAATGTTAAAAATGGTCTGTTTTTTTTTTCATTTTTTCAAATTTTAATAATACTCAGACTCCTTAAGTAACCTCTCCATAAAAATCAGTAAACATATTTTTTAAAATAACTGTAAAAAGCTTTCTTCATACTATATAAAACATTCATTTTTCATATTTACAGTGAACATTTCTTTAATCTCATGCGAAACTAAATATACACTAAAACATGCATCGCATTTACAATGAATCCACACTAAATAACTTTCATAACGCTAAAAGAAACTCTCATATGTTTTTCATCTTTAATTCTAGCTATCAGCAAGATACAGTCACTTAAAAATTTGAATAAATATCAAGGAATCTGATTCAACTATTAATCTTATTCGAGCGATTCTTAAAAACAAATAAAAAATAAAGGCATAATTTAGCTTAGGTATAATGAAAATAAATGAATTTAGATTCTAATGTCCCTACAAAAGAACTTTTCGTGCATTTGCATGGCCTAGATATGCTAAGAAAAAAAAAGTTGTAAATAATTTTTTCTGTCTTATTTAAAATTACAAGAGGAAATTTATTCATTCTCATTTGTTGAACTACCCCCACCCGCTAATGTTATTTAAATTACCCACTAACAATTTTTCAGTGGCGGTCGAAGCTTGTAGCATTTGGCTCTAACGTATTATTTTTCTTTCTATTAATTTGATTTGAAAAAAAAAAAAAATATTTCTTTTGTCACTACCGTATCCATGAACATTTACAATAAAAACGAAGACTCCATTTTCCATATTACTCTATTCTACGGAACTGAAATGAAAACAAAAAGAAAATTTATGCCTGTTTTTCGGTATCTCTTTCACGAAAGCGTCCAAATGAATTAAATATTCAGACTCCTTTGTTTATTTTCTACTTTAATTAAATTAGACTTTAAATTCTTATTATTATAAAAGCAGAATACTTCCGAGTCTCTTTGCCTAACAGTGAAATGAACATATTTTGAAAACTTTGATATATCTATGTAAGAATATTTTGGTGATTTGTTTTAAGGAGACGGAGACAGTGTGCGTTAAAAGAAAAAAAAAATCATTTTTCACTCAATTGCACGGAAATTTTGCACACACAACAAATTACATTCACACATTTAACAATAAACATTCATACATTTTCTAAGTAAATTAATCAATTTTATTCAAAAATAAGTTGGAAATTGCACGTCAAACGTCGAAAATGAGGTGCGTTCGCACTACAACTAGTTTTATACATTTTTTGCCCGCTTATTGTACTGAATGTATTTTTTAATGCACTTCATAAGTGCATATTAATTTCATTCTGATCGAAAGGCTGGAACATCATTAAAATGCACTTGAAATAATTTTTTCCCATTGACCGTCATGTAACAGAAAAAGTTTGACTCTCCTTGTAATTAAACTATACATCCAATTTTCATAAAATCTGAAATGACTCGACAAAATTTTGCAACAATTATGCATTTAAAATTTCAGACCATTCGATTGGTTAGTTTTTGCTCTACATGCGGACGGACCGACGACTATAGCTGCTAAGCATTTATATAATTACGATGCACCTAATGAGCGTAATTAATTAAGTTATTAATTAACATATGGTAATTAAAAGGGTCTATGCTAATTAAATTTGCCTTTAGGAACCTATTGTTTTGATAAATGAAATCTTTATAATATTGCAACAAAAGTTGATATGCTTTAAATTTATACTAAAATATTGAAAGAAAACAATAAAAAACTTCCAATATTTAAACTTTTTCTTCAAATTTGACAGAAAAAAGTTATATAACTCTTAAATTTTCTTTTTACGTACAGTAACGCATGCACATTTATACTAAGTTTTAAAATATAGCACATTGCAAGAAATAATACATAATGTTATGAAATTTGGATAGACAAGACACCTGGAAAATTTTGAATACACTAAATCGAAGAAAATTCTCATTTTGAGAAAACGCGATTTAAAGTTTTATTTTTAGTGCAACTAAATTTCGACGTACAAATCTGAAATGCTTGTAACTTTGCTAGGAATCATTGTAAGTGCATGCAGTTTTTTTGCAAATGATTGCAGTTAAAATTGAAGTGTATTAATAAACCAAAAAATAAAAAACAATCTTTTGTCGGTTTTTGCTCAACTGAAGGTCCGCGGTATCCTTAAGTTAACATTTCTTGATATTTTTAGTAAAGCATACTGTTAGATTTTTACATTTCAAAGTAGAAGTAGATTAAAATTTTTTTCGAGATGACAACAGTTGGGAAATCGCATATAAAACAACTCACATTGGTGTACCATTTTCTCGGGAATTACTGAATGGTGTTCAATTCATTTTTTTCTATAGTTTTGTCAGTAGCTGAACTACTCATTGTCTCTTGACTATAAACAAATAAATAAATAAATACGGTACGTAAGGAGTTTTGCAAACAAACAAAATCGGATTTTTTTTATTTTTTTTAAATAACTATTCCATTTTTAACACTTTGCAACATTGTATTTGAAAAGAATTTTAAATTTGTCTTTTTTTTTGTCTGCCGTCTGTCTGTCAGTAATCTAATTCAAGCAAATATTCTCGGATTGTCATGTAATTGATATATATTAATGAAGTTTACAAAGGCATGTTCGCTATTTAAAATAAAGTGTCCATTTATATTTCGTTTACAGGAAACTTAAAAGAATTCCACAACATTACGGTCTTTGGAGAAAAATCATTTCCTGTGTATTTTAATAATATTACACTTATTCAAACATACTCAAAATCATATGTATAGAATCTGCACTACAAGATGCTTACTATATTACTATTATGTTAACGAACTTAATCCGCTCCAAAACAGTGTTCACTAACCGATTTGTTCGTTAACCGATCACAGATTTTGTATTGATATATATGGAAATTCAATTAATTCGTTCTTAAAAGCTAAATAATGCATAAAAAATAACACAAATCTTCCCTTTATAACAGTGTTAATATACGTCTTTATTTAATATAGTTGATCGTATTTTGATGGCTTTGTCCGTGTCCTGGAGTATTTATAAAAAAAAATAAATGACATGCCTTTTATAAAGATTTTTAGTATTACATTCATTGACTACGGCATTAAATCATATCAGTTTGTCACTTTGACCTATCAAAAATTTCTTAGTTCTCTAAAAGATTGTGTTTACTGCAGGGCATGATAAAGCTCAAGTAGAGCCTGGACCCTGTTAACAATTTGGGAACTAAATTTCATTTAAAATAATTAATTTTCAATTAAACAAATTTCTTTAAAAAGGGACACAAAATATAAAAAATAATGTTTCTGCTCTGTTCATTCTAATTTAAAGGCCCTAAAATGTGTGACCGAAACCCCCGGAAGACCATGAATTAATTAGGCTATACGTATACAACTATTAAAATGTTCTCTAAGTCGACAATAGATGCAATTAACCCTTAAATGCCGAGTGTTGCCTTTCGGCAACATACACAATTTAGGCTTATAAATACTATTAGAATAATATTGAAGCTATAATGCCTAATGTTGCCAATAAAATATATTCTGAAAATATTATTACTACTTATTAAATTTATTACTTATTACTACTAATCGATGTATTAAATGAATTTTATAACAAGTTATTTTAATGGTACTTATAAGTACCGTCAGTAGATAAAGGGTTAATATATAGGAAATTTTAAATAGGTTAATACTCATTGGCTAGTTTGTAAGTATAGTTTTCACCATGAGGAAGTAGATGTCCAAAGGCCACGTAGTGCGTTTTAAAAAAATGTCTCCTTAAATTTTAAGTATTAAAAAAACTATTATCTTTGAATTTTCCACTTGTGCGAAATCTTCTTAAATTTACTTCGTATAAGGAGATATTTTTTTAAAAATCGGACATCTACTATCGGATGATGAAAATTGAATTTGGATAATTATATTAGGTAATAAGTAATTGTTTTATTTTTTTTAATTTTATCATAGGTTAACATGAAATATCGTGATCTGGAAGGGTGGATGAAGATTTTCCTTAATCCTTTGAAGGTTTGGTGGAATATTTATAATTAGCTTTAAACCACATCGTACCAAGCATTGAAAAAACTAATATTTTTTTTATATATAAAATCTTACATATATGTTTCTCTAAGTATACATATATACACATAAAATCAACAAAATTAGCAAATTTTTATTAGTTTGATCGGTACAGGTTGCCTTAAAAATAGGAAAATGGTACAATCTGCTGCTATTCGTTGTTACTTAGGTGGTATGGGAAAAACACCTTATTCTTAGTCAAACGTTACGTTTTTAAAGATAGTTTTTGGTTTTGCTTCGCAGGTTTTTAGCTGGTATCTTCTTTGTCAGTTATCTGAGTTTTTTGCAATAACATGTAAGATTTTAAGCATTATAGCATACAGGTAACCTGTAGAACACCCAATTTTCTGCAAGATGGTTTCCTTAGAATAGAAAGTCGCAAATAGGCAACTGTTATATGTCTTCGAAAATCAAGCAGGCTCAGACTATCATAAACAAATAAACCGCCGTACCATTTTTTACCTTGAATTGAAGTAAAATAGGCTGCTGCTGATTCGCATTTTTTTCATTTGCGATTTCCATAATGTTCTTCATTGCAATTAGAAACTAAAATTTCAATCATACCTGCAACCTCTTTTAAACGCACTTCATCACACTTTCTTTCTACTATATTCCTTGTATATGAATCATCAATCTCCTCAGAGCCGCTCAGTGCAATCGGAATGGAGGTAAAATCACTAATTCAGTGTCCATGTCGACTAAATCACTGCCATCATTGTCATCTATAATCCACAATAAATCCAAGGATTCTTGCGCTGCTAAAAATTTACGTGACATTTTAAAATAATAGCATTGAAATAATTGTCAAAAGAAAACTTCAAGTACAGTGAAACCTCCCTGTCAAACTAACTCCATTAAGAAATCACCTCGCTGAACGATCATTTTTTCATGGAACGAAATTTATTACCATAAGCTCAATGCTAATTTTACCTCCATTCAGAGACCATCCCAGTTGAACTCCATGAGCAACCAATTTCTTTGAAGAAAATGGAACATATTCCGTTTTTTCCTGGTCACTTGAAGAAGGTTTTATTAGAAAAATAATCTCGGAAAGCGCATTATTTAAACTTCTAAACTAAGTTTAGATTTTTTTTTAATTCCTACAACTTTAAATGTTTAAACCCTTTTATGCCTTTTTAGGCAATGAATTTAACTGTGATGACGAATTAAGAATGACGGTCAATAAACTCTCCTGCTCTATTCTGTTAGGAAACTCTCGAAGAAATAGATAAATTAATGAAATCGTCATTATAGTATGTTCCCGTCCAAAAAAAAAAAAAAAAAAAAAAAAAAAAAAAAAAAATATTGCATTTATTTTCTGAACTTTGAAAGGGCTTGGAAATAAAAGTTATGAAATGTAAAACCGTTAAATCAAAGCAAACGTCAATATATTCATTTTTTAAACTCTGCAGTAATTAACTTATGTAATTAACTTTTGTTTTGATACTTAAATTTTTATATTTTTGTCTAATGTGAAAAATAAATTTTAGTAACATTAATTGTAACCTTTTTTTAACAATTAAAATCTAGATTTAAACATGACCTCCACTAAGAGATCACCTCCCGAAGCGACCAATTTTTGTTGAAACGGAAGGTGGTCTCTTTAAGGAGGCTTTACTGTATACAAATGGAGGGAAGTAGGTTTGCTTCGATGAATTTCAAAATACAATCTGCCTACATGAGCTGTTGAACATGTCAAGCACTCTCCCACACACATGTCTGGCACGTGGTGTGCACCTGTAAGACATACTGTTATGTGCCTGCGTTGCTTGTAGAGTAGCAATATTTGGAGTGTAAGGCTGCGTACGCACGCGTATTTTGCCCACATCTCCAGTTTTCTTGGAAGATCTTTTGTACTGGACCCATCTGCGGTTTATTCACAAAAGAATGAGGGGAATCAACAATGGGTCAGGAGATAAGGAGCTCGACTCTACTTGAAGGAAAGGTTCCTCTTTTGCCGGACATCAGTCCCTTTCCTGCTAAAGTCGTTAAAAATCAAAGACACCGCGTGGCCAGAACAAACGAAGCCGACACCGATTACAGTTAGAAGGATAGTGCGTACGCAGCTTAACAGAGAAAGAAAGGACTGTCTCCATTACTAACTGGTAGGGATTAGGTAGTAGTGGATTGTACACTGTAAAAAAAAAAAAAAAAAACGACATTTTTACAGTACAAAGTACTGTTCATCTCGTGCACAAACTCGATCACAGTTGAATGTACTGTATCTTTCTTTGTGTTCCCGACTATTTAAACATGGAAAATACAGTAGTTGCGTAAAATTAACAGCACAATGTACTGGCAATTTGGACGCCAGTAGTTTGTACTGTCGTCCAAATGCGTCCAAACTGCCAGTACATTGTACTGTTAATTTTACGCAACTACTGTATTTTTCATGTTTAAATAGTCAGGAACACAAAGAAGATACAGTACATTCAACTGTGATCGAGTTTGTGCAGGCCAATTTACAGTGGTTTTTTTACAGTGTACCATTGTCCCATTTTCAGGAGAGCCGAAAATGCAAGGAAAATTTATCCCCTGTATATATATATATATACGTATGTATGTATATATTTTTTAATTGAAATAAAAGTATAGAATAAAGCCTCAATAAGTTTAACTGAGTGTTTTTCTTGCGCCCTCAAAACTTTAAAATACTTGTATGTTGAAAAAGTATAAACAAAATCTGCAAAAATCGCCATTTAAAAAAAAAATTAAATATTCAATAATAATTTAAAATTGCGATAAAGACAAATCTAACGTTAAATGACTCTTGAATAATAAATTGTCTCTAATTTGAATTAAAATATTCAAAACAACTTATATTGAGTTCGCTTATGTGTACTGTCCTATTTTAAGGAATATGAGGAAAGGTGGGTTAATGAGGATAATTTGTACGAAAATGTTTGAACAAATTTAACTGTTTAACTTTGATGAAAAATAAAAATGTAAAATCGCATTTCGTAATTTTCAAACAATTTTTTTCGAAAATTCTGCTGTGAATTCAACATTACGGAAACACATTTGTTTGAACCTGGAATAGTTAAAGGGATTTGCAGTGATATTACTCAATGCTGAAAAATAATGATACAAAATGCTGAAGCGGAAAACTTATAGATATTAATTTGTAATAATGATTGAAGATAATCTGTGATAATGGCTGATGGGGATACTTGCAGTTTTTATTTTACTTTAAATGCATTAGCCATGGTCTAAATAGTAGTTACACTACGTTTAGCTGTGCTTTTTCCAGTGGAGGAACCTCCAGCCAAGCTCTAAATACATTTTATGTGAATTATGGAAATCCGGTTTAATATTTCAATATGAAAAGATTAATTCTTATAAAACTTTTATTTAGTATCTCATATAAAACAAAAATTAAACTCTAATGTAATAACTCTTGAAAATTTTAAAACGTTCCCTCATTTTGTTTCCGTAAGCGACGACTCTTATTTTAATCAGTTATGCAGAAAAAAAAGAAATATTTAAAATATATATATCAATACACAAAAAAGTGAAATGAGTGATTTAAAATGGCAACGTAATTTAAATCAAATAATTTCGACTGAAGCACCTAAATCTATAAAAATATTTTTTTTTTTTTTTTTTTTTTTTTTTTTTGTAAAATTGTAACATCCGGAAAAAGTTGTTGGAACTTTATTTTTGTAAGTTTTAAATATACACATTTTTAAAACTATCATTTTTCATTTTGTCCTAAGGGTTTTAAAATGCATCAAAAATGTAATGAAATGTTTAACAAACCCAAATAAATGAATTATTTATATAGATTTTTAAATTGGTTGTTTATTCACGTAAAATGAATATTTCGTTTCCAATATGCTAATTTGAAACATGTTTAAAATAACTTTTAATGTATTTTTCTACTGAATTAGTTACTTCTACTGTAGTGATATAAATTATTAATTAAAGTCTTTATCCGATTTTCTTAGTTTTACGAATTTTCAGACAATTTTAGATTAATCAGAAAACAAGCATAAAAACATTGGTAGCAGATTTTATTTATTCATCAAAATAGCAATAAATAATGAAAGTTTTTCGTGTAAATATATATATATATATATATGTGTGTGTATGCCGAATACACTATGATTATTTAAATTACATGATGATGATGATCGGCTAATAATAACTAGATGAAACTAAAGGCGAAAAGACTAAACTCCAAATACGAGTTCTCTCAATGAAAAGACACTGTGAAGCTGTAATAAAAAACAAAGGCTACCCTATTAAATATTGAATGTGTAACTTTAAAATATAATGAAATCTAAGATAGATCTTTTTTTTAAGCGTAGCCTTTTTTAGTGCAGATATTTTAATTATGTTTTCTTTATTAAATTCTACATTAAATTTCCTTGAATTTGATATATAAACATTAAGTGAAATTTATTATATTCTTCAAGCACACAAAGTTATAAAACATGAAAATTTCAAAAAATGTCCACAATTTTGGCCACCACTGTATGTCATAAAAGTGTGCATCGTTTTTTCAAACTAAATATAATTGGAAAAGTTAAAGGTATAGTTAATTTCAGAAATATGATTGCTGAAAATTTCATAAAAATTAGAAAATATTTTGTTTCTTACCTTTATATTAAAAAAAATAAAATTCGATGCACAGTTTTATTTTTATATATAAAACAAACTTGCATAAAAAATATTGGGATTTTAATTGATATGGAATGCTCATGGGAAATTTTGAAAATATCTCCATAACGCTTAAAATATTCAAGAAAATTCCTTATTTTTCTACAATTGTTTTTTTAATTTCTTGTTTGATAAATATACAGTGCTGGAAAAAAGTTTTGGACAACCAACAAAAACAGTAAAGGTCTTGCTTTAATGAAAAACCAATATCATTGCAAAATTATACACATAAAGTTATGCAAGTTTTATTACTTGTTTTAAATTATAACAATGTATTTTTAAAAAATAAGCAAAAATTAATTTCCAGATAATACAATTTAAAGGAAAGAGTTTGGGACTACTATATTTAAAATCTCAGTTACACAAGTAAATTATTTGTACCATAATTTTTACTACTTTGCTTGTTTTTCTAACACTGATGACTTCCAAAAGATACTTTGGAAAAGATTTAGCCAGGTTTTTACATGTGGAAATGGGTATCTGTTTCCATGTTTCCAAAATGGCTGCTTTCAGATTCAAGTATAAATAAGAGTAATAAGTCTACGTTTACTAATAACCAAATCACAATAACATATATTCTAAACGGAAAAGTCAAAACATATATTAAAATATTTATTTACTTAACCCTTTGATGGGAAGGCAATAATGTCTTTATAATATTGAATTATCAGCGGAACAATCAAAAAATTATATTTTAAAATAAGGAAAAGCAATTTCCAAGATTTCGTCCCCAAAATTAAAAATATAACATTTAGTTAAAAGTTTCTGGTGCGAATCTTGTTAAAATAACGTGGGATGTAATCCCACTGCCTCTCAAGGGGTTAAAAGACGTTATTAAATCACTTACAATTATTTATAAGACAACCAATTGAGATTTAATTAAGAGGTTCAGGGGTTTGTAACGATACGTTATCTTTTCACATCCCGATTATATGGATTGAGTGGTTGGATAACTTGCGGAATCGCAACATAGAAGGAACACGCGCGCTATCGAAAATGTAGAAGGCATTATATGCAAACTTGTATTTGATGATGTTATTTTCCGGTTTTCATATGCATTGTATTTGCGATTTCCGTTATACATTCTTATGACGACTCAATGAAAGAGTTGAAAAATGTCAATATAGGTTTTTAATATATTTTTAATGTGTTTTTAGTAACGTCTTTTAAGTAAATAAATATTTTAATATATGTTTTGACTTTTCGTTTGGAATATATATTATTGTGATATGGCTGCTTTCAGTTTAACAATCGAATCAAACTGCTTTCTATTGGCATAAACTTGATGATCCAAGATTCCCCACATGTTTTCTATGAAATTTATGTCAGGACTTTTAGATTGAATGTCTAAAGTTTTGCTGTTGTTTGCAGATAGCCAATCTGAAGTTGACACAGACGTGCGAATAGAAGCATTATCTTGAAGCAATGCAAAATTCTGTTCCAAAAGTTCACCTTAAAGTGGAACAAAAGTATTACCAAGAATATCTTGATACTTAAAAGAGTTCATGTTTGGCTTGGTGAAAACCAAACTTGTTTTTTCTTTTACATTAAAATCTGCCCAAATCCTAACTGAGTCACCATCTTTTACATGTTTTGAAAGCAGATATGGCTCACTTCGAAAATCATGCCAATAACATCTTACATAATCTGTACCATCAAGGGTGAATATTTTTTTCATTAGAAAAAGCCAATTTGTGCCATAGATGGAATTTTAAGACATTGGAAGATGCGGATTTTAGTATTGCATCAATGTGACGCTTTTTCAATTTTGGTTTGGCTTTTAATTTAACATAATTGAAGCATTCGGTATTTTTTAACCCATTTCTAACAGTTCTGGAATATACTGAGAGTGCTAGAGCATATTTTATAGTAGAAGAATAAGCACAATCTTGAACCACCATTCTAATAACATCCCGTTTACACCGGGCTGAGAGTTTTGATAGCGACCCGCTTCTTTCATGTTTAACATAATTCATTAGACAGTTTTTACAACGCGGGATAATCCACCATTGGCATACGCTTACAGATCCCACGTTGCTAGTTTATTAAAAAAAAAAGCAATTTAACAAATTACAACGACCATTTGGAAAATGATTTTTTCAAAGACTAAAATTTAATACATAAAAACTCGCACGGAGTTGATCACACATTACGTACGCCATGAATTCCCATCCCCATTATCATTCCTGGACCCATCATGAACAAATTTTAAAAGAAATTTCAGTTTTACAATTTTCTGTAAATTTACTGCTGTAAATTTAGAAGGTACTGTAAATTTTTAAACTTCTACCGAGCTGGTCATACATTACATACGCCATAGATTAAACATTAATATTCCTGGACCAATTTTAAATGAAATTTCATTTTTAAACTTCTAAACGTCCCACAATATTACTTTTTACACCGTCGTATAGAGAAAAAAAATGTACTTTTAAATGCAATTTGTTTGAAAGCTGTAACTCAATTTGTTTCTGAGTTATTAATTTTTTTTGTAGTTTTTATTACTTTTTTGTCATAGTGACAACAGAAGTATCCATCTCTGTTGAAAGTAAAGGGAAAATACAGATTACTGTATAGACCAATCAGAAAACGAATAAAATGCGGGATTCAACTAATAAAACGCTTCAGATATGTTTTCGATTTCCTACCCTGACCGAGGACAATAACCATTTTTCCAAATGATTAAAAAAAAATACAGTATTATTTAACAATAGTTTTAACAATAAGAATTAAAGGTAATAGTAAAAATAATAATAGGAGTAATTATAAATATAATAATAAAAGTAATAACTAAAATCTTTCACAACATTTTTTAATTTATTTATTTATAGGACAATTTTCCTTTTTAATAAGCTCGTAATCCGAAAAAGCCCTTATATTACCCCTTTTATCTTCAGAGAATGATTTCCGCAAACCACGCTCAAATCAGCAGTTGATTATCCCAAAACTTCAAATCTATCGTCTACGAACCTATAAACAGTATCACAGATGAGTCCCGCATAAAATGCTACAGTCATGACGTCATCTGATTATGTTTTATTTAAGAAATGATACTGGTCCAAAAGTTATTTCCATTTGTTAACCCTTTCAATCCCATACATTACCTGTTTATGCTCAAATTCTGAAATTCTTAAAATAAGGTGATTTTATGCTGAATATAAGAAAATTTAAAAGGAAAAAATTTCATTTTTTAATTAAAATTTAAATAATAATAAAAATAATAAATAATAAATTAAAAAATAAATAACAAATAAAATTTAATAAAATATTTATATAAACAAGACAAAATAAATTAGTGAAGCATATTTTAATACAATATAAAAAAATAACAACATTTATTAATTATAAAGTCTATATAAAAAAAAATTATATTATTCATGTCTCTTTTTGTGAAATGAACTGGATCTCATATCAGAAATATTAAAATCATAGTGCTGCAATCTATTGAAGAGAAACAAAAATTTTTATCCATTAGCGATTATACGTAGCTTTTATTTCCGTTATTTGAAACAATATAGGAGCATCCGGATATATAGAAAAAAAATAAGGGATGTCATGATTCCATTTGGACTCACTGGGAGTGAAAGGGTTAATATTACAAGATGTTAACACTTGTAGAATAAAATTTTTTTTAACTTTTGCAATTGAATTAAATTCACATATTATATCAGATCTTTATGTATAAATTCAAGATACATAACTGTTTTCGGAATTTTAATCTAAACAACAAAATTAGCATGTGGTCTTAATTTTTTTCCAGCACTGTATGCCAAAATGCATATAGTGTGCCCTCGAATAAAGGGAAATTTTAAAAAATATAAAAAGATGAGTTTTAGGTCCCTTGTCCCCTTAATCAGTAATTTTGCGAGTTTTCACAAGTAAACTTTCAATGGTATAACACCTGTTATTGAAAAACTAAAATAAAAAAGCTGGTTTACGATTTTAACATATTGAGTTAGTTCATTGTCCATTTTACTTACACAGCCAGGAAAATTAAAAAAAATTTCTTGATTTTAAATATGGTTTCAGAGAAAACTGGGACAGCAACAGTACTCATAATGCCCACCGCAAATTTTTCGTCTTCTTTATACACGAAATAAGTCTTTAAATTGATTGTTTGAACGCCTCAAACCTTGGACTATTACTTTTCTTTCCCTTTCACCTACTTCGTTTGTGAGACAAACGTATTTAAAATGAGTAGACTTTATAGTTCCACTTTTAACATAAGCTAAAATAAAAGTTCCCTTTTAAGATTATCTTTAAATATAGTGTCTCGTAGAAAACTGGGCCAATTTCACCGTTTGTGGCAGTTACAATGAAATCTGACACTGATTTTATTCATCACTATCATGCACAAAGGATAATTCTTCATTGTCTGTGCTGTCTCCTATAAACAATTTATCAACCAACTTCTCTTTTTTATTAGATTTTTGTGTTTTTAATAAGTCCTTAGTTTTCCGTTTATTCACCCGGTATGTAATATGATATCTGGGTTACAAAATCTCTGTTTATGCAATTGTTTGCATCTTTAATTCGTTCTATATAGTTCTCAACATCGGTTATCTTCTTTTTCTGTAATAGTATTAATGATTTGGTTTTCTTTCTTCTGAGTTTTTTTTTTCTTTTTTTTTCAGTTTTACTTTCCTTCTTTTGTTTCCTTTCTGTTACTGCACCTGTTAAGGAATTTAAGTTATTTTGATTTTGAATTTTCTTCTTCATTTTATTCCACTTTTCATTTGTAATCGCTTTTTAGCTAGCATCTTTTAGTTAATTTTATTTCTATGCATCAGCATTTTTATTTATTTTCTGAAAAAGCAACATCTCAAATAAACTTGGAAAAAATCTTGAATCTTCACTAGGAGGAGTTACAATAAGATATTGAAAAGTATGAATTTATTTGCACTGGCATATTTTTACGCCACAAAAATGATGTGTCAATCTTATGATTTTCTGTTAACCAACATAATGATTTCCAAATGAATATGTCTTTGGCTTAATTTAAAAAGCTTTGCTTATAAACGCGCTTACTTCATTTATAATCATGCACCATTTTCAATATCCGAAAATTCTCAGATGTTAACATCCAATGTCAAAGTTATATTTAAAGCTCAGTTTAGTGAGACCTAAAACTATGGTGAAAATCAACTCTAGCATTTCATATGCTTTCATTATAATTCTGAATATGCTTAGATGAATATACTATTAGAATTATAAAACAAACATAAATGGCATATGAAGACAAAAGACAATTAAAGATGAACATTTTCTGTTTTAATTTGCGGTGAATGTTTAGAGCTGTATGAATTAATAGTATTATTACAGTCCCAAGCAGTGTATCATTTTAGCTCCATACACAGCATCTTGAGTTTTATGGTTTGTAACGCAAACTAAGTTAAACATATTCGAATTTTAAAAGCTAAATAAAATCACTATTTCTTACTAAAAAAAAAGGTCTATTAGAATAACTTATTTAAGTTTTCATTTAAATGTCACACGACAAAAGTTTTGTAGTCTGGCACAAATGTTTTTATTATTATTATTATTATTTTAAAAAGTAGGGTTATATAATGCATATTTATTTTTTGATTTCTCTATTTAAATATTGAGTATATACGTATCAGAAATATGTAAAGCGATAAACTGCTAGCAAAATAATCAGAAAGTCAATTTATTATTATAAACATTGGTACATACTTTTGTGTGTCTGATTTTAGCAACAATTTTGTGTGTGTGTGTGTGTGTCATATTAGTCCCAATTGATGCTTACTTAGTCTATGCATTCTCTAAATTTTTGTTCGCTTGATGTCTACACGTTCATTATAGAAATATTGTTGGCTTGTATATCTATATCTTAACTATATACTTTATTCATATGTGCTATTATTTTTTTTTAAATTATTGTTATTTATAAATAAAGGTGGAGCACAGAAGATATAATTTATATACCTTGACAGCTCCGCTCGGTCTGATTCTGACTCGTAAATTATATTCGCTAAAAATCGAGGCTAACCAGAAAGACAGGCAACCGCGGTGCATTCCACGTAATTTTTTTACAGACCGCTGGAGTCACGTGATGCTCGAATGCATTAATGCAGGTGTGCGAAAAGAGCATCAGGTCGCTCTAGCGGTCTGTAAAAAAAATACACGTGGGATGCACCGTGGAGGCTGTCTGTTTCGTTAGCCTCGCTAAAAATAGTGTGACGAACTGAAATTCACAAATAATACTTTATTTTTAAAACTACTACTACAATAAAGTAGTAGTTAGTATACATATGCTTATAAGTAATAATAGTAGTTTTAGTTGTTTCATTAGTAATAAGGCACTCACTAATACTTCTACTACGACTACTATTATTGCTATTTTTAAGAAAATAATACAACTATTAGCACTACTTATGACTAGTATACTGTGTCTAGTAGTAAAGTTTCTGCCCGATAATTCAACTTATACAGACAAACTAAAAATTACCAAGTTTATTGCATTTCTTTTTATTTAATATTCAATTACTGTGAAGATATTTTTAAAAGTAGAATAGCGCAGCCACTTCCTGTTTGGCACTCAAAGGTAGAACATACATAATACACATAGGAACGAACATATATATTTATGTTAGTGATCTTAAATGTAAAATTTGGTGCATTTTTTACTCAATGCAAACTCAGATACAATTATGATGTTTATCGGGAATAAACAAAGCAAGGCAGAGCACCATGCTCAGTGATCAAAACCGCAATTGAATTCCATAGTTTTCGCAATAAACATCTCACATATTGTTTAATACAATTCCATTTCACAGATGCTTGGACATAGCTATCGCGGCAATAGTAAAAATCATCCATAGCAGCGGTTTGTGATAGGCGATATACACAAAATTTAATGATCACGAATTTATGTCAAAGTCTAACTAAATCTGAAACTCGTGGAATTCATGCATCAATTCTTGTGTTATATTGCCCACAAATTTTTCGTAACCCAAAAGTAGACAGCCATTCATTTATAAATAGTGTTCAGGACTTCCCAAAACATCTTAATCCATTAAAAACCAGAAATAAAACAATTTCACCAACCCATTTCTATTTCCTTTTGGAATACACATGAAAGAAATAATAATAATACAGGGCTAATACTTTACTTATTCAACAAGTTGGAAATTGCTCGTCAAACGTGGTAAATGAGGTGCGTTCGTACTATAACTAGTTTTATAAATACATTTTGCACCGCATATTGTACTGAATGTATATTTTAGTGCACTTCATAAGTGCATATCAATTTCATGCTGTTCAAAGGGCTGTAACATCATTAAAATGCACTTGAAATAATTTTTTCCTGTTGGCCGTAATGTAACCGAAAACTTTTGACTGTCCCTGTAATTAAACTATGCATCCGATTTTTATAAAATTGAAAATGAGTCCACAAAATGTTGCAACAATTATATATTTAAAACTTCAGATCATTCGGAAGGCTGTAATATCATTAAAATGCACTTGCAATAATTTTTATCCCATTGGCCGTAATGTAACGGAAAACTGTCCTTGTAATTAAACTGTCCGACTGTCCTTGTAATTAAACTATACATCCGATTTTCATAAAATTTAAAATGGCTTGACAAAATTTTGTAACAATTATATATTTAAAATTTCAGAAAATTCGGTTGGGTAGTTTTTGCTCTGTTATATGCGGACGGACAGACAGACTGAACGACGACTATAGGTGTTTCGTATTTATATAATTACAAACGCACATAAAAATGGTCTTTAGTCTTTACTTTCAGTGATATAAGGAATACCGGGTGATCCAAAATTTCGTTAAAACTTTAAAAAATCATAAAAAGGAAGAAATTATGATAAAGGAGTGCGGTTTGCAAGAGAAGGCTCACAAGGTAGTCGGATTTCTTTTAGCAGCAAAAAAAAATTAGTTCATTTATCTGCAAAGCTGAACAGGACAATAATACGCTCCATTCATTTGTTCTTCTAATAACAAATGTTCAACATGACATCCAGAACATTCTACGTCACAACCAGGATGTGTAGTAGTACCTGTTTATTGTGTTTCGTGTCATCAGCGCCCTCTGCATGTGAATTTTTAAACTAATTTTTCTTTTTTCTTTTTTTGATGCTAAAAAGCATCCAACTACCTTTTGAGCCCTTTCTTTCAAACCGCACTCCTTTATCATAATTTCTCCTTTTTTTATGAGATTTTTAAAGTTTTAACGAACTTTTGGATCACCCGGTATTTATTTGCTACATATGAAAGTTATTAGGAAAATCAATAATTTCTCACTAATTTGCTTGCCTTTTATTTTAATGGTTTCTATTATAATCTTTAAATATTTCCTTTAGTTGAAATTAGCTATTACCTTAATTTACTACCTACATATACAAGTATAATTATTCTGGAATAAAAATCCTAAATCCGCGAAATGTAGTTTTTCGTTTGCGGTTACGGAAATGGGATTTCGAAATAAAATTTTTCGATTTTAACATGTACAAGGGAAAAAACTATAAATGCATTTAGTCGTGTGAAATAGAGAAACTAATTGGTGTTATGACAAAGAGACGGGCATTGAATTAGCAATTTTGTTGAAAAAACTTTTACTTCACAAATTAGATTCTTTAAAGATAAATATGAAATATAAAAATTTCTTCGCGACTTGTAACAGTTTGTCACTTAATTTATGAAAGATGTGAGCAAAAATAGCGCATATGAAAAATATATGAGTTTAATTAGGAGATTAGGAAAACCTAAGTACATACTTCCCTAGAAACCTTGGATAATTATAGCAACGTTTAAGGCATTTCATAAAAAATTTCGTACAAATTACATATAGTACAGAAACGCACTTTTTGGAGAAAATAAATTAATTGATTTTATTACAAGTGAAACTTTACATTAACTTATATTATCATGCAGTCTCAAATTCCCCATAGACAATATTTTCTATATTATGTACTATCAGAGTCATGATTGTAAGAATCGTATTCCATAGCTTCTTTTCCATAGCGGAGAAGTTGCTTCGCAGTGTTAGTGTTCGATAAAATTGAACCAACACATGATGTCTTTTTTTAGATCTTCATAGTGTAAAACTGTGAAAAGGAAAGAAAGAAATTTTTATTTTTCATTGGTTCCTATTTTCCCATTGATTGGTGTGATGAAAAGGCGACAGAAAGATTTTTTGTAAGATTGCAAGGCTGAACAGAAGATTAATTTGGCTGTGATGATGCTGATGAATTCCTAAATTTATGTTGTTTAACAGAATCATAAAATTTTATTACTATTACCATAGCACTGGAACTTAAAACAACGTAAAATGTTAGACATATAAGGTTGGACAGGATACCTCATATACGCTACTTAAATTTTAGAATGAAAATTATGGCTATTGAAAGCTAAAATGATGTACTTTGTAAGAAAAAACTTTTTACCCCTACCTATAATTATTCAGCGTACATCAATAACAGTTTGATATTTTAAGTTTCCCAAGAGTTCTTCTTTTGTAAGATGTAAGAGATCACGTTCAGAAATTTCACAAATGATATAATTCTGAGATGGGTAGATAAGGACAGACACAGATTAAAAAACCCTTTTTTTTGCAATATGAAAGTAGCTGTGATTGATTGACTTGATATATTCTTTAAAAGCAGATTCCTAGTAGTCCAGTCATTTAAGCTTAAATTAGGTAAGAATCTCGGAATTCGCGATACCCAGCTGTAAGTCTGTAAATACTTGTATATTGACACCCTAAAAGTTGTCTCAAAACCTACATATGGTAGGGTGTACGCAACTATTAAATTCCAAGGTCAAAGGTCACAAAAATCGTTTTTTTTTGCGCTTTTTTTTGTAAATATCTCATTTCCTATAGGTTTTTTGCTATTTGTATTTATTATCAATATTGTAGAATACAAAATTCTCTACAAATTTTGTTTGAAAACATTTTTCATACGTCGAACCGTTTTCGAGATAGAGGGCGGAGAGCGCGCGGTCACAGCATCACTTCAGGTCAAACGGTGCCTCCGGTCGAAAACGCGCCATATATAGTTGATGAACTATCGATAAATCAATGATTATAAATATTTATCAATTTTTATTAAGTATTATATTATATTTTATCTTTTTCTTTATTCATTGTATAGTATAGTTACGACCATCTTCTCTTTATTTCAGGTAACTGTTCTTGGTAACTACGGACGTACAATTTCAAGAAATATGGCTGATTTGTGTTTTCTATGTAATAAGTCAGATTCGTGAGGTGAATCGCTTATTGAAGTAGTGCGCGGTATGAAAACTCTACGAACTGCAAGTGTCGAACGAAACGACGGAAAAATTGATTATTTAAAATCAGTAACCTCTGTTAAAGTGCATGAAAAGTGCCGAAGTGTTTACATTAATAAAAACTGTATCCAAGCAGCAAAACGGAAACAAGAAGAAGGAGAAACTATAACTTCTTCATTAGTACTCCGTAAAAAACGAGGTGCAGTGTTTGATTTTAAGAATCAATGTTTATTTTGTGGCGAAGTTGCTGATGAGGCTGCAGAGAAAAAGAAAAGAGAAAAATACAGGCGGAAGATAAAAAATGTGAGTACTCTTGAGTTCAAAGATAATGTTATCAAAAAAGCAGAAGAACGTGCGGATGATTTCGGAGAATTGGTGAAAAGTCGTATAATTTTACAGTATGATTTGGTCGCTGCTGAAGCGAAGTACCATGCTGCTTGCTTTACAAACTTTTCAAATAAATCATCATCATCATCGCCTCTTGAGAAACCTCGTCAAGATAATCAAGTTACAGAAGCTATGTTAGAGATTTTCAATTACATCGAAAATAATAATGATTCTCAATTCACACTAAAAGAGCTTAAAGATGTCTTGACAGGGTATGTGCCAGATGATAAAACTATCATTACAACACACACTACAACAGAAGTATTTAACCGATATCGTAATTACGAAGAAAGTTGGAGCTTTCACAATCATTTCTTTCCGTGATGCACAAGCTGATATTCTATCAAAAGC
Source organism: Maratus speciosus (assembly GCA_963932465.1). Taxonomy (NCBI): domain Eukaryota; kingdom Metazoa; phylum Arthropoda; class Arachnida; order Araneae; family Salticidae; genus Maratus; species Maratus speciosus. The sequence goes on from OZ010789.1 coordinate 145,832,901, forward strand.
TTGGTACGAAAGTAAAAAAATAGATCCTGAAGCAGAAAGGCTAAGAATTGTAGAAGCTGCAGCAGCAATTATTAGAGAAGATATCCGAACATCTATAGTTGAAACTAAATCTTATCCACCTCCTAATAAAATGTTGGATAATGTTAATCAAGAAATTCCAAAAACTTTATTACATTTCTTAGAAGAAGTCATCCTCAAAAACAGGAAAGGACAAATTGATCATTTAAAAACAAAATGTACTTCAATAAGCCATGCAATCATGGCTGCCATACGGGAACGTTCTTTTTCATCACAGTTACTTTTGAGCCTTTCTGTATTTCTTCACAGAAGATATGGATCTAAAAGACTATTGGATATTTTATCTAGTTTGGGATTTGCAGCTTCTTATAGTAATACAGTACAGTATGAAGTTTCAGCAGTTTATCACCCACAGCCTCGTATTTTATCATCTGAGTCAGGTGCACTTGTACAATATGTTGGAGACAATGCCGATATAAATGTCCAGACTCTTGATGGTAACAATACTCTTCATGTTATGGGGATTATTAAGATAGTAACTCCAAAAAATGCTGTTCTCTACGATGAACGGATACAAAAATGTACAACCAAACCAAAAGCGAAAGAGTTGGCAGCCATATCACATGTATCTTTACAAGTTTAGGATAAACCAGTCGTACCTGGATACAGTAAAGTTCAAGTTGAAAATCTGCATGACGGTCGAGCACTAACAGAAAAAACAATCAACGGAACTGATTTTTTGTGGTTATACGGAAAATGGAGAGATATTGCATCGTTGCCAGGGTGGAACGGTTATCTTGAGCAGCTCAATAAAAATGAAATGAATTTTTCAACATCTCAGGTTATGTTTCTTCCTTTTATCGATCATCCTGCCAGTAATGTAGACACAATTTACACAACTTTACTATACGCTCTCGATATTGCCAAGTCACACGGACAAAATACGTGTGTAATTACTTTTGATCAACCCCTCTACTCTAAAGCACGTGAAATGGCAGCTGCGTCAGATTCTAGCTCAAACTTATGTAAAGTCGTTGTGAGATTAGGAGGATTCCATATGCTCATGTCTTTTCTTGGAAGCATGGGATACATAATGGACGAAAGTGGCCTTAAGGAAGCTCTTGGTAATAAAATATACGCACCGAATTCTGTTGACAAGATGCTGAACGGTCACGCTTACTCAAGAAGCATCAGAGGCCATATATTGGTACGACTTGCATTATCAAAGATCATTTTTGAAGACATGAAGATTGAAGATGGTACGTTGGATGAGTTAATACAGCAAATCACTTCTCTAGATGTATCCTACTCAAACCTAGAAGGATATATGGATAACTCAAACAATTTTCTTTCAACGTTTCTGGACAAACTGGATGATTTAAAAGCTCGAGGTCCAACAGCACAATTATGGGTGCAATATTTAGAAATGGTTACAATAGCACTTGATTTTGTTCGCGCTGAAAGACTTGGGATTTTCCAAGAACACCTTGATGCAGTGCGCAAAATGCTGCCATATTTTCACGCCAGTGGTCACTTCTTATATGCAAAATCAGCCCACCTGTATCTGCAAGATATGCTCAAGCTGGAAGAAACTATGGATGAGCAAACTTATGAAAATTTCAGAAATGGATTCTTCACGGTGAGACGAACAGAAAAATATAATTCAGGTACATGGACAGATATGGTCATCGAAGAAAGTCTCATGAAATCCATGAAAACCGAAGGAGGAGTATCTCGTGGTCGAAGTACGAAAGAAAGTGTTTTGTGCAAATGGGTATATGCTATGTACGCCACAAATACTATTTGTGAGGAAATGGAGAAGTTCTGTAATATCTCCTTGACGTCGACCGAGCAACACGTAGATTCCAGAGACTCAAGAGTGAAAAAAGACAGTGCTGACGTAAATATACTATTTGATTGGTTTAAACTCCATGTTCCTTTTCCAAATACTACGCAGTTAATATCGATAGCTTCTGGAATTGGTGCAAAATGAGCAAATTAACTGCCACAGAGCTTACGAAATTGGATTAGAGTCTATGAAGAAGATCACCGGCTTATCATTTAATGAAATAAAGTTGAAACGTTCCGAAAAAGTAATGCCGCTTTCCTGTGTTAACAAATCTGTAAAAATAAATGATTGTAAAGTTGCAGTGGCTCCATTATTACTCTTCCAAAGAATTACTGTCAGCAAACAATTTGAAAGTAATCTTGAGGAATATCTTCAATATGAATTGAGTCCGTATCCAACAGCTCTATTTGATAATGATGGCATGAGAAAAACAACAAAATCGTCGTTGTATGACAACATGAGCCCAATTGATTTTTTTCTCAATGAAAATAATGTGACGTTCATTATTGATGGCGGATTTCTTCTTCATCATGTTGTATGGAGCAGAGAAGATACTTTATCTATTATTTTTGATAAATACATTAATTATTTAAAAAGGCATTACAGTTCCAAAATAATTGTTGTATTTGACGGATATTCAGACTACAGTAAGAACGTAAAAGCTATGGAGCAGCAGAGAAGAACTGCTGCACTTTCAAAAACGTATAAAGTCTGTTTAGATGAAACAATGGTTGTACCAGTTACTCAAGAAAAATTCTTATCAAATCGAAATAACAAAGATATGCTCATTAATACCATAACTGAAAAATTACAAGCTGCAAATATTACTACTAAACAAGCCAGAGATGATGCGGATGTTCTTATTGTTGAAACTGCGATTGAAGAATCAAAGTCTGAAAAAACTGCAGTTATAATAGGACAAGATATTGATTTACTTGTCATTTTAATTGGGCGTACACTGTCTTACGAACAAGAAATTTTTTTTAAAAAAGTTGGGAAAGGAAATGTAAAAACGGAGATATACTCGACTAAAAGTTTTGATAATTATCCTCATTCCAAAACACATATTTTATTTCTGCATGCATTAAGTGGCTGTGACACAACTTCTGCGCTTTTTAAAAAGGGAAAAAAATCATTTTTAAAAGTTTTTGAGTAACTGACGAATTTGGATGAACTAGCTGCAGCATTTGAGGAAGAAAATAGTTCGGCCCAGAGATTATTAGAGAGTGGAACTCAAATCTTATTGGCAGTCTATAATGCTCCGAAATCTGTGAAAAGTCTCGATCATCTTCGTTATATGCATTACGTCAAGTCTACAAAACTTAATAAACCTGTGCAGCTTTCAATTCTTCCACCAACAAGTGCAGCTTCTCATCAACATTTCAAAGGTGTATATTATCAAGTTCAAACTTGGTTAGGGCATGATTTGGAACCCCAGGTATGGGGTTGGGCAATGCAAAACGATTTTCTGGATCCTATCATGACAATTTTACCACCTGCTCCAGAAGATTTGCTAAATACAATTTTCTGCAACTGCAAGAGTTGTTGTGGTTCGCGATGCGGATGCAGGAAAGCGGGCTTGCAATGCTCTTTAGCTTGTGGCCAATGTAATGGGCAAGCTTGTCTCAATGCAGAACCATATCAGAGCGACATTAACGAAGATGAAACTTTTGACCCCGAAATCATGGAACAACTTCAGACAAATGTCGTTGAAGACGATAATGAAGACCAGTTTGAAATTTACCAGCAGCCGAAAGACGACGATGAAGAGAAAGAAGATGATTAAAAACATAAATTATAGTTTTTGTACCCTTTATTCCATTTTTTTACTTTTAATAAAAATAAATGTATTGAATAGTATTTTTTAATAAAACGATTAATTCATAATTTATTTGTTTTTTTTTCATCATGTAAGAAGTTATTAATATTATATTAATTAGGTTAAAATTCAAATATAATACCTATATTTTCATTAACAATTCTGCAATTACATGGACAGGTAAGTGTTGTTAAATAAATTAATACTGAATAAAAAGTGGATAGGTTAGGAAAAAAGTGATATATGGCGCGTTTTCGACCGGAGGCACCGTTTGACCTGAAGTGATGCTGTGACCGCGCGCTCTCCGCCCTCTATCTCGAAAACGGTTCGACGTATGAAAAATGTTTTCAAACAAAATTTGTAGAGAATTTTGTATTCTACAATATTGATAATAAATACAAATAGCAAAAAACCTATAGGAAATGAGATATTTACAAAAAAAGCGCAAAAAACCGATTTTTGTGACCTTTGACCTTGGAATTTAATAGTTGCGTACACCCTACCATATGTAGGTTTTGAGACAACTTTTAGGGTGTCAATATACAAGTATTTACAGACTTACAGCTTGGTATCTCGAATTCCGAGGTGAACTTACTATAATGACTGGATCATAGGCCGTAAGATTTTGACTGAGCAAACATCACCAAGTACAGATTGAAAAAGATGTTGTTATGAGAAAAGTCGAAGAATTCTTAATGAATTTTCTGAGCTTTGATAACAAAAAAAAAGTTTCAAAGTATCGATCTATTGCTTTGAAAGTAATTATCGGAAATATTATTAGTTCGTTTAATAACAACAAGTAAGAAAAATCATGCGTTAAGCATAGATTATGAAACACTTTCCAACACTTCCTGAATGCTTTAAGAAATCTTCGTTATTTACGGAAATAAGGTATATAAGAGAACTAAGTAAGCATTTTAGAAAACTCATAAAACATTTGAAAAACTTATTTCAGCAGTTACCGTCCATAGCAAATATGTATTCCAATTCTTTTGAACAGTATTTGATCTATAGGTTGATATATATACTATATAATGGGGAAATTTAGTTTAGCAAGAAAATGCATAACAGGTTGAAATTTCTGTTTCAGCAATTTATACTAATAGATGGAAACATAGTTGTATACTTTTGTACAACCCTGTAGTTAACCTATAACCTTTATTACACGCTACTATTTAGCTAAAGTTTAATTCAAAGTAAAACACTCTTAAAACTACTGAAATCATATTTTCAGAAATGATCAATTACAGACGGCCATGTATCCAATTTTATGCGTGACCCTGTATGTTATTAAAAACCACCTTTAAGCAAATTGCACTCATACACAGTAACCATTACAAATTCTTTCGTGTTGCCCTGTATATGAATTACAGCATTTATACACACAATATACTATGCATAAATATAGTGAAACATAAAAGCACGTAGCATAATTAAAAATGCATTTCCAGCAATCATCGCTATTCGGATACAATATAGTATCTGAAATATTTTGTGTGTCCCTGTAAATGCTATGGACTTCGTATTATACATTAAATAATTTATAGTAAACCTCAGCGATATATATAAATTTTATTATATATGAAATACTTTAACATAATTAAAATGACAATACCTCCTATACCATTATGAAACTGAATTCTTTTGTGTGGCCCTGTAAATGAATAACAACTATTCTTTGCACCGCATATTCTACAGAATGCATATTTTAGTGCACTTCATTAATGCATATCAATTTTATTATGTTTGAAAGCGTGTAACACCATTAAAAATCATTTGAACGATTTTTTCCCATAGGCCATAACAGAAAACTTTTGACTGTCCCTGTAAATGAACTAAACATACTAAAAACCTCATTTTAAATAGGGAACGTGCTATGGTAAACATGAATAACATCCAAAAAATTCAGGGCAATCCGAGTATATTTACGGGAGTTAGAGCGCGGACAGCCGAACAGACAAATCGACTGCATAAACACTTTTCAACTTTGTCGGAAATTGTTAAAAAAGGTTTGAAATAATTGATTTATTGCTTTCGAAGTGGCGAAAAGTTCACGAATTATTAGAAATATTATTAATTCATTTAAAAACAAATAAATTCTTGAAACAATTGATATTCAGACCCAACCCAGACACACCGCCCACTACCTAGCCCAATAAGAGAATGTACAATCAGTCACCAGAGGTAATTAGAGCCCATAGGTTCACTACACTCCTATGCCCTCCCTTTAATGAGATGAGTAATAAGAGATCGCTTGTTTGATCCTATGCATACACTGGGTCTGCTGGTCAGCCGACTGAAGCATGCATTACCAATACCTACCTGACATCTATCTCTAGCAAAAGCCAAAGCATCGTATTCGTTTCTCTAAACTCAGAGGATACCGTGCATGGGTCACCACGCATGGCAAACAGATGGGTGGTTTTAATTTGCATTGCGTATAAGTAGGTATAGACAAGTTGATATCGGCATATTGAGAATCGACCTCCCCTCTGAACCGGCAGGCAGCAGCATTGACAATCACCTGATCGAGTTCACGGCTGAAATTCCAGAATTAGTTAAACTCGATTCGAATATTAAAACGCAATCGGTCTGCGAAGTCATATCTTGGTAGAAAACACCTGAAAAGCCGATTTTAGCGGTTGACTCGTATGTTAACCATTGTGTTTTCCTGCTTCCAGTCCTCCTTGTTTTCATAATTTTGGGTGCAGGAAAACACAATGGTAAATCTACGAGTCAATCGCTAAAATCGGGTTTTCAGGTGTTTTCCACCAAGATAGAACTTGGCAGACCGACTGCGTTTTAATATGCGAATCGAGTTTTAACTAATCCTGGAATTTCAGCCGTGAAATCGATGAGGTGAATGTCTCTCTGCCGCCTCCCGTTCTGACAACGAGAGTGAAATAAAGAGGAAATAATAAACAAGAAAAGGGAAATCAAATAGGACAATATGAGAAAGATCACGAAACGGTTGAATACATGAAGCAAATAACTCTAGTAACACACGAAAGAGAAAAATCATTTTTTATCATATAGAAATAAATGTTAAAAAAATAGAAATACATAATTGAAAATTTATTGATCAAAATCTGACAAAAAATATTGATCAAAATTAGATATTTCTTATAAGTATTATATATTTTTTTGCAACAAAAGAACTTTTATCTCTCTGCAGGGCCTGGATAATGCACGGCCCTGCAAGCTTGAGGGTATGTGTTTCTAAATCTTGGCGACACTCAAATATATTTCATACATATCACATGATTATCATGTATCACATACTCAAATTAATGTGCAAAACAGTTTAAAATGTTATTATTACTTTCTGAGCACAAAGTACAAGATAATTATTGTAATTTGAACTTTAAACATTGGATTTTAAAATTATGCATTGTTTAAAGCACCTTATAGCACGACTATTACAATTAATATTTTTAATAAAATAAAATAAATATATTAATATTATCTATAATTAAATGCTTATATTGTACTTTCTTTCTCCAAAAGTCGTCTTCGTTTACTATAAATACAGAATATTTATTCACCAAATATGAAAATATTTCTATTGCAAATATCAATAATTGATATTCCGGATTAATTTGCTTGCATTTGCTTTAATAGTTTTCATTATAACGCTTAAATATTTCCTTTCGATGAAATTAGTTATTACCTTAATTTACCATCCACTTATATAAGCATAATTACGCTTAGCTAAAAACTCCTGAGTTAGAAAATGTACTTTTTCATTTCCAGCTACGAAAGGAAATGCTGTTTTGAAACGAGATTTTTCGATTCTAATGTGTAGAAAGGAAAAATTATAAATGCAATTAGACCTGTGAAATAACTAAGCTAATTGGTGTTACAACAAAGAGAACAGGATTGGGTTGGTAATTTAATGCGGAATATTTTACTATACAAATTAGATCCTTAGAGATAAATATGAAGTAAAGACAATTTTTTTTAATTTGTCACGTAATTTCTAAAAGGAATTCCAGACAAATAAAAAAGTATGTTTCCGAAGGACAAATGGAAAGTACAAAAAAGAAAATATGTTACTTCCTTTGAAATGGTGTTTGGTTTTAGCAATTTTTAAGACATACAATTAGCTTTTTTACATGCATTACACGTATTTTCTATAATACAAATATGCATAGTAAAGGAAATTAAATGGAAAAATAAATTATTGATTTTTATTAAAAATAACCTTTTATATCATCTCCATTTCGTAAATAATCTACATAACAAACCCAAAACGTATTCGTTAGTAACGCTGACGTCATTTTGACGGTAAGAACATTCGAACATTAAATTTCGTTTTTACTGCAAGTGTTTCATCTTTTAGACATTGCACAATTTTATTATTTACACCGTCGAACAGGAAAAAATATTCTTTCAAGTTCAGTTTGATTTTGTATCACTTCACAAATAATTTTTAAGAATGAATTTTTTTAAATATACCTGTACGGAGGTGTACTAAGAAAATTAAGCGGACTGTATTTCACTAACAAAAACAAAGTTTTATTTTTCAAAGATAGAAAAAAAATATGGCTAGTTGCCAATTTTGAATTTGAATTTTTTACAAAGTTGAGAGAATGGCTTGTTGCCATTTTGAGATTGTTTTTTCTTAAAAAAAATAACTACGCAATAAATACATGAACTAGGTTGCATAAAAAAGGGTTACAAGAATAGATGACAATTGGGACAGATGCGGGAGTGGTGTTCCGTCCCCAAGGGCGATGCTACAATGAGATTACAAGTACGGAACATCCCGCCCGGCGTTGAAATATTATATTTCAAAATACAAAATGCAACATGAATAATAAAGAGACATATAATAGTACAAATTATGAGAATCATATAAGCACTAATACATAAGAAAAGTAAATTAAAGTTCAGTTTTTTGACAAATTATCACTAATTGGTAAAACAATTTAGTTATAGGCCGTTTAAATATGCCTTTAGCGGTGCGTAATTCCGCAACCCTAGCCATTCCATCTGCACCTGGGAATACCTTTGTAATGCGACCTAGAGACCAGGTGCAAAGGGGGAGTTGGGAATCCTTAATCAAAACTAACATGCCTGGCAGAATTTTTGGCCTTTTAAATAGCCATTTATTTCTTTGTTGAAGATTATTTAAGTAATTATTCTGCCAGCGCCTCTAGATAACTTGAACAACTTTTTGAACTCTTTACCATCTATTTAGCAAATTTTCCTTTACTTCAAGCAAATTAGGTTCGGGAATTGAATTAAGCGGTTTTCCTATCAGAAAGTGGCCTGGGGTCAGAACTTGAAGATCATTTGCATCCGTAGATAATGGAGAAAGTGGTCGCGAATTTAGTATTGCTTCGATCTGAGTAATTACCGTTAGAAATACCTCTAGAGTAAGGCGAGTTGAGCCAACTACCCTTTTGAAATGGTATTTGAAGGCCTTAACTCCTGCCTCCCAAAGGCCACCAAAGTTGGGCGCTCTAGGAGGGGAAAATTTCCAATTAATGCCTTCTGAGGCCAAAAAAAATGAAAGTTCATTACTTATTACAAGTTTGTGCAAACGCTTCAATTCTGCTGAAGCCCCGACAAAATTAGTAGCAATGTCGCTAAAAATTACCGAACTTTTACCGCGACGCGAGAAGAATCTCTTTAACGTTGCTATTATAGCTTCAGACGTTAAGTCGGAGACAAATTCTAAATGTACGGCCTTAGTGACCATACACACAAATATAACGACGTAGATTTTTTGAAAAATGCCCTTTCTTTGGCCCTTATATTTTATTTCGAAGGGACCACAAAGATCTAAACCTACATTTAAAAATGGGGAGTTAGGTACTATTCTTTCGGGAGGAAGATCCCCCATCATTTGGTTAGCTAGTATGGGCTTAAATTTAAAGCATCGTACACATTCATGTACAACCTTACGCGCAATATTCCTGCCGCCAAGTGGCCAATATTTTTGACGCACAGTATTCAACAGAGATTGAGGTCCGACATGAAAATTTCTCTTGTGATAAGATTTAAATATCAATTTAGTTATGCGGCAGTTTGCTGATAAAACCATTGGGTGTTTGTGATCGAAGTTTAAATTCGATTTCTTGAGTCTACCTCCTAACCCTTAAAATGTTGTTATTATCTAAGAATGGACTCAAGAATTTTAACTTACTTGAGCTATCTACTATATTTCCCTTTTTCAGAGCAGAAATTTCACTAGAGAAATAGCTTACCTGCGCAATTTTAATAATGCACATTTCTGCTCTCTCCAGCTCTTCAATTGACAAGAGGCCTGTTGTAATTCCTTGTCTTTTACAAGCTGAAGAAAACCTATAAATATAAGCTACTACTCTAATTAATTTCTGAAAATCATTGGTAAGACTAATTCATCAAAAAAATCATTAGAATTAATATACAGGGTTATATTGCGCACAGTCTTAAGTTCTTGGGAATAATATTCATTTTCAAAGTTAATGTTTGGAAAAGTTTCTGTTAAAAGTTATTAAGAACACTAAGTGGAGGACCTCTCCACCACAGCTCACTGGAGGCAAGGTTTCTCACATCCAGTCCTCTACTTGTTAAATCAGCAGGGTTGTGTTGAGAAGGGATATGAAACCAATGAAAGTTCTTTTAAAGCTCTTTGATTTGCATAACGCGATTGCCTACAAATGTCTTTAATAGATTTGGAGAAGTTTCTATGCAGGATAACGCTATAGTTGAATCTGAAAACAATCGAACATCATCGATCTGAAACTTTAAACAGTCTAAGACCTTGCAGGTTAGTTTAGCTAGAAGCAAACACGCAGATAATTTCAGACGAGGCACAGTCATTACCTTTGTTGGTGCTACACGACTTTTGCTGCAGAGAAGATGAGTAACAGTTTCACTAGAGTTAGACGTTTGAACGTACAAGACTGCACCGTAAGCCTTTGATGAAGCGTCTGAGGATCCATTCAATGCCACTGAATTGACGTGCTCCGTTGTAATGCACCTTGGTACCTGAATAGATTCTAAATGTGGTAAAGAAGCCAGGAAATTTTCCCATTGTTTGGAGATATGCGTAGGTAAAGCTTCATTTCACTCTAATTTAAGTAGCCACAATTGTTGCATAAATATTTTTGCCTTGGTAATTACTGGCCCTAGGAGGCCAAGAGGATCATAAATTCGAGCAATTTGCGAAAGGACTGTTCTTTTTGTAAAATTGTTGACAGCGCTGATGTTGACCTTGTATGTAAATGCATCACTGGTACTGTTCCATATTATCCCCAGCGTTTTAACTGTTATTTGTACGGAATTCCTATCAAAGGGAAATAATTAATTGTCACTATATTGAGCTATATTAGTGCACCACTTGTGTAGTTGCATGCCCCCTCTTAAGAGAAGTTGGAATAATTCACCTTTAACTAAATTAAATTCCTTTAAGTTGGATGATCCCGATAGGCAATCATCCATATAAAAATCTTGCAAGAGAATTTTTGAAGCTAAGGGAAAATCTTGCTGTTCATCCAAGGCGAGTTATTGTAACACTTTAGTCGCTAAAAATGGGGCGCATGCTGTCCCATATGTAACCGTAGAAAGTTGAAAAGTTTGTATGGGAGAAGCCTTGTTTTCCTTCCACAGAATTTTCAAAAATTCATATTGAGAGGGATTTATTTCTATCATTCTAAACATCTGCTTGATGTCTGTAGTGAATGCGTAAATATGTTTCCTAAATCTTATTAAAATAGAAAAGAGATCGTCTTGCAGCACTCCACCCTTACATAATAAATCATTAAGGGAATTTCCATTCGTTGTTTTGGAACTAGCGTCGAAAACAACGCGCAGTTTCGTTGTGGCTCTCGACGGTCTTAAAACTCCGTGATGGGGAATGTAATATCCTTGATCGAAATCATTAGCTTCTGTTATTTCATGCATATGATTCAGCTGCTTGTATTCGTTAAGAAATTCTGTGTATAAATTTCTCATTGTGGGTTCGCGATCTAGACGTTGCCAAAGATAGTTTAATCTTTTTGATGCAATGCGTTTGGAACTGCCTAAATAGGTTTCAGAGAGTTCTGGTTTGAAAGGCATTTCTACAACAAATTTGCCACTAGAATTTCTGAAATATGTCTTATCAAAATGATCATTACAATAAGCCAATTCTGCACTTATACAGGATTGCATGTCATTTACTTCCTCAATCTCCCAAAAACTCTTTAGTGTATTGTTTAAATTTTCTAAATTTTTTGTTAGGAAGCAATATCTTTCAATATTGTTTATTTCAGTATCGAAAATGATTCCTGAAACAAGATAACCGAAAATGCTGGACTGCAACGTTAAATTATTGCCTAAATTTATTTTTTCCGGAAGGAGGAAATCAAAAAAATATTCAGCACCCAAAATTACTACGATTTTGTTGGGAATATAGAACTGTGAATCAGCTAAGTATATTTTAGATGGGATTAAATGTTGTATGTTTAATTTCCTTGCTGGCATAACATCTGTTATTTTTGGAATTAGTAATAATTCAACAGCTCGTTGAAATTCGCCAGATTTATTAGATAAACATTTCTTGACCTTTGACTTCAGACATATGAGAGAATTATTTATCCCGCTAATCGGAATGTTTATTGATTCCTTTTTCAATCCCAGTGATTTAACTGCATCGAAACTGATAAAATTACTTTCCGAGGCTGAATCTAAAATCACTGTGAATGGACGATTTATGCCATTATTATCTTTCAAATAAATTATGGCTGTATTTATAAAGACTGATTTACTGCCGTGCAAAAAATATGAATGGATTGCAGTTTCGTTTTGCGCCTCTGAAAGAGGATTTCTATTCATTGATTCTTCCGATAATGGATTGTTTATTGTTTGTTGAAAGTCAATTTTAGTGTCTGGTGATGAGTAATTATGGAGTAAGGTGTGCTGTTTCGATTTGCAAGCAAAACAAGTGGTTTTTGCATTACATTTGCTAAATAAATGCCATCCCAAACAATTAAAGCAAAGTTTGTTTTTCTTAACGATACTTATTCGATCAATTAACTTCATGTTTTTATATTTATCACAGTGATAAAGTGGGTGAGCTTCGGTTTTACATACAATACACAATTTATTTAGCGGTTTATTCGTTTTAACGAATAATGCTTTATTAGTGGATTTTGTAGCGATGCTAGAATTAATGCTGCTTAAAATTTGATGTCTACATTCCAAAAATTCTAAAAATTGGTCGAAATTGGGAACTTCATTGTCCTTTGATGTTAACTCGTATTATTTCCAAAATTCGCGGTAAAGCTTATCTAGTACAATATTTAGCAAAATTGCGTTTCAAAATGTGTCCCTTTCAAAATTTAAGACTTTTAGAGCCCTTAAATTCTTCTTTAAATTGTCTAATAAATTACTGAGATCTTTAGCCGATTCATGTTTCATTGAATATATATTCAAAATATTTTTTATATGACAGTCTACTATAATTCTTTTGTTTTCATATCTTTGTTCTAATGCGTTGAAGAGGGAAGTGAAAGTACCATCAGCGGTTTGTAACGTTCTGGGCTCACCCGTTAACGCACCGCGGAGATAAAACAATTTTTCATTATCCTTTAAAGCGGGATTATCATTGATTATTTCTTTGAAAGTCGTTTTAAATACTGACCATTCTTCATACTTGCCACTGAAAGTTGGCAGAGGGATTTTAGGGAGCTTTAAGCTGCTTTCTTTCGTAATATCACTACTATTATTAGACAGTTTAAACTCAGAAATGTTAATTTTAGCATTTTTTTCTTCATACTGTTGGCCCCACCAGTGGCCGAGAGGTTCTGCTCTCGAAGCTGGTAGACGGGAGGTGCTGGGTTCGATCCCAATCGCGCCCGTCGGCCTAATCGTTCGGAGTTTTCGTGGTTTTCTTCGCACCTTGGTTCTCCAAGCGTTAATACGGGTTAGGTTCCCTTAGAAAGACCTCTACGGAAGACACTCCCCCCCTTAGGGCCTATATCCCACGTGCAGATAATTGGCCGACATAAATACAACCAACCAACCTTCATACTGTTTATTAATAGAGGATTGTAAGCTTACTTCTAGTTTTTGAATATCTTCATCCGTCTGTGAAATCTGCTCTTCTACTTCACTGATCTTTTCTTCATCTACAATTTTGTATTATTCCTCTTTAATCAACTCAAATTTGTTCTCGGTTTTTCGGAGCAGCTCTAGTTGAGCTTTTAGTTCTGAAACACAAAGAGTCTTGCCATCTGTAGCATTGAAAATCTTTGTGACTTGCGCCTTTATGTTTCCACGTCTTCTATTGAGCGCTGTTATGTCCGCGTCGGACATTTTTTTGTTTTGTTTAAATGTCTTGTTGACAATATAGTAAATTCTAATTACGCTGGTTTAGCCTCCGGGTCGCTAGGACCATTATGTACGGAGGTGTACTAAGAAAATTAAGCGGACTGTGTTTCCCTAACAAAAACAAAGTTTTATTTTTCAAAGATAGAAAAAGAATATGGCTAGTTGCCAATTTTGAATTTGAATTTTTTATAAAGTTGAGAGAATGGCTTGCTGCCATTTTGAGATTGTTTTTTCTTCAAAGAAAAAAAAAAAAACTACGCAATAAATACATGAACTAGGTTGAATAAAAAGGGTTACAAGAATAGATGCCAATTGGCACAGATGCGGGAGTGGTGTTCCGTCGCCAAGGGCGATGCTACAATGAGATTACAAGTACGGAACAATACCTTCTCTATTCCGTGCATCCCGATTACGAAAGATTATCCTGTTTGCACTTAAAACAATAATAAATAGTTCAATATTTGTTTCCGCCTAATATTCCACGACGAAATAAAACTTCCTCAATAAATAATAAAAATAAAACATTAATTTAACAGACATCTATTCTAGTTACACGCTTAAAACATTGAAATAATAAGAATAAAAAAGGCTGCTGTAAGTAGGGAAATCATTGACGATTTATTCGGCTACAAACTCCTGGCATGCAGCTAATACAAATGTATCGCTTATAGTAAATTTAAAAAAAGATGAATACATTATTGGTATTTTTTATATAAAAATGCTTTTTTTTTTGTTGCAACTGGGAAGTATAACCAAACATATTAAATAAACAGAGCTATTATTTTTTTTAAATAAAAAAAATTACTTATGTTCTACAACTCGGGAAGTCTGGCTTGCATCCAATAGTTTACTTTAAAATGAAAAATTATAATCTTAAGTATGCAAAAAAATTAATAAATAAATAAAAGTTTATTGATCAAAAGCACGAATAAAAAAAATACATATCAAAATTAGAAATTATTTTAAACAAAGCAATTTTAACTCATGAATCCGCTTTACTAGCTTTTTATAGCGTATAATGTATTAATAAAATAAGAATAGAGAAATTAGTTATGTAATTAATGTGAAAAGAACTGAACTAAATAAGTCGAAAAAAATCAGAGTTTTTAAAAATGCTTAAATTCAAGTTTAAATAAATCAAAGATATTATATGAATATTTTTTCTTGCTTTCACTCAAAACTCATTATTAAATGGTGTTTAAATTAATTTTGCTTAGGAAGCAACTTCCCAACATTTATTTTTTTTAAAAGTTCAGGTTTCCCTATTTATCCTATTTGAAATACATTGGAAACATACTTTTTTTCACTCTTTAAATTGTAGATTCATTGAAAAAAGTAATTATTACTACTATAAAAACGTGGATATTCATTAAAATGACTTTTTATATCTCTGATTAATTCATTTTATTATTCAGCATTCAGTGTTTAAGTTCTAATTTACAAATTGAGAAAATCAACTGTAAAAAGTATGAGGAGAAACAATGTTAACTCATGACAAAGAGGATTGCTGATCTGTTTAATTGAGTTGAAGGATTTATGCATACATGAATGGGTAACAGAAAATCGTATAAATGAAAGAACATATATTTCCAAAATCAAATCATTTAATTAAATTATTTGGTCAGTAAATATATAGTCCATTTAGAAAATTAAACTGGGGAAATTAGTTTTTAAAAAGCTTAATTTCAATTTTACATAATCAAAGTTTAATTTAGAAAAATTTCAGACACTTTTTATGTGCGATGCTATTCAAATTCTCTTTGCTTACAAAGTAACGTTTCAACAATCAAAGCTTTTTAACTTATTATTTTTCTTTCAAACTGCATAAGAAACTTTATACTTGAATGAATACTTTTAATAAACAGATTTTAATTCTAGAATTACTTAATTATTACTTTTATAACAACTTGGCTGTTCGTAGATTTTTTTTCTTCAAAGGCTAATAAGGCTTGTAAAAGCGCTAATTCACTTTTGAATCAGCATTCAATTATGTGTCATTTATTTTAAAACTAATTAAAGCAATTATGAATGAGTTGAAAAGAATGTTAAAAGTATGTTTAACTACAGTGAAGGACTTTTGAATAGATGTGATAGCAGAAAATCATATAAACGGAGGTACGACGGATTCACCAATTTTATATGTTATTAGCTACAAATATATATAAATTGCAAATATATATTTAATTTGCACAAACTAAATATACATTTAGTTTGTGCAAATTAACTAACTTGTCGTAACTAACAACAAGCTAACTAACTTAGTTTAACTAACTTAATCTTAACTAAGTCGTAACTAACTTAGCCAGATAAAGAGTAAAAAACAAAAACCTTAGTTTGTAAAAGCATAAATTTCTAAATGAAAAATAAAAAATGGAGTCTTTAACCGGGTGGATTTTTTATCCATTCACTCTAAAGGAACTTTTCAGAAGTCAAGATTTTTGAATGTCCTAAAAAAATTCTTTCAACTGCATTAGAATACTTTTTATTTGATGTATCCCTATAATTACCAGTTTTTAATTACAAATTCATCGGAACGATTAATATGAGTCCTTTTTATTAGCATCTGAGAGGTAATTAGCATCTTAATTTTGAAAATGATAAATTTTCAATTAAATAATAAATCTTTAACCTGGTTCATGTTTTATTTATTCACTCGAAAGCAACATTTGAGAAGTCAGATTTTTAGGTTGACATAAATAAATTTCTTTTAACTGCATTAGAATATATTGTATTGGGTGCATTAATTACAAATTCATTGAATAGCTTAATATAATAGTAAATGTACAGTCGTGGAAAAAAAAGTACGCACCCCTTACTAACCTGCAAAAAATTATCGTAGAAAAGAGTTACTAGTACAACTCGATTGGTAATAAAGTCTACTTTTAAATGATATATATAAAATTTTCCTAGGGGGCCATCAAAATACTCTACACCCATAAATTAGCCTAAAAACAAATTTTTATGCAATTCCTACGATACGTTTTCGAGAAATTAATTATTTTAAACCGAGCATATTTTAGGGGCTGTATCCAAATTGATGTTCAGTACTCGATTGTTGACCGAGAGAGCCCCCTGCTTGATCAAGACATCTTAAGCGCCGTTCAAGCAGTCATTGACAACGGCTAGATTACAGGATTAGTCCAGGCAATAGAGACCGTATAGGAACTCTACCTAGCAAAATTAATGGTAGTACTGGAAATCGGCTTTCTAGATGTTTTTTGGGTCGCTGAATCCGAATTTGCAACTTCCCACCAAAATTTTCCCCGGCAACCTCCCCAAATTTTGGTAAAAAGCTCCCAAAAAAGGTTTTTATTAAAAAAATCAAAAAGTATCTAGAAATTCAGAAATAGACAAAATTTCCAACAAATTAGATATATGACATTATGACTTAGGATGAAGGGGAAGGGAGGATCTGCCTCGGAACATGCGCGAAGTGCTGCCTAAACTAAGTTGCGCAATTCCACTTAACCGCTCACACGTTTTCATTCGCCCTCCCATCTCCCCTCCGAACTTTCTCTATAAGGTTTACTTTAAGATTTTTGGTTCGCTGAATCCGAATTTTTATCTTCCCCCCAAAATTTTCCCCCCGAAACCCCACCCCAAAATAGTTGTTTTTAACTTAAATTTCTTATTGTTTTAGGGGAAAAGCATTACGAAATTCAGAAACTAGGCAAAATTTGCAACAAATAGGATATATGACATTATGAATTAGGATGAGGGCTGTCTCTGAACATGCACTGCGGCGCTACGTGCACAAAGTTATGAAGTCCAGGCAATAGGGGATTTTACCTGGAAAAATTAATACTAGTTCTGGATTTCGTCTCACTTTATGTTTTTGGGGTCGCTGAATCCTAATTTGTAACTTCCCACCAAAATTTCACCCGGCAACCCCCCAAAAAATTGATTTTTTTTATAAAATTTGGTTTTTGAGAAAAGCGCGCGGGGAATGTTCCGAGGCAGCCCCCTCTCTCCCCGTTTATCCTACGTCATAATGTCATATATTCTATTTGTTGCAAATTTTGTCTAGTTTCTGAATTTCGTAATGCTTTTCCCCTAAAACAATAAGAAATTTTGGTTAAAAACAACTATTTGGGTTTTCGGAGGGGGGGGGAGAATTTTGGGGGTAAGTTAAAAACTCGGATTAAACGGCCTAAAAAACTTAAAGTAAACCTTATAGAGAAAGTTCGGAGGGAAGATGGGAGGTATAATGTAAATGTCTGAGTGGTTAAGTGGAATTGCGCAACTCAGTTTACGCAGCACTTCGCGCATGTTCCGAGGCAGATCCCCCCTTCCCCTTCATCCTAAGTCATAATGTCATATATCTAATTTGTTGGAAATTTTGTCTACTTTCTGAATTTCTAGATACTTTTTCTATAAAACAATAAAAAAATTATTTTTTTTAATAAAATCCTTTTTGGGGGGCTTTTTACCAAAATTTGGGAAGGTTGCCGGGTGAAATTTTGGTGGGAAGTTACAAATTTGGATTCAGCGACCCAAAAAACATCTAGATAGCCGATTTCCAGTACTACCATTAATTTTGCTAGGTAAAATTTCCTATTGCCTGGAGTAGATAGCATTAGAAATTTCAAAATATCTCACTTCTATCATAGACGGTCCCTGAAACCATCATTTTGTCGGTTTTTAAGCATAATTTGAAAACTACTTGGAAGAAAAATATGCAATTTTGGATTTCCATAAAGCAGGACTTAATAAATCTAAGTCCATCAAAAAAATTGTAGGTTGCAATTCATAATTTTTTCGAATATTAATTTCATAATTCATGTCATAAAATTATAAAAATTGCAAATTCAACATATTTATGTTTGGGTATTTTAGTATTATTGCTACACAAAAAAATTAGCACATTAGGAGTATAATTTCAGAAGATATTAATAAAAATATGAAAATGTAATTTAACATTAGAAGCACTAAATTTTGAATGTTTGTAATTCAAAAAGTTATCGTTCAAATGGCTTGAAATTTTGTGTCTAGACATAGTTTGAACCGAAGATTTGAAATATCTCGTTAAAATTGGGTATTGCCACTGAAAATAATGAAGTTTGGGTTCTTTTTAATGTGTAGAATATCCCCTAAGAAAATTTTATATACATCATTTAAAAGTAGACTTTTTTCCAATCATTCGGTACCAGTAACTTTCTTCTACGATAATTTGTTGAGGAGTTAGGAGAGGGGTGTTTACTTTTTTTCCACGACTGTATATCGAGAATTCTCGTCTCTATTTGTAATTCATTTTTTATTCAATATTCAGTTTCGTTCTATTTATTTGGAAACTTAGAAAAGTAATTAAAATATATATAGATAAGAAGAAACATTGATAAGATTTTATTGATTTATTTAACTTAATTGAAGAACATTTTCAATGTATCTGCTGACAGAAAATTTTATAAATGAGGGGTCATATGCAGGGTGTTTGAAAAAAGATGAAACAGCTTTTAACCCCTTGGGGACGAGCGACCGGTATACGTGCCGCTTAAGCTGCTCAGAATCCTTCATTATTCTCACCAATTATTTTTATCTGTAATGTTTACCTTATTTAATTAGAGCATTTTCGCGATTCAATTACAGTAGATTTTCTGTTTTGAAAAACCGGAGGCTAAAGATTAAAAATTAAGCAAAGGGTTTTCGTCGCGAATGTGTTAAGAGGTGGCAGAGCTCACTACAGAAAATTGTTTTTGTATAGAATTCAGGAGAACAATCCAGTCATTGAATGAAAAATTCAGTGTGGGGTGATCGTTCCAAACATAATCTAATTCATTTTTAATACTTTCAGTAATATTGAAAATATCGTAACGGTATTTTCAACACACATATTTTTATCTCTGTGAAATGTAATGACATCGTAAGAAGTTCTTGTAGCACACAGTAATTTGGCTTGTAAAACTGTATGTAGTACTGTCAAATACATTTCGAAACATAGAGAGTCTAGTTATTTTATGTTTGTACCTGTATTTTAATCACTTCCAGTGCGAAAGCATCCTTGTAATTCGCATAATAAATTTTCCACAGGTACCTATTAATTTTTAAATAATTAAGCAAAATAGAAATCTTGCATTCAATCTGAATTTTAAGCGCTAAAAAGTTTAATTCTTCAATCTTGTATGTTTTAATGTATAAAATTTTATGGCATTCTGGTATAAAAAAATCCCTACCGGCTCGGCCTACAGGCACAGGTAGATTTCGAAGTTAATGAGAGTTCATCCTATCAAAAACTTGTTAATACAAAAGTTATAACACCATTTGAAGTAAGCTTTATTTTCTTTAATTAATCATGTTTTTACAAGAACTAAAACCTGTACTAGCTCATATTAATTTGGCCCGCGCCGGAAGAATAAAACTATTGCGTAAACTTGTCTTTAGTTCTGATGAAAGTAGAGGTAATCGAAAAAATGTAAGGCAGTTTACGGGCTTTAATTTTAAAGCAGAGGGTACTAAATTTGGCAATAAAGTTTCTGAAACTACTACCGGATTTCCGTTAGCCCAACTCTTTTCAATGGCAAATTTATTATGCCTTGACATAACTGGTACCGTAGCTGAAAATTTCAAACGCATTATTGAACCACTGTCAGATCTAGAAAAATTTTAGTCCTCAATTTCGCCTCAAACTGACTATGAAACTGAAATTCACGAGGAAAGTGACTCTTGCAATACTTTAGGAACCAGTTCAACATCTAATTTTTCCACTGCTACTTTGCGACACACTGCCACGATTTATCCCCAGAACAACAACCGGTTGTCTCAAATACGCCAAGTGACATTCACTCAGCACCGTGTCAATCGATTTCCTTCACCGATTTCGAAAATTTAATTATACCTTTTCCTGGCAAGCCAGTCGAAAATATTTCACAATAGTTTGAAAGATTCGAAGGTTTAGCACTAACATTTCAAATTAATGATTTACAAAAATTTATTTTCGTTGAAAGAGCTCTGAAAGGTACCGCGTTACTGTTCGTCCGCTGTGAGCCTGCATTGACATGCTACACAGCATTAAAACAAGCTTTGATTCACGAATTCGCACCCATTTACTCCCCCGCACAAATTCACGAAATGTTAGATACACGTACCTGTAAATCCAATAAAAAAAAATGAGTGAATATTTTCTTGTTATGAAAGAAATTTCCTAACGAGCTAACATAGATCATGCATCACTCATGCATTATGTTATCACTGATATCCGAGATACTCTTAATAATAAAACTATTCTTCTTGACTGCCACACCCTCACTGAATTCAAATACAAACTCCAAATTTATCAACGCCCCACAAGTGGCTGAGAGGCTCTTCTCTCGAAGCTGGTAGACGGGAGGTGATGGGTTCGAACCTAATCGCGCCCGTCGGTCTAACCATTGGGAGTTTTCGTGGTTTTCTTCGGACCATGGGAAACCTTGCGTAAATACGGGTTAGGTCCCCTTAGAAAGAGCCCCACCGAGGGCACTTCCCCTAGGGCCTATATCCCTCGTGCAGATAACCGGCCGTCATAAATAACACCGTCACCAAATTCATCAACAAATTTGCGATCAAAGTCCATCGCCAGTCACAGCCACTGCCTACACATATTGTTAATAAACAATTAGAGACTGAAAAAGCGCCGAAAATGATCTGTTACGATTGTAGAGAATTAGGGCACCTTGCAAAAAACTTTTTACATAAAAATGAAAGAGTCAAGTGCTTTGAGTGAAACCGTTTCGGGCACAAGAGTAACCAATACGTTCAGACCACCCATTATAAAGTACCAAACCCAAACACCTCCCCCTGAAATTCGCATATTACAATTAGACAAACTGCGTCAAAACATGACAAATTAGTAAAAATTTCAGACTGAGCAATAGACAGGTTGATAAGTACTGGCAGTAAATTATTGCCATAAGAAAGTACTTGTACGAACTACTCAGTTCCCCCTTCCTAAACAAAATAAACTTACAACTTGCAGGATTTGGCAGAGGCAATATAACACAAATAGGATCGTTTAGAACAGCTATCCATATAGATAACGCGTATACCACCACAGCATATGTCATAGAATTTTCTTGCATGAGTACTCCTCTTATCGTCGGAAGAGATATAATTTCACAGGGCACATACACATGTTATCAGAACGGAATTTCACTCCAAAAATCATTTCCGGCCGAAATATCTATCAACTGTATCACCGTTTGTGGTGGTGTAGGCGCCACGGAGTTAGACCGCAGACAAGGCAGCTTTATGTCGAAAAACACATTTTTGAATACCACTAAATCAGTGCCTTCTCAAAAGCAACACTCTACTGATTATCTTCGCTACTACACGCCTATACAAAAGATGGTGGCTGTCCACAATTTCCTAGTTCCTGTACTGTGCTTTTTCTTTATCATGTCGCTTTCCTCAATGGAATCACCTAAATGTTTTAATGGTATAACAACTGTCTCCCATTTCCTTGAAGCATATTTCCTATTGTTTATAATGGCATACTTTACATCCCACCTGTTTCAGCTTCTACTAAACCTGGAAAACAACAGAACGACAGCTGAAGTAGAAGAAAGCACATCGAAAGCATTGTAAACATAAAATATAACTTCGAAAAAAAAGATGAAAGCGTGTTTCTTTTTGTTGTTGTTGTTGTTGTTGTTGTTGTTGTTGTTTTTTCTCGCCGTGTGCTTCTGTTGTGTAAAATAAGTATCCGGTCTGCGAAACAGTAATTTTTTTTCGTTTCGCCTTATTTTTAGTGTTAATTTTCTTCAAGTTATGTCCAATATCTAGCCATTATAGTGACTCCTTATAATATGCGTATACATATACATTTTTTAATATCACAACTTAACCATGAAGGGATCCAAGTGATTTTTTTATTGTTGAAGACCCTTTCAAGATTACATTCTGTGTATTCTCTCTGTCTCCAAAGTATCAGAGACAGAAAGGATTTCACAGTAAGACTTCTTTTTTCTTCCCCCTTTTTATCTCTATTCCGTGATTCATATTCGCTCCAATCTGATACATAAGTCACTGATGTGAATTACCGTGACTATGCCAATTTATCAATGAACCAATAAGTCACCCGACGTAAAGGGAATGGCAAACTTTGTTTTTTTCATATTATTAATGTTTGCAGCGAACTGAATGGAACAAACTATTTTTTTTTTTTCAAGTATGATTTAGCAGACATCGCTTTTTTTCCTGTGTGTCAAGAACTGAGCTTTCAATAAATAACTGACTTTGATTATCGGACTCTGGTGTCAATTACGAACAGTATAATCGAGACATTTTTTTTATATATATAAACAACCCTCAGCAATAAAAATCTAGTGGAGAAAGTGTTTTGTTTCTGTTGTTGCTCCATCAACATGGTTATGAAATATGCGAGGACCTATTTCCTCTGAAATCAAGATCACTGACGAATTTTCTGAGATTTTTTTTCTCTTTTCTTTTTTTTTTTTTTTTTTTTTTTTTTTACAGATTCATTCAAGATACTTGTGTACAGTTTATTTTATTTAAATATTTTTCTGTTTAATGTTTCAACTACATTGATATCTATTATTCTTATTATTAGACATTTGTATAATTTGACAGTTTTTCCTATATTTTTAAATGTTTTATTCAAATGATTGTTTAAAATATTTGTTATGTAACCCCCCCCCCCCTTCCACAACAGCTGCACTTAAAAAAAAATTCTTACAGGAGATAATAACTGGCTGCTAAACTATTTAAGGAGAAGAAAAAAAATATTTTTTTTTTGCTCAGAGTATTTTTATCTTTCTCCCACTAAGATTTAAAGACGTGAATTTCTACCTATAGGCAGGTCTTCTTAAAGACGAAAGACGATGACACACAACGACGTTTATTAACCCACGGAACGGTATGTTATTTCTTTCTCCCAGCTTATTTTGTCTCCAAAAAATAACGTTACCTTGCAGAAGCTAGCAATAAACAAAGCAGACAAAGCAGATGTATCATTGTACAATTAAATGCTCTATAGCAATTTTTTTAATTTCTAAGCATCGCACATTTTCAATGTTTATACCGTCGTATTGGGGAAAAAAAGTACTTTTTAATGCAATTTGTTTGAAAACTGTATCTCCATTTATTTTTGAAATATTAATTTTTTTGTAGTTTTTAGCACCATTTGTTTAATTTTGGCAACTCAAGTTCTCCATTTTTTTTAGAAAGTAAAGGGAAAATAGTGGAAAAATAGCAATTATATCTTTTTGTTGCCATTTTCTCATAACAACCGAAAGAAAATGTAATTAAAATACGTGCTATTTTGAAAAAAATATAAACGAATAATTTCTACGAATAATAAAACATGGAGCTTTTATAAACTATATTTAATTTTAAGTATCTGTAGACCATTTCAGTGTGACGTCAGTCTTGACGTTTTGGTTGGAAACTGACTCCAAACAAACGGTTGCTATGCGTCATTTCTTTTTAAATATAAATCGTGGTAAATGTTACTAGTACATATCAAGTATTAAAACACTTAGATGTGAGATATAGATATAAGATATAGTTGCAACACACAAACAAAATAGAAAATACAACATAACAACCGTTTGTTTGGAGTCAGTTTCCAACGTCATGACTGTTTGTTTGTTTGTTTTATTGGACACATACATCAGACTTGTGTGCTTGACAACAAGGCCCGCTTATAAGTCATCGTCGATATACAGGGACGAGATAGCACAATGAAATTTACAACACAGAGAATTTTTACATCCTGAAGCTCCACAAATAGTGTGCAATGGAGCCAGAGGGAGTCGAACCCGACAAGCCTCCTACGCTCTAAAGCGATTTTCAGCGTGGTGTCTTAACCATGCGGCCGCGGAGGCCCCACGTTATGACTGAAATCGTCTATATTAATGTTACAAACAAATGAATGCCTACGAATCATTAGATAGCTGTTTTTTTGTCCAGTTTCTTAAATGACGGCATCTTTTTCTGCATTTGTGTATTATTTTGAGATAGTGACATCCTATGCATGCTTTACTGTAGATGTTTAAGAGTGGATCGTAAATGTGGAATTCTTAAGCGGATGCGAATGACGCCATTTTACATAAAATAAAAGTGTGTGCTTTAAGTCTTAAAATTGAAATATGTTTTGTACTATTTATATATATATATGCTTTTTTTCATCGGGGGCGACACTAAATTCTGAAAAAGCAGAATTCCTGTTTTCTAGTTTTTATTATTTTTTTCTCACTTTTTCTCAGACTTTTTTTCTCTTCATGTAGTGTCACAGTGCAGCTCAGACTATACATTCATAACAGAAAAGTTTAAATTTAAATTTTTTCTCCCTTTTGGCTTTTAAAATTTTCTTTTATCGATATATTTTTTTTTCTTTAGCTTTAAGAATTTAATGAAAGTTTTCCTATAGTTTCGTTTTACTATTAGCCCCCGGTACGGTATGCTATTTCTTTCTCCCAGCTTATTTTGTGTCGCCTTCAATAAATAAAGTTACCTTACAGAAGCCCGCCGTAAAACAAAGCAGTTCGATTAAATACTCTATAGCATTTTTTTTAAATTCTAAGTATCGCACATTTTCAATTTTTATACTGTCGTATTGGAAAAAAAAGTACTTTTAAATGCAATTTGTTTGAAAACTGCATCTCTATTTATTTTTGAAATATTAATTTTTTTGTGGCCTTTGGAGCCATTTGATTAATATTGACAACGGAAGTACTCCATTTCTGTAGAAAGTAAAGGAAAAATAGTTGTAAAATATTAATTATATATTTTTGTAGCCATTTTTTCATAAGAACCGAAAGAAAATGTAATTAAAATACGTGTTATTTTGAAAAAATATAAACGAATGATTTCTGTTAAAACATGGAGCTATTATAAACTATATTTAATTTTAAGTATCTACTTTCTTTAATGACGGCATCTGTTTACTGCATTTGTGTATTATTTCGCGATAGTGACATCCTATGCCTACTTTACTATAGATGTTTAAAAGGGGATCGTAAATGTGGAATTCTTAAGCGGATGCGAATGGCGTCATTTTACATAAAATAAAAGCGTGTGCTGTAAGTCTTAAAATTGAAATATGTTTTGTACTATTTATGTATACTTTTTTTTTTCATCGGGGGCAATACTAAATTTTGAAAAAGCAGAATTCCTGTTTTCTAGTATATTTTTTTTTATCTTGCCCTCTTCTTGCTACTTTTGGCCATACGCGTGCGGGGGCACACATATGTCGGATGTGCCGAGTGTGAATAGAGTCATGGTTGGAGATTCCCATGACTTGCACTTAGAAACAAGATGCGATCAGCGAGTTCCCATGAGAAAGCTCTGACGTAAGATACCCAACCCAAAAAGAATTTGCTGATGCATAGTTTTGAGCAAATCTGGCATGGGAACAGAATGTTAAAATTCACGGCAGAGTTCCATTTCGCGTTGGCCTAGACAGACGGTCCAGCCAAGCTCTCATATCTCCGACATATTAATGGCTGTTAGATTTCAACAGAAGTCCCTTTCCCCCCCTAAAACTTGTATATAAATTGAGTGTGTCCTGTAAATAGAAATTATTCATTATTGCAGATAATAAAAGCGTGTTATCTCTGCACAATCGCGTCATTAATTAGCAGTACTTATTACCTAAGGTAATTATATATACATATGTATATATGTTAACCTATTATTAGAGGAAGTTTGAGTGTAACGGAATATCGTTTACATTTTTATTTGTAAGTTAACATAAAAAAAACTGCGATACATTAAAAAATAGTAGAGAAATAACTTTGACTATTTCTTAACACATTTTAATGCGTTTAAAAGGAAAAAAAATATATAGCAATATTTAGCTTTAAAAAGAAAGTTAAACTTTTCGAGTAATAGCAATCAGTCGGGTAATATGGGATAGGATTATAAGGAATATTAAAATTACAAGAAAAACCACTATTTACAAGAATAACCAAAATTATTTAATAAGAAAACATTAGTACATCATCTATAAATCATCAGTTTCTTTGAAAAATTGTCTATTGTTTTGGCCCCATCGCAGCCCACATGAGCCCACATCAGGCATTATATCCGCTCGTTCCCTCTTCCATCCTCTAATTATTTTCAAATGCAAAACAGACACACTGCATCTTCATCTGGTAACAAGTCCGTCTCAAGAGGACAACTGACTAACGCAGAAATAAACATAACTGTTCAACTTTACACTAAACATGGTTACATTACTGACAATGAGATTTTAAATACGAATTTTATAAAATTTACCTGCAAAACTGTCGAATAAGATTTTATTTCACCGCGTCCTCTCCAACAACAAGTAACCCAAACAGAACAGAGCACAGTGCTTCATGGGAGTACTAGGAAGTCGTTTTGGCAGTTTTGGCAGTTTTACGTTTTTGGGAGTTTCACAACCGTATACACCAGATACTGAAATATTCCATATTGGCCGATCATTCCAAAGTACCCAGACTTCTTGTATATGTTACAAAAGAAATCGTAATACATGTAATTACATCTAGGAAAAAATATTTTAATGACATAACTGTAAATTTTGTAAGAATATTTCAGAAATTTTCAGGCGACTTGAAATTCGTTTGTTAATTGCCGGATTAATAAATAACTGTAACAACATGCTATTAAATTAAATTGAATTCTTTATATAAAGAATTTTGCAAAATATTCATTCTATTAATATTTTATGTTTCTAATTATATTTTTTAGACATAAATATAAATTAGGCGCGTCAGTTCTTGTATAAACTTTTGCCATGCAATAACCCGTAATTAAGTTATTCGGCTAAGATAGCTTATTAAGTAAGCTTAGATTGATAAGCTAATCGCTTTTCTGATAAAAAATAAACCAAATCAAAATAAAATAATAATAAACGTTTTTTAAAGAGTTAAACATTTTGTAATGGTTTATTACACAATAAAATTATTATTCATTGTTAATATTAACATATTATCAAATTGAAAAAAAATTATTTAAAAAAATTTCCAGTGAAAATTTTCAAACTTACATTACTAAGATTATTTTTGCCGCAAACGTTGATTAAATTATCTTTTAACAACATTTGCTGAAGAAATTCTGAATAATTTTCATAAATACCTTCCCTTTTACCTTTTCTTTAAGAATAGAATGCCTTATTGAGTTACTAAAATATATTCATTGACAAAGACATTAAAGATGATTACATCTTTCAACAAATAAAGACTTTTTGATAATAGAATTTGAACTATTTCATAACCTGCTAATTAATAAAAAGTACGATGTTTATAGAAAGTAATTAAATCAGTTTCGATTTATGAAAACTGTTTTATTATCAAAGTAATCGAGTCAACTTCTGTCAATGAAAGTTATATTGTTTAGAAAGAATGGTGATTCAGAATTCTTCCCGTTTTTATCTGCGTAAATTTTAATAACTGTGTATCATATACTTATTAAAGTTTTGATTGAAAATATCATCCCGTTCTTAAAATACATCGGAAAAAACTTTAACAACCATATAATAAAATAATAATAAAAATTTCTTAAATAGATAAACATTTTCTAATGGTTTAGTGCTCAGTAAAAATATTTATTCATTATAATCTCTTAAACTTTTGTCGATATTAACGGATTATTAAATCTAAAAACATTATTTTAAATATATTACACGAGGGAATTTTGTAACTTACATTAGTAAAATTATTTTTGTCGCAAGCGTTGATTGGATTATCTTTTAACAACTTTTCAGAAGCATTTGCTACAGAAATACTGACTAATTTTGAGGAATATTTTCCTTTTATCCTTGATGTAAGAATAGAATACCTTATTGAGTTATTAAAATATATTCATTGACAAATATATTAAAGATAATGACATCCTTCAACAAATAAAAGACTTTTGGGAATAGAATATGGACTATTTTCACAATCTACTAGTTAATAACAAGTATGATTATTAAAAAGCAGAAAACCAACGTTTAAAGCAGCACCAATTTTTTGAATTTGTGTATAAAGTCCCATGGTGGACATAGAATAAAAAAATCATTCTGTGCTATTTAATGTTAAATATACAACACGTGCATGGCGACAAAAAAATTCAAAACAAATTATTAATATTTTTTAACAATTTTTTTTTTTAAACGTTACACTGCGGCGCGTCACCCGTACATTCAGGCTGAGACGCCGCGCTTGTAATAAGAACAGAATGAAGTTATAAATAAAAATATTCAAAGAAATATTCATATCTGGACTATAATTATGGATGTAATAACAAAATGAAACCAAATGAGTACAATGAAACGTATTATTAGATTCAAATTAATAATTGTTGCCTACTTTTACTATTAAAATTATCGACTTATTTCCTTTTACATTAAATTTTAATTGTTATTTCAGCAACAACGTAACATCAATGTATTAGAAAGGGAAAAGAAAAAAAAGCAAAATTGTCTTTACATAATTTTTTTGTTAAGCCTTTCGGGACCGCTAGCTTTTACACAAAATTTACTCGGTTGGTACCACTTTTTTTAAAGAAATTACCTTTACTTAAATAATCATGAAAATGCTCTAATTAAAGAAAGAAAATATTACTTTTCTTTTTTACTGGTGCCGGAAACAAATTGTATAAGCACTTTATGAAGGTGCTTATATGCACCTATCGTCCCGAATGTGTTAAGAGATCGACTTCAATCTACAGAAAGAGTGTCGAAAAAGTACAGTCTTTATGTAACTACATTTAAACACATGATGTAACGAAGTCAATTGCACTTCCTCTTTTTTGGAGTAGTTTGCAAAGAACGTCTGCGTTACGAGTAATTCAATTTTTCATTATTGTCATCTTGACTTGCCTCTTTCTTGCCCTTCTTACTTTTTAATTTCCACCTTTTCTCTTTTGGTTTTAGTAAACTTGATAACATGCCTAACATGGTTAGTCTGCGCAAAAAGAAAAGGAAAGTTAATAACACTTAATCATCCCGTACAAAAGAAACTGCGGCATATATACCGGAATAGCAGTGCAGCATGTATCCCATTTTGCATGGTGCAGACGTCGGCCATCACAGTTACCTGCCATCGCTGAGGGGAATGGCGTAATCATACACACAGTACTCTATACAAACGCTACACTTAGTTTTGACATCCAAATCATGCATGCATTTAGTAATTAGTGTATGAAAAGTATTTAAACACAACGTGTTTAAAAGTTTGGACAGTGAAAACATGCACTTAAGTAAAATTAAGGATTGTACTTCTACAAGTAAACATCGAAATGGGATTCACATTATACACTGGTTAAAATAACCTCATTGCGCACCTATACTGTACGTTTGCTGACCATCTATCGATAATTCCAAGAAATAGAAGGGGTGCGGCATCTATCCCGTATGCGGCGACTCTCCCGGAGTTACCCTATTTGCAATAATTTTTATGGGGTATTAATCTTTTTCTCAAACAACAATATCACTCTTTAGGATTTTATATATTCATACATGGCAAATAAATTTTTTTATGTTCTGGTACAAAAGAGTAAATTCAATGAATTTATTCATGCAAGCGTAAAAAAAATAATATTAATTTTAATGTTGATCTTAATGCCGTTAATTTATCACATTTGTACCACATCTGTATAACATTCGTACCACATTTGTATCGTATTTGAGGCACTTTTTTTCTCACTGATTTTTGGAAGCATTTCCAATATTTTTTAAGGTGTATTAATCTTTCTCAAAGAGCAATATCACTCTTTAGGATTCTATCAATTTATACATGAGAAATATTTTTTTTTTCTAGTTCAAAAGAGTGAATTCAATGAATTTATACATGCATGCGTAATAAAATAATATTAAATTCAATGTTAATCTTAATGCCGTTAATTTATCACATGTGTACCACATTTGTATCACATTTGAGGCACTTTTTTTCACTAATTTTTGGAAGCACTTCCGATATTTTTTTATGGTGTATTAATCTTTTCCTCAAACAGCGATATCACTCTTTAGGATTCAATCAATTTATACATGACAAATAATTTTTTTTTTTTTTTCTGGTTCAAAAGAGTTAATTCAATGTATTTATACGTGCAAGCGTAACAAAATAATATTAATTTCAAAGTTAATCTTAATCCCGTTAATTTATCACATTTCTCTCTAAAACACGTTTGTTGAACATGAAAATGTTTAGTTGCAAATTAATGACATCCGAAAAACTTCTATTCCGGATTGAGAAAACTGCTAAATACACTATAACGAGTACTCGAAAAAAATTTCATAAAATAAGAGAAAAAGAAACATGTTTTTTATAAATGCTTCTTTAAATATCAGAGATATTTTGATTTTCAAATTTTCTAAAGATAAAGAACCTTTTTTTTTTTTTTCGGAATCGTGAGTATCACGGATAAAGATATTTTGTACTTTCATCACTGTTTATATAACATTTTTCTAGATTAGAAAACATCACTCTTTTTTTACAGTACTAAAATGTGTAATGTACTTAAGAACGTTTTGATAATAAACATTTCTATAGAAAACAATAAAAACCCTTATCTGTAAAACACTACAGCGTCTGTCCAGGAAGTAATGAGACTGAATTTTTTCCGTCAACCAGAAGGCAAAAAAAGCGGAGTTTAGTGGCGGTACGTGCGATGGGGACTGTCAGATACAGAGTGTAGCACGAATCACTCTTGCACCAGGCACATGTTTGAAAGTGACGTTCGGTTTTCAGAATGCAGCGGAGTATCGAGCAGCAATACGCCATAAAGTTTTCTGTAAAACTAAACAAATCGGCAACTGAAACGCTTGCTATGTTACAAGAAGCCTGCGGGAAGGATTCTTTGTCCAAAGCTTAAGTCTTTAGTTGGTACAAAGACTTCAAAGATGGAAGAGAGGGCGTCGATGATGAACAATGCGTGGGGCGACCATCTACTTCTCAAAGTTCAGACAATTTGGCTAAAATTAAAGCGCTTTTGGACTCTGATCATCGGATGAGCATCCGAATGATTTCGGAGATGTTGGAACTTACAAAATAGATTGCGCATCAAATCGTCACGGAGGAACTTCAAATGAGGAAAATTTGTGCCAAGTTGGTTCCAACATATCCTTCGAAGTGACTCAGTTCCTAGCAAAATACAGTGTCGTAACAGTGCTCCAACCATCGTACAGCCTCGATCTGTCACCGTCGGACTTTTTTATATTCCCTCAGTTAAAATCCAGCTTAAAAGATCGTCGTTTTGACAATTTGGTGAACTTGCAGAAAAACGTAACGCGCGTTCTGAACAGAACCAGTTGAAGACTTCCGGGCGGTCATAAATTGGTGGCAGAATATTGGCAACGGTGTATTAATGCAGGAGGAGGCTAATTTGAGTAAAATTAAGTGTCTGTAAAATTATCATCAAATACATGAATTTTATGGAATCAGTCTTGTTACTTACTGGACAGACCCTGTATTTCATCTCGACGTTTTGGTGAATTTGTGTATATTTTTACGTACATTGTGTATTAATAAGAATACACCTTCATTTATTCGCAAACCGTTTACGATAAAATTACACCAAAGGTGCCATTAAACTCGAAATAATGTCTTCTTTCAGAATATGAAGGGAATTTTTAAAATAGAGGTATTCTACATATTAAAAATTGTACCAACATCAATTTTTTTTTTAAGTAACACCCACTTTTGGCACTGTGATTTCATTAAATCAAATCCCGAAAAAGTACATACTTTATGTATTTTTGTTTAATCATCATAGAATTAGAAGAAGTGAAAATTTCAGGATATTAAAGCTAAATTAACGTTTGGATGAGTGGTGATTCCACTCTTCTTTGAATAAAATAATAAGAAAATTATTTTACATGTAAGTAATTCATTACATGACTAATTTTACGTCATAGTATTTCGAAAATTTGAATTTTGTAATAAATTTTTCATAGAAAATAGAGTTTTAACGCTGATTACATTTTACATATCTATTCAGATATTAGATAAAAACAATGTCACCATCAATTTTTCTGCAGAAATTTATTTGGTACTTAGGTATTATCAGTGCCAGGAAGATACCTGTACCAACTGTGGAGCCGATA
Organism: Maratus speciosus; assembly: GCA_963932465.1. Taxonomy (NCBI): domain Eukaryota; kingdom Metazoa; phylum Arthropoda; class Arachnida; order Araneae; family Salticidae; genus Maratus; species Maratus speciosus. The sequence goes on from OZ010789.1 coordinate 145,865,898, forward strand.
ATACTAATTACACTAGCCTGTAACATTTGAATTGTGTGATGTTTTTTAGCTTTTGATAGTTGATTCTTATGCATTTTTTTAGCGCTGAAACCGAAAATGACCTTCATTTTCTTCCATCACGTCAGGATTTTTCGCAAATCGTAAATTTCAAAGTCAAAAAGTCAAAAACTAGCGAAAATCTTATACTAAAAAATAGATGTGATGGTTGTGTTTCTTAACTTTTGATAATTGATTTTTATGTATTTTTAATGCTGAATCCGAAAATGGCCTTCGTTTTTAACCATAACGTCAAGCTTTTTTCGCAAATCGTAAATTTCAAAGTCAAAAAGTTAAAAAATAACGAAAATCTGATACTATAAAATAGATGTGATGATTGTGTTTCTGAACTTTTGATAATTGATCTTTATGTATTTTTTAGCGCTGAATCCGAAAAAGACCTTCAATTTAAACCATGACGTCGGGAGTTCTCGCAAATCATAAATTTTAAATTAAAAAGTAAAAACATAGCAAATAACTGTTAAAGCTATTTGCCAAAGCTGTTTGTCAAAGCCTTGCCAAAAGAAGGCAAATGTTTTAAATACATCTGAAACGATTTTTAAGCCTTATCAACAGCAAAATAAAAGAGGATGTCTTTATCGATACTGACATTAGAAAACTTCTCAAAAATAGTAATTTTGAGAAAAAATGGAAGTTGTGTAAAAAAGAAGTCTGGGGAGCATTTGAAGTAAGTTTCTGGGTAATAAGAAGGATTCAAACTTCAAATCAATCGTTAAGAACACAAGTACTTTTAATAATTTTTGCATGTGACAATATGCTTTGTCAGATTTCCGCTTATTTTTACTCTTTAACTTAGAAATTTACGATTTGCGAAAAATCCGGACGTGGTGGTTAAAAAATGGCATTTTGTTCATTTTCGAATTCAGAGCTAAAAAATACATATGAATCAATCACAAAATTTAAAAAACATAACCATCGCAGGCTTGTGTTAGAGTAACCGTTATTTTTTTTCTTTCTGCATTTCAACTGGCATAAGTTAATATTATATAGCAACCACATTAAAGGCATTTGCAGAAGTATTTATATACTATAATATATTATAGATATAGACATATTACAATATTCATAAAAGCTGTATTTCATGTGTATAGTAAATATCATACTATATTCATTCAAGCAAGCATAAACAAGATTCCACCGGAAATAAAACTGAAATATGTTTTGAACTCTTTTAACGTTTTAAAATGTTAAACAAAATTAGCTAGACAGTCACTTTTGGCAGTAATCTTCCTAATAAGTATAATGCGTAAGTCATTAAATTTTAAATATGTAACATTAAAATAAATATAAAGAGAAAGAAAAAATCGTGCATTAAGCATAGATTATGGAAACACTTTTCAACACATTCAGAATATGTAACAAAACATCATCGCTTATTAAGTTGAAATATGATATGTATAATTGAACCATAGGGAAACGCATAACATATTTGAAATCCTAATTTCAGCAATTCCAATCTACAGAGGGAAAATTATCCGAATTCTTTGAGCAGTCCTGTATATGATATATCGATTTGTATCTATTAACAGCATGCATGGAAAATTTTAGTTCAATTTGGAAATAAATACCTGTGTAAAAAAAATTCTCCTTTAGTAATTTCCGCTAATAAGGAGAATGGTACGCGAATCCTTATGTTCAGCCCTGTATACGAGGTATAGAATTTCTACACGACGAGTAATATGCAATAAATTTGTTTAATTTAAAGATGCGTAGCAAAAATTGAAAACGCACTTGCAGCAATTATTGCTCAAAGAAGGTACTGTAATTCTTTTGTATGTCCCTGTAAATGAACATCAAATAGTGATCATCAAATGAACATCAAATTTAATTGCTTATTGGCACCACTTTTTGAAAAAGAAATATTCACCTTATTTAATGACAGGTAAAATGATACCATAATAAAGACAATTATACTATTTTATAAAACTGGTGGGAATCAAATAATCTGAGTAAAAGACACACCCCGTGAATATCACGGGATCGAGAATTAAGGGGTTAATGCTACACATATTCTATTCGATACCGAACATGGCACTGAACATCAATAACATATATCTGTTGCATGAAAATCAGAGTATATTTACACGAGGTAGAGCGTGGACAGACAGACAGACGAACAGACAAACTGAATTCATAAATTCTTTTCAACTTTGTTGAAAAATGTTAAACAGAAGATTCTAATACTGCACTTATAAAGAAAATAAATATTTATCTCTATTTTATGTTTAAAAATTATAACAAGATGAATTGCTTTATTATAAAACAAGAAATATAAAATTAAAAAAGAAAGATAATCCTTGACAAAAACTTAAATCGATTTCTGTTGATAAACATAAAATTTTAATAAGCGAAGTTTAATTTATTATGAAAACTTTACGTACTACACTGTTTATTTTTAAGGTACTGTATTGTTTCATGATTTCCACACTAAGAAGAAAATTTTTGTCACGAAGCAAATCGAAATAAATTATTTATAGTGACAAAGTAATGTAATTCAAATGACTTCCCCTGAGCATTTTATTCTGTAAAAGAAAGATTTCTGTCAGAGAAATGCTTCTAGGGAATCTTCGGGAAAAGTTCATGAAATTTATTTTATTTGTAAATTTTAAGAATATAAATTTTTAAAATGCGAAATTAGATTTTATCTCATGAGACTCAAACTGATTCGAACGTGCGACAAAATACTTGACAGGTGCAAATAAATTAATAGATATTATTTTTATTGAATAAAGTGCTTTAAACTAGTTCTACTTTATTTGCTTATTCTCTTAAAATGCATTTTAAAATTCAAAATCAATTGTTAAGTAGAATGTCTCGAATATTTTTGTGTGTATTTAAACGTTATCATTTTTAATACGATATTATTAAAAAATTATTTTATAAATTAAAATGTCTCTCTTTATGATTTTAGTTTAGTATATTTATAAATTTTCTCAAAAATAGAACAAGTGTTATAATCAGTGTTGAATTCAGACAAATTTCTCCAAGAGGGAATTTTGATATTGATAGGATTTTGAATCCAATTAAATAGGCGTGAGTAAGAATTGTAAATTGGGACTTAACTTTTTTCAGGACACTTCTCCATTCATAATAAATCCACTTTTTACCTTTTATCCAAAACGTATTAGTCGACGATATTATTCACTTTTTAAACTTATATTTGGAGAAAATTGTATTCTCCAATGTATAACTTTTTATGCCTCCTTTAAATAAAGAAATTTTAGATTATATTTGTATTATCAAATGAAGGTGCAGTGACATTTTACGTTATTTAATTAACACTATTTAAGTTGTAAATAAGAGAGCTTTTTTATATGCTCTTTCTCGGTTAGTTACATTTTTCAAAATGAATAAAATGTTCACAATATAAGATACATAATAATAACAATAAAACAGTTTGCTGTAGTTTATGAGTCTAATTTAGCCACTCAAAAATAATTATCTTCATCACAGGATTTTCAAGGTTAAATAAGGTGCATTATTATTTAAAGAGATTTATGGCTAAGTTGAAAAGTTATATTGTTTATGTAACTGAAGAATTTAGTTTATTTTTAGCACATTTATGCATCTTGATGATTTATGTCCAACACTCCAGAGGATACATTATGTACATTTTTTTTTGGGGGGGGGGGGGAGAGAGATATGTGGATTTGCATTTTTATACAACAAGCTCAATCTAGGTTATTACTTCGGCGTATGCATTTTCCAATGAAATCAGTGAAAGCAAAATAATTCCTGTTACAAGAAACTTCTTTTTCCCGTTTTCGTAGAATTAACGTTTAGCTACCTTAAGGTATCTGCCTCCTTGGTTTTGGAGAGGCCGTTTTTATAAAAAATTTCAAAAAATATTTTATGGTTTTATTTAAAGGAGCAATCTTTTAAAATTCCAAATCTGTTTTAATTTTGTTTCTAAGATTGCTAGAAGAGGAGTTATAAACAATTTACTAAACAGATAGTAATGAGTTAAATACGGAAGTGAGCAGGAAGTCCAGAAGAAGTTAAAGCAATATTTCTATGTATGATTTTTTTTTTTTTGTTTTTTTTTTTACATAAAAACAATAATAAACCTCATTTTACACTTCTAGATTAATTTTATAGGTTAGAAGTAGTACAGATAAAAAATCTTTAAATGCGAGTTCTGGAAGCTCAATTTTTCCTCTATATCCACGTATGATAAACTTCATTGCATAAAATGTTTTAACTATACTTCAGTTAAAATTTGTCAGAATGCTTTTCCTATTACTCACTATATTCTGAACTACAATTTAAGGTCCATCTTATTATGAAATTATTTCATAGGTACTAGAATATTAAAAAACAAGAACTAAAAATCATGCGTCCAGCGCAGATTATGTAACACTTTTCAACACATTTAGTATATTGTAACTAAACTTCACACGTTATTAAGGTGAAATATTACGTCTAAATAAACAATTTGAAAAACTCATACCACATTTCAAAACCCAATTTCAGCTATTACAATCAAGTCGGTAAAAAATATTAGTTTTTTTTTTGGAGGAGGGGGAGGGGGAGCGGGAGCAGCCCTCCATATGATCTATGGATTTGTATGCGTACTATATACTATGCTAAAAGTTAGTTCAGTGAAACGCATAGCACAGTTGAAAATTTAAACTTTAGCCATTTCCGCGAATAAACGGAAATGTAGTACTTGAGAACTTTTGTGTGGCCCTGTATATGATCTATAGAATTTATCCACATTAAGCAATATTTAAACAAGTAGGAAATTGCTCGTCAAACGTGGCAAATGAGGTGCGTTCGTACTATAACTAGTTTTATAAATATTTTTTGCACTTCATAAGTGCATAGTCTGTAACATCATTAAAATGCACTTGCAATAATTTTTTTCCCATTGCCCGTAATGAAACGGAAAGCTTTTGACTGTCCCTGTAATTAAACTACACATCCGATTTTCATAAAATCTGAAATGGCTCGAGAAAATTTTGCAACAATTATATATTTAAAATTTCCGAGCATTCGGATGACTGTAACATCATTAAAATGCACTTGCAATAATTTTTCCCCATTGGCCGTAATGTAAAGTAAAACTTTTGCATGTCCCTGTAATTAAACTATACATCCGATTTTCATAAAATTTGAAATGGCTCGAACAAATTTTGCAACAATCATATATTTAAAATTTCAGACCATTCTGTTGGGTAGTTTTTGCTCTGTTATATGCGGACGGACGGACAGACAGACGGACGGACGGACTGAACGACGACTATAGGTGCTACGTATTTATATAATTACGAACGCACCTAAAAATAGCTCAATTTAAAAACGAGTATCACAAGTGCAACCGTACTTATAGCAATTATTGTTCATACACTTCAATAATTAAATTTCTTCTTCAGCCAAATTTTTTGTGTGTCCCGTGTGTGTGTGTTGTGTGTGTGTGTGTGTGGTTTTTTGTGTGTGCGTGTGTGTGTGTGTGATCGATATATTTTATGCACACCATATCGTACAGTAAGGGCCGTTATACACCTCAGCGATACATATAAATTTCAGTATATTTAAAATAGTGCGATATCATGAAAATACACCGCAAACGATTTTTCCCATAAACGGTCATGTAAACGGAATTCTTTTGAATGTCTCTGTAAATGAACCGTAAATGCTTCGTTTACAATACCGCACATGCCATAGGGATAGCCAATAACGTCTAAGAATTTCATGGCAATCGGACTATATTTATGCGAGCTAGAGTACGGACGAACAGACGCACAGACAAACTGACAGACAGACGGATAGACAAACTGAATTCATAAACATTTTTCAACTTTGTTGGAAAGTGTTAAAAATCGTAATTTTTGATTAAAAAAAATAGGTATTTAGTCATATTTTGAAATAGTTTAGTTATTTTTGAAGATATTGTAAAACTCCGAAGTTCAGTGCATAGGTGAGTGTAATATAGTACAATTCAGTAAAAACGAAAGTGAAATATATTTAGTTGTATTGAGTGTACGCTGTCTGGAGTAATCATGAATTTTTTCTCAAAAAATGGTAAAAGAAAAAAACAATTTTCTAAAATGTTATGAAGATATTGCTAAAATTTTATGTTTTCTCATCATTCTGTATTAGAATTGAACTAAAAATACCTGTATTTATTCAATATCGTACATTTTGAAAAAAAAGCGCCTGAACTTATGCAGATATCTTAAAGTAAATTTCAAAATATTATTTAAGCGAGACAAGAGCAGTTAAAAAATCAATAAATGCAAACTGAAGGGGAAATAAAGAAAAATATATACATAAATGAAAGTTTTTACAGGGAAAATAATTTATTTAGACTTATTTCCGAGTTTATTAAAATAATAAATAAAAATAAAGAAACTTTATAAACATGCTGCTGTATTGCGATTCCCTTATATATGGCTCATGCGTTTTGAACGAAGGGAAAAGAATTTGAAAACATTTGTTATTTTTTCAACTAAATTAATCATTGGCAATGCAAAAAACACAAATACCATCCAAGATATTTTACTTCGGCGCATGCATTTTCCAAGGAAATCGGTGAAAGCAAAATGTTTTGTGTTACAACGAACTTCTTTTTTCGGTTTTTCGTAGGATTAAATTGCCATTTTCCCTTGAATAAATGTATAATCTATTTAGGTAAAGTGCAAAATTCTATTAAAAGCAGTACAAGAGCAGTTATAAAATCAATGCGTGAACTATAGGGTATACAAAGAAAAAATTTATAATAATAATAATAATAAAAGTTACAGTGAAAACATTTTTAAGAACATAAATTCCAAATATTTATACTAATAACCAATTTTATTAAGATAAAAAATAAAAATAAACTCTTTTAAGAATGCTGCTGCATTATGATTTCTTTAATTTTTTTTCAACGAAGTAAATAGATTTTCAAAACATTTGTTACGTTTTCAATTAAATTAATCTTCGGAAATACAAAAAGAAATACAAATAGTATTCAAGATATCACTTCGATGCATAATTTTTCCAAGCAAATTGGTGAAAGCCAGTTGTTGCATGGTACAAGGGCTTCTTTTTTCGTATTTTTCGAAGAACTAAACTGCCCTTTTCTCTTGAATTAGCCTATACAGCTTTCCCATTGGTCCATTTTAGAAACCTGCAATTTTTTTTAGAAAGAAATTCGTAGTAAGTTTCTAGTAAGTAAGAAGTAGTAAGGATTCGTAGAAAGTAAGAAGTTTCTGCAACAATTGGAAGAATAACGCTCCTGACGATATGTTTCAACGAAATTTATAAAGAAGATTTTTCTTTTAATAAAAGTGGTGTTTAAAAAACGGACCGAGTGGAAGCCCCTTTAAGTATCTCTCTTAAGTAAAGTAAAAGTCTTTAAGTGTGTCTCTTTGAGCAAATTGCAAAATACGATTGAAAGGAAAACAAGAGCAATACCCTTTAAGTATCTCTCTTAAGTAAAATAAAAGTCTTTAAGTATATCTCTTTAAGTAAATTACAAAATACGATTGAAAGGAAAACAAGAGCAATTAAAAAAATCAATAAATGTGAACTAGAGAAACGAAGAAAAAAGTTGCATAAATAAAATTTATACCAAGGGGGAAAAATTTCAAAAAATAAAATCCAAGCATTTAGCCGAATTTCCAATTCTATTAAAATAATAAATAAAAATAAAGAAACTTTGTAAAAAATGCTGCTGTATTGCGATTCCGTTATACAGGGTGGTTCAGAACTATATGTCAAAAATGTAAAGACAGGTAGAGTGCACCTAAATAAATAGATTACTTATATGGAATGCGGGTGCGGAAATGCAGCGTTGAGACAGTAGAGGGCGCTGTTGAGTTCACTAGATAAAGGCACTTAGCTTTGCTTGAATGGTCATTCTCCGCACGGATTTCAAGAAACATGCGTTATTACATGAATGCGGAGCTTGCTGACATGCATTTCATGCATGGGGCTGCGCAAGGAAATGCAGCGGCTGGTCAGAGTATGTACATGGGACGAGTTACAGGGAGTAATCTGCTGAATCGCCGAACATTTGAGCATTTTCATGAGGAGTTGTGTGCGAGTAGATAGTTTTATGCTTCGAAGCGTGATACGGGCACTCGAAGTATGCCTCGAGGCGTGATACGGGCACTCGAAGATATCGCAGAATTCTTGCTGTGAAAGAAGCAGTATTACGCACAGTAGAGGATAGTCCTTCAACAGGCTCGAGAGCTGTTAGACGTACAGTGTGTGTGAGCCATTTCCTTGTGCAGCCCCATACATAAAAGACATGTCGTCAAGCTCCGTATTGGTGTAATGATGCATGTTGCTGCAAGTCTCTGCAGGGAATGACGATTCAAATCAGCGAAGCGCTTTCATCCGCCGAACTCCCTCTACTGCCACAACGCTGCATTTCTGCACCCACATTCCTATACGAAATCTGTTTATTTAGGTAACCTCTACCTCCCTTTACATTTTCGACCTATAGTCCTGAACCACCCTGTATATCGCTAATTCGTTTCGACCGAAGGGAAAAGATTTTCAGAACATTTGTTATTTTTTCAAATAAATTTAAATCTTCTTTAATCCAAAAAACACTAATACCACACTCTAAATTAAAATGTCTGAAATTCAGTCACTTAAGTGTCTGAAACGGAGTGTTCAATTTTCAGACATTTTAAAATGTCTGAATTTTTAAGACACTTGTATGTGTCTGAATTTTAGTCATTTAAGTGTATTAAACTAGAGTGTTCAAATTTCAGACATTTTAAAATGTCTTAATTTTTAAGACACTTGTATGTGTCTGAATTTCAGACATTTAAAATGTCTGATTTGCGTCCATGTTTGACCCACCTCTCACTTGTTGGCAATAGGCAGACATTTTTTTTATCACATAAAAAAATAATAATAATAAGCATTATACGTAGCAATGATTGGACCACCTTCAATACTGGGAAAATATTTTACCATAAAACAGGGGTACGTTTGTTTCAGAAGCAGGGCGTGATTAAACCACAGGCAAATTGGGTCATGACCCCCCCCCCTCCCTCCCTTCTAAATTTAGGGGGACACAAACAGGGTATGCAATTTTCGTAAAGCTGATAATTTAAATCTCTTTCGACCTTGTATTAATTATGATTAATACTTTTAACTTCTAGAGTAGAATAAGGTTAAAAACAAAATATATATTTGTCTAAATACAGTAAAACCTATCAATAGTGAGCATCTCGAAATCACGGAATTCGCCCGCTATTCGAAATATTTGCTTTACTGAGGTAAAAGTATACAACAATGCATGCGGTGAGAATTGAAAAATGGTTTTACTAAATAGAGATATTCTTTCTTGGGAGTGTCCGTTATGGAGGTTTTTCCGTAAAACATTCATAACGGACAATTTTATTTAGCGACGACTCACCTTTTCCAATCTGTAACTCATACATAAATATATATATTGCTTCTCTGGGGTAACTCAGAGAAGCAAACACCTTCGAATAGCGAACAAATTCAGCATTCCGGAGATGCTTGCCTTTTAGATATTTTACTGTATTTAGATAAATATATTTTTTATTTTTAATCTTATTATAACCTAAAAATTCAAAATATTTACTATAATCACAGTACAATGTGGAAACAGATTCAAAATGTAAGTAGAAGGTGGTGGTGGTGGAGGAGCACTGACCAGTTTTCTCGTGATTTAATCAAATCCTGCGTCTGCAAAAAAATCAGACCTGTATTACTGTTCGTTAATAGAGGTGTCCAGTAGTCTGGAGTGTCAGTTAAGGAGGCTAATGAACATTCCCGAATAGCAGTGACCTTTTTCTAGCGAGCACCTTTTAAATCTTACTATACTACTCTAAAAGTTAAAAATATTCATAATAAGACGTGCAATTTCGAAAGAGATATAAAGTATCAGGTTTACAAAAATTGCATACCAAATTCCTCCCCCCCCCCCAAAAAAAAAAAAAAAAAAAATCCGGGAAAGGGACCATTGCGCAGTTTGCCCATGCTTTATCATGTCCAACTTCCGGAATCAAACCAACCCTGCTATATGTTTTGCTAAATAGAGGAGTCCGTTACAGAGGTTTTACTGTAGATATTTACACTAAAACATCCGCAAGGAACATTTCCGAATAGAGGACACATCTATTCCCCAACACCTATAAATCTGCACATTTTTACTTCTCAGTAACGGATTAATTCCGTGCTCTCAAGGTTTTCCTATTTAGAGGTTTAACTGTATATTCATTTATATATATATTCGAAATCATAAAAATTGATTCATTTTTGGTGACAGAATAATACATTTGCTTCAAATGAATTCAAGGTCCATCGGTTAAGATTAATCAATAATATTTTTCAAAATTACTTTAATCACATGAATCGAAACTTGCAAACTAACGAATTAATAATTCATACACGATAAGTTACAACATAAATTGAACTGCAACAAAAATGATGTGTGTTGCGATGCACAGTATCAAACACACACATACAACTCCACCCCCATCCCCCCCCCCCCATAAAAAACAGATTTAACTTTTAATTGCTTTCTTTTTAATTAGTTTCATGATTTCTTTTTTACCACCAGATATATATAAAAAATTCTTTTGAAGGAAAAAAAACTAAAAAAAATTTTTTTTTTTGTTAACATCACAGTAAAATTTTTTTTATTTAACTTTCATTTATTTATTAATTAAAAAATAATAATTTTGTGAAAATATATACACAAATAGCAAAAACATAAGAATAATAGTTTTTTAAAGTCACGTTATCTACCTAAAATATTAAATATCATTGTTACCAATCAGTAGGCATTACTGATATTAGTCGTCTCGAATATTAGAGTATAACTCTGTTTTAATAATTGGTTTATTTAGATTAGAAGTTTTATTACAAAAATGAAAACCCCTTTAGAAAACTAAATGGCCCTGTCATGGGTCGCAAATGCGTATTATTTGTACCCATGTGTTTTTATTTTTCTCATATTATTTTCATTTCTTTTTACTCATATTATTCAACTTGATTAAAAAAAAAAAAAAACATCATATATGAGCTTAAGAAATCCACTATACTGGATTAATTACGCCTATTTTTATGTTTTGCTTATAATTTATTTTCAAAGTGGTCCTGTGTCTTTTAATTTAATTATGTTATTGAGATTGAACACAGAAAAAATATGTATCAAAGTATTCTTTTTTTTTTTAAAGTTTTTATGAGGACTACATATAAAAAAAATTGTATCGTCATGCAGTAGGGATTTCTTTCTCACTGGAAAAACTGAAACTTTATTTATAAAATATTCAGGAATTCATGATAACTCAATCTGATGCTTCCATGATTTCTTTTTGTGCTCTATTTGAACCTTCTGAAGCAAAAGAGAGTTCATAGCAATTCCCAAGAACATAAATTTAAATTTGTTAATATCAAAACATTTACTTCGATAATATAGACTCCGTAAAATAATTAAACGATATTGTTCACAATAAAAATTAAAATTCACATGTAAAATTTTATCAATAACACAAAGTATCTAGAAATTGCAAAGAAAGAACTTAATTATGCAATATTATATAAAAAATAGGATTTTTTAATATTGCCATATGGGCGTTTTGTAAAAATATAGATCAGATGATAATCACAAGAACTACTTACCTATTATTAAATAAATATATTTTTTTAATAACATAAAGGAAAAAGTAAATAATGATTTATATATTAATTTATTCTACACGAAATAAAATTAAAGCTGAAAAATATACATTGTTAATAAAGTCAACTATTGAAAAATGAAAGATTTGAATAGTGGTTATGTTAATAATAATCAATAAATCTCAAAGATTTGTTTATTTTAATTATTTTTTATATAGTTTATAGCGCACATAAATAGCATATTAATGCAACTAAAATTTGTTTTTTAAGTAGAACTTAATTTGAAAAGTTTTTCAGAATTAGGTTTAATGGTAATTTAAATGAAGATTGCAATTATTAAAATGATTATTTTAATATATGCATTATTTATTTCCGTAATTAGTGGTTTTTATCCGCAAAAGTTTAATATGAAATGCAATTAATTTGGAGTGATACATAAGCAAAAAAAGCAAATGATTCAAGCAACCTATTTACTATATAAAAATTTAATTTATAAAATGAAGATCTAAAGAAATATTAATCAAATTGATTAATACAGAAAATGATAATCATTCATTGAAAATGGCAAAAATGAACACACAAACCTTTAAATACAAAAAATGTTTATTGAGTACAAGAAAGAAGCTAATATGAAAAATGCAAATTATTAATTATTTTGATAAAATAATATAAATAATAAAATTACATATATATGAAATTTCAATGCTCTGTTTTCTAAATTGAGCAATATCATATCGTTCTATTCAAGCTTACCTTTAGGAGGGTTATCCAAAATGTTTTATACGGGAAATCCATTTTTAAATTTACATTCACATTTTCCTATATTTCAGCTATATTTTTTAAATAGTCTAATTTATAATGGATGAAATAAAATTATTGAAAAATCTGTTGAAAGTTCAATACATGTATTAAAAAATTCAATTCACAATTCTTTTACATGAACTTTCCAAGCAATTCAAACGTTAACGGTAATCCAAACAATTCTTTCGAATTGTATTAAAAACGTTCCATCTAACATCTTTAAAATGAAAACACACACATAAGATGTTTCACACCTAAGAATCAATTGCTGCAAATTCTAATACTCCAATAGATGAAAAACATATCTCTTCACATACAAAAAATATACTATGTCAGCTTCTTTTTTTTTTTCTTTAACGATGTCATCGACTCAGTGACTCAAGCTTCGCTGTACAAGTGATGAAACTTCAAATTACTAAAAGTTTTATCAGCGTGAAATGAAATGTTTTGAAAATTAAGCAGAAATTACTTTCCTAGTATACTTTAACTAAGTTTCCTTCGTTGGTCGTCGAGCGGAAGTCGTTGCCCGCCAAAATTGCAGAAACAAACGAACGGATGCGAACTTGTATTCTGATTGGCTGAGATGTAATAATACTTTCATGATACGTTTCACAATTAGATTTGTATTTAAATCTTTTTTTTTTTTTTTTAAATAAAGGAAGGCTTATAAATGTATAATCTCCCAAAAATTCGTACTTTTCATATCATACGCTTCAGTTCATATTTTTTCTTATCTAATTGTAAAATCGAGCGTGTGCGATAGCAAGTATATAGGAAGGGGGGGGGGGGAGATGAGTGATTGATCGAGCGAAAATATTTTTGGGGAGCTAGATTGTCGCCTATTAGCGAGGTGGCAGGGTCTAGTAGATATCTTATTTAAACATAATCGTCGGCAGCGATGGTTGTTAATGGGGTCCCATGACCACTTCGCAGATTTTGAAAATTAGTTGGTTTCTTTATGTCTGTTTATTTAAAAAATATATTCTAAATGACTATAGAATAATTAAACTCTAATAGCAAAAACACGTAAGACAATTTTGTCAGGGTACTTCCCCCCCCCCCATCCCCTCACCTCTGAATTCCTCGATGAAAACATTTTTAATTCTGTGTCTTCTTTTTTTACGTTCATGTTTTTCAAATTTATCTTAAAAGAGGGCTATAGGGGGCAGAGTCCCCTGAATATTAAAAAAAAGTTCCAGTTCTTTGTTTCTTTTTGAATATTTAATTTCTTTTACTGGCAAATTTTTTGTATTGCTTTTTAATTTGATATGTTTACATATTGTTTTGCTCGATGCATTCTAAAAAAAACTCTTAGCATATTTCATATTCAAATTCTGCATTTTAGAAAAGGAGATTAGGTTGTGGGCCACAGGCACACTTGTTGGAAAATCGGGTCCTCTTTCAAGCCCTTCCCTATATTTTTTTTATTTATTTACCGGCACTCATATATATTACTATTTCAAGACATATATCTTAGTATTTTAAAATATTTAGGAGGGGGGATCCTTGTACTCTCCTGCGTACACCGACGAGAGCTAATGATTTTTTCAGAACTTTATATTTTTATGTAAAGAATTTTTTAATTACTTTAATGAAAAAATAAACAAATAAATAAAAGATAAAATTGGTTTCAAGAATTGGTTAACAGACTTGTGCAGTACAGTTTTGACAAACATCTTATGGTCTAAGAAAATTACTTCTGTAAAGTAATATCGTTCAGTGAATGAAAAAGCAAATTTTAATCACCTCTCATCCATTAATAAACATTCTTTGCTGGTGCCCTAATCAAATCCAGACACTTAAGCGTCTTAATCTTTAAATGTCTTAATTTCAGACATGTCACCAGAATTCAGACATTTTTTTAGTTCATTTATGATCATAATAATCATGATCATAATAAGACACTTATGTGTCTCAAATTTAGACATCTATGATGTCTGAAATTTCCCATTCAGACATTTAAGTGTCTGAATTAGTTTTTCAGACACATAAGTGTCTAAATTTAAGACGCCTCTATTTGCAGTGCATCCAAGTACATCGGCTTCTATATTTTCCAAGCAAATCGATGAAAGCAAAATGTTTTGTGTTTCAAGAAACTTCTTTTCTCGGCTTTTCGAAGGATTAAATAGTCGTTTTCTCTTGAATAAATGTACCTACTCGTATATAGTCTGTTTAGGTAAATTAAAAGCGATACAACAGCTGTTGTAAAATCAATCTGTGATCTACAAGGTAGACATAGAAAAAAGTTATAACAATAATAAAAGTTATTGCAGAGGAAATAATTTTTAAGAAATTCCAAATATTTATAATAATAAATAATTTTATTAAGATAAAAAATAAAAAGAAAGAAACTGTTTTAGAATGCTGCTGCATTATGATTTTTTTAATTCTTTTCTAACGAAGTTAATAGAATTTGAAAACATTTGTTATATTTTCAATTAAATTAATCTTCGAGAATGCGAAAAAAAAAGAATAGTATCCAAGATATTAGTTCGGCGTATAAATTTTCAAGCAAATCGGTAAAACCCAGTTGATTCATGGTACAAGGAACTTCTTTTTCGTTTTTTCCGAATAATTAAACTGTACTTCTCTCTTGAATCAATGTATATCCTCTTTACGTAAATTGCGAAATACGATTGAAAGCTAAACAAGAGCAATTAAAAACTCAAAAAGTGTGAACTGAAAGAGAAATGATGAAAAAAGTTACATAAATAAAATTTATTACAAATTAATATTAATATTTATTTATTAATTTATTACAAAAAATTTTAAGAAAATAAAATCCAAATATTGTACTAAATACAAATTTTATTAAAAATAAATAAACTCTTTTAAGAATGTTGCTGTACTTCAATTCCGTTATTACATCGTTATTTCTTTTCGGACAAAGCGAAAAGAATTTCGAAACATTTGTTATGTTTTCAAATACGGTTTGTTTTCATAATTATGTTTTCAAATAAATTTATCTTCGGCAATGTAAAACACGCAAACACCATCCAAGATATCATTTCGGAGTATACATTTTTCGAGCAAACCAAAGAAAAAAAAATTAGAGTTACCAAACACTTCTTCTTTCGTTTTTTTCAAAGGATTAAACTGTCATTTTCTCTAGAATTAACGTATAGCTTCTTTGAGTAAGAACTTAACGTAACTTTGATTAAGAACTTAACTTGAATGAGTTCTTAACGTATAGCTTTTTAGAACTCACGGACATTTCCTGCCACCAATGCTGCCATGCTTTTTCCTTTTATTGATGAACATCTGCCTTTTTAGGTGCGTTCATAATTATATAAATACGTAGCACCTATAGTCGTCGTTCAGTCCGTCTGTTTGTCTGTCTGTCCGTCCGTCCGCATATAATAGTGCAAAAACTACGCAACCGAATCAATTGAAATTTAAAATATATAATTGTTGCATAATTTTGTGGAGTCATGTCAAATTTTATAAAAATCGGATGTATAGTTTAATAACAGGGACAGTCAAAAGTTTTCCTTTACATTTCGGCCAATGGGAAAAAAATTATTTCAAGTGCATTTTAATGATGTTAAAACTTTTCAAACAGAATGAAATTGATATGCACTTATGAAGTGCACTAAAATATTCATTCAGTAGAATATGCAGTTCAAAAATTATTTATAAAACTAGTTTTTGTACAAACGCACCTCATTTGCCAAGTTTGACGTGCTATTTCTAACTTGTTTTCTCCGTTGCAGGAGGTAAAATATCGGTCAATTGAAAAAAGTTGCTAACCTTGGATTCGGGCGTACTATCTTAACATTACAAGACGAGCACGCCAACCAATGGGCTACAGTTGTACAGTAGTGAAACACGTTTAAATAAATAAAGGGTGTTTATAAAGTCCCGGACCCATTTAGATGTTTAATAACTCCTAAAATAATAAAGATAGATTAAAATTAATAACATAAATGGTTAGATAGACTCAAAAAGTTTCATTACCTTTGTCAATGAACTTTTCCACGTGTGCCCCCTTCGCCGCACGGAGAATATCAAGTCGATAGTCAATTTCATGCCAGGTAGCGGCAAGCATGTCGGCATCCACAGAGGGTATTGCGGTTGTAATTCTGGCTTTTAAGTCATCAATGTTCGACACTCTCCTCCTGTAAACATTGTCCTTTACAAATCCCCAAAAGCAAAAGTCCAGCGGCGTTATATCAGGTGATCTGGGTGGCCAAGGAATTGGACCTCCTCGCCCAATCCATCTTCCTGGAAAATGGTCATTCAAAGAAGTACGAACGATGGTATCCCAATGAAGTGGTGCACCATCTTGTTGCAAAATGACATGTGGCTAAAGCTCTTCTAGTTGTGGAAATACGAAGTTTTCCAACATGTCTAAGTATACGACTGATGAGACCGTCTCTTCTGTAAAAAAGAAAGGCCCAATAACTCGGTAGTGCATTAGTCCACACCACACATTAATCTTTGAGAAATCCCTTACTACCTCACGGTATTCATGTGGGTTTTCAGATCCCCATATGCGCACATTATGGCGATTAACAATGCCAGAAACATGAAAAGATGCTTCATCGGAGAACATTATGCGCTTCAGAAAATCAGCATCATCTTCTATTCTCCTTAGCATATCTGTTGCAAAGGCCATGCTCCTAGGCCTATCGTCCGGTTCCAAAACTTGAACAATTTGAACTTTGTATGCATGCAGTCTTAATTTTTTCTTAATAACCTTGTATACCGTCGAAATTGGCATATCCAATTCTCTTGCCGCTGATCTCACAGATGTTCTAGGATTGTGTAAAAATGTCTCTCTGACATGCTCAACATCAAAATCACTTGTGCAGGGACGTCCGGAACGTTTCTTATCTGCGATACTTCCAGTTTCTAGAAAATTCTTTTTCCACCGCAAGGTGCTGCTTTTGGATGGAGGATATTTAGATAAATTCTTCTGCAATTTCTCTGCGCTTGCACTATCGATTTTGTTTCTATGAACCACCATAAAATCTGTCCTTTATCTTGTGGTGTATGCATTCTCCTTAATATCCGCTCGAATAAAATATCACATACAAAAGTAACATAGAACAAACGCATCAAAAGTAAACATAACATTGCAATAGTTGCCAAAAACAAAGGAGAGAAAAATGCAATTAATAAGCAGGTGATATTTAGAAAAGTACAGGTATTTAGACTGGAAAATGAAATTATCTGAAATTAACCACACGCACAGACGATATTTACAAAAGTAAAGATATTCAAACCTGAAAAGGAAAATATATGAGTTATTCCATCAATAAATGCCATAAGTTTGTTTATATCTTCATTATTTTATGAGTTATTAAACATCAAAATGTGTCCGGGACTTTATAAACACCCTGTATGTTTCTTTCAGAAGAGTATGGCTTGATCAATTTCTTTAAAAAGCTCTTAATTTTGATATTAATTTCAGAAAGATTTGGTCTGTAGAGAGATTGAGGCTGGGGTTTTGATACTTTATTATTAATATAGGATAACCAGAAATATCATTCAAGATATTACTTTGGTGTATAGATTTTCCAAGCAAATCAATGAAAGCAAAATGTTTCGTGTTACAAGGAACTTCTTTTTAACACTTTCCAACAAAGTTGAAAAGTGTTTATGACTTCGGTTTGTCTGTCCGCGCTCTAACTCTCGTAAATATAGTCGGATCGTTCTGAAATTTTTGGATGTTAGTGATCTCTACCATAGTACGATCTCAATTTCAAATAAAGTTTCTAGCATGTTTAGTTCATTTGCAGGGACAGTGAAAAGTTTTCCGTTACATTACGTTCTATGGGAAAAATCGTTTAAAATGGTTTTTAATGATGTTACATGCTTTCAAACATAATAAAATTCATATGCATTTATCAAGTGTACTAAAATACACATTCTGTAGAATATATGATGCAAAGAATAGTTATTATTCATTTACAGGGCCACACAAAATAATTCCGTTACAGAACGATATAGGGGTGGAGGGAATTGTTTGTGGCGTATTTTAATTATGTTAAATTATTTCGTGTATAATGAAATTGATATACGTCGCTGAGGTTTACTATAACTTATTTCACGTATAATACGAAGTGCATAGCATTTACAGGGACACTCGAAAGATTTCAGATACTATATTGTGTCTGAAGTACTGTACAGTAGCGATGATTGCTGGAAATGCATTTTTATATATGTTATGTGCTTTTATGTTTCACTATATTTAAGCATAGTATATGGTGTGTATAAATGTTGTAATTCATATACAGGGCTACACAAAATAATTCGTAATGGTTACTGGGTATGATTGCAAATTGCTTAAAAGTGATTTTTAAATGAGTTATGCAATTTTACGTCGAACTGCATTTGGTTTACTAAGAAATGTTTGTAGAACATAGATAAGAGGATATGCAGGGTCACGTAAAGAATTGGATACATGGCCGTCTATAAATGATAATTTCTGGAAATGTGATTTCAGTAGTTTTAAGAGTGTTTTACTTTTAATTAAACTTTAGCTAAATAGAGGCGTGTAATAAAGGTACTAGGTTAACTACAAGGCTGTATAAATGTATACAACTATGTTTTGATCTATTAGTATAAATTGCTGAAAGAAAAATTTCAACCTGTTATGAGTTTTCTTACTAAACTAAATTTTCCCATTATATAGTATATATATGAACCTACAGATCAAATACTGTTCAAAAGAATTGGAATACATATTTGGCTATGTACGGTAACTGCAGAAATCAGTTTGTCAAATGTTTTATGCGTTTTCTAAAATGTTTATTTAGTTCTCTTATATATCTTATTTCTCTAAATAACGAAGTTATGTTAAAGTATTCAGGAAGTGTTGGAAAGTATTTCATAATCGTAATGCTAAACGTATGATTTTTCTTACTTGTTTATTTATTTTACGAAGAATTAAACTGTCCTTTTCCTTAAATTAACGTATTTCCTCTTTAAGTAACCTGCAAAATACAGGGTCTGTCCAGTAAGCAATGAGACTGATTCCATAAAATTAGTTTAGTTGACGATAATTTTACAAACACTTAATATTCTTTAAAATAGCCTCCTCCTGCATTAATACACCTTTACCAACGACTCTGCCACCCATTTATGTCCGCCTGGAAGTCTTCAACTGGAATGCTGTTTCGTTTTTCAACTCCAGATTGTCAAAACGATGACCTTTCAAGCTGGATTTTTACTGAGGAAATAGAAAAAAGTTCGGCGGTGGCAGATCGGGACTGTACGGTTGTTGCGACGCTGCGTTTTGTCAAGAACTGAATCACTTTGAAGGATGTGTTGGAACCAGCTTGGCACAGATTTTTCGCAATCGAAGATCTTCCGTGAGAATTTGATGCACAATGGGTTTTATAATTCCCAACGTCTCCGTAATCATTCGGACACTTATACACAGTCCAAAAGTGCTTTAATTTTTCCCACATTGTCTGAAGTTCAAGAACTTGATGTATGCCTAGCGCGTTCTTCGTTATCGAAGTCATCTCTTCCATCTTTGAAAGCTTTGTGCCACCTAAACACCTGAGACTTGGGACAAAGAATCCTTTCCGTAGGCTTCTTGTAACATGGCAAGCCTTTCAGTTACCGATTTGTATAGTTTTACACAAAACTTTATGGCATATCGCTGCTCGATACTCCGCTGCATTCTGAAAACCTAATGCCCCTTTCAAACCCGTGCTTGCTTCACAAGCGATCCGTGCGCTGTAAAGGCACAAAGCAACTAATTTCCGTCACACTCTGTAGTTGATAGCCCCTACCCTACGTACTGCCAGCAAACTTGAACCCTATTTGGCCTTCTGCTTGACGCGAAAAATTCCGTCTCATTACTTCCTGGACAAACCTTGTATGATTAAACCGAGACAAGACAAGTTAAAAAATAAATTAGTGTGAACTACAGAGGAAACGAAGAAAAAAATTAAATTAAAGTTATTACAGAGGAAATAATTTTTATGAAAATGAAGTTCGAAAATTTTCTTACTTTTAGGCTTATTTCCAATTTACATAAAATCTATATTCTTGGAATATTAAAAAGAAGTAGCGTTTGTATGTATGTATGTTTGTTCGTAAGGGGTAGGCTCTGGAACTAGCGAACTTCTTTAAAAAATAATGGCGGCAAAATGCTGGTGGCCATCTCTGCTCTAACATAGGCTATGTTTTATGTCCGTACAACTACACCCAAAAGGATGTGGGAGCTATAAAAGTTCTAAAATTGCGATTTCTGTGATATTGATTGAGTTAAACATGTTAAATTTTGTGTGGTGGTTATTTTTAATAAGTAATTACTTGCTATGAAAGGTTACTAAAAAATTCGAAATTTAAAAGGGTTAAGTGAACGGAAAACGTTCTAATTTAAGGTTTATTTGGAATTCAAAGGGTTATAAATTTAAAATTTGATATGGCTATTAATTTAGAGATGTAAGAGTAAATGCTCGTCGAGAACAGTTTTCTAAAAAATCGAAATTTAAAACGAAGCAGGAGCATAAAGCGTTCTAAAATGTGATACAATTTGTATAGAGGCCTGAAATTTGGCGTGTTAATTACTTTTAAGATGTAAATGCTTGCTAAGAGCGGTTTCTGAAAAATTCGAAAATTAAAATGGTGAAATGAACGGAAAACTTTCGAAAAATGCGACTTTTTTAACTGTTAGGGCTAGAAACTTGAAATTTGACTGTAACTTTTAACGGGCACAGAAAAAATTCTAAAAGAATTGAAATGTAAAAGAATGTATGAAAAATTAAAAAATGTTATAAAATTGCGATTTCTGTAATACTGTCGGTCACTAAAACCTAAAATTTTTCATAGTGGTTACTTTTATGACGTGAATGATATGTTAGAACGGTTTCTAAATATTTCGAAATTTTAAAAGGTGAAATTCGCGGAAAGCATTCTAAAAATGTTCTTAATTACAAAATATTTGAAATTATTAGAACTAGTAACTTGAAATGCATAAAACGAAAACTCGAATTCTTTTCCGCCAAAAAAAAAAAAAAAGCAAAAGACCATATGCAACATAAATACAACACAATGGGTTGCTACGCAAGTAGTAATAAATAAAAATAAAGATTTCATGAAAAATGTTGCTTTATTACGATTTCGTTATATAACCCAATTCATTTGGAATGAAATGGAAAAAAATCAGAAAATCTTTTTGTTATGCTTTCAAATAAATTAATCTTCGGCAAGGGTCAATGTAACGAACAAAACTACCACCAAGATATTTCTTCGGAGTATATATTTTCCAAGCAAAACAGTGAATGAAAATATTTTGTATTACAAGGAACTTTTTATTCTTTAAAAGATTAATCTTTCGTTTTCTCTTAAGTTAATGAGTAACTTCTTTAAACAATTTGAAAAATACGTTTAAAATCCAAACAGATACAATTTAAAATTCGATATGGTGGTAAAAGGTAAACGGAGAAACGATACGCAAATAACTTGCGCAGAAACAATTTAAAAAAAAATGAACTTCCAATTATATATACTCATTATCGATTGCATTAAAAGAAAAGTATAAAACAGCGAAACTTATTATAGCGAAACTTTATTAAAAACGGAGACCCGGTACCACAGTTGTCAGCGCGTTGCGCTACCACGCTATCGTTCCAAAAGTTCGACTCCGAACTCGAGAAAGGTACATTCAGACTTTCATTCTTCCTTGATAATAAAAGAAGTACCCAGCTTTCTTGGAACTAAACACTGTTTGTTCCGCATTGAGTTGACCACCTGAGCACGATAAATGCTGTATAACACCTCGGGACCCATGGTCTAGTAAATAAGCACTATAGGCAATGATCTTTAACATATTGTAGAAACAAAGAGTTTAATTTTAGTTTATTTTACTATAAACTGTGCTGCATCACCATTTCATAATACAGTTAATGTCCATTGAACTAACCGTACAAATTTTATAATATGTGATATGTTTTGAAATGTGGTTTCAAAGTGGAATTACCTCTTAAATAATTTCAAAATACGCTATAAAAGAAGAAAAAACACATCTTAAAAATGGATACGTGTGAACTAAAAGAAAAAAGGAAGAAAATCTAGACAACTAAAACTTATTTCATGAAAGCAGTTTTACTAAAAACGCTGCTGCATTACGATTTCATAATACAGCTAATTTCCATTGAACTAACCAAACAGATTTTATAATATTTTTTTTTTATGTTTTGAAAGGTGGTTTCAAAATGGAATTGCATCTTAAGTAATTCTCAAAATAACGATTGAAAACAAGGGAAAAACACATCCGAAAAATCGATACACGCGAACTAAAAGCAAAAGGAAGAAAATATGCAGAACTAAACCGTGAAAACAGGTTTTGAGAAAGTGAATTTCCAAATCTCACTACTAATACTCATTTTCATTTTTAAAATATCAAAAACAGGAAAACTTTGCTGAAAACACTGCTTAATTACGATTCTGTAATATAGTTGATTCGCTTTGAAGTAACCAAAAAAATTTTCTTTTTTTTTTTCTTTTTTTTTTATGTTTTGAAATAATCTATTCTTTGGCAACACCGCAAATAAAAATACCATTCAAGATTTTACTTCGATGTATATACTTACGAAACAAATCAGTGAAAATAAAATGTTTCGTGTTGCAAGAAATTTCTTTTTTGCGGAAGTTAAAACTTTCATTTTACCGTATATTAACGTATATCCTGTTTAATAAAATTCAAAATACGATTAAAAGCTAAACGAGCTGTAAAAAATCCATAAGCATGAAGTGAGGGGTAGAACGAAAAAAAGATTACATAACTAAAAGTTATCACACGTAAAGTAATTCTTAAGCAAAAGAATTTCCAAATAGCTATGCTAATTGTCAGTTTTATTAAAATAAAAATCAAAAACAGTAAAACTTAATTAAAAACGCTTCTGTTTTAGGATTCCATAACATCGCTAATTCCCTTTGAATTAGCCAAATATTTTAATAAGTTTTTGCTTCCATTTTAGATTTTTTCCCCCTTACATCTTTCATTCTTTCGCAGCGAATTTTCCAGTCAACTACGAATTCCAATCAAATATTCATATAAAAGTTTTAATCGAAAGAGGTGGCTATTTTTTAAATACTATATGGATTTAAAAAATTATTTCACATTTAAAATATTTAATTTTCAGTTTTCTACTTCAGAAAATATGTTTATTTTTTTTTCCCTGATAAGTTTAAAGATGTTTTTCTTTTTCACTTAAATTTAAATATCAAATATATAAAAATGGCTTGCAACATAATTTTAAATTTCAGTAGAAATCATCTATGTATACAAAATAAAAGACAACTGTTAATTGTAAATATATTTATATTAATATGAAAGCAATTATTATGAAAGCAATATTTATATCAACATCTAAGAAGTTCAGATTCGTATTGAACGTCTGCTAGAAATTGAATCTTAGAGCACACAGGCTAGAAGACTTTAAGAGCCATTCATTATACATAAGGTTAGTTGGGGCAATTGAGCCATGATTTTACAATGTGACTCTGGAGCTTCTGACAATTCAGCTTCAAAAAGCTAATGTTCATTTGAATTAAAGTCTGAACTTCTGTAAATGAGTTCAGTTAGGTTCCCGCTATCAGACAGAAATGCTCAAAATTACATTTTAATATTTAAAAATATGAAAATATGCATATTTCATCTTTCTTTCCTCATGGATCCAGCTACCCCATAAAAATGGGGTAAGTAGACCAGGAGAGTCTATGTTCCACACGCGTTTTTTTTTTTTTTTTTTTTTTTTTTTTTTTTTTTTTTTTTCTTTTTTTTCCATATTGATATCAAGTTATGTTTGAAAAATTGTAAACAACTTAAAAAAATTTAAACCAGGCAGATCATGTAAATTATATATCAACTAAAGAGCGTTGTAAGAGAAACCTTCGCTGTCAATATGTCTAAAAAAAGCACTAAAAGTGAAAATATTAGATTTATTTATACCAAAAACATAAAAAATAATTAAGTACTTATGTACTTTAGTATAGGTAATACGTACAAAAGACACATGGATATTTAAAATAAAATAGCAAGGTAAATTTATGAACAAACGACTACGTAAGTACTTAAGTACTATTTCCGTATCATCGTACAATTTTAAGGTTTAGCTATCTCGCTTTCAGGGGCAAGGTACTTGCATTCGTAAAATGTTGAAATAATTTAATGACACCAGTATTTACAAGAGAATATATTTGTAAATAAGTAAAAGTATATTTTCGCATACTTAATAAAGGTGAAATTTCCATTATAAAATTCCTGTGCCGATGTGACAATTAGGGATTAAAATTATGTGATGGCATCACCGTCTCTCAAGGGGTCAAGAAATTTAGTTTGATGCCACCCAATATGCTTTTTTAAAATTTTATTACGTAATTTTAATAAGATGTTCTATAATTTTCTTTATTGTGAGCAAAAAACAATGGAGAAATTTATTTCCCGTAGTAAGAGACACTCAAAAAAATTATTTATAACTATTGGGGTAACTGGATCCAGCATGGTCCAGTTACCCCGGATACTTTACCCAGTTACCCCATTCTTGACAAATTTATGGGGTAACTGGGACGTTTACATTTGAAACATGAAGTAAATATGTATAGATATCTAATAATATTAATGTAGTTATATGCCTAATCCTTAAAAAAAAAAGATTGTGTAATAAAAGTACTTACAGTATTTTAATAAAAAGCCGAGGAAGTTCAACCATATAGACGTTGTTATTAAAAATGAAACATAAATTTTTGACAACCTATCACAGCAAAGTGAGAGTTATGATTGAGTTGACACACGTTGTTTTAGGAAGTAGAGATTAAGGTGCATTGTTCACAAAAGCTAAAACTTAAAAAACATCAACAGTTTTTTATTAAAAAAAAAAGCCTATGGCCAAGTTACCTCGTGGGTCCAGTTACCCCAACTAACCTTATTTCTAAATCGATGCTAACGAAAAAGACAGGCTGCAGCACTCCGTTTCACATTTGTATCCCTTCGTACAGCTAGAATCACATTTTTTTGTGTACATGTATCACGAAGTGGCGTAGACTGTCTTTTTCGTTAGTCTCGCGTACTGTATTTACCTGCGTGTTTTGTTCGCATTTTTCACCATTTCTTCGGTTATGAAAGTTGGAGGGGTAAATAAGGGGTTTTCTTTTTTAAAGTTTCGTTCATCTGACGAAACCCTATTCGTCTCACTCCTCTGTCTGTCGGTCTGTCACAGAATTCGTACTCAGAAATTGTATAAGTTAGAGACTTAAAATTTTGCATACTTATAGCTGAATACCTCCGATCACACGCCAATTCATAAAATTAAAAAAGTTCTATACTTTTTTAATTAAATGAATTAATTTAATAACATCCGACAATTCTTGCGATTTAGATTTTATAACAGAACCTTGGGAATAGATTTCATTATCTAATAGATTAAATGTTACTTTCTTTTGTTGTTGTTTGTTTTGCCATTTTAAGATCAAAAGTTGTAAAATATTTTATCGATTATTTTATTATTCAAAAATTCTTTATTTCAGAAATTGCGAAATTTCAAATTAACTACATTTCATTGTCCGATTGATTTAATTAAAGGAATTTCCGTATCTTCTTGTCATTTTAAGGGTTTCTGTTTTTAACTAACTTTACATCATGTAATGATATATACATTTCAGATATAAAAATATATGCTGTTAAAATTGCCTGAAAAGAACTTCTTAAATATTTTTAATTTGATTTTAAAAATATCCTCCAATTGTAATAATTTTTAAACTAAATATAACAGTGCTGTTTTTATGGTCTTATTGAAAGAGGTTAAGGTTGTATCAGTTATAAATTAACGATTTGGATTTTTTAATTAAAGGATAAAGTGTTTTCAATAGAATATTAAACGAGATATTCTGTATGATCTTACTCATTTATTCTTTACTCTTCTATTCTTACTCACTATACTCTATGTGATCATAGTTACTCACTTATTCTTTATAACTTGGTTAGTTTTTTGTTTTTGTTTTTTTTTTCTTTTTCTTTTTTTGAAAGACAATTTAGAATGGAAAGAGAAATGATTATCTATAAGATGAATATAACATTTTAAAATTTGAATAATCAAAGTAAACGAAATATATGACAATTTAAAATGTTCGTAAATATTTTTGTGCTGAGACAATATAACGCTTTTAAATTATCTGGAGCATTTTAGAATAAAGTACAGAAAAATCCCTTAGGTTTGAGAGCGAATACAGAGAAGCATTTATGATGCAGAGTTCGTACGAATACTTACTTTTGAACCCAAGAATTTCTGAAAAGGAAATTTCATCTAACTTGCTCTATTGCTGTTTTATTCAAATAAATCTCCCATGAATATGAATTTTCAGCGTATAAAAGTAGCACCTATGTATCACAGTATTCATGATACTGATTTATCAGATTTGAAGCAATCTATGCACAGTCATGCTGTAGCCGAAGAAAAGAGAGAACGATGAAAAAAAGTAAATAAATAATTAATTTCATTTTAAATAATCAAACTCAAATATTGAAAAATGAAAACCATGAAGACACATTATTAGTATTTATTAAGAGGCGTATTTTTTAAGTAAGTACAGTTTTGATATAAAAAAAAACACAAAGTCTTTTTTTAAATGCTTTATTTTTAGATGAAACGTAAAGCAGCCTTAATCCACTATTCAACATATTTCATCCTATATTAAGACACTTATCGTATCGTACCACCAGCTTTTTTTTTATCGCGTAATCATAGAGATCTGCTTCCTGCATCACCACCGTTTTGACTTCGTCATCGTCGTTTCAGAGCTGACAGCCAGATGCTACTCGAAATGCAGGAACAAGTGGCAATCACTTGGCGCTTGTCATAGGCTATACGAAGAGTGATGAAGTTGCTCCTAATACTCATTTATAACCATACATAACCATGATATCCTGAGATTAAACCTGATATTAAAGATATGAACTGACCTATGGTGCATTTGCTAAATTCACGTGATTTCGAAAGCCGAACTCTAAAATCTGTATATATTGTTTCGAAAATATGAATGAATTTTCATATCATAGTTTCGCTTTACTTAGAAACCACAAAACATCGAACGTGCGTCTACGACATATTCGCATTTTACAGGCTTTTTAGGTCATAATTTCAGGGTAACTTAAATATCACAAATATCCTGAAATACACTGTTGCATTCAGAGAGTAACCCGGGGAGGAAATCCAATACCCTCCTACCCCCTCCGAAATATTTGGGATTTTATGCTTGTTAATGATCTAGAAGTGCAATCCCACTAGAACAGCACTGATTATAAACAAACTAGTGTTCAATTATAAAAATAAAACTCATGTGGTGGAATGGATTTAAAGGTGTTCAGGTGTTGTTATTTAAAACGCACGAACAAGAATAATTAAAGTTCTTACGTGGCCTGTCTAAAAAGTATCCAACTTTTGGCCGAAAAAAATATATAAGATGGGAATGGGGCCCTAATCCCCTTCAAAGTAGGCCCCTTGTGCCTCTACTTACTTAGCCTACCGTTCCTTCCACAGCCGAAAACAGTTCTACAAGGCTTCTTTTAAAATAGTGTTCAACTCCGCTGCCGCGTTCTGTATATCTCATATCTACTCTCAAAACGGGATACTTTCAATGGCTCCACCAATTTCGTAAACAGACAGAAGTCGCAAGGAGCCATGTCTGGAGAGTAGGGAGGATCGCGAACAACTGGAATTCCATGTTTTGCCAAGAAAGCCTGAATCAGGTGCGATGAATGAGCTGTAGAATTGATGAATATTACGATGCCTGATGAACCTTATGAACTGTTTCGCTTACAGAAACACCAAGCTTTGACACAATTTGATGCAGCATCTTTGTTCAACTCGTTCAGTCATCTTGAGAGATATCTAAATCCGACGAAAACGTATGACAGCACCTCGCCCTGCTGTCAGCAGGCAACGATTGGCTCACGGATCGCGAGGGAAAATTTCAAGCATAAGCATTAAGACTGTTAGTCACTCAGCTTCGGAATCCGCTCGGTAATGATAAGTCTATGAGCGTTTGATGCGTTCGTATATTTAAAGTATCTCCTCGGGAAATTAGTATTTTTAACCTTTTTTGTATATTCTTCTGAAAGGAGGTTTCTTTTTTTCTTAGTTCTCAAAATATTTCTAAAATCTGTGCTTAATTTTATAAGAAGTGTTAAAATTTTACTCCCCAATTCGACAGTTTTTAAAACATTAAACATGAAATTAAACATAAGTTTTAGAAATATTTTTACAACTAAGGAAAAAAAAGCGATATCTTTTAAGAAAAGAACACTGAAAAAATAAATTTAAAATGTTAATTCCCTGGGGAGATATTTTGAATATAAGAATGCATCAAACGCCCACTAGACTTAACGTTACCGAAATGGAATTCGGAAGCGAGAGTGACTAACAGCTTTAAAGCTATTTCCTTCCGATGAGCACTACAGGCGAAGCCTTAGGATCACAACTGCGAGCTGGGAAAATCAAGGTTGGATAGTTATCAGACAGACCTCGTACAAGAAAGTCTCCCAATAACCCCCACATTTCTGTGTAAATAAGATTCACAATCAGATCACCAGTTATTATAAGTATTTATTCATTATACACTTATAAATTCATTGATATTAAAATATTATCAAATCGAAAAAAAAACTTTTTGGTATGCAGCAATGTGTAATTAAGTTATTCCCTTTTCTTTAAAAAATAACACCCTATTAATTTAACATAATAATAACAAACACCTTTTAAAGAGCTAAATATTTTCTAATAGTTTACAGCACAGTTAAAATATTTATTCATTATAAACTCATAAATTTGTTGATATTAACATATTATCAAATCGAAAAACATTATATTAAATAAATTTCGAGAGAAAATTTTCTAACTTACATTAGTGAAATTATTTTTGTCGCAAGCTGATTAAATTACCTTTTAACAACATTTCAGAAGTATTTGCTAAAGAAATACTGACTAATTTTGAGAAATATCTTTCCTTTTATCCTTGATGTAAGAATAGAATATCTTATTGAGTTATTAAAATACATTCATTGACAAACACATTAAAGATAATGACATCCTTCAACGAATAAAAGACTTTTGGGAATAGGATGTGAACTATTTTCATAACCTACTAATTAATAACAAGTATGATGTTTAGGAAAAGTAATTTAATCAGCTTCGGTTTATGAAAACTGTTTTATTAACATAGTAATCAAGTCAACTTCCGTCAATGAAAGTTAGAAGGTAAGGTGATTCAAAATATTTGCTGTTTTCATCTGCGTAAATTTAATAACTATGTGTCATATACTTAATAAAATTTTGATAGAAAATATCATTCCGTGCTTAAAATACATCGAAATAAATTTAAATTAGTAAATCTGCAGATCAGGAGCCTCAACGTCAGCTCTGCAAGTCATTGTTTTTAAACATACTTTGGTAATATTAAATTTCCTGAAAACCGCAATTTAAAGTTTTCAAATTACTTAATTATTTATAAGAATAAAAAAATACGAAGTTTTCAGATATTAGAAGCGTTAAATTAAAAACGTTGTTATGTAAGGATAATTTGAAATTTTTCATGAGCTACTAATTCTGGAATTCTTTTAGATAATAAAGTAGATTCCTTCAGGCGGGCGGAGCCCCCCTGAACCCTCCCATGGTCTCATTAAATTTACATATATAACTTTTTATTGGTTGCGCTAATGGTTATTGTAAATCTTAGATTTCTTTTTACACTTCCGAGCCTTATTTTTCAATATCGGTGGATGGAAAATGATTTACACTGAGGCAATTATATTAAAAGTTTAGGTTTTATGAACGAGAATGTAATTTCCTTTTAAAAATAAAATACTTTTCATTCATATTTTCTGAAATGAGACGGCATTAAGAAGTAACAATCGTCAAAAAATATTTTTTGAGACAATCTATTTAATGCTTGATTTTTAAGAAAGAAAATATTTATTTCGCGATACAATGACGTCATTTTCGACAGAGATAATTTTGCGGTGCATAATTTTGAAATTTACTATCTATTTGCTTTTCAAAAGTTTTTTTCTTCCTCATTGAAATTTTCGATTAAAAATTAAACTTTTCTGTTAGCCGTGTGCAGACAATAAACCGTGGTAACATTTTTTTTAATAATAAGAATTAATATCATAACACAAGGCCCTTTTATTTCAACCTCAAAGGGTAGTTGTTTTATTTTTGATATATGAGGTCGAATTCACCTTCTTTTCGTATTTTTGTTTTATTTCCAATATGAAGACGTATTCGTGTCTATTTTTTTTCATTATCCTCTTGCACATGAAAATCTTTCAAATAAAAAATTAACTGTTTAGGATAAATTATTATTCCGGGATCTGATTTTCTGGGCAACTGTAAAAAAAATGATTTCTAAATTTTATAGCAAAATGTCAATTTATTCCTTATGAAAATAATGAACTTTTTAATTTAAAAGATAAATATTTGAACAAAATAAATAGAACACAGCCTTTCTTTATTTCTGTGGTAAATTCCATTTATATGTAAAGACGCAAAGGCATTAATTCATCCCTTTTGACGTTGATTTGACTCCAAAAAATTACACATACTTTCACATTTACGATATTTTTAGGTGGAGTTCCATTGCTAGGCAACAGTTAAAGGAAAATTAAAACAATGAAGTATGTGCATTAAAAAAAAAGAAAATTTGTAAAAGAAAGTATTTGATATTATGGAACACATATATAAAATCCCTCCATAAGTTATACACCGAATTTAAAAACTCTGACAAATGTATACATAAAATTTCAAACTAATATGAATAATGCATGGTTCTAATTAGGAAATTTCATTATCCGTAATTTACCATTTAAATCCTTCAATCATATGAGCCATTTCCTTTCAACAAATAAAAATGGAAAAATCGTCTGAATTGCTATAGAAAAGCATTATTGCGCAAAATAAAATATTCTATATTTTCCGAACGAATGAACCAAATATAACAAAAAAACTATACAGCTAAATCCGGGTACTTCACTAACATACCCCCTTAATTTCAAGCTAATCGAATGCTTTTTGCGGCAGTTATCACGGAACAGACAGACAGACTAACGGAAACCAAAACTTTTCGTGTCTCCACAGTAAGCCTTCACTGACGTTTCGGCAACAATCAGTGCGTAATGTACTGAACAGTACTTTGATAAGAAACATTTCTATAGAAAGTAGTAAATAACCCGCATCTAAAATACTATTTCACCGTGATGTTTTAATGAATGTATGTACATTTTTATGTACATTGTATATTTTAAAAAAAAGATACACCTGCATTTGTTTGCAAACCGTTTACGATAAAATCACAACAAAGTTGTCATTAGAGAGTATAATAAGGTCTTCTTTCAGAATATGAAGATAATTTTGGAAATAGAAATTCTTTCTATGATTTAAAAGTTACAGCAACTTTGACTTTTACAAAAGGAAACACTCACTTTTCACACTTTGTATGAGACTTTTGGATCAAATCAACACAGAAAAGTACATAATATATGTGTTGTTTTAGTCATGTCGTGTTTTAATCAGGTTATTTTTTAATCATTGTGACATATAAGGGGCAGACAAATACAAACCGAACACACACTAAAATGTGAGTATGAAAAATTTTTATTCAAAATTAATTGCCACAACTGTTTAAGATATTTGTCCCACTGAGAGACGAGACTATGAATTCCAGTGTTGTGGAAAGAGTTAAGGTTGATGACGGATCCACTACCTCAGTCACTCTTGCACATCCTCGTCCGAATGAAACCAATGTCCACGAATGTCTTTCTTCAAGGGGACAAAAATGTGGAAATCACATGACGAAAGATCGAGGCCGTATGGAGGAGGCTGAAGTGTTGTCCAGTCAAATCACTGAAGCTTATCTTTCACTGGCTAGTTCGATGGGTTTCTGTAGTGTAAGTCACACTGCTGATAACTGCTATGCTTGTTGGCTACCGTTATTTTCCAAAAGTTTGCTTGGTTTTATTCAATAATTGAGACATCTCCGATAAAGTAACTCACATTGTCTGTTCTAAAATACTGGTAGCCAAAATTCGTAGCATAGGACTTAAAATACAAGTGCTCAGGGAAATAGCCCACTACATTAGTATGAGTATGGGGAAGGGCATTATCATGCAAAAGGGTGATTCCTCCGGCAGCATCCCAGGGCGTTTTGACTTTATTGTAAGTTTCAGTTCTTGCAAAGTGTCTGCGTAACGCTTCGCATTGATTGTACTTCGGTGCTCTGAACCACACATCTCTGATCTTCTTAGCCTGCCTCATTTCTAATGCTGGAAGAACGCACTTTTCACGTTCACTTACAAAGAAATAAAAAAAAACTGTGAATGCCTGTAAGTTGTCACTATGCATTTTTACCAATCCTCCAGATGGAAGTATCGACATGTTACAATAATGTTGCAACTTTGGTGAGAAATGTGTTTTATAGCGGGTGTTCTCTTTTCATTTGACAGCTCCTCATATATATCTTCATCCGCTGCAATTGAAGTTACATAGCTATTTTTATCGTTGATTGATGTGCCACCAGCACCGGTACAGATGCGTCGGACACGATGTAAGTTCACACTTGCTTAAGAATCACTTCAGTAAAACATTTCAAATAAATATTAACTTGAACATTTGTGGACGACAGACTTCAACATCTAAAACCATTATGTGAAAGACAGTATTTCCGTTCACTGACATGGATATAGCAGATCTTGCCCTATGTTAAATTACACGTTGATATGTTATCTACGCACTATGTATAACAACATTACGAACGTTCTCCGTCCTTCTTGGACGTACACATCAATACTACGACCACACAGGTCTATCCAATACCTCGGCACACTTAGATTTTTCCCACAAGATGTTCCCCAAGAAAACGCAGGGAGCTCCAAGTTCACTCACTTCTTCGAACGCCAATAATTCTCTCGCTCTCTCTTCTACATTTCCTTATCCGTTTTTCTTTTACTTTTCGAATACCTAAAGCATCACAAATAGAAAAAAATAAGCAAGCAACCAAAAATTTATATGATAGATTCTTTGAGAATAATTTGGGAAGTGACAGGATCGTTGAGTTTATTTTATACATAAACTCGTTGTACAAATTTACCGGTATATTTCAAGAAGTTTTTCCTGTGAGATCGTTATTTATTTGTTCTTCCTTTTTTTTTTTTTTTTTTTTTTTTTTTTTTTTTTGATAAACCTCCTATATATCTCTTTTTATGCCTCCATGAAAATTTAACAAACTGTATAAAAACTATTTATTTTTCTGGCTGCCTTCATCCAAGAAGCTCAAACACACTGCAAATAAAGGCGTCTTAAATTAAGATACATATGTGACTGAAAAAGAATTTCAGACACTTAAGTGTCTGAATCTGAAAATTCAGTCACAATATATGTCTTAATTTAAAACACTTAAGTGTCTTACTATGATCATAGTGTACACGAACTGATAAAAGTGTCTAAAAAATCTGCAAGTGTCTAATTTTAAGACACTTTGTAACTCCGCTCCGCATTCACTAGGGGGCACTCTCAGTTGCGCATGCGTCTTCCTTTCGAACTCGATGTTCGTTTGTAATTCAAACTGAATGCTTGTTTTTATGTACGCGTACATTTTAACTAATAATTTATTTTGACTTGATTGTTTTTTGCGGAATGTGAAGTTCCGGGATTTAATTTCTATCGACATAGTGGTACTCCGTATTAATATTTATCTATAAAACTAATACAGTGTTCTTCATCTCGTCAAATTTGTAAAGAGAACTGTTGTCTGGCGGGCTATGTTTTCAGGATGGAAATTTTCCATCCTTTTAACAGAGCTAGCCGGATGTGCAAGGGGATTTTATTTTTTAAATATCCAAGTCTGCCTAACTAACGGATACTAACGTAGCCTCCAATCCGGACGTCCTCTGGGCGAATGTGCTTTTGGAATAATCAGACCTTTTCCCAGGTAAGTGGGGTCTTAACTATGTATTTAAAACTCTCTGTGATTGTTTTCTCTTTAAATGAAGACCTCACACGAGTCTATAGCTTTATTAGTTCCTGAGTTATGCCAAAATATGTTCAAAGCATTTTGCCTATGGTATTTCCATGTTAAAATTTTATTTTGCTAATATTTAAATTTCTACTCTTCAAATCATCTGCAATCATATTTCTGTATTATTTGCTATCCAATGTTATCTTTAAAATAAATTTTGGTGTTTCTGCATGGTGTATATTAGCGGTTACTGAATTTATTAATTTTACACCTTCCTAAGCCTTTTCTTATGTAGCCATTACTTTAAAAATCGCAGTGACATCGCCTGTTGATTGGCTCATACTTCTTAATTACCATCAAGACTACCTTAATAGTATTTTTTGGTGTAATTATTACTCTGAAGTACCCTTTTTAATTATTTATTTACGTATACAATATTTTTATAAGCATTTAATGCGGCAGCATTTGTAATGTTTACATCGATTTTTACATTTCTGATAGATTTATTATGTGTTATGTACTGGAATTCAAAAGCATTTATAGTAAACATTCCTGTTAATAGCTGCTTTTATTTATTATTTATGCTTTTCTTGTCTAATGAAGTTTTCTTCTGCCTCATAGTGTGTACATCATAAATTTTAAAAAAGAATATAGTTCGAACATCCTTCCATTCATTGATTCCCCCATATATTTAATACAGCGAATTACTTGTGTTCATTTATTTATTTTAAAATGTTTTGACTGATAAAACTCATTAAATCCGGTCATTCTAATTAAAAGATTTCCCTTTGCTATAATTTTAGTGTTTCCGAGTATTTTAGAAATATCCCATTTGCCATACTGAAAACAGTCAACATATAATCTTTTTATGATTCAAAAGTCAAAACCACAGCTTCACAGTTTGAACGGAAATTGACGTCACTAATGTAGACGTTGAATCAGAAACAAATTTGTTGATGTCAACAAAGATTTAGAAAAAGGATCTCGCGTTATCTGTAGTCACTTTGTTAAATTTTAATGATTATTTTTAGATTCTTAAATTCATGTAATCATGTACCGTTAACGTAATTGTAAGAATGCGGTAAAAATATACAGATATATTTCATTTGAAATAATTATATAATATTGATTTTTTGATTACTTTTAGTTAAAAAGTAATTTGAAATTAAAAATGAATACAGAGTAAAGAGGTAGATTTTTATAAAATATTTATATGCATATAGCTAGATTTTGCACTTAAAACTGACACGTACATTTATCGAATCATAATACAGGGTTGGACTTTTTCCAGAAGGATGGCCTGATTAAAGCATGGGCAGACCCCCCCCTCCCTACGATTTTACGTGCTCCAAATTCGAAATGGATTTTTTTAAAGCTTATATTTTAAATGTGTTTCAACATTGTATTGATTATAATCAGCATTTTGAACTTTAAAAGTAGAATTAGATTAAAAACTAAATAAAAAATAAATACAGTAAAAACTCTCAATCGCGGCCACCTCGCGAATTGAACGCGTTTTGGAACGTTGAATTTGCCTGCTATTCGATTGTGTTCGCTTTTATGAGGTAAAAAAAATGTATTTATCTTGAAAAAGTTCAGTGTTCGCTGAAGAAAATTGTCCTATGAAAGTTTTGTTGTAAAATCTCCATAACGGACACTCCTACATAGAGGACACAACTATTTAAGAAGCACATTTTTTATTAACAACATGCCCATATTTTATATTTTTTACCTCAGAAAAACAGACACTTCCGAATGGCGAACAAATTCCACGGTTCTAAGGTGCCTACTATTGAAAGGTTTTACTGTATTGTGACAAATATTTTAATTTTTAATCTTATTCTACTCTATAAATTCAAAATATTGATTATAATCAGTACAAAGTCGAAAAAGATTGCAATTATCAGCTTTATGAAAATTGCATACCATATTTTGGAGCCCCTAAAATTAGGCTGTGTGTGTGTGGGGGGGGGGGGGGGAGTAGGGCAGAATAATGGCCATATACTTTTCCAGGATCAACGTGGTCAAACATGGCTACGTATAATGCTTTAAAAAAATGGCTGCGATTCAGACGTTTGAAGTGTCTAAAATTCAGACGCAAAAAGTGTCTGAAAAAATTCAGACATTTTAAAATGTCTGAAAATTGAACACTCCGTTTCAGACACTTAAGTGTCTGAATTTAAGACATTTCGATTTAGAGTGCATAGTGTTAAAAGTGGGTGTTACCTTATATAAAAAAAAGTTGGTGCACATTTTAATGATTGGCCAACCACTATTTCAAAATTTGCATTCATATTCTGAAAGAAGACGTTATTCCGTTTCTAGACACACCTTTGTTGTGATTTTACAATAATCTTTCTTCAAAGATAAATGTACATTTTTCTTTTTTTTCGGGCGCATCTTGTACAATTTCATAATCACATCTCTGAAATTGTTGTTAATTGTTTTAACTTATTTTCCTGAGTAGCAGACGTTATAGGCATGGGCAATCTGGACCTCACCCCAGGGCAGAAAGTAAAGTTTTGACAACACAGTTTGTTTAAAAAGAATGCAAAATTTGTAAATGCAAAATATGACTAGCATATATAGTCACAGGTAGAAGAAGAAGTTATATAGTGAAAATGTGTAGTTTTATTATTGTTATTAAGTAATAAAAGTCAGTAAATAACTCAAAATGAAATATTTGATTTGCAAATCATAGAAATTTTATTTCATCGCTTAGCACTTAGCGCAGAAATTTATTTATATTAAACCGTCCATTTGGTTAACCCAGAAATCTTAACCACGGTACGATGTTTTATTTATACTCTACTAATGTATGAAGAGTTAGAAGGGCTACGCCTTTCCCAAAGACCAGTCATAAGTTCGAGTCAAAGATTTCGTCTGGGTTCGGACTTTTTTCTGCAGACTCGTTCCGGGACATGCGTGGATTTCATGAGAATGTAATATATTCTCAGATACAAATAAATAGATGCTTTATAATGCAAGGCTGCCGTTGGAGACTATTTTTTTATTCTATTCGGACTAATATTTACAAAGATGTTTCTTTGTGGTAGATCTCGTTAGACTACAGAGAGGATGGATCCAGAGTGCCCCAACTATGATGCAGAAGTCGATCAGAAAGAATCAAAAAGTGTCGATATCTCTTGAAACTGCTCTAGAAGTGTATGGCAAAGACGGCGGCAAGAATAATCATCCCACCGGAAAGATAAACGCCATCTTAATATTTTTTTTATCACAAAATATTTTATATTTAATTAATCGATAAATAAGTATTTTAATGTCCTTTTGCACTGTTTATCATTTTAACAATGTTATGTACATAATAAATGTATATTACCCCTTTCTAGGGCAAAATTCAGTTGCTAAAATTTTAAAATTATTGAATAAGACCAGGTTTTACGAAAAAATTTGTTTCAAAATAAGTACCGTATATACTCGTGTATAAGTCGACCCCTAATTTTTTGAAAAAAAATATGTTCCATACCAATATTTTCTCGCAGCCATCTTCGCCTCATTCAATATCAGCAAATTCTGCATTTGTATAAGACGAAGATAACTTTATTTTAATACTGGTATTCAGTCTGTTATTCCTCTCGAATTCGGGGCCGACATTTACACGAGTATATACAGTAAAAGCTTTTACTTCGCGTACGTGACAAACGCAACATTTTCTTTAAAATTTCTGGTGCCATTGTGGCATTTGGTAATTAAAATTAAGTGGGACGTATGCTTACTACCGCCTTCTAAACGGTTAAATTACTGTTATTTTCTATTTTAAAAAGCGATAACATGAATTGATTTATCATAAAATAGATATATGAAATTGAAAAGGAAAAATAATCCTCTACAAAAACTTAAATCCATTTCTGTAGATAAACAGAAAATTTTAATAAAGGAAGTTGAATTTATTGTGAATACTTTACGTACTATATTGTTTATTTTAAAGATGCTGTCTTGTTTCAAGATTTCCAGAAAAAGAAGAAAATGTCTGTCACGAAGTAAATCGAAATAAACTATTTACAGTGAGAAAGTAATTTAATTCAAATGACTTCCCCTGAGCATTTTATTCTGAAAAAGTAAGATTTCTGTCAGAGAAATGCTTCTAGGGAATATTGGAAAAAGTTCATAAAATTTATTTTATTTGTAAATTTAAAGAAAATTAATTTTTAAAGCGCGATATTATATTTCATCTCCTGAGACACAAACTGATTCGAAAGTGCGACGAAATATTTGACAGATGCAAATAAATTAATAGATATTGTTTTTATTGAATAAAGTACTTTAAACTAGTTTCATTTTATTTAGCTTATTCTCTTAAAATGCATTTAAAATTTCAAAATATATTTATAAATAGAATTCCTAGAACATTTTTGTGTTTATTTAAACGTTATTTTTTTCTATATATAAATACGATATTATTATAAATTGTTTTATAAACTGAAATGTCACTCTTTATGTTTTTAGTTTAGTATATTTCTAGTTCTTTTGCGAAAATAGGACAAGGGTTCTAATCAGCGTTGAATTAAGATATTTTTCTTCAGGAGGGAATTTTGATATTCCAGAGGGGACATTATGGAGTTCTTGGTGGCGGGGGGGGGGGGGAGCTTACCTTTTCAGATCGTTATGTAACACAAAATCTCAAATTTTCTAGGCGGAAATATTTATGTTCCAGTGGTGAATGCCACCCTCCCCTCTTAGCCAACCCCTGAATTTATTACTCTGTTTATACTTTTTAATAAACAATACATATATTTTAGTAAAATAAAAAATGGTATAGCTATGTAAATTCCACTAAATAAGTGTCGATTTTATTTTTTAAAGGATTGTGATAAATGATTTTTTTCATTTTTAAAACTTTGTTCAGGCCAGAAGAAAAAAAAATCGGTTTTTTCAAAGATACAAAAGTCAATGGTGTGTTATTGCTATTACATATTCGTGTCTGTTTTATTTGCTAGCTTATATTGTCCCATTTCACTTTAAAAAGGTATAATAATTTCTAACAATAACACTTAATAAATTTATTTTCAAACCTATTCATAATTTCCACCTGCTAAATTAACCCTTTATCTACTGACGGTACTTATAAAAACCACTCACTTTGAACGTTCATCCCATAGTGAATATTACTAATTTTCTAATGGTACTTTGCAATAACACTCTTTTAACTCCACTTTATCTGGATACATGGCAGCAGTAATTCTAGGTTCGTTATTTTAGCGAGGAAGAACCCTGGAATTGAAACAGTCGATGTGTTTTATGCCAACATTTTGTACAGATTGTCGCGCTTGTCTTTTTATTGCTGCAAACACAGTAAAGGATATAAGATAAGTGTTGGATTTTTTTTATGTGTTCATTATGAGCTTAAATACAATTTGACTAGCTATTTTAGGTGAACGGTGTATGTATTTGATTTAACAGTTGAATTACTCGGTGGTACTTATAAGTACCGTCCGTACACTGGATGTTGGAGAAAAACTTCTTGTTTACTTTTCGTCTGTGTAGTTATCCATCGTTTTCATCTGCTTTAAAATGTAATTACTAAAATGTAGTGTAGTAATAATTTTCCTAGTGTTTCTATTCTGTTTCATTATTATTTTGTATAGGAAATCAAAAGAATTGTGGCACCGGCTCTTTTTTGCTATGCTAGAAATGGCATATGTAAATTCATTTATTGCATACGTAGAGATGTGAGAAAACATGTTGTTCTTGGAATATAGGCGACGCATAGCTAAAAAACTGCTAACAAGATCAAAGCCTTAAAAAATAGTTTTTTTTTAACCCGCTCAGAGGCAAAGCATTTTGAATGCTAAAGTGTTGAAACAAATGACTGGCACCAGAATTTGCCGAAACATTTGTTTATAAATATGAAAAAAGGCTATGTTTCACATACTTATTAAATCGAAATTATTTTACCACAATTCTGGTGCCATTTGAAATACCTTGTGGGATTTCGGTTATGATAATAGTTTAGTCATATTGTGCTGACGGTTCTTTAAAGTACCACTTTAAATTAATTACCTCTAAGTAATTAAATTTCTCACGGGTGAGTATTTTTTTATGTTTATCCTTTAATTTTCAATGTAGTAACTGAAAAAAAAGTTACATGAAAAAAACTGCAGTAGGTAAAGGATTAATCTCTTTCTGCATATTTATTCATTTTTTGGTGGGATGCCCATATCTGTTTACAAAGAAAACGAATTTTTATGGTAGAAAATGAAAAAAATAAATTACATCTGCCTTTCTTATTTTAACTCTGTTAATTGAATTGAATTCATCATTTAAAATTATTCAAAATGCTCTGGCATTTCTTCACTCCTGTTTAAAAGACATAATTCATGTATCCTGTATATGTATAAAAGCAGGTGTGTTTCCTCTCATTTCTTTCTGCTGACTCATAAATTAATCAAACTTTATTTATAACCCGATTTTACCAGATCGGACTCGACTCATTTTTGGTTGGCACCAATTTTTTCCGTTTCGGTCGTTTTGCCTTTAAATGTTTCGGGTTAAAGTCGGTTTCTATTTAAGTTATGACTCTTTCAAGTTAGTTTTGAGCTGACCTGATTTTTTTTTAAAGTCCTGAATATTTTTCAAATGAAAATAAACTATCTATTTAAATTTTAATAAATGAATATGTGTTAGTTTTTATACAAGAAAGATCAAAATTTATATAGCCTGATGCCAATTTTTTAAAGAAATGTGTTAAAATATGGTTTAATTTTCTTTCACTTCGGGTTTGGGTCGGATTTGTGTTTTAATATTTTGTAATTGAGTCGGGGCGGGGATAGAGTGTATCGGGTTTCGAAGTTTGACGATGTTTTTATGCCGTATTTGAATCGGGTTTTCGGTTGACTTTAAACAGAAATTTTGGGGTTGGATCGGGTGAATCCGTTGATCTCAATCTAGAAATTCTGTGTGATCTTATCTAGATCCCAATTCCATTATATAAGTCATTGCAAAATTGATGACTACTCAAAAATATCCACCGAGCCTATAATAGATAATTTCTTTCCTATGATAAGGATCAGAGCGATGACAGTGTTAAACCCATAAAAATAAGTAGAAGAAGAAGAAGAATTCCCATTGAATTACTACATAACCTCAGTTTCAGTTGAACCCAACCTTTCGCCAAAATAATTATTGAGTGATGCTGCCTAGCATGTGTCATGTGAGGAATTTGGCAGTTGGCTTTTTGACTTTCACCTCTGAACATACTCTGCATACGTTCCTCAGTCATGGATATTTTTTTTTAATTTTTATATCCCAAGAAAAAAAATCTGCAGTCAGAATAGAGTTTTTTTTTTAATTTGTTGCTGCCCCCGTTAGAACCTGGAAGTTAATCTACGCACACTCTACCAGAAATGGGTCTTTATAGAGATGCAAAAAAGTTCCATCATCAGTATTTGTTTATTTGGAAAACTCTCAATAACAAGAATCATTTGCAATGATAAGCACAAGAATCCACTGATTGCCCCCATCTTGCGATTGAACATGATGATTATCCACAACATAGTCATCAAGATATTACCTAATTTCTGAATGACACTTTTCTGGACGCTAGATGTAAATAACGCGTCCTGGCCACCAAATTCCGTAATGGCCCATAAAAATCCAATAACTCCAAAAAACTGTATAATGTACAAGTTATTATTTTAAGTTATTTAATATTTTCGTACTCTCTCTTTGTCAAACAACATCAAAAGCAAATGAACTATAACAATTTATTGAGTGTTTTGATGACAACTTCTATGATTTTAGGTATAAAATTCTTACATTTACTAGTTATTTACTAATTATTTTTACTAGACATCGATCGAAAATTCGGTTTCGCTCTCGTCTTCGACCGAAATTCTCAGTTTCGCCGAACATTCGTTTTCGGCAAAAACGCTGCCTAAAATTCTGCCGGGCCGAAACTATCTATATTCCAAAATTCTTGTTTCTTCCTTTGGAAATTTTCAACATTAATCCTTGACTTGAGCTGTATCGGCTCAAATGAAACACTCTTTATTTATTGCTATGAACTTCGCTGTTTACAGTTATTAGTCATCGCTAACTCAAAACGTGAGTGCAAATTATAAAGCAAGCAATGCATATATGACTAAACTTTTCAACCGCTTTTCAAGTGCTCATTAAAAGCATAATAATTAAGGACTTTACGTTCTGAAATGGAATACTAATAAAAATAGAGGTTGCTATCATCCAACGTCCACTTTATTCATACATTTAAAGATGACGTAAAAATAAAACTCGACGAATAAAATAAGACGTAACGCACTTCAATAATTAATTATTAACGATCCCTTAGAAAAAATGACATAGGATTTTTTATGGAAACATATGGTTTTATATGGAAAATCATAAAAATTTTATGGCATTATATGGAAACATACTGTATCCATATGGTAAACATTCTTCATTCTATGGTATTCCATAGCAAAGTGTATGGTAAAATTACAGGGTAATGAAATTTACCATATATTCAATGGTGTTCCATAGCATGATGTATAGTAAAATTATAGGGTAATGAAATTTACCATATATTCAATGGTGTTCCATAGCATGATGTATGGTAAAATCTTGTAATAATTGCTTGTACCATAAACTGTATGGTATACCATAGCATGATGTTTGGTAAAATCATGTGATAATTGCTTGTACCATAAACTGTATGATATACCATAGCATGATGTATGGTATACCATAGCATGATGAATGGTAAAATCATATGGTAATTGCTTGTACCAAAATTATATGGTATTCCATAGCATGATGTATGGTAAAATCATATGGTAATTACTTGTACCATACATTGTATGGTATTTCAAAGTATTGTGCATGGTAGAATCTTAAAATTAGGGATGCACCGAATATTCGGTATCCCGCCTATTGGGCCATGTTACCGAATATTCTGTTAGGCCGAATATCAAACTAATTGGTATGCCGAATATTTGGCTTGGCCGAATACAAGAAATTTCGGTATACCGAATATTCGGCCAGACCGAATATTTAAAAAGCCTTAATTTTTTTTTTTTAAACCGTAAAACAACTTCTATTTTTAACTATCAGTTAATAATGATATTTAGAATAATTAGAAATAAAATTATATTTAAATAAAACAGAATGCTTTTACATTTTTTACTTGCTATTTAAAAAGTATCACGTAAGAAAATTAACCAATAATGACGATTTATTTAACTTTTTAAAACTTTGAAACTCTGAAATTTAAACTTATTCGGCAAGCCGAATATTCGGAACTCGGTTTACATGTTGGCCGAATATTAAGTATTCGGGCAAAATCACTATTCGGTGCATCCCTACTTAAAATATACAATACCTTTTGAAAGTTGATAATATATTGATTTTTTGCAACTATAGTACAAAAAAAGTGTTAAAAAGCCGTATGCTAATACGGGATCTTGTATCTGATTTGGATAAACACCAGTGTTGAATTCAGGGGGTGGCCGGGGAGGACCCCCACCCCCCACCCCCGGAGCAATGAGATGTCCGCTCCCACTCCCGGGAGATTTGAGATTTTGTATTTTCAATGAAAAACACAAAATGAAATTCAATTTCAAAAAATGAAATTTCCCCCTGGAACTGTATAATGCCCCCCTCCCCCGGAACCACAAAAATCCCTCCCGTAGAAAAGAGCCTGAATTCAACACTGATAAAGACCGCTACTCATACATTTAGATTTGGAGAATGGCAACGCCTGCCATTGCCATGCTTGTTTTGTTTACCTCTCACTCCGTAGCATTGCTTGTGCCACGTCATGTTTACTAAGAGCGAATACGCAGTAATTCCATCAAAGCATCCTGGCTACATAATTACTGGACATATTCAGGTATTTATTTATCTGTTTTTTACCTTATTTGATCTTAATTTGACTTATATAACGTTTGTCATAACAATATTCTTATGTTTGTTAGATTGTTATACATTTTCTTACACGTGATACGCTGAAATGAAAGTGGATTTTAAGTTTGTCACTGCAACATTATTGATTGCCCGAACAATTTTAAAATTTTGGCAGAATCCCAAAACAGCCGAGACACCTGATTTTGGCGATTTTTCAAGACACGCCAAGCATATACGCGCGCCAACCGAGTTATCGGCAACCTAGAAATTCTCACCAATCACAACGCCTGCACGTAATAAAGTTCCAAACACCATTCATTTCATAAAATAAATATTCTATAAAACAAATATCAAAAAATTTACAATTACTTACATTTTACTCCCGATTATTTTCCGTTT
This sequence comes from Maratus speciosus, assembly GCA_963932465.1. Classification (NCBI taxonomy): domain Eukaryota; kingdom Metazoa; phylum Arthropoda; class Arachnida; order Araneae; family Salticidae; genus Maratus; species Maratus speciosus. The sequence goes on from OZ010789.1 coordinate 145,910,583, forward strand.
TTCGAACTTTTCACTCCGAAATTTCAGATATTAACAACTTTTTCACAATGTAAACAAAAAATATTCAAAATTCCGTATGCACCAATTTCTAACACAAAATACAATACCCATCAAATAAAACCAATGAAAATTCACACATTTACTTCTGTTTAACAAAAGTTATTTAATCCTACAAAGACGTTCTAATATTAATCTAATTTAAAAACAACTCACACGTTCAAAACATCCAAACAAAAAAAGAATTCTTTCTCCTTACCAGATTGCGCGCACTGCGGCAGACGATTCGGAAATTCAGAATTCAGAATTTCAAACCTTTTCTCAAATTAAGCTCAATGTTTCGATCTTATAAAGTGCCCTTCTACATGAGAAATACTTTTTGTCCCTTAAAAATTAGTTTAAAAGAAATATTTACGCATTAAAAAATTACAAGAAATTAATTTTAAAAGCGCATTGCGTATATTTATACGAATTTATAAATTGAGGACTTTTTTTATTCACGTGTTTATCAGATATTGTTCATTTCAATAAATGGTAGCGTACACTTATCAAATATTTTATGCGCTACGTCAAACGAATCCAAAGAGTTTAAGCGATTTTCTCGAAGTACACATTCAATGATTCAAATTATGATATAACAATAACTTTTAAAATATTAATCTGATATCATAATGTTATTTAAAATGCCTTCCTACATTAGAAATAGATTTGATTACTTAAAAATTCGCATAAAACGTTTACTTTCGCATTATTAAATAAAAAAAAGCAATTTTAACATTTTACAAAAGAGATTTGTACAAATTTCTTTAGATTTTACAACTTCCGTTCCTGAATTTTGCAAATATATTTTATTTCTAAAATTTATTATGGACAATTATCAAACATTTCAATTTCTATAATTTAAAACTAACGCACGTATGAGCACTGCAGCTCATTAAAACAACAACCTAAAGAACATCAATGTACGGACGAAACTCGCTGTGCAACGATCTCTAAAATACACGAAACTCGTCGATGCAGGGACCAGTAACGCCCGTATGAGCGCTGCGCGCTCATAAACCGAAAAAAAACATCACTGGATCCACGAAACTCGCTGTGCAGCGACCTCTAAAATGCACGAAACTCGTCGATGCCGCGATCTCTAAGATGTACAAAACTCATCGATGCCGCGAACAGTAACGCACGTATGAGCGCGCAGCGCTCATAAACCGAAAGAAACATCACTGGATCACGAAACTCGCTGTGCAGCGATCTCTAAAATGTACGAAATTCGTCGATGCAGCGATCAAAAAACGCACGTATGAGCGCTGCGTGCACATAAATCGAAAAAAAAACATCAATCGATGCACGAAACTCGCTGTGCAGCGATGTCTAAAATGCCCGAAACTCGTCGATGCCGCGATCTCTAAGATGCACGAAACTCGTCGATGCCTCGGTCTCTAAGATGCACGAAACTCGTCGATGCAGCGATCAGTAACGCGCGTATGAGCGCGCAGCGCTCATAAACCGAAAAAAAACATCACTGGACGCACAAAACTCGCTGTGCAGCGATCTCTAAAATGTACGAAACTCGTCGATGAATGATCAATAATGCACGTATGAGCGCTGCGCGCTCATAAACCGAAAAAAACATCACTGGATCCACGAAACTCGCTGTGTAGCGATCTCTAAGATGCACGAAACTCGTCGATGCAGCGATCAGTAACGCACGTATGAGCGCTGCGCGCTCATAAACCGAAAAAAATCACTGGACGCACGAAACTCGCTGTGCAGCGATCTCTAAAGTGCACGAAACTCGTCGATGCAGCGATCAGTAACGCGCGTATGAGCGCTGCGCGCTCATAAACCGAAAATAAAACATCTCTGGACGCACGAAACTCGCTGTGCAGCGATCAGTAACGCACATATGAGAGCTGTGCGCTCATAAACCGAAAAGAAACATCTCTGGACGCACGAAACTCGCGGTCCAACGATCTCTAAAATGCACGAAACTCGTCAATACAGCGATCAGTAACGCGCGTATGAGCGCTGAGCGCCCATAAACCGAAAAAAAAAATCACTGGACGCACAAAACTCGCTGTTCAGCGATCTCTAAAATGCACGAAACTCGTCAATGCCGCAATCAGTAACGGCACTAACACCAAAAAAAAAAAATCATCACTGGTTGCACAAAAATCGCATTGCAACAATTTATCAAATGCGTAAAACGCGTTAAAGTTGCGTTCAATAATGCACTAATCAAACTATTAAAATCTATATAAAATTGTACAGAAATACGCGATAAAAATTTCAAATCTTTTTTCAATATATTAATAATGCGTAAATATTAAGTTGTTTTTTAACTAATGAAAAAGTATTTCTGATATAGAAATGTGCTTTCAATAACATAAATATGTCATCTTAATCTTCTAAATGTCATTGAAAAGTCATAATTTAAATCATTGAATTTTTAGTTCCAAAAAAGCATACACCGTAGCTCACAAATATCTCACAAATCTACCTCACTATTTATTCAGATAAACAATATCCGTAAAATACATGAATAAAAAACATCAAAATAAAAATTAATTCATACAAATATACGTCCCAAGCTTTTAAAATATAAACACAAAACTCACGTAACAAACTCATTTCAAACAGGTACTATTTCATGCGAAATCGGCCCCACCAGTGGCCGAGAGGTTCTGCTCTCGAAGCTGGTAGACGGGAGGTGCTGGGTTCGATCCCAATCGCGCCCGTCGGCCTAATCGTTCGGAGTTTTCGTGGTTTTCTTCGAACCTTGGTTCTCCAAGCGTTAATACGGATTAGGTTCCCTTAGAAAGACCTCCACGGAAGGCACTCCCCCCCAGTTAGGGCCCATATCCCACGTGCTGATAATTGGCCGACATAAATACAACCAACCAACCAATCATGCGAAATCTCCATAAAAAGCCAACCATCCAATACACAACAATCCAACATATCCCATTAACGCGATCCAAATTCAAGAACAAACCATTGTAGGCGTGGAAAAAATTTAATCAACGAACTGGTAACAACGAAAATCCGTTTATCGCCTCGCCAAATTCAAAGATGCCAAGTGTCTCGGCTGTTTTGGGATTCAGCCAAAATTTTTAATGTACTGTATATTTACAAGCATAAAGATATTCAAAATGTTTGTAAACAATCTTATATGCCATAAATCTGCAATAAAACTTTTTACAGCTTTTTAGCTTACGTAAAAAGTTTTATTTTTATTGCAGAACCACTTTATATGCCGAAACGCTAATATTTATGTATGTATATATAGTGTATATATGAAGATTAGCGTTTCTGTAAAGTTCTGAAACTCTTAATTAATAGTATCAATTTTATTAATCTAATCTAATTTCATAAAAAATTTTTATTATCGAAGTTTATAAAAATAATTACAGAGAAACCACGATTTGAGCTGGAGTAACAGTTTTTTTCAGTTTTGAATTAGATGGTCTTCAATTTTGTCATATTGAAAAAAAAAAAAAAAAACATTCAGAATAGTGTTTTACCCATTAAGTTTTCATGTTATTTGCCTTATGTTTTAGTTTCTAATTCATATAAAATATAATATACAGGGTGATTCAGCTCGTCGGCGACAAACTTTAAGGATCGATAGAGCACACCTAGACGAACATTTTTGAATAGGGAATGTAGGGTCCCTGACGCGATGGTAAGGCGCTAGGCGCTTTCGAAAATTTGGGTGCCGAAATTCGAAACGTCATAAAAACTAGGGAAATGGTTAGATTTTCTTGCTTGTTGCGTCGAAATGATTCTGTTTGTTTAGACTTTCTTCAGTACCAATTTGATAAGCGTATCTCTTAAAACATGGATAGGGGGCGCTGCAGACTTTGGAGAGCTAGACAACAACTTTAAGCCCGTTATTTTGATAATTTAACACATGCTCGCCAAAGTTTATACTCTAACTTAAAGTTTGAACCCAAAAGTAGAGCCCTGCAAAAAGCGTAAGAGCCGCCGGAATAAAATGTCAAAGTACAGGGTGGTCGAAACTCGAAGGCTCCTAGGAGATAAACAAACAGATTTCTTGACTTATGGCATGCATTTTCATGATTCTGTTTGCTGGGGCTCTCTGAAACTCAGTTGAACGGTACAAAAAGAAACATCGATAGGGGGCGCTTTGGGCAAAAAACATAATTCGTTGACATTTCGGACGCTAACTGGAAACGGGGCGCTACGATCAGTTAGAAACAAAACAAGAGAGTAATTTACTTATCATAAGAAGCTATTAAAACTGCAGTTTGTTTGTTTTTTTTAACAAACATAGCTGGTTTCAATCATGCACAATGCGCGCAATAAAATTTACATAAGGTGCTTTTTGCTGATTTATGCAAAAGATATCGTACCATATCGATATGCAAAAGATACGTAATGCGTAGACGACAACGCGAGATGACGTAGTTGTATGCGCAGACACGTCTTTTGAACGTGCGGTACCTACTTAAGCTTCGGTTTACTTGTCTGCAGATCGGTAGTAGGATGGAACGGTACACAAACTCTGAATTGGCTGACATGCATTTGGCGTATGGCGCTGCTGGTTGTAATGGACGAGCCGCTCAGCGGTTGTACGCCGAGCGTTACCCCAACAGGCAAATCCCCTGCCATGCCTTCTTCGCTCGAGTACACCAGAGGTTGTCCACAACGGGATCTTTCGACGGAGGCAGGCCTGAACGGGAGCGATCAGTGAGCACCCCCGACAACGAAGAGGCTGTGCTTAACCTGGTTGAGGACAACCCAGGTCTTAGCACGAGAGATATCGCCAGACATGTTGGCATTTCGCAAGCAACTGCGTGGCGCATCTTACGTTCCCGGAATCTGCACCCCTACCACATCCAGCGGGTGCAGTTGCTCAGAGAGCAGGAATTTGGCCCTCGAGTGGAATTCTCAAGATGGTACTTGGCGATGAGATCCAGGGATCCCCGTTTTGTAAACAGCATTTTGTTTACGGACGAGTCCACCTTCAGCCGGGAGGGAATGTGGAACGCCCACAACAGTCATGTGTGGTGTATTGAAAATCCACATGAAACCAGAAGCCGAGCAGCCCAGGAGCGTTTCTCAGTAAATGTGTGGGCCGGCATTCTGGGGGATTGCCTCATTGGCCCTTATTTGTTACCTGAACGGCTGTCAGGTGGAAATTACCTGATTTTCCTGGATCAAGTGCTGCCGCAGCTTCTGGATGAGGCGCACGTACCCGAAGGTTCGCGTCGCCAGATGTGGTTCCAGCACGATGGAGCTCCGGCCCATTACACGAACGACGTGCGTCTCCATCTAAACGCAAGGTATGGCCAGCGGTGGATCGGGCGTGGGGGTCCAGTTCACTGGCCTGCCCGATCACCAGACCTCACCTGCTTGGATTCCTTCCTTTGGGGTTACCTGAAGGCCGAGGTATACCATACACCTGTCAGCAGTGCTGAAGAACTTGTGGCGCGCATTGTGGCAGCTGCAGGGCAGATCAGAGATACTCCTGGCATTGCTGGAAACACACACTCCTCAATGCGACGGAGGTGCGAAGCCTGCATCATGGCCCAAGGTCGAAATTTCGAGCATCTTCTGTAGTGTTATTTTTTGTAAATAAATTTCCAGTATCATTGATGTTTTTGGTCTAAATTTATTCAGAAGTGTTGAGCAGAGGTAGAAAATGTGTTTTCATTATTACTAACTGATCGTAGCGCCCCGTTTCCAGTTAGCGTCCGAAATGTCAACGAATTATGTTTTTTGCCCAAAGCCCCCCCTATCGATGTTTCTTTTTGTACCGTTCAACTGAGTTTCAGAGAGCCCCAGCAAACAGAATCATGAAAATGCATGCCATAAGTCAAGAAATCTGTTTGTTTATCTCTTAGGAGCCTTCGAGTTTCGACCACCCTGTACTTTGACATTTTATTCCGGCTCTTACGCTTTTTGCAGGGCTCTACTTTTGGGTTCAAACTTTAAGTTAGAGTATAAACTTTGGCGAGCATGTGTTAAATTATCAAAATAACGGGCTTAAAGTTGTTGTCTAGCTCTCCAAAGTCTGCAGCGCCCCCTATCCATGTTTTAAGAGATACGCTTATCAAATTGGTACTGAAGAAAGTCTAAACAAACAGAATCATTTCGACGCAACAAGCAAGAAAATCTAACCATTTCCCTAGTTTTTATGACGTTTCGAATTTCGGCACCCAAATTTTCGAAAGCGCCTAGCGCCTTACCATCGCGTCAGGGACCCTACATTCCCTATTCAAAAATGTTCGTCTAGGTGTGCTCTATCGATCCTTAAAGTTTGTCACCGACGAGCTGAATCACCCTGTATATCATCAAAACATATTCTTTATATTTTAAAAAATATAATATTTACAAACCCTGAAACCTAAACTATATTTGGCAATTTATCGATTTATTACCTGTTACCGGCTAATGGAAACATGCCTTAAAAATGTATTAATTTACAATGAAGTTCTAAGAATATTAAAATGATGTTGTGGACATGTTCCTAATGTGTTGGAATTGTGTACATATTTTGTGTTATTCTAGCACGCAAGAAAGTGCAAAATTGATTGCAAAATTTCATCGTTACATACATAAGCCAAGTTAAATTAGAATGCAATTAAAATGTACTTATTATATTTACTTTGGTGAAAGTAGTTTAATTACACTCAGTAAATGGTTGTACTATAATTCCTTTTCCAATTATGAATGTCTACTCAAGGTTTTCTTTAGCATTTTTGCTAAATGACTACTCAGGTATTTTAGCCTTTTCTTTGGTGAAGAGGGAGGGGTGGGGGGTATTCTTATGAATTTTGATAATTTAAATTTAAAGCTGCAAATTCATGTTAGTGTAGGTATTACTTAACTACTAACATTTACATAAAAATTCAAAATTTACTTTTTCAGATTTTCTTTTCTGTTTGGATTTTTCGTTAAGTTTTATTGACATATTTTTGAAAACCTTTTGCAGTGTAAAAAAAAAAAAAAAAAAAAAAGAGAGAGAGAAAGAAACACAGCTTAAAACCTGTATCAACTGTCAGTATCTGATATCTGATCATGTGTCAGTGAGGTTTGAAAAACGTCATTGCATTATGGATCAATTGTAATAGTATTAAATATGGGGAAAAAGGGCTGCCTGGCGGGAATTTAATAAAATAGGGGCACATTGCTTTCCAAAATGGCACTCTTTTGCCCTGTTCATAAAGCATATTTTGAGATGGTTTATTTAGTGTTCCCTTTTAGTAGAATTTTATAATATTTTTCTGAACGACTGTTGAATTTTGCGACATATTCGTGCATACAATCGAAGAATTTCACGATATTTTCCTGTGACCATTCAACGAATTTTGCAATTTTTTTTTTCACTGTTGACAACACTTAAAAATTTCTGGATTTGTCCCTGCGACTTACTGGTGAAATTTGCAGGATGCAACTGAAAATTGTGTGCATTTTTTAAACGATATATGGACAAATAGATTTTTCATTTTATTTATTTTTTTTACGACAATTTGATCTAAGAATTTCTGTTTTTTTCCCTTGTGTTTGATTGACAAATTATTTTATTTTTTTCCCTCTTGCGACCAATTGACAAATTTCAGATCCCCCCCCCCCCTCTTCCTTAGCCGATTAGCAGATTTCATTATTTTTTTTTTGCTTCGCCCGATTGATGAAATTCATACTTTTTTTTTACATCCGAGATAGATGTATTTTGCTAGGAAATTAACAGAAAAGGTACTCAAAAAGAGCAGTAAGGATCAACGGGCACATATGTAGTTTGAATAGGGCTACAGGACATATAAAGTGGACAAGTCAAAGAAGGTCCACTATGCACTGTGCTTGGCCATAGTGTTAACTCTAGGTAAAGGAAATTTTCTCCTGGTGAATCGATAAATGTCATGTAGATAACTGATTTCTTCATTAGTGCAATATAATTGTAGGCTTTAAAGTATAAATTTTATTTTAAGGAAAGCAATTAGAACGTTTAAATGAAGCATTTTGTTTCAATAGAATGCAAAAGCAAAATAAGGTTAATTAAATATAACTTTTATATTGTGTGTTGAGTAAATTTGTGTTTTTTGATAAATATGTGTTTTAGAAAAAAATTGTGATAGTAAATTTGTTTTTTATAATGTTTGTCATGTTTTACATTTTTTGTTTGTAGCTGATGTCTGCTTTGGATATTCAGAAAATTAGTAAATGCCCCCCGAAGAAACATTGATTAAGAAATGGAAAGCTGATGCTGTTGATTGTATGAGAGATTATTTAAAGAGGACTGAGCGTTTTAGCCCCATGAAAAAATCATATGGTATGAGATTCTTATTTAATTTTTTCATTTGCATGTTCATTTATTTATGACAATATAATATATTAAGCTAAGTGATCCTGCTATATTTATCAAATCATTGAGACTCTAATAGCTCATAATTTGATTTTGGGGGGAGAAAAAGGAAGGGAGGGATGTGAACTTTTTTTGTAAGGTACTTTCAATTTGAATGAATAAAAACTTCAATTAGATGTACTTACAAAAATGTTTATTTAAGGGAAATAATGCCCTTTTAAAATACTTTACACTGCTCCTTTTGGCAACAAATTATTTCAGTCGCACAATGCATTTTCCCCCCTTTACATTTTTTTTCCGCATTCTCATACCTTAGATTAAATAATGATACAGATGTGAAAACACGAGAAAATTTGAAAAAACAATTAATGCATATAATGTATATTTACCTTTTGGAAAACATTTAAACCTTATGCGATTTTTTTTAATACAAAAAAAATGGAGATTTTCTGCAAGGATATGGAAAACTTTGGAATAATTAAATATATGTCCTTCAAAAGTATTTTTATTCATATTAATGTAGAGATTTCATTTTGTCCTTGTGAACATACAATTTGTTAAAATAATTTATTTATGGACAGATTTGGAAAATAAAAATAAGGATTTTACGGTTAGTAATCTGAAATATGTTTATATATTTTTTAAATATAAGTATGATTTTAAGTACTTATAAATGCAAACTAATTAATAACTAACTTCTTAAGTTTTAAAATGTATATATATATCTGATTTAAAATGTTTTAAATTAAAATCAAATAAATCCAATGTTGATATTCACACTAAATTCTGTAATCGCTTAGAAACTCATGAAACTGAAAAATTAGTGTGTGTGTTTTGTTTTTTTTTCGAACATTTTAATAACAAATATAATAATTTTTCAGACCCATTGAAATTTATAATACACTATATGGCCAAAGGTGACCGGTCACTTGCAATTTTAGACGTTTTGTTAAATATCTAGAAAAATACATACAAGAATTAACCTGAAACTGCAGATGTGTAAACAGTATAGTATAGGTCATATATTTCCATGAAGATTTTTTCCCAAAACCCTATAGGGGGCCGTCGACAAATTGAAAAAGAACGAATATCTTTTGGATAACCATGTAAAATATAATGTAGCAAAAGCGTTCAAACTCGAGATTATTAATAAGTGGCTTATTGTAATATACTGTGTTCATTTTTATGAGGATAGCATTTATACTCATAGAGAAATTAAGGTTTTTATAAAAACAGCCCCAAATTTCGCCAAGTTTTTTGCTTATAATTTGCAGAGTTCTTAATATAAAAAAAGTTCTTTTTCAGAAAATATGACAAACAACATTGTACACAATACCCTGCAATCAGAATGAAAAAAAATAATAATTGTATGAAAAATGAGCAGGTTTACTAAATAAGGCTTCACTGCGCATGCTCGAACGTAATAAAAATATAATTTGCATAGTGTGTTAGCTAAATGTATAGAGCAACTTTTGTGAAAGTCTTAAAAACATAGTTTGAAAAGATTGATAATAATCGTTTATAGAATGAGCTCAAAATCCATTATTCTTAAAAGGAAGCACAAAGATAAGGGGCTGTATCCAAATACAATAATACATACAATATTGTGTATGCTGTATTGGCATTAATCAATGAATATATGGATACAACCCCTCATCTTTTTGCTTCATTTTGGGAACAACAGATTTTGAGCTTATTCTATAAACGATTATTATCAGACTTTTCAAACTATGTTTTTGAGACTTTTACAAAAGTTTCTCTATACATTTAGCTAACACAATATGCACATTATATTTTGATTCCAGTCGCGCAAGCGCAGTGAAACATTTTTTAGTAAACCTGTTCATTTTTCATCCAATTTCTATTATTTTTTAATTCTGATTGCTGGTTATTGTGTACAATATTCGTCATATTTTCTGGAAAGAACTTCTTTTTATATTAAGAACTCTGAAATTATAAGCAAAACACTTGGCGAAATTTGGGACTGTTTTTATAAAAACCTTAATTTCTCTATGAGTATACATGCTATCCTCATAAAAATGAACACAGTATATTACAATAAGCCACTTATTAATAATCTCGAGTTTAAACGCTTTTGTTCCATTAGTTTCTACGGGGTTATCCAAAATATATTCGTTCTTTTTCAATTTGTTGACGGTCCCCCATGGTGTTTCGGGAAAAAATCTTCACGGAAATATTTGACTTATACTATACTGTTTATACACCTGCAGTTTCAGGTTAATTCCTCATGTATTTTTCTAGATATATAACAAAACGTCTAAAATCACAAGTGACCGGTCACTTTTGGCCAAATAGTGTATATAAATGATCATCTTTATGTGTGTGTAATACATGCTCCAGTTTCTAATCTAGAATAGATATGTTTAAAAGAATAAGTAGTACAAAAGTCCCAAATCCCCTGCCCCAACCTGACTGAAAAACATTGTTTTTTCAATTTTCCTCCTCCCCCCCCCCCCCCACTTTGGGTAACTGAAAGCTAAAAGAAAAAAATCAAGTAATTTTCAGTTTTTTTCTTTTACAATAATGTTGGCTAATTTGGCTGGGCACAGTGCCCGGCAGCCCTTTAAAAATATTTTATTTTAAAAGGATTAAATTAAAATCAAATAAATCCAACGTTGATTCCCACTAAATTCTGTAATCGCTTAGAAACTCATAAAACTGAAAAATTAGTGTGTGTGTGTGTTTTTTCGACCATTTTAATAACAAACATAATAATTTTTCAGACCCATTGAAATTTATAATATATAAATGATCATCTTTATGTGTGTGTAATACATGCTCCAGTTTCATTAAATAAATATTGTGGTATGTATTCCAGAATGTTGTATATAATCTAGAATAGATATGTTTAAAAGAATAAGTAGTACAAAATTCCTGTATACTGTACAAAAGTCCCAAATCTCCTGTCCCACGCTGACTGAAAGACATTGTTTTTTTCCATTGTCCCCCCCCCCCCCTTTGGGTAACTGAAAGCTAAAAGAAAAAATAATCAAGTAATTTTCAGTTTTTTTCTTCTTTTTTTTTTTACAACTAGGGGGCTCGGCCCCCTACGAGCTACGCTCGCCAACCCCCGTCCAGACACCGCAGGCTCTAAATGCACGCTAATTTGATCGGCTTTAAAAAGATTTCGAAAGATTGAATTATAATTTAAAAAACAGTGGCGATCTCCCTATAAACGAATTTCTATTCATTTCTCTTTGATTGGGGAATTTTAACGCCAAATCCGCTGCGGTACTACTTGATTATCCCGTCGACCAATTTCGCCAAATTATATAAATCGCCAAACCACTCGCCAAATTATACAAATTGACATAATTTTTATTTTAAATAACGAAAGAACAAATAAATTCGTACAACATTAATAAAAATACAAATAAAACGTCGAAATAAAAATAACTTGATGACGTAGACACGTGTAATAACATTTCAAAATAAGCTAATATAAAAGGAATTAAGTAAACAGAGTCTTTGTCTCCTGGTATTTTTTAACAAAGCGAAAAGAAAGTTCTTTTAAATGAGACATTTTAAATTAATCGTTTTTAATGTGACGTAATTTTTACCAAGCTATTCTTTCTCTTTTAAATAATCGCGTGAAAGTACTTTTGTAATATTATTTGCGGTTTCCTAACAAAAAATAGTTGAAAATATCCTCTCAAAATATTAAATAAATCTTTAGCGCAATTTCTAAATTTAAACTTTTTTGCAATATTATTTTGTGTTCATTTTATGTAATAACTATAATGTGACGTAAATATGACGTAATTTCTCCTAAGACTTCTAACGCATGTTAATGAATTTATTATTTTACAATATCCTTTCTCTTTTAAAATTCACGTGTGTACTTTTTATGACGTAATTTTTAAAAAGTCCCTGCTTTTTATACATAATTATTTAATTCTAATTTGAAAGTTTTTTTCCTGTTTATAATAGTCACGTGTAAATAAATTTTTAATTTGAAGCAAACATTATTGCTTGCGCTTTTTATGCAGTTGGCAACAGTTTAAATTAGTACAATTTTCTGAAATCTGTAAAAAATATCTCTAGAAATGCTGAAAATTTGAATTTAAAATAGAAATAAAACCTGAAAAAATGAGTCAGAATAAAAAAATTAATGCAATCTGCACTCCGGCAAATTCTAACGCATAAAATGATCTAAAAATTATTAAATTCCGATGTATAGTTTTTGCTTCTATAAAACTTTTTTAGTGGAACGATTTTGTCCAACTTTAGCATTAAATATCTCTTAAAATAATTCTTCGATTTGAAAACTGTCTGCATCAGCGTGTTTATCAAACATTTCTGTATAAAACCACTGATTTTCATATTTTTGTATGCATTATTTTTCTCAATATTAACGAAGAAAGACCTCCGGTCACAAAAAATTCAAAACCGGCGGCGGCGGCGGCGGCGGCGGTGACAGCGGTAGTTACTTTTTTTTAGAATAGAGAGATAATGTTGGCTAATTTGGCTGGGCACAGTGCCCGGCAGCCCTTTAAAAATATTTTATTTTAAAAGGATTAAATTAAAATCAAATAAATCCAACGTTGATATTCATACTAAATTCTGTAATTGCTTAGAAACTCATAAAATTGAAAAATTAGTGTGTGTGTGTGTTTTCGAACATTTTAATAACAAACATAATAATTTTTCAGACCCATTGAAATTTATAATATATAAATGATCATCTTTATGTGTGTGTAATACATGCTCCAGTTTCATTAAATAAATATTGTAGTATGTATTCCAAAATGTTGTATAGTATATAATCTAGAATAGATATGTTTAAAAGAATACTTAAGTAGTACAAAATTCCTGTATACTGTACAAGAGTCCCAAATCCCCTGCCCCCCCCCCCCCCCCGCCTTTGGGTAACTGAAAGCTAAAAGAAAAAAAAATCAAGTAATTTTCAGGGCACAGTGCCCGGCAGCCCTTTAAAAATATTTTGTTTTAAAAGGATTAAATTAAAATCAAATAAATCCAACATTAATATTCACACTAAATTCTGTAATTGCTTAGAAACTCATAAAACTGAGAAATTAGTGTGTGTGTTTATTTTTTCGAACATTTTAATAACAAACATAATAATTTTTCAGACCCATTGAAATTTATAATATATAAATGATCATCTTTATGTGTGTGTAATACATGCTCCAGTTTCATTAAATAAATATTTTAGTATGTATTCCAGAATGTTGTATATAATCTGGAATAGATATGTTTAAAAGAATACTTTAGTACAAAATTCCTGTATACTGTACAAAAGTCCCAAATCCCCTGCCCCACCCTGACTGAAAAACATTGTTTTTTTCCATTCTCCTCCCCCCCCCCTTTGTGTAACTCAAAGCTAAAAAAAAAAAAAAAAATTCAAGCAATTTTCAGTTTTTTTTTTTTTTTTTTTTTTTTTTTTTACAATAATGTTGACTGTTGGCTAATTTGGCTGGGCACAGTGCCCGGCAGCCCTTTAAAAATATTTTATTTTAAAAGGAACCCCCCTCTCCCGTTTCTTGTACAATTGAAAGCTAAGAATTTTTTTCTTCAAACTTTCAAACGATTTTCAGTGCTTTTTAAAAATAGTGACTGTTTCTAAAAATAGTTGACTGTAGACTGTTTTGGCAAGGTTTAGCACCTTGCAACTCTTATTAAATATTTTGCACATCCAACAACACTTACTGCTCTTTTTGGCAACAAATTTTTTCAGTCGCACAAGGTAGGCCTTTTTTTTTTTTTTTGTGACCGACTAATAAATTTTGAGATTTTTCTTTGCAACCAATTAATGAATTTCATGGTTTTATCCTGTGACAGATAGATAAAATTCAACATTCATCCCCCTACCCATTCAGCTAAAAAGTTTTATTTTATTTTCCTTTGCCCCTCACCCTCCCTTGTGCAGCTGAAAGCTTTTTTTTTTTTTTTCAAAATTTCAAGCGATTTTCAATGTTTTTTTAACAATACTGACTGTATCCAATTTGAACAATTTTTTGTACTTTTCAGTTAACCACGTGCCAGTGTTATATATACATATAAAGCAGAGTCGAGTGTCAGTATTGTTGTTCCTGCATCTCTTAAGCCTGGCTGTTCGACCAGGAGGTTCCAAGTTCGCTCCCTGATGTGGACAGCGAGGACAATTTCGAGCTTAGCCCAAAGCATCTAAAATGGGCCTGGAGTTAGTGATGCGCCCAGTCCCTGCACGTAAATATATCAGTTATTTGCAGCCTGTTTTTTTTTTTTTTTTTTTTTTTTTTTTTTTTTTTTTTTTATAGAAAAAACCTATGCTTATACACCACTATTTTCTGTTAATAATTAATTTTTTTCTTATTTTTATTCATTTCATTCCAATGTTTATTTATATATATCTCTGTGAATTTTATTTTTAAATAAATGTGTGCAGTAGCACTTTGAAAACTTAAAATTTGTTTGTTTATTTATTAATTAACAAATTTTTAATTTTCAGATTTTAATTGCGTTTTAGCTTGTAAAATATATTTAGTCTCCCTTAATGTATGTATCATGCTACTTTTATTCAAGAACTCTGTTTTTTTATGTTAGCCAAATGCAGGTAATAAATTGCCAAACATTTTTACCATCACATTTTTTCGTATTTCATTAGTATAATTTAAAATATAATCCTTTCACTAATTTTATTTAAAATACATAACTTAAAGAGTGAAATATTTAAAATTCATGACTTTCACTTATTTCTTTTTTTAAAAAAAGAGAGAAAAAGTAATAAATTTCATAAACCATGATATTTAATTTCAATATCAAAAGCATTGGTTTAATTTACCACACGAAAAATCTGGCAAGTTATAAAATGCTATTGGCGAGATTTTCGCCTGCCTAACATAAAAGTACTAAGAATTCATTGCGATCATGGCAACTTTTATGTACTTTTATTCAAAAAAATATTTTTTATTATAGAAATAATCGCCTTGCACATGGAAAGCAAAAGGGTCAGCCCACTCCCGCTGGAGTCATGCGATGTTCGAATACACCAATGCAAGTGTATGAAAAGAGCATTACGTCACTCTAGCAGTCTGTATAAAAAAATAAACTTGGGATGCACTGTGGTAGCCTGTCTTTTTCATTTGCCTCGGATAAAGGGCAGGGGGTCATTCCTGCTTTGACTGTAAATAGATCTCACACTTGAAAGCTGTAAATTGTGCATGTTTCGAGTGTTTCTGGAATCAAGTTCTGCTTAGTCAGACGTAATCGAACCTCTAGTCATAGTATGTTTGTCATACGAATTGAATATTTCCAACTGAGTGAAAAAATGCCCAGGCCGGGAATCGAACCCAGACCCTTAGCTTACAAGACCAATGCTTTACCTTTTAAGCTAACTGGGCTAACAACCAGCCAGCATATTTCGCTCAGAAAACTTTATTGGTAATAACACTGGTCTGTCATGTAGACAGCTCAACAGAATAAACCGCGGGTAAAGGAACTCCATATAAACGATGGATAAGTAGATGAACTATTATTTTAACACAATCAAACTGATTGGTAAAGTTATCATACGAATTGAATATTTCCAATTGAGCGAAAAAATGCCCAAGCCGTAAATTGAACCCAGATCTTTGACTTGCAAACAAATGCCAGCCTGGGCATTTTTTCGCTCGGTTGGAAATATTCAATGTGTATGATAATTTTACTAATCAGTTTTATTGTGTAAAAATAATAGTTCATAGTATGTTTGTTTTGCTTGCATAAAAACTGCTGAACGGCTGCATAATGTCGCACAAGGCAGGCTTTTTTTTTCTTTGTGACCAACTGATAAATTTGGAGATTTTTCTTTGCAACCAAGTAATGAATTTCATGGCTTTATCCTGTGGCAGATAGATACTTCCCCTTCCCATTCAACTGATATTTTTTTCCTTTGCCCTTTTGCGACTGAAAGATAAGATTCTTTTTTTCTTCTGTTTTTCAAAATTTCAAATAATTTTCAGGGTTTTTTTTTTATTTTTATTTTTTATTAACAATACTGTTGACTGTAGTCCAATTTGGCAGAGCGGATGGTACTTTTCTGTTATACGGAATCCATTGTCGCCAAGCATAATAGTTGGCGCAAAATGAAAATCACGTGAAGCATTGTCGATAGTAAAGTGAACCTGGCAGAGATGCCATATATGCACCGGGTACTTAACTGGCCCAAAGTGTCATTATTTTACTTGATATGGTAACCGGATATAGATGATATGGTAACAAGTTTTTTCGCCGGAAAAAAATCGTGCCAGTATGGGGCATATATGATATCTGTGGCGTGAGCCTTTTAATTATATAACATTTGAAAATTATAGACTTTTACGAACTATGGCATGTCTATATGTATATGGTGTATGGTATATGATGTCTATATATGTTTACGGTATATGATGGCATATATTACAAATTATGGCAATACGTCACATGGTTTACAATAAAAATCCTTTTCGCGATCAAGGTTGAAATAATTGGTGCATCCGTATAACGGAAAAGTTTCGAGCGGAGCGCTAGACAGCTGTTTTTAAATATTTTACACATCTGATAACCGTTACCGCCCCTTTTTGGCAACAATTTTTGGTACTTTTCAGTTAACCAGGTGCCAGTGTTATATATACACATATACATGTGTATATATATATATAATGTATATATATATGTACTTATATGTTTATGTGGTCATTGTCGTCAATGAAGGATTTCTTATGCTGCTCAAAACATAAATTTAAATTAATAAACACATTTATTTGATGAAATTATTTAATAAAGTTATTGAAGCTATGGCATATTGGAATTTAGTTGATTACAAGATGTATTTTAATGTTTGTGCATGTACTAAATTTTAAAATTCATTTCTTTAATAAATTTCAACGGTATCGATTATTTCAAAATGCTCCATGTGCATAATTTTTTCTCTGATTCCTTTGAAAATTTCTATGGCTGTTTGTCCGTATATATTTCATAAAACTGTGCATGATTTTTTTAAAACTAAATATAATTTCAAAAGTTAAAAGCAACTAATTGCAGCAATACGATGCAAAAATCCTGAAAATTTCATAAAACTAAGATTTTTTTAAAAACTTGTATATTAAAAATAGATAAAATTTGATGCACAGTTTCATTTATATGTATAAATCAATCTTGCATTAAAAATATTGGTGATTTTAATTGCTGTGAAATGTGCATAGAACAGTTCGAAAAATTCTTCGTAACACTACGAATTTTTTCATCAACGAATGATTTCTTATGTTCTTTATTTTTCTCAAAACAATTTTAAATTGTATAAACGCATTAATTTGATGAAATTATTGAATAAACTTATTGAAACTGTGGTAATATGTGAATTTAGTCAATTAGAAGGCATATTTTAATATTTCTGTCTTCATTAAGCCTTAAAATTAATTTTTCTCAGTATAAAAATTTAGTCGATATTATTAATTCAAAATGTTCCATGAGCATAATTTTTCCTCCAATTGCTTTGAAATTTTTTATAGCTATTTGTCATTATATATGGTCATGAAACTGTGCTTGATTTTTTGAAAATAAATATATTGTAAAAGTTAAAGGTAGTTAATTATAGAAATATGGTGCAAAAATGCTCAAAATTAAAAAAAATTTCAGAAAATATTTTTTTCTAACCTTTATATTCAAATATATAAAATTTGATGCACAGTTTTATTTATGTGTATAAACCAAACTTGTATAAAAAATATTGGGGATTTTCATTGATATGGAATGGGCATGGGGCATTTTGAAAAGTTCTCCATAACATCTAAAATATTACAAAAAATTCCTTTTTTTTTTAAAAAATAAAATTGTTTTTTAATTTTTTTTTTGTGATGAATGTATCCCATAATGCATATAATGTACCCTTGAATAATATTTAAAGGGAAATTTACAAAAAATAAAAAAAGGATTTAAAAGAATTAGCTTCAAAAGTTCCTGGCTGTTTTTTACCGTTTTCTTGAGTGTAACTCTCTTAATTTTACTTGGAATTTCATAAATGAGACATCATTTTAAAGCATTAATTGCGTACTAACTAATTACTTCCGCACTCCCTCCTCTATTGCTCCCTTTTTATTTGATAATTATCAATACCATATGATTTAATTCTAAAACACCATAGATTATGCTATATAAATGCCATAAGATTTCACTTTAAAAACACCATAGATTGTGACCCAATTCCATAAGATTTCATTCAGAAACCCCATACAAATGCCATAGGATTTCATCCCTAAAACTCCTTAGACGTTTACCGTACAGTGCCATAAAAATTACCCTACAAATGCCATCCCACTAACTCCTTAGACATTTACCATACAGTGTCATAAATATTACCATACAAATGCCATCCCAAAAACTCCTTATACATTTACCATACGGTGCAATAAAAATTACCATACGTACCATTTCCATGCCATTGTTTCTATGGTTTTCCATAGGATATTTTTTACCTTAGGCAAAAAGCCATAAGATTTCACTTATGGTTTTTTGTATGGTTTTTTTTTATGGTAATTCTATGTCATTTTTTATAAGGGATGTAGCATGGAGATTGATTCCTGGCGATTTGTATTTTTGGAAATTTTTACCCTTGAAGATGTTTTTAAAGCTCCTGCCCCTGCCTGCGGAGGAACTTACGAGCTAATGCTAATCCTATGGGGAGGGATTTATCTAATATCTCGTTTTCATTTCGAAATTTTAAATTTTTTTTTTTTTTTTTTTTTTTTTTTTTTTTTTTTGCATTGGATAGCCGGGGTCCGTCTCTACAGCGGATCTTTCTTACTTTTTCGATTTTAGTCGCGGATATTTTTTATAAAGTTACTTTCACTTTCAAAACCGGTTCTGAAAATGAAAGTGTCATTCTAAAAAATATCTGCAACCCAAATTGAAAAAGTAAAAAAGGTGCGCTGTAGAGACGGATCTCAGCTATCCAATGCAACAAAAAATTATTTTAAAATGTGGAAATGCAAACGAGATATTAGAAAAATCCCTCCCCATAGGATTAGCATTAGCTTGTGAGTTCCTCCGACAGCAGGGACAGGAGCTTTAAAGATTAAACCGAAAAGTTAAGTTTTATTTTATTCATTTGTTTTCATTTTTACATCATCTTTAAATTTATGAATAAAGCGTACGTTGGACAGCAACCTTTATTTCGTTTAGTACTCGTTAAAACCTTTACAGTAAGAGAAAATCTTTAATTTGAAAGCGCTGAAGAGTTTCAAATGGTCTTTGAGAAGGTTCTAGTATAAAAACTGATCAAATACAAAAATCATTATAAAAGATAAATCGAGGTATGCATGGCTAAAATATTTTTAAATTAGATGAAATTCGTATATTTAGAAAATTGATGAATTAATTACATTTTATTTTATATGAAAATCAAAAGTTTTGGTCAGAGGCGTGAAGAGACAACTTGTTTGTTGAGCGTTGTGATATTGTTTGAGAAAGAAACAGCACGAAAATATTAAATAAATTAAAATAATAACTTGTACATTATACAGTTTTTTGGAATTATTGGACTTTTATTTGCTATTTAACATTACGGAATTTCATGGGAAAGGACCTTTTATTTCCACCTAGCGTTCAAAAAAGTGCCATTCAGAAATTAGGTAATATCTTGATGAATATGATGTGGAGAATAATCATGTTTAATCGCAACTTGGAGCAATCTGTGAATTCTTGTGCTTATCATTGTAAAACAAGTTTCCTCTCTGTATATTGTAGGGCCATATGTATAATTAATAGATAATTATGTATATTTAATAATCACGTACAATTAATTAATAATTATGTATATTTATGTATGTATTAATTACTTTAAAAAAAAATAATTTTCGTTTTCGTTTACATTTTTGCCCGAAAATAGAAATATTACCTAAATTCGGTTTCGACTTTACTATCAATCTTAAAAACCTGTTTCGATCGATCTTACTTTTACTAAAGTTCTACAGTCAAACATTATCTTTGTTAAGTACTTCGGCCCACATGTTCGTGATACGATGTGAAAATTTTTGTTTTTGACGTATATCGAAAATTTTAGATATGCGGGTAAATCTACACTGTAAAAGTTTATGGAGTAATTTAACATATAATGGTGTAATTTAAACTCATATAACTGGTGTAATATTACACATTAGTATAACGTAACATTAGTTATGTCGGTTAAATTACTCAATAAAATGGGAGCAGTTTTTATAGGGTAACGTTATATATATGTTTTACACTGTACCAAGATATTATTCATAACTGAATAAATAAAATAATATAAATTCATTCATAAGCTGAAATTGCATTGGAAACGAAGAAAAGGTACTACATAGCAACCAAAGCTTCCTATATAGAAAATAATTAATAAATAAATTTCCAAACATCTTTGACAAATGTCAATTTCATTAAAAGAAATATCAAAAAGATAGAAACTTAGAAACTTTATTAAAAATGCTTCTTTATTAGCATTCCGTCAGCATAATAATTCTCTTTGAAGTCACCAAACAGAATTTCATAATATTTCTTTTTTTCCTAATAATTTATCTTCGGCAGAGAAGCAAATAAAGGTACTAACCAATATATTATTTTAGTGCATATATATTCAAACCAAATTAGTGAAAGCAAAATGTTTCGTGTTACAAGAAATTTTATTTTTCGTTTTCTGAACGATTAAACTGTCGTTATCTCTTGAATTAACATATAGCCTCTTTAAGTAAATTGCAAAATACGATTAAATGCGAGATAAGAGCAGTTGAAAAATTAATAAGTTTGAACTGAAAAGGAAACGAAGAAAACATTTACATAAATAAAAATTATTACAGGGAAAATAATTTTTAAGAACATAATTCCAAATATACCAATTTTAATTGCTAAAAGGCGGAAATTAAGACTTTAAAAACAGTAAAAATAGGTTTATTCAACTGTTTACATGATTCGACTTTACCCGAGTCATTTTCAAAAGAAATAAATAAAAATATTTTGAAATTGCTTGGTCTATGAAACGCAACCTTTCAAATTTCCACCTTACTCTTTTACAATTATGCACGTTATTGTTATATTTTACTTAGATATTTATTTTTATTTTCGTAACCATTGACTAACTCGAGCCACAGATTTGATAAGTTAAATGAGGAAAAAAAATTCTTACTTTCACTGAAATTTTATTACACTGCTCAAAACAATTATGGGAGCACATGGTTTTAACAAAATTACGCAAATATTTACACCGATAAGTAACGTAAATTAAAATATCCATAATTTAAAGCTTAATGGAAAACACATAAGGAAAATTTCACACGCAAATTAAAGTTTATGACGTCAAAAACTAGAAAAAGTAGATAAGAGCAGAAATCGAGATTTTTCAGAAACATCTGTTTCACGGTCTCAGTTGTATTTCAATTGCCCAGCTTGTGTTTTGAGAAAAGGTGACTTCAGAAAGTCAAAACAATGTGATTTACCGGAATCCATGTCTTGGTATGCTGTTGGGACAGTCGAATCTGGGGAAACACAACAAAGTATAGTGGACGCTGTTGGGGTCGCAAGAAGTGTCAATGCAAGGCTGTGGAATTGATTCCAAGACACATGGAATTGTAGACACCGACAAGGGCAAGATCGGCCATGTGCTACTATAGAAATGATGACCAATATATCCTGTTAACAGCTCGTCGAGACGGAACGGGCAATGCTACTCTGCTGCAAACAAAGTTGTTCTTGGCCACAGGACGAAGCGTATCCAGCCAAACAGTCTGAAATAGGCTTCATTAGGGTGGTATCTATGCACGTAAGCCAAAGGTCTGCATTCCGTTGATCTCAGGCCTCACCAGTGGCTGAGACGTTCTGCTCTCGAAGCTGGTAGACGGGAGGTGCTGGATTCGAACCCAATTGCGCCCGTCGGCCTAACCGTTTCGGAGTTTTCGTGGTTTTCTTCGAAACCGGGGATTCCCACGCTTAAATACGGGTTAGGTTCCCTTAGAAAGACCCCCACGGAGGTCGCTTCCCCTCGGGCCTATATCCCTCTAGTTGATAATCGGCCGTCAAAAATCACCCTCAACCCTCAACCCGTTGATCTCAAGCAACAGTGCGGCGCAAAGAAGGTGGGCAACTGAACATCGAGTTTGGAGGCAATGTTGTTGGAGTCAAATTCTGTTTACAGACGAGTCCCGATTCAGTCTGAATGTGGCATCTGATGTGTTTTGGCATGGAGGGAAAGAGACACTCAAAATAATCCCACATTCGTTCGTGAAAGATCACATTACAGAGGAGGTGGGTTGATGCTATGGGCTGGAATCAACATTGGTGGACGTCGGGCCTGCATATCATTCGGAATGGCACTTTGACAATCCGAAGTTATACAGAAAAGATGCGGAGACCTCATGTCGCATTTTATGTTGCATCAATTAGTGATTTCTTTGTTTTCATGCATGATAATGCCAGACTTCATACAGCTCGTCTTGTGGAAAACATGCTTGAAGCTCAAACAATACAGCGTATGGAATGACCAGCATACTCTTCCGACCTAATTTCGATCGAGCATGTTTGGAACATACTCAGACGACGCATTGCTGCGAGACCAAGGCCTCCTTTTACTGTCCGGGACTGGGAGATTGCAATTCTTGAGCAGTGGAACAGTATTCCCCAAAGTCTTGTCGATAACCTCATCATATCCATGGAAAACAGGTGTGCAGCAGTCTTAGCTGTTCGAGGAAACCACACGCCATATTAAAAATCTTCCATCATTTCTAAACAATACTTTTTTTTTATCATTTACGTAAAACCAAATTGTTAGCCCAAACCATCTTTTCATGTTTTTTCCATCTTTTCAAAGAATAAAAGCTCCCTTACAATTTTTTTAGTCTTTTTTCCTGTATTGCGCATTGATACACATGTACTATCCATTTTATATCCATACATGGCTGTCTTGCATTGTTCTCTTCACTTTTTTGCTTGCGCCCCTAATTTTTTTGATCCGTTTAGATGTTTTTTCCTTGATATAAACTTGCTAGGGAGTGATTTCTCTATTATATTTAATATAAGCTACATGCTCCCTTTTTTATACTTAAATTTTCTGCTAGTCATGCCTATATAGTAATTCTTTGATCCTTCTGCTCTAGCAAATGGTATTTCATAAACTCCTGAGTAATTCTCAAAATTTATTGGGAGAATTTTAGTGCAAATGACCTCTTGATATGAAAGCAATAAACCTATTTTTACTGTTTGTAAAGTTTTAATTTACGCCTTTTAACAATTATAAATTAGTCTATTATTACAAGGTGTTCATTTGTAATATAATTCCAAATACTTACACTAATTACCATTTTTTATAAAAATAAAACATAAGCAGAAAGAAACTCTTTTAGTAATGCTGCTGTATTACAATTCTGTTATATATCACTATTTTTTTTTCTTTTTTGAAAAAAAGCGAAAATAATTTAAAATATTCGTTTTACGTTTTCAGATAAATTAATCTTCATTAATGCAAGAGACACAAATATCACCCAAGATTCCAGTGATTAATTCGACATATGCATTTTTCAAGCAAATCAGTGAAAGCAAGATATACTTACAAAAAACTTTTTTTTTTTTTTTCAAAGAATTAAACTGTTGTTTTATTTAGAATTAACAGGCTGTGCTTATGTAACGCTATTAACATTTTTCTAATTTTTGACCACCCCCTCCCCCCCCTTACGATATCATACGTTATCTTTCGTCGTCCCCCCCCCCTCTCCTGATTATAACGTTATCAATGTCTAAAAATTATTTTTATTTTTACATTATTTTCCTTTATTTTCATACGTTTAAAATGATGTACAGATATGGTTATATATTTATCAGTCGCAAACTTTACGGATTCAAATATAGAGAAGAATATAAAATATGCTATTATAAATCAGTATAATATCATATTTTATATGATCATCATACTCATGTTTATTTAAGCCAATAAAGTATGAGTATTATACATTGAAATAAATTTATATGAAATAACATCTAAAAGACTTGGTTACTATTTAATAGTATTTAATAATAGTTTATTCTTACATAATACATTCAACAATAATATCGTCTTCTTTCACTTGCCCTTCCCGGGGGAGGGGGGGGGGTGTGAAAGCAGCAGTTATTAACGTAATGGTATAGCAGTGGGCAACATTCTTTCTCTTTCTTTACTAATAAATGCAAGTATCATTCCAAACGTATTTTGCTCCTATTTTCTCCAACTACGTATTATATGCGCATATGGCTGAAGAACAGGAATTCCAAATGTTGGGGTATTCCCTATTTTGGAATGAAATGATTTTATGATTATTTAAATGCTTTAATAATTGCTTTTTATTTCAATTCCTACTATTAGTTCACACTCTCCCTTTATATATATATCTTGTTCAAAATTACAATCGTTAATAAAATTCTTATTATTCATCCTATCAAGTTGAAATAATTTTTTTAAACTTGTACTGGATGACAAATGATGTTAATACAGTTTTTTTTTCAAATATTAATTTATTAATTAAATTTTAATTAATTAATTTTACATAAATATATATATATATATGAATAATCATATATTGTTGGGAATGTCACATTCACCTTGAAAATGTATCGAAATAAAATAAAAACTTGCTTAAAAGGTGCATTTTTATACAACAGATGTCACAATATAAAAGATGTTAACACATATTACACTTTTTAAAAACTTAAAAAGTTTATATTATATTATATTATATTATTTATATTATATTTGTAAACTCTTTTTAAGTTTTTAAAAAGTGTAATATGTGTTAACATCTTTTATATTGTGACATCTGTTGTATAAAAATGCACCTTTTAAGCAAGTTTTTATTTTATTTCGATAATTAATTTTAGTTTTATATGGAAGACAAAATGCCGGCCATTGGTTATTGAACAGCATTTAATGCATCTTCATATCTATAGGGGGGTTACCATAGGGGGCCCCTGTTCTGTCGCCAAATACCGCCAAGTTTGTCACCAACTTGGCGACCAAAAGGAGTCGCCAAAAGTGACGCCAACTTGGCGATATTTCTAATATTTCGTCAAATTCCCACAGACTTCCATTGTAAACTAATAGGGTTTACCGGCTTATAGAAAATCATTAAATTGAGGTATTTTAATGCAACAAAAACTAATATTAGCTTAAGGGATTATAATAATATTTTCCTTGATGACCTAAGTAGGAATTGACTTTAAAAACAAAAATTTTACATTACTTGTTTTCATAAAAATATACAGACATTTAAGACGTGGAGAAAAAGTTACAAAAAAAAGAAAAGTTTGGTGGAATAAAAAAGATAACGATATCAAAAGACAAACATCCCCTCCCCCTAACAATATCTTTCGATATCAAGTGCCAGATCACCCCCTCCCCCTAAAGTGATAACGTTATATATGCACAGCCCCTAACTTATAGCCTCTTTAAGAAAATTGCAAAATACGATTAAAAGCGAGACAAAAACAGTTAAAAAATAAATAAGTGTAATAAACTAAATGAGAAACGAAGAAAAAAAGAATGCATAAATAAAAATTATTACAGAAGAAACAATTTTTAAGAACATTGATTCGAAATACTTATATTAATTACTAATTTTATTAAAATTAAAAATTTAAAAAAAAAATTCTTTTAACTATTCTGATATATTACGATTCCATAATATATCGTTAATTCATTTTGTACGGAGAATTATTTCTTTCAGAACATTCGTTATGTTTCCAGATAAATTAATCTTGGCAATGGAACAGACAAAAATAGAATCCAATATATTGCTTCGGCGTATTCATTTTTCAAGCAAATCAGTGAAAGCAAAATGTTTTGTGTTACATCGAATTTCATTTAACTCCTCAAAAGATTAATCTTTCGTTTTCTCTTAAATCAATGAGTAACCTCTTTAAAATATTTCCAAAATAATTTAAAAAACAAAAGAACACAGGTAAAAATTCGATATGGTAATAAAAAGAAAACGAAGAAAAGATGCGTAACTAAAAACACTTACGTGGAAAATATTTTTTAATAAAATGAATTTCCAAATCTCTATACTACTAATTATGAATAATTGTAATAAAATAAAAATATAAAATGAGACAAACTTTACTAAAACGGAGCCTCGGTACTTCAGTGGTCAGCGCGTCTCGCTACCATGCTGCAGGTTCAGAGTTCGACTCCAAACTTGGCAAGATGAATTCAGTCTTTCATCTCTTCGTGGTGCATAAAATGAGTATCAAGCTTGTTTGGGAATTAAGCACTGTTGGTTCCGCCTTGTGTTCACCTCAGCGAGTCAAATGCTATATAACACTTTATTGCCCATGTATTAGTAAACAGCGTTGGATAATATAGGCCTAGATCCATAACGGACTGTGGAATCAGAGTTTAGTTTTAGTTTAGATTACTAAAATCTCTGCTGTATTACGATTCCATAATATAGGTAATTTGCATTAAACTAAGTAAAGAAATTTTATGATATTTGTTATGTTTTGAAAATGTGGTTTCAAATGGTGTTACCTCGTAAGTAATTTTTAAAATACGATTTAAAACGTCGTCGGCCCACACATTTCAAAAATCGATCCGCGTGAACTAAAAGGAAAACGAAAAAAATATACATAAATAAAAACCACTTCATGAAACGGGTTTTAAGAAAATGAATTCCCAAATATATGTGTTAATTGTCAATTTCATTTATAAAAAATCAAAAAAGAAAAAAATATATCATAAACGCTGCTGTATTACGATTTTCTACAACGTCGTTAATTCACTTTGAAGTTACCAAAAGGTATTTCATGTGATTTTTTACGTTTTCTTTTCTCCTGAATTTCTCTTCGTCAACACAACAAACAAAAGTGCCATCCAAGATTTTACTTCGATGCATATCAGTGAAAATGAAATTTTCGTGTTACACGAAATTTCTTTTTTGTTGTTGTTCTGAAGATTAAACTTTCATTTTCCCTGAAAATAATGTACTCTCTATAATAAGTTGCAAAATACGATTAAAAGCTAAACAAAAACAAAAAACTCAATAAACGTGAAGTGAGGAGGGACGAAAAATAAGATTACATAACTAAAAGTTATCACATGGAAAAGAATTTTTAAGCAAAAGAATTTCCAAATATCTACGCTAATTGCTAGTTTTATTAAAAGAAAGATAAAAAAGATAAAAACTTTATTAAAAACGCTTATGTGTTAGAATTGCATAATATCGCAAATTTCCTTTGAACTAACAAAATATTTTAATAAGTTTTAGCTTCCATTTTATTTTACTTCCCTGCATCTTATATTCTTTCAAAACAAATTTTCCAGTCAACTGTGAATTCCAATCAAGTATTTAAAAAATATATATTGAAAGTGATTGTTGTTTTTAAGCGACTTTATGAATTTTAAAAATTACTTCTCAGTTAAAATGTTTAATTTTCAGCTATTTATTTTTGAGAAAATGTTTAACTTGGCTTTTTTTCTTATATGTTTAAAGATCTATGTTTTTATTTTATTTAAATTTGAATATGAAATGTAAAATATAACTTTTCAGCATAATATAATTAGTACTATATCTAGAAATCATCTATATATAAAAAAAAAGAAAACTGTTAATTCCAAATCCACTGAGAAAGCAATATTTATGTCAACAATTAAGAAAGTCAGATTCGAATTACACGTCTACTAGGATTATAAACTATGAGCATCTAAGCCAGAAGACTTTATCTAATGACGGTATACTTATAAGTACCACTCACCTTAAACTTTCATCCCATAGTGAATATTACTAATATTCTAATAGTACTTTGCAAAAACAGTCTTTTAACTCCACTTTTTCAGAATACATGGCAGCAGTAGTTTTAGGTTCGTTATTTTAGCGAGAAATTTTAGAGTTTCTTTTAAACAGTCGATGTGTTTTGTGCCGACATTTTGTACAGAATGTCACCCTTGTCTTTTTATTACTGCAAACATAGTAAAGGACATAAGATAAGTATCGGATTTTTTTATGTGTTCATTATTATCTCAGAATACAATTTGACTAGCTATTTTAAGTGAACTGTGTATGTACTTGATTTAACAGTTGAATTACTCGGCGGTACTTGTAAGTACCGCTTATAAGTACCTGTCGTTTGATCCATTGTTTTTATCTGCTTTATAATGTAATTACTAAATTGTAGTGTACTAATGTTTTTTCTGGTATTTCTATTTTGTTTCATTATTATTCTTTATAGGAAATAGAAAAGTTGTGACACCGGTTCTTTTTTGCTATACTTGAAATGGCATATGTAAATTCGTATATTGCTTATTAGTTCTATCAAATAAGCCCGTTTTGGGGTATTTTGCTATAATAAATGCTAAAGAGATAAAATTTGGTACAGTTTTTCATTGCTAGCTACTAATGACTAGATAAAAAGTCCTGATGGATAGGAAGTGAGCGGGGGGAGGGGCAAAATAAAGTTTCCCCCTTTTTCAGATTTTTGAAAATCTCAGAAACTGTGGGTTTTCATGAAAAAATTACTCTAGAATAAATTAAGGAGCATAAAATTCTCTACAAATTACAGGTACACACAGTGGAACCTGGTTATCCGTCAGTCACGGGACCGGAGCCTTGACGGATTTTCCGCAAAAAATCACTTTCTTTTCAAGTTCATTTACTTAATGTATATTCAAATTTATTAAATACTGTTACAATAAAAAAAAACGGAAAACAACTTAACTTCTGATTACCTACATGATACATCGACTGACGAAAGGTGAGTAATCTCGCGGGAGTCAATGTTAACGATCAGTGGGAAGACAAACTTAAAAGTAAAAAATAGCACGTGATTTTTGTATTGCAGGTGACGTTTTGCGTGGTCGGGGATTCTCCTTCCATACACTTTATTTTTCTATCTGATGTCCTTTTGTGCATTCAGTTAGTCTCTATAACCCAGCATGGGGACTTGGATGTGTGTTCATAGTAGTTCGCATTTATAGTAGTTAAC
This sequence comes from Maratus speciosus, assembly GCA_963932465.1. Classification (NCBI taxonomy): domain Eukaryota; kingdom Metazoa; phylum Arthropoda; class Arachnida; order Araneae; family Salticidae; genus Maratus; species Maratus speciosus. Next base: position 145,939,855 of record OZ010789.1, read on the forward strand.
ATCGAGTTTATAGTACTTAACAACTTTTACGCTCATCATGTCAACGGATAAGTGTTTCTTTTTGATGCAGATGTTTATGAATCAAATGGTGGTGAAAAGATGATCGAAAGTTTAAAAAAGGCAAGTATTCAAAGACAGGGCCAAAAACTTCATTAGCTGGAAAATATCACGTTTCTGAAAGTACACACTGCATGCCGTAAAAATTAGACCAGACCTGATAGTATTAATGAAGCACTAAAAACGCTCAAAAATGAGACCATCAATCTGTGGACAACCGGCTACTCTGTGGTCATGATTATCTAAGTTCGATTTCAAAAACAGGTGCTTCCTTTGTACAGATTTTATCGATGAAAAGTTCAAAGAAAAGAAACAAAGAAACAAATTCCTTTGCGAAGGGTATTTTACGAGGTGTGAGTCTTCGAAACAAACGTTCCAACGTAAAGACCGCGCCCTCCCTCTGGCTATCATGAATTGTTCCATTTATATTCATGACGATATAGTTCAAGTCAACCCTTTGGTAATCTTTCAACGGATTTTGGTTGTTAAACAATTTGATGAAGACTTGAAACAATACTTACAGTTCGAGTTGGCTCCTTTTCTGCTAGCCCTTTTTGTCGAAGGAGGCATGCGTCAGACGAAGAAAGTAGACCTCTACAATTTCTTCAAACCATTGCAACAGCCTATTGATTACCAAAACTGTGACATTGTTGTGGGTGGTGGTTTTCTCGTTCAACAAAGTCCTGTGGTCAAGAGGTTCTACTTTTCGTACAATTTGTGAAGGCTACACTAAATATATCTCCGTACATTGTAAAGAAAAAAGCTGTACAGTGGTTTTTAACGACTACTCCGACACTGCCAATAGCACGAAATCAGTAAAGCAAAACCGAAGATGTGTATTGAAGATGTCCGTGGATATTAATTTCAACAGGGACCTAGAGGATACCGTTAAGCAAGAAAACTTCCTTTCAAATGAAAAGATCAAATCAAGATTAATTGCTATGCTTTCATCCAAACTGAAGGACAATGGAATATCTTTTCACGAGGGTACTGGTGATGCAGATACCCTAATCGTTAAAACAATGATTGAAAAGTCTTCTTCCAGTGACAGAGTTGGCAATTATTGATGAGAATGTTGATCTTGTCGTCCTCTTAATTGCCCTAACTCTGCTCGAACGAAAGAAAAATTTCGTTAAGCTGAGCCGTGTAAAAACTGAAAGAAAGGTTTTATCCTCTCAACAGTTAGTTCAAGAAACGAGACTGAACGACGTCTTTCTAGCCCTTCATGCATTCACTGGATGTGATACGTCTGCAGAGTTCAAAAAGAGAAAAATCACATTTTCCAAACATTTTTGACAGTGTGAAAATATACAAAAAATTGCTAATGTATTCAATAATAGGGAATCCGACCATGATGCTGTTGCAGAAGCAGGAAACCAATTCTTTTTATATTGTATGGGGCATCCTCCACATCTGCATCTCTTAACACTTTCCGATACCACTCCTTTGCAAAATCTGTATCAAATGTCAAATCTGACATTTCATCCCTTCCACCAACAGAAGGGGCCGCCAGACAGTGTTATTTCCGGGGGTACCTGACGGTACAGCTGTGGCTTGGCCAGGAACAACATGTCGAACTCTGGTGGTGGGAACGCAGACAGAATCGTCTTATTCCCATAACCAAGGATTCGATCGCACCTGAGGCTGTTTTGAAAACCATCTTCTGGAAATACACCACTGGGTGTGCAGCTAAGTGTGCGTGCAGGAAAGCAGCCATTAATTGTACAGTCATCTGCCATATTTGCCATGGTGACTGTCTGAATGCTACAAACAGATACATAGATAACAACAGGATGAGGAAAAATATGAGAAGGCGATCACGGATTCAATCGTGTTGTGAGTACCTTCTAATGCACCATCCCCTTCAGCTGATGATGATTTGTCAAATAAAAAAAGAATTTTATGATTTAGTAAGTAATATCTGCTTAGTGAGAAATTAGTAATTTTCATTGTTCTCTATTATGTTTTGTCGCACTAACAAAGCTTCACATGAATAAACATTTTTTTTAATGACAAATATTTCTCTACAGGACAGGGCGAGATCAACAGGACAAGGAAGAAGATGAGGTGATGATTATGCGTCCTAACGACCCATCCACTTTCGCTGATGATGATATTCAAGAGGAAAAAAAGCCAGAATGATAATAACTCATTTTAAAGACTTATCTACTTCATAATTACATAATATCTACTTAATTATAAATTAGTATGCACCTACTTTTAGTTTTCTTCATATTTTATACTCGCAGTTATAATGTTCCACATTAATAAACACTTCATTAATAGTGAATATTTATCGTTCATTAACTAATTACCTGTTTTCGTCTCACGCAATATTGGAGTATTTTCTGTTTTATTTTATTTACTTTTTGTGACAATATTTAGTAAATTTGAATAGAAATTAAATAAATATTAAAAGTAAGCGATTTTTTTTTTTTGCTGAAAATCCGCCAAGGCTCCGGCCCCGTGATTGACGGTTAACCGAGGTTCCACTGTGTATACCTGACATTTGTAGAGAATGCATGCTCTTTAAGTTATGCTAGAGTAATTTTTTCATGAAAACCCACAATTTCTGAGATATTTTCAAAAAACTAAAAAAGGGGGAGGGGAAACTTATTTTACATTAATTTTGTTATCCACTCCCCCCCCCCCCTTTGCTCACTTCCTATCCATCAGGACTTTTTATCTACTCATTAGTAGCTCTCAATGAACAACGTACTAAATTTTACCTCTCTAGCATTTATTATGGCAAAATTTCCGAATTTGACTGGACTATATGTGGAGATGTGGGAGAACTTGGTGTTCCTGGAATATAGGCGTCGCATAGCGAAAGGACTGCTAACAAGATCGAAACTAGTGCTCCCTATTAAACATATATACGAGTATACGTATAATACGTATTATACTTGGTGCGGATTTCACATACGTATAATATGGCTACGGCGGTTATACGTATTAAGCAAAACAGCATATACGGTACATCGTATATACGGATCTTACCCAAGCGGTTAAACATATAAACGTCTAAACGTTTTTCTTCTAAGGCATGAAAATAACTGTTTTAATGCTAATCTGCTGATTTAAGACTTTGAGAAATGCAATCTCGCGGTTTACCAGGGCCATCGCGATTCTTTGTTCAAAGAACCACGATAGCCCGGAGTTTGACTACCTCGTGGTTGTTGTGCTGGTACTTAAAAAACCTGAATATTGTTCCTCAGTTTAGATTTTGTTTGTTTTCCCTAAAAGCTAAGCTATTAATTATTAAATGTTTTACCATTGATAGTGGGTAGCTCCAAAACTACCTTTCACAGATCTGTAGCACAGCATCTAGCTTCTTTTGATTTATGGAATGGGCACTTCGTACGAAACATTATTTTTGCATGCGGCAACAGAACAGACTTAAATTTACTTTATATTTTACAGTGACATTGATCAATCAGACTCCTTGGAAGTTTTGTAATCATATTTTTATTGTATTTAAGAATATTGTTTTCTAAATTTAAAATATTTTGAAAATATATTTTAATCTAAACAAGAAAAGAGAAGGCAAGTCATTTTAAGTATGTGCAGTTGCGTTCTAAAACCAGCAATTCGATTATTTATTAGTCTATAAGTAATGGAAATTTATACTTTATACAAAAAATCCTTGCCGGCTCGGCCTGCAGGCAGGGGTAGATTTCGAAGTTAAATAATAATTTCAAGAACAAAAAGTAAATCAAGATTAAGAGATAAACCCAGTTTAATAATTTTATCTGGTCGCTTTTGACGAGTCTTTAACTTCATTTTTCTGTAAGAGCTGTTTTTATCAGAATCATGTTGTTTTCAAAAAAATATTTTTCGACGCTCAAACACTCGAAATTTTCTGAGATATTTTTAAAAGTAAAAACATTAAACTTCTTGACGTGATTTTCGAAGAGATTTATAAGCGACCTGTGTATTTATTTTTTGTTTAATTAATTAGAATTTGATTTATAAACAATTATTTTCTCAGCATAGCCATATTTTTCGTTTTCAGCAGTATTACTTCGGGAAATTATGTTCAAAATCTCCACTTTGACAGAACTTTTTGAAATATATTCTGCCTTTATCAAAAAATAGACATGTACGGCCCCTTATATAGTTTCTGAATAAGAAAACCTGGCAATTGGATGCGTTTGAGATCAAAAATGAATTTAAAAATGAGTCAGAAAATAAGCCGTTTGGATTTGAGTACACCCTTAATACAATAATTTTTTTCGTCAACCCCTATTTTTATTTAATTTGTTTTTGCTTTAAGAGTTGGTCCTATCAAAAACTCGTCAATATGAAAGTTGTAGATAATATTGAGAATATGTGTAATAAATTTAAGCTGATTGAATATCTTGTGAACTGACGAAGTTATGAATTTTTTTCTTCTTTAACAGCCCCATTTTTATATATATATATATATATATATATATTTGCGGTAAGAGTTGGTCCTATCAAAAACTTGTCCATATAAAAGTTCTAGATAATATTAAGAAGATGTATAATAAATTTAATTGGATTTGATATCTTGAGAATTGACGAAATTGTGAATTTTTTCTCCCTAAAACACCATTTTTTTTCGTCCCTTGAGCCCATTTTTAAGTTTATCAAAAATCTGTCGTACTTAGACTTTTGGCTCTTTTTCTAGAAGTAATAATAACTTTAAACTGATTCTATATGTATTATAAATAAAAAGTTATGGGTTCTTTTCTGTTTTCCCAACCCCCGCTCCTATTTCCACCCCCTTGGTCCGATTTTGCCCATTAATGAACTTGACCGATATTTTCTGCCCCTTGATTTTATGTATCAGTTTGGAAGAGATTTGTGTTGAATTATGGAAGTTATCATGTCCATAAAAAAGTGATATAGATAGATAGATAGATAGATAAACTTGTTAACTGGGGGTGTAGTTTTGGGTTCTAGGGGTCATGATCGGCGAAGATCTGCAAAAATGCTTCAGAAATTCCAACATAGGGGAGAATGTAATAGCTAGCATTTTTACGAAGTCTACCTAAAATGATATTTGTGAATATTAGCAAATCTTAACAAATCTTAAGCGTAATGCCCTAACATTTTGTATAAAAAATACCATGAGTCCTATGATTTAAAAAATGGATTTTCATTATGCATTAACAGAATAGAAAATATTACCTCCGTGGAAAGATAACATTTGCGACCGGATGCAATCTTGAGTGTAACACACACGAATAAAGAATTTGTAAAAGATTAAAAAGAAAAAAACATACTTAAACGTTCAGGACCGGTATCTTTTACATGAATTTTATTCGTTTGGCACTGCTTTTTATTAATTATTTGACTTAACTTTAAAAATCCCAAAAATGTCGCAATTAAATAAAATCAATTTTACTTTTCTTTTTTACAGCTATCAAACTCAAGCGTTTTAAGTACTTTTTGAGGCTGCGTATATGCACCAATGGTCCCGAACTGATTAACAAGGATTAACATTAAATCTGAAACTTTTATACTCTCATCCTTTGCTCAAAAAGTGTTTAATTTTGCTAGTTATTTACAATGAATACAATTTGTATACATTATATACACAAAATATAAAAGTAACGGGGTATTTCATCTCAATAACATGAGATGAAATTCGAAAATACATAAATTAATTATTTATAGAGGAAAATAACAAAATCTTATGTATGAAACATAATATGCAGATTGCCAAGGTAACGCCATCGATTTCCAGCTTATTCTCTGTTCAGTGACATAATACTGAAGAGGTCCATTGTCATTAAACTAAATACGATACTTGAAATGTACGTTTACTTTAAATGTACGTATCCTTAAATATACGTTTAACCGATGTACCCTTATACGTATCCGGATACGTTTAAATGTATATTTTAAGGTCTTCCTATTTTATAGAAACGTATTATACGTACATACGTATATCGTTTAAACGTATCCCATCGGGAGCCCTAATCGAAACCTTTTTTTTTTTTTTTTTTTTTTTTTTTTTTTTTTTTTTTGAGGGGGAGGGGGCATCAAATTTTAATTTTCACTCGTTTTTTATGTGTAAAATAAATCTATGTCAATTTAATTTTTTTTTTTTTTTTTTTTTTTTTTTTGTTAACTTGCGAGTGTCTTCTTGTTATTTAGCATTTTTAAGGGATTGAATTTTATTTGAAATATCATGTGGGTTTTCTGTTATGAGAATATTTTAGGCATAGTGTACTGACGGTATTTTAAAATGCCACATTAATTAATTACCTCTAACAAATTAAATTTCTCACGGGTGAGTATTTTTTATGTATATCCTTTAATTTTCATTGTAGTAAGTGAAAAAAAAATTATACATGAAAAATTGCAGTAGATCATAATTCATTCGTGCTTTTCCTGCACCTATGTAATGGAAAAAACATCATGTAACTCAAGCAGTCCGAAAATACACCAAAGTGTAACGCAGTGCGGCAGACTGGAGTCTTTTTCGTTAGTCTCGTACTGTATTTATCTGCGTATTTTGAGTACAGTTTCCGCATTTCTTCGGTTATCAAAGTAGGGGATGCAAAAGATATGCAAGGGTTTTTATTATTTTTTTTTTTTTTTTCGAAAGGCAACTTAGAATGAAAAGAGAAATGATTATCTATAACATTAATATAAGATTTTAAAATTTGAATAATCAAGATTAGACGAAATGCAAGCCAATTTAAAAAGTTGGTTAATAATTTTTGAACTGAGACAAGATAATCCTTTTAAGTTTTCTGGAGCATTCTACAATAAAGTATGGAAAAATCCTTTATGTTTGCGAGCAAATGCAGAGAAATATTTATGAGGCGAGATTCATATTGATACTTGCATTTTGAATGCAAGAATTTCACAAAAGGAAATTTCATCTTATTTTGCCCTATTACTGCTTTGTTAAAAATATATATACACTGACGGAAAAAAAATCCCAACACCAAGAAAGACTTGGGTTAAATAAACGAAATTTGGTAGGCGTTTTTATACATCTGAAAGATGACATCGATTGAAATTTCGCGCTTCACGCATAAGTGTGGCACTAGTAGCGCCACTCAGAACTTGCAGATCAGGTTTACTTTAAATGCGTGCTGTAAAGTTCGTGGGCGTTATTTAGCTTCGAAATGTAACGTATTGAGTTGATTTTAGCCAAGAATGCCTTTAACAAGTCGAAGAAGCCACTGTCAACAGCTCACCGAGCTGGAACGAGGTCGCATATTCGGTCTACGAGAAGGTGGATTTTCTTTCCGCGATATTGCAGAAAGACTTGGCTGGAATGTATCCACTGTGCATGATTGTTGGAAGCAGTAGTCAAGGTACGCAGTACGATGCGCCACAGGCGTACGCCGAATACGGCGATCTTCTCTCTCAGGAGTGCCACGTGGTCGCCTGGAACCCGGTCTTCTTGAGGTAGTACCATCTCTTGACCACTGCTTCCAACAATCATGCACAGTGGATACATTCCAGCCAAGTCTTTCTGCAATATAGCGGAAAGAAAATCCACTTTCTCGTAGACCGAATATGCGACCTCGTTCCAACTCGGTGAGCTGTTGACAGTGGCTTCTTCGTCTTGTTAAAAGCATTCTTGGCTAACATCAACTCAATACGTCACATTTCGAAGCTAAATAACGTCCACGAACTTTACAGCACGTATTTAAAATAAACCTGATCTGCAAGTTCTGAGTGGCGCTACTAGAGCCACGCTTTTGCGCAAAGCCAGAAATTTCAATCGATGTCATCTTTCAGATGTATAAACACGCCTACCAAATTTCGTTTATCTAACACAAGTCTTTCTTGGTGCTAGGATTTTTTTTTCCGTCACGGTATATATCAAGAATATAAAATTTTAAGTGTGACTAAAACAATACTTATGTATCACCGTATTCATGTTTTTGCTGTATTAGTTATAAAGTCCTCTGCACACAGTCATGCAGCAACTGAAGAAAAGAGAGAAAGCCGGGAAAAAATTATAATTACATAAATAATTTTATTCTAAATAACCAAACTCAAAAATTGAAAAAGGAAAACTGTGAAGACACTTTATTATTATTTATTACGAGTCGTGTTTTTTAAATAAATACCGTTTTTTTATTGAAAATAAAAAAGCCCATTTAAAAAAAATAAAAAAATTATTTTATCATTAAAGCCTGGGCCTTAATCTACTTTTAAACACAATGTCCGCCTATGTTAAAGCGCTTATTGTATCATGCAACCAGCTTATGTACCATATCCTTATAGAAATATGCCACCTGCTCTGATAACTACTGCATAACCACCTTTTTGACGTGGTCGTAGCGCTATCCGCAAAGGTGCTTTTTTAAAAGCAGGAATAAGTGGTAATCACTTAGTGCTAGGTTAGGGCTATACGGAGGGGAAGCAGTTCACTCAACCGTATGAGGCGATGGGTTTAACACGGACCAAGCGCCAAGTTCTTCCTGCATTTAAAGAAGCACTTTAGCAACGACGATAGTGACATCAAAACGGTAATGCAGTGGTAGGCACTGTAGGCGTAAGATTTCTAAAAGATTCTGATACAAAAGCTGATGCTACAATATACGATATGTGCCTTAATATAGGCGTAAATTATGCTGAAAAGTATGTTAATATCCATGCTTTCACGTAAAAATAAGATTGTTAAAAAAATGGTGTTGTCTTTCAATGTCAGATCAGTACTTAATTTTAAAATATGCATCGCATCTCATATTATCTCATAATCTTCATGCGAATCATTGTTTTTTAATTGATGCTGATTTTTTCTGACTAGCTATAAATAAGTCTTAAAGCAGTTAGAAATGATTTTGCAGTCATCGAACCACATTCTTTTTCTAAGACACACGCTTATCACAGTGTTTAGCATTACATCGGCATTTGTTACCCTGTTGCAGTTTCATATCATGTTCATTAATGCACATCTTTTTTTTTCTTTCTTTTTCAGAATTTCATAATCCGAAAAATAGTTTATAGCATCAAGTTCTGCAGTTGCGATCCCAGATCTTTATGTATATATGTATATATATATATATATATTTAATACGGATATATATATTTTTTTTTAATACGGGAGAAAACAGCGAAATAAGAGTTAACTTATATCCTGCATTAGAAAAATTAAACCTGAAACACCATAAAATAAATAAAAATTCAATATGAACATCGCATGCTAACGCTGCTTTTGAAAACAACCTTGACGCCACGCTTTTGCAATATTGACGTAAAATCCATTGTCTGGTGAGATTTTTTAAAGTAAAATTGTGGGCGGTATAACAGATAAGTACCGAAAATAATTTATTTTAAAAGACACAAGGTTGTTTTGTAATAATCGAAAGACACCAAATATTTGTGTATAGTTTATTACAAGAATATAAATTTAAATTGTTAAATACCGGGTGCCCCAAAATAGACTGACTGTTTCTAAAATTCCATAACTTGAAAATGATGACAGCTATTTAAAAAAAGTTCTTGCAGAAGAGTTTTGTAAGCTGTCAGGAGTTTTTTTTTTTTCCTGCGATTCTCGATTTTAGTTTAAAATAGCAGCGAAAGATGGCCCTGCAAGCAAAAGGCACTAAATTGGCGTCCGATTTTTGACCTTTCTCTTCTCTCAGTATCGATGCGAAAGAAGAAGATTAAATATATGGAGTGAGTGCTTAAGAATAAAATTGCATTGGACCACTCCATGTGTTTAACCTCGTTTTTTAACATCGATACTGAGAGGAGAGAAAGATTGAAAATCTGACCCTGATTTAGCGCTTTTACTTGCAGCGCCATCTTTTGCTGCTATTTTAAACTAAAGCCAAAAATCGCAGAAGAAAACTCCTGACATCTTACATAACTTTTTGGATTTTTTTTTTTTTTTTTTTACTAACTGTCACCATTTGAAAGTTATTGAATTTTAAAATCAATCAGTCTATTTCGGGGGACACCCGGTGTATAATAGTTGTCCAAGAGCAATAATACATCATATTATAGATTTCAAGATTACCGAAGTATGGAATAAACTAAATAAACAATATTTTTGTCAAACATTTTCCTGCAAGTCATTTTCAAAAATTATTGCATCTACCGCATATCTTAATAAAATATTTAAAAAGACACAAAATTATTTTTTAACAAATTAATGACACCAAATATTTGTATATGATTTTATTAATTGAAAATAAACTTAACATGTTTATTACATAATTTTTTTCTAAGAGTAAAAATATATCATCCGTTAGAAATTATCACAGTAATAAATAACTTAAATCATCTATATATATTTTGATTTTTTTGTTGTGTATGATATATTATTATAAATTTCATCTATTTTATCAACGAAAGCACAAATAATTATAAACAAAACAACTTCTACGTGCTGTAAAATTTACACTAAAGGTAAAACATTTTTAACGATTATTTTTTTCTTCTTCAGTTATTTCATAATCTTTTACTGAAACATGTACGAAAAATGAGAATTCGCTATTCAAACTTTACCTCTTTTTAAATTAAGAAAAAAATACATTGATTCTCATTAGTTAAATTGCCCTCATTTCTAAAACTATTTAAATTGCCTACTAACAATCTTCGTTTTTATCTAATTTGGAATTTTTTCTAATGGAATGATTTTCTCTTGTAACTATAAAAGATAGTTTCCATTTTATGTTGTTAGAAAACTAATTAATATCTATATTAAAGTTGAAGGCATATACCAGTAAACAGGATACATTTGCATTTGCGATTGTTAGAACATTTATAAAAACTTGTGTAAAATAATTATTCTTTGATCATATATGAATTTTACACGCACTTCTTTATTTATGTAGAAAATAATAGAAATATCATTAACACAAAAATGTTTGCCCACTTATTGAAATATATATATAGTTCAGGAATTTTAAAAGAATAGGGGTAACTAACAGTAATTTTCTCTGTATCTTGGCCATTTAGACCGCACTTCGTAAAATACTTATTATTATGAAAATTATATAATTCGCTGCAATTTTTTATAGCGCACATTACTCTACAACTACTAAAAATCTACTGCTAACTATCCAATCATTCAACTGTTTTTATAGAAAACGGTTACATAACCGTAATTTATCTCCGTTTCGGCCAGCGAGAACGCTTCATAATACGGTCAAATAACCGTTATCTATTTAAAAAAAGCTTAATGACTGGACAGTTTCCTGAAGATTTTTAACACACTGTTAAAAATTTTGCAGCATTCTGGCAGGTCATTCGGCCGTTTTTTGAAAAAACGGTTTCATAACCATAATTTAACTGTATTCTGACCATAAAATGGGTAATAATATGGTCAGAATAGTGATAAAATAACGGTTGTGTAACCGTTTTCGAAAAAAACGGTCAAATGACCTACCAGAATGTTGCAAATTTTTAACAATGCAGTGTACACTGTCATTTGACCGTTTTTTTCGAAAACGGTTACACAACCGTAATTTTAACACTATTCTGACCATATTATTGGCCATTTTATGGTCAGAATATAGTTAAATTATGGTTATGAAACTGTTTTTTCAAAAAACGGTCAAATGACTTGCTAGAATGCTGCAAAATTTTTAACAGTGAGTGTCGGGTTAGAGTTACACCCGAGTAAAACCCGAAAATCCTATTTAAAGCGCACTTGAAACTGAAAATGAGTGAAAAATTATACACGGACAGTTTGTTGCAAATTTTTAACAATGCATTGTTAAAATAATGTAGATCATTAGTCAGAATAGATTACGGTTATGTAACCGTATTCTGTAAAAACGGTTGAATGGCTAGACAGTGCAGATTTTTAACAGCGTAGAGTCTTACAAAGGTCGGGTTACACCCGATCTGAACCAGAAATTCCTATTTCAGGTGAATTTGAAATCGGATCTGAAAGGAAAATAATGCCTGTTAAACGGACATTACGAAAAATGGTTTACAATAATATCTCAACACAGTTGAAAATTTGCAGCAAATTGTTCAGTCATTCAACAGTTTTCACAGGTAATGGTTATTCGAACATACACACATGTCCAAAATTAAGGTCACAAACATAAAATCTGTTAAAACTGATGAACTATTCACTGTGTTGCCACGAAATTTGGCAGTGACGTATATTAAAATGGGAGAAAGAATATAGCAACGTAACAATATGAAAAAGATTTTAATTGTGAATTAAGAAACAGGGTATATCAAAAAGTGTTAAATCATGAATCAGATATAAAGCATTTATCTCTGGAAAAGTCTGTCTAATATGAAGTGTGACCACCGTGCACTGCTATACAAGCTTCACAACGAGTTCTCATACTGTTTACGAGGGTATAAATAAATGTTTGTGGCAACAAATCTCATTCTTCCAAAAGCGCGGATTTTAAATCCTGGCGGGTCCTGAGAAGGGCTTACGCTGTGGATTGACTCTTCCTAGACCTTCCCAAACATGTTCAATAGAATTGAGGTCCGTAGACCTCGAGGGCCAATTCATACGGCAAATATCATCGTCTTCAAGAAAATGATCAGCAATGTGAGCTCTGCGTGGCTTCATATTATTGCCCATAAACATGAACTCCGGGCCTACAGCATCCCGGAGCAACCTCACATAGGCTTCGAAAACCTCATCCCTAACGCCCGGCGTCCTGTCGTGTGTGTAACTTTCACTGCATTCAACGGAAGAGTCCGGATGTTGTGGAGCCGAAGACATCAGTCTTGGACACAACAAGAATGGGGCGTGTTCTTTTCAGTGATGAGTCGAGATTAACCACGCAGAGTGATTCTCGTCGAATCTCCATCTGGAGAGAACGTAGAGCTCCTTATCATCCCTTCCAGGTAAAAGAAATCCACAGATTTTGTCTGGGTACGTTAATGCAACTGACCACTTCCCTTTTTATCCTGCACTGTTAAAAATTTGCAGCATTCTGGCAGGTCATTTGACCGTTTTTTCCGAAAACGGTTACACAACCGTAATTTAACACTATTCTGACCATATTATTGGCCATTTTATGGTCAGAAGATTGTTAAATTATGGTTATGAAACCGTTTTTTCAAGAAACGGTCGAATGACCTGCCAGAATGCTGCAAAATTTTTAACAGTGTGATAAACTGGGCTAACATTGCAATAGTCACTGCAATTTCCGAGCTTTTGATTTCAAATTTAAAGAAAGAAAAAAATAAAAGTCTTGCATGACCTCACCCTTCCTTTTTACGTCTCAATCGTAAACCTTTCTATTTACAGACAGGATCTCAATACATTTATTTACATTGTTTTGATAAGAATTACGTGATTTCCATAACCGTATTTTTTTGTTACTTAACCTACTATTCTTGTAAATGTTTTACAAAAAGAGCTATAACTACCGATTGTTTAAATAATTTTTGAATAAAAATCTTATGTAATTTTTCGAGCTATTTATTTCGAATTTCAAGAAAGAAAAATAAATAAAAGTCTTGCATGGCCTCATCCTTCCTTTCTACGTCGCAATCGTAAACCTTTCTATTTACAGACAGGATCTCAATACATTTATTTATTTACATTGTTTTGTTAAGAATTAAGAGATTTCCATAACAGAATTTCTTTTGTTAATTAACCTAATTATTCTTGTAAATATTTTACAAAATGAGCTATAACTACCGATTGTTTAAATAATTTTTGAATAAAAATCTTATGTAAATTTTCGAGCTATTTATTTCGAATTTCAAGAAAGAAAAAAAAATAAAAGTCTTGCATGGCCTCATCCTTCCTTTCCACGTCGCAATCGTAAACCTTTCTATTTACAGACAGGATCTCAATACATTTATTTATTTGTTTTGATAAGAATTAAGAGATTTTCATAACAACATTTTTTTGTTAATTAACCTAAATATTTTTGTAAATATTTTACGAAAAGAGCTATAACTACCGATTGTTTAAATAATTTTAGAATAAAAATCTTATGTAAATTTCATATTGTTATTACATTATATTTCTAATATATCTTCAGACAGTAAGGAAGATAATTGTTGAGGTAAACAAACTTCTTAATTAATAATCTGAGGCATAGAGAGTTCATTAAAATGTTAATTATTTGAGTATCCTTATCATAAAATTTCAATAAATCTCTCTTTATTCAGAAAATACGTAAAATTCTTTTTCCATACTATATAAAACGTTCAGTTTATAAATTTACAATAAAAGTTTCTTGAATCGCTCTCTGAAATTTCTTAGTAAATATACACTGAAGCATGCATCGCAATTACAGTGTAATATTCATACTAAATGAGTTTTAAAACATTAAATGAAGCTAATAAACAAATTTTGCATGTTAATTTCTACACATCAGTAGATACAATAACTTTCAAATACAATAAATATATATGGGTGAATCTGATTTTACTGTGAATTTTATTCATATGGTTATTAAAAACAATAAAATATAAAGGTATCATTTTGGTAGCTAATGTGTTTAATGAAAAAAAATCCATATAGATGAAAATGTCTCCACAAAAACCTTTTCTTGCATTTGCATGAGCTAGATATTCTAAGAAAAAAAGTTGTAAATAATGTTTTCTGTCTTATTCAAAATTACAAGAGGAAATTTATTCTTTCCCATTTGTTGAATAACTTCCACACGCTAATGTTATTTAAATTACCCACTAACAAATTTTCAGTGCCAATTGGTGCTTGTTATATTTGGCTGTAGCGTATTATTTTTCTTTTATTAATTAACTTTGAAGAAAATAAAAAATATATTTTTTGTCAATAATATATTCATGAACATTTTACAATAAAGATGGTGACCTCATTTTCCATATTACTCTGTTCCATAATACTGAAAACGAAAATAAAATGGAAATTTATGCATGTTTTACTCTATCTACTCACGAAAGCGTTCAATGAATTAAATATATAAGCTGCTTTATTTTTAAGTTTTATTTTTGTCAGTCGTATTATATTTTAATCCTTTCGAACCTGAATTTTTTTTCGGTTTGAGGTAAAAATCCCTTTTACTCTAATAATATTAAAAGTAACTAATCAAATCACAGAAGTTAGGGTTTATTGAAATTTAACGAATATTTTAGCTTCTGAAACTAACGAATGTAGTTATTTCGCGTTGTTTGAATACGATAATAATCGTAGGGAGAATTTTTGAAGACGTTTGAAAAATGTATTACAACAGGATTTAACAGACATAAAAACATACTAGCATTTTTTTACTGTTTATCGCAAATTATTCATTCGGAAAAGTAGTCCCTAATTTAAGTTAATCCTTTCGGCTGTGACTTTTTTCTTAAAGTCCAAAAAAATTAAAACTTTTGCCATTGTTATTTGTACTAATTTACTATTTCAATGCTAGATGGCTCTACTTGTCCACTAAAAAGTCAAATATAGAATGCAAATATGTGATTATGAGGTTTTAGGTATCTGCAAGGTGTTATTTATAGTTTAAAGCATTTTAAAAGTAAGGAACCGTCAGGCCCGAAAGGTTTAAATTCTTAGTTGTATAACAGCAGAAGAGTTTTAATTTATCTTGCTTAACTTTGAAATGAACAAATTTTACAATTATTGATATGATTATATAATAATATTTTTATAATTTGTTATAAATAAGCCATTTCTTCTTGAGTTTTTTCATAAACAAAAAAATTTTACTTTTTTTTTCATTTTAAAACAGAATTTTGTTTAAAACAATTAAGAGGTGGCAACAGTGTGTCAAGCAACTATAAATGGTGTATATTTTCTGGATAATTGCTGAAAGGATTTCAATATTTTTTTCTATACTTTTGTCAGTAACTAAACTATACATTGATTCCTAAAATATAAATAAAATTAAACGATACAATAATTAAGCAATTTTGCAGACAAAAAAATCTCAGTTTTTAATTACTATTAATATTAATGTAACCATTGCATTTTTAACACTTTCCAACATAGTTGAAAAGAGTTTATGAATTTAGTATATCAGTCTGCCGTCTGTCTGTCGGTGCTTTATTCACGTAAAAATACTGGGATTGCCAACCTAATCTTCGTAAACGGCGAATTTATAATGTTCCTTGTAACGGCTGTGATTTATTTTATATTGGTCAAACTAAAATAAACCTATAAATCCGTTTAAAAGAACACTCTCGTTATGTAATTAATCAAGAAATTTCTAAATCTTCTATTGCCAAGCACATTTGGGATTCCGGCCATAGTTTTAATTTTCAAAACGCTAAAATTATCTTTAATGCCAATAGTATCTCTGAGTTGGACGTTCTTGAAAATTTAGCATTTATCTTAATCGTGAAGTTGCATTTAATGATAAATCTGATTCCACGATGCTCTCTGCAGCTTGGAAAAGCCTGTTCAGTATTAGTTGTTTTTTTATATTTAACTCATTTATTTATTTTTTAATTTCATGTGTTCCCATATTTTAATATATGTGTGTGTTTTCATTTTATTATAATTTATTTTTAATTTTATTTTCATGCACTTTTTTTTTACTTCATTTCTCCCCTTCTACTTTGTGTTCTTTTGTTTTGGTTATACTATTCTGTGATTGGCTGTTGTCTTCTGCTTTCCTATTGACTGATGATTTCTAATTTCCTATTGGCTCTTTCTTCAGCTTGTTTCCCTTCCCTTCCCTTATCTCTCATTTCAGTCTTGCTGCTGCTTTCATAGTAGAAGCACGTCTTCTTTGCGCCTGACAAAGAAAGACTCAGATATTTCGAAAGCCCTAGCGCATTTAAAAGTTTTTTATGGTGTTTTAAGATCTTTTAGTTCTTGTTGAGTCACACCAGTTTCAACTTATTTTCTTTAGAGAATATTCGCTGTATGGATTGGTCTACAAGGCTATACCATTGAACTTGTTTGGAGTAGTCTCATATGTGTTAAAAGTGTTTCATAAATCTATGCTTGGTACAGCGTTTTTTTTTTTTTGGTTGGGGGGGGGAGGGGGTTGCTCATTTTTATTTCTTGCCAATTAATCAAATAATAATTCATCTCTTGCGAAAACTATTAAAAGATAACACCATGACGACCGGTTAAATTTTTTTTGTTAAAGTACTCTATATACGCACGAAAATCATTACTTTTATTACTACTACTGTTAACTACTACTATTTTTACTGTTTAGCAATCAAAATTAAATGTGAAAGAGCAATTTTGGAGTTAAAAAAGAAGAGCGTCCCGCCACATCTCTAAATTAAGTATGCATCCTTTTTCATAACATATAATTATTAGTTTTTTAATAAATGAAATGTTATTCAGATGGAGAAAGCCTAAACTTGCATTAAAAATTACATTTAGAACTTTTTACCTTCCCAGATAGGTAAAATTTTTATCGTAAATATGTTTGTAACATAATTCTATAAAGGCGATGAGGCCGTATAACTTCAGCTTTATATATGCGCATGTGAATTTCAAAACTCATCCAAAAAGTTAAATTTTGGGAAATTGCGAAAAACCTCTAACTGCATCTATTGGTTTACACTGCCTACAAAGATTTTACCTTTTCAGAAATGCGTGATAAAAATAGTTCTTTTGAAAATTGAAATATTTTTTCAATGTAGGTTTACAAATATCTATATATTTAAAGGACTTGAATTACAACATAATTCAAGAGGTATTGGTAAATGTTTAAATGTTAAGTTACAGGAATTTTTGAAGCGTATTTATGGTTTCTTGAAGTTTAAGTATAGAAATACTAGTTATTTTTGGTGTATTGACAATAGTAATGAGGTTTTGAATAAAATTTTAAAAAGGCTCATAACGCCTACTAATTTGTATACTTTTGATTTTGAAAATCTTTTTTCTAATATACCAATGGATTTGCTTTATAATACATTAAAAATATATTTGATTTGTGTTACATTGAGGAGGAGCTTAGAATAAAAAGAGATTTTTTTCTGAGTTTATGTGATTTTTGTTTTTTTAATAATTTTATTACATTTAATAGCTCGCTTTTTTACCAGATATGTGGCATTAGGATAGGTACTAATATTTCGAGTTCTGCTGCTAATTTTTTTCTTTTTTATTATGAACTTAACTATGTTTTAAACAGTAATAAGAGTCTTGCAGTTTTAAGGTATATCGATGATTTAATCATCTTTGATGACAAACTCTTGGTATCGATTAACGATATCTATCCTCCATGTTTAAAATTAAATAAGACTTCTGATGATAGTTTGCATGTTAATTTTTTGGATTTAGATCTATTAATTAAAGATAATAATATATTAGTTAAACTTTTTGATAAACGGGATTTTTAAAATTTTGATAATCAATGCCACACTGGTTTTCAAATTTAAGTAAAAGGGTTTTCATCAACATTATTTTGGGGCAAATTTACAGATTTTATAGGATTTGTAGCAGTAAAGAATTTTTGAGTTCGCAGATTTTTAAATTTACTGCTAATCCTTTTTATAATACTTTATTTCCATATCAGTTTATTTTTCATTATGTAAATCAGCTTAAAAAAAGTTTTCTGGAGTGGCAACAGCTAAGCGGCCAAACACAGTAATGGGTGCCGAGAGTACTGCTTGAGTATAGGAAGAATGTGGGCTAAAATCTTTTTAGAACATCTGCATTTTGATGAATTTCAAGCTGGACCTGGAGTGAACTAGAATGGAATTTATGAATATAAAGATGACGGAAAGACAAGTCTAGTTGACGCTGGTCTAGCTGGTATTATACCCTTAACTCCTGCTGTTAGAGGGATGATGTGGAGTGTAGTGGATATTTTAAAGGTGTCAGTTTTTCAAGTCATCGCAGGTCAAGGTGGGGATATGGCCTTCTCACATGTTCAATGTTTTTAGTTACTTAATGATTTAGTTTTATAGGAATTTTTATTTGATTATGTTTTATAAGTTAAATTCAGTTCTACTGATTTTAAATTGGTTGGATGTTTATGTTTTTAAAGCAGTTTTGTTTTGTTAAGTTTTTAGAAGTTTAAGTTTCTTTGATGATTTTTTACACTTTTTTAGTATGGGAGTTGGCCATATCTTGCGAAACCTGTGAAGATTCAATTTCTATTTTATTTGGTACCTGTTTTTTGACTCCTCCCACTTTCAGGCAAACAAGGAGTTGTTTGTTTATTGTTTTCTGTTATAAATGTTCATTGGTTTTATTGTTGTGTTTTGCACCCTCTTTTTCATAAATTTCATAATTCATATACTTTGATAGAGCTATATTTACTTAGTGCATATAAGAAGCTGCGTTGCGCCTGATACACTGGGATGTTTTTATTAAACCTTTTTAAAAAGCATTATTTATATATATATATACATATACAAAAACATATATATATATATATACGAGTATATATATATGCACATAAAAAAGTTAAGCAAATGATTTAGAATGGCAATGTAATTTAATTCAAATAAGTTTGCCTGAAGCACCAGAATCTATAAAAATAAACTTTTCGACAAATAGACGTACCTGGGGAATTATTGTAACATCGGGAAAAAGCTGTTGAAATTTTATTTTTGTAAGTTTTAAATACACAAATATTTTAAGTGATGATTTTTCATTTTGTCTCAAGAGTTTTAAAATGCATCGAAAATGTAATGAAATGTTTGACAAGTCCAAATAAACAAATAAATGATTTACTTGTAAAGAATTTTAAATTGGTTGTTTATTTACGTAAAATAAATATTTAGTTTCTAATATGCTAATTTAAAATGTGTTTAAAGTAACTTTTAAAGCATTTTTCTACTGAATTAGTTCATTCTACTGTTTTACGTTTAATAATTCATTCTACTGTTTATACGAATTTGCAGATAATTTTAGATTAACTAGAAAACAAGCATAAAAACTTTGTACCAGATTTTATATACCTGTCAAAGTATAAATAAATAATAAATGCTATTCGTGAAAAAAATGGAGAATACACCATCACTATTTAAATTGCATGAAGACGATCTGCTAATAATAGCAAGATGTAAGTGAAGGAGCGAAGAAAAGTGAAATTTGAAGAAAATGGAAAGCAAGATCTTCAAATAATAAATACCTTCTAAACTTCAAATGAATATATAGATCTCACAAAAGAAATCAGTATTATTAAGTATTATTAACATTATGGGGACCAAAAACACTTAAGAGGCCTCCCTATTTCAAATTAAACGAAAAGTCTGTGAAGAATATATCTCATATTCAATGCTCAGTTGTGGTTCATTCCAACAGAGCGAAAAACGTCCAGGACAGGGATCGAACCTGTATATCTTAGCTTGCCGTGCCAATGCTTTACCTATTAAGCTGTTGATTATACCTGGCTGACATAATTCACTCTTATCTGTTGGATACGATTGTGAACTGCAGCGGTACCTTCTTTCATCTGAGCTATAGCATTTACATGATGAAGGTGTATAATAATACGGAAACTCCTGTATACCTTGTAATTAGGTCATAACGAAGTGATGGATTTTTGTTGTTGTTGTTGTTCAGTTTGGTAAATCATATTCAAGGCTCGATTAGCTCAGTTAACGTTCACTCCAACACCGCGAAAAATGTCCACACCAGGGGTCGAACCTGGATATTTCGGCTTGCTTATCTAGCTTTGAATATGATTTATCCAGTTAAAAAAAATCCATCACTTCACTATGACCTAATTACACGGTATATAGGAGTTTCCGCGTTATCACACACTTTCATCAGGTAAATGCTATAGTTATAGCTTGGATGTATGAAACTAGCGAAATAGTTTGCTGCCGTTTCCAATAAATAAGAGTGAATTATGTCAGCCAGGTATCGCCAGGATAGCTTAATGGGTAAAGCATTGCTACGGCAAGCCACGATATCCATGTGCGATCCCTGGCTGGGCCTTTTTCTCTCTCTGTTGGACTGAACATCAACTATGATACTTCAGCCTTGAATATGATTTACTCAGTTGAAAAAAAAATCCATATCTTCATTATGAATATATCTCATTTTAATTACAGGGGATAGTGTTGGATAGCTGCCACAAATTTATACAGCATGTTAAATGAAAGATTAAAGACTTAGATAATAACACAAAATTTACTTATAGTTTCTTTTGAAGAAGAATCTAAAAAGTTATACTGAAAAATTAAGTACTTAACGATTTTGGTATTTAACATCCCTTCAGTGGTCTGGTTTAATAACACACCTCTTTCACTGCCTAAGAATCGTCTCCAGAACTAGATCCTCAACATAGTTTATCATTGATTTCTACATATTATAATAAGTCTCCAACTTCAGTTTCATGCATTTTAGCAGGATTAACTCCGCTTCATTTAAAATTGATAAAATAATCGAAAAAAGACAAGATAATTGCCATAAGCATTCCTGAATATGACTATCTTCCCTCAGTTTTCCACACGAAACTACACAGATTACAGCTTCATTTATGTAAAAATGTTTTACACATATGTGAAAAAAGCTACACATGACCAAACACAAGAATTTATTCAGATGGCTCGATAACGGAAGAAGTAACAGTCTATGCCTTTTGTGTGTTTACAAATAAAATTTTATACTTTTCACAGAAGGTGAAAATAATCTTTAAAATTTCCGTTCCTCAAGCATAATGATAACTAACAGCAAAAATAATTCACTGAGCATCTAATTCATCACATAAAGAATTTCAGATTTTTACAAGATCAAGTCACTGATTCAAAGTTAATAGAAGCGAGCCTCCATTTTGTATACGTATGCGTAAGTCAACTGCTACGCACTATATATTAAATGGACTTTATACACGTGACGTCAGACGCTAGAGCTGGCGGTAAGTTGATCTGTTATTCTAGCCACTGCACCGCCAAAATGCCAGTATGTGCAGGCGCAAACATCGCTAGCAGACGACTTTAGCCTTGATCCAAGTTGAGTGCATGCATTTTAAGGGGAAATTTGCAAATTTAGGGAATTTTCTTGCATACAGAACAACACCTTGAGTTTATATTATAATATATTAAGTACATACTGCTACAACAACAAAAAAAAAAGAATTGTGGTATTTTTAACAAACACGCATTAATAACGCACACCCCATAGACTGCTATGCTAAATACCGCCAGCAGAAGAATTTTAACTTCGACTTCAGGTTACGTGCATAAGGTCCATTGCCTTCCAACCACGGTATTTAATATAAAAAACCGTGAGACCAGAGATTATCACATCGATTTCCACATATTTTTGAAGAAAATATTATAATACGTAAAATGATTAACAGCAAGAAAGTGATAAAAAAATAGCCAACATATTTTTTTTTAAATATGTGTTCATTTCCAATAGATAGTATAAATGATGTTTCAATCTTTTCAGAAAATGAGCTTTAATCTCATTCGACTAATACTAGATAAGGAAAAATCGGGGCTATTGTGAAGCACAATTCTAAACTTTTAATACTCACTTTCGATCTGTTCACTAAAGATACAAATAAAGAATACGCTTTTGATTGCGCTATCTGTTTATGGATAAAAATTATTTTATGCCTGAAAAAAAATAGGTAAAAAATTAAAACATTGTCTCATATAAGTTCCAAGAAATGGGGATTAAAAAAAGACCTCTTTGTTTTTAAGTTGTTTTAAGCACTAAGTAAATTACAAGCCTATAACAAAGTTGCAACTGTGTTATTTTTGTTATCTTTCATTTTGCCTGAATTTTGTGGCATATTTCATGAATCCACCAGAACAGTGATTAAAACCAACTACAGCAAACACTCTCCTTATTTTATTAAATGGTAATAATTTGGATGTAAGCGCTAAGATTAGTGCGGTAAAAAATTAAGAAGAAAATTATCTTCAATAGTTAAACTATATTTTTATGAGCTTTCAGATATAAATTTTCAATGGTATAACATGCAATATTATTAAATAAAAATCAAAAAGATATTCTACGATCTTGACTGGGTTAATTCATTGTTCATTATATTTACAAAGCCAGGAAAATTATAAATATTTTTGGTAATTTTTAATTGGGTTTCAAGGGGGGGAAAAGGACAACAAGAGTAACCACAATTTACACTGCAAAAGATTTCATCTTTTATGTACACGATCATAGATCGATCGTTGACTATTAATTTATTTTCGTTTTCATCTACTTTTTTTTATAAGAGAAATGTATTTATAGTGAGTAGACTTTCTAATTCCTCATTTAACCTAAGTTACTAGGTTGAGCAAAAATTTCTGGGAAATTTGTGAAAGTTGCGTTGTTATGTGCAAATTAACAACAAAAGCAACAAGGACTATTCTTCAAAGTAGAGAGCATCATAGTCTACGACTTTCTACCATCGTTCTGCCAGATTCTGGATTTGCTAGAAGTACTATGGCGGATCCTTGGAATCGAAAAACTCTTGACCTGCTTCTTCAACTTCATTAAAAGATTCAAATCGACGGCCCTTGAAGAAGTGTTGGACTGATCGAAAGAGGCCATAATCGGATGGAGCCACGTCTGGACTGTACCATTAGTACTGCTATATACAACACAAATTCTCGTAACTATTAGATTAAAAATTTACCAGAACTTTTTGTTGAACCTAATAAAATTAAAAATCCTTTTTAGCACTTTGCAAGATATGTGAAAAGTGTTCATGACAACGGTTTATCTGTCTGCCGTCAAATTGTTCATAGTACTATGGCGGATCCTTGGAATCGAAAAACTCTTGACCTGCTTCTTCAACTTCATTAAGAGATTCAAATCGACGGCCCTTGAAAAAGTGTTGTATTGATCGAAAGAGGCCATAATCGGATGGAGCCACGTCTGGACTGTACCATTAGTACTGCTATATACAACACAAATTCTCGTAACTATTAGATTAAAAATTTACCAGAACTTTTTGCTGAACCTAATAAAATTAAAAATCCTTTTTAGCACTTTGCAAGATATGTGAAAAGTGTTCATGACAACGGTTTATCTGTCTGCCGTCAAATTGTTCATAGTACTATGGCGGATCCTTGGAATCGAAAAACTCTTGACCTGCTTCTTCAACTTCATTAAAAGATTCAAATCGACGGCCCTTGAAAAAGTGTTGTATTGATCGAAAGAGGCCATAATCGGATGGAGCCACGTCTGGACTGTACCATTAGTACTGCTATATACAACACAAATTCTCGTAACTATTAGATTAAAAATTTACCAGAACTTTTTGCTGAACCTAATAAAATTAAAAATCCTTTTTAGCACTTTGCAAGATATGTGAAAAGTGTTCATGACAACGGTTTATCTGTCTGCCGTCAAATTGTTCATAGTACTATGGCGGATCCTTGGAATCGAAAAACTCTTGACCTGCTTCTTCAACTTCATTAAAAGATTCAAATCGACGGCCCTTGAAAAAGTGTTGTATTGATCGAAAGAGGCCATAATCGGATGGAGCCACGTCTGGACTGTACCATTAGTACTGCTATATATAACACAAATTCTCGTAACTATTAGATTAAAAATTTACCAGAACTTTTTGCTGAACCTAATAAAATTAAAAATCCTTTTTAGCACTTTGCAAGATATGTGAAAAGTGTTCATGACAACGGTTTATCTGTCTGCCGTCAAATTGTTCATAGTACTATGGCGGATCCTTGGAATCGAAAAACTCTTGACCTGCTTCTTCAACTTCATTAAAAGATTCAAATCGACGGCCCTTGAAAAAGTGTTGTATTGATCGAAAGAGGCCATAATCGGATGGAGCCACGTCTGGACTGTACCATTAGTACTGCTATATACAACACAAATTCTCGTAACTATTAGATTAAAAATTTACCAGAACTTTTTGCTGAACCTAATAAAATTAAAAATCCTTTTTAGCACTTTATAAGATATGTGAAAAGTGTTCATGACAACGGTTTATCTGTCTGCCGTCAAATTGTTCATAGTACTATGGCGGATCCTTGGAATCGAAAAACTCTTGACCTGCTTCTTCAACTTCATTAAGAGATTCAAATCGACGGCCCTTGAAAAAGTGTTGTATTGATCGAAAGAGGCCATAATCGGATGGAGCCACGTCTGGACTGTACCATTAGTACTGCTATATACAACACAAATTCTCGTAACTATTAGATAAAAAATTTACCAGAACTTTTTGCTGAACCTAATAAAATTAAAAATCCTTTTTAGCACTTTGCAAGATATGTGAAAAGTGTTCATGACAACGGTTTATCTGTCTGCCGTCAAATTGTTCATAGTACTATGGCGGATCCTTGGAATCGAAAAACTCTTGACCTGCTTCTTCAACTTCATTAAGAGATTCAAATCGACGGCCCTTGAAAAAGTGTTGTATTGATCGAAAGAGGCCATAATCGGATGGAGCCACGTCTGGACTGTACCATTAGTACTGCTATATACAACACAAATTCTCGTAACTATTAGATTAAAAATTTACCAGAACTTTTTGCTGAACCTAATAAAATTAAAAATCCTTTTTAGCACTTTGCAAGATATGTGAAAAGTGTTCATGACAACGGTTTATCTGTCTGCCGTCAAATTGTTCATAGTACTATGGCGGATCCTTGGAATCGAAAAACTCTTGACCTGCTTCTTCAACTTCATTAAAAGATTCAAATCGACGGCCCTTGAAAAAGTGTTGTATTGATCGAAAGAGGCCATAATCGGATGGAGCCACGTCTGGACTGTACCATTAGTACTGCTATATATAACACAAATTCTCGTAACTATTAGATTAAAAATTTACCAGAACTTTTTGCTGAACCTAATAAAATTAAAAATCCTTTTTAGCACTTTGCAAGATATGTGAAAAGTGTTCATGACAACGGTTTATCTGTCTGCCGTCAAATTGTTCATAGTACTATGGCGGATCCTTGGAATCGAAAAACTCTTGACCTGCTTCTTCAACTTCATTAAAAGATTCAAATCGACGGCCCTTGAAAAAGTGTTGTATTGATCGAAAGAGGCCATAATCGGATGGAGCCACGTCTGGACTGTACCATTAGTACTGCTATATACAACACAAATTCTCGTAACTATTAGATTAAAAATTTACCAGAACTTTTTGCTGAACCTAATAAAATTAAAAATCCTTTTTAGCACTTTGCAAGATATGTGAAAAGTGTTCATGACAACGGTTTATCTGTCTGCCGTCAAATTGTTCATAGTACTATGGCGGATCCTTGGAATCGAAAAACTCTTGACCTGCTTCTTCAACTTCATTAAGAGATTCAAATCGACGGCCCTTGAAAAAGTGTTGTATTGATCGAAAGAGGCCATAATCGGATGGAGCCACGTCTGGACTGTACCATTAGTACTGCTATATACAACACAAATTCTCGTAACTATTAGATTAAAAATTTACCAGAACTTTTTGCTGAACCTAATAAAATTAAAAATCCTTTTTAGCACTTTGCAAGATATGTGAAAAGTGTTCATGACAACGGTTTATCTGTCTGCCGTCAAATTGTTCATAGTACTATGGCGGATCCTTGGAATCGAAAAACTCTTGACCTGCTTCTTCAACTTCATTAAGAGATTCAAATCGACGGCCCTTGAAAAAGTGTTGTATTGATCGAAAGAGGCCATAATCGGATGGAGCCACGTCTGGATTGTACCATTAGTACTGCTATATACAACACAAATTCTCGTAACTATTAGATTAAAAATTTACCAGAACTTTTTGCTGAACCTAATAAAATTAAAAATCCTTTTTAGCACTTTGCAAGAAATGTGAAAAGTGTTCATGACAACGGTTTATCTGTCTGCCGTCAAATTGTTCATAGTACTATGGCGGATCCTTGGAATCGAAAAACTCTTGACCTGCTTCTTCAACTTCATTAAAAGATTCAAATCGACGGCCCTTGAAAAAGTGTTGTATTGATCGAAAGAGGCCATAATCGGATGGAGCCACGTCTGGACTGTACCATTAGTACTGCTATATATAACACAAATTCTCGTAACTATTAGATTAAAAATTTACCAGAACTTTTTGCTGAACCTAATAAAATTAAAAATCCTTTTTAGCACTTTGCAAGATATGTGAAAAGTGTTCATGACAACGGTTTATCTGTCTGCCGTCAAATTGTTCATAGTACTATGGCGGATCCTTGGAATCGAAAAACTCTTGACCTGCTTCTTCAACTTCATTAAAAGATTCAAATCGACGGCCCTTGAAAAAGTGTTGTATTGATCGAAAGGGGCCATAATCGGATGGAGCCACGTCTGGACTGTACCATTAGTACTGCTATATACAACACAAATTCTCGTAACTATTAGATTAAAAATTTACCAGAACTTTTTGCTGAACCTAATAAAATTAAAAATCCTTTTTAGCACTTTGCAAGATATGTGAAAAGTGTTCATGACAACGGTTTATCTGTCTGCCGTCAAATTGTTCATAGTACTATGGCGGATCCTTGGAATCGAAAAACTCTTGACCTGCTTCTTCAACTTCATTAAAAGATTCAAATCGAGGCCCATGAAAAAGTGTTGTATTGATCGAAAGAGGCCATAATCGGATGGAGCCACGTCTGGACTGTACCATTAGTACTGCTATATACAACACAAATTCTCGTAACTATTAGATTAAAAATTTACCAGAACTTTTTGCTCAACCTAATAAAATTAAAAATCCTTTTTAGCACTTTGCAAGATATGTGAAAAGTGTTTATGACAACCTGTTTATCTGACTGCCGTCAAATTGTCCGTTCTCTAACTCTCATAAATATACTCGAATTTTCGTGTAATTTATATACATTATTGAGGTTTGCCATATGATTTTCGTTTATTGAAAATGAAGTGTGTTACATTCATAGCTCAATTACAGGTCCACTTAAACGTATTTCGTTACATCGTGGTCTATGGGGAAAAATTATTATGTATTTTAATAATGTCACGCAATTTTAAACACAATGAAATTCATATATATTATTGATGTGCACTTATACAGGGTTACTATACAATGTGTTATGTGTAGCACTTACAGCACGCGTACCTACAGGAAACTGAAAAGATTCTGTTATATTATAGTCTATGAAGAAACACCTTTTGCAGCGTACGTTAATGATGATACTCTGTTACAAACATGAAATTGATATAAATTTCTGAGGTGCACTGAAACATGCTTTTGTAGAATATGGGGTGCAAAACATTTACCATTCATTTACAGCGTCACTCAAAAGAGTTCGGTTATATAATGGTCTGTGAAGAAAAACTGTTTTAAGCGTGCTTTAATTATGTTGCACTATTTCAAACATGATGAAACTGATATGCATTACTGACATGTTTATTACATGTTTACTAGAAGATGTTTGCAATTGAATATGATTTCCATCGCATTTATCGTTCATTTATAGGAACACATAAAATATTTTGGGTACAATACTGTAATCGAAGTGTTATCTATTAGGGATGAATCCTGAAAAGCGTTTTTGGTTATGGAATGCGTTTTAAGGTTAATTAAATTTTTACATACTACATGGTGTTTACTATAAATACTGCAGACCATGTACAGGGCTACACAAAAAAATTCGTAAGCATTACTGAGAATGAGCGTGAATGTCTTAAAGGTGTTTTTTAATTTGAGTTATGCATTTTCGAGTTCAGCTACATTTAGTTATTAATTGATGTCTGTAGCATTTAAATAAAATCGTATACAGGGCTATGCAAAAACTCCATATATGCCCGCCAATTCACAGTAATTCCTAGAATTGTGATTTCAATAGTTTTAAACAGCTATTTTCCTAAATAAAATTTAAGCGTAATATATGGCACTTATAAAAAACCGTAATATACAGGGAAGTACAAAATAATTAAAGTATGTTTCCGTCTATTGGCAGAAATTCCAAAAGATAAATTTTAAACTGTGTTATATTTTTTTCTTATGTTAGAAAAAATTCCTTATTATTTGTGAATTTCAGATCATAACAATATTGTTAGTTAATGTAATTTAGAATCAGAATCAAAACGAATCGAGATGTCAACGTATGTAAATTATAGCTTGTGTGCTCCCCCAGTATTTATTAGCAACATAAATAATTAACAAAATGATAGCAAATATTCATAAAGTTTACAATTAATATATGACATACAAACCAACAATATTTATATAAAGAACATGTAGACGTCATGCCATCAAATATTTATAGAATTTACAGGGATAGCGTCAATCGGGGCTAATATACATACATACACAATGGTACTACAATCCATGTAGGATTTTGACCTCCCTCAATATACCTCTCCAGACCTTCCGGTCTCTGGCCTTCAAATTATAATTTATAATTTAGTTTTGCTTAAGATCTTTTTCTACCTCTTCTATCCATCTCTTCCTGGATATACCAATACTTTTTTCCCTATTAAATTACCATTATATATCTTCTTTGTGCTTCTCTCATCTCTCATTCTGATAAGATGGCCTAACCATTGCATTCTTCTAATCTTTATAGTATTTATTATATCTTTTTCATTATATAATTGTTCTATCTCCATATTTGTCCTTATACGCCATGTGTTAACCTCTTTAATAGGTCCAAAAATTTGTCGTAGGATCTTCCTTTCCCAAGTACTAAGTAGTTTTTCATCTTTTTGTGTAGTGGTCCAGGTCTCACTACCATAAATTAATATTGGTTTTATAACAGTTTTGTAAATATTAAGTTTGGTTGTTCGGGATATTAGAGATGATATTAGAATGTAAATTGTAATTCATTATTTATTGTTAACATTTCTGTTGCCTGTGATTTTATTCGGTCCATTTTCATGTATTTTGTTTTTTCTTTATTAACCTCGAGGCCTAATTTTCCCCTTCAGTGTCTAGTTTATTGTATGTTTCAATCGACTTTCTTATTTCTAGCAATTATAACAACATCATCTGCAAATGCAAGGAATTGTAGGGAGTGATTCGTAATGGTACCTCCTTTGTTGTTGTAGATACTTCTAATTATTTTCTCCAGGCATAAATTAAAAAGAGTTGTCGAGAGAACATCACCTTGCTTTAGAACTGAATTCACTGCAAATTCTCTTGAAAGTATTCCCTGTACTTTAGCTTTTGTATTTTCTAGTGTTAATTTTATAAGTTTAACTATTTTATCAGGTATTTTAAATTCCTTTAATATTTCAAATACCTTATTACTGCTTATATTGTCATAGGGCTGTTTAAAATCAACAAACAATTAGTGCAAATTAATATTTTCTTCATAGACTTTTTCAAGGATGTTTGTAATACTAAAGATATGATCCACTGTTGATCTTCCTTTCCTAAAATCACACTGATAATCACCTATTACCATTTCAGCATACGGCTGTAATCGCTTTGCAACATTTAATTAGGCAATGCCTCTAAAATTCTGGCAATTTAAGATATTTCCCTTTTTATGAATTGGGATAATAATCGCATCATTCCATTCATTTGGTATATTTTCATTCTGCTAAATCTCCACTATTAGATCATGTAACATTTGTACCAACTTCTCTCCAGCATATTTCAAAAGCTCAGCACTTATCAAATCTTCACCAGGTGCTCTTCCATTTCTTAATTTCGCAATAGCATCCCTTACTTCTTCTATAGTTGGTGGTTCACCGTTTTCTTCATTCACATCATAATCATTATGTTTAAACTGTATTTGTCTTTCGTCATTTGACGGTCTGTTTAACAATTCTTCGAAATATTCTGCCCATCTATCTGTCATATTTGCATGCCCTCCAATACGTTTATCATTTCTGCCTTTACAAAAAAGGGTGCGTGGTTGGTAGCCCTTTTTGATTCCTTTAAACTTTGAATACATTAGGATTATATCACCTATTACTGATGATAGGTATTCAATTTTCTGAATTTTACTCTGCTCCAAAGCTCCTTTTTTCATACGTAACAACTTTTGGGTATTTCTTCTAATTGTTTTAAAGTGATTTTCACTCGGTCTTGTTCTATGTTTCAGCATTTTTTCTCTTGCTTTATTCTTTTTCTTAATCAGTTGCCAACACTCATATTCAAACCATTCATTAATTTCCCTCCTTTCTTCCTTTCCAACAACTTAAGACAGAAAAAAATAGAGCTAATGTAAGACACGCCAATATCTACAAGTGTTTATAATAATAAAATTCACTTTATGATATTTTGCAAGCAGTTTAGCCTTTTACTTATTTCCAATACGAATATACTCAACATTTAAACAGGAACATCCAAAAAATATGCATTATTCATTCACCACAAATTAAAACAGAAAGTGTTCATCATTAATAATCTTTTTGTCCTCATATGCCTTCTATGTTTGTTTTATACTTCTAATGATACATTCTTTCAAGTATGTGCGGATTTTTAATCGACGGACTGAAAATGCTAGAGTTGATTTTCACCTTTGTTTTACATCTTAAGCTAATTGTGACATTAGGTGTTAAAGTCTGTGTATGTTTGAAAATTGAAAATGGTGTATAATTCAAATGAAAATCAAATTTCAAAGTAATTGCTTAAGAGGCGCAAAGGCCAACATAGTGAAAAAGATTCCATGCCGGGACTCGAACCCGGGCCATCAGTATAACGCACTGACGTTCTACCGACTAAACCACATGGAACGATACCCAGCCTGGAAAATTTCTCACTATTATACGTTGGCAAGGCTACAAGCGCAGCACAAGATGGAATATTTATCGTGAGCCACCGACCTGTGGAGAGCACGAAACTTAATTAAATCCAGCATCGATAGAAAGGCTGGGTTCCATGTGGTTTAGCCGGTAGAACGTCAGTGCGCTATACTGATGGCCCGGGTTTGAGTCCTGGCATGGAATCTTTTTCACTATGTTGGCCCTTTGCGCCTCTTAAGCAATTACTTTGAAATTTGATTTTCATTTGAAATATTGTATGCAAGGCGAATGTTTCTCTCTGGAATAATTGCCATGTATATATTTTGGAATATATATATTTGGAATATTTCCTATTGGTGCATAATTATTAATGATCGTGTTCATCTACAAACCATTTTAGATTAAAACAATCGGTCAAGTGCGAGTATTACTCGCTCAAAGAGGGTTCCATACCATAAATATATTAATTAGTAACTGTAATATTATAAAAGAAATCGTTGCTAAAAGAATAATAAGACTTTGTGAAAAACTATATAACGCAGGGTTATGTATAGCCATATATACTAGAAAATTAAAGATGGATATACCATGAAAGTTTAGAGAGATATGAAGCCTAAATAGTATCAACTATTCCTATTCTGTATAACTTTTTAAATCTTATCCAAATATGTTTACGTTGACTAAAAAATGAATGAATAACTCCCCATTGCACAGAGATGTTGGTTAATACGTTGTCTATAATTGTATTTTCCCTGGTAGTAGATTCTTGAATGAATAGACTTAAACCAAGATTTAAAAATATTCCGACAGCTCATTTCTAGTATTGTTTCTGAAGTTAACATTGAAATAATCTGCAATAATTAATTTTTGTCACAATGTTTCTTGACCTATGCTTTTAAATCTTCTGCAATAATTAATTTTTGTCACAATGTTTCTTGACCTATGCTTTTAAATGTGATACTATTTTTATACATTCAATGGTGATGTTTATTAAACATTTTAGTGAGCTATAAAATTCGGCGTACTAAAACTCATTTCTTTTTACAGTGTACCTAAAACAAAGATCTTGTTCAAAGTTTAAACTTGGCTATGTGCTAAGCGCTCTTCGAAAGTAGGTCGCAAAGTTACAACGCCGCCTTAGTTAGTGCCTCGTTTTTCCATATAGGTTTTTAATTAACCTTTAAAGACACGGGTGGCGTATTGAAAGCGCCACTCAAGGCAAACTAGTCGTGAATCTCAAAGTAGTTACGTGATTAATTCTAATTAAATTACTCTGTTTTTAATAAATCAACGTTTATTACTTTTATACTACTACTAGGCATTGCATTACACAAATATATTATTAAAAGTTGTTATCTAGGCTTTAAAAGTCGATGGCGCATAGAGTATGATGAACGTGTTCTTTATGTATGTCCGAACCGTCCATAAATATATGATATACCATGTCTGTGCACTGAGAAAAATGACACTTTCAAATCTGAGCAAATCGATGTTTTCATTTTGTTATGAAACGTTTTGTTTCAAATATGACGATCCAATGCTTTCAATTCTGAAACATGGAAAATACTCAGTTTCAAACAAAATTGCATTTTATTCGTTAAATGTAGTAAATCTCACCAGTGTACTTGCATTTATTAATATTATTTCATAAGTTATGATTTGGAACGAAACACTCCTTTCAATAATATTTTATTTCATTAAATGTGGCGAACTACATTTTATCGTAATCGCGGAAGAACAATCACAAGCCTTCCTAATGTGATGGCAGAAGCATAGAGTTTGCTTTTTAGCCTTCGAAACCGAAGAATGTATAACTTAGTAAAAGAAAGACTTCACAGGTGGAATTTACAAGATTTCATTGAAAATTTTGAAGGTAATTTCATTATTTTTTTTGTTTCGAAATATTTATCCCTATTTTTATTGTATGCACACGTAATTTCTATAAGTTATCTTAAAATTAGGGTTAGCTATGTACCATGCTGTGTACACTCTGAAAACGACATTTTCAAAACTGAGCAAAAAATACTCAAATCTGAGTATGTCGCATAGTCAAAATGGCTCCGAATGAAAATTACTCAAGTCTGAAAATCGTATATACTCATTTCTGAAAACACGGACATACTCAAATATGAGCACATGATGTTTTATTCTTGAGTTTGTGCATGCTCATATTTGAGTATGTCCGTGTTTTCAGAAATGAGTATATATGATATTCAAACTTGAGTAATTTTGTTTCGGAGCCATTTTGACTATGTGACATACTCAGATTTGAGTATCTTTTGCTCAGTTTTGAAAATGTCGTTTTTAGAGTGTGTAATGTGGCGTTATTCATTCATTTTTTAGTCAACGTAAACAGATTTGGATAAGATTTAGAAGAGTGAAGAATTTTTAGAAGAGTGAAGAATTTTGTTTCTGTGCATGATAGTGATGAAGAATCGTTGTCGGATATCATTGTAAATGCCTCAAATGAAGAAATTGATCCAGTTATCTAAAAGACACCAATGTTTCAAGAGAATCTTAAAACAAGAAAGAAAATACGAGGGTAGGCTGATAAGTTATGCACACATACTTGTTGAACGAGATCGAAATGACCTTCAGAAGGGCGCATGATGGCATGTGAAAGTAACATTCCCCCTCTATACGCATGTGCAGATATGAAGTCACTGAACTCATTCAGTGTGTTTTGAGAAGTGGAAGTATGGAGGCGTGTTCTAGTGCTATGTCAACTCGAGTTAAACAGCGGGCTGTTATCGAATTTTTAACTACTGAAAAAGCGACTCTTGCTGAGACTCATCGCCGTTTAAAGATAACGATGGTATTGATACGTCTACTGTAAATAAATCGGCAGTAAAATTTTGTGACTGCAAGCTAAGGAAAGCCATAATTGTTGCTGTAAAACGCTCTTATGTTCTAACATAAGTAGTAATTGAAGTAGTAGTAAATCACTCATTACTACATTTCCAATACTAATATTGTCATTTTAAAGAAAAAAATAGTACTATTAGTACTATTTATAACTAGTATGCTATGGCTTCTATTAAAGTTTCTGCTACATTAATTCAGCTTGCATACACAAACTAACAATTACCAGGTTTGTTGATTTCTTTGAATTTCATATTGAATTACTTTGAAGGCAATTTTTTATAAATAGTATAGCGCTGCAGAGCTTCCTGTTAAGCATTCAAAGGTAAAATGAACCAAAGTATATAATTATGTTAGTGATCTTAAATATCAGATCATTTAAGTATGAAACTTGTAATTACAAAAGGCCCAAATTATCAACGGGCAAACTTCCACCAGTAAAAGAAAAATGGAAATTTTTGTGGTATTCAGAACAGTAATTTTTCATGAATATGGCGTTTATATAAAATGAAATTTTCTATTAAAATTTACAGGTAGAATATTTCCCTGTTGGTAATCTGGCGCTTTTATGATCGCAAGTTTCATACTTGATAACTTAATACAAAATTTGGTGTATTTTTACTCAATGAAAACTGAAATACACTTACGATGTTCATCCGAAACTAGTTGGATGTGCCAATCCCAAAATTTTCTTCAGTCTTATACATCTTAATATTTCAAAAACTAGTTACACATGTTAATACTTCAATATTATTAGTTCAATACTATACCAACTTTGATTTTCATTTTAAATTTCTGCTTCAGCTAATTAATCGGACTAAAAACGAGTTAATCTATATCATGATATTTGTTAAGATCAATAGTTTTTCCTTATTCTATTGTCATCAGCTGTTTGTGAAAAGCCCAGCTTAGCAAGACGCGAATTCCCACCGCTGTATGAGCCGACGGTGGACACTAGAACTACGAAAAATCAAGAAAAGTATATAAAAATCATTATCACAGAGCCCTTTTACCGCGCAATATTTCCAAATTCAAGGAGTACCGGTTGGCCACAGCCAAAAAGATGCACAAAAAATTTCTTTCAATTGTATGCATAATTTTATACAGTTTTCGATGGCACAATAAAGAAAACGGCACAAAAATCGCTATTACAGCGCCCCTTCCGTCTGAATATTTCAAAATTCAAGGAGGACCGGCTTGCTACAGCCAAAATCATACACAAAAATTTAGTTCAATTCTATGCGTAACTTCACACACTTTTTGATGGTACAATGGCGACATACGGATACATAGACACACGGACAGACAGACATTTTGTATAAACCTGTTTTTTGGGATCTCTGACCTCTAAAACGTGAAAATCCGTTGAAAACCGGAAGTCGAAAATTTTTTCGATTACAACACTTTCTTTTATTGAAGATAGAAGATAGTAAAAAGAGAGCCACAGCAGAGTATTTCCACTGATTTCCATAGTTTTATTCATTAAACGTCTCACATATTGTTTAATACAATCCCACTTCATAGATGCTGAGATATAGATATCGTAGAAATAGCAAGAAACATGCATATCAGCGCCCCTTGTTAGGCAAGATAAACCAACATTTAATCATCATCAATTTACACTGTAAAAAAAAATGGTAACTTTCCATGTAAAATCCAGGAACGTTTCGCCTTTTATCAGGTTTTCAGAATAATTTAGCTCTTTCCTGTGAAATTCTGGTTTTCTTATCTGAAACGTTCCTGAACAAAAGTTGGAAACAGCAAAACGCTGCGGCCGCCATTTATTATTTTTTTTCCCTATAATCCGTTGCTCGCGCGCGAGTGTCGAAAACGAATTCCTTAAATGAATGTAAAAAAATCAATATGGAATGCAAATAAATCAATAGACGGCATAATCCTTTACGTCTCTATTGTCAAGATAATTCAGATGAAAATACAATACCTCTGTGACATCACTAAGAGATTATCTCTCGTACTTGTCTGTGAAATCTTTAACGAGCAGACTGTGTAAAAAAAAATACACCTATTATTTGGATCTGCATTAACCAGGGGACAATCAAATATGATTCTCACCTATTTTGATTAATTTAAAGTATGTTTTAGAGTTCTTATCTCTAATTATTCTTGTGAAAGGATTTCTTCAAATTGGCCTTAGATTTTCAGAAATTAGATGCCGAGTTTTAGCATACGTTTCAAATACCCATTAGTTTGCAGCTCTCAACGTGTCTTTCGTGGGGTGGACGCAGAAAGCTTGCACGCCACCCGTACGGCCCGGGTTCGATGCTACCTCTTGACTTTTTTTTTTCTTTTTTAATTAATTTTATATTTTAACACTTTATTACAATTTGATTTAAATTTGACATATATTTGACACTTTGAATTGCTGCAAATTTGAATTTTTTTTTTTGGAAAAAATATACAATTACGTTTAGGTTTTTTTTTTCATGAAAATTTATATGTATTTTATCTAACTTGTAAACTAACATAATCACTGACGAAAATCCAAAATATTTTATGTCTAGATTTTTTTTCTAATTATTATTTACATTTATATATTTTTCAATGTTAAGCAAAGTTCAGAAACAATATATCACATATATATTTACTTTATTGAATTTTAACTGAAAATTTATTTTTTCGTGTAAATTATAAATAATAATTTTGATGTCAATTTCAAAATATTTTTTCATTCTAACAAATAATGATAATAAAGCGAAAATTGTCAACTGGAAATGTAAAAATCGTCTGCGGATCCCGCATGCTGTGAAATGTCAGTAATGTCATAATGAAGGGAACGAACATCCAGAGTGAATTATGTCAGCCAGGTATCGGTCCGGATAGCCTAACAGGTAAGGCATTGGCACGGCACGCCAAGTATCCAGGTTCGATGCCTGGTCTGGACATTTTTCGCTCTTGTGCTACTCCAGCCTTGAATATGTCAGTAATGTTTTGCTGTCAACAGAAATATTCCTGGTATTTCGCAGGAAACTTACTGGCATTTCTGTAGAAAGTTTTTAACATATACAGTAAAGTACCAGTCATTTTCAAGAAATGTTTCTTGGAAATAATGGGCAACTCAGCTGCCCATTTTTTCCCAGGAACGTTGCGGAATTTTTTTTACAGTGTATGTTAAAGTCTAACTAAATATGAAACTCGTGAAATTCCATAAATCAGTTCTTGAGTTACATTGCCTACAAAATTTTAGTAAGACACAAGTAGACAGATATTCATCTACAAATAGTCAAATAGTGTCCAAGACTTACCAAAATATGTAAATCTATTAAAAACAAAAAATAAAACAATTTCAAGAACCCATTACATTTTTCTTATAGAATATTGAAGAAATAAAAAATAATACAGAGTTAATACATGACTTATTCAAAAATAGTCTTTGTTTTCAGTGATAAACGAAATATTTATTCGCATATATAAAAGTTATTAGAAAAATCAATAAGTTCACACTAATTGGCTTGTCTTTATTTTAATGGTTTCCATTATAATCTTCAAAATTTTCCTTTAGTTGAAATTAGCTATTACCTTAATTTACTACTACAGATACAAGCATAATTATTCTAGAGTAAAAATCCTAAATCTGCAAAATGTAGTTTTTCGTTCGCGGCGATGAAAGGAAATTGGGTTTCTAAACGAAATTTTTCGATATTAACGTATACCAGAGAAAAACTGTAAATGGATTTAGTCTTGTGAAATAGCGAAACTAATTGGTGTTGCTACAAAGAGACCGGGACTGTATTAACAATTTTGTTCGAAAAGCTTTTACTTCACAAATTAGATTCTTTACAGATAAATATAATTTTTTTTAAATTTTACTCTCGACTTGTAAAAATTTCTCAGTTAGTTTATGAAAGATATGCGCAAAAATCATGCAAATGAAAAAGCAATTTTATGAGTTTAATTTAAAGAGGAGGAAAAACTAATCATGTTAGTCCTCTTGAAATGTTGGATAATTATAGCAACGTTTAAAACATAAAATTAACATTTTGTTACACATTACATATAATAGAGTTATGCTGTTTGTTGGAGAAAGTTTATTAATGGAATTTAGCAAAAATGAATTTTATATCAACTTATATTACCTTACATCATGATGTAGTCTCAAACTCTTCTAAGACAATATTTTCTACATTATTATTAGAGTCAGGACTGTAAGATTCATATTTCATAGTTTCATTTGCATAACGGAAAACTTGCTTGTCATCCTTAATGTTCAATAATGTTGAGCCAATACATGATCTTTACTTCTTCAGAGTATAAAACTGGGAATAGGAAAGGAAGAAGTGCTTATTTTTAGCTGCCTCTTATTTTCCCTTAATTGGTATTATGGAGGGGCAACAGGCACTGTGGAAAAAAAACAATGACACACACAAAATGGACAAAATTTTTACAAGCAGGTGGTGATGTAGTACATGTATTAATTAATATAAAATATTCGAAGAACAGATTTTGAAGGTTGATTTAATAAACTATGAAACCCCACAGATGGTGTTCTGGATTCGAAAAGTCAATGAGTTTAGGGGTAAGAATTAATCTGTGAATACTATATGGTATGAATTTTGTTTTTCGAGGTAAACAATTTACGGCAAGATCTAGAAGATGTAGAGTGATCACCCTTACAATTCGTACGGCGTTCTGCATTTTCAAAAATTTTATTGTCGTGGGCAACTTCTTTGCAGCGTGCACAAATAACGGATCGACCACAAGAAATTTTGCTATTACCATAGTGCCATTTAAAATAACGTAGGAAGATAAGTGTATAATGTTGGACAGGACAATTTAGGTAATCTGCTTTTCATTTAGAAGGTAAAATAGGGCTACTGCAGCTAAAATAATGTACTTTGTAAGAAAAACCTTTTCATCCGGACGCATACTCACTCAGCGCACATCAATAAAACTTTGATTTTTTAGGTTTTGCAGGAGTTCTTTTTTGGAATATAAGAGATCACGTTCAAAAATTACATCAAGCGCATAATTCAGAGCTTAGTTGATAAAGACAGATACAGGGAAGGAACCTAGTTCTTTGCAATTTAAGAGTATTTGTCTGTTACTGATTTATAATGACGTCTGTACAAGTAGATCATCAGATTGTAATTTTTTGACAAAGCAAACATCTTCAAGAAAAGATTGAAGACATTTTGTTATGAGGAAATGCGGAACATTCTTAAAGCAAGTATCAGAAATATTGCTAGCGCTTTTAATAATTAAAATGATTTAGAAACAATTGATCTGTTTCTCTCCGCAACGGAGGGAAATAGAATAACGTAAAGTAGTTCCATCCATAATAAAAGAAAATAAAGTCCTGACCTCAACGACACCACCCGTTACAGATCTCAAGAAGAGGAATTACAATCATGCACCGGTGCTAATCAGGGCCCATACACACACAACACACTCCTATATAAGTCTCTACCCTTAATGAGATGAATAATAAGCGACAGCCTGATTGGTTCCATTGCATAGTGAAAGTCAGCTAACCAGCTGATTGATACACACAGGACCAAGATATATCTGAAGTCTATATGTGCAAAAACCAAAGAAGTCTGTTCGTTTGCCTCCGCCAGAATCCCGGGCACTATATCTTCAAACAACGTCATTAAAATATGTATCTATATTTGTACAAAATAGAAATTATTTTAGAACAATAAACCAATGTTTGATATCTGTTTGCACTTATACCATTTGCTGCTAGCATTTTTCTTTAAAAATAAAATTCCTATTTTTCCTACTTTATGCATTATTTATTAATAAAATTTCAACTGTTTACTTATTTCTCGCATAACTGAGAATATTATAAAAACAAATTAAAATAAAATATTTTTTAATTTAGGATGCGAAGATTTCAGTATAATTAAAATAAGTAAAAGCAGAGGAAAAAAATATAATTAATTTAATGCCACATGTCATGCTAATGAGAAAACTTATTACGCTCTAACGAAAATACGACAAAGAAAGAAAGAATATACAATATGAATAAGCATTCAACGCAGCGTAGTCAATAGTCAATATAGCGTATTAG
This sequence comes from Maratus speciosus, assembly GCA_963932465.1. Taxonomy (NCBI): domain Eukaryota; kingdom Metazoa; phylum Arthropoda; class Arachnida; order Araneae; family Salticidae; genus Maratus; species Maratus speciosus. The sequence continues at coordinate 145,980,180 of OZ010789.1, forward strand.
ATTTGTTGACTGGGAATCTCTTTTAAAAAGCAACCAGTTATCACAGTGAACGAGTGCTTCGACCTAGGGTTTTCCGCCAACTTGACAAGAAAGAAAAGACGAGGCTTTACTATTAACAGACTCTGATTGACTGCTGGCAAACCGAGCATCCCAGGCAGGTGTTGAGCTATAGATTGGATGATAACCAATATTTTCTGCATCGACTCGAACTAGGCAATAACCAGTACTCATGTGATTATTCATTTACCAATATCTGAAGTTATTGCAGTATGTATGGACCAATGACCCCGGCGAGAGAAGATAGGACGATAAGGCGCGCCACACACCAGAGAGACATACGACAATAATCGTGAGACATGAGGCAAATTCTGCTGTTCAAACCGGTTTTTTCTTTGTTAAGAGGGTGCAATTGTCGCATGCCTCACGCTTTTCTGCCGCATGTCTCCCTGGTGTGTGGCGCGCCCAGACAGTCGAGAACGAACTGGGATTTTCAGCGGAGGAATATATTGCAATAATTGGGATATTTCCAACGGAGATAATCAGGGGAAAGAAAACTAATCGAGATAGATTTTCTATTTTGGATAAAGCAGGAGGTGTCTGTTGTTCGGGTTTTGGCGATCGACGCAAAACATTATTATTGTATTGGGTTTTCGAATACTTTTTTCGGGGCTCGTGTTCGAAATTGCAGTGAGCTCAAAACATTGTTATTTTAGAGGGATATATCAACAAAGTCAAGGTTTAGATATTGTTATTGCAATATTTTAAAAGTATCAATATCTGTCGATATATTGATAAACAATCCAGCCGTAGGGATTTTCATTTTTACAGCATAGTCGATATGATATTAAGTCGATATATACAGGTTGATATCGTCTTAAGGAAGATCGGCCTCCCGTCTGAAGAGGAAACCACAACAAGAGTTATAGTCCAGTCAAATGGTAGAAAATGATTACATTAATTAGGGTAGAGCTAATTTTTGAATATGATGTATGGACTGGTATTCTGACTAATTTCCACAAGTTTGCCAACAAAATTTTTTGCCGCCGGCGCCGCCATCTTGGAAAAACCTCTAATTTATCGGATTTTTTTTAGTTTTTACCAAATATCTGTTTAACTTTCTATCTAACAAAAATGTTGTTGCACTTTTTAAAAAGTGGACTAAATTTGCTACAGTTTGAGTACAGATCGATTTTTATACCTGTAATAGTTGACGAGTTATAACTCTTCAAATTTAGTTAAAATTTCCTAAAAAAAACAAAATTCGGGAATTTTCCGCCAATTTTTACTCATAACTTTAAAATTACGAGTCCTACGATAGAAAACTACGTAATAACTTTCACACAAGAGTTAATTTGCTACAATTTGGCAACCGATTGGTTTCCCTGTGTTAAAAATATCACGAGATACAAAGTTTTGGAAAATATCGTTTTCGCCAAATACATCCCTCTAATATTGATTCTTTTTTTTTCATATTTATTTAAGTGAGGGTCAATAACAGCATTAAAAACCATTTGCGTGTAACTTAATGAATTTATTTACGCATTTAAAAACAATTGTACAATTTATAAAAATCTTTACATAAAGTTTATAATGTTCAAGTTACTTACAATTTTTGGCGCTTAGAAGGGCCTGGGCAGTCGATAAAGGGATTTTCATCGTCATTTACCACTGCTGTGCCAATGTTTATAATGTCGACCGAAATATTTTCAGCATCATCGTTCTCGTTTTCTCGCAGCGTGTCGATGGGTTCAAGTAGGGCTCCTATAATACAGGCTGAATCGTCAAGCATTTTGTTTCCCACTTTGACCAATGAGCGATTGTTGTCCACGCGGCGTGGCCAATCGTTCTTCTCCTACCGGTAATTAAATGGCGGCGTGAGTCAGCCCGTATTATAGGAGCCTTAGTTTCAAGATTGTCTTCTTCCTCCTCGTCAGAGGCTAGGAAAAGCTCCGGTGTATTTTCGCAAGACTGGCCATTGCAATGTTTGTGCAGTTCAGTCCTGCTTTTCGACACCCACATGCTTTTAAACATCCTTTTTTGCAAGGGCAGAAGATGGTCTGAAGGATCAAATCTGGAGCTGCGTTATTCTTGGCTTTTATGGGGAAGAGTCCCGGTGAAGTGTTCAACCAACCCCATATCAATGGATCATTATTCTTGCCTAACCATGCTTGAATTTGGTGGTATGTGCGCATCGTATGCAGCTGAGCAGCGTCTCTTGTTGGAGGTAGCCTTGCTAGGTTGAATTTCGTCTTGGCTGCAGATTTTATGAAAATGTGGTATCGAAGCTCATCGATGTTTTGTGTTGCAAAGTCACTTCCATACAATCGAATCAGTAAATGTTCTCCCACTTTTTCCAATTCTTCTAACGTTGCATCAGGGTTCAAGAAAGCTGTTGTCTCCTCTTCAAGTTCGGTATACTTTACAACCAGTGAACAAAACTGGTTTTTCCCGTGGCCAAAAAGTGCTGAGGTGGTATCACACCCACTGAAAGCGTGGAGGAACAGCAGAATGTTGGAAAAGCTGTAGCGAAAAGAATTAGCTGAGTAAAATACATCAGGAGCTTTACCTCTTCCGCACTTTTGAAAGAATACATTATTTTTGTGAGGTGATGGTAATGCAGTGAGCAATACAAGAAGATCAATGTCCTCCCCGACTACGAAGACATTATCATACTGAGAGGCCTTTGAAATCGCAGTGTTGACAATTAATACATCAGCGTCTTCAACTGCCTGTTGCACTTGTATTGAAGCTTTTTCTAAAACATCTTTCAAAAAATCAATGAAGTGCCTCTTGTTATTATCATTGGCAAGAAAAGTTTCTTGTGTACTTTGAAACACAGTTATTCCGTCGAAGATGATGTCCGGAGCTGAATGGGTAGCCCTACGAAGTCGTTCACAGTTTTTGGTGAATTTTTGATCAGCGCTTAAAGGGTAACCATCAAAGATTACAGAAACGTTCATACCGTAATGGGTTCGCAAATATTTTATATAGCTGTCTGCTATGGCCGTGAATGAAGTATGTCTACGCCACACTACTTTATGTAAAATATGACCGCCATCGACAACAGCATATTTACTTCCATCTGGGATGTCTTCTTTCTTTAGTGCAATAAACGAATCGTAAAATGATGATTTGGTCCCCTTACGCATACCTGCATCTGGAAACAATGACATGAGGTAAGGAGATAACTCGTACTTAAAGAATGTTTTCAAATCTTCATCAGATTGTTTGGAAATACACAGCCTGTGAAATATTGTAAGGGGATCTATAATTAGTTTATCGTTTCCAATTTTTACGGTGTTACTAGTGTTCGCGAGGGTAACTACCTTCTTCTTGCGTTGAAATTTAAGATCTTGAAAATTATTACCGACAATTCTTGCTAATCCATCTTTTCCAATTTGTTCATACAGGTGGCAGTTAACTTCCTCACCCCCAATGGTCCCTGAATAAATGGACATTATTGCATCATTTTGAAGGAATGGATAGTGTTGAGAAAACCACCTATAGAGTTTTGCAGCATCTTCTCTATCTCGGGCAACAGGAGTGGGCCTCATGTCTATGTGTTGTTCAGAGCTGGCTGACGTGATACCGCATTATTTCTCAATTTCAGAACAAATACTTTGGAGGTACACTATCCCCAGCGTCCAGCGAGTAAGCACAGCCTCTGTAATCCCTCGACCTGTTGTCAGCCCACCAGATGTTTTCATCATTCTCATCAGGGTCTGTTCTATGGTCTGATCGGTCCATATACCAGACCAGAACTGTTCTGTTCGCCTGACGGTGAAGCATCCACGGGTCGTAAAGGCATTGTATTCAACTGGATCCATTCTGGTTTCTAAGGCTAACATATCTTGCAGATATAGATGAGCGCATTTTGGGTAGAAAAAATGTCCTGCAGCATGAAAGTAGGGTAACATTTTTTGGACACAGGCAAGATGGAAATGCCAGCTTCCCCTTCTTTCTGCTTCTATAAACTGCTTTACTAAAGTGACCATGCGAAAATATTGCATCCATAGCTTAGCAGTGGGCCCATGACTTTCAAGGTTGTGCATAGCCCCTCTGAATTTTCTGTTGATAATTTCAAATTCCTCGTTTTCCTCAATAGTTAGAACAACACATGTCTCTAAATCAATAAGCACGTTTTCCATCATATTTTTTTCATCATCTGTCAGTTGAACTGTCTCCCAAATAAGTTTTCCTAAAACAAGATGAACTAAATTTTGTGCTGGCACTGCCCTCGAATAAGCGTGGCCGTTCATCATCTTTTCAATGCTGTTTTCAGCATACACCGTACTGAGAAGCTCCTTAAGCCCACTTCCAGCCATGATGGTTCCAAGAGTTCCCATGTAGGACATGAAATCCTCCCAGGCGCAGGACTACATTTTTCAAAGCCGGGTCATTACAGTTTCTTACCATGTCCTGTGCTTTAACATACAGAGGCTGGTCGAAGGGGATAAAACACGTCTTTTGATCACTTCCTCTACATTTGTCGACCGCGAGTCGAAGATAAATAAATCGTGTCATATTGCGTCGGAGGATTATTGATGAAAGGAAGACATATAATCTTGGAACGTTGATATAACTCGTCTCGGGTTGCATTTTCCATAAATCCGTTCCACCCTGGAACTTCCTCACTGCTTAAACTCTTGCCATACAGCCATAGAATATCCGTACCTGTAGGGAATATATCATCATTTAACCCCTTGGGGACGAGCGACACGTATACGTGCCGCATGAAGCGCTCAGAATCCTTGTTTTTCCTCACCAGTAAAATTTTACTGTAAAATTTGCCTAATTTAATCAGCGCATTTTGTCGATTCAACAAGACACAAATTTCTGTTTTCAAAAAACGGTGACAAAAGATTAAAAATTTCGTAAAAGGCTCCCGTTCCGAAGGGGTTAAAGGCTGAATCTCATTCAGATTAACAATTGGAACATTTTTCAAGCCTGCATTGTCAGTTTTCTTAAACGTCAGCAGTTCAATGTTACCACCAGTGTTTTTAATTAATTCTGTGTAGAGCACCGCATAACACGGGTGACATTGTTTTGAGGTTTTACTGATTCGTGAGAATTAACCACCATTATTCCTCCCATGGCATGGAAAGTCCCCAAACCATCAAGTGTGTTCACATTAAAGTCGGCATTGTCGAACACAAATTGGCAGAATGATCCCTTCTTGATGATTGGTTTTTTAGATTCCATTATTGTGGACAATTCTAGTAAAGATACATCAGTGTAGCTCGATGAAAACCCAAGTGATGACAAGAGGTCAATAAGGTGTTTTGATCCAAAACGCTTGTACAAATAAACGCCAATTCCATTTAAAAGTGGTGAAATGAAGGAACAAGGACGCACAGCTGAGATTACTACATGTGAAAGCGCAATACACTTTCTTTTCCATCCATCCAAAGAGCCACGCTTGTGTTTCAAAATCACTCGTTCAAAGAAGTGTAAAAGTGATTGAGGGATCACAGAAGTCGCATCAGTCAAAAAGTTATCAGGTGGCGTGTATTCAGTGACATTGTACATCTGTGAACGAATGTCCCCTCGGATAATATCAGCAGCAGTCTCAATGATTCGTAGTTTTTCTTCGACAGGGTCCGACTTACGGTTTTTATACCATGATTCTGATATAACCTTATATCCTACATTTCTGAAACAAACCATAGTCTTTTTGTGGAAATTCTCAGCAATTAGCAACTCATCTCCATACTTCTCAAAAAGACGAGCTTTAATCGTTCTTACGTCAGGGATGTAATCACCTTGAATGCTTGCAATTAGTTCATCCATAGAAAATTGACATTCAGATGAATTTTCCTCAAGATATAAAATAATCTGTTACATCGCTTCATCGACATTATTGCTATGGATACGTCCTCTTTTGTTGCTAGTTGGGGGTAACTTGAACACCTTCCGTAGGCAAAAAAGATGATATCGTGCATCCACCGCTACTAAATCCTCCTCGTTCTTCAGACGGTCAATTATTTCTTTCCCCCATTCATCTCCTCGTTTTTCAGCTGCTTTCAATATTGAGTCTCGCACTTCCAGTTTCTCAACTAAGATTACTTTATTTCGTTTAGATAATTTAGTCTTCTTAATAGATTCCAAGAATTCGCTGGTTATATCTTCTGCACATAAAAAACATTTGGTTTTAAAGTTGAAGCTTGTCCCTCCTGAACGAAGTTTTGGTATCGTTTGCGTATCTTGTGAACCTCGACGAACATATGCTTCAATCATTCGTGGGTTAATATAACTTTTATAGCAACCATCATGCACAGTATCCTCGTTCATATAATTCAATAAACGTTCGTGATTTGGAAGCGTACGTTTAACACTTGCTTTTAGTAGAGTTTGTATACCATTTTGCTTCACAATCCTAGTTTCCCCTTCACTTAAACTATTGTTACATATAAAACATAAATTCCCATCGGGAGTAGTCATATTGTATTAAAGAACAGAAAAATCAGAAATGGTCTCTACTCTGGAAGATCTCCGGTATGCGACTGGATATAACTGACGCTTGAGCGAGGATTCATGCTATTTTTAGCTCTCTCTCTCTCTCTCCCTGCTATTGGTTAGAATTTCCCCTTCCTCTATCCCCATTGCTCTCGCATGCTACAACTTGTATTGGTTCATGCTACAAAGGTCGAAGGTCGTTGTATTCTTCCCCCCCCCCCCCCACACCGACACACACAAATCTTCCTGATCGGTAGGATGCGGAGAAAATATTTACTTTAACGGTTTTTCTTTTTTTCTTTCTTTTTAACGGTTTTTAAATACGCCCTGCCCACAGTTTTTATGAGGGCAAACTTAAAATAACGTTTCAAGGGTGGAGGATAAAAAGATTCGCTATTTAGGAGATACTATTGGATAAATATGGTGAAAAGCTTCAAAATTTCTCTTTTTTGGAAAGTTTTGCCTAACTTTGAAGGGTTGTAACTCCAACACTATTTCAGTTAAAATAATAAGTCTGGTCTTAAATTGTAAACAAATTAGTCTACTTTGAAATAAAAAGTATAACTTTTTTATCAGACCTTTGATTTGGCAGATATTTGGCAAAAACTAAAAAATGTCTGAAATTTTCGCCATTTTTTCAAGATGGCGTCGCCGGCGGCAAAAAATTTTGTTGGCAAACCTGTGGAAATTAGTCATAGTACTTACCCATGCAACATATTAAAAAATTAGCTCTACCCTAATTAATGTATCAAACCGAGAATTATCATTACCATTTCACTGGACTATTAAGCAAATATGAAATATTTAAGCAAGAGAAAAGAAAGTAAATAGGACAAAATAAGAAAGATCATAAGCCTTTGAATTTCTAAAGCAGGTACCTTCTGGAGCAGAAGAAAGAGAAAAATCATTTTAATCATATCAAAAAAGTTTAAAAAAATAAAATATATAATTGAAAGTTTCTTGATCAAAATCTGATAAAAAATTATCGATCAAAATGAAATATTTCTTTTAAGTGTTACACATTTTTTTGCAACAAAACAACGCTATTCTAAATTTTGGCGGCATTCAAAAAGTATATTTTATACATGTAACATGATTCTCATACATCACATATTAAGGCTAATATGTAAGATTGCATAAAATGTTATTACATTCTGAACACATTGTGTAAGAAAATTATTCTACACAATAATTCCTAAAAGGTACTTTCCATTGAGCGGCCATTTGGTAAACTATGTTATAGGACAGTGGGGCGCAAACTATTTTCATTCACGATCCCACATTTTGTATAATATTTTTTTGCGACCCTTGGATAGCCGGTAGACATTTTTTTTTTTTTTTTTTTTTTTTTATTGTCATCAAAGTTGATTTTTGGAGATTCATTCTTTTTGAGATTTGTGCTTATGTTTCTCCCTTATAAAACATATAATTTTATGGAGCAATGTTTTTATTTATACACATGGGTATAAATATTTTTTTAATGAAAAATACTTTTATAAACTTTACTTCATAAGAATTCAATGTTAGGAATACACTTTCAAAGAACTCGTAATTGCTTCTATGTCTTCTACATTAGAAGCCGTAAGTCATCTTCGGGATCCAATCGAAATCGATATTTTAATAGAACCTAATTTTGAAAAACAATTTCACATGAATGACTGAATCAAAATATTAATTTCCCTTTTCTTCAAAATGGCGCGGTATATTCGTTTCAAATCGATAACCGAAATTTTTAACAAGTCAAAGACTTAAATTGAATGCGCGTTGTTTCGTCGCTTGATGCACCACTAACTGTTCTTTTTCATTTAAGGGGATAATAGACTTAAAAATATCAAATAAAAAGGAATTATTTACGCAATCTAATTCATTATCAGGAAATTTTTCAAAAACTTTTCTCCCATTTTATCATATGAAGGAAAAGGGTGTTTTTAAATAAATATAAATCTATATTATTTTCGTTAGTAAATTCTGAAAAGTCCGGAAACATGTCTGTGTTGGTTTTGATCAATTCTCCTTACCAAAAAAATCAACTCAATCTTAAAAGTTTCATTTTTACTGCTCTGTGCTAAAAGTTTTACATTCTATCCATGTAGACTTAAATTCAAATCGTTTTATAAAATGTCAACCATGTATCTGAGTTTTCCGAGTCAATGTTCATTAATTAATAAACTTGCCAACATATATTTTTTTCTACCAAAAACATCTAAACTTCTTTCAAATCGAAAATGCGTCACAATATTTTATCACACAAGAAACATCTGACTTCGGTATAGAGTAATACTGTGTCATACATAGAACCCATCTCATTACGGAGGGCTAAAAAGAGACGGTTCTTTAAGCTGCTGCTTTTAATGTAATCAATTACAATAACAAAAGCAATATATAAACATAGTTATAGAATGAATATGAATGAGAGTAAGGTGCAGCAAAATCGAATTACTTGGGCCACAGAGGGAAAGAACTGCACGATCCTTAGTTGTGACCGCATTAAGAAGATTAAATAGCAGATGAAGGTGGGGGTACCTCTATTGTAAAAGCTGTTGCAAGGATGGCCACTACTAAACGTCCGATCGATCGAAGTTGCATATGACTGTAAACAGAAAGCAGGTAGAGGACAGCTCAAATTGACAATTATCTTTTATTACTATGTCTATTCTTCTGCCAGTTGTCGAAGTGTAAGTATTATATAGTAAAACATTCAGTTGTTTTCGTTAAAAAATATAGTTCTTATTTATAAATAATAATGTCTCATTTGACTATTTTACTGGTATTACTATCATTAACATTTGATATTTGTTGAAGAAAACCCTTATGTTTTTTATCTATACTAATAAAAGAACAAATCGCTCTGTCTGTCTGTCTGTCTGTGTGCGATGGCTAGCAAAATCTACGGCACGTACGAGGTTCAAAAATTTTTTGAAAAGAGTCCAAGGCCTCTTCTAATGCACCATATCCTCAGAATTTTAATATTCTAATTATTAGCTGAGTAACTAATTAATATTCGGACATCACTCTCATCAAAAGTACGCCTTTTTTCCCTCAGATTACTTTCTGTTGGTTAGTTCATAAAGCATCGCTCATCAAAAATACGTTTCTTTGTTTCCGCTTGCTTTCGGTTGGCTGGTTGTATAAAGCTTTCACAGAAATAATTAAGTAAACCGGGATACAATTAAATGAACCAATTTGAGTGCTTAATGTTTCAAGAATGACTGTTTTTTCAACTAAACATAAAGTTTTAGCATGAAGGTGAAACACATGCTTTGAAAACATATTTAATAATAATGAGCGTTTAAGAGAAGGGATTAGTTTCAAATGACGTCACAGCCTAGCAACCACCTTGACAACCTGGCAGGCTTTTTATTTGCCACACTGTTTTCTGTTTTTTTTGTTTTTTTTTGTTTTTTTTTCAACTTTGATTGGTTGAGCGATAATATCTGCTAAAAAATCAGCGATTTTGGCTGGTTTAGGAAAATCGGAGATGCCTGTTTGATGCTGATTTATTTAGATAGCAAGAAATGTGCTTTTTTAAACGTTAAATAAAAGATTAGAATACTCCTTACTGGCTCTTTTACTACTAGAAATTAGAAATTGGCAACAATAAGTCCTTGCATTATATTGCTTTCTGCTGATGTAGCGGGTAGCAACAGTTTTAATAGAATTTAAATTCTCATTTTCAGACCTGCCAACTGCTACGAAAAAATCGTAGTTGCTACGATTTGGACCTATGAACTACGATGCTACGAAAATCGGTCTTAAACTACGATTTTTTGCAAAAAACACAAAAGCATTTTTTTTTTTTTCTAGTTGCGATTTTTATCCCGCGCAGCATATTTTTCAGGGCTGATTCTGTTCCGAAATTTCCAAGAATTCATTTCCAAAAGTTTAAAAAAATTGGCCATTAGTCCGAAAATTTAGACATGAAAAAATGCTTATGAGAAAAAAAAATTCTGGGCTGCAAAAAACTTCTTAAGGCTGTTCTCAAATCAAAAGGGTCAACTTTCTGACATAAGTTTTAATTCATTTTTGTTCGGAAACGCATGAAACTAGAAGGTGTTGTTATTCAGAAACTATGTCATCGAACTGTTTTCTCCGTTTTCTTGTAAACGCAATAGATCTTTCAGAAAATACTACCAAAATTGGCATTTTGAACCGAACTTCCGAACGAAAGAAGAAAATCCAGTTAGTAAAGGGAGAAAAAGGCCGTGTCACGTCATCCAAATCGCTTATAACTCAATAGGTAATTTATTGATGAAAAAATGGAAAACACAGCTCGATTCCAAATCGCTTCCATGGTCAGGCTTTCCAATTTTATGTCTTTCCGTTAAAAAATGAATTTGTGAATGTGTCAAAACGTTTTGCGCTTGTTGAGCAGAGCAGATGAGAACAGCCTTAACATAAAACACTCTAATCGTGTTTTTGTAAATATACAGGAATTCCCTTCCTTAGAAACAAGGGTGCCATTTTAAGAATTCTGAAGGGGGTTCCTTGAGGGGAAAAGTTTGAAATAGTGTGCAAAATCGCACGATTTGCAATAACCTATCGCGAATTTTGACAAATGACCGTGTTAAAAAAAATCAATTTCGTAAATTGGTCGCAGAAGAAAATAAATTTCGTTAAAGGATCGTGGTAAAAACGTGAATTTTGTCAAAATATCGCAGAAAGAAAACGCGAATTTCGTCAAAAGATCAGTAAGATAATGCAAATTTCACCGAAAGATCGAAGAAAGAAAACACTAATTTAGTCAAAGGATCGTGGTAAAAAACCGGAAAATTCGTCAAAAGATCGCGTAAAAAATGCGAATTTCGTTAAAAGTTCATGGAAAAAAGTGCAGATTTCAACAAGGAATCGTGATAGGAAACTGTGAATTACGATTATGGGAGAAAAAAAATTGTGAATATCTTGAAATGATGGCGGGAAAAAAATCGCGAATTCCGTGAAAATTTACTGCACTGGGCTAAAAAATTGGAACCAGGCTCCTTTTTACAAATGTAAAAAAAAAAAGAACGCTGTGAAACGAAAATAAACTCTAAAAATCCTATAAAAATTTTCAGAGGGAAAAATTTACTATATTGAGTTGAAAGACGGAAACCTTATTCCTTTTACGAATGTCAAAAGATGGCTGTGAAACACGAAAAACCAACCAACTGACCTCCAGATTAATTTAAATTTTGTGTGCTATGATTTCTCATTTTCAAAGGTTGGCAGGTCTGCATTTTTGATAATGTTTTTTTTTTTTTTTTTCAGAAGTGTTTTTTTAAAAGACATTTTTTTACGCATTTTTTAATTGCTCTCTTTTATTAAAACATAAAAGAGAGCAATTAAAAAATGCGTTTTAAATACAGAAAAATGTTCCGAATTTATCGCCCGCCTACTATACAGTGCCGCAGGCAGTGGGAACTCATGTCGGATGTTCGTACAGAACTTTTTGCACCCTTAATTTATGAGTGGGGGGCGCTAATTTCACTAATTGGTTTATTTCTTTTATATGCTTATTTTAAACGGTAGTCACGTTACGTTTTATTGTAGTATTCTTCAGAACGGCGTGCGATTTGTAAAAATACAGCATAAATGTTACTTATTCGAGATAAAAATTTCAGAAGCCTTGATACCACTATTTTCAAAAAGTAATTTCAGCAAATATCTTAAATTCTTCGTTAAGACCGCCCCCTCCCCCCCCCCATCCATGTATCTACGGGTAGGTTGCGTGAAGAGGTTGCGTTCATACTCTTTTGCTAAGAATAGAGTGCGCTCCCTGATGGTGGAATGTAGAACTAACAGACCGCGATTTCATTTAAAGTAGGGAATCTAACGAGGCGATCTGCTTGAAACTTCAAGATAGTTTATAACACATTAGAAAAGTTTATATAAGAATGGCGTGTGAAATTAAGGGAAGGTTGGGAGAGGAGGAGGGGCGATAGATTTCTTTTTTTTTTTTTTAACTTTTGCGTTTCTTACCATTTCCGGTGCGGTTTTTTGACGGAGTCCTGAAATAAATGAGTCTTATTAAATATAAAAATGCCAAAAGTTTGTTACCACTATTTCCGAATAGTAATTTCAAAAATATCTTAATTTCTTGCTTAAGACCCCCACCCCCTCGAGTAACATATCTACTGATAGGTTGTGTAACGGAGTTACGTTCAGATATAGTTTTGTTAAAAATAGAGTGCGCTCCATGGTGGTGAAAAGTGGAACTAAGAGATTACGATTTCATTTAAAGTAGGAAATCTGACAAAGCGATCAGCTTGAAACTTTAAGATAGTTTATAACACATTAGAAAAAGTTTATAAAAAATGGCGCGTGAAATTTCGGGCATGTGGGTGGGGGGGAGGAGGGGAGGGGCGAAATATTTCTTTTTTTTTACTTTTGCGTTTCATACCGTTTCAGGTGCGGTGTTTTGACGGAGCCCTCAGATACATGCTACTTAGTACATATAAATGTGACAAAAGTTAAGTTACCACTATTTCCGAATAGTAATTTCAACAAATATCTTAAATTCTTGCTGAAGACCGCCACCTCCTCGAGTAACATGTCTACTGGTAGGTTGTGTAAAGGAGGTTTTGTTAAGAATAGAGTGCGCTCCCTGGTGGTGGAATGTGGAACTAACATAACGCGATTTTGTTAAAATTAGGAAATCTATCAAGGCAATCTGTTTGAAACTTTAAGAACGTTTATAACACAAAAGATAAAGTGTAAAAAAGAATGGTGCGTGAAATTCCAGCGTGGGAGGGAGGGGCTCTAGATTTCTTTTTAAAAAATTAGCGTTTTTAACTTTTTATATGCCGTTTTTTGAGGGAGTCATGAGATATATGCTACTTATTAAAAGTTACAGATAATATCTCTGCTTTGAAAAACACCTACTTTTATTTTGGAGAGTAGATAAAAACCATAGGGTAAAATTTTAATGGGAGTTCAAATTTAAACCAAAATTTTAAAAATACAGCATTTACAGATTTTAAACATTAGCTTCTCGGCCTATATTTGTAGACTAATTAAGAGTATGTAAATTTTAAAAAAATGATTCAGAACTTTTTGTTCGAAATGAAAAAAAATCGACTTTTAAAAAGAAACGCTTTTTTTAATAGAGAATGAACGCGAATTCGTTAAAATTTGGAAAACGAACTAACCGATCGACTTGAAATTTTCACGTAAGTTATAACAGCCCTTTGACCACTGTTTCGTAGAGTATTATTTGTATAGAACATATTGCGCTCCCTGTCGGTGGAAGGTTGCACTACCCACTATTTTCGAATAGTAAATTAAGCAAATTTCTTAATTTATTATTTTAGTCAACGTCCTTATTTTAACACAATGTTTATCGAAGCATCTAAATAGATCAGATTTACATCTCCTATGAAAATTTTGAAACGTTCGGAGGGTAGAAATATTTTTTACAAAACAAAATGTCTGAAAATGTCCACGAATCCAGTAAAAACCTGAGTGTTTTGTCGCAGTTCCGCTCGCTTTTGGTACGCATAGACTCCCAAAATCAACTTACGCAAAATAGTACGTTTCTTCAATTTAATATTTTTCTTGCGATTTTTTATATTTAAAAATATAAATTCAGACAAAAGGGAATTAAAGGTACAAAATCATACAAATTTGAGGTTCATTCATCATTTCCCCTGGCAACGCCGGGTGGGTCTGCTAGTTGTCAAATAAATTTCGTTCAATTTGACGACCCACAAAAATTTTCTCCCACAGATTGCGCACCACTATCATAGGCCACTGTCGCAAGAACTGTATAGATTTTCGGAAAATGCAACTGGTAGATTAGGTATTTCGTACATTTCTAAACCATTTTAAAATCATTCTGCGACCAATTCTATAGGGAAAATCTCCAGGGATAATTTAAAAGTAAATGGGATAAATGTTGCGTACTGATATATGACGTTTTGAACTTTTACTAACTGCTAACTTTTACTTATTACTGAACTTTTAAAATTACTTTAAACAAAATTTATAAGCTACTAATCTCTCTCACAAAAAGCGTCACTATATGTGGCGCATAAGGATATCAGAATCCTTAATTATTGCCACCGGTTAATTGTAATTGTTATTTAATCAGAGCATTTCTGTCATTCAATAAGGCAGAAATTTCTGTTTTGTAAAAGCGGTGACTATAATACTGATTCCGTGTATTTTTTACTTTGCTGTGATATAAGTTAAATAAATCCAGGTTCTGCAAAATAAAGTTCTTTCTTAAAGCTAGAGGAAATAAATTTTAAGGAAAACATTATAACCTTTTAAAATATCGTCTTTAATTGAGATAGCTCACTTGAAGAATAATATAGGTGTGTGGGTGGTGCCTTAATCCTCGTATAAAGACAAGAAGCCTACATCTTTGCGAGCAGGCGGTCAGAGAAGGAATCATACAAAATGCATAGCCGCAAATTCTTCTTTAATTTTTTGGCATATTAAATTTGGAGTATGAATCATTAGAAATCCGTTAATAAAAACAGATGGTCATTTTGAACTTCATGAGAAACTTCATAATTTAGAACTTCAGCCAAAAAATACCTTGCTCAAAAATTTCAATATCCGTGGGAAGGAAAATCTAGACAAATTAATACAAAGAAATTGACGCTTCTTTTTTATGAATTCCAGAGAAATTATTGCATAAGGAAAACATATAATGAAAGTTAAAGGAGCAAAGTTAGCTTGGCAGGTGGGATATTTCTTTTTTTTTTTTCTGACTCACTGATTGAATTCATGTGGTGACTAATATTAGACCTTGCGTAGAAGCATTTAACCGCAGAAATACTTAGTTACATCTGTTCTTTATTTATAAAAGAAAAAAATAAGCTTTAAATAAAATTTGGTACAATTTTAGGTAATGAATAATAGAAATGGGTATTTAAAAAAAGAAACTAAAAAAAAATTAATTTAAAACTGTATGTGATTTCTACATCACAGTTGATAAAAGATGAAAAATTCTGTCATGAACGTTCTTCGCAAAGAGGTTAACAAACATGTCACTTACTTCCTCTTTATATTTATTATGGCTGATGACCTATTGGACTTTAAAATTATTTATTCTTTTATAAAACACATTCTACCAGTTCTATTACAATTGATATTTTTAATATTATAAAATAGTTCTATTCATACTATTTACAGTCTCCGTTTGCAATAAATGCAGAATATTTATTCCAACAAATATGAAAATATTTATATTGCAAATACCAATAGTTGATATTCTAAATTAATTTGCTTGCATTTGCTTTAATAGTTTTCATTATAAGGTTTAAATATTTCCTTTCGGTGAAATTAGTTCTTACCTTAATTTATCACCCACTTATACAAGCATAATTATGCTTAGCTAAAACTCCTGAGTCAGCAAAATGTAGTTTTTCATTTAGAGCTATGAAAAGATATGGTGCTTCACGAGATTTTTCTATTCTAATGTGTGGACTGGAAAAACTATAAATGCAATTACTCCTGTGAAATAACTAAGCTAATTGGTGTTACAGGATTAAGTTAGTAAATCACGGCGAAATACTTTTACCACACAAATAAAATCCTTTAGCGATAAATATGAAACAGAAAAATTTCTTTTCGATTTGTAAACATTTGTCACGCAATTTCTAAAAGAAGTGTAAGACAAATAAAAAGGTATGTTTCCTGAAAACAGATTCTACATTTTTTTTTTTTTTAAGTAAATATGTGGCTTCCTATAAAATGTTGGTTAAGTTTATCAAAATTTAAGACATGCAATTAGCTTTTTTATACACACTACACACATTACCTATAATACAAATATACGTAGTAAAGTAAATTAAATGGAAAAGTAAATTATTCACTTTTATTAATAAAGATCTTTACAATAAATGAAAGTATAGTGCTATATTCACCTTCAGTTAAATAATTAAAATACATGTAAAAGAAATAATTGCTAACAAAGATACAGCTTGTAACGATGCACTATCATACCATATCCATGGAGTATGGAGAGATTTGATGCATAATAGATGAAAGCTCGTTTTTGTTGAAAATTTGAATAACTTTATCTGGCACCTCATCTGACGTACAATCTTTAACCCTTCACTGCACGATTTTTTCTATTTGTATGAAAAAAAATTATTTGAAATCTATATATCGGTCTAATAATGGGGAAAATAGTAAAAAAAATTAAATTTCAAATTTAAATTAAAATTTGATATTTTATAGCGCGTACCGTATGTACACAATTGGGGTTTTAAAATATTGTATTGCTATATTTTACAACTAAATGAGCTTAAATTAATTAATTTTATCTGCTTAAAATTCTGCAACTTTTTTTATATTAATATTTTTAAGTATTCACTAAAAACAATGAAAGTAAATTTTACCTTAATAGCTTGATCGAATTTTTTTTTTTTTTTTTTTTTTTTTTTTCTTCCGAAGAAAAAATTCTATTTTTTATTTTTTTTTTTTTGTCAAATGCAGCTATCTGACAAAGACAAAATAAGTGTTATTCCATTCTTTGGACTGTTCTTGATCAGGGATAGAGATCATGTTGGCCAAATTCATGGCACATAATAAGAATTACAGTGTTTTTAGGTATGTGCCAGATGTCGCACGTCGTGCAGTGAAGGGTTAAATTGTAATGTTTTCTTCTGGACAATTCTTGAATAAGCGAATAGAAAATAAGAACATTTAAATCCTGCTGATGACGGCCTTGTAATGGTTGAAAACGTAGGTAAAATTCTAGGTTTTTCTAATGTATTTTAAGGTATTTTTATTTGTATTTTAAATATCTTAATATTATATTTATCCACCTTAAAGTAATTTTTATACAATTATTTATGCTTTTATACGTATTTTAATTGTTTTAATGATCTTTCCTTCTCTCTATATCGTGAATAATCTCCGTTACAAAGTAAAACATATACGTAACTCTGACGTCATACTGACTGTTGCAACTTCTGACCAATAAATTTCGCTTTTACTGCACTTTTTGTGTCTTCTAAACATCACATATGTTTAATTTTTACACTGTCAAAATATAAAATATTGTTCTTTCAAATGCGATTTCATTTTTTTATAATTTAAAAGATATTTTTCAAGAATGAAATTTTTTTTAAATCTACTGATTCTATTCATCTTCAGCCTGATTACAAACGATTAAACAGTGTGCACTTAAAACAATGCAAACAGTTCAGCATTTGTTTCCGGTCTAATATGCTATAACGAAATTAAAACTTCATCAATACATAAATAACATAATGTAAATAAGACATCAATTTATTTGACATGTATTCCACAACTGCGCTTAAACCATTTAAAAAATAAGTATAAAAAAGGCTGCTGTAAGTAGCTAAATCTTTGTCCGTTTATTCAGCTACCATCTCCTGGCATGCGGCCAATACGGAAGTACCGCTTTTAGTAAGTAAAAAATAAATTGTATGATTACTGATAATTTTCAAATAAAAATACGTTTCGGGGGTTTTGAGAGCAATCTAAAAGAATATATTAAATGCAAAAAATCTATTAAACTTTTCCATTAAAAAAAATTGACCTATGTTCTGAAACCCAGGAACTTCAACTTACATCCAATAGTTTACTTAAAAATAAAAAATAATAATCTTAAGTATATATGAAAAAAAATTAACATGAAATAAATAAAAGTTTATTAATCAAAATAATGATTAAAAAGATACAGACCCTAATTACGAATTTTCTGAAACAAGATAATTTTAACTCATAAATTCGCTTTCATAGCTCTCAATAATGAAAAAAGTAATAATAAATTAAAGACAGAGATAGATATTAGTTGTGTAATTATTGTAAAAAAAAATTTTTTAATTGAAAATGTTTTAAACTAAGTAAACTAAAAAAATCAGAGTTTTGAAAATACTGAATTTCAAGTTTGTATAATCAAAGTCATTAAACAGGTGATTTTCTTTTTTTTTTTTTTCATTGACTGGGGAAAATTCCATTCAAATTCATTTTGCTTGGAAAATAATTTTTAAACACTCATCGAATTTTTCCGGTTGGAATAAAAAAGTTCTTTGAACTTCATTTGAACCATTCTTGATTTTTTTTTTTTTTTTTTTTTTTTTTTTTTTTTTTTTTTTTTACTTGCACTCTTTAAATTGCAGATGCATTGAAACAAGTTGGAAATTGAATGTCAAACGTGGCAAATGAGGTGCGTTTGTACTATAATTAGTTTTATAAATATTTTTTGCCCTCATATTGTACTGAATGTATATTTTAGTGCACTTCATAGTGCATATCAATTTCATTCTGTTCGAAAGCCTATAAATCATTAAAATGCACTTGAAATATTTTTTTTCCATTGGTAGTAATGTAACGAAAAACTTTTAACTTTCCCTATAATTAAACTATACATCAGATTTTCTTAAAAATTGAAATGACTAGACGAAATTTTGCAACAATTATATATTTTAAATTTCAAACCATTCGGTGGGTAGTTTTTTCTCTATTATATGCGGACGGACGGACAGACAGACGGACTGAACGACGACTATAGGTGCTACGTATTTATATAATTACGAACGTACCTAAAAAGTAAGTACAGTAGAGCGCCGATTATCCGAATTCCAATTAATCGAACTTCCAATTATCCGAACAGCCAATTTCTCTCAAAAAATATTTTTTAACCGAACTTCCAATTATCCGAACAGCCTATTTCTCTCAAAAAAATTTTAAACGAACTTCCAATTATCCAAACACCCTATTAGACCTGGATATCAGATTTCAAATGATGATGAGATTGTGGATGATATCAAGACGATAAAAAAAATTTAAAACGAATGCTCTGAAAATGATCAAGGTCCAACACATAACGAAGACTTTGAATGTTTGGAAACAGCTATGAAATGGCTCGAACGGTTGAAGAATGCTGTTCCTATTCAACTGTCGTATTTAAGAAGAATTCTAGATATGGCAGCATTGAAAAGAATGTTTTCTTTGAAGCAAGCAACAATCGAAAACTCTTTTGCTTAAATTATAGTCTCTGCAGTTCAGAAAATGAAAATAAAAAGTAAACAAAAAAATTAAAAAGACAAAAATCAATTTTTAAAGATGCCAGCATTAACTAGTGCTGTCAGACTAAAGCATTGATAAAGTGTGAAGATTTTAGTATAGTCAGGAACATCCGTTAAATTGTTTGTCCATTTATCCGAACTTTTGCTTATCCGAACTAGGGTCCGTCCGACTTGTTCGGATAATCAGCGTTCTACTGTATTGCTATTATAACAACATTGATATTCCCAAATTTTTTCGCAAGGACTAATATGCCTTTTAATATTAATATATCTGACTAATTCATTTTATTATTCAGCATTCAGCGTTGTAAGTTTTAATTTGTAAATTGTGAAAATCAATTATAAAAGGTATAAATGAGTATAATCAGTGCTAAGTGGATTATTGATCTGTTTAATTGAATTGAAGAATTTTTGCATACACGTGGAAAATGAAAATCATATAAATGAGGAACCATAATTAAAGAACTTTTTTAGTTACCTATGGTAACAGAAAATTATATAAATGAGGGAATATATATTTAAAAAATCAATTATTTTATTAAATTATTTGGTTAGTAAATATATACTCTAATTAGATAAGTAATCTAAGGAAATTAGTTTCAAAAAAGTTTAATTTCAAATTGACATAATAAAAGTCTAATCTAGATAAATTTCAGAATCTCTCAAAATTCGTTTTAATGTGTGATGCTATTCAAATTCATTTTGCTTACAAAATATCTTGTCAACAATCATGAAGTTTTTCATTATATTTTTCTGTACTACATTAGAACCTTTATAATTTGATGTATACTTTTAATTATCGGCTCTTAATTTGAGAATAATTGAGACGTTAAATTATTACGCTTAATAGGAGGTTGGGTACTCTAGGATTTTTTTTTCAAAGGCTAATATGGCTTTTGAAAGCGCTGAGATATTCATTTTGTTACAAGTATTGATTTATGAGTAACTAGCTAGTTAATCCGTTCTATGCACGGGAGTTCATGAATATAATACTAAAACCAAAATTAAAAGCTAGTATGTTGTGGCCATCACAAAACTTTCTTCCATATAAATCACATAAACAGCACTAATTGATATCGAGGTATACCTGAATCTGAAGTTTGATGAAAATTCGTGCATTAGTTCTTGAGATAGAGCTATAGTGGAAATTCTGAAAAATGCAGCATAGCAGCGTCACCTGTTGAGCGATTTGCACCAAAACATAAACAGCACTAATTCATATCAAGGTATACCTGAATCTGAAATTTGTTGAAAATCCAAGCATTAGTTCTTGAGATAGAGCTATTGCGAAAATCGAAAAATGTAGCATATCAGCGCCACCTGTTGAGTGATTTACACCAAAATGTATAAAACGTCAATTCATGTCAAGGACTAACTGAATCTAAAGTCTGATAAAAAATCTGTGCTTTAGTTCTGGAGATTGAGCTGTTACGGAAATCGCGGAAAATGCTGCATAGCAGCGCCACCTGTTGAGCGATTTGCACCAAAAACTAATCAGCACCAATTTATATCAGGGATATGTAAATTTTTATTAAATTCCGTGAATTAGTTCTTGAGATAGAGCGCCCATAAAATTTGTGTCATATACAGATAGACAGACAAACAGACTCACAGGCAGACATATTATAAAAACGTGTTTTTTCGGAATATCTGAACCCTAAAACGTGTAAATCCGTCGAAAAACGAAAGTCGAAAATTTTCACGAATCCAATACTTTCTTCTTGTAAAGATAGAAGAAAGTAATAACTATTCGATTTAGTAAAATATTTTTCTACTACTGCGCATTTTTTTATGAAATTTAATTTATCATGTTACTATGGCAGCATACGATAAAACGATACCTTTGGAATAAGGGAGTAAATAGAATAAAAAGTTTTGTTGATGTTTGTGATAAAATGTTTGCCTTTATTTTTTTTAATGTTATAATTAAGCGCAATTAAATAATCTCGAATTATTTGCATGTGGGGTAAAAGAATTATCATAATACCCGCTGGAGCTTTTTAGTGTTGCAGCGTGGCGTACGTAATATGTACATCTCTAATTATTTGCATGTGAGGTAAAAGAATTATCGTAATACCCGCTACAGCTTTTTAGTATTGCAGCGTGGCGTACGTAATATGTATATCTCACTTTGTTTAAAGAACTCACGCGATTACGGGTTAAACATAATAAAAAAATTATTTTATTGCGAATTTTTAATTGTTGGCAGCTGCTATAACGAAAAATGCTTAAATTTGATAGGAAATTGCTGTTAAATTGGTAGTTTTTTATTAATTAATGACTTCAGCGGTACGCAATTACACGTTTGTCCTTTATAATATAGATATGCTATTTAGATAGGTAAAGTAAAAAAAAAATAAAATCTTAGTTTCAAAACGGATAGACTTCTATTTGAGAAAACCTAAATCTCAACCTGGTTGTTTTTTTTTATTATTTCACTTGAAAGCAATCAAAAATCACGATTTAGGTTGTCCTTAAAAAATAATTCAACTGCATTAGAATAATTTTTACTGATGCATTCCTTTAATTAGCACTTGTTGAATTTAAAATTTATTGACACACTTAAAGTATGATTACCTCGAGATCTCTGTTCTCACCAGGACTTGTTGTAGCGTAAATTTGTACAGTTTTTATTACCGTTAATTACTGCGCTAGTAAAGACAATGCCTGTCATCATATTATGTGTACACTCTCAGAAACACTTTCTTTAATTCACGGAAATATTCATCGCAGCACTGCAACCGTCACATATGTGAAAATTGGAGAAATTTCTTTTTTTTCCCTTTCTAGGACAGAAAATTTCCGTAATGGTCAAAATCCATGTCAATTCAGGCAGGCATGTAACCCACCAACACAGATTTTGATGAAACTGCGTGTGTTTCTTCTTACTATTAAGTTATGATCACCGGTATTTTTTTTTTTACTCCTTGGTGAAATAGTTTCAGAAAAATAAATTTTCAAAATTTTCAAATACTGCCGTTAATTGACATTCCTGACTGCTCAATTTTCAAATGTAGCATGTCATAAATTTAATCATATTTCGATATCTAACTTACAAATCATCATCAAATAATTTATGCATGATAAATCGGGTACGCAGCTTATGAAGAAAAATTATTGTTATGCTTATGATATTTTAAGTATGTCAAAAAAAATTTTTAACTTTCAAATTGTGAATTTTTTATGAAAAATGATGCATTAACAAAAAAAGCATTATCAACAAAAGGCGGAATTTTTATTAAATTTATTTTTTGTGGGGGATATACTTAAAGGTGTCCTTTACCTGATTATGAAATAAAAATAGCGGGATTTTGGGTGTATTTAGTAGTATTTCTTATTTTTAAATATTTTAAGGGACATTCCAAATCAAATCAAGCAGAGTCATTGCATGTCAGTTCCCCTAAGTCATTTAATTCACTGTCAAAATTTTCAATGAAACTGAGTATGTTTATTTATACATATATTTTAGTATATTTATATATTTAGTATATTTATATATATTTTAGTATATTTTAAGACATAATTGCCGTTAATTTTCTTGATCCTGAGTAAAATATTTTTTAGGATAAAAAAATTTTGGAAATTTTTTTGAAAAAAATTTAATGACTGTTCTATATTTAAAGACTGCATTAAAAGAGTCATTTCAATATGAAATCACTAAATAAGTTTCAAAAAATTTATATGTGACAAATAATGTACGCAGATTATTATTATTATTCTATTTGTTGCTATGTTTAAAACCCTGAGAGTGTCTATAATCTTGTGAATTTTTAAAATCAAGAATTTTGTGGAAAATAATGTGTTAATCAAAATTTTATTATTAACCGAGAGCAGGGCGCTATTACTTTTTTTAATTGCATATAAAAATATCTTTTAAATGGTTATAAAATAAAAATAGCGGAAATTTGAGCAATTTTAACAAAATTTTGATAAAAAACACTTTGATAAAATGAAAGTTTTAATCATAATTATGGAAGTTTTTCATGATAAGATATATATACTATTGATTGAGATATTGTGTAATACTGCCCTTCCTTAAATACACTCTATACAATAATAAAATAACAAATGTTATTTACACCAATAAAAATTAAATTAAATAATATTCAAAAGGCTTACTCTTTGTTACAGTAAAAATTATAAATCTATGAAAGTTCACTTAACAAGTCGAATCAAATTGTTTATGGGATGAAAGTATTTGCTTTTCTTTAAAATAATACATTCTTCCTTTTTTTGTAGCTGTAGGAATGACTAACACAAGAAATGGATTGAGATAAAGATATATGCAATGCATCTTTTTCCTTTTCTGCCTCACCAGTGGCCGAGAGGTTCTGCTCTCGAAACTGGTAGACGGGAGGTGTTGGGTTCGAACCCAATCGTGCCCATAGGCCCAATCGTTCGGAGTTTTCGTGGTTTTCTTCGAACCATGGATTTCCATGCGTAAATACTCGTTAGGTTCACTTAGATAGACCCCACGAAGGGCACTCCCCCCTGGGCCCAGAAAGTAGATAATTGGCCGTCAAAAATCAACCCAACTTTTTTCTTTTCTGGGGTTCAGTAAAACATTCTCGCAGGATCTTATGGATGCACAAAGTTTACTTATTTTTACTCTTCTTCATCTTTTGAAATTACCATCCCCCAACAAAGTGATTGTCATACGAACAAGTGACATAGGAATTAGCTTTCCTGTCATAAGTATCAGTAAAATACGAATGTTAACCCTTAAAATTTAAAAACACCATCCCAACAAACAAAGTTTGTTTCTCTGTAGTTACAGTGGATTCTATTGTACATATTTTCACCTCTCGTGTATAGCTACGTTTATGACACATAGTCCCGGTCCCTTTATCAACACTACAATGTTCAGCAGCCGACTTAAAATCACCAGGTTCTCATATTGCAAAAGACTTTCAGTTGTTCAAATAATAAATAAGCTACATTTAAAAATCTTAATAAGAACTTATTATCTTAAGACGATAATAACTAAACAACATAATGAATTTAAAAATCAGCTTTTAACTGAAAATATATGAAATGGTCGCTTTAAATGTGGTTGTTCATCGAGTCAATCAAAAAAAGAAAAATCATTGAACCTAATAGGGCGAATGCAATGACACTTCTAACAAAACTAATTAATTCATGACTATCTGCCATCAAAACCGAAAGATTAATAAGAAAAGCTAGCTGTAGCGTTAATGTGACATACTGAGATGTTGTTGAGATAGAAATGTCTTTGTGAAATTTTCACCTGTACTTCAATAAAATATCAACATGCACGCTTTTTTCATTCATTCAAAATTAAGTAAAACTATTATAAAATTTTGTTGTCATTACAGAAGATGTTAAATTTTCCCTACATGTTGTTAGATAAGTTCTCAACTTTTAGATCTTATTGACATAAAATCATAAAGTTTAGCATCTTTATTCTCTATAAGTGTATAAACAATATATATGCTTTATTAAACATAAATGAATAATTTTTAAATAATTTGTTTAGAAATGGGGTTATATGTATAAATATCTATTAAAAATCCATCTATCAGCAGTATTGTGATAAAATAAATCAATTTAAAGATAATTAGAGACTGAATAAAATGACAAAACTATCTCTCATTTAGTTTTAAATAGTTTTTTAGGTATAGTTATTTGAAGGGTATAAATGTAATTGATCATGCAATTTTTTCATATTTTTAAAGCACAATATCTCAAAACTTTGTTCAAAAGAGTGAAATATGGTATTGTTTTAATACCAGCAGCTCAAAATATTCCAAATATGAGTTTAAAGATTAGGAGTTTCATTTTGAAAAATTCTATTGGGCGGTGAGGAGCAAGGAATTTTTCTCTCTTTTTGGAAAGGGATAATTGCTCTCCGCCCTAGAAAACCCACATGGTTTTACCAAAAAATATATATTTTATATTTTTCCATAAGAAACAAACATAAAAGATAATTTGAAGAATAAAATATAAATATAAATAAAAAATATTTCCAGGGATGATACTTTGAATAAATTTTAAATCTGAAAATATGGATAATTTTAAATGTGATTTAAATACTACTAAAATCAACCAAAATCCCACTATTTTTTTTCTCCAGATCCGGTTATAATATAGCATTATGTACAATTTAAAATTAAAAAAATAGTCTTAGAAACTCCGCCTTTGATTGATAAAGATTTTTTAATAATTTCATTATTTTTTGTATTTTTTTTTTTATTTCAAAGATTATACATTTTTTTTAAACACATTAAATAAAAATTTTAACATTACAGCAATATTTTTTTCATAACCTACATACTTTATTTCCCTTAATTATTTGAAGATTATTTCTTTATTATATAGTGAAATATGATTTTATAAATAAAATGATACCTTTGAAAAATGCCAACTCAAGGCAATTTTCCAAAATTTTGATAATTTTTTTCTTGGAAACTATTTCACTAAGGAGCAAAGGAAATTACTGGTGATCATATCTTAATAGTAAGAACAAACTCACGCAGTTTCGTTAAAATCAGTGATGGTGGGTTACATATCGATATTTCACTGCCTGATTTGATGTGGAATGCCCCTAATCTGATAAAAGGTTTTTTTTTTCTTTCTTTTTTAAATGCATCATTCTTTCTTCTGTGGATCCACTTGGTCTTGAACCTGGTACCGCGGGTTTATATCAAGCATCTTAACCATACGGAAAGCGAGCACTTCGTAGAAGGCATATTTAAAATGAAGATATTTTCTTCAAATGGAAGATTTGTAAGACTTGTTAAATTTCTTGTTTAGAAATCTCGGAAATTTAAACTTAATTGTAGGGACATTTCGGAGTTACGAAATAATTGTTGGTGTTTTAACACTCATAGAATAATACAGGATAAAAATTATTACATATTAGACAAATTTTTAATAAGACGTAATTTGATTGTTAGATGTAAATTATAAATATTATATTTTTAATGAAATTCGAGAAGAAATGTTTTTTTTTAATTAAATCGATTATTTTAAGTTCATTGAACTACTATATCCTCTTCGGTCCTTCGGTACCCATACGGGTACCTCTGTTCTTTTCTTTATAAAAACTAAAATGTCCGATTTTTTTACATTTTCACATCACTTCTTAATAACTGAATGTTTTTTGCGTTCAAAGCAAACGAAAAAATGGCAGCATCTAAGCTCATTCCCACATAAAATAAATGTTATTTTCATCTGAGTTTGCAAAATGCCTATAAATGCCCAAAAGATAGTATGACCAAGAAAGTGAGATATTTTCATAAGTATTTAACTTAAATCTTTTTCTATAAAAAATTTTGAGGATTTGTAGATTATTTACTTGTTTAAAGCTCTTAAATTTGGGATTGCGTTAATTTATGTGAATGGTTATTAAACTGATGTTTTAAGGGGGTTCTAGTGTTAGATCCATATTTTTGAACCTAAATTACTAAGCGCCTAAAGGATCAATTTCAGAAAAGATATTTTTTCTGTCATTTACCATGTCATTTTGTTTGGAAACAAACAATGAATAAGCATTTGTATTATTATTTTAGCTTCGGAACTGAAGATGATATATTTTTCAAATGTGTTTGTTTAGAAAATATTTTCCATGCGAATATTCTTTTAATACTCTAAAAAATAAATTGCGTATAAGTTTAAATGAATGAGAAAATTGCTACTTTAATAAATTAGTACTTTTTGAAATGGAAATTTATTGACACGTTTAACGTTTGGATATGTTGATATTTCTGTTCTCTCAAAGCCTTGTTGTGGCGTAAATTTGTACATTTTTTTTATAACCGTTAACTATTGTACTAGTATTCTAAATGAATGTCATCATATTATATATAGCACGTTGTATTCTGTTTTTGTGATTCACTATTATATGTAGCCTTGCATCACTAAATTGGCAACACTCTATGAAGTTCTACTTTTGGATATAAACAATCTCATTTTTGATTTTTTAAATAAATCTGCTATGGTGGAAATGATTTAACCCTTAAATGCCCATGGTATCATTTATAATTCCTTCAGTATTCCCGATTCAGTAGATTTTTTTTATTCACATATTCCGTATTCACAAAAGAAATTTAAAATGAAAATTTCTTCAGACATTTCGTTATTAAGATAATCGAAATTTACTAATTAGATTTTTCTGGTATGCATTCCGATTCACTGAATTATGCAATTTCTGGAACGCATTCCACACTGGGCAATAAAGGGTTAAAGTTATTCCGTCGTTCTTATTTAAAACGCACGAACAGGAATAATTGAACTTCTTATAAGAAAGTCTCCCAATAACTTGTGACCTGCATTTCTATGTAAATAAGATACGCATCCTCATGAACAGTAATTAAAAATATTTATTATTTATAAACTAAAAATTAGTTGATATAAAACTTATTATCAAACTTATCTTACGTTAGTTGATATTAGTTGTATTATCAAATCGAAAAAATAACTTTTTGGCATGCAACAACCTTAATTTATTCATTTTTCTTTAAAAAATGACACCATATCAAAATAAAATAATAATAAACATTTTGTTTAAAGATCTAAACATTTTCTAATGGTTTAGCGCACGATACAAATATATATTCTTTATAAATTCATAAATTTGTTGATATTAACATATTATCAAATCGAAAAACATTATATTAAATAAATTTCGAGAGAAAATCTTCTAACTTACATTAGTGAAATTATTTTTGCCGCAAACTTTGTTTAAATTATCTTTTAACAACATTTCAGAAGCATTTTCTAAATAAATGCTGACTAATTTTGAGAAATATCTTTCCTTGTGCCATTGCTCTAACACTGTAGAAAAAAATGGTAACTTTCCATGTAAAATCCAGGAACGTTTCGCCTTTTATCAGGTTTTCAGAATAATTTAGCTCTTTCCTGTGAAATTCTGGTTTTCTTATCTGAAACGTTCCTGAACAAAAGTTGGAAACAGCAAAACGCTGCGGCCGCCATTTATTATTTTTTTTCCCTATAATCCGTTGCTCGCGCGCGAGTGTCGAAAACGAATTCCTTAAATGAATGTAAAAAAATCAATATGGAATGCAAATAAATCAATAGACGGCATAATCCTTTACGTCTCTATTGTCAAGATAATTCAGATGAAAATACAATACCTCTGTGACATCACTAAGAGATTATCTCTCGTACTTGTCTGTGAAATCTTTAACAAGCAGACTGTGTAAAAAAAAAATACACCTATTATTTGGATCTGCATTAACCAGGGGACAATCAAATATGATTCTCACCTATTTTGATTAATTTAAAGTATGTTTTAGAGTTCTTATCTCTAATTATTCTTGTGAAAGGATTTCTTCAAATGGGCCTTAGATTTTCAGAAATTAGATGCCGAGTTTTAGCATACGTTTCAAATACCCATTAGTTTGCAGCTCTCAACGTGTCTTTCGTGGTGTGGACGCAGAAAGCTTGCACGCCACCCGTACGGCCCGGGTTCGATGCTACCTCTTGACTTTTTTTTTCTTTTTTAATTAATTTTATATTTTAACACTTTATTACAATTTGATTTAAATTTGACATATATT
This sequence comes from Maratus speciosus, assembly GCA_963932465.1. Taxonomy (NCBI): domain Eukaryota; kingdom Metazoa; phylum Arthropoda; class Arachnida; order Araneae; family Salticidae; genus Maratus; species Maratus speciosus. The sequence continues at coordinate 146,009,167 of OZ010789.1, forward strand.
TGACACTTTGAATTGCTGCAAATTTGAATTTTTTTTTTATTTTCGGAAAAAATATACAATTACGTTTAGGTTTTTTTTTCATGAAAATTTATATGTATTTTATCTAACTTGCAAACTAACATAATCACTGACGAAAATCCAAAATATTTTATGTCTAGATTTTTTTTCTAATTATTATTTACATTTATATATTTTTATATTTTAAGCAAAGTTCAGAAACAATATATCACATATATATTTACTTTATTGAATTTTAACTGAAAATTTATTTTTTCGTGTAAATTATAAATAATAATTTTGATGTCAATTTCAAAATATTTTTTCATTCTAACAAATAAGGATAATAAAGCGAAAATTGTCAACAGGAAATGTAAAAATCGTCTGCGGATCCCGCATGCTGTGAAATATCAGTAATGTCATAATGAAGGGAACGAACATACAGAGTGAATTATGTCAGCCAGGTATCGGTCCGGATAGCCTAACAGGTAAGGCATTGGCACGGCACGCCAAGTATCCAGGTTCGATCCCTGGTCTGGACATTTTTCGCTCTTGTGCTACTCCAGCCTTGAATATGTCAGTAATGTTTTGCTGTCAACAGAAATATTCCTGGTATTTCGCAGGAAACTTACTGGCATTTCTGTAGAAAGTTTTTAACATATACAGTAAAGTACCAGTCATTTTCAAGAAATGTTTCTTGGAAATAATGGGCAACTCAGCTGCCCATTTTTTCCCAGGAACGTTGCGGAATTTTTTTTACAGTGAAGAATAGGATACCTTATTGAGTTATTAAAATATATTCATTGACAAACACGTTAAAGATAATTACATCCTTCAACAAATAAAAGACTTTTGGTAATAGAATGTGGACCATTTTCATAACCTACTAATTAATAAAAAGTGTGATTTTTAGAGAAAGTAATTTAATCAGCTTCGGTTTATCAAAACTGTCTTATTAACATAGTAATCAAGTTATAAAAAGTAAGGAGATTTAGAATTTTTCCTGTATCATGTGGATAAATTTTAATAACTATGTGTCATAAACTTAACAAGATTTTGATAGAAAACATCATTTTGTGCTTAAAATACATTGAAAGGAACTTTAACAATCGGTCTGTAATGTACATAACAATATTTTGATTTTTTTTTTTTTTAATCTATAGAAAGTAATGAATAACCCGTACCTAAAAAACACTATTTCATCGTGACGTTGTAATACATTTATGTATATTTTTAAGTACATTTTTAAAAAAACGCACACTTGCAATTATTTGCAAAAGGTTTACGATAAAATAACTGAGTCTCAGGTGCAGCAGGAGAGGCCTTTTATTAACGTCACAAAAATTTTCGGCTTTGCACGGGCGATCGATTTCGCTAGCTATCGCATACAGAAACACACACAGAGCGAAACTGTATTTTATTAGTATAGATATAGCAGCGTTAATAAGAATGAAGCACACGAAGAAAGATTGCGTCAACGTGCACGAAATTCTTCGTAGCTTCAGAAATCTGGCGAGTCGATCACGAAGAAACAAAAAGGTTAGAATCAACTTGAAAATTCACCTAAAAGTACATGACAAAAGATGTTTTTACTTTCTTCTATCTTTACAAGAAGAATGTATTGGATTCGTGAAAATTTTCGACTTCCGGTTTTCTATGGATTTATAGGTTTTAGAAGGTCCTGAACACGATTTAATGGTTTTAGAAAATGTCTTCCTGTCTGTCACTCTGTGAGTCTGTATGTAACAAAAATTTTGTGGGCGCTCTATCTCAAGAAATAATGCAAGGAATTTCTCAAAATTTTAGATTTAGTTAGACCTTGATATAAACTGGCGCTGATTATTTTTTAGTAAAAATTACCCAAAAGGTGGCGCTGCTATGCTGCATTATTCATGATTATAGCAATAGCTCTATCTCAAGAACTAATGCATGAATTTTCATCAAACTTCAGATTCAGTTAGTCCATGATATAAAGCAGTGCTGTTTAATTTTTGGGGAAAATCGCCCAACAGGTGGTGCTGCTATGCTGCATTTTTCACTATTTCCGTAATAGCTGTATCTCAAGAACGTATTCTAAAGCATGAATTTTCATCAAGCTTTAGATTCGGTTAGTCCTTGATATAATTTGGAGATGATTATTTTTTGGTAAAAATCGCCCAACAGATGGCGCTGCTATGCTGCATTATTCATGATTATCGCAATAGCTCTATCTCACGAACTAATGCATGAATTTTCTTCAAACTTCAGATTCAATTATTCCCTGATATAAAGTAGTGCTGTTTTGTTTTTGGTGTAAATCACCCAGCAGGTGGCGCTGATATGCCACATATTTTAGAAAGTTTTAACATGTATGAGATAGAAGAAAGTTTTGGGATTGCCACATCCGACTAGTTTACGTTTTCGAGTAGAATTAAAAAAATAGCCTCCAGTGGCAGCCCTGATAATGCCAATACTTTTATTTTGTCTATAAATAGCATGGTCCTTAATAGTGCCCCTTATCAGTGAAATTTGGACCATTTTAGGTGCGTTCGTAATTATATAAATACGTAGCATCTATAGTAGTCATCTGATCCGTCCGTCAGTCTGTCCGCATATCACAGCGCAAAAACTACCCCGCTGAATGATTTGAAATTTAATATATACGAGAGTCGGCTGAAAAGTACTGAGTTGGACGAAGAAAACAGCCTTTATCTTGATTTTTTTTTTATTATTCCTTAATTTAATCTTCAGAAAAGCTAATACATTTATGATATCGGTCTTCTAATTTAATTAAGCCTTCTCTATAATGCGATTTGTCGCGCTCCTCAAAATAGCTGTTTACGGCATATATAACCACCTCGTTACTCTGAAATCTCGTCCACCAAGGAATTTTTTTTAATTGGGAATAGGTGGTAGTCACTGGGTGCTAAATCTGATGAATAAGGTGGATGTTCAAACAATTCGAACTTTAATTCGTAAATTTTTCCCACTGCAATGACTGATCCATGTGCTGAAGCATTGTCATGGAGAAACAAGATTTTTTTCTTTCAGTAAATGAGGTCGTTCTTTCTTTACTTCGTTGCTCAAACGTTCCAATAAACTTGCATTGTACTCACCAGTGATAATTTTACCCTTTTCCAAAAAATCAATAAAAATAATTCACTTTGCATCTCAGAAAACACTCGGCATAACCTTGTTATCTGACAAAGTTGACTATGCCTTTTTTTGGAGCTGGTTCATTCGACGCAATTCACTGTTTTGACTGTAATTTGCTTTCAGGAGTGTAGTGGTGAATCCAAGTTTCATTCAAAGTTATAAGCCTTCTCAAAAACTCTTTGGTATTTTTACAGTAGAGATCCAAATGGTTACCTGAAACGGTTTTCCGATGCAACATTTGGTCAGGTGTCAGCAAACGCGGCTTCCACCTCGCACAGACCTTATGGAAGCCCCTAAAATTACTTAAAATATTACCTGCATGTTGTTTTGATATGTTTACAGCCTCTTCTATCTGAAACATTTTTAATCTCCGGTTTTTCAGAACTATTCGATGAATTTTTTCAACAATGTCAGGAGTAGTTACTTCCACAGACCGTCCTGAGCGAAGCTCATCACTCGTGCTCGTCCATCCCATTTTAAACTCTGCAACCCACCTTTTAACCATTGAATATGATGGGGCAGAGTTATTCAGTGTACTGTCCATTTCTTCCTTGATTTCTTTAGGCGTTAAACTCTTCAAATGGAAATATTTGATTACCTCTTGTTTTTTAAAATCTTCCATTTTCGTAAAAACTCTAAAACAGTCATTGATTTAAATGCTGTCAATCAAACAATAACTAAGCTACTAATCTGAAACTGTGGGCATAAGCTAGTCAGGGATAATAGTATGCAATGTTAGCGTATAACTGCCCTAGTAGCGCCATCTCTGTGTCGGGCCCGGGACTTTTCAGCCAACCCTCGTATAATCGTTCTATAATTTTGTCGAGTCATTTCAAATTTTACGAAATCTAATCAAAACTTAAAAAGATATTAATAAAAGTTTTCTTCATTCTACTAAATCCTATGATGCGTAATTATTTCAATAATATCCCCCGATAGGTCTAATGACTCTAGGTTGCCATGGTGATTACGTTCTATTTAAGATGGAGTCATATTAGTTCCGTATTACTGAATTTAATATATATAACTGTAATAAATTGTGTATTCATGCATGCTTGCATAACAGTGCAATAGCTAATGCGCCAAGATCTGAATATTTATAAAACTAGTTATAATACGAACGCACCTCATTTGCCACATTCAACGTACATTTTACAACTTGTTTTCTTTTGCCACAGACAGTCCAACATTTTGACAAGAATTTTGTGATATTAGCACTGATATATGGCAATTTTTTTATCTTTTATATATATTTTTTAATGTGACCAGACTTTAAGATCCCCTGTGTTAACGAGCAGTTGAATATCTAAGAACAGAGGGACGAGTCTACAGTCGTTTGAATAAGAAAATGCCACATACAACTAATTCATTATATGACTAATTTTACGTTGTAGCATTTGAAAATAAATTATTTTGTAATAGTGTTTTCCAAGAAAAGAAATTTTAACATTGATTAAATTTTGCATATACGTATATTCAGAAAAATTCATTTCATTTAGGTATAAAAACAAGAACAAAAAATCATGCATACGACAAAAGTTGTGAAACTCTTTTCAACACATTCATAATACTATAGCAAAACTTCACAGTTTATTAAATAGCAAGATGATGCCTAAATGAAATATTTGGAAAACGCATAACCATTATTTTTTTGAAAACCAAGTTTCAGCTATTACCATGAATAGTCGGGGAATTTATACATTTTTGTGCAGTCCTGTATAGGATCTATTGATATATGGATAACTACATAGTATGCTAAAAGTTACTTCATTTAAACGCATAGCACAGTTGAAATTTTCCATTCAGCAATTTACGCCAATAAACATCCTTACGCCAATGTTGTTGAAAACTTTTGTGCAGCTCTGTATATATGATCTATAGAATTTGTACACACCAAGTAACATTTAAAAAGTAATTAAATTTACAAACGCATACCAGAACTAAAAACGCACTTCCAGGAATTATTGTTCCTAGGCTTGAATAATTCCATTATTGTTCATTTTCTTCTGTAGCCAAAGTCTTTTGGGTGTCCCTGTAAATGAACGAAAAATTCTATGCCCACCATACTCTTTAGTAAGAACCGTGTGGTACACTTCAGTGATAAATTGCAATTTCAATATGTTTAAAATAGTGTAATATCCTTATAATTCATCGCAAATGATTTTTCTGCATAGATCGTAATGTAAGGGAATTATTTTGAATGACCCTGTAAATGAACCGTAAGCCCAACGCACTTCTTTTTCAATACCGAACATGCCATAGTGATACACAATAACATATATCCATTTCATGGCAATCGGAAAATATTTACGCGAGCAAGGACAGACAGACGCACATACACACAAACGAACAGACATACCGAATTCATAAACACTTTTCAACTATGTTGGAAAGTGTTAAAAATGTCGCTAGTAATTTTTCTTTAGAAATTTGTTTGGTACTTGTTATTTGGTATTGCCAGTGACAAAAAGAAACACAGTGCCAACTGTAGCCCGATAATACTAATTACAGTAACACCTATTTTTTTTTCTTTATATAATTCAACTCAACAGTTAATATTACATAGCGGCCATATTAAAGAGATTTGCAGAAACATTTATACATTATGACAGGGTTCCTACACTTTCAGCTCAAATACCGGTATTTTCCAAGTAGAAACACTCGATTTATATAATCAAGCAATTGGTAAGGCCAAATTTTCTCTAATAAATTACTGGTGTTTATTTGTCCTAAAGTCAAGAAAATGTAACTGACCTGTCTTGTACGGACCTAACTTGTGAATGTTATATGACATAATACACATAGCCAGTGTTGCCAGTGGGCTACTTTTTTTTAATCCAGATCTCTTGATTAGCATAATTTTTTAAAGGGCAAATTTCGCCCTATTTAATAACGATGTTTAAGGCAAAAATAAGGGGAATTTTACCATTTCAAAAAAAAATGGCGTCAATCAAGAAATCTGAATTTTGAAAAAGTAGCCTACTTTGGCAACACTGGATATAGCGATATTACAATATTCATAAAATCAGTATTTCATATATATATAGGAAATGTTATACTATGGTCAACCAAGCAAGCATAATATAAACCGGAATATCAAAATGCCATCATAAATATTTTTATAGTTAAATATTTTGCATTTAATTTATCACTAATTAATCATTTTGATTTTCTTTTATGCTGTTTACCATTTTTACCAATGTTAGCTATTTAATAAATCTATATTAAATTATAGTTTTGAACACGATTAGAGACTGACAACAACTTTTAGCAATCTATCTTCCTCGCATTGATAATGCGTAAGTAAGTAGCATTCATTTTTGAGTACACAACATTAAACTAAAAATTAACTTTTAAGGAAAAGAAGGATGATACTAATACTGCTCCTGCTAAGAAAATAAACGTTAATCCCTATTTTATATTTAAGCAAGAACTAAAAATCATGCGTGCAGCGTAGAAAATGAAACACTTTCCAACACATTCAGAAAACTATAACAAAACTTCGCAGTTTACTAAGGTGAAAGATGATGTATAAATGAAGAATTTTTTAAATACATAACGCATTTGAAAACAAGATTTTTGCTATTACCATGCATATTCGTTAAAATATACGATTTTTTTATGCAGCCCTGTATATGATCTACAGATATGTATGCATACTACATAGTATGCTAAAAGTTAGTACAGTTAAACGCATAGAACAACTGAAAATTTCCCCTCAGCAATTTCCGCCAATAAACGGATGTTGTTGGGAACTTTTGTACGACCCTGTATATCATCCATACAGTTTACGCACACCAAGTATTTTTTCATTTTTCAATTCCTACTATTAGCTCACACTCTCCCTATATTTATTTATTTATATATTTATCTTGTTCAAATTTTCAATCGTTAATAAAATACTCATTATTCATCCTTATCAAATTGAAATTTTTTTAAAACTTGTACTGGATGACAATTGATGTTAATACAGTTTTTTCAAATATTAATTAATTAATTAAATTTTAATTAATTAATTTCAGTTTTGCATGGGAAACAAAATGGCGGCCATTGGTTATTGAAGATCAATGAAAGTATTTTCAATAAAAGGTTACCATAGGGACACTGTTCTGTCGCCAAATACCGCCAAGTTTATCGCCAACTTGGCGATATATCGCCATATTTGGCGGCCAAAATGTGTCCCCAAATGTGACGCCAACTTGGCGATATCTCTAATATTTCGCCAAATTCCCATAGAGTTCCATTGTAAACCTACTTGCTCATAGAAAATCGACAAATTGAGATATTTTAATGCAACAAAAACTAATATTAGCTTAAGGGATTATATTAAATTTTTCTTTGATGGCCTAAGTAGGAATTGACTTTAAAAACAAAATTTTTATATTACTTGTTATAATTAAATTTAAACTCGCATACCACAACTGAAATATCGCTTCCAACAATTACTGTTCGTATTCTTCAATAGTTCAATTGTTGCTAATTTTCTTCTATAGCTAAATTCTTTTGTGTGTGCCTGTAAATGAACGATAAGTTCTATGCACAACATATTCTGTAGTAAGAACCTTGCCGTACACCTCATTTATATATATATCAATTTCAATATGTTTTAAAAAAATGTAATATCATTAAAATACACGGCAAACGATTTTTCCCCATAGAACGTAAAGTAATGGAATTATTTTGAGTGGCCCTGTAAATGAACTGAAAATGTCATACACTTCATCTTCAATATCAAACATGCCATAGTGATACCCAATAACATTTATCAATTTCATAGCAATCGGACTATATTTACGTGAGTTAGAACACGCACTGGCAGACAGACTGACGGACAGACAAACCGAATTCATAAACACTTTTCAACTAAGTTCGAAAGTGTTAAAAATAATAAAATGAATTGCGTTACCATAAAATAAAATTGTGAAATTAATAAGAAAAAATAATCAGTGACAAAAATTTAAATCCATTTTTGCAGGTAAACATAAAATTTTAATAAACGAAGTTGAATTTACTATGAAAACTTTACGTACGATACTGTCTTTTTTTCTTCATTTCCAGACAAAGAAGAAAATTTTTGTCAGGAAGTAAATCGAAATAAACTATTTACAGTGACAAAGTAATTTAATTCAAATGACTTCCCCTGAGCATTTTATTCTGTAAAATAAGATTTCTGTCAGATAAATGCTTTAAGGAATCTTTGGAAAGAGTTGATGAAATTTATTTTATTTGTAAATTTTAAGGATATAAATTTTGACAAACTGATAAGAAGGTGCGACGAAATATTTGACACATAGAAATAATTAAGCAGCTATTACTTTTTATCGAATAAAGTAATCCAAACGATTTTTTTTATTTGCTTATTCTCTTAAAATGCATTTTAAAATTCAAAATACTGTATATTGATAAGAAGAATACCTCGAACTATTTTTTGGATACTTTATAATTACCCTTTTTTTATACGATATTATTATAAATTATTTTATAAACTAAAATACCGTTGTTTTGATTTTTTTTAGTTTAGTACATTTCTAGAGTTTAAAAAAAAACAATAAAGGTTATCGTGTGTTGAATTTCAAACATTTTTCTCCTGAAGGGAATTTTGATACTTGATGACAGTCATTATGAAGTTCTGGGGGATAAGTATTTTTAGGGCATTAACAAAGGAGAAATTACCAAATGTCTTTCCTAGCCACACCTTAAATTAATTAATGGTTATAATTATTAGAAAATAATCTGCATGTTTTAATCACCTAATCATAGTTTTCCCTGAATATGGTCTCTGCGTCTATGTTCGTCTACCATTGCAGCCTGTGCTTGCGGGTGATTCGTGTAGTACAGGGGTCTCAAACTATGGTACGCGTAGCAGTACTGATACGTGAAGCTTTGTTTACTGGTACGCGAAAGTCCGATGCTGCTACGCGAAATAAAATAAAAAATGCATCAATAACGATGGATTGCTGGAATCCACATTCAAAAAGATGAATTCAACATAATTTTGGTTGGTGAGAAAAAATTACCCTCTGATAACCTAAATATTCCTGCGTAATCTAAAATTCCTGCCGGTTTTTAGCAAAAATTATCCTTTTTCAAGTACTTTCTCTTCACTTCTTTATATGAAAAACAAATACAGGAGTAAACTAAACATCGAATCTGACTTGCGTCTAAAACTAAGATTCAAGCAGACATGAGGAAGCTGTGTTTGATACAGCAAGCACACCCTTATCATTAGCAAAGCAAGGGAATTAATAGAGTCACCCTAGTGTATATGCATCAATTTACGCCGATATGTCATTAAGGATTGTAGCTTTTCTGTCCATCAAAGCACTGTATTTTGATAATGTACAAATTACTAAAATATAATTATGATGCTACCTTCTATCTGAATGTTAATATAAAACAGTCAACATAAATACCAATTTAATAATGTAATTATGCAATTAAATACAATAAAATCTGCTCAAACAGAAGCACAAAAGACTGGAAAAATATTTCGTTTTAGACACATTGGGTTTACACAGGTTTTTCTGTATTAGCTTCGAATTTGCATTGGTGGTACGCGGAAGTATGGACTTCTATTTAGTGGTACGTCGGTCTAAAAGTTTGGGAATCCCTAGTGTAGTGGACTCGCTATAGGCATTGTCGGGTGGTGGCATTTCTGTTGAGGTGGCTGTTCGGGTAGTAGCTTTTCGGGCGTTGGCGCTATTCCATTGGTGTTGTGCGCGTCCGTCTTCCGGCGGATTTGTCTACCTGATGGGACTCACTGCAGCTTCGGCCGGATTTTGGCCAGGTTTAGCTGCCGATTAGGGATCTTTCGAACCTGTTACGGTATCTCTCTTAGTTATACATGTTTTAGTAAAAACGAAATTGGTATACCTGCCTAAATTCCCCAAAATAAGTATCATTTGATTTTTCAAAAGCAGTACTGAATATTTTACAAAAACTATTCTAAAAATAAAATAAATTAATCAATAAATTTTCAAATAAAATACTAATAAGAGAAAATTAATATTGCCGCTTTTCTTTCGCAGCTTCAGCGGCCTGAAATCTAGTTTCTTTTAATACAGATTTAACTTTGAGGATCAGATAAAAGTCACATGGTGCCAGGTTAGGCGTGGCCCAAAACAGGAATGTTATACTTGGCTAGAAATGTCTTGACGGACAAGGCAGTGTAAGCCGATGCGTTCTTCTGACGAATCACCCATGATTTATTCTTCTACAATTAGGGTTGGGTTTTTTTCGCATATTTCGGAGTTGAGCAAGAACCTCAAGGTAGTGATGCTGATTAATAGTTTGACCTCCAAGAACCTAGTGAGGATACACAATCCCCTGAATATCGGAAATTTTCTCCTTTGTTGACGTAGAAAGGCGACCCGGGCGAACATTATCTTCAATGTCTTCTCGGCTATCTTTGAAACGCTTAAACTAATCAAAAACCCATGCACGTGGTAAGCATTCATTGCTGTATACTTCTTTGAATAAACAATAAGTTTCAGTAGCGGATTTTCCAAGTTAAAAAGAAATTTCACATTAATTCTTTGCTATTTTAAAGCACTGAACATTTTTTCGGAAAAAACACAAAAACAGGGTCCATAACAGATGAAGTTCACAATTATAATACAGTCAATTTAGAGACGGTAATCGATACAGGAGGCTTTGCGCTACACAACTATTGGTCGTGCGAATTTGGTGCATGCGAATTTCTTCAGTAGAAGCATTAGTCTCGTTATTAAATAGCCACACCTCGTACAATACAAATCCCATACTACAGTTCAACATTTAGTTAAATTTAACATTCATCCAAAAATAAAATATATGGGACTTACTGTTATGTTGACATTTTATCCCCAAAAAGAAGACACACTCAAGTCTATGTTCATTTGGAGGATGTATACAATTTTGGAAGGTTATTTATATCATATCAGCAAATCCGAGAGGTATGGGACTTTTGTCTGTGATTAGGTAAACTCTTCTAGATCCCTATAAAGGCCTCATGATATCAATTAAAATTTAAACCTAGAGGTCCTTTCAAAGATGTATAACCTAGTAATGACAATGGGTGTTGATTGCTGCTCTCGTCAAAAGCTACAAGTTAATCCTACATCATTTTAATCAAATATGCGTCTTTATAGAAATGCACAAAATTGTCATCAACGTTATTTGTATTCGTTTTTTTTTGTTGTTGTTGTTGTTTTTGTTGTTGTTTTAGAATAATCTCACTGACAGAGTATAGACCGGGAGGCGATTGCACAGATCATCGTCTCATCGAGTTGACGGCTGAGATTCCAGGATTAGACAGAACTCGATTAGCATATTAAAATATAACTGGCCTACCAAGTCATATGTTGTTGCAAACCACTGCATCCCTGCTGTTTAACTGTTTTCCTGCATTCAAAGGTATGAAAGCGTGAAAGAATGGGAGCAGGAAAACTCAATGGAACACACCACCAGTCAACCACAAAAATTGGGTTCGCAGATTTTTTTTTCTATCAAGGTATGACTTTCAATACCAGTTGCATTATGTGTGCGAATCGATTTTTAACTAATCCTGGAATTTCAACCTTCAGCTCAATGAGGTGATGGTTTGTGCAGCTGCCTACCGGTCTAATACATTTATAATGATAAGCACAAGAATTCACAGATTGCTCCAGGTTGCGTCTATACATGATGAATCGCCACCACATTTTCATCAAGATGTTGCCTAATTTTTGAATGATACTTTTCTAGAGATTCGATGGAAACAATTCGTTCTGGGCATCAAATTTCATAATGTTAAGCCCATTAAATTCATTAATTTAAAAAAATTTCATACTATTCAAGTTATTGTTTTGAATTATTTACTATTTTCCAACTGTTATTTTATCAAGCAATCTCACATGCAAATGCACTACAACAGTTTACTGAGTGTTTTTGAAGAGAACTTCTGTGATTGGACATATACAAATCGTACTTTATTTTCACTCCTTCTTATACTAATTTCCTTCAGTGACAAATGTGTCCAACATTATCTTTGGTAAGTGTTTCGGCGCACATATTCGGGATGCAATAGGAAATTGTTATTTTGACATAAATCTAAATTCTTAGATATAAGGGAAAGTCTACCTCACAACTGAATAGATTAAATAATCTCCCTTCACAAGATCCAAGCAATTTAAAAATTAAGGCGCACATATAAGAGAATAATTACAGCCAAATATTTTTCATATCATAAGATTAAAATATTTATTCGCTTAAAAGACGTTATAAAAACACATTAAAAGTAAATTAAAAATCTATATTGACGTGTTTCAACTCTTTCACCGAGTCGTCATCAGAATGTATAACAGAAAAATTACAAATACAATGCATATGAAAAATGGAAAAAATCATCGAATATAAACAAGTAATCATATAACGCTCCCCACATTTTCGCGATCGCGCGCGATCTCTCTATGTCGCGACTCCGTAAGTTGTCCAACCATTCAACCCATAAATTCGGGATACGAAAAGATAATGTATCGTTACAAACTCCTGAACCTCTTAAACAAATTTCAATGGACTCTCTTATAAATAATTGTAAATAAAAATTAGACCTGTAGATTATTCTACTCTCGTTAAAAAGTTTGTTAATGTTCTCTATTTGATTCAGCCGGGATAAAGCAGTATTACCTCTATTATATTTTATGTCCGCTATATGTTCTTTACATCTGATATTGAATTTTCGTTGGGCTATACCTATATAATAGTTTTTGATTCCCCCCCTCCCTAATAAATGGAATCATGTAAACTCCTGAGAGGCCATCCCTATAAATAGGACCAATTTTAGTGTTTAAAAGCATCTTTAATTTTTATTTAAACGAGAGTAGAATAATCTACAGCTCTGAGTTTTATTTTCAATTATTTATAAGAGAGTCAATTGAAATTTATTTAAGAGGTTCAGGAGTTTGTAACGATACATTATCTTTTCGTATCCCGAATTTATAGGTTGAATGGTTGGACAACTTACGGAGTCGCGACATAGAGGGAACACGTGCGATCGCGAAAATGTAGGGCGCGTTATATGATTACTTGTTTATATTCGATGATTTTTTCCATTTTTCATATGCATTGTGCTTGTAATTTTTCTGTTATACATTCTCATGACGACTCAGTGAAAGAGTTGAAACATGTCAATATAGATTTTTAATTTACTTTTAATGTGTTTTTATAACGTCTTTTAAGCAAATAAATATTTTAATATTGTGATATGGTTATTAGTGAACGTAATTTTGGCTTATTACTCGCACTTATTTACAAATATTTTTCATTTAGTAAATAAGTTCGCTCATTCAATGTTTGCAAAATTTTAAAATATCAAGTAAAATTTTAAAATATTTTTTTATATTCACACATAAATTAATCTTTGGCAATACAAAAAGCAAAAATACAATCCAAGATTTTCTTTTGGTGCATATATTTCCCAAGAAAATCAGTGAAAGCAAAATATTCCGAGTCAACCCCCCCCCCCCACACACACACACACACACACACACACACTTTTTTTTATGTTTCGTCGTTTAATGTTAAATTACGGAATAGCTTCTCTAAATAAATTACAAGTTTAAAAAAAGCTTTAAGCATGAACTGCATGGAAAACGAAGAAAAGAAACACAACTAAAGCTTCCTACATAGAAAACAAATAATAACCAAATGAAATTCCATACATCTTTAACAATATCAATCTTATAAAAAGAAAAATTTAAAAAAAGAGAAACTCTTAAAAACTAGCTGGCCCGCCCAGAGTTGCCAGGGCCCATGATGAGTGGCCCTTATATGAACATCAAATTTGTATAAATTTATATCTTTAACTTTATTTTGTCAGAATTTATATTTCAAAATTAAAAAATCGCGAAAAAATGTTGAATTGAATGTATATTCTATTTGGTGTTTTATTTTCAACGTAATTTGATTTTGGGTGTTTATGCGTACCGGAAGCAGGTGAAACCGCGACGAAACACTCGGGATCTTATTGATTTTGCCGAAACTTTCACACATTTTACATTGTAAAAGTATTTCTTTCAATCCGAACGTTTCAAAAATTTTGCAGGAAATGTAAATCTACTCTATAGATATTTTCTAAAATGATTGTGCCTAAATACGGACGTTTAGTTACTTTTAGCGTAGAAAAAATATCGTCTCCGTGAAGCGCGAAATGACCTGCGTTTGCCTGTGTGTTTGAAAGGGTTAAAATTTATATTTTTTTAAAAGCGATTGCACCATCGATTAGAAGAAGCTTTTGTCTTTAAGAACATATTTTTAGTTTGTCTGTACGTCTAAAATTGCGCTCTGGTGGCGCGTTGCAATAAGGGAGAAAAACATTTTTCGAAAAACGACCCTTTTTGAAATTTTCTTTCACAAAGTTAGCTGCGATATTTTTTTTAACTGATTGCAGCATTTGAGATATAAGCGTACGCTCTTTCAAAGTATGTTTTCCGTTTATAACTTTACTAAGCGGTTTGGACATTGGAAGTTAATAAATAACGACAAAATTCCCCAAAAATTCCTTCTTTTCTATCTTCATTTTCTCTCGACACGTAAATAGGGCATCTGATCATGCACGAGCACTTTTTCCCTCTGGTAAAGACAGAGATAAATTTTTAATGAGAGTTCTTTGTAATTTTAATTAATAACTCAGCTAATTATTAGAAATTTAAAATTCTGAGTCTCAGGTGCACCAGAGGAGGTCTTGGACTAACCTCACGCAAATTTTCAGTCTCGTTCATGTTGTAGATTTTCCTAGCCATCACACACACACAGACAGACACACACTCAAGCACAGACACACTGAGCGAAATTTTCCTTTTATCAGTACACATGCTTCTGAATTACTATTACGTTACATCATAATTCGCTTTGAAGCCACAAAGCAGAATTTCATAATATTTGTTGTTATCAAATAAATTAATCTTCGGCAGCAACAAACAAAAATACTATCCACGATTACTTAGGTGCATACATATTCAAAGTAAATTACTGCTTCGTGTTACGACTTTTTTTTTTCGTTTTTCGAAGGATTAAACTGTCGTTATCTCTTAAATTAACGTATAGCCTCTTTAAATAAATTACAAAAAATGATTAAAAGCGAGATAAGAGCAGTTGAAAAATCAATAACTGAAGGGGAAATGAAGAAAAAGATTACATAAATAAAAACTATTACGGGGTGGGGGGATTTTAAGAACATGAATTAAAAATACTTATACTAATTTCCTATTTTATTAAAATAAAAAATAAACAGAAAGAAACTCTTTAAATAATACTAATGTATTAGGTTTCCGTTATATAAAGCTAAACTTTCGGAAAGAAGCGAAAATAATTTCAAAACATTCGTTCTGTTTTCAAATTAATTAATTTTTGACAATGCAACAAACATCACCAAAGATATTACTTCGGCGGATACATTTTCGAAATGAATCAATAAATGTGAACTGGAGAGGAAACGAAGAAAAAAAGTTACATAAAAACTATTACAGGTGAAATATTTTTTTAAGAACATAAATTAAAAATATTTATACTAATTGCCAATTTTATTAAAATAAAAAGTAAACAGAAAGAAACACTTTAAATAATGCTAATGCATTAGGTTCCCGTTATATGCAGCTAATATTTTCTTAAAAAGGCGAAAATAATTTTAAAACATTTGTTTTGTTTTCAATTAATTAATCTTTGGCAATGCAATAAACACAAATACCATCCAAGATATTACTTCGGGTATACATTTAAAAAGCAAAACATTGAAAGTAATGTGTTTCGTGTTATAAGAAACTTCTTTTTAAGGTTTTTAGGAGGATTAAACTATCATTTTCTGTAATATTAACACAACTTTAAATAAATTGCAAAAAACGATTAAAAGTGAGATAAGAGAAGTTGAAAAATCAATAAGTGTGAATTGAAAGGAAACGAAGAAAAAGGCTACGTAAATAAAAACCATTGCAGGGGAAATAATTTTTAAGTAGATAAAATAAAAATGTTTATACTAATTTCCAATTTTATTTTAAAAAAAAAAATAAATAAAAAGAAAGAAACTCTTTAAATAATTCTAATGTATTACGATTCCGTTATATATCGCTAATTCTTTATAAATAAAGCGAAAGCATTCCAAAACATTTGTTATGTTTTCAAATAAATTTGTCTTCGGCAAAGCAACAAACATCATAAAAGGTATTATGTTCTTCGGCGCATATATTTTGGAAATGAATCAGTAAGTGTGAACTG
Organism: Maratus speciosus; assembly: GCA_963932465.1. NCBI lineage: Eukaryota > Metazoa > Arthropoda > Arachnida > Araneae > Salticidae > Maratus > Maratus speciosus. The sequence continues at coordinate 146,025,526 of OZ010789.1, forward strand.
AAGGGATAACTAAGAAAAAAGTAACATACATAAAAGTTACTCCAGGGGAAATAATTTTTAAGACCATAAATCCCATATGTACACTAATTACTAATTTTATTAAAAAAAAAAAAAAAAAAAAAAAAGGAAACTTATTTAGAATGCTGCTGCATTACGATTCCGTTATATATTGCTAATTCTGTATGAACAAAGCAAAAAGAATTCCAAAACATTCGTTTTGTTTTCAAATTTATTACTCTTTAGCAATACAACAAACACCGTAGAAGATATTACTTCGGCGCATACACTTTTCGAAATGAATCAATAAGTGTGAACTGAAGGGGTAACGAAAAAAAAAACGTTACTTAAATAAAAGTTACAACAGAGAAAATGATTTTAAAGACCATAAATTTCGAATATTTACAGTAATTAACAATTTTATTAAAATAGAAAATAATAAATTAAGAAATATATATAAACTCGGTTTATGGCATCAGATGCCGCCATCTGAGAAAGCTACAAGAGTTCTTCCACAGAGACTACCAGTTCTCCCTGTCAAGGAACCATTCCTCCTCCAGACATTCATTGCTTTATCAATATCATCCATCCAGTCTCTCGTGGTCTTCCGCTAATTAAATGCTATTTTAGGTAGTTTTTCATCCCTCATACTTTTCACATAACAATACCAGATTAATTGTTTTTTTTAATATCATCTAATATGGTTCACTTTATTTTCATCATTTCCTTGATTCTTTCATTTCCCATTATTTCTATTTTTGATATCCTGCATGATCTTCTTAGGCCATCTATTTCTGTTGCCGCTAATTTCTTTCTTTCTGTCTTCATAATTCTCCATCATTCTGCTCCATATAACAATATGCTCTTTAAAATAGAATTGTATATATTATACTTTATTTTCCTAGAGATCTCCTTACTCCACCAAATAGAATTTAATACTTTTATCGCCTTTCTCTATAAATTAAAATAATAAATTTAATAAATAAGCAGATTGATTAATTAATTAAATGAATAAATAAATAAAAATAAAAAAAGTTAAAATAATAAATAAAATAAATAAACTTTTTAAAGAATGCTGCTATAATACGATTCCGTCGTACGTATCGCTATTTCGTTTGGAACGAAGTATAAAGTATTTCACAACATTTGTTATGTTTTCAAATAAATCAGTCTTTGGCGATGGAACAAACTAAAATATCGCCTAATATTTTACTTCGGCATATACGTTTTCCAAGTAAAATAGTGAAAGCAAAATGTTTTGTGTTACAGGGATTTTTTTTTCTTCAAAGAATTAAACTTTCAATTTCTCCTAAATTAGTGAGTGGCTTCTTGAAAATATATTTAAAAACAAAACAGACACAGTTAAAAAAATGTATTAGGTATTGAACTTAAAGTAAACAAAGAAAAAGGTGCGTAACTAAATCTTCTTACTTTGAAAAAGATTTTTAAGGAAATCAGTTTCTAAAATCCTATGCTAATTAACAGTTGTATAAAAAGAAAACTATGAAAGGGAAAAAACTTCATTAAAAATGAAAGACTGAGATCTCAGTGGTCAGCGCGTCGCGCTACTATGTTACAGGTACATAGTTAGACTTCGATCTGTAGTGCTATTGTCTCGAGGTGCTCTCAGCCTTCCTTACAGGGGTCGATAAGATGAGTGCTAAGCTTGCTTGGGAACTGACAACTGTTGGCTCCAAGTTGAGGTGACCTCATCATCGGGACAAATGCCGTTTAACATTCCGACTCAATGGCCTATATTACATGCAATTCCATTTGAATTCACAAGAGCAGTTTCCTAGTCCAGCAGGTTAGTCACTATGGTAACACCCCATTTAGCTGACTGATCGCTCTACTTTTTCCTATGACAACGAAGGGATGCAGTGGAAAGGACAGATGTCCTTGAGAAACCAATTGAATTTACATAGAGTACAGTAACAGAGTTGAGACTGTATTCGAAAATCCATAACGGTTAGCAAAATTGCAGAGTTTAGTTTTCTGAAGTTTATCAAAAATGCTGCTGTTTTATAATTCCTTGTAGTTACTTACCATTGAACTGACCCAGCAAAATTTTATAATATTTTTTATGTTTTGAAACGTGGTTCTAAAATAATGTTACCTCTTAAATAATTTTTTTAAATACGATTTAAAACGAGGGCAAACACAGTTTAAAAAAATCTATACACGTGAATTAACACGTTAAACGCCACGTCAATCTCCGGTGACTGACACTGGACTTTCCGTTTAAAACTCGCCATTCACCGATGACTGACGGTCTAAAATATGATTTAAAACTAAATATATATCAGTGGCGTGGCGTGAAAATTTTCGGTGGTCATCGCAATTATCTAAGTTTGTGGTGAAAAATTATTAACTCTAAAATTCAATGGTTGAATGTTCAAAAAAGAAACTTTAAATCTTACCTTCACTTATATATGAACTCAAAATGTTCTGCTAAAACTGGATCGTAGAGTTTTAAAAGCTTATTAAGAGTTTTAAAATATTGCTTGGTCATCGCCGCATCCAGCGATGACCGGACGCCACGCCACTGATATATATATATATATATATTGTTTTAAGTAATTACTGAAAATTTATTTAAAATTTACTTACCTTTTATTTATTGCAGAATTATACTTTCTTAAAAATTACTTAAAACATTGTAAATTTTTCAGCTTCAGTATCAGTCACCGTGACACTCAGCGTGTTAAAAGGAAAACGAAGAAAATATACATAATTAAAACTTCCTTCATGAAAAAATACGTTTTTAAGAAAATGAATTTTCAAATATCTGTGATAATAGTCACTTTATTTTTTTTTTTTAAAGAGAGAGAAAATTTATTAAAACCGCACCTATAGTACGATTCTGCAAGATCGTTAATTCGCTTTGAAGTAACCAAAAAGTATTTCATACTGTTTTGTATGTTTTGAAATAAATTATTCTTCGGCAAGAAAACAAAAAAAAAATACTATTCATTACTTTACTTTGATGCATAATACTTTCCAATGCAGTCAGTGAAAACAAAACATTTCGTGTTAAAAGAAATTTAATTTTTTTCATCGTTGGGAAAATTAAACTTTCGTTTTCCCTTAAATTAACGTATAGTCGCTATAATATATTACAAAATACAATTAAAAGGTATAAAAGAATTTAAAACTTAATAAGCTGGAGTGAGAAAAAGAATTTATAAATATCTATGATGATTGTCAGTTTTATTAAAATAAAGCTTAAAAAATGAGAAATTTTATTAAAAACTCTTCTGTGGTAGGATTCCATAATATCGCTAATTCCCTTTGAATAAACCAAATATTTTAATAAATTTTAATTTCCATTTTTTTCTTTTTTTACCCTACATCTTGCATTCTTTCAAAACAAATTTTCCAGTTAACTGCGAATTCTAATCAAGTATTCATATAAAAATTTCAATTGAAAGAGGTTGCTATTTTTTAAAAACTATTTTATGGATTTTAAATATTATTTCACAGTTAAAATATTTAATTTTGAGCTTCCATTTCTGCAAACATGTTAAATTTTGCTTTTTTCTGGTAAATTTAAAGATCCATGTTATTTTAATTTATTTAAATTAAAATAGGAAATATGAAATATGAAATATGAAATATAAAAAATAAAAAATAACTTTGTAACATAATGTAACTGAAACTTTGTATAGAAATCAACTATATAAACAAAAGAAGATAAAAACTGTTAATTGTATATCTCATGACAAAACTAAAATTTTATTAACATTTAAAAAAGACAGATTCGAATTACAAGTCTACTAGGAATATAATCTTAGACCACATAGTTAGAACACTTTAAGAGGCATTAATTATACTACATACTACTATATCGATTCAAACATTTTAAAAAAGCAGGCTGTCGCACTACGTTTTGCGTTCGTTTCCCTTCGGACCGCTATGATCACATGATGTTATTTTTCTGTACTTGTTTTCGTGCTTTTCCCGCACCTGCGTTAGGAAAAAAGCATCTTGTGATTCAAGCGGTCCGAAAAGACACGGACGTGTAATGCAATTCGGCAGCCTGTCGTATTGTGTACCTGTGTATTTTCCGCGCATTTTTACTCGTTTATTCAATTATCAAAGTAAAGGATGCAAAAAATGCAAGAGGTTTTTTTTTTCTTGAAGAGCAATGTAGGATTAAAAGAGAAATGGTTATCAATAAGACGAATATTTTTAAAATTTGAATAATCAAGATTAAACGATATGCAAGACAGTTTAAAAAGTTTTTAAATAATTTTTGAATTGAGACAATATAATGATTTTAAGTATTCTGGAGCATTCTACAATGAAATTTGTATAAATTGTTTTAGATTAGCGAGCTAATACAGAGAAATATTTATAAAGTGGGGTTCCTATGGATGTTTACTTTTGAGTACCAGAATTTCTGAAAAGGAAATTTCATCTCATTTTATTCCAGAATTTTTCGATTAAATGAAAGAAAATTTGCTTTTCAAAAATGCCAGTATTAAAAGAGTAAGCACTCGTACGGAATCCTCTAAGAGGATTGTAGAGAAATATTTAGTGCAACTAAATTTTTATCAAAACACTTTAGCATTTCCTAAGAGATGTATTTCCGAGATTCGAAGCCATAAATGTATCATTAATTTTTAATTATTCTTCTTAGTACACTTAATTGTTTACGCTAATATCAAATAAGTGTCTCATTCATCTCAAATTCTCCTTCAACCCTATTACTGTTTCTCGACTAAACAGTCTACCAAGAATATAAAATTTTCAGCGTGAACAATTCAACACTTACCGGGTTTCCCAAAAATGACTGATGGATTTTAAAATTCAATTACTTGCAAACGGTGACAGATATTAAAAAAATTCTTGCAGGAGTGTTATGTAAGATGTCAGGAGATTTTATGCTGTGATTCTCAGTTTTAGTTACAAATAGTATTGATAGATGGTGTTGTGAGCAATAACCGCTAAATCCAGGCTCGAATTTTGGCCTCTCTTCTCTTCCAAGCGAAAAAACAAGATTAAAATGTATTGAATGTATTCCGAAATACCAAAAATCGGGTCTGGACTGAGCATCTATTTGCTCTCAGCGCCATCTCTTGTTTGAAATTCGAACTAAAATTAAGAATCACAGTAAAAAAATTCCTGACATCATACATAAACCCTCCTGTAAGAATTTTTTAATATCTGTCAGCGTTTGACATGTATTGAATTTTAAAATCCATCAGTCATTTTTGGGACACACGGTATATACAGGGTGTCCCAAGTTTATCTTTACAACTTTGATCTTCCATAAGACTTAAAGTGTCTTGTACCTTTTAAACTCGCTGAAAATCAACATTAGTGTATCTTCAAAGCCTTTTTATGTATAAACATGAAAATTTGACTATTGATTAAACAGATTTTGCTTTTTAATATGGTAACATTAGAAACTGATCAGTCTTTCACAGAATCTATGTATTGTTGAAATTAAAATACTCTTTTTTTTTACTCCGTAAGTCATTGCACGCATGATATCTTGATAATGTATCTGTGGACTATTATAAAATTTGATAAAATTTATAAAAACATATGTATTTTTAAAATGATCTACTCTTAGGCCAAAGTTATTCTATTAAACATGTAAAAAAGAAATATAGATAAAAAGCAAAACTTTTTCATTTTTAATGAATAAAAATAGTCATAACTAAAAATATTACCATTGTAAATACTTAAAAGTAGATCATTTTAAACGTACCAATGTGCTTATCATCTATATCTATAATTTTATAACAATCCATGCATACGTTTTCAAGATAACATGCGCGCAATGACTCACAGAGTAATAAAAGGAGTTATTTTAACTTCAATAATCCATAAATTTTGCAAAAGGTTAGTCAGTTTCTAATGGTTGTATATTAAATAATCTAATCTGTTTAATCAATAGTCAAAATTTCATGTTTATCAGTGTTGCAGTCGTAAAAAACCCAGAGGGTATACGCTAAATTCAAATTCATGAACGTCATGTATAGAGTATACGCTTTTGCTTAATTTGAGAAACAGAGGGTATACTAATGTTCTTTAAAAAAATCGAGAGGGTATACGGCCTATACCTCCGTATACCCTCCACTACACCCCTGATGTTTATACATAGAAAGGTTTTGAAGATACTCTAATTCAAACTTTGAAAGTTTTTACTGATTGTCGTCGCGTTTAAAAAGTACAAGACCCCTTAAACGAAATTAGATAACAAAAATATGTTTATTGTATAATGAACAGCAAGCTATGTGATGCTAGAAGAGCACCTTGGGTTCCACGAACAACAACAGCCGGTCAGCTTCTTTTTTATGAAGTCTCCGTAAACGTCTTATACCACGCGCGTATTGAGGGCCTGGATGGCGGGTGGTTTGTTTGGAAATTCCTTTGGACTTGTGTATCTGACTTCGTTTCTATGAACCAGGCCACACACCGGGCCTTTTCCTTTGGTGTTGCCATCATCAGTCGTGGAACTCATTGGGTCGTATCTGAAATAAAAAACATTCTTTTTAGTACAAATAAAACTTTATGAGTTGTTGTTATACGCACATAAAACTGAATTCCTCTACCTTATTTCATTTAGGTTTTATAAAGGATCAAAATTACTAAGATAAATTTGGGGCACACTGCATTACAGTACTGATGATATTGATTTATCAGCTATAAAGCCATCTTCACAGAGTCATGCTTTAGCTGACGAAAAGAGAGAACGCCAGAAAAAAAGATAAATACATAAATAATTTCATTCTAAATAAACAAACTCAAATATTGAAAAATGAAAACCATGAACACACATTATTATTATTTATTACGATGGCGTGTTTTTGAGTAAATGCTGTTTCGATATTAAAAATAAAAAAACGTCTTTCTTTTTAACAAATTTATTTTCACATAAAAGCTTATTCCTTAATCTACTTTTCAACATAATTTCCGCCTATTTTAAGGGACTTATCGTATCGTGCGATCAACATTTTTATCTCGCCATAATAGAAATCTGCCACCTGCTGTGCTAACTGCTGCATCACCACCGTTTTCACTTTGTCATCGTCATTGTAGCGCTGACAACCAAAGGGTTACTTTAGATGCAGGAACAAGTGATTTTCACTTGGCGCTAGGTCAGGGCTGTAAGGAAGGGGATTCAGTTGCTCCCAACAGTATGGCGCGATGAAAATCCTGTTTTTAGACCTGACCAATCGCCAAGTGACTTCCACTTGTTCCTCATTTAAGGGCACTCTTCACTCACTTGAAAACATCCGCTCGATAATGTTAATCCTATGGGCAGGTTGTTTTCGAATTTCTCGTTTAAATTTGGTTATTTTTAAACTTTTTTTTTTTTTTTTTTGCTTAGGATAGTTTTGGTGTTGGCTAAGGTCGATCTCTAATATGTCTAGCTTTTTATTTTATTTTATTTTATTTTATTTTATTTTATTTGATTTCGGTTGCAGATTTTTTCAATAAAGATACTTTCACTTTCGGATTAACCGAAATCGAAAAAAAATAAAAAATAGGCATATTAGAGATCGACCTCAGCTATCCTATGTAAGAAAAATCGTTTAAAAATATTCACAAATTTGAACAAGAAATTCGAAAACAACCTGCCCGCAGGATTAACATTACGGAGCGGATGTTTTCAACTGAGTAAAGAGTCCCCTTAAAGCTTAAGCTTTGAAATTTTCGAAATTCGTTTTTTTTTTTTTTTTTTTTTTTTTCGATGTTAAATTCCTATGTTTTTTTTTTACATTTTGATATAATTGTTTCCTTGAAATTCCCATTAGAATAGAAGTTATGGCTTTTAGAATTATACCCGCTGAATAGCTGAAGCGGCGTTTCGGAAATTGTTAAGTTGTTTTACTCCAAATGATGTTTTTGGTCATAACACGCCCGATATCTCAAAAACTTCTGAAAACATTTTCATGAAGTTTTCAAAACATTTGTTTCATGTTAGTATGTATAAACTGAAACTAAAATTTCCTTTTTATTGTTCAAAAAAATATTTTTTTTTAGGTGATTATAATGTTGAAATTTTCTAAATTTTGCATTAGCTAAATACAACTTTGTATTAAAAATATGAAATGCTTTAAATACACACTTATTTAGGGGTCAAGGTAATGATTATAATGTGAAGTATAAGTAGGCATAAAAATTTTCAATCTAGTTGCAATATTTATTTTGTAAACTACCTTTGTAAACTACCTGTAACGTACCTACACGTACGCTGTTATACCAATTTTCTGCTCATTAAAAATCTGACAGTTTGGAGCCCCCTGTAAATTCTAATTCTTCCCCTTGCATTTTTTTTAAATACATGAAATGAAAGAACATACTTATATCTTTCATTCCAATAAAAATTGTGTCTTAAAATCAAATACATTTTAAGATATTAACTGTGGTAAATGGTCTGTTTTTTTTTTCAATTTTAAGAGTCCCGAGACACCTTAAAGAAGCACCTTGGCAGTCAAAACTACGATGACGATAACGACGTCAAAACAGCGGTGATGCATTGGTAGGCACAGTAGGCGTCATATTTCTAAAAGGATTTGCATACAAAAGCTAATTGTACAATATGCATAAGTACCGTCTCCATACCCATGCGATACCAAATACGTGAATGCTTGTTTTTACCTTTGGATATCATTATTTAACCCTACACATGAAGTCTCATTCAAAAGTAAGTGAAATACAGTAGAACCCAGGTTATCCGAAAATCGGCTTAACCGAAAGACCTTAAAATTCCTTAAAGTCCTTTTTAAATGTGAAAATTTTTATTGTCAACACCATTTTTACCGATGTCAAATGACACCTTTCAGCATAATTTGATTTATGATTACTACTTTATTTGTAGGTTTTAGATCAAAACACTTCCGAATCATTTTTAATCCATTGAAGAGTTGTTTTATTACTTATTAGCTTTAAAAATTAGAAGCAAAATAAGTAAAAATCAAAAACTTCGAAAGGTGTTATTGGACACTGGTAGAAATAGTGTTAAAAAAAGCATGTTCTTTATGAAATAAATAAACCGAGTCAACTTACTTATTTGGTTCATTAGGTAATTTGGGGCACTTTATTGGATAGACACGTAAGACACTTCATTTTTTAACAAAATATGTTGTGATTTTCTTTTGTTTTTCAACTTGGCATCGTTTCAATGCTGCTTTATCACGCCACCTTTTAAATAACAACGCATCTGATGCTGTTGCATCTTCTTGTACTTCAATATTTCGAAGTACAGCATCTAAGATCTTAGTAGCTTCACTGTGTGTAATCCTGGCATTATCAATCTATTCAGGCTCTTCTTCGTCAGTATCAGCATCTCCTCGATTCACCACAGCAACTATTTCTGCACCTGTCAAATCTTGCTCATCAGTGGTTGGACCAAGCCAGGCGTCAATTTCAACTTCTAATATTTCTTGGGAAGCTGCTTGAACATGTCCAATTAATAAGTTATCGCCTTGCTGTTGGAGCGACTTGTAAATTTGGTTTGTCATTCAGGGTGCTTTGAATGCGGTACCACAACATTTTTATTGCATAGTTCTTCTTATTTACGATCACAGCTTTTCATCAAACACGTTTTCACCATAAGCCTCCCAGTTATTCGAAAATTCCTATGGAACCTCGGTTATCCGAAAATTCCTATGGAACCCCGGTTAACTGAAAATGCTTTGGTCCCATGCTTTTCGGATAACCGGGGTTTTACTGTACATTTCTTTAATGAATATCTAACACTACACGCATTTACTTTTATGGAATAAAAAAGTTGATTGTAAAAAAATGTGATTTTTCGTTTAGTTTAAATTAGAAGTTGTAATTGCAATAAGCAGATTGTAATATTACTTACATATCATAGAAGTCAAAGTTTGTGCAGAAATTGTGTATGATAAACAATTTTTATTTTGATTTTTTAAATTCTACACCTAAAATTACATTAAGAACAACTATGATTCTGAAAATGTTTTTCTATTGTAGGTCTTATTATTAATTCATTTATTAATTCAACGCAAGTAAATACATAAAAATAAAATTAGATTTTTAACCATATAATAAACTTTATCTGTTTTCTTTTTTTGTTGTTGACAGAATCGTGTATTTGATGATAAAATAGTGGTGATTATGTTTATCTTAAGCGATTTCAATATATTTTTTTAATATTTTGGTAGTCGCTAAACTGTAACATTCGACAAGAAATGAAAAAAATCAATAGTTACATGATATTTTTTTTAATTCATCTTACTTTAAAAAAAATGATTTCTAGAAAAGAGAAACGATCAAAATATAGCAAATTATAACGCAAAAGAACTGTATGTAAATAACTTCAGTCGTTCCCGAGAAAAAAAGTCTCAAATACATGTTTTTCATGTAATTTTGCCACTGCTGATGTCCCTTATAAAAAATAAATACTCTCTTTAAATGAAAAAAATTCAGGAAACTTTTTTTTATTGTTTTAGAATCACAGAAGGAGAAAAATGTCTAAGAGAATAATAACTTTTTTCATTTTTGGATTGTTAAAAATAAAGTTACAGTCAGAGTTTGTTCTTTTTTTTTTTTTTTTTTAGGGTACTTCTGAATTGTTAGGTTACAAGTACAGCGATTAGTCAGAACGTTAAATATAATATTCAAGGGAATGAATACTATTTAATGGGATAAGTAGTGTCCATTATGAGAATTCTATTAGATTTTCAGTGATATAAGAAACTCTTGTTACTCTGTTAAGTAAAACAAAAGGACAAAGATTTGAAACGAATTGTATTCAAATATGCTAATAATTCTCCTTTGAGTATACATTGCAAATCCTCTTAAAAGGTCTACTTTCAATTTCAAGTCACACTTCAAAATATAATTTTATAGCTATTCGGAGAAAGTGCAAAAAATAAATTAATTAAATATTTTTTTCTGTGATTTTTTTTTTCAATTCTTGGCTAATAGAAGTTCATTTAAATAAATGCATAAGTTTTTTTCTGCATCGAAAATAAAAAAAAAAATATTAAGACAAAAATTATTTCCAAAAGACTAACACTCAAAATACTTACAATGGATATTTTTATCTTTTATTTAATATAACGTAAAAAGCTAGAGAAAAAAAAATAATTATGAATAACGTTAAGAGGCTTAAAAACTGACACATACAGAAGCAAAAAAAGGGGGTTGCTTTTTAGATTCGAATTTAGAAGTTTTTAATCAAACTAATTGCAAAAAAAAGTATATGCAGCAAAATTTATTTAGTATTATTTATTTATTTTTTAGACTTGTAATAAAACTTCAACTGTAAAACACATATTTAACAAAATTTTCAGCTTAATTATTGGTTATATGATTGATGTATTTTTTATTTTTAAGTTTTACTTCTCAGAAGGGAATTTTTATAGACTCCTCCGTGATAATTAAGCACTTTAAACTGTAAAATCGAAGTTGCGATTGAATCTCCAAAACCATCCTCATGAGTCAAATTTTCTAAAAACACTAATCGGCAGCAAACAATCTGCTTGCTACATTGTCAAAAAGTATATATTTAAACTGGAAGAAGCAACAGAAACTTCAAAAATCCTTTAAAAATTATTCCTGTAGCACCATCTGTTATTAAAAATAAATCTTCCGCCCTTTTAAAATTCAATTCAGATTAAATATTATTTCTGCTCAAGTTACAAAAAGACAAATTTTAACTAAGCATTTTTATTGGTCAAATTTTAACAAATACCACTGAAACAAAATCTCCAAAGAGTTCTGGACCAAAAGAGCTTGACTAATAAAATATGGTCACAATTTTTTTTACAGGATATTCCATCAGTTAACGAAGTGATTTATAAAATCTAAAATATATACAGAGAGCAAAGGAAAGTCCCTTTAACCTGAAAATACTTGCGAACGGAGAGAGCTACAGCTATGTAAGTGAGGTAACAGTATAGTAAAGCGCTACGCCCGACCTAATGCAAACAACAGCAGCGCCCCTAGTGGCGAAATTTGGAAGATGGCCATTGCAAATCGAAAACGAAAAGAGATAAAGCAAAACTTCCAGTTAGAAAGTTTTAGAGCATCAATTAATTAGTACGAAACGACATTTGGTTCACACGGATAAGATAAATCGTCACCTGTATACCCAAAAATGTCAGAAATCGTGATCACGACGATTCTGCCTTGCATATTCACATTTCGGAAATGTAGCAGTGCGCAATTTGAAACTGTGACGTACTATACTGTAATGTCTGAAAAAATTTAATTTCCAATGCATTTAAAATTTTAATTTAATCATTTCAGAGGGAGGCGAATTGTGTTCGTAAAATGATAAAATAATTGACTGACACCAGAATATTCAACCGAATTTCTTAAAAAATAAAATCGCACTTGTTTGCACTTTCATTACAAAAGCAAAATTTAACTAATATATTCTTGGTGTCATTTGTCAGTTTTGGAATTAAAATAAGGTGGCTAAACAGTCTAGCCACCGCCCTCGAAAGTGTTAAATCTATGTCTTCGTATTGAAGAAGCTCGCAAATGATGTTCCATGCTGAGAAATGTGCATGCAGATTTACTCTCACGAATACAAACGTGTATCGTGAGCAATGGCGAACTTTTCGAACATACTGAATATTAACTTTTTATCACTGTGAGACAGTTTGTCTTTTTTATTTTTTGTGTGATGTTATCAAAATTTATTGAGATAAATACGTATTTATACAATAAATTGTGCGTATTTCTTCATACTTCTGGCTATTCCATTCAAACATTTATACAAAATAGAGTGCACCGATTTCGGACATTTTTGAGTATACAGACGAAGATTTATCTTATCCATGTAAACCAAATGACGTTTCGTACTTATTAATTGCTGCTCTAAAAATTTCTAGTTGGAAATTTTGCCCTATCTTTTTTCGTTTTCTATTTGTAATGGCTATCTTCCAAATTTCGCCATTAGGGGCGCTACTGTCGTTTGCATTAAATCGGGCGTAGTCGTTTTACTATACCGTTACCTCACTTACATAGCTGTAGCTCTCTCCGTTCGCAAGTATTTTCAGGTTAAAAGGACTTTCCTTTGCACCCTGTATATTAATTCTACATAAGAATGTAATCGACTTATTAAAAAAATTTCATATTTCTGCATTTCAGTTTCACGACTGCAGCTGTACTAGTTATAGATTTTACTACTTCTTTTTTTCCAGATTAAGAAAGTATATTGACTGATTTAATAAACTATTCTTCCTTCTAATGTTATTAAGTTTACTTTCTCACATTTTTTCAGCAACATATGGTACTTGTCTTATTAGACTAGTTTGTAAACTTTGGAATTTTCTGTATTTTCTTTCTCTCTCTTTTTTTGAAAAACAAAATCTTTTAGTTATATTATTTCCACATATTTTTAATATAGAGAAACTGAATATCTTTTTGCAAATACATTTTGATAAAAAGGAAAATTTCAGATTATTTTTCTTGAATTATGAAAGACATTTCATTTTCAGAAATATCTTTTTCTTTTATATTTCTTTTTCTTTTACAAATACATATACATATATGTGTAAATATATATGTATATATATACTAAGGGGCTCAGCCCCCTGCAAGCTACGCTCACAACCCTCCGTACAGACACCATAGAGTCTAAAATCACGCTAATCTGATCGGGTTTTAAAAGATTAGAGAAGATTGAATTATAATGAAAAACCCTTTAGCGATCTCCATGTAAACGAGCTCCCATTCAATTCCCTTTGTTTGCGAAAATTTAAGGCCAAATCAGTTGCTGTTAAGACATCCAATGGTTGTTTTCGTGTTTGATTAAAGAAGATCAGTTAAACATTTGAAAAGAATCTAAAGTAAAATAATTTAACAGAGTCTTTGCCTCCCGATATTTCCTTAACAGCGTTATAAAACGATTGATATAATACAATTTACTACAATTTAACCCCTTCAAGGGCCGGTGGTTCATTTTCGGACCACTTAATTTTAATTCTTAAATGCCACATTGGCACCAGAATATTGGAATGAAAATTTTCCTTCTATTAAGTAAGTCAACAAAAGCATTTTCGTACATCGAAATAAATTTGTTTGTAAATTCTGGTGCCATTCACTCATTTCAACATTTTACGAATAGAGGTACCTTGCCCCTGAAAGGGTTAAATGCATGTTACTATATTTATTATTTTAAAGTTTCTTTTCTCTTTTAATATTCACGTGTAAACACAATTTTCAAAACGTAATTTTCAATATTTTCCTGCGTTTAACGCGTATTTATTTAATAGTAATTTTAAAAGAGTTTTTCTTCTCTTTTTAATAGTTACATGTAAATAATTTTTTAATCGTAAGGAAATATTATTATTTGCGGTGTTTTTATTATTGAAAACAATCTCTATAATAAAAGTCTACGTCATATGACTATTATCAGCAGTTCCGGACGGATCCCTTAGTTTTTTATATTCCAGGCGGCCATTTTGGTACTTTAATGTTAGTCAGCCACAGGTGATTAGTCACCAAATATTATTCTATCGCCACCATTTCACCTATATTATAATAGTCCAAGTCATGTAACTGCGCTGTCATAAATAATTACGGCCCTTTTCTTTTCTTATGAAAGGTTTCCATTTTGATTAAAGAATCAAAATTATTTTTTTAATAAAACTACATAAAAGTTGCTATGATCGCAAAGAATTCTTGGTACTTTTATGTTAGCCGGGTGCAAATCTCGCCAATAGCTTTTTTTTTTTTTTTTTTTTTTTTTTTTTTTTTTTAACTCGCCAGTTAGCATTTTTTTTATTTTTCGAGTGGTAAAATAAAACGGTACTACTCAGGAGACATTTTATTGGTGGGGGAGAGGACCTTAAATTGCCAAGTCAAATTTTTTGTATTTGCCAACTAGTTTTATAACTTTGCCAAGTTACCACAATTAGAAAATGTAGTATAGTTCTTATTCGTAAAAAGTTTAATAATATTCCCAATTAGATTTGTAATTTTTGCAAAGTCTGTCAGAAATAGAAAATGTATTATAGTTTTCATTAAAGTTTTACACAAATTTACCAACTAAGTTTGTAAATTTGCCAAGTGTAACAGCATTCACGAATGTTTTGGGGAGGGAGGCTCCCCCCTGCCCCCCCCCCCTTTAGCGAGGCCCCTGGTACTACTTTGTTATCCCGTCGACCAAAAATCTGTCGCCAGACTATAAGATTAAATGCTAATAATCGTTGATCATAAATGTCACATTCACTTGACTTTAAGGAAGTTACACGTGTTTACGCCATAAAGTGATTTTTATTTCGATGTTTTATTTGTATTTTTATTAATGTTATACTGATTTATTTGTTCTTTCGTTATTTAAAATAAGAATTATGTCAATTTGTATAATTTAGCGATTTATATAATTTGGCAAAATCGGTCAATGGGATAACTAAGTCCTACCATTAAAGCATTGCTTTGAAGTTGAAATTAAATGCCATGATTTGTTGAATTATTTATTATTTGTTTGGCGAAAACCTCGTTTTCGTGTACCAGTTACATATGTGTTTTTAAATTATTTTCTATTATTTTAAAAATGAAATAACAATAAATAAAAAAAAGTTTAATTAATAACTGTAGAACAAAACAATTTATAACATTTTTTTTTAACTAAAAAAAAAATAAATAAAAGTAAATAAACATTTACTAATAAAAAAGCAACAATAGCCGGGTTACCATGTCAGGCAAAATAACGCCATTTTGGCGCCAATAAGGTACCCCGGTGCGTATATGACATCTGCGCCTAATATTTTTCATTTCGTTTCGTTTAAAAAAGGGAAGAAGTGAAAGCCATTAATTTTAAATGTTTCAGTTTTAAATTAAAGTTTTGTATTAAATAAAATGATAACAAAATACAAAAAAAAAAAAAAAAAAAAAAAAAAAAAAAAGCATAGTGTTTAGCATAGATTTAAGCGAGGCCAAACTGGTCGCCAAATTAGTTAAAAATAACAACCTTTTCTAAAATATGAAAAAAAATATTTGTTATGATTAAAATTTGAGTTGCCATCATTAGAAAAATGTATTTAAAATTAGAAAAAAATTAATATTTCAAAAACTAATTCGAATTTTAAAATTGTAATACCAGTTTTGAGATTTGCAGATCAACACGAATTTTTGGTGTTAATTTCATCGCAAAGTATTCCATATTTTAGGAGAAATCGCCGTGAAACATAATCAGTCGTTTCAAAGAATCGTTTCATAAATTCGTTTCATTTCAGCCGTTTCATATATCCGTTTCATAAATTCGTTTCATTAGAATTTTATATATATAGGGTATATATATATATATATATATATATATAAAACCATTAATAACAATTACAAATTACCAACAGTGATTGTGAAAGTGTAAATAATAAAGACCGATTCCCTAAACAATTTCAACATTGATTATAAAAACATAGTAAAAATAGGATAAAAGAATATAATGAAAATTTGTAGAATAAAAGGCAGATTCATTAGGCCCTAAATGCCTTGATAATACAAATAAAGTGTGTGGTTTCATCTTCGCGTTAGCCATAAAAAAGTTTTTAAACTGATGATAGACCAATGAGTAATAATGCACAGTATAGTCAGGTGCAAACTTCAATATATGGGACCAGCTAACGCTATAGAACACTTTAAAAAGAATTCCACTTTGTTGTCCAAGGAATCAAGGAAGTGCTTTCATGTGTAGTGTTTATTATTACTAAAATATATTGTTTTAGAATACAAACTAATATATAATTGAATAAAAATTTTTATCTATTATTGGTTGAAGCTTTAAAGCATATGCTTTCTAGAGATAATATAAGTGATAATTAAAAATATTTTAATAAATTAATAACATTATATAAGAAAAAATATTAAATGATTTATTAAATAATAATAATATGTAAAATAGTTATATGGATTATTCATATATGTATATAGTTTAAATAATCTTTAATTTTTTTTTCTCTTTCACGTTGCCCTGTATATAGAAAAAGAGAAATATATATATATATTTGAAATAAGTTCATATGCTTGCGCTTTTTACCAAGTGTAAAAAAATCAGGGAATGTTTCATAACCAAATTAAGTGCCCGCGTTACAAAAAAAAATATCCATTGCCGTCAAAATATTAAGCGTGAATTTCAATACAAACATTGAATATTTATAAAAGACTATTTTTTAAAAGAATATTTTTACTTTTATACTTATTCTTTTTCTTTCACATACCTCATTTTTGTTAAACAGCCACAAAGAAAAATAGAAACAGCAATAACAGAAAATATCCATTATATACATAAATTTTAATCTAATAATTGTCATGCACGTTTACGTTAGATTTCTTTCATGTTAGATATTAACCTAATTTATCTACAATAAATATAAATACAATTATCTGAAACTAAATCTAAATCCTCAGAACATTAATTGTTCTTTTGCATTCAGCCGGGGAATAAAGAATGGATTGTGCTAGAAAAAATTTGGTTAAACTAACATATCATAAAGCAATTCGTAATACAATTATACCTGCAAAAAAGCGAATGTAATTGGATTTCGTATCAAGTGACACAACCTTAAATAAACAAGCTTGAATAGATGTTTCAGTAATGAAATTTGGTTATTTTATTCTGCACGTAAAAATATTACTTTCGTAATTCGCGATGACTAAATATCAAATTATCTACGTATTGAAATGCAACAGACAAAAAAATATATTTTATAGTGAAATTTTGAAAATAGTTATTTTAAATGAAATTATTAAAAATAAACTATAACTTGTTCTCAATAATTGACAGTTGTAAAATTCAAGTTGCAAAACAAAATCTGTAAAATTCAACGAGTTTCTCAACCGTAAAATAACAATTCAAACATTTTTCCTCAAGAACTTAATTCGAAAATTTCTCAGACACTTTTTTGCAAGTAGGGCAAGGTGGTGCCAGGAGTGCGCACTTTACTTATTTCATTAAATAACAATAAATGAAGAGATTTAATGGATGCTGTTATACTTTATTTACAATCTTAGATTATTAAGCTAACAAAAAAAGTTGCATTCATCAACTTATAAGAAACACTTTCAGTATTATTTTCAAAACGATTATCCTCCTTAATGCGCACTCTTGTACAACCACTGAGCGCAAGAAAGTAGTCAACTGTGAAAGAGTGCGCAATGTAAAAAAGGAAGCGTTGCACTTACAAACCTCACATTTGTTGTGACCACCACTTGCGTAATCTGTGCACTCGTCTAAATCCTGCTTTAGCAACGGCAGCAGTTTTTCCAAAAGCAGGTTCTCACTCTTGCACACTTTGCACTATCGTCACTAAATATGTTTCAGACATCAGTAATGCCACCTATTGATAAACAAATCCAAATCAGTTAGGAGACAGGTAATCCAATAATAACCTAACGCATAAAAAGCCAAACAAAATAAATTAGCTTTGTAATCTTTATTATGATCCTGTTCTCAAAAACCATAAATATTACAATGAGAAGAGCAAAATCACTTTTTAATCACTTTATATCATTAAAAGTTTTACGAGAGTACCCAGTTTTTTTCACCATAAATTTATCATGTCATTAAATCGTTTACAACTGTAGCTGAATGCAAAACTCTGTTTATTCTTGTACACAGCGCACTCTTGCTATAAAATGATAATCATTACTTTTTTATTTCAAACTTATTCTTGTTGTTTTGACTGAACGCATTAAGAGAATCTTTATGAAAAGATATTTTTTTTAAACAATGTATACATGCGCATGCGTATGTTTTTGCCCCAATTTGTTTCAAATTTTGATATACAATAAGTTTGTGCAGATGCTTTGGATCTGTTAAATCAAGGAGATACGGTGACCTTTGCCAAATGAATTGACAGAAAAACCTGGTTGAAAGTATGAGGGGGGGGGGGGGAGGGGATGTCAATTTATAATCAGTAAAGGAGACGATTGAACGAAATATTAGGTATTTGCACAATACCTAATAAAATATACTTTAATAAAAGAAAAAAGAAAAATCACAAAATGCATAATATGAACCTTAAGTAAAACAGTGAGCTTTTGCTCACAGTTGGACTTAAGGCTGTTCTTAAATCAAAAGGGGCTACTTTCTTGCATATTCTTTAAATAATTTTTGTTCAGAAACGCATGAAATTGGCACGTGTTATTATTTGGAAACTGTGTAATTTAAAGATGTTTTCCATTTTTAAGTAAACGCAAAAGACGGTTCAGAAAATAGTCAAAGGCGGCATTTTGAACTGAAATTACCTAATTTCCAACGCGATAAAGGTGAAAACCGGTCGTCATGTGAGTCAAAATCGCTTATAACTCGATAAGTAATTTATTTATCGAAAAATGGAAAACTAATTTCGATTCCCATTTGCTTCAATAGTCAGTCCTGCCAGTTTTATGCCTTTACTTTTAAAAAGGAGTCAGCAAATGCGTCAAAAGGTTTCACGTTGTTCCGCAGGAAATTTGAGAACAGTCATTGACCTGCCCAGCGTTACCCGGGCCCGTGATGATTGGTCCTTGAATTAATCTCAAATTTGTATGATTTTATATCTTAAAACTTCATTTTATCTGAATTTACATTTTTAAATGAAAAAATATTGAATTGATAGTACATGCTATTTGATATTTTACTTTTGGAGTATATGTTATTTTAATTTGATTTTTGGTGTGTATGTGCTCCGAAAGTGAACGAAACAGCGACGAAAAACTGAGGTATTTAATGATTTCGTCGAAATTTCACATATTTAGTAAAAAATATTTCTACCCGTCCGAACGTTTCGAAATTTTTGTATATGTAAATCTGATATATTGAGATGCTGAAAAAAGATTGTGTTAAAATGCGGATGTTTGCTTACTATTAGCGTAGAAAATATCTCCGTCAGGTGCGTAGTGACCTGCGTTCGCATTTGTATTTGAAAAGGTTAAAATTCATATATTTTAAAACTGATTGCACCATCGATTTGAAGATAGTTTCGTCGTTAAGAACATGCTTTTTGATTGACGGAAACCCTAAATTTGTGCTCTGGGGGGGGGGGGGGGGGACACATTCATTTTTTAATGATTTTGTCGAAATTTTCACGCATTTTATTTTGTTAAAAGTATTTCTACACTGTAAAAAAAACCCACTGTAGATTTGCCAGCAGTTTGCGCTGTTAATTTTACGCAACGACTGTTATATTCCATGTTTATATAATCAAGAAACCAAAGAAAGCTACAGCACATTCGACTGTGATCGAGTTTGAGCGCGAGATGAACAGTACTTTGTGCTGCAAAAATGTCGTTTTTTTTTTTTTTTTTTTTTTTTTTTACAGTGTACCCATCAGAACGTTTCAACATTTTTGTAGGTGATGTAAATCTAGTCTATTGAGATGCTCTAAAAAGACTGTATTAAAATGCGACGTTTAGTTACTTTTAGCATAGAAAAAATATGGTATCCGTAAGGCGCGAAGTGACCTGATTTGGCCGGTGTATTAGAAAGAGTTAAAATTCATATTTTTTAAAACCGACTACACCATCGATGAGAAGACGGTTTCAGGTTTTAGAACATATTTTTAATTTGTCGGTATCTTTAAAATTGCATCCTGATGGGGAGGCGTTTCAATAAGGGTTAAACATTTGTTAGAAAAACGACCCTTTTTGAAATTTTTTTCCAAGGATGTTAACTGCGTTTTTTTTTTTTTTTTTTTAATTGATTGCAGCATTTCAGACGTATAAGTACGATCCTTCAGAATATGTCTTCTGTTTTTATCTTTAATAAGCGGTTTGGATGATGTTAGCTAATAAATAATGACAAAATACCCCAGAAATTTTCTCTTTCGTTCTTCATTTTCAACCGATGCGTAAATAAGCCTACAGCGCATGCGTCACAGCTTTTCCCGTCTCACAACGATCAGGATGAGTTTTTAATGAGAGTGAGTTGCGGCTGTTAATTAATAACTCAACTAATTATAAGAATTTTAAAATTATGAGACACAGGTGCATTAGGAGATACCTTCAACTATCTTCACAAAACATTTCAGCCTCGTACGTGACGTAGATTTTGCTAGCCGTCACACACAGACACACAGAGACAGAGCGAAACTTTCTTTTGTTAATACACTGTAAAAAAATCTGTAATTTTTACAGAAAAAAAATGTATTTTTTACAGAAAAAACTGTTTCAAAGAAAACCAGTTTTTTCTGTAAAAAAAAGTTTGATTTTGTAATTTTTTCAGAAAAAAAATTATATTTTTTACAGAAAAAAAGTTTTTTTGTAAAAAAGGTTGGATTTTGTAATTTTTACAGAAAAAATCTATATTTTTTACACAGAAAACTGTCTTAAGGAAAAATTACAGATATTTTCTGTAATTTAAATGGTTTTCCACTGCGCCAAAAATTGACAGTTTTTTCTGTCATTTTGAGATTTTTTTTTTTTCAGTGCATAGATTTCTTAGTAGTTTCGGCCTGCACTTCCCGCGGCCATCGTCAGATAATGTTTTTGCTATTAATTGCTGTTCCAGTCATACAAATACGTCACTTCGTTTGAAATGGGAGAGTCTATAATTATATATAACAATTATGTATACATTATAATAACGTATTTGTATGAATGAAACAACAATTAATAATAAAAATATTCCCTGAGGACGGTCGCGAGAATTGCAGGCCGAAAGTACTAAGAAATGTATACTTTTTAACTTGTAACATCTATATTATTATTATTATTATTGTCACCTTTTAAGTAAAACAGTGAGCTTTTTAAAGTTCATATTGTGTATTTTGCGATTGAATCAAGGTGCATCACATAAGCATCACATTTCTTATTTTTTCCCTATTAAGGTGGTCACTTTCTTGTTAAACAGAAAGCACTTCCATATAAATGACGATATTTCTCAATTTTTTAATTGAGTAAAATAATTACCTATCCATAAACTTTATTTAAAAAATCTTAGTTCTGTCGTATTTTAAATTACGAGAAAAAATTTATTGATTCGCATTAGCTATATTACCCTTACCACTAACATTATTTAAATTACCTACTAACAATATTTCACAGGGTTGGTTCTCTTGGGATTTTTTCTTCTTCTTCTTCTTCTTCTCTTTAAAAGAGAGTTTCTTGTTATATCATTAGAACCCTAATCAATATTTTCACTTAAGATAAGAACATCTGTCAACAAGTATGATTGAAAAATAATAGTTTCAGTGTATCATTATGCCATTTGGTGATGAAGGGGATCGGATGATTTTCTTTTTCTGTTTCACATTTTGGAATTTTTAAAAAAAACTTGTCTTTATCGTTGTTATGTTTAAAATAAGCATAGTTTGTTTTGGTTCTTTTACGAAACCGTAACATTTTGAAACGAAACTTCCAAATTATTTTCTGTTATTAGAAAGTATGCTTAACAAAAGAAAAAGGTTTTTTTTTTTTTTTTAGAACTACATTTAAACATATATTGCTGAAAAAGTTTTCAAATAACTTAGAGGTAGTTTTACCATATGTTTTTGAACACGTTTAAAATGTTTCCTAATTCCTCCTATTTTTTCATTTAATTTAATCAATTAAAAGCTTTTTAAGTTTACTTAACATGCGTTGTTGATAAAAGAAATCGCTTAGTGTATTCACGGATATCAACAGAAATTTCACAATATCGACCATGAAGTTGGCTTCGATTTTGGTGACACATATTATGCGGCAAATTTGGGAATATGCGTCCGGTGTGTGTGTGTGTACGTGTAATATTTGTCTAACCCACAATATATTATTCCACAATGTATATTCCACAAATAAAGTAAAAGAAAATTGCTATTCAAAATTTTCCAGTGTGAATTCCAATACTAATGAGAATTCGGTCGATTAGTGATGACGTCACAACTCGTGTCCTCAGGCCTCGAGTATTGGGGGTGGCAGCGGCTGGGGACGCGCAGCGGTCCCAGTATGAATTGCCTTGCAAGTCACGGGGGTTGGCAAGTATTAGTGAGCAGGGGGCAGAGACCCCTAGTTGATTTTATTAACTATCATGATCGAGATTAACTCGTTTTTACTCCGTTTAATGAAAAGAAGTAGGAATTTAACATGAAAATCAAAGTTGGCGTAGTATTGAAGTTATAACATTGAAGTATTAACACGCGTAACAACTTTTTAAAATACTAGCATGTATGAGAAAGAAGAAAGTTTTGGAATTGGCACATGTGACTAGTTTACTATTTATATCGTCATAGGTCTGTGGAAGAGATTCCTAATAAATTTATCACAGCCTCTTTCTTTTGTTGAGACTCCCCTTTCTTTTCTTGATGACCACAGAACCTTTGAAAAAAAAAAAGATCGGTGGGGTGATTTACGAGATTTTGTCGAATATTGTTGAAATACCAATATAAACACTGCCTTAACATCCAGGCGCAATGCACCTCCTCCTGAATAATACGCCTACGTGCTGACACAAAAATGGCGGTTGTCGTAGGCGGGTTTTCTTTTCCGCGTTTGTATTGTCCTGTGAATTTTGACAGTATTATTTTGTAAATGTAATTTTTCGCCCTCCTTTTCTGAGATTAAACAAGGCGAAAAATACTTTTTATATCATTGTTGTCGAAATTCAAGGGACTATACAAGCGCTGGAAATTATCCGGCTACGAAAGCCGCCATTTTTGTTTCAGCGCGTGAATCTATTATTCTAGGAAACTCTAGGGATCGATGTCCAACACTTCAATGACGTAAAATCATAACGTCACCGTCACTGACAAATGAGACGTTGGTGTTTTATATAAGATGTACCTAGGTATGTTAATATGTTTAAGTCATTTCTTTCAATCTGTTTTACAACATGTCTAAGGATTTACTGCTTTTACGCAAAAGAAATTAGAGGCATGATTTCAAATAAAGTTTTGGTAGGAATGAATTCATACAATCTTGGTGATTGTTATTAAAATTACATGCAAGTATAAATAAAAAAAGGAACTATACAGTAGATGTGTAGATTGGCAAGAGAGGCCAGTGGAATAATTTACGAGATTTTCTCCAGGATTGTTGAAATTCCAATATAAACACTGCCTTAACATCCAGACGCAATGTACAGCCCCCTGAATAATAGTCCTAAACGGTGACACAAAAATGACGGTTATCGTAGGCGGATTTTTTTCAGCGTTTGTATTATCCATTGAATTTTGACATGTGACACTTGAATGTGACAGTAGCCTTTTATAAAAGTATTTTTCGCCTTCCATTTCTAAGATTAAACAAGGCGAAAAATTATTTTTATAAAACATTGTTGTCGAAATTCAAGGGACCATACAAACGCTGAAAAAAATCCGACTTTGAAAGCTGCTATTTTTATGTGAGCGCGCAGATCTATTATTCTAGGGAATTCTAGAGAGAGGTGACCAACACTGCAAAGACGTCAAATCATGACGTCACCGTCACTGGCTAATGAGATGTTAGTGTTTTATATAAGAGCATCCTGGGTATGTTAAATACGTTTAAGTCATTTCTTTCAATCTTTCTTACAACATATCAAAGGATTTACTGCTTTTACTCAAAAGAAATTAGAGGCATGATTTCAAATAAAGTTTTGGTAGGAATGAATTCATACAATCTTCGTGATTTTTATTAAAATTACATGCAAATATAAATAAAAGAAGTGGGTAAGTGTGATCGCAGATCGCACAGAGGGTTTCGTTTAATATTCCTTTCAAAACACTTTATTCTTTTTCAAAATCTGTTAGTTCCACATTTCGCAACCAGGAGGCTCACTCTATTCTAAACAAACCTCTATCGAACGAGACTCCGTTTTACAACCTATTCGTAGATATATTAGTCGAGGGAGTTGGGCCCATAGCACCCGAGATAGGCAGGCGCCCCCTGCCGGTAAAAAGTGGAACTAAAATATGTAAGTCTACGGTGCATGATATGAAAGAGCGGTCAAAGGGGTGTCGGCAAAAGTTAGAAAAGTGCCCCGCCCCGGGTGAAAAGGGGGGAGGATAAAATAGTGCTTAAAATACATAAGTTAGAGCCCGGAGGGTAATTAATATAAGACTTTTTGAAAATTTTATGATTTTTCATGTGATCGGAAGTGTTTTGCTATAAGTATGCAAAACTTCATATCTCCAACTTAATTAGGGTCTGAGTTAGAAAAATTGCTTAAAATACACAAGTTAGAGACCGGAGGGGTAAATATAAGACTTTAAGAAATTTTTACGAATTGTCGTGTGATCACAAATGTTTAGCTATAATTACGCAAAATTTCAAGTCTCCCACTTAATTAGGTGCTGAGTTAGAAAAAGAAGCTTAAAATATGCAAGTTAGAGCCCAGAGGGTTAAATATAAGACTTTTTCGAAATTTTATGATTTATCGTTTGATCGTAAGTGCTTAGCTATAATTTCGCAAAATTTCAAGTCTTCAACTTAATTAGGGGCTCAGTTAGAAGAGAAAGCTTAAAATACACAAGTTAGAGCCCAGAGGGTTAAATATAAGACTTTTTCGAAATTTTATCATTTGTCGTTTGATCGCAAGTACTTAGCTATAATTTTTCAAAATTTCAAGTCTTCAACTTAATTAGGGGCTCAGTTAGAAGAAAAAGCTCAAAATACACAAGTTAGAGTCCAGAGGGCTAAATATAAGACTTTTTCAAAATTTTATGACTTGTCGTTTGATGTGAGATGTTCAGCTATAAGTATGTAAAATTTCAAGTCTCCAACATATATAGTTTCTGATAACGGGCACTGTGGCGGACAGACAGACAGGCAGAAGAGCGAGACGAATACGGTTTCGTCAGATGAACGAAACCCTAAAAATGTACCACACATTAGATGTGTAGATAGGATAAAAACGCCAGTGGAATAATTCTGAAAAAAATCAGACTTCGAAAGCCGCTATTTTTGTGTGAGCGCTATTATTCAAGGGAACTCTAGGGAGCAGTGTCCAACACTGCAAAGACAGCAAATCATGACGTCATCGTCACTGACAAATGAAACGTTGGTGTTTTATATAAGATGCACCGGGGTATGTTAATATGTTTAAGTCATTTCTTTCAATCTGTCTTACAACATGGCTGAGGTTTTACTGCTTTTAGTCAAAAGAAATTGGAGGCATGATTTTAATTAATATTTAGTAAGAATAAATTCACATAATCTTGGTGAATTTTATTAAAATAACTTGAAAATATAAATTAAAAATTCAACGATACAGTAGTTGTGTAGTAGAGTGGTCCCTAAAAAATTAACTTTTAAATTTTCTACGGGGAACCCCCCTATTTTGTTCTATGTATAAAATAAAGACTTCCACAAAAATTTCAAAATTTTAAAACATGTTTTAAGGGTCGCTACCAAGGTTTGAATGTTTAAAAAAAAATTAAAAATTGGCATATTTTGTAATCTAATAATAAATTATTAATACAAAGCCATATTAAAGTAGCAAATAAAGCCTTTGTGCAACAATATTAAAAAGCAGAAAAATCAACGTTTAAAAATGCACAAATAATACATGAAAATCAGCAAACAGCTGTTTCGAATCTACTAGCGAGATTCTTGCACTGAAGAAGAATCTCGCTGGTAGATTCGAAACAGCTGTTTGCTGCTTTTCATGTATTATTTGTGGATGTTTATACGTTGGTTTTTCTGTTTTTTAATACAAATCCATAGTCATTGCTAAATTAAGTCATACTATGATATTAGGCTCTAAAGATTGTCATGTGTTTCAAGTTTCAACATTTTTACACAGTCTGTTGGCCAAACACAGACAGGAGTGTTTCATGTCTACACTCTATTTCACCTCAACTTGGCAGCATTGTGAACAGTAGAGAATCTAAAATTCCGCCTTGAAAAATGGTTCTCCGTTATTTTTTAATCTTAAATAGCTAAAATGTGTAAGAGTTTATAAGATAATGTTTATAAATTATAAAATTTGATCTTTTTATATTCGTAAAATGTAGTACTAAATGGCCATATTCATATCAAAAGCAGAGCACAAATCTTACAAAAAGAGTTTTTGACAAGGGTTCCTTTGCCTGTTCACTGGGATTGCAAAATTTTAGAAGACATTTCAGGATCTGAAACTGTAGACAGATTGCCCATTATTGTTTCAGGTAAATGTACTGACCATTTAACTAGCTGTTCCAAAACTTCAATCAGGAACAGGTGAGGCAATAGCTTCTGCTGTTAACGAAACATTGGAATTGTATGGATTACAAGCAAGTAAAATGTATGACTTTTGATATAATCTTTGCTAATACCCGATTATCAGGAGAATCTTGTGCTCTTCTGGATTAGAATATGAACAAAGAAATGATTTGGGTTGTCATCATCACATCCTTGAAATTATGCTTGAGGCAGTTGTTAAATCTCTCGGAGTTTCAAGCGGACTAGACATACCGGTATTCAAACGATTTACAATTTCGTGGATGTCTATCGATTATGACATATTTCAGACTCTCATAACTGAAAATTTAATAATCGAAAAAAAAATAACACATAATGAGTCAGAAATTACAGAATTTTCTCAAAATTACCTAAATGATTTTCAACCAAGGGACGATTACAAGGAACTGATAGAGCTTGCCATCATTTTCTTAGGAGGAGTACCCGAAAGAGGTGTTTACATTAGAGCCCCAGATGGATTGCATCGGGTTCTATGGAGGGTGAAGGCCATATACTCACTCAAGATTTATTTATTTAGAGATGAGTTTAAACTCTCTAAGCAGGAAGAATCTGGAGTTCGTCAAGTTTGCTCGTTTGTGGTGAAAATCTACATTCACAGCTGGTATCAGGCCAATGATTTATTTCTCCTGAAGAACTTGAAAAAAGACGAAAATGTAAATGAAATCATTTCTTTGTGTGCTTTGAAGAAGTTCCTAGGACATTTCTGTACTTCACAAAAAAAACTAGTTGCTTTTCATTTTTCGATGATAATGTCTTTTTTGAAAGTAAAAGAAAAATGGTGCGTGCTTTGGAAAATGAAGAAAATTATGAACCCTTGAAACGTACACTTGCTGATCCTGATGTCATTCCCCAAAATGACTTGCAAGATTTTCTAACAAGCAGCACTCTGAGTTTTTTTTTTTTAATTATGGATTTACCTTCAGACTTTTTGTGAAACAGATGTGACTAATTGGAATGAAAATGAATCCTACGAGACATGTAAGGCACTAACGACTTCAGTCAAAGTTGTTAATGATGTAGCCGAAAGTGGTATAGCACTCATGGAGGAATACAATAAACTTCATACAAAAGATAAAGAACAAAAACAGCATTTCAAGGATGTGATGATGACAATCCAAATTATTTCTTTGTTCATATTCTGTGCCAAAAGAGTTCAAACTTCTCTTTATAATCCGGTATTAACAAAGGTTATATCAAAACTCATACATTTTACTTGCTCGGTACACCCCACGACTCAATATTTCGGTAACAGCAGAAGCTATTGCATCACCTGTTCCTGATTGAAGTTTTGGAACAACAAGTAACTGGTCAATACCATTACCTCAAACAGTAATGGGTAATCTGTCTACAGTTTCAGATTCTGAAATGTCTTCTAAAATTTTGCAATCCTAGTGAACAGTCAAAAGAACGCTTGCCGAAAACACTTTTTTAAAGTTTTGAGCTGTGCTTGATCGGCTTTTGATACGAATATGTCCATTTAGTACGATATTTTACGAATATCAAAAAATCAAATTTTATAATTTATAAACATTATCTTATAAATTTTTACGCATTTTAGCTATTTAAGATTAAAAAATAACGGAGAACTACCTTTCAAGGCGGAATGTTAGATTCTCTACCTTTCACAATGCTGCCAAGTTGAAGTGAAATAGGGTGTAGACATGAAATACTCCTGTCTGTGTTTGGATAATATACTGTCTAAATATGTTGAAACTTGAAACAAATGACAGTCTTTACAGCCTAATTTCATAACATGATTCAATTTGGTAATTACTATAGATTTGTATTTATAACTTGTATTTAATTTGTTGTTTTAAAAAAATTAAAAATTGGCATATTTTGTAATCTAATAATAAATTATTAATACAAATCCATATAAAAATAGCAAATAAAGCCTATAATAATATAATTTATAAACATTATCTTATAAATTTTTACGCATTTTAGCTATTTAAGATTAAAATATAACGGAGAACTACCTTTCAAGGCGGAATGTTAGATTCTCTACCTTTCACAATGCTGCCAAGTTGAAGTGAAATAGGGTGTAGACATGAAATACTCCTGTCTGTGTTTGGACAATATACTGTCTAAATATGTTGAAACTTGAAACAAATGACAGTCTTTACAGCCTAATTTCATACCATGATTCAATTTGGTAATGACTATAGATTTGTATTAATAGCTTGTATTTAATTTGTTGTTTAAAAAAAAATTAAAAATTGGCATATTTTGTAATCTAATAATAAATTATTAATACAAATCCATATAAAAATAGCAAATAAAGCCTATAATAATATAATTTATAAACATTATCTTATAAATTTTTACGCATTTTAACTATTTAAGATTAAAAAATAACGGAGAACTACCTTTCAAGACGGAATGTTAGATTCTCTACCTTTCACAATGCTGCCAAGTTGAGGTGAAATAGGGTGTAGACATGAAATACTCCTGTCTGTGTTTGGACAATAGACTGTCTAAATATGTTGAAACTTGAAACAAATGGCAGTCTTTACAACCTAATTTCATAACATGATTCAATTTGGTAATTACTATAGATTTGTATTTATAACTTGTATTTAATTTGTTGTTTAAAAAAAAATTAAAATTGGCATATTTTGTAATCTAATAATAAATTATTAATACAAATCCATATAAAAATAGCAAATAAAGTCTTTGTGCAACAATATTAAAAAACAGAAAAACCTTGGTAGCGACCCTTAATTTTTGAAATTTATGTGGAAGTCTTTATTTTATACATAGAACAAAATTGGAGGGTGCCCCATAGAAAATTTAAAAGATAATTTTTCGAGGACCACCCTAATGTGTAGATAATCAATGATTTTTCCAATCACAAATAGGATCAATTTATTTATTAAATTTTTGTAATATGTTTTGATTGTTTAACTATAAATCGTCATATATATTTACTGCTTCACTGATTGTTTTTGCTTGAAAACTGTTTAAATGTGTTGTGTAATATCAGAAAAACAAATTTTTGCGTGTTTCAATTATATCAGTTTGATTTTGTTTTATGTGAAGTGCTCTTACAAGATCGCCGTAGTTCTTACATATGCTAGCATTTTAAAAATAAAGTAAAGTAGAAAATAAAACATATGTATAATAGGGTGGAACTTGAGTATAGGGTAAAAAAAAAACTTTTTTGTTTTAATGTGTAATAGTGAAAACTTTTTTCCTTTTTGGATATCTAAACTTTTGGCTGAAAAGGTTTTTTTAAATTAAGTTGTTTTCCGGTTCCTCAAGGAGGTCAAAGTTTTGAAATTTCAGTATAAAGTAACTTAAAGTAAACAACGTAGCTGTTAGCTCATATCTACTTTTTTTTTAGCAAATACTATCCCGAAGTCACCACGAAGAGGTGGTTAAATATCGACTTCCACCCTCCTTACCTCCCTTTGTTATGGATTAATTCAATTGGATATTCAACCTACTGTCTTTTTAGGCAAACTTTGTCATTACATTGTGGTAATTCAACTTTCCCAAGATTAAGCCATTTTTTGCTTAATATTTAAAGACGGTTGACGCAGCTCGCGGGACAATTTTGACACACGTTTCCACTGTTTGAGTATGACAAGTAAAATTTAAAATTCAGGTGTATCCCCTGTTAGTACTTTTTTTAAGTTCTTCATCCGATCAGTCCGTCAAGATTGGATCAATGTTTTTATAGTCTATAATTTCAATATGTTCGCATTTTTTCAAGTCGCTTTCCTACTGGCCCAGAAAATCATTTTGTACCCGTAGTAGTTTTTCGAGCAAGATGTTGAAATGAGTATCTAAGAAAAAAGTTCATTTGCATGTAATAATCAAATTATCCATTATAAAATTTTTAGGGTATTGCTTCCGATGTTTTAACAACTCCAGATTTGCATCCTGCATTAAAAGCGTTTCTGTTTCACCCAATAACTTTCAAACTTGAAATGTTTGTATTATTATTTTGAAAATACACCAAAATTGCAGTGGCTATATTAATATAAGAAGAAGATGTCAATGAAATATGACCAATATATTTTTATCCTGGTTTTTGAACTAAGACCAGGTGTTCGTCTTTAATGATTCTTAGTTATACTTTTTACCCTCTGCTTCAGTTATCATAGTGTTATCCTTCCTGCCATCAAAATACAAACCTTCTAAAATTAACTCATTTCGTCTTTCCTTTTTTTTCCTCTTTGTCGTCTTCAAGACCTTCTTTCAGTTACCTTTTCTTTTTTTATCATCAGAAATACCCATATCTTCTAAGGTGCCATTTGCAATAATATTTGCAGTTCTGTCTAATACTCCGGTTCTTTCACCTTGTTGATTATCAAATTCAGGTTTAGAAAAACAACCGATTGAACTATTTTCTTCCTAACTATTTTTTACACTTGTCGATCATTCAATAAAAACATCATTTTTTTGTTTTAAAATAACTTTTTCCCTTGATATTTCCTTTTGCAATCTTGCTACATATTTTTTATAGTTTTTATATCTATTGATCCTATTGCCATCACCCCATCTCTCTTTGGTCTTTGAGAAAGTGATTTTCTTGTTCTGATACACGATAATATTTAGTGCTTTTACACAAAGAAATGTTTTTTGCAGGATTACCTAACATTTTGCAATTTTATATTGGATGTGGGATTATTCTTTCTAATCTTAATATATTTCTTCAAATTTTGACATTTCTCGCTCTTGTCTCTAATCATTCTTTATGATTTATATATCAGAAACCGTTGGAATTGAAGGTCTCAGCAATACACGTTTAATTGTATCCTCAACAGCTTTAGATATTTTAGAAATAGTGTGTACCAGATTCCAGCAGTAAGATTTTAAGTTAAATTGAACCCAAAAATAATATTTCATAACATCTTCATATGTTCGTCAAAGATGACAGTTTAATGTTAATTCTTTTGGTTCACGAAATACAGGACACTTCAACAATTATCTAGATTTAGGTACGTTAACAGACTTTGTCACTTTTGACACCGAATGTTTATTGAAAAATAATTAAAGAGACTGTTAACACACGTTAAATCGGACTAACTTGTTATTTGTCGCAGCCAAATAAATCAGAGATAATGAAAGCCGACGCCCACGACGCTGGCTTCTACAAAAGTCAAATAAAGTGGGGCTAACTTTTCTAAGGCACTCAAACTAAATTATTCTCTTTATTTCAAGACATTAACACATAATTAATTTAATTTTGCAAAATATAAATTTAACAATAAGCTTAAAAAACTTTTCATGCAATTATTGGCGTTTTTTCGTTTTTTGGGAAAAATCAGCCGCTTTGAGGAACCGGAAAATACCATTTTAAAATTAAAAGAAAAATATTTTCTTTTTATGGAGTTATAACGAAAAAAAATAATCACTATTAGAATAAAAAATTCGAAACTTCGTTTTTTAGTTCCACATTAATGTATAATCTACGATGGTGATATGACTCTTCGTATAAAAACAAATTAAGTTGATATCAGTGAAGTACATTCATTTTTTGTTAATAAACCTCTGTTTCTGATCTTCTAAAGGAGCATAAGCAAAATGAATTAGAGCAGCAGGTAATGTGGGTCATAACTTACATTAAAACAATCAAAATATCTTAGAAAAAACGCTTTGATTGTTTTAATGTACAGGTGGTTATGAAAATTATGGAAACATCCCAGATTTATCAGCAACCATTTATTAATATGGTGTAGGAATGCCTTTGGTATGTAATACAGCTTGGATTCGCCTCCGAATCGATTCATACAAGTGGTGAATAGTGTTTAGAGGAATATTGTACTATTATTCTTGGAAATATTGTAAAATTTCTGAAAGGGATGCAGGCGGAGGATATCGATTACGGATTGAACGCTCTAAAACAGACCATAATGGTTCGATTACATTGAGGTCGGGGGACTGTGCGACCCAAGGTAGATGTTGCACTTCATCCTCGTGTTCATCAAGCCATGATTTGACAAATCCCGCTGCATGAATAGGAGCATTATCATCCTTTAAAAT
This sequence comes from Maratus speciosus, assembly GCA_963932465.1. Taxonomy (NCBI): domain Eukaryota; kingdom Metazoa; phylum Arthropoda; class Arachnida; order Araneae; family Salticidae; genus Maratus; species Maratus speciosus. Next base: position 146,058,580 of record OZ010789.1, read on the forward strand.
TCTATCTCCTGCAGGAAACAAAGTTTGCATCATAGGATGGACCTGGTCAGCTAAACATTCTCTATACTTCTCCTCAGTGATCCTTCCTTTCGATTGTGCCTACGATTGGGACAGCAGAAAACCACGATCCGGCTGCCCATACCATGACAGATCCACCTCCATGCTTGGCAGGTGGAAGGGGACAATCAGGATCATATGCTTGTGCAGGTGTTCTCCAAACGTGCACTAGTCCTGTTGTGAGGAAAAGTATCAAAGATGATTCGTCTGACCATATAACTGTCTTCCACTTATCAATCGACCAGGTTTTGCGGTTGTAGCACCATCGTAGACAACGTTTGGCATTAACAGCTGTGCCAAGTGGCTTGAGAATTGCTGCTCTGCCGTTAATGTTCTGTTTATTAAGCTTCCTCGTTACTGTAATTAATGACACTGGATAATCCAGATGCTGATTGAGCTATGCGGTCACTTTGGATGCAGTCGTTTTCTTTTTAGACATTACAATCCGCTTCAGTACCCGTCGCTCTCTTTCACTCAGCTTTTCCTTCCGTCCACTGTTTTCCTTTGCCGGGCTTGTCTTACCGGGCTATGTATACGCCGTCATGACTTTAGACATCGTACCTCTCGACACGCCTGAAAGCTGGGATGTTTCGGTCACAGTTGCTCCAGCTAGTCGAGCTCCTACAATTTAGTCTCTTTGAAAGTCTGTGAGGTCTGACATTTTACACGTTTGAAAAAAATCCAAGACGTATACAACTTCACGAAAGCTACCTCATACTACCATGATATATTACTGCTTACATTTAAAAAAAACTGGTAGCTAGCTTTATATTTTAATGCTTACGCAGCGCACTCTTAAATGTTACTTTTATTCACAGGTGTTTTGTTTCCATTATTTCGATAACCACATGTAATTTCATTATTTTATCCTATTCGAGGGAGGCGATCAAAATCAATGCTTAACTCTAGCTAACTCCAAAGGAGTTGATAATATAGAAGGAATGTAAACGCTGCGACACAAATGGCAGATTGTTACCACTAACTTTTTATAGTAATCCTCACCTTATTTAATGACAGAATTTCTCAAATTTAATAAGGAAAATGATACTATTAAAATTTAGTGGTGAAAATCAGCCATTTGTGGCGCAGCGCTTGCATTCCTGATATAGACATTAGAAATAATAAATATAGACAATACAGACATTATTCTATCAATAACTAAAAGAAATACAGAGTGTTAAAAATATTACTTGTATCATTAGTGTTAAAATTCAGAAAACTTCTACCATGTGCGTCCTTTCTAGGATTTCCATGCTACTTCAAAAAATAATTAATAATCAAGTAAAAATACTAACCTGTATTCTCTGCCCAGAAAAACTATTCAATGTGATACTCTTAATAAATAATGACTAGTATTTTCTGAAGTAAATCATTGTATTAACTGTAATATACGCAAAAAAATATTGATTTACATAATTTATAAATATTTATACACAAATTCTTTAAAATTAACATATTGAAGTTTTTTCTGATATTGTAGAAGTCTAAAATCAACAAAGGTCTACTTTTTTTATCTTTCAGTTCATATAGTTCAGTTATAATTGCAGGAAGAGCAAATCTGGGAGGCGCAGTCAATTATGGCTAACCAAGAGTTAAAAGTATGATTTCTAGACAATGTGAATTAAAATATTTTTAAAAAAGGATGAATTTATTGAATTTAGATGTTGAAAGTTGGCAAGGAAAACTAGTCATACTTTAAATATGACTAACCAAGCCAGAAATATACACAAAATATATTAAACAAAATATATTGTAGAACTTTTAATAGATATATGTTCTATTTACAGAGGCACACTAATCACATCATTAAATAATCGTAATTATTACAATATTTTAAGCTTTCAATGGTATTTACATTTTTTAATTATATAGAAAACCAAGTTCTGATTAAACATTCAGCTTCAGATTAAAATTTTTATGATGCATGTACCTTTATGTGTGGCATATTTATTTTGTTTTTAACAAAAAAATGAAAAAAAATCCATATGAATGTCATTTCTTTAAAAGTGAAATGTCTGTATGTATAGATTTTATGCTCTCTTAAAAGTATGCTTCATTTTTTTATCAATTAATATTTAAATGTAAAACTTTTTAATTTCGAAGGACCTCTTTTAACTCTAAATCATTAAAAATTCAATTTTTAAGAGCAGACTTTTTTAGTGATCACACCACATAAGAATTATTTAGAAATTACTAAAGCACATATAAAAAAATAGTGCAGCTTTTCACTTTTGGTCCTTTGTTTAAATAATGTTAAATTTTATTTTAAACTATAGTTCATTTAAAATTATTAAGAGGGTAAAAACTTAAGTAAACTAAATCAAAAAGGTGACTGCATTTTTTTACAAAGTTTTCTTTTTTTATCTGCAAACAGAATATCTTAAAAATAAAAATTAATGACAGAAGAGAAATAGTAAAATCGTGAAATACTCTTTTAATAAGGTTAAAAAAGAGAGGGGGTGAAATTATAATCCCTCCAACCTCATTTTTCTGAAAAAAAAAACTTTTTTATAATTCCCATGAGGAAAATAAATGTTCTTTTACCATTTTAATCTGGAAATTTAAAGGTAAAGTAAAAGTTTTGAAATGCAACATTTTAACTGCTAAAATAATTCCCAAACATTTCTGTAAATCTCAAAAATAAAATGTTGAATTATATGTTATATATTTTGATCAAACTACATGTATCAATAAATTGCTTTAAACTTTGAATATACTAGTAAAGCATTTAACTGTACTACATAAAGATATGGGCTTAAGCTTTGTTTATGAATTTTGCTATATACAAGTAAAGCACTTTATTAAAGGAACACTTTTATTTACATTTAGAAATAAATTTTCTAATTTTTTCTCAGTTTTTATTTTGGATTATTCATTTTTTCTCTTTTGTGAAGAGTCTGCAAAAAACCTTTACGAGATTAATTGTAAAAAAGGGCGAAAGTTCATATGCATAGAGAATAAACCCTTTAAAAAGAATGTCTCTATTTTCTGATCACCTTCGAATATTTTAAACTTTTTATTCCAAGATACCATTTTTAAATAACTACTTTTATTCTGTGAAACAAAGTCATTGAAAATTCATTTTTGTTAAAAGCATGAGTTTTTTCCTTCATTTTTTTAACCCAAGCGACGACTTATGAAAGATAAATGTTTAAAAAAAAGTGAAATATTTAAGTAGTTTTAAAAACTAATTCTTTTGTTTAAAAAAAAAAACTTCAGAGTATGTATAATGTTTTAAAAAAAATGTTTAACTTACTCATGCAAATGATAAAAGTTTTTCACTTTTTTATAGAATTTTAAACATTTTTATAATTTTCCATATGTAGAGAAATTTTTAAATACAATAAAATAGCCAAATAATGAAATCGTGAACTGCCTATTTGATATGGTAAAACAGGATAAATTTTGTAATCCTTTTTAGTTATTTTCCTTTAAAGATTTTTTTTTTTCATAATACACTTGCGTAAAACAAGCCATCGAAAACAACAAATATAACGAAACAAACAACCCTTAGCATTTAAAATGGGAAATTTAGGAATAATTTAAAACCTGTGTAAAAATAGTTCAAAACTTCGATAATTATTTGTAAATATATTTTTAATTTTGGAGAAAAGTATTATATATATATAGTGAAACCTCCTTGTGCGACCACCTCCATTAAACGAACACCTCCCAGAACGACCATTTTTTCATGGAACGAAATTTATTTCCATAAGCTCAATACTAATTTTGCCTCCATTCAAAGACCATCTCAGTTGAACCCCCTCCATGAGCGTCCAATTTCCTTGAAGAAAATGAAACAAATTGCGTTTTTTCCTGGTCTCTTCAAGAAAGTTTTATTAGAAAAATAATTCCGGAAAGAGAATCATTCATCAAACTTCTAAACTAAGTTTAGATTTTTTTTATTATTATTCCGGTAATTTTTAAGTGTTTAAACCCCATTGTGCCTATTTAGGCAATTAATTTAACTCTGATGGAAAATTAAGAATGACCGTCAATAAATTCCCTTGCCATATTCTACCAGGAAACTCTCAAAGAAATAGATAAATTAATGAAATCGTGATTATTTCATAAAAGATATCGTCATAAAAGATAAAACCAAAACAAATGACAATGTATTCATTTTTTTAACTCTGCAGTAATTAAATTATGTAATTAAATTTTGTTGTGATACTTAAATTTTTATATTTTTTTCCTAATGTGAAATATAAATTTTAGTAACATTAATTATTACCTTTTCTCAACAATTAAAATCTATATTTAAACACGACCTCCATGACGAGACCACCTCTTGGAGCAACCAATTTCTATTGGAACGGAACGTGGTCGCTTTAGGGAGGTTTTACTATATATGTGTGATTTGGATTTGAATAGCATCATTTATTTCCCTTATGACGTGCGTGATCAACAAATTAACTACCTAGATTAATTTTAACACAATTATTCAAATTTGTCAATAATTCATATGAGTCGTAATTTTTCAATTAAGCGAAAACTTTCCAGGCCAACGTTCAAACCAGGGATGTCTTGGCTGAGGCTGCCATGCTCTGCCAACTGAGCTATCCCGACGGACATAAATCAACCTACTAACCTTATTGGTCATAGCATCTTTGTCGTTCTCCCAAAAGTGTACAATACCAGTCACAAAGCCTTTTCCAGTATTTGGCATGAATTAATTTTTGAATTAATTTATATTTTTTATTGAAAATGATATAAGACTAAATGTGTTGTGGGCATTCTTTTTTATATTTTTTTATATTTTTTATTTTTCAGCACACAGTATGTGAGATCTCAACTCAGTGTCATGTCTCAAACCCTATGTTACTAAGGATAACGTTTGATTACTTATTTAACTGAAAAAAGGTATTCGTTAAATAATTATTGTTCTACCAAGTACTATCTCAAGAGCAAAGTAATTTAGCATAGTTCATTATTTTCTTTGTATTTTTGTTTGTTTTCTGAGTATGGGAAGTAGTATCATACAATAAATTCTCACCTCCATGAACCAAACATTAAATTGGATTTTCATGTTAACAGATTGTAAAATTATCATCACGTTTTGTTTCTCATGATGCTAAAGTTAGCCTTTATGTTTGCTGTTGTTAAATTATAAGTCAAAAATTAGTTTTTATACTCAGGTGTTAGATTTTTTTATAAAGAAGCAAACATGGTTATTGGAGATTCTCACATCCGTGAACTGTAATACAAGGTGACTAAATCAACACTAAGATATATGCTTATATATTACTTGCGTAATTATATCAACAGGTGTTTATTTAAAAAACAGAAATAATTTTTCTCAAAAAAAAAACTAAATATGTAGGTTAATATTTAGAGCATGTTCCTCACCTCCATGATATCACCTCCTTGAATCTCTCAATTTTGAAAATGTATATTTCAGAGAAAAATGCTTCACGAGAATTTGCAATGACAGTAAATCAAAAAAGATAGTTTCAAAACTTTAAAAGAGAAGAATTGAATAACATATGAAAGATGGGAGATGAAAAGAAGCTCCAGATGGGGGAGGAATTTTTTGTGCTTTTTGAATTCATTCCAAATAAATTTATTATGCATTCTTGTATAATTCTTAATATGATTCTTGATATGATTCTTAATAAGATGATTCTTGATATAATTCTAAATATTGTACGTATTCTTGTTCCTTATTTATATATTTAATAGAATAAATAATTTTTTATGCTTTGTCTCACTACGTAAGCATAACTGTAGCATAAAGCTCAATTCTGTGAAAGATGTTAATAAAAAAAACTGTGTTTCTGAGAAAAATAAGTACAATGTAGTTGGGGCATTGCTGATTTTTACTTGCAATAAGTAGTACGTTTCTAAAAAGGATAACATTTGTCTTGAAAAACAAAATTTTTCTACGGGAAAAATTTATTCTGAAAATTTACACTTTTGGGAGAATGACCCATCTGGTCTGATCATGGAGCTATTAATAAAGAGGAAGTGACATATCCAAAAAACAGTGAATCTTCAACTGTAACCACTTTCCCAGAAGTTGATCACCGTTGGGGAAGCTCCACCGGTTAATTTAAATAGAAAATTTCCCCCTATTTAAACGCCTTATTAATGCTAAATTTCTCTCATAAATAATGGCAGATACAGATATTCATTTTTACTGGTGGAAGCTTATTTTGGCGGCTGTCAGACACTGTAATTTCGACATATTGTGACAACATAGACAACCTACTCTCAGTGCCAGTGAAAAATAGTATAGTAACTGGTGAAACTGACACCAGTAAAAAGAAATAGAATATTTTAAAATATTTGTGAGAGAAAGTTTCTATGAATAAAGCGCTTAAATAAGACGAAATTTTCCATTCAAATTTACTGCTGGGATCTTTTGTCCAGCGGTAATCGGAAACTGATAATCCGATTAAAACAAAAACAACCACCATTTTGAGAAAACGTCCTCAGTTACTTCATTCGCATCTGGTAGATGGTACACTAGATATCTCCTCCTCTTAATTCATAACTCCATTGGACTGATATATATGAATCAGCTCAACAGAATAATTCGTAGGGTATGGAACTCCTGCGTTGGAAAGGCTGATTCATATATTAGACCAGATGCTATGATCAGTAAATTTAGATTGATGAATTAGGTCCTCAATATTTGTCCGGGATAGCTCAGTTGGCAGAGCATGGATGCTTCAGCCAAGACATTCCTGGTTCGAATCGTGGCCCAGACATTTTTCGCCCAGTTGGAAAATTACGACTCAAATTAACTAACTCTCTGGTATTTATTATTGTCTGTGATCTGAATGCATAAGATAAAAAAGCGCATAAACGGATCACGAGCTCAAGGACTTTAGATTTCTAAAATTAGAAAAGATTCGGCCTCTTATTTTTTCATCAGTCATGAAGCATTGGTATGGAAGGTGTCAATATAGCAATTGGCTCTTTAAGGCCTAAATAGAACATTCTACAGATTATATGTTTTAAATATTAAACCTAGTATATTTGAAGAAGTTAGTTATAAAGCGTTGTAAAATTGTCTTTAAGGAATTAAATCAAAGATTACATGATTTCACTCTTCTGTTATCATTTGAATATTTCTATAAATTAACGTTTTGCATATCACCTTCCTTATATGTGTATGTTTGTGTGCGTATGTGTAAAACGTATTTGACGATGCATTAAAGTGATTACTGACAACTGATTACAGACGTTGTTTGATCTGGTGAACTGCCCTGAAAAATATTATGCGACCAATGAATTAAGGATGGTAAACTTCAAATGTTCACATATTCAATGACGTTGGAGGGTAAAAACACTAATTTGCAGGCGTGGACCGCATAACTAAAAATCTCTGCCGGCTCGGCCTACAGACGCAAGTAGATTTCGGAGTTATGTAATAATTTCACCAACAAAAACTAAATCAAGATTTTCTCAAAAACTATGTAGCCTAGGGTAATCACTATAGTTTTCCTGCAAGGTTTAAATAAACTTCGACTACCCCTAATTTTTTTCATAATTTTAGTTTCAGTAGATTCGTAAATAGAGGGAGGAAAGTATTTTTTTATTACATTTTTAAAACGGTATCTCTCAAAATATTATGCCTAAAATGAAAGCAAATGTATTTTTGAGTTCGGCATTACGAGAGCTTTCACAGGATACCTCACTCGATATATATAAAAAAGGTTTTTATTTTCAAATAACTTAATTAGGCCCCCTACATTTTTCCTAACTATATTTGTGAATAGATAATAATCTATAAATATGTGAGTCAATAGCCTTTAATGCTTCTACCAAATTTGGACTTTCCATGTTCCTTATTTTACGAGAAAAAAGACTGTGACAGACACACGAGTGATCTTATAGTGGTTCCGTTTTACTTAAGTACGGAACCCTAAAGAGCAAAAGACTTTGAAAGCTGCGACCGAGAGAAATCAATGATTTTTTACTATTATTTTAGTTCCTTTTATTTCTTTTGTGGTACTGCGAAAAGTTTCTGTATAAAAAAGAAAAAAGTTAAATCTGTGAAAAAAAAAAAAAAAAAAAGGTAAAATAATTTTGCTGAATAAAAAAAAAGAAACTTTCAGTAATCAATGTTAAGCTTCTTACTAAGATTTTATTTCTCCTTTTCACTCTTTACTTTAAAACGAGAAACTCGATTCAAGATTCTGTAACAGAAAATAAAAACCTTTCCAAGAAACAAATTGACGTAAACGATTTACAGCGGCAAAGTAATTGAATTCAAATAACTTCCCTTAAGCATTTGGAGCTTTTACAATAAAGAATATGTCAACAAGATGGGACTAGGGAAATATTTAGACCCAAAAAAAAAGTTTTCGAAGATTATTTTATTTGTGAATTTTAAATATATACCTTTTATAGGCACTAAAGTTTTATTATGTCCCAAATGAATCAAATAGAAGCGAAAATTTAATGAAATGTGTGACAAATGTAAATAAAATGAGTAATTTTTCATATAACGCGGTAGATTAGTTTTCCATGTTTTTAAGTGCGTTCGTAATTATATAAATACGTAGCACCTATAGTCATCGTCTGTTTGTCTGTCTATCCGCCCACATACAACAGTACAAAAACTACCCAACCGAATGGTTTGAAATTTAAGATATATAATTGTTGCAGATTTTTGTCTAGTCATTTCAAATTTTTGAAAATCGACTGTATGGTTCAATTACAGGGACAGTCAAAAGTACACTGTTACATTACGGCCAAGCCAGTGGAAAAAAATAGTCTCAAGTGCATTTCAATGATGTTAAACCCTTTCGAAGATATTGAAATTAATATGCAATTATGAAGTGCACTAAAATATACATTCTGTAGAATATGGGGTGCAAAAAATATTTATTATTCATTTACAGGGCCACACAAAATATTCCGTTACATAATTGTATAGGGAGAAACATTTTTTGTGGCGCATTTTAATTATGTTAAAGTATTTCACATATAATAAAATTGATATACGTTACTGAAGTTTACTACAAGTTAGTTACTGTATAATAAAAAGTGCATGGTATTTACAGGGACACACAAAAGATTTCGTATACTATACTGTATCTGAAGTACTCTATGTTAGCGATGATTGCTGAAAGTGCATTTTTAGTTGTGATATGAGTTTTTAAATTTAACTAAATATTTGCATATTACGTTGTGTGCATAAATATTGTAGGTCATATGAGGGGTTCACAACCATAATAGACCAAGTCCATTTTGAAAAAATGAGATAGTCCATTTAGAAGGTGCATAAAATCTGTTTTATCCACTCCCACGGTAAACCATGTCTGTTTTCACATACTTTCTCATACACCAAAGAGCCAAAACATTATGACCATCCCCACATTTTGCAATAAAGTAACTGAATGGCGTGGAAGGCACGTAATCAGCTGGGGATGGTATTTGACTATTGCTAGGGAGTATGAGGAATCATTTTTGCGCTTATTTCTGCAGGTGATTGGAAAAGCAGCTGATCTAAACGACATTGATAAGGATTTGATTCAATGGCCCGATGGCTCAGAACGAGTATCTCCAAAACTGCACGACTCATGGATTGTTCGCGACATATCTTTTTTAGTACGTACGAAAAATGGATGAATAGCGGAGAAATCATCAGCAGATGCCATGACGTTGGACGACCACGTGTTATCAAGAAAAAAGGACGTCGGTGACTCTCCCGCTTGGTAAAGCAAAATCGGCTACAGGCAATGGCTCAGTTGGCAGCCCAATACAATACAGGACCAGGGAGAATAGTTTATGAGTACACAGTTCAGCTGAAACTGTCGGATATGAGGCTACTCCTCAAACGTCCCACTCATGTGCCTCTGTTGACAAAGCATCATCTCCAACTACTCCTACACTAGACCCGGGAACATCGTGACTGGACGATGGATCATTGGCAGAGAGTTGCCCGGTCGGATGAATAACGATTCATTATTCAACACGTCGAAGGCAGTGTAAAGGCAAGCATTCTTTCAGGCAATCTGTCCCCCCCCCCTTATGCAGCAGATCATAGACAGCCCGGTGGAGACGTTATACTACTTTGGGAAACGTTCTCATGGGCGTCCCCCGGACCTCTGATTATTGCAAAACAGACTATGAAGGCCGCGGGCTATCTGAACATCATTGCAGAAGAGTTGTATCCTTACATGTTATCTGTTTTTCCAACTGGAAATTAAGTCTTCGAGTGCGACAATGCTCCATGTCACGGTGCTCGAATGTGATGGAGTGGTTCCAAGAACATAATACCGAATTCCAGTTAATTTCCTGGCAGTCTAACGCAACGAATCTTAATACAATACAGCAGATTTGAGGTGTCGTGGAACGGCAGCTCAGCGCTCAAAAACAACCATGTTGTAATATTTCGGATTTGCGCGACCGCTGCTTGAATATCTGCTACAATCTGCCTTCGGTCATCTCCCAAGGACTTGTGTCATCCATGCCGAGACGGAGTGCAGCTTTTTTGCGGACCAAAGGCGAGACATTCGTTATTAGGTAGGTAGTCATAATGTTTTGGCTCATCAGTGTATATGTCATGTGTTTACACCTATGTTTACTGTGTTAGTTGATAAAACACATTCTATTCACCTTCTAAATGAACTATCTCATTTCTTGGTGGACTTGGTCTACTATGGTTGTGAGCCCCTCATATACAGGGCTTACACAAAGAATTCGTAAGGATTACTGAGTATGAACGAAAATAGCTTAAAGGCCGTTTTTAAATGAGTTATGCATTATTTTTACGCTGAACTACGTTTAATATACTAATATATGTTTGTAGAATATAGATAAAATGATATACAGGGCTACACAAAGAATTGGATGCATGGCCGTCTATGGATGATAATCACTGGAAGTGTGATTTCAGTAGTTTTAAGTGTGTTTTAGTCTTAATTAAATTTTTGCTAAATCATGACGTGTATACAAAGATAGTGGGTAATACAAAAGTATTCAAGTATGCTTCCGTCTTTTGGTATACATTGCTGAAAGGGAAATTTCAACCTATTATGCGTTTTTAGCACTTTCCAACACATATGAAAAGTGTTTATGAATTCGGTTTGTCTGTCCGCCTTGCCGTCTGTCTGTCCGAACTCTAACGTGCGTTAATATAGTTGGATTGCTCTGGAATTGGTATATGTTATTGAGAATTACTATGCATGTTCGGTGTTGAAAATAAAATGTAGCGTTCATAGTTTATTTACAGAGACACTCAAAAGTATTCCATTACATTATCGCCTATAGGGAAATGTCGTAATTATATAAATACGTAGCACGTATAGTAGTCGTCTCGTCCGTCCGTCCGTCTGTCCGCATATAAACAGCGCAATAACAACCCAACTGAATGGTTTGAAATTTAATATATATAATCGTTGTAGAATTTTCTCGGATTATTTCAAATTTTATGAAAATCGAATAAAAACTTTAAAAAGTATTAATAAAAGTTTTCTTCATTCGATTAAATCTTATCATATGTAATTAATTCAAAGATATCCCATGATATAAAATGATTCTAGGTTGACATGATGATTTCGTCATATTAAGATGGAGTCATATATTATTTCCGTATTACTAAATTTAATGTATATAATCGTAATACATTTTATATTCATGCATTTTTGCATAAGAGCGCAACAGCTATTGCACCGAGATCTGAATATTTATAAAACTGGTTACAGTACGAACGCACCTCATTTGTCCACATTTAACGTATAGTTTCCGGCTTGTTTATTTTCAATTTGTTCTCATATAACATATACATATCTCATATAACATCATATCATATCTCATATTTGTTCTCATCCATAATACCACGCTTAGATTGGTAATTAGCTTAGATTGAAACGGTGAATGAATGAAATATTGAAGATATTCAGGCTGTTTCTAAAATAATAAAAAAAAAAACTTTAAAGGGAGATAATACGCGTCAAGACTTTTGTGTTTTAAAGGGAACTCGGGATCAAAATTTTCTTATTCAGTCAAAATCATAGGGTATCTGTTTTTCAAGCAGAACTCGGATTTTCTTGCATAAATTTAACAATAATTAAGATTTGTTTTGATTTTTTCAAAAGAAATTTTGAAACTTCTTTCTGTACTTTTGACTTCTGTGTAATGTGATGAAATCCTTAGAAGTGCTGGGAATGGCTATCAATCGCAAGTAAAGAACACTAAACTGGACGCTCCATATAATGGAGACGTTTCCATTACGCAATTAATGTTCGCTTAACATAGCAGCAATATTTATCACTTATACTGTGTCATATTTCCTTAGGTAATTTCACTGTGAAATCGCTCGCAAAATAGTTCAAAAATAGTTTTAAAATGTATTAAATACCTAATCTATTCAGTTCTTGCGACAGTGGTACAGAATATACTTGCCAAATGGGAATTCAAGAGGAAGTACCACTTGGGAGTTATAATGTTCAATTACACAGTCTATTTTTTTTTTCTACGTAAAATAAAAGTTAATTTTTAAAACTGGGGCAGTGTTGCCAGCGGGCTACTTTTTTAAAATTCAGATTTCAGATTCTTTTTTTGATTCAGATTCTTTTTTGAAACGGTAAAATTCCCTTTGTTTTTGGCTTAATTAATATGTTTTTAAAGAAGGCCCATTTTACCATTTCAAAAAAGTGGTGCCAATCAAGAAATCTGAATTTAAAAAAGTAGCCCATCTGGCAACACTGCACTAAGGCGTTTTTAACTGCAGACTCGAAAATATTAAATAATGGTAATATGAATTTATAGTCTGCTATTTTTAAATTTGAGTAAACAAAATTTCTCACATCGGTTACGCTTTTTGTTGTTGTTGTTTCTTTAATGAAGACTGTTTATCATATACATGTGCATAGTATGTATATTCTTACTAAATCAATGATTCTCTATAACTCTGTCACTGAACTTTCTGTAATATCTCATATAAATTTCGAAAAGAAAATCAAATTCTGGAACTTGCTAGTAGAGGGTGTTAAGAAATGTCACAACGTTATACAAGGGGCAGTCAAAAAGTTCACGGAATTTCGTTGTAATTCTTTAAGGGGACGTAGGACCTTTGAGTTTGTGGAAACGATAAAAAATATCGTCTTTTTTTTCTGCCTAAAGTATATATTTTTAGCTATACTATCCAGAAAAATGAATGCAGTATATACAAAATTAATATATAAATTTGAAAATTGAAAATTCATCTCACTAATTCGTGAATTAAAATAATCAAGTACTGCGCGCATGATAAAACCCTAAATTATGCATATAGAAAACAATTTTTGAACAAAATATAATCTTAACACACTGTACTTCTAAATTAAAACCAAAATATACATACAAAAAGTTTTGTTTAAAATTTAATTTTAGCACAAAAAAAAATTACAAATTTTTCAAAAAAAAATTTTCTGGTTTTTCAAGTGCAAAAAAAAATAAAGAACCAAAATATGTGATTTTTTGTTGTTGTTATTGTTCTTTTAGAATGAAGACTATAAAAAAATGCATATTTGGTTAATTTTTTAGAGCTGTAGCTTGTATAGTTTGAAAATAATAGTGCGCGCAAACTCAAATTTACTAATCTGAGAAAAAACATTTTAAAATTTTAATAACTTACATTCAATTGTATTCATCGTCTATAAATGGTTATAACTCATGAAATAATGCAAAATTTTGAATGGGGCTTTTTTGCATATTGTTGAGAAATTTGTAAAAATTCAAAATAAAATAACATCCGAAAATTGATTTTTGGAAAGTTTAAAGGTCCTGCGCTCCCTTAATACCACAATAAATTTATTTGTTTACCGCCACTATATTTTTTTACTACCCGAATTCATAACAGGCAGAGTGAAGGCAGTGTAGCTGTAGGTAGGAGTGTGTGATGATCAGTTGCCGCGATGTCAAAGTTCGAGCAACGGGCGAACATCAAGTTCATGTGCAGATTGCGAAAATCTGCTTCAGAGACTTTGTTAGCCTGACAAACAGGTTGCGGGGACGATTCTTTACAGAAAACAGCCGTTTGTGAGTGGTTTATCAAAATGAGACTTAAAGTTAACCGTTTTCACACCGTAGAACATATCAAAACCAACGTGACGGCAGAACTTGGGAAGAAACCAAAACAGGACTTTCATCGTTGTTTCCGTCAATGGCAGGAGCGGTGGAGCAAGTTTGTGGGTTCTGAAGGAACCTACTTTGAAGGCGATTAAGTAAATGTGTACCTATATTGTAATAATAAAGAGTTACGATGAAATTTCGGGAATTTTTTGACTGCACTTCATATAGCGCATTTCTTTAACCCTTTCAGGGGCAGAAGAACTCTGTTCGTAAAATGATGAAATAATTGACTGACACCAGAATATTGAAACGAATTTCTTTGAAAATAAAAACCAGCTATTTTTCACTTTCATTACAAAAGCAAAATATTATTACAATATTCTTGGTGCCATTTGCCAGTTTTAGAATTAAAATTAGGTGGAGCCTCTAGCAACCGCCCTTGAAAGGGTTAAATCCCCATTCATGGCTGAAAGGGTGCGCTAGCTGAGGCTATCTCCATTCACCAATTAATTGAACCAAAATGGACTTCAGCATTCATCTGGTATACAATACCCATTTTCAACAAACGAAAATAATAGAGAACGCTTCCTCGTTAACGAGAAATCTTAAATTAATAAAACTAAATCTTAAAAGATGAAAGAAATAGAGTAACTAAATCAATGTACTTAAATTGAGTATTTTTCTATAATCTGAGTGTCCTATAACTTTTTAGAACAATTATTTTTCAACAAACAAAAATTACACCTATTTTATCGCTAGGAAAAAAAATAGAGAAAACCATAAATATATTCTCCTAAAGTAAAACATTGCAAAATGCGATTAATTTTAAAGAAGATTACTTAAAAAGACAGTATGAAACTAAGGAAACGAAAAAAAAAAACTTGCATAGCTGAAAATTTTAATTCTTTTATTCTGGGAAGATAGTTTTTAAACAAAGGAATTTTTAAATATCTAATTCTTATTTCTGATAAAATAAATAAAAAAAAAACAAATTACATAGAACATTGTGAAAATATGATTAAATAATTGCGCAAATAGCTTTAAAATTTTTACTTTATATTTTAAACTTGTTCAATGAACATATATTTTTTTACAAATTGGAAATCTGAGAGCATTTTAATCAGGAAAGAAATTCATGGAATTTAATCAAATTTAAAGAGCTTGAACAACAAAAATTTCTTTTAAAAAATTTTGTTAAAAAAATAGTATTATTATTTTTTTTATGTTTTAATTGTGAGGATCGCAATTTTTAATTCTGTCCTGTAAGTGAAGGTAAAACTATTTTTATTTTGATACTTCATGTAGTTTTAATATTTATGAATCTAGTTTATGAATTAATTCTAGAAATTAAGTGATAATTTCTCGCAATTCAAACGATTCGTAATATAACGTATCGTTCATCACCTAGAAAACTATAGACTATAAATTCTTGATCATTTCGTCTATTCAGTTTATTTGTTTACCTTATTCACATAACTCGGAACTCTATATTTCTAGTTTAGAGATTTAGAAAATGACTACGTATTCGCGTTCTAGATGAAGGCGATATATTTTTTCTTTCAGTGTATACTATTTAGAATACAAATCTTAAGATCGTATACAGGATTGCACAAGAAAATTAGAGTGCCTTTCCGGCCATAAGCCATAAGTTCTGAAATATGGTTTTCAAATGTCTTATGCGTTTTCCTATAATGTTTACTTGGATATCTTCTTTAACACCTTAATTCTCGCTCCCGTGATATTCACGGGCTATGTCTTTTATTCAAATTGTTTGATTCCCACCAATTTTATAAATTGTTGTAATTGGCTTTATTATGGCATCATTTTACCTGTCATTAAATAAGGTGAATATTTCTTTATTCTAAAAAGTTGTGTCAATATGCAATTTGAATTTTTAAACCGTAATTAAATGCGATCGTTAATGGGACTCTTCATTCGCTTGAAAACACCCGCTCCGTAATGTTAAACCAATGGGCAGGTTGCTTTTGAATTTCTCGTTTAAGTTTGAATACTTTTAAACGATATTTTCGCATAGGATAGCTGAGCTCGATCTTATGACTATTTTGATGATATGACTATTTTTTACTGTTTCTATTTTGGTTGCAGATTTTTTTTTTAAAAGGTACTTTCAGTTTCAAAACCGGTTCTAAAAGAGAAAGTATCTTGATTAGAAAACTCTGCAACCGAAATCGAAAAATGTAAATAATAGCCATATTAAAAATCAACCTCAGCTATCCTATGGAAAAAATCGTTTAAAAATATTAAAATTTAAACGGGAAATTCGAAAACAACCTGCTCTTTGATTTAACATTACGGAGCGGGTGTTTTCAAGCGAGTGAAGGGTCCCTTTAAATTAACTTACTAAACGGTAAAGTTGTGATAAAGTATTCTGAAAGTATTGGAAATTGTTTCATAATCTATGTAATGTTTGCTTGATGCATGATTTCTCTTTTCTTTTAACAATGTATAGCAAATCTCCAAATTATTCCTACTCAAAATACACAACTGTCTATGAACTTTCTAAATAACCTAATATCTAAATGTTGGATGTTCATGCTAATATGATTCAACTTGAAATAAATTGTAAGTTAACATATTTAAATGCCATCAAACACACATATAAAATTGTATTATCCTTCATCTGCTATACAATATACAAAAAACTGTTCTTATCTAAATGTTGGATGTTCATGTTAATATGATTCAACTTGAAATAAATTGTAAGTTAATATATTTAAATGCCATCAAGCACGTATATAAAATTGTATTATCCTTCATCTGCTATACAATATACAAAAAACTGTTCTAAAAATGATTTCTCTTCGAAAAGAATTTAACTAAATTATTCATTTATTCTAATTTCGTGAACAAAGCTTTTAAGAATAAATGGCGATATTTTTCGTATTTTTAGTTGCGTCAATTATTTGTTGGTAAAACTTATAAATGCAAATTCAAATCCTGCCTCATTTCAAAGGACGATCGAAAATTTATTGACTCGCATTAACGAAATTGCTGTTACCTCCAACATGATTCAAATTATCTTCTAATAATATGTCTGTGGCGTTTGGTTCTTTTCTCATTTCCAGGTTTTACTAATGAAGGAATCTTTTTTCTTTGTGAAAGAAATTTCGTGTAGCATTATTAGAATGCTAATGAATAATTTGATTAAAAATGTAGGAATTTTACAATTATTGAATATTTTTTGATAAAAAGAAGCATTTTGTATAATTTAAAAAATTGTGAATGCCGATATAGGTATTTTTATCCACTGTAAACCGTAATATTGCTTGTGCTGTTATATAACTTTTAAGAGTGTTTCTAAAAATGTCGCCGTACTTTCAGACACGCGAAACTTTCAGACATAATCACGGGCTCATTTTAAAATGTAAAAACATGAAATTGGCAGATATGATACTGTTAAATTTATTTCCAATCGAATAACGTTTTTCTTTTTTCAATGATACAGGGTGCACTGAAAAAAATGGGCTCTCAAAATTGAATAAAAAGTGCTCATTTTTAAATAAGTCTCATACTCAAAATTGCTCGGATTCAAATGTACTCAAAAGAGAGAAACACATGTACTCATTTTTGATTCCATAGACATGTTCAAATATGAACTTCGAAAGTAAGTAAATTCTTTCTGTTAAATGTTCAATACATTTTTTCTCTTATTTTATGCAATCAGCTGTACCTTCTGCAAATATTGCATTAATGCAAATATTAAATTATGCGCAACATTTTAAAATAATTTAAAAGTGTTTGAAAAGAACGCTTTTCTTGAAAAATATGAAATGAAACGAGATGGCGTCTAAGATGACTGATTAGTAACACGTGCGAACCCAAAATAAGGTGCCGGGCTAAAAGACTCAATAAAGCACTTACAAAACTAAATTAAGTTAAATGGAAAAAATATTTTTCTTGTTAGCTTACATTTTCCTATTCGAACTAACATCTATTCAAAATTTAAAATTTCTAAGCCTAATAGTTCCGGATAAATCATTGTAAAATAATAATTTAATAAAGTTTTCCTTCATTTACGTCTTTTAAAAACTTATTTAAAGGCTTATTTTATTCTTTTTTTATTGTTACTAACATGCATCTGTATATTAAAAGTAACCTCAATAACAAAATTCAAGATCATAATCTTAGTAATTTAGAAAAATCCTTATAATAGCGTTGTTTTATTACACCCATTGTCTTGTTGTGTTCTCTTTAAAATTGAATTAGTTTTCAAAACGTTATTATCAAACATCTTCCTATTAAGGATCGATACCACACAGATGTTCAGTGTTAAACCAATGAGATTAAAATGCATTTGTATTTTTCTAATTTTTCATCCAGAAAATTAAATATTTTGACATTTTTTTCTTTATACTCTTCTAAAAGAATGTTTTATAATGATTTATTTCGCAAAAATCCATAATACAAAGCAAAAACATGTCTTTGAATTACGCTGATATCATATCGAGTGTAGGAACGATTAAAGCAATTTATTTCATTTTTTTTTTTTTCACAAATCTAATTGAGGACTAAGAATGGAGAACGCTGAAAGAGTAGAAGGGGAAATTTTTCAAGAGAAGAAAAAAAAAAAAAAGAAAAACTCCTACTTCTGGTATTTAGAGCGTTTTCTATTTCGGCTCTTGGTACTTACAGAATTTTCCACTTCACTCCTTTTGCGCTCTTAGTTCGACACTTTAAAATGTAGGTACCTAGCTTCTTTTCGTTTAGTGTTTAAATACCTAATATTATCATTTGTAAACATTTCTTTTATTTATTTATTTAATATATTTCACCTTCCTTAAAAACACCCCATTGATGTAAACAGAAACAACATGATCAAGTTGTGTAATGTCCACCAGTTGCCGAGCATCTTATCACTGGCAATCTCAGAGTCTCCACTTCACTTCGTGTGGCATATTCAACGCTCTCCACTTTACTTCGTGTGGCACTTTCAAACAGTGACATTTTTCTACTCTTTTTTGAACTATTTATACTAGAGTTGGCACTTCAAGAGTTTTCGTGGTTGTTAAGCTTGGCATTTAAGACATTTTTTCGTGAAAAAAAATTATTTTCGATTTTTTGTTACTTATAGCGTTTCTCGTTCTTAATCCACAATTACTTCCAAGCGTCATATAATTTCAATCACAATCGTCAGATAATTGCTTCCCAAGTTTTTAATACTTAAAATGCATTATTAAATATGTATTTTAAAAATATTTTATGAAATCAACGATTAAGACATTTTACTGCAAATGTCAAAATTTTATTTACAACACATCTGCTTCCCAAATTTTTAACAGATAAAATATAAAAGCAAATACGCATTTTAGAAAAATTTTGTGAAATCAACAATTAAGATATTTTGCTGCAAGTGTCAAAATTCTATATACAAATCATCTACCTCCCAAGTTTTTAACACTTGAAATATAAAATGAAATATGTATTTTAGAACTATTTTGTGAAATCAACGACTAAGACATTTTACTGCGAGTGTCAAAATTTTATTTACAACTCATTTCCTTCCAAATATTTTAACACTTAAAATATAAAAGTAAATATGTATTTTATAACTATTTTGTGAAATCAACGATTAAGATATTTTACTACAAGTGTCAAAATTCTATTTACAACTCATCTGGCTCCCAAGTTTTAAACACTTAAAATATAAAATCAAATATGTATTTTAGAATTATTTTGTGACATCAACGATTAAGACATTTTAATTCGACTGTCAAATTTCTATTTACAACTCATCTTCTTAACAAGTTTTTAATACGTAATATGTATTATTAAATATGTATTTTAGAAATATTTTATGAAATCAACGACTAAGATATTTTACTGCAAGGGTACAAATTTTATTTACAACTCATCTGTTTCCCAAGTTTTTAACAAAATATAAAATGAAATGTGTATTTTAGCAATATTTTATGAAATCAACGATTAAGACATTTTACTGCACATGCCAAATTTTATTTACAACACATCTGCTTCCCAAATTTTTAACATATAAAATATAAAAGTAAATATGCATTTTAGTACAATTTTGTGAAATCAACGAGTAAGACATTTTGCTGCAAGTGTCAAAACTCTATTTAGGACACATCTACTTCCAAAGTTTTTAACACTTAAAATATAAAAGTAAATATGTATTTTAGAACTATTTTGTGAAACCAACGACTAAGATATTTTACTACAAGTGTCAAAATTTTATTTACAAGTTATTTGGCTTCCACGTTTTTAACACTTGAAATATAAAATGAAATATGTATTTTAGAACTATTTGGTGACATCAACGATTAAGACATTTTAAATCAATTATCAAACTTCTATTTACAACTCATCTGCTTCCCAAGTTTTAATACGTAACATGAATTATTAAATATGTATTTAAAAAATAATTTTTATGAAATCAACAATTAAGACATTTTACTCCAAATGTCAAAATTTTACTTACAACACATATGCTTCCTAAATTTTTATCACATAAAATATAAAAGTAAATATGCATTTTAGAACTATTTTGTGAAATCAACGACTAAGGTATTTTACTATAGGTGTCAAAACTCTATTTACAACTCATTTGGTTCCCAACTTTTTAACACTTGAAATATAAAATGAAATACGTATTTTAGAACTATTTTGTGACATCAACGATTAAGGTATTTTACTTCAACTGTGATATATCTATTTACAACTCATCTGCTTCCCAAGTTTTTAATACTTTAAATGTATTATTAAATATGTATTTTAGAAATATTTTATGAAATAAACGATTAAGACATTTTACTGCAAAAGGCAAAATTTTATTTAAAACACTTCTGCTTCCCAAATTTTTAAGACATAAAATATAAAAGTAAATATGCAATTTAGAACACTTTTTTGAAATCAACGAGTAAGACATTTTGCTGCAAGTGTCAAAATTCTATTTACGACTGCTCCCAAAGTTTTTAATACTTAAAATATAAAAGTAAATATGTATTTTAGAACTATTTTGTGAAATCAACGACTAAGTTATTTTACTACAAATGTCAAAATTCTGTTTACAACTCATCTGGCTCCGAAGTTTTTAAAACTTAAAATATAAAATGAAATATGTATTTTAGAACTATTTTGTAACATCAATGATTATGACATTTTAATTCAACTGTCAGATATCTATTTACAACTCATCTGCTTCCCAAGTTTTTAACACATAAAATATAAAAGTAAATATGCATTTTAGAATTATTTTGGGACATCAACGATTAAGATATTTTAATTCGACTGTCAAATTTCTATTTACAACTCATCTGCTTAACAAGTTTTTAATTCTTAATACATATTATTAAATGTGTATTTTAGAAATATTTTATAAAATCAACGATTAAGACATTTTACAACAAGTGACAAAATTCTATTTACTACTCATCTGCTTCCAAAGTTTTTAACACTCAAAATATAAAAGTAAATATGTATTTTAGAATTATTTTGTGAAATCAACGACTAAGATATTTTACTGCAAGTGTCAAAATTTTATTCACAACTCATCTGGCTCCCAAGTTTTTAACAAAATAGAAAATTAAATGTGTATTATAGAAATATTTTATGAAATCAACGATTAAGACATTTTACTGCACATGTCAAAATTTTATTTACAACACATCTGCTTCCCAAATTTTTAACACATATAATATAAAAGTAAATGTGCATTTTAGAACAATTTTGTGAAATCAACGAGTAAGACATTTTGCTGCATGTGTCAAAATTCTATTTACGACACATCTACTTCCAAAGTTTTCAACACTTAAAACATAAAAGTAAATATGTATTTTAGAACTATTTTGTGAAACCAACGACAAAGACATTTTACTACAAATGTCAAATTGTTATTTATAAGTCATTTGGCTCCCACGTTTTTAACACTTGAAATATAAAATGAAATATGTATTTTAGAACTATTTGGTGACGTCAACGATTAAGACATTTTAAATCAACTATCAAATTTCTTTTTACAACTCATCTGCTTCCCAAGTTTTAATACTTAACATGTATTATTAAATATGTATTTAAAAAAATATTTTATGAAATCAACAATTAAGACATTTTAATCCAAAAGTCAAAATTTTACTTACAACACATATGCTTCCTAAATTTTTATCACATAAAATATAAAACTAAATATGCATTTTAGAACAATTTTGTGAAATCAACGAGTAAGGCATTTTGCTGCAAGTATCAAAATTTTATTTTCAACTCATATGCTTCCCAAATTTTTAAGACTTAAAATATAAAAGTAAATATGTATTTTAGACCTATTTTGTGAAATCAACGACTAAGATATTTTACTACAAGTGTCAAAATTCTATTTAATAATCAACTGGCTCCCAAGTTTTTAACACTTGAAATATAAAATGAAGTAGGTATTTTAGAACTATTTTGTGACATCAACGATTAAGGCATTTTAATTCAACTGTCAGATATCTATTTACAACTCATCTGCTTCCCAAGATTTTAATACTTAAAATGCATTATTAAATATGTATTTTAGAAATATTTTATGAATTCAACGATTAAGACATTTTACTACAAATGTCAAAATTTTGTTTACAACATATCTGCTTCCCAAATCTTTAACACATAAAATATAAAAGTAAATATGCATTTTAGAACAATTTTGCGAAATCAACGAGTAAGACATTTTGCTGCAAGTGTCAAAATTCTATTTACGACTCATCTGCTCTCAAAGTTTTTAATACTTAAAATATAAAAGTAAATATATATATTAGAGCTATTTTGTAAAATTTAAAAGTAAATGCGTATTTTAGAACTCTTTTTGTGAAATCAGGGACTAAGTTATTTTACTGCAAGTGTCAAAATTCTATTTACAAATCATCTGGCTCCCAAGTTTTTAACACTTAAAATATAAAATGAAATATGTAGGGTAAAGTGTCCATATTTCGTCCCCTCTCCTAATTTTGTCCCCTTTAATTTCTCCTCTCCTGCGAAAGTGACGCCACTTATGACGCAAGGCACAGAGGACGGAAGTTAAAAGGCATCAGTGTTGAAAGTTTCGTTCGCCAAGATGCATACATAAATTAAAGACGGCGAATTTCCTATTTTAGAAGACTTGAGTTCTTATTACGTCGTTTGTAGAGCGTTATTTACTGTACTGTAAGTATTTATTTCTTATTCATTGCATGTATTTTACGTTGGTAAGATGCTGACAGTAGCATACAGTGAGTTTTAGCACGCTCAGTTCATCCTACGGGTACTGAAGATCCGTAATATTGGGAAGTAGCGTGGTTCCAATTTCGTCCCCTTTGTAGTTCTTATTTTCGTCCCAGGGACGAAATTAGGAATGCTTTTTATGACACATTTTTCAATTTTTTTCTCATGTTTGGATGGCTAATGCATTGTTGCCAATCTCCCGATTTTTTCGATACCAGTAAAATCTTACAAAAATGTATTCTTTATTTGAGCTAAAACTGTGATTGTATAAAACATGTATTTCTGCATAAAAAGATTGGTATGAAAAAAATCGGGAGGTTGGCAACTGAGCAGTAATGTTTCATTATGTTATTTTTCCACTGATAATTAGTACATTTCTTTGTGCCTTACTTTAATGTAAATTAAATTACTCATTTAGAAATAAATTTTGATTTAGTTATAAGTTAAGCCTCGGCGTATTGGATTTTTTGTGGAGACGAAATTGGAACCATTTTTTTTTTTTCATTTTTTAGATACTTTTGGAAAAACAATTTTTCTCATTGTTAAAATTTTTTGTACGATATTTGCCTATGTTTCTATGTGTGTGCGTAGTCAGCCTAATTAAAAGCCAAATTTGGTAGATTTTCACTGATAATTACAACTTCCAGGGCCTAAAAGTGTGCGGGACGATAATAGGGCACCTTACCCTATTTTAGAACTATTTTGTGACATCAGGATTAAGACATTTTACTTCAACTGTATAATTTTTATTTACAACTCATCTGCTTCCCAAATTCTTAACACATAAAATATAAAATTAAATGTGCATTTTAGAATAATTTTGTTAAATCAACGAGTAAGACATTTTGCTGCAAGTGTCAAAATTCTATTTACAACTCATCTGCATCCCAAGTTTTTAACACTTAAAATATAAAAATAAACATGTATTTTAGAACTATTTTGTAAAATATAACAGTAAATATGTATTTTAGAACTATTTTGTGAAATCAACGACTAAGACATTTTGCTGCATGTGTCAAAATTCTATTTACGACCCATCTGCTTCCAAAGTTTTAACACTTCAAATATAAAAGTAAATATGTATTTTTGAACTGTTTTGTGATATCCACGACTAAGTTATTTTACTACATGTGTCAAAATTCTATTTACTAATCAACTGGCTCCCAAGTTTTTAACACTTAAAATATAAAATAAAATATGAATCTTAGAACTATTTTGTGAGATCAACGATTAAGACATTTTAATTCAACTGCCAAATCTCTATTTACAAATCATCTGCTTCCCAAGTTTTTAATACTTAAAATGCATTATTAAATATGCATTTTAGAAATACTTTATGAAATCAACGACTAAGACATTTTACTGCAAATATCAAAATTTTACTTACAACAAATCTGCTTCCCAAATTTTTCCCACACAAAATATAAAAGTAAATACGTAATTTAGAGCTATTTTGCGAAATCAATGACTAAGATATTTTACTACAAGTGACAAAATTCTATTTACAACTCATGTAGCTCCCAAGTTTTTAACACTTAAAATATAAAATGAAATATGTATTTTAGAAATATTTTATGAATTCAACTTTTAAGAGATTTTACTGCAAATATCACAATTTTATTTACAACACATCTGCTTCCTAAATTTTTAACACATAAAATATAAAAGTAAATATGCATTTTAGAAAAAAATTGTGCAATCAACGAGTAAGACATTTTGCTGCAAGTGTCAAAATTCTATTTCCGACTCATCTGCTTCCAAAGTTTTTAACACTTAAAACATAAAAGTAAATATGAATTTTAGAACTATTTTGTAAAATATAAAAGTAAATATGTATTTTAGAACTATTTTGAGAAATCACCGACTAAGATATTTTACTACAAGTGTCAAAATTCTATTTAATACTCAACTGGCTTACAAGTTTTTAACACTTAAGATATAAAATGAAATATGCATTTATAACTACTTTGTGACATCAACGATTAAGACATTTTACTTCAACTGTCAAATTTCTATTTACAACTCATCTGCTTCCCAAGTTTTTAATATTTAAATTGTATTATTAAATATGTATTTTAGAAATACTTTATGAAATCAACGATTAAAACATTTTACTGCAAATGTCAAAATTTTATTTACAAGACATCTGCTTCTGAAATTTTTAACACATAAAATATAAAAGTAAATACGCATTTTAGAACAATTTTGTGAAAACAACGAGTAAGACAATTTGCTGCAAATGTCAAAATTCTATTTACGACTCATCTGCTTCCAAAGTTTTTAACACTTAAAACATAAAAGTAAATACGTATTTTAGAACTATTTTGTAAAATATAAAAATAAATATGTAATTTAGAACTATTTTGTGAAATCAACGACTAACATATTTTACTACAAGTGTCAAAATTGTATTTACAACTCATCTGGCTCCCAAGTTTTTAACACTTAAAATATAAAATGAAATATGTATTTTAGAGCTATTTTGTGAAATCAACGCGTAAGACATTTTGCTGCTACTGTGAAAATTCAATTACAAGTCATCTGCTTCCAAAGTTTTTAACACTTAAATATAAAAGTATATATGTATTTTAGAACTATTTTGTGAAATCAACGACTAATACATTTTACTACAAGTATCATAATTCTATTTACAACTCATCATTCTTCCAAGTTTTTATCATTTAAAATATAAAATAAAATATGTATTTTAGAAATATTTTGTGACATCAACGATTAAGACATTTTACTTCAACTGTCAAATTTCTATTTACAACTCATCTGCTTCCCAAGTTTTTAATACTTAAAATGTACTATTAAATATGTATTTTAGAAATATTTTATGAAATCAACGATTAAGACATTTTACTGCAAATGTCAAAATTTTACTTACAACACTCTGCTTCCCAAATTTTTAACACATAAAATATAAAATAAATACGCATTTTAGAACAATTCTGTGATTCAACGAGTAAGACATTTTGCTGCAAGTGTCAAAATTCTATTTATAACTCATCTGCTTCCAAAGTTTTTAATACTTAAAACATAAAATTAAATATGTGTTTTAGCACTATACATGGTGAAACCAATGACTAATACATTTTACTGCAAGTGACAACTTCTATTTACAAGTTGTCTTCTATCCAAAATTTTAACACATAAAATATAAAATTATATATGTATTTTAGAATCGTTTTGTGAATTAAACGACTAGGACATTTTACTGCAAGCGTTAAAATTTTATTTACAACTCTCTTGCTTCCCAAGTTTTTAACACTTAAAATATAAAAGTAAATCTGTATTTTAGAACTACTTTGTGAAATCAACGACTAAGACATTTTACTGAAAATGTCAAAATTTATTTTCAACACATCTGTTTCCCAAATTTTTTACACTTAAAATGTACAGTTAAATCGGTATTTTAGAACAATTTTGTGAAATGAGCGATTAAGACATTTTGCTGCAAGTATCAAAATTTCATTTACAACTCATCTGCTTCCAATGTTTCTAATACTTAAAATACACTGCTCAAAACAATTAAAGGATATTTGAAGTTTTATATAAAATAAAGGTATAAACGAAATTTTTTTTTGCCGAAAATAGAAGAAGAGAATCACAAATGCAAATTTTTCTGGTTTTCAAACTGTGGAGTATGCAAATTTTGAGTTCGACGTCAAAAACGTCGCTTCAGCGGCAGCGAATGAAATTTGACTTTCAACTGGATAAAAGAGAATGAAGACAAGGATGATCGGCATTCTGTGATTGCTTTGTTTCGATGAGTACGATGTCTCAGCGAAGTCATTTCACAGATTCAGAAGCTTTGAGAATTGTTGGTATGTTAGAAGGGGGCCAAACTCAAGCCGAAGTAGCGCAAGCCATTGGAGTGTCACAAAGTGTCATTTCCAGGATCTGGAACCGTTTTTTGGAGAGTGGATGTGCAGGCCGAAGACCAGGGCAAGGTCGTAGACGGGCAACAACGCCCAATGAAGATCGGTATTTAGCGTTAACAGCTCGGAGACACCGAACCATGAACGCTACGCTTCTCCAACAACACCTTCGCTCGGCTACAGGCACCACGATTTCAACTCAGACTGTCCGAAACCGGCTCCATGCTGTAGGTCTGTATGCTCGCCGACCGATGGTATGTGTTAGATTAACATCAAGGCATCGTCGTGACCGCAGGTAGTGGGCAACCGAGCATGTCAACTGGAGGAGAAATGAATGGAGCAATATTCTGTTTTCTGTCAAGTCCCGTTTTTCTGTGCATCCGGATAATAGGCGTATTTTCATCTGGAGGGACCGTGGCAGTAGGAATAATCCTGCGTTCGTGCACGAAAGTGTCAGATTTGGCGGTGGAGGAGTGTTGGTGTATGGTGGCATCTCCATTGACGGGCGCACTGACCTCTACATCATTCGAGATGGAGCTCTGACTGGTCGCCGATATAGGGATGAGATCCTCAGACCTATTGTAGTCCCTTACGCTGCAGCAATCGGAGATAACTTCATTTTAATGGACGATAACTGCAGGCCACATCGTGCAAACTTGGTGGAGGATTTCCTTTTCGAGGAAGGAATCGTTCGAATGGAATGGCCAGCGTGTTCTCCAGATATGAATCCAATCGAGCACGTTTGGGACGCTCTAGGAAGACGAGTTTCTGGCCGCCAACAACCCCCACAAACTCTCCAAGAACTGGAAAGAGCTCTTCTGGAAGAGTGGGGCAGATTACCCCAACTCGTCATTAATAACCTCATTGAGTCCATGCCTCAAAGGTGTTCAACGTTGCTGGACGCCCGTGGAAATCATACTCCCTACTGAAAATGATTTTCTTTGAAGAAAACACCTTTTCTTATTCTTTTTTTCTCATATGCACAAATTGTGTTTTTTTCCTTTAGTACACAAATGCGCAATAAAATGCATTTTTTTCTGCCAAACATGTGTAATTTATTCTCATATAACCTACTATGTCTGTCGACCATGTATCAATCAGCTAAACAGTTTACCAGATACAAAATCCACCTAAAACTGCAATATCCTTTAATTGTTTTGAGCAGTGCATAAATGTAAATATGTATTTTAGAACTATTTTGCTAAATCAACGACCAACGCATTTTACTACAAGTGTCAGAAAATTCTATTTACAACTCATCTGCCTCCCAAGTTTTTAACACTTAAAATATAAAATGTGATATGTATTTTAGAACTATATTGTGAAATCAACGACTAAGAAATTTTACTGCAAGTGTCAAAATGTTATTTACAACTCAACTGCTTCTCAAGTTTTCAACACTTAAAATATATACTTAAATGCGTATTTTGAAACTATTTTGAGAAATCAAAAACAAAGAAACAATCTTTAAGATAAATATTCAAAAACAAAACAAAAAAAAACTGTCAAGTGCGAGTATTACTCACGCAAGAGGGGTTCCGTACAATAAATATATGAATTAGTAAGTGGAGATTGCATTACACAAATATATCACTAAAAATTATTATCTAGGCTTTAATAGTCGATTGCGCAAAGAGTACGCAGCCCATGTCTTGGGTTAATATCGCGGCCAATCGACATTTTTTTCCGAAAATCATTATCAACAATCCTTTTATATTTCTGCGGCGATAGGTACATTCAGTGCTCCTCAACTCCCTTGCTGAACTCCCGCAAATTGAAATTTGCGTATAATCAAAAATGTGATTTCTTTAAAAAGTGTGTGACATAGGGTAATCGCCATAGTTTTCCTGCAAGGTTTAAATGAACTTCTACTAGCCCTAAATTTTTCATAATTTTAGTTTCAGTAGATTCAGAAACAGAGGAGGGACATATTTTTGCATTACATTTTCCACGATATCTCTGAAAAATATAATACTTAAAAATAAAACAAATATACTGTCGAGTTCAGCTTTACGAAAGGTTTCACACGATATACAAAGAAAAGATTTTCTTTTTCAAGTAACATAATCAGCCGTCTACATTTTCATAACCCTTTAAGATCAGGGAGCATTTTTTTTTTTTTTTTGGTAGAAATTGAAAATTTGGGTGGTTTTCCCTTATCGATATCGTATTTGATTTAAAAATAACTATTTAAAAAAAACTGATATCAGGTTATCCCAAGGGAGGACCCACACAATTGTGTGGGTTCGGCCTTAATGCAGTTGTTTTTGGACTAAATCAACACAATTGTGTAGTTTGGGATTATGTGTGGAAAAATCTAGAAATAAAAGTTTATGCAAAAAAAGTTGTTGTTTATTGAGATAATTTTCATCAGCCACAATGAAAATGTAAACATTTTTTGTTTTTGGACAGACCACTACAATTTCATTTTCTGAAACGTGCTCAATGCTCGCACCCCTCTTAAGAGCCGTTGACAAATGGCATGCCTTTCACTCCGTTTGGATTGTGCCTGAACTTTCTAATTTCTTTTTTTTTTTTAGTTTTTCCAGAAGCGGTATTTTGTTGAAATACCGATCGAAGTACATAAAATTAACCAGAGTGAGGACTACAGCAGGTCCTAAGCCTAGATCCTTGTGGACCAGGTCTGTACTTTCCCACTGGTATACTACAAAATTTAAAACTATCCCAGATGATGCTGTTACCGCAGAGTGTGGTTTGTTTTTTACATACTGCTTTACTGAGGCACGTCCCAAAAAAGGGAATCGTCTGCTCATATATGGAAAATTTTCCCTGATCTCTTGGTAAATTCAAGCAGACACTACGGAATCTGTCGAGCATTTTCTGAACTTTCCATAATTTATTATTCATTCCTGTTGGTTTACTTGCTGTATCGACAAAATGGAATGAATTTATCAAATTTAAAAATCTATCGCGTGGTATGCATATAACTCATATAAAACTTATAAATCATATATGGCATCCATAATTCAGAGCAGAAATATACAGTTCGTTACATATGCATATTATATATCTAATACTATCCATTTTAAATAGAAATCATGAATAGTACAAAACCATTAATTTAAAATTAACCCGCTTTAAAAATGTAATTAATAAAAAATAAATTGCTAAAAACATAAATTAAAAAAAAAAAAATCACTTAAAAATAAAAAATTTATATATTAGGAATTGTAACTATTTTGGAAGTGGTAAATGTTTGTTTTGGAAGTGGTAAATGACCCACACAATTGTGTGGGTCATTTGTTTTTCAATTTTTGTAAAGCCTAATTAAATTTATCAAGGACAAAATCAATTAAAATCATGAATAAAGTATATGAAAAGAAAAATCAAATCTAAGTAAACACTAGAAATCATATTTAAAAGAAATTACGACAGTACATACTTTTGGTCTATTGCTGTCAGATGATATTAGTCTTTTTAAAAGCAGAAAATCTAACCCTGCATTATAGTTGGTGCCCCACTAGTTGTGTCTTATCAAAACATCTGAAGCCAATTAACTCATACAAATGTGCAGATTTGGTTTTAAATCTCACAAAAACAGGAAATAGTCTTTTTCTTTTACTATAGTATCACCCACGCAATTGTGTGGGTCAAGGCTTAAAGGACTAAACATATTTGTGAATAATTAATAATCCATAAATATGTGGGTCAATAGCCTTTATTACTTCAACCAATTTTAGCTTTCCACGTTACATAGTTTACGAGTAAAATGGCTGTGACAGACGGACAGACAGACACAGGAGTGATGTTATAATGGTTCCGTTTTTACTTTTTAAGTACGGAACCCTAAAATGTTAAATGCTTTAATTTTCTTATGAAACAGTTGAGAAATACGAATGCATCCCAATACAATGGATTTAATATTTTGAATTTTTTTTTTCTGAGTACAATTTCATTTTCGAAATCGGTTTCGAAAGTGAAAGTGTTCCTAGAAAAAAATTCTGCGACCAAAACTAAAAAATTACAAGACATGGTTAGACATAGACCTCAGATATGTTATTCGAAAAATAAATAAATAAATATTAAAATGCAAACAAGTAATTTGAAAAGAGCGCTGCTATTGGTTTAATTTTAACTTGCATTTGTCCCCGTGTTACTAGGGTGGACTCCTGAGAATTGAGATCTATAAGCTCCAATACTTCTAGAGAAATCCAGCTAATTAAATTGTTTAAAATTTTTGTTTCTCTAATCCCTTAAAATGGAGTTTTTAAAAATAACTTAGCATAAAACGTTCTCTGGATTCAAAAACTAACCTTCGTACCTATTTTCAGATTTTTAGTTCTGACGTCCCTTTAATAAAGCTAAAAGAGTTTTAAAAAATGCTTTAACTGAGTCCATATAAAACTTAAACTTCTGTGCAAAATTTCACATTTCATGTACCAGTAATTTTCAAGAAATCGTGAAGAATGCACGAATTATTCGTATTTGAATGCGTATTCATTTTACAGATTGATGATTTAGAAACTATTGTTCCTTTATTAAGAATCAAATCGTTTTTATTAGACAGTTTAATGCTTTTATATAGTAGAAGAATTTCCATTTCGATTATAGCTTTCAGCGAAGGAAAAAAATAAAGCATTTGAGAGAGTCGAATTTCAAATTAATATTTCTCTTAAGAGCCAAAGTGTAGAAATTTTTTTCCAAAACTTTTAAAAGCGACTATTATATAGAAAAAATTCATTGTTACACAAGATGACATTTTACGCACATTGACAATGGGGTCGATAAAAAAACCTCACTTCGTTTTAACAGATCCCCTTCAACATGCAGAACGTACGGCACTTCAGATGTAAGTACTTTTGTTTAATCAACGCTTTCTTTTTTGTCAAACAAGATTCCATAAAATATTTTTTTTAACCACATCTTTGATTTTCAGAAATATTCAAACCGTCATCAGAGAACGAAAAAAAAAAATTCAAAAGGCTACCGCACACATTAAAAAACTATATATTTTTTTTTTCTTGTGTTATATTTAAAATAGAGTCGAAAAAAGTGTACAAGATATTTCTCAAAAGTTAAGAAGATAAAAATATTACAAGAGCTATTTTTTAATCTATAGATTAGAAAATTTTAGGCCGCAAATTATTAAAAAAATCAGTGGAAAACTGAAATCAAAAACTGCTCATAAAATTAGGATAAGAGAAAAAAAAATCTTTTGTCAATAATAAATTTTACTTTAAAGGTATTTTTCATGGTTTTTTGGAGTAAGTAAAAAAATATCGCTAAAAAGAGACATTCCGTTGTAAATTTAATATGTTGAATTGCTTACCATTGATTTTTTTTTTCTTTTGTAAAATTTCAATTGAAAAACTCTGGAGTGACTGCTAAACACTAGTATAACAAGAAATTAAAAAACGTTCAAGCGCGAATATTACTCAAGCTCGCAGGGTTCAGTACAATAAATATATGAATTATGAACTGTATTATTAAAAAAAAATTCGTTTTTAAAAAAATAATAAGAGTTTGTAAAAAACTATACAACGGAGTTGGGTATAGCTGTACATACTAGAAAGTATAAATAGGTATGCCATAGAAGTTCAAAGAGATATGAAGCCTAAATAATATCAAGTATTTCTATTCTGTATAACTATTTTTTTAATCTTATCCTAATCTGTTTATGACAAACTTAATTCCGTACTGATAATAAAAGTAGCGTATATTTAAACTTTATTTGGCATTTCATAAAACTAAATTCAGCGTAGTAATAATCTTTTTTTCTTACAGTGTAGCTAAAACCCTTATTCAAAGTTTAAATTTAGCATTGTGCTAATCGCGCTTAGAAAGGAGATCGCAAAGTTGCAACACCGCCTTGGTCCGTGCCACGTTTTTCCAGATCGGTTTTTAATTAACTTTTAAAGACACGGGAGGCGTATTGAGATATCCACCGAATGGAAACTAGTCACGAATCCCATAGTATTTATGTGATTAATTCTAATTACATTAGTATGTTTTTAACAATTTGACATTTATTGCTTTTATACTGCTACTGGACATTGCTTTACACAAATACATCATTAAAATTTGTTATCTAGGCTTTAAAAGCCGATGGCACATAGAGTACGCAGCCGCTGTCACTATGTATGCCCAAACCGTCCGTGTCTTTAAGAGTTAATATCTCGGCTAATTAGCGACGATTTTTTTCGAAAATCATTATCAACAATGCTTTTAAACTTCTACAGTAGATACCTCCAGCGCTCCTCAACACCTTTGCTGAATGCCCGCAAATCGAAATTTGTGTGTAACAGAAAAATGAGTCTCAAAAACTATGTGCCATGGGGGTAATCGCTATAATATTCCTGCAAGGTTTAAATTAACGTCTACTACCTCTAATTTAATTTCAGCAGACTCGGAAATAGAGAGGGGGGGGGGATATTTGTGAACTACATTTTCGACTATGTCTCTGAAACAATAATACCCAAAATTAAAAGAAATGTATTTTTGAGTCCAGCCTTACGAAAGCTTTCACATGATACCTCACACGTTATACAAAGAAAAGATTTTTTTTTTCAAGTAACTTAATTAGTTTAAAATCCGTTAATTTAAATATAATATACTAATTTAAAATAAAACTAAATTAGTAAATAATCCGTTTCAAAAAAGACTTTTCCCTTGATGCAAATTGGAAATTAATTCGAAATACAGTCGACACTCTTTATAATGACATTCATTATACCGACAGTTCCAATATAACGGCCTATGGAAAATGTCCCGAAATATAACCCTTTTATACAATGTTATATTTACATCCAATATAACGATCGGCCAGCAGCTTATTTCCTAATACAGAGACCGAATCGATTTTTCCACCGATTTTTTTCTATGAAAAGATTCCCGTTTTCTTTCCACAAGGACTGATTGTTTAATTCACAAGTAAGGTCTGAAGGTAGAGAATAGATTCCTTCCTGGGGTGAAATTTATTAATGACTCGCTTTAATCTGATTTTCCTTACCGTAAGCATATGCGCATGCGCGTACTCGCTCGCACGCGCAATTGGTTTGGCGCATGTCTGCATTTTCCCAAGATAGCTATTTAAAATTTAAAAAAAAATGCAATTCCATTGAATAGAAAATTAAAAGTTTTGACAGCGATTGATCAAAAATCTGAAATTGTTAAAACATTTAACATGCAAGAAAGCAAATTATTTACGATCATTAAAAACCGTGATTCGATTTTGAGGACCGAAGAAATTGGAATCTCTGCTTCTCGTTGTCGATTGCGAGTAGAGAAATTTGAGCAATTAGAGAAATAATGATAACGTGAATGACTACAAATGATGAGATCGAAATAAACGCCTGTAGGTGAGAATTTGTTAAAAACAAAAGTCCAATATTTTGCAGAAAAAATTAGCATTAATGAAGAAACATTTAAAGCATCAGATGGCACAATAAGTTTAAAGTGGTGCAAGGTGTTTGTTTCTATAAGCTTTGTGTGAGGAAGTAACTCAGTGAAGCAAGAAACGGATGACACATGGAAATTGAACAAACTGAAAACAATAATTGACAGGTATGCCTCAGAAAACATATTTAATTCCGACGAGACCGGACTGTTTTCTATGATGACGCCTAACAGGTCTTTAGTTTAAAAGACGAATCTAACAGTGGAGAGAAGAAATCTAAGAAACGAATTACAGTTCTCCTATGTGCCAATATGTAGTGGACTGAAAAACTTCCACCTTTAGTTATTGATAAATAAAAAATCCTAGATGCTTTAGAGGGGTTAAAACTTTACCATTATCCTATCGAAATAATGCAAAATCATCGAAATAACAAGCATTTTTTAGCACTGGTTGTGTTGTTTGGATAAGATGGGGGGTCCATCTTCCGGTCCCGGGCCCTTTTCAGGCCCATTTGTCGACGCAAGGAACCACCCGTGAAGCAAGCCCCGCGGCGCGTCCTGAAGGTCGCCGCCAGACAAGCTCCAACAGAGCGGAACCCCACGCAAACTCCGGCCAAACCGACGCCGCTGCCCAGCGCACACGGCGACGGCTATTCCCAAGAAGAGACGAACGGCCGCCACGACAGTCCTCACCACCCAGCTAGAAAAACCAAGTGGTCCCTAAACTTGGTTATTCGAGCCGGTAGACCCCGCAAGCCATCGCAGGAACTAGACGCCTATAAAGACGCTGGGCCCACGGACTGAACCGAGGCTTCCCGACCCGAATTTAATTTACGGAAGGCCCCCAAGATCAGATACCATTTTCCGGCAGAGACATTTTTGTGGGCCAGCCGATAGGAAAGTTATTGAAGGGCCCCTAACTTGAAAACCAGGGAGGACGGGGAAAGTCCCTCCAGCCGTAAAGCGACCCAGCTCCTGGCTTCTCGCCCAAACCACCCGGCTCAACCGACGGAACCCCTCGCGGATCACGCCGGGAACCAGTTGGCCCAGACTAGGTGCCGTTAGCGACCCCAGGCGGGCACGGAAAGCTCCACCTAGACGGAATAGACTCCGCCTCGCTAGGGGGTTGGACGGAACGGAGTCCCGCCAGCCCCCACCAACTCGACCCCATCCTAGGACATAGAAGCCAGTGGAGGCCGACAGAAGCCCGCCCGCCACTACCTTACCTCACGGCCGTCGAGGATACCCAGGCCCGAAGGCCCCTGACCCCGTGCAGTGACCAACCGCTACCTTTGTTAGTGCGTTCGAAAATTAGGTGGAGACACCTCTAGGTCCTCATCACCAGGCGAGGAAAACTCCGGTACCGCATAGACACGGAGGACCTGGATCGGACCAAGAGTTCACCCGAGGCACGATGAGCCGCCGCGTTACCGGCGAGCCTCCGGCCCGTTTCCCTGCGGGAATAGCGTTCGATGGTGGACCTGCCGGCCGACCCCCTCCCATGGGTCACGGCACGACATGGAGCAACCAGAGCCATACTGGCCTCCCCACGCGACCGCTCCTTGGTCAACGGGGGCACCGCCAAACCCTACCACCCTTAAGGTCGGCTCACAACTGCTCCAGCTGAGGTCCTCGGAGGGATGAGCCACCCAAGTCATAAAGTAACCTGGGCGCTGTCCGTAACACTCGCCCTTCGGTTGCTCCGGGATTCCCTGCATGGCGTTCCCGCGAGCCCCGTCGTCACTAGCGAGCACCGAGGACTTTCCACTACAAAGCCCTCACTCATACTTCAGGCTCCCTCTTAGTCAATTGGTGGATGGGGTCCTATCGCCTTAGCTAGTCTTTGCCCGGCGACACCGTCCGGCCCTTAGACCGGCACCGGGATCGACCTATGGAGCGTCGCTATCCGGCTTGGCCAGAGAACCCGGCTGCCGGGGGATGCGTGTAGGTCGAGCCCGAAGGCCCCCGCACCCCATGCACAACGTCCGTTAACCGTGGCCACCGTGCTCAACGCCTGTCGGAGATGAGCCTCTCGAGGAGGTGGCGAATCGTCCCCATCCGGCCCCCTCGCATTCGTACACAACGAACTCTGCCGAGCTTCCGGTCGCCTCCCCCACTCAAGGGGTCGGGTCGGAACCACCCGGAGGGGCGGCCACGTGTTGTTTGGATAAGCAAACGGCAAACAACTACAGGAAAATCGTCCTTGTAATTGACAACTGTACTGCTCATGTTCGGATTAACTGTTTGAAGTATATTGCACCCTTGCTTCAAAAGTGTCACAACTCAAAAATTGGATTTTTTGAGTTATAACTGCCATTCTACTTGGTTTTTACGCCTCTACCAATAACCTAAAGTACCAGATAGTGCACTCAAAAACCAGCCACCAGGTAGAAGTTGTGTTCGTAAGATTGCCACTAACCTATCTTCCACCATTTCCTGTATGGAATCAAATGTAGGAGTAATTGCCAAATCTTTGTTCAGACATACTAACTCGCAGGCCTTCATGTTAGTTACGCCTGATGTTCTAAGAATATTATCTAAATTTTTCCCACCATTATTAATGTCTTCATTTTCTATATCTAGTTTTTGAAAAAAGAGAAATTAAGTGACTTTTTGTTGACAAGTCAAGCAAATTTTGTTTGATCTGCTCCACAAATAAATATGAAATTGTACCAGGACCTGTTAATTTTTTTTCCTCGTGACTTTTGAGCGGCTGTTGTTGAGAATTCCTTGTTTAGAGGTTCGTACTAATGTTAATGCTATGGAACGTATTTGGTTCCATCAATATGTGGCCGGTATTCGGAGGTTTTCGTTGTTTAGAGGTGACCGTTCAAGGAGTTTTCACTGCATTTTAAAAATTTCATAAAAGAAATTGTGAAACTATTTAATTAATCATGATTCTATCTATAATGACTAACTCCATGATTTATTTTTACTTCTGAAAATATACCTGTTTCATTTTTTATTTGCAAAAATGCGTACGTAATGGGAAAAAAATGTAAAATAAATTAATTAAAATAATAATTTTTTTAAGGTTTTTCTGTAAAAAAAATAATATTGTGCAAATCTACAGATCATAATTTATTTTATGTTTAATTTCCAGTCAAAATACTGAATAGTTTTTTTGTAAAGTGTATGACAAAATGTAATTTGTGTAGACTAGTAGAGGATTCGCTTCGCTCATCCTAATAATAAGATTTATGACTTTTAAAGATTTCTACAAGTGCTTGAGTATAAATAAGAAATTTGCTATTTTAAACAAATTTTCAACGAAATAAAAATAAAGAAATATTATAGTATTAAAAATTTATTTCTATGTAAGAAGATATTTTTAAGTAAATTAAAATTGAAACAATTTTTAAATCATATTAACAGTTTTCTGCTGCACACTTTCGGTCTCGGGCTCGGCTCTGATGACGCAAAAGTTTTGGGGTTACGACGAGTTCTGGTTCCAAATCGTCGGATTTTGACTCTGAAAAGAAGACCACGAACTCATATCTAGTGCTCATCAGTTCGAAGCGAGATTCCTTTTTTTTTTTTTTTTTTTTTTTTTTTTTTTTTTGTTGTTGTTGTTGTGTACTTCCTGATGACCAGATTAATTTTATATCATCAAATTTGTTATTCTCAGTTTTTCTGATCAAATGGGGACTTCCGGTTTGAAAAATTAGTTTTAAATTTTATTTCTAAAAAACCTATAAAAATTATCTTAATTTAATGGTTATTACACCGACGTCTCGCCTTAAAATCTTTTAAAAACGACGATTCGTTCAAAAGCGTCATATGACGCCCTTAAGACTTAACATTAAAATGTATCTGACATGATTTAATAGAATGTTTCGTCTCAAGTGAGAGATTATCGAAAAAGAATCTGATAAATTGTAGCAGAATTCCTTTTAGAGGATATGTTGAATTTCTCCTGAGGTTTTACGATCCTTTGACTAAATGCAACGATTCTGTATTTTAAAATCACCTCGACTAGATGAGTAATTACGTCAGTGCATTTAAAGTTTCTCTATTAATAACAATTAAAGTATCGTTTAGTGTGATTTATTTCATCTCACGTATCATTTAAAAATATATATATGAAAGAAGATATCCTGCAGTGTTTCACAGTTTTATCAATTTTCAGACAACTCCTTTAGCCCTTTATCTGCTGACGGTACTTATAAGTACCATTAAAATAACTTGTCATAAAGTTCATTTAATACATCGATTAGTTGTAATACAGTTTAGAATGAGTTATAGATATATTACTTTATCTTGTTCCAAAAGCATTATTGGTTACACAAAACAAACATATTTTTAAAAGGATGATTTCTTTGCCTTTGTATCTTTTCAGCTTTCTTGGCGTTGGGTGGGGGGGGGGGGGGGGGGGAGCGTTTAATTCGGAAATATTTCTATATTTCTATTGTAAGAACATTATATATACACATTTCCTAATTCTACAAAATACTAAGAAACAGTTTTAAAATAAAAGATTTGAGTGGGGTTATAAATATTGCGCAAAATCATTCAAATTTAATTAATCCTTCTAAATCCTACAATCTTTTTAAAATCCTTCTAAAACTTATTAAATGACTAGCGAACTTGCCCGGGTACGTCAAAAAACAGCAGGAATTACGAAAAAGCTCTGAAAATCACAATAAGATATCGCGAAAAAATTTTAAATCGCGAAAAATTTTTTAAAAGAGAAAAAGAAAATTATATATTGTGTTCGAAGATTGAAATTTGATTCCTTTCCCTAATGTGGAAAAATCGTAAGAAATCGCTAAAATACACTAAAAATCACATACAAAATTCCCGAAAAATTCGAAAATTGCTATACGAAATCCGAATAAACTTTATTGAAATGAGGGCAGAAATTACTTTAGTATTATAGGTCAAAAATGGAATGTCAAAAAATTGCAGCAGATCGCAAAGAAATGTAGAAATCGAATTAAAAATCACAAAAAGTTCAAAAATCACGAAAGTCAAAATTTACTATAATTGGATAAAAGTTTCAAATCTAATTCATTTGACTTGTGGGCTCTCTTAAAATTTATGTTTTGGAAATCACGCTAAGCATTAGATCATGTTACTTTTATTCGTAATTAATTTACTTGGACTCCCTTAAATATAATTAATATAATCCCTTAAGTTAATATTAGTTTTTGTTGCATTAAAATGTCTCAATTTGTTGATTTTCTGTAAGCAAGTAAATCCTATTTTTTTACAGTGGAAGTCTATGGGAATTTGGCGAAATATTAGAGATATCACTAACTTGGTGTCACTTTTGGCGACTAATTTCGGTCGCCAAATTTGGCGATATATCACCAAGTTGGCGACAAACTTGGCGTTATTTGGCGACAGAACTGGATCCCCCCCCCTACGGTAACCCCCGTTATAGGTATGGAGATGCATTACATGCTGTCTATAATCGCATAAAAAATTCGCTAAAAATTCAAAAATCGCTGTACGAATTCCGGGTAAACTTTTTTGAAAAGAGAACAAAATTTACTGTATTGGGTTAAAAGAAAGAAACCGTATTCTTTTCCCTAATGTGGAAAAATCGAATTAATATAATTCCTTAAGTTAATGTTAGTTTTTGTTGCATTAAAATATTTGAATTTGTTGATTTTCTGTAAGCAAGTAAACCCTGTTTTGTTTGTTTTATTGGACACATACATCAGACTTGTGTGCTTGACAACAAGGCCCGCTTATAAGTCATCGTCAATATACAGGGACGAGATAGCACAATGAAATTTACAGCACATAGAATTTTTTACATCCGGGAGCTCCACAATGAGTGTGCAATGGAGTCAGCGGGAGTCGAACCCGACAAGCCTCCTACGCTCTAAAGCGATTAGCAGCGTGGTGTCTTCATCATTCGGCCGCGGAGGCCCCGAGTAAACACTATTTTGATATAATTGTTTCCTTGAAATTCCCATTAAAATAGAAGTTATGGCTTTTAGAATTATACCCGCTCAATAGCTGAAGCGGCGTTTCGGAAATTTTACTCCAAATGACGTTTTTGGTCATAACACGCCCGATATCTCAAAAACTTCTGAAAACATTTTCATGAAATTTTCATAACATTTCTTTCATGCTAGTCTGTATAAACTGAACCTAAAATTTCCTTTTTATTGTTCAAAAAAATATTTTTTTAGGTGATTATAATGTTGAAATTTTCTAAATTTTGCATTAGCTAAATACAACTTTGTATTAAAAATATGAAATGCTTTAAATACACACTTATTTAGGGGTCAAGGTAATGATTATAATGTGAAGTATAACTAGGCATAAAAATTTTCAATTTAGTTGCAATATTTATTTTGTAATCCTGCGCGTAAGCTGTTATACCAATTTTCTGCTCGTCAAAAATCTGACAGTTTGGAGCCCCTGTAAATTCTAATTCTTCAACTTTCATTTTTTTAAATACATGAAATGAAAGAACTTACCTATATCTTTCATTCCAATAAAAATTGTGTCTTAAAATCAAATACATTTAAAAATATTAACTGTGGAAAATGGTCCTTTTTTTTCATTTTTTCCAATTTTAAGAGTCCCGAGACACATTAAAGAAGCACCTTGGCAGTCAAAACTACGATGACGATAACGACGTCAAAACGGCGGTGATCCGTTGGTTGGCACAGTAGGCGTCATATTTCTAAAAGGATTTGCATACAAAAGCTAATTGTACAGTCGTGGAAAAAAAAAAGTAAACACCTCTACTAACTCCTCAACTAATTAT
Source organism: Maratus speciosus (assembly GCA_963932465.1). Taxonomy (NCBI): domain Eukaryota; kingdom Metazoa; phylum Arthropoda; class Arachnida; order Araneae; family Salticidae; genus Maratus; species Maratus speciosus. Next base: position 146,099,830 of record OZ010789.1, read on the forward strand.
CGTAGAAGAAAGTTACTGGTACCGAACTATTGGAAATAAAGACTACTTTTAAATGATGTATATAAAATTTGCTTAGGGGGCCATCTACATATTAAAACGAACCATAACTTTGTTTTTTTTTTCAATAGCAGTACACAATTCTGACAGCATAAATCAGCTCTAGACCCTTCAATTAGTCCAAAAACAAATTTTTATGCAATTCTTACCATAAGTTTCCGAGAAATTAATTATTTTAAAACGAGCGTATTTTAAGGGCTGTATCCAAATTGAAGTTCGGTACTCGATTGTTAACCGAGAGAGCTCCCTTCTTGATCAAGGCACATTAAGCAGTCAATTAAGCCTGTTAGATTAAAGGATGGCATAAGAAATTTCAAAATATTTAGTCACTTCTATCATAGACGGCCCCATCATTTTGCCGATTAAACCATCATTTTGCCGTTTTTTAAGCATAATTTGAAAACTACTTAGAAGAAAAATGTGAAATTTTGGATTTCCATAAAGCAGGACTAATAAATCTGAATCCATCAAAAAAATTGCAGGTTGCAATTCCTAATTTTTTTAATATTAATTTCATAATTCATAATTCATATCAGAAAATTATAAAAATTGCAAATTCAACGTATTTATGTTTGGGTATATTAGAATTATTGGTACACAAAAAATTAAAACATTAGGGTCATAATTTCAGAAGTTATATATAAAAACATGAAAATGTAATTTAACGTTAGAAGCATTGAATTTTGAATGTTTATAATTCAAAAACTTATCATTCAAATGACTTGAAATTTGGTGTCTAGGCATAATTTGAACCAAAGATTTGAAATATCTCGTTAAAATTGGGTATTGCCATTGAAAAAAAAATGAGTTTGGATTCGTTTTAATATGTATATGGCCCCCTAAGCAAATTTTATATACGTCATTTAAAAGTAGACTTTATTTCCAATCGTTCGATACCAGTAACTTTCTTCTACGATAATCTCTCGAGGAGTTAGTAGGAGGTGTTTACTTTTTTTTCTTCGGCTGTACAATAAAGAAAGGGTATGTTTACAAACAAACACTTCCGTCAACCAATCTACTACTACATTTTTATCTTAGCGATCATTGCAGGAATGACACTTGGCAACGTAGGCCAATCATATCATAGATCTGTTAAATCAATCTGGAGTACTAATGAATGAACAGGTTTTTCTTGCTGACCAACAGTAATTCGGCCAACAGTGACGTCAGCTGCCCTTTCCTTATATACATAACTACCATCTCCATACCCATGCGATACCAAATACGGGAATGCTTGTTTTTACCTTTGGATATAGTTATTTAACCCTATACATGAAGTCTGATTCAAAAATAAGTGAAATATATTTCTTTAATGAATATCTAACACAACACACATTTACTTTTATGGAATAAAAAGTTGATTGTAAAAAAATGTGATTTTCCGTTTAGTTTGAATTAGAAGTTGTAATTGCAATAGACAGATTGTAATATTACTTACATATCATAAAAGTCAAAGTTTGTGCAGAAATTGTGTATGATAAACAATTTTGATTTTGATTTTTAAATTCTACACCTACAATTACATTAAGAACAACTAAGATTCTGAAAATGTTTTTCTATTGAAGATCTTATTATTAATTCCTTTATTAATTTAATGCAAGCAAATACATAAAAATAAAATTAGATTTTTAACCATATAATAAGCTTTATCTGTTTTCTTTTTTTGTTGTTATTTTTTTGTTCTTACAGGATCGTGTATTTGATGATAAAATAGTGATGATTATGTTTATCTTAAGCGATTTCAATATATTTTGTTAATAGTTTGGTAGTAGCTAAACTGTAAATGATTGTTCGACAAGAAATGAAAAACATCAATAGTTACATGATATTTTTTTTTAATTCACCTTACTTAAAAGAAATTGATTTCTAGAAAAGAGAAACGATCAAAATATAGCAAATTATAACACAAAACAACTGTATGGAAATAACTTCAGTCGTTCCCGACAGAACTCCTATAATAGAATTCTATAGGATATTATAGGAGTTATAGTTCCCGAGAAAAAAAGCCTGTCAAATACATGCTTTTCATGTAATTTTGCCGCTGCTGATGCCCCTTATAAAAAATAAATACTCTCTTTAAATGAAAAATTCAGGAAACTTTTTTTATTGTTTTAGAAACATAGAAGGAGAAAAATGTCTGAGAGAATAGCTTTTTTTTCATTTTTGGATTATTAAAAATAAAGTTACAGTCAGAGTTTGTTCTTTTTTCTTTTTTTCATTTTCTTTTTTGTACGGTACTTCTGAATTGTTAGGTTACAAGTACAGCGATTAGTCAGAACGTTAAATATAATATTCAAGGGAATGAATACTATTTAATGGAATAAGTAGTGTATATTATGAGAATTCTATTAGATTTTCAGTGATATAAGAGACTCTTGTTACTCTGTTAAGTAAAACAAATGGACAAAGATTTGAAACTAATTTTAATTCAAAGCTGCTAATAATTCTCTTTTAAGTATATATTGCAAATCCTCTTAAAAGGTCCACTATCAATTTCAAGTCACACTTCAAAATATAATTTTATAGCTATTCGGAGAGAGTGCAAAAAAAAATAATAATAATAATAATTATTTTTTTTTCTATTATTTTTTTTCAATTCTTGGCTAATAGAAGTTCATTTAAATAAATGCATAGGATTTTTTCTGCATCGAAAAAAAAATATATATATAAACAAAAAATATTTCCAAAAGACTAACACTCAAAATATACAATGGATATTTTTATCTTTTATTTAATATAACGTAAAAAGCTAGGGAAAAAAATAATTATGAAGAACGTTAAGAGGCTTAAAAACTGACACATACAGAAGGAAAAAAAGGGAGTTCTTTTTAGATTCGAATTTAGAATTTTTTAAACAAACTAATTTAAAAAAAAAAAAAAAAGTATATGAAGCAAAATTTATTTAGTATTTTTTATTTAATTTTTAGACTTGTAATTACAATAAAACTTCAACTGTAAAACACACATTTAACAAAATGTTCAGCTTAATTATTGGTTATATGATTGATGTATTTTTTATTTTTAAGTTTTTCTTCAGAGAAGGGAATTTTTATCGACTCCTCCGTAATAATTAAGCACTTTAAGTTGTAAAATCGAAGTTTCGGTTGAATCTCCAAAACCATCCTCATGAGTCAAACTTTCTAAAAACACTAATCGGCAGAAAACAATCTGCTTGCTACATTGTCAAAAAGTATATATTTAAACTGGAAGAAGCAACAGAAACTTCAAAAATCCTTTAAAAATTATTCCTGTAGCGCCATCTGTTATTAAAAATAAATCTTCCGTGCTTTTAAAATTCAATTCAGATTAAATATTATTTCTGCTCTAGTTACAAAAAGACAAATTTTAACTAAGCATTTTTATTGGTCAAATTTTAACAAATACCGCTGAAACAAAATCTCCAAAGAGTTCTGGACCAAAAGAGCTTGACTAATAAAATATGGTCACAATTATTTTTACAAGATATTCCATCAGTTAACGAAGTGATTTATAAAATCTAAAATATATACAGAGTGCAAAGGAAAGTCCCTTTAACCTGAAAATACTTGCGAACGGAGAGAGCTACAGCTATGTAAGTGAGATAACAGTATAGTAAAGTGCTACGACCGACCTAATGCAAACAACAGCAGCGCCCCTAGTGGCGAAATTTGGAAGATGGCCATTGCAAATCGAAAACGAAAAGAGATAAAGCAAAACTTCCAGTTAGAAAGTTTTAGAGCATCAATTAATTAGTACGAAACGACATTTGGTTCACACGGATAAGATAAATCGTCGCCTGTATACCCAAAAATGTCCAAAATCGCGATCACGACTATTCTAATTTGCATATTCACATTTCGGAAATGTAGCAGTGCGCAATTTCAAAGTGTGACGTACTGTACTGTAATGTCTTAAAAAATTTAATTTCAAATGCATTTAAAATTTTAATTTAATCCTTTTAGGGGGAGGCGAATTGTGTGAAAATGATAAAATAATTGACTAACACCAGAATATTCAACCGAATTTCTTAGAAAATAAAATCGCACTTGTTTGCACTTTCATTACAAAGGTAAAATTTAATTAATATATTCTTGGTGTCATTTGTCAGTTTTGGAATTAAAATAAGGTGGCTAAACAGTCTAGCCACCGCCCTCGAAAGGGTTAAATCTATGTCTTCGTATTGAAGAAGCTCGCAAAAGACGTTCCATGCTGAGAAATGTACATCCAGATTTACTCTCACGAATACAAACGTGTATCGTGAGCAATGGCGAACTTTTCGAACATACTGAATATTAACTTTTTATCACTGTGCGACAGTTTGTCTCTTTTATTTTTTGTGTGATGTTATCAAAATTTATTGAGATAAGTACGTATTTATACAATAAATTGTGCGTATTTCTTCGTACTTCTGGCTATTCCATTCAAACGTTTATACAAAATAGAGTGCACCGATTTCGGACATTTTTGGGTATACAGACGAAGATTTATCTTATCCATGTAAACCAAATGACGTTTCGTACTTATTAATTGCTGCTCTAAAAATTTCTAGCTGGAAATTTTGCTCTATCTCTTTTCGTTTTCTATTTGCAATGGCTATCTTCCAAATTTCGCCATTAGGGGCGCTGCTGTCCTTTGCATTAAATCGAGCGTAGTCGTTTTACTATACCGTTACCTCACTTACATAGCTGTAGCTCTCTCCGTTCGCAAGTACTTTCAGGTTAAAGGGACTTTCCTTTGCACCCTGTATGTATATTACATAATCCTGTATATTCTACATAAGAGTGTAAACGACTTATTAAAAAAATTATCATATTTCTGCATTTCAGTTTCACGACTGTAGCTGTACTAGTTATAGATTTTACTACTTCTTTTTTTCCAGATTAAGAAAGTATATTGACTGATTTAATAAACTGTTCTTCCTTCTAATGTTATTAAGTTTACTTTCTCACATTTTTTCAGCAACATATGGTACTTGTCTTATTAGACTAGTTTGTAAACTTTGGAATTTTCTGTATTTCCTTTCTCTCTCTTTTTTTTTAATAGCAAAATCTTTTAGTTATATTATTTCGATACATTTTTAATATAGAGAAACTGAATATCTTTTTGCAAATACATTTTGATAAAAAATGAAAATTTCAGCTTATTTTTCTTGAATTATGAAAGACATTTCATTTTCAGAAATATCGTTTTCTTTTATATTTCTTCTTATTTTACAAATACATGTACATATATGTGGAAATATATATAGTATATATATACTAGGGGGCTCTGCCCCCTGCAAGCTACACTCACAACCCCCCGTTCAGACACCGTAGAATCTAAAATCACGCTAATCTGATCGGGTTTTAAAAGATTAGAGAAGATTGAATTATAATGAAAAATCCTGTAGCGATCTCCATGTAAACGAGTTCCCATTCAATTCTCTTTGTTTGTGAAAATTTAAGGCCGAATCAGTTGCTGTTAAGACATCCAATGGTTGTTTTCGTGTTTGATTAAAGAAGATCAATTAAACATTAGAAAACAAGCTAAAATAAAATAAATTAACAGAGTCTTTGCCTCTCGGTATTTCTTAACAGCGTTATAAAACGATTGATATAATACAATTTACTACAATTTAACCCCTTCAAGGGCGTGGTTCCTTTTCGGACCACTTAATTTTAATTCTTAAATGCCACATTGGTACCAGAATATTGGAATGAAAATTTTCCTTCTATTAAGTAAGTCAACAAAAGTATTTTCGTACATTGAAATAAATTTGTTTGTAAATTCTGGTGCCATTCACTGATTTCAACATTTTACGAATATAAGTACCTTGCCCCTGAAAGGGTTAAACGCATATTACTATATTTATCATTTTAAAGTTTCTTTTCTCTTTTAATATTCACGTGTAAACACAATTTTCAAAACGTAAGTTTCATAATTTTCCTGCGTTTAACACGTATTCATTATTAGTAATTTTAAAGGGGTTTTTTTCTGTTTTTAATAGTTACATGTAAATAATTTTTTAATCGTAAGGAAATATTATTATTTGCGCTGTTTTTATTATTGAAAACAATCTCTATAATAAAAGTATACGTCATGTGACTATTATCAGCATTCCGGACGGATCCTTTCGCTTTTTATATTCCAGGCTGCCATTTTGGTACTTTAATATTAGTCAGCCACAGGTGATTAGTCGCCAAATATTATTCTATCGCCACCATTTCACCTATATTATAATAGTCCAAGTCACGTAACTGTGCTGCCAAAAATAATTACGGCCCTTCTCTTTTCTTATGAAAGGTTTCCATTTTGATTAAAGAGTCAAAATTATTTTTTTATAATAAAACTACATAAAAGTTGCTATGATCGCAAAGAATTCTTGGTACTTTTATGTCAGCCGGGTGCAAATCTCGCCAATAGTTTTTTTTTTTTTTTTAACTCACCAGTTAGCATTTTTTTTATTTTTCGAGTGGTAAATTAAAACGGTACTACTTTATTATCCCGTCGACCAAAAATCTATCGCCAGACTATAAGATTAAATGCTAATAATGGTTGATCGTAAATGTCACATTCACTTGACTTTAAGGAAGTTACACGTGTTTACGCCATCAAGTGATTTTTATTTCGATGTTTTATTTGTATTTTTATTAATGTTATACTGATTTATTTGTTCTTTCGTTATTTAAAATAAGAATTATGTCAATTTGTATAATTTGGCGATTTATATAATTTGGCAAAATCGGTCAATGGGATAACTAAGTCGTACCATTAAAGCATTGCTTTGAAGTTGAAATTAAATGTCATGATTTGTTGAATTATTTAATATTTGTTTGGCGAAAACCTCGTTTTCGTCTACCAGTTACACATGTATTTTTAAATTATTTTCTATTATTTTAAAAATGAAATAACAATAAATAAAAAAAAAAGTTTAGTTAATAACTATAGAACAAAACAATTTATAACATTTTTTTAAATAAAAAGAAAATAAAGGTAAATAAACATTTACTAATAAAAAAGCAACAAAAGCCGGTTCCCATGTCAGGCAAAATAACGCCATTTTGGCGCCAATAAGGTATCCCGGTGCGTATATGATATCTGCGCCTAACATTTTTCTTTTCGTTTCGTATATAAAAAAGGAAGAAGTGAAAGCCATAATTTTAAATGTTTCAGTTTTAAATGAAAGTTTTGTATTAAATAAAGGGATAACGAAATACGACAGAAGAAAAAAGCATTGTTCTTAGCATAGATTTAAGAGAGGCCATACTGGTCGCCAAATTAGTTTAAAATAACAACCTTTTCTAAAATGTGAAAAAAAATATTTGTTCTGATTAAAATTTGAGTTTCCATCGTTAGAAAAAAGTATTTAAAATTAGAAAAAAATTAATATTTCGAAAACTAATTCGAATTTAAAAATTGTAATACCAGTTTTGAGATTTGCGGATCAACACGGATTTTTGGTGTTAATTTCATCGCAAAGTATTCCATATTTTAGGAAAAATCGCCGTGAAACATAATCAATTGTTTAATCAGTCGTTTCAAAGAATCGTTTCATAAATTCGTTTCATTTCAGCCGTTTCTTATATCCGTTTCATAAATTCGTTTCATTAGGATTTTATATATATATATATATATAACCATTAATAACAATTACAAATTACCAATAAGGATTGTGAAAGTGTAAATAATAAAGACCGATTCTCTAAACAATTTCAACATTTATTATAAAAACATAGTAAAAATAGGATAAAATAATATAATGAAAATTTGTAGAACAAAGGCAGATTCATTAGGCCCTAAATGCCTTGATACTACAAATAAAGTGTGTGGTTTCATCTTCGTGTTAGCCATAAAAAAGTTTTTAAACTGATGATAGACCAATGAGTAATAATGCATAGTCAGGTGCAAACTTCAATATATGGGACCAGCTAACGCTATAGAACACTTTAAAAAGAATTCCACTTTGTTGTCCAATGAATCAAGGAAGTGCTTTCATGTGTAGTGTTTATTATTAGTAAAATATATTGTTTTAGAATACAAACTAATATATAATTGAATAAAAAAATTTATCTATTATTGGTTGAAGCTTTAAAGTGTATGCTTTCTAGAGATAATATAAGTGATAATTAAAAATAATTTAATAAATTAATAACATTATATAAGAAAAAATATTAAATGATTTATTAAATAATAATAATATGTAAAATAGTTATATGGATTATTCATATATGTATATAGTTTAAATAATCTTTAATTTTTTTTCTCTTTTGCGTTGTCCTGTATATAGAAAAAGAGAAATATATATATATATTTGAAATAAGTTCATATGCTTGCGCTTTTTACCAAGTGTAAAAAAATCAGGGAATGTTTCATAACCAAATTAAGTGCCGGCGTTACAAAAAAGATATCCATTGCCGTCAAAATATTAAGCGTGGATTTCAATACGAACATTGAATATTTATAAAAGACTATTTTTTAAAAGAATATTTTTACTTTTATACTTATTCTTTTTCTTTCGCATACGTCATTTTTGTTAAACAGCCACAAAGAAAAATAGAAACAGCAATAACAGAAAATATCCATTATATACATAAATTTTAATCTAATAATTGTCATGCACGTTTACGTTAGATTTCTTTCATGTTAGATATTAACCTAATTTATCTACAATAAATATAAATACGAGAAATCATCTGAAACTAAATCTAAATCCTCAGAACATTAATTGTTCTTTTGCATTCAAACGGGGAATAAAGAATGGATTGTGCTAGGAAAAATTTGGTTAAACTAACATATCATAAAGCAATTCGTAATACAATTATACCTGCAAAAAAGCGAATGTAATTGGATTTCGTATCAAATGACACAACCTTAAATAAACAAGCTTGAATAGATGTTTCAGTAATGAAATTTGGTTATTTTATTCTGAACGTAAAAATATTACTTTCGTAATTCGCGATGACTAAATATCAAATTATCTACGTATTGAAATGCAACAGACAAAAAAATATATTTTATAGTGAAATTTTGAAAATAGTTATTTTAAATGAAATTATTAAAAATAAACTATAACTTGTTCTCAATAATTGACAGCTGTAAAATTCAAGTTGCAAAGCAAAATCTGTAAAATTCAACGAGTTTCTCAACTGTAAAAGAACAATTCAAACATTTTTCCTCAAGAACTTAATTCGAAAATTTCTCAGACACTTTTTTACAAGTAGGACAAGGTGGTGCAGGAGTGCGCACTTTATTTATTTCATTAAATAACAATAAATGAAGAGATTTAATGGATGCTGTTATACTTTATTTACAATTTTAGATTATTAAGCTAACAAAAAAAGTTGCATTCATCAACTTATAAGAAACACTTTCGGTATTATTTTCAAAACGATTATCCTCCTTAATCGGCACTCTTGTACAACCGCTGAGCGCAAGAAAGTAGTCAAGTGTGAAAGAGTGCGCAATGTAAAAAAGGAAGCGTTGCACTTACAAACCTCACATTTGTTGTGACCACGACTTGCGTAATCTGTGCATTCGTCTAAATCCTGCTTTAGCAACGGCAGCAGTTTTTCCAAAAGCAGGTTCGCACTCTTGCACACTTTGCACTATCGTCACTAAATATGTTTCAGACATCAGTAATGCCACCTATTGATAAACAAATCCAAATCAGTTAGGAGACAGGTAGTCCAATAATAACCTAACGCATAAAAAACCAAAAAAAAATAAATTAGCTTTGTAATCTTTATTATGATCCTGTTCTCAAAAACCATAAATATTATAATGAGAAGGGCAAAATCACTTTTTAATCAATTTATATCATTAAAAGTTTTACGAAAGTACCCTTTTCACCATAAACTTATCATGTCATTAAATCGTTTACAACTGTAGCTAAATGCAAAACTCTGTTTTGGGATTAGATAATCGCTCTGTGTAGTCTTGTACACAGCGCACTCTTCCACTACCTTACCCTATAAAATGATAATCATTATTTTTTTATTTCAAACTTATTCTTGTTGTTTTGACTTAACGCATTAAGAGAATCTTTATGGAAAAAATTTTTTTTTTAACAATGTATATGTTACGGCCAAAACCCGGAGCTTGGCCAGCTCGCGAATTGGCCGGCCAATTCGGGAACTGGCCGAGATTTCTGGCCAAAACCCGAAATATGTGAAATGAACAGCGTATTTCGGGTTTTGGCCGGCCAATTCGCGAACTGGCCGGGAAGCCTTGGCCAATATACGAAGTGGGGATTCAAGGCTACCCGGTAGGTGACAATGACGTGCACACTTGATAGGAAAGAACGTTCTATACTGTGACGATTATATTCTGATATGTTGGACAATTTCGAGCCTGTTTGATATATTTCGATAAATTGGGTTTATTGTGAGCATTATATTCTAATCTGCTGAAAATTTCTGCCCTCTGTGACAAATGTCGATGCATCGGATTCATTGTCCAATCCAATAAACAAATTATTTGAGGGACTCTGTAAATAAACGACAAATTTTACTTAACCAATAAACTATAGAAAAATGTTGTAGAGCATATTAGTAATATATAACAGTTTCATTACATTTGAAGTAGTGTAACATCATTAAAATACCCTATAAACGATTTTTTCACATATATCATAATTCTTCATCTGAATTATTTTGGGAGTCCTATAAACGAACTATAATGGCTACTTAATCAATACTCTATAAAAGAAAAACATATTGCTCACTAAATGAGTTAGGCATGTAAATTTTATTATATTTGAAATAGTGTAATATCAATTAAGTGCACTAGAAATGATCTTTCACCATTCACTGCAATGTAACGAAATACTTTTGAGTGTTTCTGTAGACAAACTATAATTGCTACTTATTTCATACCCTTTAGATAACAGTTTGTCGTCCATCTTAATGAAGCATACCTATTTTATTATAATTGAGATAATGTAACAACATTAAAATGCACTGAAAAAAACCATTGATGATATTGTAATGAAATACTTTTGTGTGTTCCTGCAAATTAACCAAAAATAGTACAACTTCACTAGTAATACCAAAATGTATTTATAAACCTAAATATTATAACAATTACAAGTCAATCCGAGTCTTTACCCGAGTTAGAGCACGGGCATGCATACGGCCAGACAAATTGAATTCATAAACACTTTCAACTATGTTAGAAAATGATAAAAAGTAAAAATCGGTTTCTATATACCAATTTCGCGAATTGGCCGATAGTGTATGGCCACTTCGCAAATTGGCCGATTGCATCTGGCCAGTTCGGGTTTTGGCCGGCCAATTCCCAAATTGGCCAGTCAGTTTAAAACGTTGTTGGCCAGTTCGGGAATTGGCCAATTTCGGGTTTTGGCCGTAACATATATATGCGTATGTGTATGTTTTTGCCCTAATTTGTTTCATATTTTGATATACAACAAGTTTGTGGCGGATGCTTTGGATCTGTTAAATCAAGGAGATACAGTGACCTTTGCCAAATGAATTGGCAGAAAAACCTGGTTGAAAGTATGGGGGGGGGGGGGGAAAGAGGTCAATTTATAATCAGTAAAGGAGACGATTGAACGAAAAATTAGATATTTGCGCAATACCTAATAAAATTATACTTTAATAAAAGAAAAAATAAGAATCACAAAATGCATAATATAAACCTTAAGTAAAACAGTGATCTTTTGCTCACAGTTGGACTTAAGGCTGTTCTCAAATCAAAAGGGGCTACTTTCTGGCGCATTCTTTAAATCATTTTTGTTAAGAAACGCATGAAATTGGCAGGTTTTATTATTTGGAAATTGTGTAATCGAAAATGTTTTCCATTTTTAAATAAACGCTAAAGACGGTTCAGAAAATAGTCAAAGGTGGCATTTTGAACTGCAATTTCCTAATTTCCAACGGGATAAAGGTGAAAACCAGTCGTCATGTGAGTCAAAATCGCTTATAACTCGATAAGTAATTTATTTATCAAAAAATGGAAAACTAATTTCGATTCCAATTTGTTTCAATAGTCAGTCCTGCCAGTTTTATGCCTTTACTTTTAAAAAAGGAGTCAGCAAATGCGTCAAAAGGTTTCACGTTGTTCCGCAGGAAATTTGAGAACAGTCGCTGACCTGCCCAGCGTTACCTGGGCCCGTGATGATTGACCCTTCAATTAATCTCAAATTTGTATGATTTTATATTTTAAGACTTCATTTTATCTGAATTTACATTTTTAAATGAAAAAATATTGAATTGATAGTACATGCTATTTGATATTTTATTTTTGGAGTATATGTTATTTTAATTTGATTTTTGGTGTGTATGTGCTCCGAAATGTGCGCGAAGTGACCTAAGTTCGCCGGTGTATTAGAAAGAGTTAAAATTCATATTTTTTAAAACCGACTACACCATCGATGAGAAGACGGTTTCAGGTTTTAGAACATATTTTTAATTTGTCGGTATCATTAAAATTGCATCCTGATGGGGAGGCGTTTCAATAAGGGTTTAAAACATTTGTTGGAAAAACGACCCTTTCTGAATTTTTTTTCCAAGGAGGTTAACTGCGATATTTTTTTAATTGATTGCGGCATTTCAGACGTATAAGTACGATCCTTCAGAATATGTCTTCCGTTTTTATCTTTAATAAGCGGTTTGGATGAAGTTAGTTAATAAATAATGACAAAATACCCCAGAAATTTTCTTTTTCGTTCTTCATTTTCGACCGATGCGTAAATAAGCCTTCAGCTCATGCGTCACAGCTTTTCCCCGTCTCACAACGATCAAGATGAGTTTTTAATGAGAGTGAGTTGCGGCTGTTAATTAATAACTCAACTAATTATAAGAATTTTAAAATTCTGATACACAGGTGCATTAGGAGATACCTTCAACTATCTTCACAAAACATTTCAGCTTCGTACGCTCCGCAGATTTTGCTAGCCGTCACACACAGACACACAGGGACAGGGCGAAGCTTTCTTTTATTAATACACTGTAAAAAAAAATCTGTAATTTTTACAGAAAAAAAATTTTTTTTTTACAGAAAAAAGTGTTTCAAAGAAAAAGTTTTTTCTTTAAAGAAAAGTTTGATTTTGTAATTTTTTCAGAAAAAATATATATTTTTTACAGAAAAAAAAACAGTTTTTTTTTTTTTTTTTTTAATAAAAAGTTGGATTTTGTAATTTTTACAGAAAAAATCTATATTTTTTACAGAAAAAACTGTCTTAAGGAAAAATTACAGATATGTACTGTAATTTAAACGGTTTTCCACTGAAGCCAAAAATTGACAGTTTTTTCTGTCATTTTGAGAATTTTTTTTTCTTTTTACAGTGTATAGATTTCTTAGTAGTTTCGGCCTGCACTTCCCGCGGCCATCGTCAGATAATATTTTTGTAATTAATTGCTGTTCCAGTCATACAAATACGTCGCTTTGTTTGAAATGGGAGAGTCTATAATTATATATAACAATTATGTATACATTATAATAACGTATTTGTATGAATGAAACAGCAATTAATAATAAAAATATTCTCTGACGACGGCCGCGGATATTGCAGGCCGAAAGTACTAAGAAATGTATACGTTTTAACTTGTAACATCTATATTATTATTATTATTGTCGCCTTTTAAGTAAAACAGTGGGCTTTTTAAAATTCATATTGTGTATTTTGCAATTGAATCAAGGTGCATCACATAAGCATTAAATTTCTTACTTTTTCCATATTAAAGTGGTCACTTTCTTGTTAAACAGAAAGCACTTCAATATAAATGACGATATTTCTCAATTTTTTAATTGAGTAAAATAATTACCTATCCATAAACTTTATTTAAAAAATCTTAGTTCTGTCGTATTTTAAATTACGAGAAAAAATTTATTGATTCGCATTAGCTATATTACCCTTACCACTAACATTATTTAAATTACCTACTAACAATATTTCACAGTGTTGGTTCTCTTGGGATTTTTTCTTCTTCTTCTTCTCTTTAAAAGAGAGTTTCTTGTTATATCATTAGAACCCTAATCAATATTTTCACTTAAGATAAGAACATCTGTCAACAAGTATGATTGAAAAATAATAGTTTCAGTGTATCATTATGCCATTTGGTGATGAAGGGGATCGGATGATTTTCTTTTTCTGTTTCACATTTTGGAATTTTTAAAAAAAACTTGTCTTTATCGTTGTTATGTTTAAAATAAGCATAGTTTGTTTTGGTTCTTTTACGAAACCGTAACATTTTTAAACGAAACTTCCAAATTATTTCCTGTTATTAGAAAGTATGCTTAACAAAGGAATTTTTTTTTTTTTTTTTTGAACTACATTTAAACATATATTGCTGAAAAAGTTTTCAAATAACTTAGAGGTAGTTTTACCATATGTTTTTGAACACGTTTAAAATGTTTCCTAATTCCTCCTATTTTTTTCATTTAATTTAATCAATTAAAAGCTATTAAGTTTATTTAACATGTGTTGTTGATAAAAGAAATCGCTTAGTGTATTCACGGATATCAACAGAAATTTCACAATATCGACCATAGCATGAAGTTGGCTTCGATTTTGGTGACACATATTATGCGGCAAATTTGGGAATATGCGTTCGGTGTGTGTGTGTACGTGTAATATTTGTCTAACCCACAATATATTATTCCACAATGTATATTCCACAAAAAAAGTAAAAGAAAATTGCTATTCAAAATTTTCCAGTGTGAATTCCAATACTAGTGAGAATTCGGTCGATTAGTGAGGACGTCACAACTCGTGTCCTCAGGCCTCCAGTATTGGGGGTGGTAGCGGCTGGGGACGCGTAGCGGTCCCAGTATGAATTGCGTTGCAATTCACGGGGGTTGGCGAGCATTAGTGAGCAGGGGGCAGAGACCCCTAGTTGATTTTATTAACTATCATGATCGAGATTAACTCGTTTTTACTCCATTTAATGAAAAGAAGTAGGAATTTAACATGAAAATCAAAGTTGGTGTAGTATTGAAGTTATAACATTGAAGTATTAACACGCGTAACAACTTTTTAAAATGAGAAAGGCATGATATGAAATGAGAATGAGGCATGTATGAGAAAGAAGAAAGTTTTGGAATTGGCACATGCGACTAGTTTACTATTTATAACGTCATAGGTCTGTGGAAGAGATTCCTAACAAATTTATCACAGCCTCTTTCTTTTGTTGAGACTCCCCTTTCTTTTCTTGATGACCACAGAACCGTTGAAAAAAAAAGGTCGGTGGGGTGATTTACGAGATTTTGTCGAATATTGTTGAAATACCAATATAAACACTACCTTAACATCCAGGAGCAATGCACCTCCTCCTGAATAATACGTCTACGTGCTGACACAAAAATGGCGGTTGTCGTAGGCGGGTTTTCTTTTCCGCGTTTGTATTGTCCTGTGAATTTTGACAGTATTATTTTGTAAATGTAATTTTTCGCCCTCCTTTTCTTAGATTAAACAAGGCGAAAAATACTTTTTATAAAACATTGTTGTCGAAATTCAAGGGACTATACAAGCGCTGAAAATTATCCGGCTACGAAAGCCGCCATTTTTGTTTCAGCGCGTGAATCTATTATTCTAGGAAACTCTAGGGATCGATGTCCAACACTTCAATGACGTAAAATCATGACGTCACCGTCACTGACAAATGAGACGTTGGTGTTTTATATAAGATGTACCTAGGTATGTTAATATGTTTAAGTCATTTCTTTCAATCTGTTTTACAACATGTCTAAGGATTTCCTGCTTTTACTCAAAAGAAATTAGAGGCATGATTTCAAATAAAGTTTTGATAGGAATGAATTCATACAATCTTGGTGATTGTTATTAAAATTACATGCAAATATAAATAAAAAAGGAACTATACAGTAGATATGTAGATTGGCAAGAGAGGCCAGTAGAATAATTTACGAGATTTTCTCCATGATTGTTGAAATCCCAATATAAACACTGCCTTAACATCCAGACGCAATGTACAGCCCCCTGAATAATAGTCCTAAGCGGTGACACAAAAATGACGGTTATCGTAGGCGGATTTTTTTCAGCGTTTGTATTATCCATTGAATTTTGACATGTGACACTTGAATGTGACAGTAGCCTTTTATAAAAGTATTTTTCGCCTTCCATTTCTAAGATTAAACAAGGCGAAAAATTATTTTTGTAAAACATTGTTGTCGAAATTCAAGGGACCATACAAACGCTGAAAAAAATCCGACTTCGAAAGCTGCTATTTTTATGTGAGCGCGCAAATCTATTATTCTAGGGAATTCTAGGGAGAGGTGACCAACACTGCAAAGACGTCAAATCATGACGTCACCGTCAATGGCTAATGAGATGTTAGTGTTTTATATAAGAGCATCCTGGGTATGTTAAATACGTTTAAGTCATTTCTTTCAATCTTTCTTACAACATATCTAAGGATTTACTGCTTTTACTCAAAAGAAATTAGAGGCGTGATTTCAAATAAAGTTTTGGTAGGAATGAATTCATACAATCTTCGTGATTTTTATTAAAATTACATGCAAATATAAATAAAACAAGTGGGTAAGTGTGATCGCAGATCGCACAGAAGGTTTCGTTTAATATTCCTTTCAAAACACTTTATTCTTTTTCAAAATCTGTTAGTTCCACATTTCGCAACCAGGAGGCTCACTCTATTCTAAACAAACCTCTATCCGAACGAGACTCCGTTTTACAACCTATTCGTAGATATATTAGTCGAGGGAGTTGGGCCCATAGCACCCGAGATAGGCAGGCGCCCCCTGCCGGTAAAAAGTGGAACTAAAATATGTAAGTCTACGGTGCATGATATGAAAGAGCGGTCAAAGGGGTGTCGGCAAAAGTTAGAAAAGTGCCCCGCCCCGAGTGAAAAGGGGGGAGGATAAAATATTGCTTAAAATACACAAGTTAGAGACCGGAGGTGTAAATATAAGACTTTAAGAAATTTTTATGTTTTTTCATGTGATCGGAAGTGTTTTGCTATAAGTGTGCAAAACTTCATATCTCCAACTTAATTAGAGCCTGAGTTAGAAAAATTGCTTAAAATACACAGTTAGAGACCGGAGGTGTAAATATAAGACTTTAAGAAATTTTTATGATTTTTCATGTGATCGGAAGTGTTCTGCTATAAGTATGCAAAACTTCATATCTCCAACTTAATTAGAGCCTGAGTTAGAAAAATTGCTTAAAATACACAAGTTAGGGACCGGAGGTGTAAATATAAGACTTTTTGAAATTTTTATGATTTTTCATGTGATCGGAAGTGTTTTGCTATAAGTATGCAAAACTTCATATCTCCAACTTAATTAGAGCCTGAGTTAGAAAAATTGCTTAAAATACACAAGTTAGAGACCGGTGGTGTAAATATAAGACTTTAAGAATTTTTTATGATTTTTCATGTGATCGGAAGTGTTTTGCTATAAGTATGCAAAACTTCATATCTCGAACTTAATTAGAGCCTGAGTTAAGAAAAATTGCTTAAAATACACAAGTTAGAGACCGGAGGTGTAAATATAAGACTTTTTGAAATTTTTATGATTTGTCATGTGATCGCAAGTGTTCTGCTATAAGTATGCAAAATTTCAAACTTCCAACTTAATTAGGGTCTGAGTTAGAAAAATTGCTTAAAATACACAAGTTAGAGACCGGAGGGGTAAATATAAGACTTTCAGAAATTTTTACGAATTGTCGTGTGATCACAAGTGTTTAGCTATAATTACGCAAAATTTCAAGTCTTCCACTTAATTAGGTGCTGAGTTAGAAAAAGAAGCTTAAAATATGCAAGTTAGAGCCCAGAGGGTAATATAAGACTTTTTCGAAATTTTATGATTTATCGTTTGATCGTAAGTGCTTAGCTATAATTTCGCAAAATTTCAAGTCTTCAACTTAATTAGGGGCTCAGTTAGAAGAGAAAGCTTAAAATACACAAGTTAGAGTCCAGAAGGTTAAATATAAGACTTTTTCGAAATTTTATCATTTGTCGTTTGATCGCAAGTACTTAGCTATAATTTTTCAAAATTTCAAGTCTTCAACTTAATTAGGGGCTCAGTTGGAAGAAAAAGCTTAAAATACACAAGTCAGAGCCCAGAGGGTTAAATATAAGACTTTTTCAAAATTTTATGACTTGTCGTTTGATGTGAGATGTTCAGCTATAAGTATGCAAAATTTCAAGTCTCCAACATATATAGTTTCTGATAACGGGCACTGTGACGGACAGACAGACAGGCAGAAGAGCGAGACGAATACGGTTTCGTCAGATGAACGAAACCCTAAAAATGTACCACACATTAGATGTGTAGATAGAATAAAAACGACAGTGGAATAATTCTGAAAATAATCAGACTTCGAAAGCCGCTATTTTTGTGTGAGCGCGTAGATCTATTATTCAAGGGAACTCTAGGGAGCGGTGTCCAACACTGCAAAGACAGCAAATCATGACGTCACCGTCACTGACAAATGAAACGTTGGTGTTTTATATAAGATGCACCGGGGTATGTTAATATGTTTAGGTCATTTCTTTCAATCTGTCTTACAACATGGCTGAGATTTTACTGCTTTTAATCAAAAGAAATTGGAGGCATGATTTTAATTAATATTTAGTAGGAATAAATTCACACAATCTTCGTGAATTTTATTAAATAACTTGAAAATATAAATTAAAAATTCAACGATACAGTAGTTGTGTAGTAGAGTTGTCCCTAAAAAATTAACTTTTAAATTTTCTACGGGGAACCCCCCTATTTTGTTCTATGTATAAAATAAAGACTTCCACAAAAATTTCAAAATTTTAAAACATGTTTTAAGGGTCGCTACCAAGGTTTGAATGTTAAAAAAATATTAAAAATTGGCATATTTTGTAATCTAATAATAAATTATTAATACAAATCCATATAAAAGTAGCAAATAAAGCCTTTGTGCAACAATATTAAAAAGCAGAAAAATCAACGTTTAAAAATGCACAAATAATACATGAAAAGCAGCAAACAGCTGTTTCGAATCTACTAGCGAGATTCTTGCATTGAAGAAGAATCTCGCTGGTAGATTCGAAACAGCTGTTTGCTGCTTTTCATGTATGATTTGTATATGTTTATACATTGTTTTTTCTGTTTTTAATACAAATCCATAGTCATTGCTAAATTAAGTCATACTATGATATTAGGCTGTAAAGACTGTTATGTGTTTCAAGTTTCAACATTTTTACACAGTCTGTTGACCAAACACATCGACAGGAGTGTTTCATGTCTACACTCTATTTCACCTCAACTTGGCAGCATTGTGAAAAGTGGAGAATCTAAAATTCCGCCTTGAAAAATGGTTCTCCGTTATTTTTTAATCTTAAATAGCTAAAATGTGTAGGAGTTTATAAGATAATGTTTATAAATTATAAAATTTGATCTTTTTATATTCGTAAAATGTAGTACTAAATGGCCATATTCATATCAAAAGCAGAGCACAAATCTTACAAAAAGAGTTTTTGACAAGGGTTCCTTTGCCTGTTCACTGGGATTGCAAAATTTTAGAAGACATTTCAGGATCTGAAACTGTAGACAGATTGCCCATTATTGTTTCAGGTAAATGTACTGACCATTTAACTAGCTGTTCCAAAACTTCAATCAGGAACAGGTGAGGCAATAGCTTCTGCTGTTAACGAAACATTGGAATTATATGGATTACAAGCAAGTAAAATGTATGACTTTTGATATAATCTTTGCTAATGCCCGATTATCAGGAGAATCTTGCGCTCTTCTGGATTAGAATATGAACAAAGAAATGATTTGGGTTGCCATCATCACATCCTTGAAATTATGCTTGAGGCAGTTGTTAAATCTCTCGGAGTTTCAAGCGGACTAGACATACCGGTATTCAAACGATTTAAAATTTC
This sequence comes from Maratus speciosus, assembly GCA_963932465.1. Taxonomy (NCBI): domain Eukaryota; kingdom Metazoa; phylum Arthropoda; class Arachnida; order Araneae; family Salticidae; genus Maratus; species Maratus speciosus. Next base: position 146,119,698 of record OZ010789.1, read on the forward strand.
GTGGATGTCTATCGATTATGACATATTTCAGACTCTCATAACTGACAATTTAATAATCGAAAAAAAAATAACACATAATGAGTCAGAAATTACAGAATTTGCTCAAAATCATCTTAATGATTTTCAACCAAGGGACGATTAAAAGGAACTGATAGAGCTTACCATCATTTTCTTAGGAGGAGTACCCGAAAGGGGTGTTTACATTAGAGCCCCAGATGGATTGCATCGGGTTTTATGGAGGGTGAAGGCCATATACTCACTCAAGATTTATTTATTTAGAGATGAGTTTAAACTCTCTAAGCAGGAAGAATCTGGAGTTCGTCAAGTTTGCTCGTTTGTGGTGAAAATCTACATTCACAGCTGGTATCAGGCCAATGATTTATTTTTCCTGAAGAACTTGAAAAAAGACGAAAATGTAAATGAAATCATTTCTTTGTGTGCTTTGAAGAAGTTCCTAGGACATTTCTGTACTTCACAAAAAAACTAGTTGCTTTTCATTTTTCGATGATAATGTCTTTTTTTAAAGTAAAAGAAAAATGGTGCGTGCTTTGAAAAATGAAGAAAATTATGAACCCTTGAAACGTACACTTGCTGATCGTGATGTCATTCCCCAAAATGACTTGCAAGATTTTCTAACAAGCAGCACTCTGAGTTTTTTTTTTAAATTATGGATTTACCTTCAGACTTTTTTGAAACAGATGTGACTAATTGGAATAAAAATTAATCCTACGAGACATGTAAGGCACTAACGACTTCAGTCAAAGTTGTTAATGATGTAGCCGAAAGTGGGGTAGCACTCATAGAAGAATCCAATAAACTTGATACAAAAGATAAAGAACAAAAACAGCTTTTCAAGGATGTGATGATGGCAACCAAATCATTTCTTTGTTCGTATTCTGTTCCAAAAGAGTACAAACTTCTCTTTATAATCCGGTATTAACAAAGGTTATATCAAAACTCATACATTTTACTTGCTCGGTACACCCCACGACTCAATATTTCGGTAACGGCAGGAGCTATTGCCTCACCTGTTCCTGATTGAAGTTTTGGAACAACAAGTAACTGGTCAATACCTTTACCTCAAACAGTAATGGGTAATCTGTCTACAGTTTCAGATCCTGAAATGTCTTCTAAAATTTTGCAATCCTAGTGAACAGTCAAAAGAACGCTTGCCGAAAACACTTTTTTAAAGTTTTGAGCTGTGCTTGATCGGCTTTTGATACGAATATGTCCATTTAGTACGATATTTTACGAATATCAAAAAATCAAATTTTATAATTTATAAACATTATCTTATAAATTTTTACGCATTTTAGCTATTTAAGATTAAAAAATAACGGAGAACTACCTTTCAAGGCGGAATGTTAGATTCTCTACCTTTCACAATGCTGCCAAGTTGAAGTGAAATAGGGTGTAGACATGAAATACTCCTGTCTGTGTTTGGACAATATACTGTCTAAATATGTTGAAACTTGAAACAAATGACAGTCTTTACAACCTAATTTCATAACATGATTCAATTTGTAATTACTATAGATTTGTATTAATAGCTTGTATTTAATTTGTTGTTTAAAAAAAATTAAAAATTGGCATATTTTGTAATCTAATAATAAATTATTAATACAAATCCATATAAAAATAGCAAATAAAGCCTATAATAATATAATTTATAAACATTATCTTATAAATTTTTACGCATTTTAACTATTTAAGATTAAAAAATAACGGAGAACTATCTTTCAAGACGGAATGTTAGATTCTCTACCTTTCACAATGCTGCCAAGTTGAGGTGAAATAGGGTGTAGACATGAAATACTCCTGTCTGTGTTTGGACAATAGACTGTCTAAATATGTTGAAACTTGAAACAAATGACAGTCTTTACAACCTAATTTCATAACATGATTCAATTTGCTAATTACTATAGATTTGTATTTATAACTTGTATTTAATTTGTTGTTTAAAAAAAATTAAAAATTGGCATATTTTGTAATCTAATAATAAATTATTAATACAAATCCATATAAAAATAGCAAATAAAGTCTTTGTGCAACAATATTAAAAAACAGAAAAACCTTGGTAGCGACCCTTAATTTTTTTTTTTTTTTTTTTTTAATTTATGTGGAAGTCTTTATTTTATACATAGAACAAAATAAGAGGGTGCCCCATAGAAAATTTAAAAGATAATTTTTCGAGGACCACCCTAATGTGTAGATAATCAATGATTTTTCCAATCACAAATAGGATCAATTTATTTATTAAATTTTTGTAATATGTTTTGATTGTTTAACTATAAATCGTCATATATATTTACTGCTTCACTGATTGTTTTTGCTGAAAACTGTTTAAATGTGTTGTGTAATATCAGAAAAACAAATTTTTGCGTGTTTCAATTATATCAGTTTGATTTTCTTTTATGTGAAGTGCTCTTACAACATCGTCGTAGTTCTTACATATGCTAGCATTTTAAAAATAAAGTAAAGTAGAAAATAAAACATATGTATAATCTACGATGGTGATATGAACTCTTCGTATAAAAACAAATTAAGTTGATATCAGTGAAGTACATTGATTTTTTTTAATAAACCTCTGTTTCTGATCTTCTAAAGGAGCATAAGCAAAAAGAATTAGAGCAGCAGGTAATGTGGGTCATAACTTATATTAAAACAATCAAAATATCTTAGAAAAACGCTTTGATTGTTTTAATGTACAGGTGGTTATGAAAATAATGGAAACATCCCAGATTTATCAGCAACCATTTATTAATATGGTGTAGGAATGCCTTTGGTATGTAATACAGCTTGGATTCGCCTCCGAATCGATTCATACAAGTGGTGAATAGTGTTTAGAGGAATATTGTACTATTATTCTTGGAAATATTGTAAAATTTCTGAAAGAGATACAGGCGGAGGATATCGATTACGGATTGAACGCTCTAAAACAGACCATAATGGTTCGATTACATTGAGGTCGGGGGACTGTACGACCCAAGGTAGATGTTGCACTTCATCCTCGTGTTCATCAAGCCATGATTCGACAAATCCCGCTGCATGAATAGGAGCATTATCATCCTTTAAAATTCTATCTCCTGCAGGAAACAAAGTTTGCATCATAGGATGGACCTGGTCAGCTAAACATTCTCTATACTTCTCCTCAGTGATTCTTCCTTTCGATTGTGCCTACGATTGGGACAGCAGAAAACCACGATCCGGCTGCCCATACCATGACAGATCCACCTCCATGCTTGGCAGGTGGAAGGGGACAATCAGGATCATATGCTTGTGCAGGTGTTCTCCAAACGTGCACTAGTCCTGTTGTGAGGAAAAGTATCAAAGATGATTCGTCTGACCATATAACTGTCTTCCACTTATCAATCGACCAGGTTTTGCGGTTGTAGCACCATCGTAGACAACGTTTGGCATTAACAGCTGTGCCAAGTGGCTTCAGAATTGCTGCTATGCCGTTAATGTTCTGTTTATTAAGCTTCCTCGTTACTGTAATTACTGACACTGGATAATCCAGATGCTGATTGAGCTATGCGGTCACTTTGGATGCAGTCGTTTTCTTTTTAGACATTACAATCCGCTTCAGTACCCGTCGCTCTCTTTCACTCAGCTTTTCCTTCCGTCCACTGTTTTCCTTTGCCGGGCTTGTCTTACCGGGCTATGTATACGCCGTCATGACTTTAGACATCGTACCTCTCGACACGCCTGAAAGCTGGGATGTTTCGGTCACAGTTGCTCCAGCTAGTCGAGCTAATACAATTTAGTCTCTTTGAAAGTCTGTGAGGTCTGACATTTTACACGTTTGAAAAAAATCCAAGACGTATACAACTTCACGAAAGCTACCTCATACTACCATGATATATTACTGCTTACATTTAAAAAAAACTGGTAGCTAGCTTTATATTTTAATGCTTACGCAGCGCACTCTTAAATGTTACTTTTATTCACAGATGTTGTGTTTCCATTATTTCGATAACCACATGTAATTTCATTATTTTATCCTATTCGAGGGAGGCGATCAAAATCAATGCTTAACTCTAGCTAACTCCAAAGGAGTTGATAATATAGAAGGAATGTAAACGCTGCGACACAAATGGCAGATTGTTACCACTAACTTTTTATAGTAATCCTCACCTTATTTAATGACAGAATTTCTCAAATTTAATAAGGAAAATGATACTATTAAAATTTAGTGGTGAAAATCAGCCATTTGTGGCGCAGCGCTTGCATTCCTGATATAGACATTAGAAATAATAAATATAGACAATACAGACATTATTCTATCAATAACTAAAAGAAATACAGAGTGTTAAAAATATTACTTGTATCATTAGTGTTAAAATTCAGAAAACTTCTATCATGTGCGTCCTTTCTAGGATTTCCATGCTACTTCAAAAAATAATTAATAATCAAGTAAAAATACTAACCTGTATTCTCTGCCCAGAAAAACTATTCAATGTGATACTCTTAATAAATAATGACTAGTATTTTCTGAAGTAAATCATTGTATTAACTGTAATATACGCAAAAAAATATTGATTTACATAATTTATAAATATTTATACACAAATTCTTTAAAATTAACATATTGAAGTTTTTTCTGATATTGTAGAAGTCTAAAATCAACAAAGGTCTACTTTTTTTATCTTTCAGTTCATATAGTTCAGTTATAATTGCAGGAAGAGCAAATCTGGGAGGCGCAGTCAATTATGGCTAACCAAGAGTTAAAAGTATGATTTCTAGACAATGTGAATTAAAATATTTTTTAAAAAGGATGAATTTATTGAATTTAGATGTTGAAAGTTGGCAAGGAAAACTAGTCATACTTTAAATATGACTAACCAAGCCAGAAATATACACAAAATATATTAAACAAAATATATTGTAGAAATTTTAATAGATATATGTTCTATTTACAGAGGCACACTAATCACATCATTAAATAATCGTAATTATTACAATATTTTAAGCTTTCAATGGTATTTACATTTTTTAATTATATAGAAAACCAAGTTCTGATTAAACATTCAGCTTCAGATTAAAATTTTTATGATGCATGTACCTTTATGTGTGGCATATTTATTTTGTTTTTAACAAAAAAATGAAAAAAAATCCATATGAATGTCATTTCTTTAAAAGTGAAATGTCTGTATGTATAGAGTTTATGCTCTCTTAAAAGTATGCTTCATTTTTTTATCATTTAATATTTAAATGTAAAACTTTTTAATTTCGAAGGACCTCTTTTAACTCTAAATCATTAAAAATTCAATTTTTAAGAGCAGACTTTTTTAGTGATCACACCACATAAGAATTATTTAGAAATTACTAAAGCACATATAAAAAAATAGTGCAGCTTTTCACTTTTGGTCCTTTGTTTAAATAATGTTAAATTTTATTTTAAACTATAGTTCATTTAAAATTATTAAGAGGGTAAAAACTTAAGTAAACTAAATCAAAAAGGTGACTGCATTTTTTTACAAAGTTTTCTTTTTTTATCTGCAAATAGAATATCTTAAAAATAAAAATTAATGACAGAAGAGAAATAGTAAAATCGTGAAATACTCTTTTAATAAGGTTAAAAAAGAGAGGGGGTGAAATTATAATCCCTCCAACCTCATTTTTCTGAAAAAAAAAAACTTTTTTATAATTCCCATGAGGAAAATAAATGTTCTTTTACCATTTTAATCTGGAAATTTAAAGGTAAAGTAAAAGTTTTGAAATGCAACATTTTAACTGCTAAAATAATTCCCAAACATTTCTGTAAATCTCAAAAATAAAATGTTGAATTATATGTTATATATTTTGATCAAACTACATGTATCAATAAATTGCTTTAAACTTTGAATATACTAGTAAAGCATTTAACTGTACTACATAAAGATATGGGCTTAAGCTTTGTTTATGAATTTTGCTATATACAAGTAAAGCACTTTATTAAAGGAACACTTTTATTTACATTTAGAAATAAATTTTCTAATTTTTTCTCAGTTTTTATTTTGGATTATTCCTTTTTTCTCTTTTGTGAAGAGTCTGCAAAAAACCTTTACGAGATTAATTGTAAAAAAGGGCGAAAGTTCATATGCATAGAGAATAAACCCTTTAAAAAGAATGTCTCTATTTTCTGATCACCTTCGAATATTTTAAACTTTTTATTCCAAGATACCATTTTTAAATAACTACTTTTATTCTGTAAAACAAAGTCATTGAAAATTCATTTTTGTTAAAAGCATGAGTTTTTTCCTTCATTTTTTTAACCCAAGCGACGACTTATGAAAGATAAATGTTTAAAAAAAAGTGAAATATTTAAGTAGTTTTAAAAACTAATTCTTTTGTTTAAAAAAAAAAAACTTCAGAGTATCTATAATGTTTTTTAAAAAATGTTTAACTTACTCATGCAAATGATAAAAGTTTTTCACTTTTTTATAGAATTTTTAACATTTTTATAATTTTCCGCTTGTAGAGAAATTTTTAAATGCAATAAAATAGCCAAATAATGAAATCGTGAACTGCCTATTTGATATGGTAAAACAGGATAAATTTTGTAATCCTTTTTAGTTATTTTCCTTCAAAGATTTTTTTTTTCATAATACACTTGCGTAAAACAAGCCATCGAAAACAACAAATATAACGAAACAAACAACTCTTAGCATTTAAAATGGGAAATTTAGGAATAATTTAAAACCTGTGAAAAAATAGTTCAAAACTTCGATAATTATTTGTAAATATACTTTTAATTTTGGAGAAAAGTATTATATATATATAGTGAAACCTCCTTGTGCGACCACCTCCATTAAACGAACACCTCCCAGAACGACCATTTTTTCATGGAACGAAATTTATTTCCATAAGCTCAATACTAATTTTGCCTCCATTCAGAGACCATCTCAGTTGAAGCCCCTCCATGAACGTCCAATTTCCTTGAAGAAAATGAAACAAATTGCGTTTTTTCCTGGTCTCTTCAAGAAAGTTTTATTAGAAAAATAATTCCGGAAAGAGAATCATTCATCAAACTTCTAAACTAAGTTTAGATCTTTTTATTATTATTCCGGTAATTTTTAAGTGTTTAAACCCCTTTGTGCCTATTTAGACAATTAATTTAACTCTGATGGAAAATTAAAAATGACCGTCAATAAATTCCCTTGCCATATTCTACCAGGAAACTCTCAAAGAAATAGATAAATTAATGAAATCGTGATTATTTCATAAAAGATATCGTCATAAAAGATAAAACCAAAACAAATGTCAATGTATTCATTTTTTTAACTCTGCAGTAATTAAATTAAGTAATTAAATTTTGTTGTGATACTTAAATTTTTATATTTTTTTTCCTAATGTGAAATATAAATTTTAGTAACATTAATTATTACATTTTCTCAACAATTAAAATCTATATTTAAACACGACCTCCATGGCGAGACCACCTCTTGGAGCAACCAATTTCTATTGAAACGGAACGTGGTCGCTTTAGGGAGGTTTTACTATATATGTGTGATTTGAATTTGGGTAGCATCATTTATTTCCCTTATGACGTGCGTGATAAACAAATTAACTACCTAGATTAATTTTAACACAATTATTCAAATTTGTCAATAATTCATATGAGTCGTAATTTTTCAATTAAGCGAAAACTTTCCGGGCCAACGTTGAAACCAGGGATGTCTTGGCTGAGGCTGCCACGCTCTGCCAACTGAGCTATCCCGGAGGACATAAATCAACCTACTAACCTTATTGATCATAGCATCTTTGTCGTTCTCCCAAAAGTGTACAATACCAGTCACAAAGCCTTTTCCAGTATTTGGCATGAATTAATTTTTGAATTAATTTATATTTTTTATTGAAAATGATATAAGACTAAATGCGTTGTGGGCATACTTTTTTATAGTTTTTTATATTTTTTATTTTTCAGCACACAGTATGTGAGATCTCAACTCAGTGTCATGTCTCAAACCCTATGTTACTAAGGATAACGTTTGATTACTTATTTAACTGAAAAAAGGTATTCGTTAAATAATTATTGTTCTACCGAGTACTATCTCAAGAGCAAAGTAATTAGCATAGTTCATTATTTTCTTTGTATTTTTGTTTGTGTTCTGAGTATGGGAAGTAGTATCATACAATAAATTCTCACCTCCATGAACCAAACATTAAATTGGATTTTCATGTTAACAGATTGTAAAATTATCATCACGTTTTGTTTCTCATGATGCTAAAGTTAGCCTTTATGTTTGCTGTTGTTAAATTATAAGTCAAAAATTTGTTTTTATACTCGGGTGTTAGATTTTTTTATAAAGAAGCAAACATGGTTATTGGAGATTCTCACATCCGTGAACTGTAATACAAGGTGACTAAATCAACACTACGATATATGCTTATATATTACTTGCGTAATTATATCAACAGATGTTGATTTAAAAAAAACAGAAATAATTTTTCTCAAAAAATAAATAAATATGTAGGTTAATATTTAGAGCATGTTTTTCACCTCCATGATATCACCTCCTTGAATCTCTCAATTTTGAAAATGTATATTTCAGAGAAAAATGCTTCACGAGAATTTGCAATGACAGTAAATCAAAAAAGATAGTTTCAAAACTTTAAAAGAGAAGAATTGAATAACATATGAAAGATGGGAGATGAAAAGAAGCTCCAGATGGGGGAGGAATTTTTTGTACTTTTTGAATTCATTCCAAATAAATTTTTTATGCATTCTTGTATAGAATTATTACTTGTTTATATATTTAATAGAATAAATAATTTTTTATGCTTTGTTTCACTACGCAAGCATAAGTGTAGCATAAAGCTCACCTCTGTGAAGGATGTTAATAAAAAAACTGTGTTTCTGAGAAAAATAAGTACAATGTAGTTGGGCCATTGCTGATTTTTACTTGCAATAAGTAGTACGTTTCAAAAAAGGATAACATTTGTCTTGAAAAACAAAATTTTTCTACGGGAAAAATTTATTCTGAAAATTTACACTTTTGGGAGAATGACCCATCTGGTCTGATCATGGAACTCTTAATAAAGAGGAACTGACATATCCAAAAAACAGTGAATCTTCAACTGTAACCGCTTTTACAGAAGTTGATCACCGTTGGGGAAGCTCCACCGGTTAATTTAAATAGAAAATTTCCCCCTATTTAAACGCCTTATTAATGCTAAATTTCTCTCATAAATAATTGCAGAAACAGATATTCATTTTTACTGGTGGAAGCTTATTTTGGCGACTGTCAGACACTGTAATTTCGGCATATTGTGACAACACAGACAACCTACTCTCAGTGTCAGTGAAAAAATAGTATAGTAACTGGTGAAACTGACACCAGTAAAAAGAAATAGAAAATTTTAAAATATTTGTGAGAAAAAGTTTCTATGAATAAAGCGCTTAAATAAGACGAAATTTTCTATTCAAATTTACTGCTGGGATCTTTTGTCCAGCGGTAATCGGAAACTGATAATCCGATTAAAACAAAAACAGCCACCATCTTGGGAAAACGTCCTCAGTTACTTCATTCGCATCTGGTAGATGGTACACTAGATGTCTCCTCCTCTTAATTCATAACTCCATTGGACCGATATATATGAATCAGCTCAACAGAATAACTCGTAGGTTATGGAACTCCTGCGTTGGAAAGGCTGATTCATATATTAGACCAGATGCTATGATCAGTAAATTTAGCTTGATGAATTAGGTCCTCAATATTTGTCCGGGATAGCTCAGTTGGCAGAGCATGGATGCTTCAGCCAAGACATTCCTGGTTCGAATCTTGGCCCAGACATTTTTTGCCCAGTTGGAAAATTACGACTCAAATTAACTAACTCTCTGGTATTTATTATTGTCTGTGATTTGAATGCATAAGATAAAAAAGCGTATCAACGGATCACGAGCTCAAGGACTTTAGATTTCTAAAATTAGAAAAGATTCGGCCTCTTATTTTTTCATCAGTCATGAAGCACTGGTATGGAAGGTGTCAATATAGCAATTGGCTCTTTCAAGCCTAAATAGAACATTCTACAGATTATATGTTTTAAATATTAAACCTAGTATATTTGAAGAAGTTAGTTATAAAGCGTTGTAAAATTGTCTTTAAGGAATTAAATCAAAGTTTACATGATTTCACTATTCTGTTATCATTTGAATATTTCAATAAATTAACGTTTTGCATATCATCTTCCTTATATGTGTATGTTTGTATGCGTATGTGTAAAACGTATTTGACGATGCATTAAAGCGATTACTGACAACTGATTACAGACGTTGTTTGATTTGGTGTACTGCCATGAAAAATATTATGCGACCAATGAATTAAGGATGCTAAACTTCAAATGTTCACATATTCAATGACGTTGGAGGGTAAAAACACTAATTTGCAGGCGTGGACTGCATAACTAAAAAATCTCTGCCGGCTCGGCCTACAGGCGCAAGTAGATTTTGGAGTTATGTACTAATTTCACCAACAAAAACTAAATCAAAATTTTCTCAAAAACTATGTAACCTAGGGTAATCACTATAGTTTTCCTGCAAGGTTTAAATAAACTTCGACTACCCCTAATTTTTTTCATAATTTTAGTTTCAGTAGATTCGTAAATAGAGGGAGGAAAGTATTTTTTCATTACATTTTCAACTGTATCTCTGAAAATATTATGCCTAAAATGAAAGCAAATGTACTTTTGAGTTCGGCATTACGAGAGCTTTCACAGGATACTTCACTCGATATATATAAAAAAGGTTTTTATTTTCAAGTAACTTAATTAGTCCCCCTACATTTTTCCTAACTATATTTGTGAATAGATAATAATCTATAAATATGTGAGTCAATAGCCTTTAACGCTTCTGCCAAATTTGGGCTTCCCATGTTCCTTATTTTACGAGAAAAAAGACTGTGACAGACACACTAGTGATCTTATAATGGTTCCGTTTTACTTAAGTACGGAACCCTAAAGAGCAAAAGACTTTGAAAGCTGCGACCGAGAGAAATCAATGATTTTTTACTATTATTTTAGTTCCTTTTATTTCTTTTGTGGTACTGCGAAAAGTTTCTATATAAAAAAGAAAAAAGTTAAATCTGGGAAAAAAAGATGTAAAATAATTTTGCTGAATAAAAAAAAAGAAACTTTCAGTAATCAATGTTAAGCTTCTTACTAAGATTTTATTTCTCCTTTTCACTCTTTACTTTAAAACGAGAAATTCGATTCAAGATTCTGTAACAGAAAATAAAAACCTTTCCAAGAAACAAATTGACGTAAACGATTTACAGCGGCAAAGTAATTGAATTCAAATAACTTCCCTTAAGCATTTGGAGCTTTTAAAATAAAGAATATGTCAACAAGATGGGACTAGGGAAATATTTTGACCCAAAAAAAAGTTTTCGAAGATTATTTTATTTGTGAATTTTAAATATATATCTTTTATAGGCACTAAAGTTTTATTATGCCCAAATGAATCAAATAGAAGCGAAAATTTAATGAAATGTGTGACAAATGTAAATAAAATGAGTAATTTTTCATATAACGCGGTAGATTAGTTTTCCATGTTTTTAAGTGCGTTCGTAATTATATAAATACGTAGCACCTATAGTCATCGTCTGTTTGTCTGTCTATCCGCCCGCATACAACAGTGCAAAAACTACCCAACCGAATGGTTTGAAATTTAAGATATATAATTGTTGCAGATTTTTGTCGAGTCATTTCAAATTTTTGAAAATCGACTGTATGGTTCAATTACAGGGACAGCGAAAAGTACACTGTTACATTACGGCCAGTGGAAAAAAATAGTCTCAAGTGCATTTCAATGATGTTAAACCCTTTCGAAGATATTGAAATTAATATGCATTTATGAAGTGCACTAAAATATACATTCTGTAGAATATGGGGTGCAAAAAATATTTATTATTCATTTACAGGGCCACACAAAATATTCCGTTACATAATTGTATAGGGAGAAACATTTTTTTGTGGCGCATTTTAATTATGTTAAACTATTTCACATATAATAAAATTGATATACGTTACTGAAGTTTACTACAAGTTAGTTACTGTATAATAAAAAGTGCATAGTATTTACAGGGACACACAAAAGATTTTGGATACTATACTGTATCTATGTTAGCGATGATTGCTGAAAGTGCATTTTTAGTTGTGATATGAGTTTTTAAATTTAACTAAATATTTGCATATTACGTTGTGTGCATAAATGTTGTAGGTCATATGAGGGGTTCACAACCATAACAGACCAAGTCCATTTTGAAAAAAAAGAGATAGTCCATTTAGAAGGTGGATAAAATCTGTTTTATCCACTCACACGGTAAACCATGTCTGTTTTCACATACTTTCTCATACACCAAAGAGCCAAAACATTATGGCCATCCCCACATTTTGCAATAAAGTAGCCTGGATGGCGTGGAGGGTACGTAATCAGCTGGGGGTGATATTTGACAATTGCTAGGAAGTATGGGGAATCAATTTTGCGCTTATTTCTGCATGTGATGGGAAAAGCAGCTGATCTAAGCGAGATTGATAGAGGGCAAAGTTCAATGGCCCAACTGCTCAGAACGAGTATCTCCAAAACTGCACGACTCATGGATTGTTCGCGACATATCTTTGTTAGTACGTATGAAAAGTGGATGAATAGCGGTGAAACATCAGCAGATGTCATGACGTTGGACGCCCACGTGTTATCAAGAAAAAAGGACGTCGGAGACTCTCCCTCTTGGTAAAGCAAAATCGGCTACAGGCAATGGCTCGGCTGACAGTACAATACAATGTAGGTCCAAGGAAAATAGTTTCTAGGTACACAGTTTAGCTGACACTGTCGGATATTAGGCTACTCAGCAAACGTCCCACTCATGTGTCTCTGTTGACAAAGCATCATCTCCAACTACTCCTACACTAGACCCGGGAACATCGTGACTGGACGATGGATCATTGGCAGAGAGTTGCCCGGTCGGATGAATCACGATTCATTATTCAACACGTCGAAGGCAGTGTAAAGGCAAGCATTCTTTCAGGCAATCTGTTGCCCCCCCCCCCCCTTATGCAGCAGATCATACACAGCCCGGTGGAGACGTTATATTATTTTGGAAACGTTTTCATGGGCGTCCCCCGGACCTCTGATTGTTGCAAAACAGACTATGAAGGCCGCGGACCATCTGAACATCACTGCAGAAGAGTTGTATCCTTACATGTTATCTGTTTTTCTAACTGAAAATTAAGTCTTCGAGTGCGACAATGCTCCATGTCACGGTGCTCGAATTGTAATGGAGTGGTTCCAAGAACATAATACCGAATTCCAGTTAATGTCCTGGAAGTCTAACTCAACGAATCTTAATACAATACAGCAGATTTGAGATGTCGTGGAATGGTAGCTCAGCGCTCAAAAACAACCATGTTGTAATATTTCGGATTTGCGAGACCGCTGCTTGAATATCTGCTACAATCTGTCTTCGGCCATCTACCAAGGGCTTGTGTCATCCATGCCGAGGCGGAGTGCAGTTTTTTTGCGGACCAAAGGCGATACATTCGTTATTAGGTAGGTGGTCATAATGTTTTGGCTCGTCAGTGTATATGTCTTGTGTTTACACATATAGTTTACTGTGTTAGTGGATAAAACAGATTTTTTGCACCTTCTAAATGAACTATCTCATTTTTTGGTGGACTTGGTCTCAATGAACTTGGTCTACTATGGTTGTGAGCCCCTCATATACAGGGCTTACACAAAGAATTCGTAAGGATTACTGAGTATGAACGAAAATAGCTTAAATGTCATTTTTAAATGAGTTATGCCTTTTTACGCTGAACTACGTTTAGTATACTAATATATGTCGGTAGAATATAGATAAAATGATATACAGGGCTACACAAAGTATTGGATACATGATCGTCTATGGATGATAATCTCTGGAAATGTGATTTCAGTAGTTTTAAGTGTGTTTTAGTCTTAATTAAATTTTTCCTAAATCATGACGTGTATACAAAGATAGTAGGTAATACAAAAGTATTCAAGCATGCTTCCGTCTTTTGGTATACATTGCTGAAAGGGAAATTTCAACCTATTATGCTTTTTTAACGCATTCCAACACATTTGAAAAGTGTTTATGAATTCGGTTTGTCTGTCCGCCTTGCAGTCTGTCTGTCCGAACTCTAACGTGCGTTAATATAGTTGGATTGCTCTGGAATTGGTATATGTTAAAGAGATTTACTATGCCATGTTCGGTATTGAAAATAAAATGTAGCGTTCATAGTTTATTTACAGAGACACTCAAAAGTATTCCATTACATTATCGCCTATGGGAAAATGTCTTAATTATATAAATACGTAGCACCTATAGTACTCGTCTCTTCCGTTCGTCCGTCTGTCCGCATATAAACAGCGCAAAAACAACCCAACTGAATGGTTTGAAATTTAATATATATGATCGTTGTAGAATTTTCTCGGATTATTTCAAATTTTATTAAAATCGAATCAAAACTTTAAAAAGTATTAATAAAAGTTATCTTCATTCGATTAAATCTTATCATATGTAATTAATTCAAAGATATCCTATGATAGAAAATGATTCTATGTTGCCATTATCATTTCGTCATATTAAAATAGAGTCATATATTATTTCCGTATTACTGAATTTAATGTATATAATCGTAATAAATTCATGCATTTTTGCATAAGAACGCAACAGCTATTGCACCAAGATCTGAATATTCATAAAACTAGTTACAGTACGAACGCACCACATTTGTACACGTTTGACGTACAGTTTCCGACTTGTTTATTTTCAATTTGTTCTCATATAATACCACGCTTAGATTGGTAATTAGCTTAGATTGAAACGGTGAACGAATGAAATATTGAAGATATTCAGGCTGTTTCTAAAATAATAAAAAAAAACTTTAAAGGGAGATAATACGCGTCAAGACTTTTGTTTCTTTATGGGAACTCGGGAACAAAATCTTCTTACTCAGTCAAAATCATAGGGTATCTGTTTTTCAAGCAGAACTCGGATTTTCTTGCATAAATTTAACAAAAATTAAAATTTGTTTTAATTTTTTCAAAAGAAATTTTGAAACTTCTTTCTGTATTTTTTACTTCTGTGTAATGTGATGAAATCCTTAGAAGTGCTGGGAATGGCTATCAATCGCAAGTAAAGAACACTAAACTGGACGCTCCATATAATGGAGACGTCTCCATTATGCAATTAATGTTCGCTTAACATCGCAGCAGTATTTATCGCTTATACTGTGTCATATTTCCTTTGGGTTTTTCACTGTGAAATCGTTCACAAAATAGTTCGAAAATAGTAAATGTATTAAATACCAAATCTATTCAGTTCTTGCGACAGTGGTACAGAATATACTTGTCAAATGGGAACTCAAGCTGGAGTACCACTTGGGAGTTATACTGTTCAATTACACAGTCTGTTTATTTTTGTACGTAAAATTAAAGTTGATTTTTAAAGCTGGGATAGTGTCGCCAGCGGGCTACTTTTTTTAAATTCAGATTTCAGATTCTTTTTTTTTTATTTAGATTCTTTTTTGAAACGGTAAAATTCCCTTTGTTTTTAACTTAATTAATATGTCATTAAATAAGGCGCATTTTACCATTTTAAAAAAGTGGTGCCAATCAAGAAATTTGAATTTAATAGAGTCCATCTGACAACACTGAACTGTGGCGTTTTTAACTGCAGACTCGAGTATATTAAATAATGGTAATATGAATTTATAGTCTGCCATTTTTAAATTTGAGTAAACAAAATTTCTCAAGTCAGTTTTGTTTTTCGTTGTTGTTGTTTCTTTGCTGAAGACTGTTTATCATATCCATGTGCATAGTATGTATATTCTTACTAAATCAATGATTCTCTATAATTCTGTCACTGAACTTTCTGTAATATCTCATATAATTTTCGAAAAGAAAATCAAATTCTAGAACTTGCTAGTAGGGGGCATTAAGAAATGTCATAATGTTATACAAGGGGCAGTCAAAAAGTTCACGGAATTTAGTTGTAATTCTTTAAGGGGACACAGGACCTTTGAGTTTGTGGAAACGATAAAAAATATCGTCTTTTTTTCTGCCTAAAGTATATATTCTTAGCTATACTATCCAGAAAAATGGATGCTGTATATACAAAATTAATATAGAAATTTTAAAATTTTAAATTCATCTCACTAATTCGTTAATTAAAATCATCAAGTACTGCGCGCATGATAAAACCCTAAATTATGCATATAGAAAACAATTTTTGAACAAAATATAATCTTAACAAACCTACTTCTAAATTAAAACCAAAATATACATACAAAAAGTTTTGTTTAAAATTTAATTTTAGCATAAAATTTTAAAAAAAATACAAATATTTCAAAAAAAATTTCTGGTTTTTCAAGTGCAACAAAACAATAAATAACCAAAAGATGTGATTTTTGTTGTTGTTGTTTTAGCATGAAGAATTATAAAGAAATGCATATTTGGTTAATTTTTTAAAGCTGTAGCTTGTATAGTTTGAAAGTAATAGTGCACGCAAACTCAAATTTACTAATCTGAGAAAAAGCATTTTAAAGTTTCAATATCAGCGGACATTCAATTATATTCATCGTCTATAAGTAGTTATAACTCATGAAATAATGTAAATTTTTGAATGGTTTTTTTTTTTTTTTTTTTTTTTTTCATATTGTTGAGAAATTTGTAAAAATTCTAAATAAAATAAAATACGAAAATTGATTTTTGGAAAGTTTAAAGGTCCTGCGCTCTCTTAATACCACAATATAGTTAATTTATTTGTTTACTGCCACTATATTTTTTTACTACCGGAATTCATAACAGGCAGAGTGACGACAGTGTAGCTGTAGGTAGGAGTGTGTGGTGATCAGTTGCCGCGATGTCGAAGTTCGAGCAAAGGGCGAACATCAAGTTCATGTGCAGATTGCGAAAATCTGCTTCAGAGACTTTGTTACCCTGACAAACAGTTTACGGGGGCGATTCTTTACAGAAAACAGCCGTTTATGAGTGGTTTATCAAAATGAGACTTAAAGTCAACCGTTTTCACACCGTAGAACATATCAAAACCAACGTGACGGCAGAACTTGGGAAGAAACCAAAACAGGACTTTCATCGTTGTTTCCAGCAATGGCAGGAGCGATGGAGCAAGTTTGTGGGTTCTGACGGAACCTACTTTGAAACCGATTAAGTAAATGTGTACCTATATTGTAATAATAAAGAGTTACAATGAAATTTCGGGAATTTTTTGACTGCACCTCGTATAACGCATTTCTTTAACCCTTTCAGGGGAAGAAGAATTCTGTTCGTAAAATGATGAAATAATCGACTGACACCAGAATATTGAAACGAATTTCTTTGAAAATAAAAACCAGTTATTTTTCACTTTCATTACAAAAGCAAAATATTATTACAATATTCTTGGTACCATTTGCCAGTTTTAGAATTAAAATTAGGTGGAGCCTCTAGCCACCGCCCTTGAAAGGGTTAAATCCCCATTCATGGCTGAAAGGGTGCGCTGGCTGGTGATCTCCATTCACCAATTAATTGAAACAAAATGGACTTCAGCATTCACCTGGTATACAATACCCATTTTCAACAAACGATAATAATAGGGAACGCTTCCTCGTTAACGAGAAAACTTAAATTAATAAAACTAAATCTTAAAAGATGAAAGAAATCGAGTAACTAAATCAATGTACTTAAATTGAGTATTTTTCTATAATCTGAGTGTCCTATAACTTTTTAGAACAATTCTTTTTCAACAAACAAAAATTACAGCTATTTTATCGCTAGGGAAAAAATAGAAAAAAACATAAATATATTCTCCTAAAGTAAAACATTGCAAAATGCGATTAATTTTAAAGAAGATTACTTAAAAAGACAGTATGAAACTAAGGAAACGAAAAAAAAAACTTGCATAGCTGAAAATTTTAATTCTTTTATTCTGGGAAGATAGTTTTTAAACAAATGAATTTTTAGATATCTAATTCTTATTTCTGATAAAATAAATAAAAAAAAATTTACGTAGAACATTGTGAAAATATGATGAAATAATTAC
Organism: Maratus speciosus; assembly: GCA_963932465.1. NCBI lineage: Eukaryota > Metazoa > Arthropoda > Arachnida > Araneae > Salticidae > Maratus > Maratus speciosus. Next base: position 146,137,742 of record OZ010789.1, read on the forward strand.
GCAAATAGCTTTAAAATTTTTACTTTATATTTTAAACTTGTTCAATGAACATATATTTTTTTACAAATTGGAAATCTGAGAGCATTTTAATCAGGAAAGAAATTCATGGAATTTAATCAAATTTAAAGAGCTTGAACAACAAAAATTTCTTTTAAAAAATTTTGTTAAAAAAATACTATTATTATTTTTTTATGTTTTAATTGTGAGGATCGCAATTTTTAATTCTGTTCTGTAAGTGAAGGTAAAACTATTTTTATTTTGATACTTCATGTAGTTTTAATATTTATGAATCTAGTTTATGAATTAATTCTAGAAATTAAGTGATAATTTCTCGCAATTCAAACGATTCGTAATATAACGTATCGTTCATCACCTAGAAAACTATAGACTATAAATTCTTGATCATTTCGCCTATTCAGTTTATTTGTTTACCTTATTCACATAACTCGGAACCCTATATTTCTAGTTTAGAGATTTAGAAAATGACTACCTATTCACGTTCTAGATGAAGACGATATATTTTTTCTTTCAGTGTATACTATTTAGAATACAAATCTTAAGATCGTATACAGGATTGCACAAGAAAATTACAGTGCCTTTCCGGCCATAAGCCATAAGTTCTGAAATATGGTTTTCAAATGTCTTATGCGTTTTCCTATAATGTTTACTTGGATATCTTCTTTAACACCTTAATTCTCGCTCCCGTGATATTCACGGGCTATGTCTTTTATTCAAATTGTTTGATTCCCACCAATTTTATAAATTGTTGTAATTGGCTTTATTATGGCATCATTTTACCTGTCATTAAATAAGGTGAATATTTCTTTATTCTAAAAAGTTGTGTCAATATGCAATTTGAATTTTTAAACCGTAATTTAATGTGATCGTTAATGGGACTCTTTATTCGCTTGAAAACACCCGCCCCGTAATGTTAAACCAATGGGCAGGTTGCTTTTGAATTTCTCGTTTAAGTTTGAATACTTTTAAACGATATTTTCGCATAGGATAGCTGAGCTCGATCTTATGACTATTTTGATGATATGACTATTTTTTACTGTTTCTATTTTGGTTGCAGATTTTTTTTTAAAAAGGTACTTTCAGTTTCAAAACCGGTTCTAAAAGAGAAAGTATCTTTATTAGAAAACTCTGCAACCGAAATCGAAAAAGTAAATAATAGCCATATTAAAAATCAACCTCAGCTATCCTATAGAAAAAATCGTTTAAAAATATTAAAATTTAAACGAGAAATTTGAAAACAACCTGCCCTTTGATTTAACATTACGGAGCGGGTGTTTTCAAGCGAGTGAAGGGTCCCTTTAAATTAACTTACTAAACGGTAAAGTTGTGATAAAGTATTCTGAAAGTATTGGAAATTGTTTCATAATCTATGTAATGTTTGCTTGATGCATGATTTCTCTTTTCTTTTAACAATGTATAGCAAATCTCCAAATTATTCCTACTCAAAATACTCAACTGTCTATGAACTTTCTAAATAACCTAATATCTAAATGTTGGATGTTCATGCTAATACGATTCAACTTGAAATAAATTGTAAGTTAATATATTTAAATGCCATCAAACACGCATATAAAATTGTATTATCCTTCATCTGCTATACAATATACAAAAAACTGTTCTTATCTAAATGTTGGATGTTCATGTTAATATGATTCAACTTGAAATAAATTGTAAGTTAATATATTTAAATGCCATCAAGCACGTATATAAAATTGTATTATCCTTCATCTGCTATACAATATACAAAAAACTGTTCTAAAAATGATTTCTCTTCGAAAAGAATTTAACTAAATTATTCATTTATTCTAATTTCGTGAACAAAGCTTTTAAGAATAAATGGCGATATTTCTCGTATTTTTAGTTGCGTCAATTATTTGTTGGTAAAGCTTATAAATGCAAATTCAAATCCTGCCTCATTTCAAAGGACGATCGAAAATTTATTGACTCGCATTAACGAAATTGCTGTTACCGCCAACATGATTCAAATTATCTTCTAATAATATGTCTGTGGCGTTTGGTTCTTTTCTCATTTCCAGGTTTTACTAATGAAGGAACCTTTTTTCTTTATGAAAGAAAATTCGTGTAGCATTATTAGAATGCTAATGAATAATTTTATTAAAAATGTAGGAATTTTACAATTATTGAATGTTTTTTGATAAAAAGAAGCATTTTGTATAATTTAAAAAATTTTGAATGTCGATATAGGTATTTTTATCCACTGTAAACCGTAATATTGCTTGTGCTGTTAAATAACTTTTAAGAGTGTTTCTAAAAATGTCGCCGTACTTTCAGACACGCGAAACTTTCAGACATAATCACGGGCTCATTTTAAAATGTAAAAATATGAAATTGCAGATATGATACTGTTAAATTTATTTCCAATCGAATAACGTTTTTCTTTTTTCAATGATATAGGGTGCACTGAAAAAAATGGGCTCTCAAAATTGAATAAAAAGTGCTCATTTTTAAATAAGTCTCATACTCAAAATTGCTCGGATTCAAATGTACTCAAAAGAGAGAAACACATGTACTCATTTTTGATTCCATAGACATGTTCAAATATGAACTTCGAAAGTAAGTAAATGCTTTCTGTTAAATGTTCAATACATTTTTTTCTCTTATTTTATGCAATCAGCTGTACCTTCTGTAAATATTGCATTAATGCAAATATTAAATTATGCGCAACATTTTAAAATAATTTAAAAGTGTTTGAAAAGAACGCTTTTCTTGAAAAATATGAAGTGAAACGAGATGGCATCTAAGATGACTGATTAGTAACACGTGCGAACCCAAAATAAGGTACCGGGCTAAAAGACCCAATAAAGCACTTACAAAACTAAATTAAGTTAAATTGAAAAAATATTTTTCTTGTTAGCTTACATTTTCCTATTCGAACTAACATCTATTCAAAATTTTAAATTTCTAACCCTAATAGTTCCGGATAAATCATTGTAAAATAATAATTTAATAAAGTTTTCCTTCATTTACGTCTTTTAAAAACTTATTTAAAGGCTTATTTTATTCTTTTTTTTTTATTGTTACTAACATGCATCTGTATATTAAAAGTAACCTCAATAACAAAATTCAAGATCATAATCTTAGTAATTTAGAAAAATCCTTATGATGGCGTTGTTTTATTACACCCATTGTCTTGTTGTGTTCTCTTTAAAATTGAATTAGTTTTCAAAACGTTATTATCAAACATCTTCCTATTAAGGATCGATACCACCCAGATGTTCAGTGTTAAACCAATGAGATTAAAATGCATTTGTATTTTTCTAATTTTTCAACCAGAAAATTAAATATTTTGACATTTTTTTCTTTATACTCTTCTAAAAGAATGTTTTATAATGATTTATTTCGCAAAAATCCATAATACAAAGCAAAAACATGTCTTTGAATTACGCTGATATCATATCGAGTGTAGGAACGATTAAAGCAATTTATTTCATTTTTTTTTTTCACAAATCTAATTGAGGACTAAGAATGGAGAAAGCTGAAAGTCCAGAAGGGGAAATTTTTCAAGAGAAGAAAAAAAAAAGAAAAACTCCTACTTCTGGTATTTAGAGCGTTTTCTATTTCGGCTCTTGGTACTTACAGAATTTTCCACTTCACTCCTTTTGCGCTCTTAGTTCGACACTTTAAAATGTAGGTACCTAGCTTCTTTTCGTTTAGTGTTTAAATACCTAATATTATCATTTGTAAACATTTCTTTTATTTATTTATTTAATATATTTCACCTTCCTTAAAAACACCCCATTGATGTAAACAGAAACAACATGATCAAGTTGTGTAATGTCCACCAGTTGCCGAGCATCTTATCACTGGCAATCTCAGCGTCTCCACTTCACTTCGCGTGGCATATTCAACGCTCTCCACTTTACTCCGTGTGGCACTTTCAAACAGTGACATTTTTTTACTCTTTTTTGAACTATTTATACTAGAGTCGGCACTTCAAGAGTTTTCGTGGTTGTTAAGCTTGGCATTTAAGATATTTTTTCGTAAAAAAAATTTTTTTCGATTTTTTGTTACGTATAGCGTTTCTCGTTCTTAATCCACAATTACTTCCAAGCGTCATATAATTTCAATCACAATCGTCACATAATTGCTTCCCAAGTTTTTGATACTTAAAATGCATTATTAAATATGTATTTTAAAAATATTTTATGAAATCAACGATTAAGACATTTTACTGCAAATGTCAAAATTTTATTTACAACACATCTGCTTACCAAATTTTTAACAGATAAAATATAAAAGCAAATACGCATTTTAGAAAAATTTTGTGAAATCAACAACTAAGATATTTTGCTGCAAGTGTCGAAATTCTATATACAAATCATCTACCTCCGAAGTTTTTAACACTTGAAATATAAAATGAAATATGTATTTTAGAACTATTTTGTGAAATCAATGATTAAGACATTTTAAATCAAGTATCAAATTTCTATTTACAACTCATCTGCTTCCCAAGTTTTATTACTTAACATGAATTATTAAATATGTATTTAAAAAATATTTTATGAAATCAACAAGTAAGACATTTTACTCCAAATGTCAAAATTTTACTTACAACCCATATGCTTCCTAAATTTTTATCACATAAAATATAAAAGCAAATATGCATTTTAGAACTATTTTGTGAAATCAACGACTAAGGTATTTTACTACAGGTGTCAAAATTCTATTTACAACTCATTTGGCTCCCAACTTTTTAACACTTGAAATATAAAATGAAATACGTATTTTAGAACTATTTTGTGACATCAACGATTAATGTATTTTACTTCAACTGTGAGATATCTATTTACAACTCATCTGCTTCCCAAGTTTTTAATACTTTAAATGTATTATTAAATATGTATTTTAGAAATATTTTATGAAATCAATGATTAAGACATTTTACTGCAAAATTCAAAATTTTATTTCAAACACTTCTGCTTCCCAAATTTTTAACACATAAAATATAAAAGTAAATATGCAATTTAGAACACTTTTGCGAAATCAACGAGTAAGAGATTTTGCTGCAAGTGTCAAAATTCTATTTACGACTGCTCCCAAAGTTTTTAATACTTAAAATATAAAAGTAAATATGTATTTTAGAACTATTTTGTGAAATCAACGACTAAGTTATTTTACTACAAATGTCAAAATTCTGTTTACAACTGATCTGGCTCCGAAGTTTTTAAAACTTAAAATATAAAATGAAATATGTATTTTAGAACTATTTTGTGACATCAACGATTAAGACGTTTTACTTCAACTGTCATACTTCTATTTACAACTCATCTGCTTCCCAAATTTTTAACACATAAAATATAAAAGTAGATATGCATTTTAGAATTATTTTGGGACATCAACGATTAAGATATTTTAATTCGACTGTCAAATTTCTATTTACAACTCATCTGCTTAACAAGTTTTTAATTCTTAATATATATTATTAGATGTGTATTATAGAAATATTTTATAAAATCAACGATTAAGACATTTTACAACAAGTGTCAAAATTCTATTTACAACTCATCTGCTTCCTAAGTTTTTAGCACTCAAAATATAAAAGTAAATATGTATTTTAGAACTATTTTGTGAAATCAACGACTAAGATATTTTACTGCAAGTGTCAAAATTTTATTCACAACTCATCTGGCTCACAAGTTTTTAACAAAATAGAAAATTAAATATGTATTTTAGAAATATTTTAGGAAATCAACGATTAAGACATTTTACTGCACATGTCAAAATTTTATTTACAACACATCTGCTTCCCAAATTTTTAACACATAAAATATAAAAGTAAATAGGCATTTTAGAACAATTTTGTGAAATCAACGAGTAAGAGATTTTGCTGCATGTGTCAAAATTCTATTTACGACACATCTACTTCCAAAGTTTTCAACACTTAAAACATAAAAGTAAATATGTATTTTAGAACTATTTTGTGAAACCAACGACAAAGATATTTTACTACAATTGTCAAAATTTTATTTATAAGTCATTTGGCTCCCACGTTTTTAACACTTGAAATATAAAATGAAATATGTATTTTAGAACTATTTGGTGACATCAATGATTAAGAGATTTTAAATCAACTATCAAATTTCTATTTACAACTCATCTGCTTCCCAAGTTTTAATACTTAACATGTATTATTAAATATGTATTTAAAAAAATATTTTATGAAATCAACAATTAGGACATTTTAATCCAAATGTCAAAATTTTACTTACAACACATATGCTTCCTAAATTTTTATCACATAAAATATAAAACTAAATATGCATTTTAGAACAATTTTGTGAAATCAACGAGTAAGGCATTTTGCTGCAAGTATCAAAATTTTATTTTCAACTCATATGCTTCCCAAATTTTTAAGACTTAAAATATAAAAGTAAATATGTATTTTAGAACTATTTTGTGAAATCAACGACTAAGATATTTTACTACAAGTGTCAAAATTCTATTTACTAATCAACTGGCTCCCAAGTTTTTAACACTTGAAATATAAAATGAAGTAGGTATTTTAGAACTATTTTGTGACATCAACGATTAAGGCATTTTAATTCAACTGTCAGGTATCTATTTACAACTCATCTGCTTCCCAAGTTTTTAATACTTAAAATGCGTTATTAAATATGTATTTTAGAAATATTTTATGAATTCAACGATTAAGACATTTTTCTACAAATGTCAAAATTTTGTTTACAACATATCTGCTTCCCAAATTTTTAACACATAAAATATAAAAGTAAATATGCATTTTAGAACAATTTTGCGAAATCAACGAGTAAGACATTTTGCTGCAAGTGTCAAAATTCTATTTACGACTCATCTGCTCTCAAAGTTTTTAGTACTTAAAATATAAAAATAAATATATATTTTAGAGCTATTTTGTAAAATTTAAAAGTAAATACGTATTTTAGAACTCTTTTGTGAAATCAGCGACTAAGTTATTTTACTGCAAGTGTCAAAATTCTATTTACAAATCATCTGGCTCCCAAGTTTTTAACATTTAAAATATAAAATTAAATATGTAGGGTAAAGTGCCCATATTTCGTCCCCTCTCCTAATTTTACCCCCTATAACTTCTCCTCTCCTGCGAAATTGACGCCACTTATGACGCAAGGCACAGAAGACGGAAGTTAAAAGGCATCAGTGTTGAAAGTTTCGTTCGCCAAGACGCATACATAAATTAAAGACGGCGAATTTCCTACTTTTAGAAGACCTGAGTTCTTATTACGTCGTTTGTAGAGCGTTATTTACTGTACTGTAAGTATTTATTTCTTATTCATTGCATGTATTTTATGTTGGTAAGATGCTGACAGTAGCATACAGTGAATTTTAGCACGCTCAGTTCATCCTACAGGTACTGAAGATCCGTAATATTGGGAAGTAGCGTGGTTCCAATTTCGTCCCCTTTGTAGTTCTTATTTTCGTCCCGGGGACGAAATTAGGAATGCTTTTTATGACACATTTTTCAATTTTTTTCTCATGTTTGGATGGCTAATGCATTGTTGCCAAGCTCCCGATTTTTTGGATACCAGTAAAATCTTACAAAAATGTTTTCTTTATTTGAGCTAAAACTGTGATTGTATAAAACATGTATTTCTTCATAAAAATATTGGTATGAAAAAAATCGGGAGGTTGGCAACTAAGCAGTAATGTTTCATTATGATATTCTTCCACTGATAATTAGTACATTTCTTTGTGCCTTACTTTAATGTAAATTAAATTACTCATTTAGAAATAAATTTTGATTTAGTTATAAGTTAAGCATCGGCGTATTGGATTTTTTGTGGAGACGAAATTGGAACCATTTTTTTTTTTATTTTTTAGATACCTTTGGAAAAACAATTTTTCTGATTGTTAAAATTTTTTGTACGATATTTGCCTATGTTTCTATGTGTGTGCGTAGTCAGTCCATGTAAAATCCAAATTTGGTAATTTTCACTGATAATTACAAATTCCAAGGGCCTAAAAGTGTGCGGGACGATAATAGGGCACCTTACCCTATTTTAGAACTATTTTGTGACATCAGGATTAAGACATTTTACTTCAACTGTAAAATTTTTATTTACAACTCATCTGCTTCCCAAATTCTTAACACATAAAATATAAAATTAAATGTGCATTTTAGAACAATTTTGTTAAATCAACGAGTAAGACATTTTGCTGCAAGTGTCAAAATTCTATTTACAACTCATCTGCATCCCAAGTTTTTAACACTTAAAATATAAAAATAAACATGTATTTTAGAACTATTTTGTAAAATATAAAAGTAAATATATATTTTAGAACTATTTTGTGAAATCAACGACTAAGACATTTTGCTGCATGTGTCAAAATTCTATTTACGACCCATCTGCTTCCAAAGTTTTAACACTTCAAATATAAAAGTAAATATTATTTTAGAAGAGTTTTGTGACATCCACGACTAAGTTATTTTACTACATGTGTCAAAATTCTATTTACTAATCAACTGGCTCCCAAGTTTTTAACACTTGAAATATAAAATGAAGTAGGTATTTTAGAACTATTTTGTGAGATCAACTATTAAGACATTTTAATTCAACTGCCAAATTTCTATTTACAAATCATCTGCTTCCCAAGTTTTTAATACTTAAAATGCATTATTAAATATGCATTTTAGAAATACTTTATGAAATCAACGACTAAGACATTTTACTGCAAATATCAAAATTTTATTTACAACACATCTGCTTCCCAAATTTTTTAACACAAAATATAAAAGTAAATATACATTTTAGAACAATTTTATTAAATCTACGAGTAAGACATTTTGCTGCAAGTGTCAAAATTCTATTTACAACTCATCTGCTTCCAAAGTTTTTAACACTTGAAATATAAAAGTAAATATGTATTTTAGAACTATTTTGTGAAATCAACGTTAACATATTTTACTACAAGTGTCAAAATTCTATTTACAACTGATCTGCTTTAACCCTCCATATATAAAACTAAATGTGATGGAATTTTTTTTTAAATCAGCGAATCAGATATCTTACTGAAAATATAAAAATTATATTTACAACTCATATGCTTCCCAAGATTTTACCACTTAAAATGTGTATTTTAAAACAATTTTGTGAAATCAACAACTAAGACATTTTACTGCAAGTGTCAAAATTTTATTTACATCTCAATTGGCTCCAAATTTTTTAACACTTGAAATATAAAATGAAATATGTATTTTAGAATTATTTTGTGACATCAACGATTAAGACATTTTAATTCAACTGTCAAATTTCTATTTACAACTCATCTACTTCCCAAGTTTTTAATACTTAAAATGTATTATTAAATATGTATTTTAGAAATGTTTTATGAAATCAGCGGTTAAGACATTTTACTGCAAATGTCAAAATTTTACTTACAACAAATCTGCTTCCGAAATTTTTCACACTCAAAATATAAAAAAAAATACGTATTTTAGAGCTATTTTGCGAAATCAATGACTAAGATATTTTACTACAAGTGTCAAAATTCTATTTACAACTCATGTAGCTCCCATGTTTTTAACACTTAAAATATAAAATGAAATACGTATTTTAGAAATATTTTATGAATTCAACTTTTAAGAGATTTTACTGCAAATGTCAAAATTTTATTTACAACACATCTGCTTCCTAAATTTTTAACACATAAAATATAAAAGTAAATATGCATTTTACAAAAAAATTGTGTAATCAACGAGTAAGACATTTTGCTGCAAGTGTCAAAATTCTATTTCCGACTCATCTACTTCCAAAGTTTTTAACACTTAAAACATAAAAGTAAATATGTATTTTAGAACTATTTTGTAAAATATAAAAGTAAATATGTATTTTAGAACTATTTTGAGAAATCACCGACTAAGATATTTTACTACAAGTGTCAAAATTCTATTTAATACTCAACTGGCTTAAGTTTTTAACACTTAAAATATAAAATGAAATATGCATTTATAACTACTTTGTGACATCAACAATTAAGACATTTTACTTCAACTGTCAAATTTCTATTTACAACTCATCTGCTTCCCAAGTTTTTAATATTTAAAATGTATTTTAGAAATACTTTATGAAATCAACGATTAAAACATTTTACTGCAAATGTCAAAATTTTATTTACAAGACATCTGCTTCTCAAATTTTTAACACATAAAATATAAAAGTAAATACGCATTTTAGAACAATTTTGTGAAAACAGCGAGTAAGACATTTTGCTGCAAGTGTCAAAATTCTATTTACGACTCATCTGCTTCCAAAGTTTCTAACACTTAAAACATAAAAGTAAGTATGTATTTTAGAACTATTTTGTAAAATATAAAAGTAAATATGTAATTTAGAACTATTTTGTGAAATCAACGACTAACATATTTTACTACAAGTATCAAAATTGTATTTACAACTCATCTGGCTCCCAAGTTTTTAACACTTAAAATATAAAATGAAATATGTATTTTAGAGCTATTTTGTGAAATCAACGCGTAAGACATTTTGCTGTTACTGTGAAAATTCAATTACAAGTCATCTGCTTCCAAAGTTTTTAACACTTAAATATAAAAGTATATATGTATTTTAGAACTATTTTGTGAAATCAACGACTAATACATTTTACTACAAGTGTCATAATTCTATTTACAACTCATCTTTCTTCCAAGTTTTTATCATTTAAAATATAAAATAAAATATGTATTTTAGAAATATTTTGTGACATCAACGATTAAGACATTTTACTTCAACTGTCAAATTTCTATTTACAACTCATCTGCTTCCCAAATTTTTAATACTTAAAATGTACTATTAAATATGTATTTTAGAAATATTTTATGAAATCAACGATTAAGACATTTTACTGCAAATGTCAAAATTTTACTTACAACACATCTGCTTCCCAAATTTTTAACACATAAAATATAAAACAAATACGCATTTTAGAACAATTTTGTGAAATCAACGAGTAAGACATTTTGCTGCAAGTGTCAAAATTCTATTTATAGCTCATCTGCTTCCAAAGTTTTTAATACTTAAAACATAAAATTAAATATGTGTTTTAGCACTATTTTGTGAAACCAATGACTAATACATTTTACTGCAAGTGACAAATTCTATTTACAAGTTGTCTTCTATCCAAAATTTTAACACATGAAATATAAAATTATATATGTATTTTAGAATCGTTTTGTGAATTAAACGACTAGGACAGGGTCGGCGAACCTATGGCACGCGTGCCACTTTCGGCACGCCAAAGAATAATTTTGGCACGGCGCGGCATTGATTTTGTCTTCTAAATGAGGATACAGCGATTTTACACAAAATACACGAACTTAGATGATCTGATTAGATTCTAAATTCGATTGCAAATTGAAGAATTTTAATCTTATTCAATATGGTTTCGAAAATTTATCAAACAAAGGATATGTTTGAAAACTATCAAAAAGGAAAGATTATTACCGATGATAAATTATGGCAACTTGGAAATTAATTTCAGAATTATTTAAATAAACTGCCTTTTGTTATTTTAATAATTTTTTCTACTATTTATATCTGTCATTTTTCTCAAATTTAGAATATAAAAAATCAAACAGAGAGTGGTTGCCATATAAATTCATTTAGTTTGCATTCTGTTGAAATTAGCTGAACATGAACATGATATTAATTATTTTTCATTCAAGATACAACACTTATGTTTTTAATTAATTTCTAAAATGTAATTGTTTCTATAATTATTGCAGTGTAATACTTACATGTATGTTACACATTTTAGAAAATATCCTAATAAGTAATTTTCAAGTAATTTTGAATCATTATATTTCAATACACTAAATTAGTTTTTTATTTGGCACGTCAAGGTCAAGTAAAATATTTGTTGAAAAAAAATTGGCACGCGACTATAAAAAGGGTCGCCAACCCTGGACTAGGACATTTTACTGCAAGCGTTAAAATTTTATTTACAACTCTCCTGCTTCCCAAGTTTTTAACACTTAAAATATAAAAGTAAATGTGTATTTTAGAACTACTTTGTGAAATCAACGACTAATACATTTTACTGAAAATGTCAAAATTTATTTTCAACACATCTGTTTCCCAAATTTTTTATACTTAAAATGTATAGTTAAATCGGTATTTTAGAACAATTTTGTGAAATAAGCGATTAAGACGTTTTGCTGGAAGTATCAAAATTTCATTTACAACTCATCTGCTTCCAAAGTTTCTAATACTTAAAATATATAAGTAAATATGTATTTTAGAACTATTTTGCTAAATCAACGACCAACACATTTTACTACAAGTGTCAGAAAATCCTATTTACAACTCATCTGCCTCCCAAGTTTTTAACACTTAAAATATAAAATGTGATATGTATTTTAGAACTATATTGTGAAATCAACGACTAAGACATTTTACTGCAAGTGTCAAAATGTTATTTACAACTCAACTGCTTCTCAAGTTTTCAACATTTAAAATATATTCTTAAATACGTATTTTAAAACTATTTTGAGAAATCAAAAACAAAGAAACAATCTTTAAGATAAATTTTCAAAAACAAAACAAAAAAAACTGTCAAGTGCGAGTATTACTCACGCAAGAGGGGTTCCGTACAATAAATATATGAATTAGTAAGTGGACATTGCATTACACAAATATATCACTAAAAATTATTATCTAGGCTTTAATAGTCGATTGCGCAAAGAGTACGCAGCCCATGTCTTGGGTTAATATCGCGGCCAATCGACATTTTTTTCCGAAAATCATTATCAACAATCCTTTTATATTTCTGCGGCGATAGGTACATTCAGCGCTCCTCAACTCCCTTGCTGAACTCCCGCAAATTGAAATTTGCGTATAATCAAAAATGTGATTTCTTCGAAAAGTGTGTGACATAGGGTAATCGCCATAGTTTTCCTGCAAGGTTTAAATGAACTTCTACTAGCACTAAATTTTTCATAATTTTAGTTTCAGTAGATTCGGAAACAGAGGAGGGATATATTTTTGCATTACATTTTCGACGATATCTCTGAAAAATATAATACTTAAAATTAAAACAAATATACTGTCGAGTTCAGCTTTACGAAAAGTTTCACACGATATACAAAGAACAGATTTTCTTTTTCAAGTAACATAATCAGCCGTCTACATTTTCATAACCCTTTAAGATCAGGGAGCTTTTTTTTTTTTTTTTTTGGTAGAAATTGAAAATTTGGGTGGTTTTCCCTTATCGATATCGTATTTGATTTAAAAATAACTATTTTAAAAAAACTGATATCAGGTTATCCCAAGGGAGGACCCACACAATTGTGTGGGTTCGGCCTTAATGCAGTTGTTTTTGGACTAAATCTACACAATTGTGTAGTTTGGGATTATGTGTGGAAAAATCTAGAAATAAAGGTTTAAGCAAAAAAAGTTGTTGTTTATTGAGATAATTTTCATCAGCCACAATGAAAATGTAAACATTTTTTGTTTTTGGACAGACCACTACAATTTCATTTTCTGAAACGTGCTCAATGCTCGCACCCCTCTTAAGAGCCGTTGACAAATGGCATGCCTTTCACTCCGTTTGGATTGTGCCTGAACTTTCTAATTTCTTTTTTCTTTTTTTTTTTTTTTTTTTTTTAGTTTTTCCAGCAGCGGTATTTTGTTGAAATACCTATCGAAGTACATAAAATTAGGTCTTAACCAGAGTGTGATCAGCAGGTCCTAAGCCTAGATCCTTGTGGACCAGTTCTGTACTTTCCCACTGGTATACTACAAAATTTAAAACTATCCCAGATGATGCTGTTACCGCAGAGTGTGGTTTGTTTTTTACATACTGCTTTACTGAGGCACGTCCCAAAAAAAGGAATCGTCTGCTCATATATGGAAAATTTTCCATGATCTCTTGGTAAATTCAAGCAGACACTACGGAATCTGTCGAGCATTTTCTGAACTTTCCATAATTTATTATTTATTCCTGTTGGTTTACTTGCTGTATCGACAAAATGGAATGAATTTATCAAATTTAAAAATCTATCGCTTGGTATGCATATAACTCATATAAAACTTATAAATCATATATGGTATCCATAATTCAGAGCAGAAATATACAGTTCGTTACATATGCATATTATATATCTAATACTATCCATTTTAAATAGAAATCATGAATAGTACAAAACCATTAATTTAAAATTAATCCGCTTTAAAAATGTAATTAATAAAAAATAAATTGCTAAAAACATAAATTTAAAAAAAAAATCACTTAAAAATAAAAATTTTATATATTAGGAATTGTAACTATTTTGGAAGTGGTCAATGCCGGACCCACACAATTGTGTGGGTCATTTGTTTTTCCATTTTTGTAAAGCCTAATTAAATTTATCAAGGACAAAATCAATTAAAATCTTTAATAAAGTATATGAAAAGAAAAATTAAATCCAAGTAAACACTAGAAATCATATTTAAAAGAAATTACGACAGTACATACTTTTTGTCTATTGCTGTCAGATGATATTAGTCTTTTTAAAAGCAGAAAATCTAACCCTGTATTATAGTTGGTGCCCCACTAGTTGTGTCTTATCAAAACATCTGAAGCCAATTAACTCATATAAATGCGCAGATTTGGTTTTAAATCTCACAAAAACAGGAAATAGTCTTTTTCTTTTACTATAGTATCACCCACGCAATTGTGTGGGTCAAGGCTTAAAGGGATAAACATATTTGTGAATAATTAATAATCCATAAATATGTGGGTCAATAGCCTTTATTACTTCAACCAATTTTAGCTTTCCACGTTACATAGTTTACGAGTAAAATGGCTGTGACAGACGGACAGACAGACACAGGAGTGATCTTATAATGGTTCCGTTTTTACTTTTTAAGTACGGAACCCTAAAATGTTAAATGATTTAATTTTCTTATGAAACATTTGAGAAATACGAATGCATCCCAATACAATGGGTTTAACATTTTGAAATTTTTTTTTCCGAGTACAATTTCATTTTCGAAACCGGTTTCGAAAGTGAAAGTGTTCCTAGAAAAAAATTCTGCAACCAAAACTAAAAAAGTACAAGACATGGTTAGACATAGACCTCAGATATGTTATTCGAAAAATAAATAAATAAATATTAAAATGCAAACAAGTAATTTGAAAAGAGCGCTGCTATTGGTTTAATTTTAACTTGCATTTGTCCCCGTGTTACTAGGATGGACTCCTGAGAATAAGCTCCAATACTTCTAGAGAAATTCCAGCTAATTAAATTGTTTAAAATTTTTGTTTCTCTAATCCCTTAAAATGGAGTTTTTAAAAATAACTTAGCATAAAACGTTCTCTGGATTCAAAAACTAACCTCCGTACCTATTTTCAGATTTTTAGTTCTGACGTCCCTTTAATAAAACTAAAAGAGTTTAAAAAAATGCTTTAACTGAGTCCATATAAAACTTAAACTTCTGTGCAAAATTTCACATTTCATGTGCCAGTAATTTTCAAGAAATCCTGAAGAATGCACGAATTATTCGTATTTGAATGCGTATTCATTTTACAGATTGATGATTTAGAAACTGTTGTTCCTTTACTAAGAATCAAATCGTTTTTATTAGACAGTTTAATGCTTTTATATAGTAGAAGAATTTCCATTTCGATTATAGCTTTCTGCGAAGGAAAAAAATAAAGCATTTGAGAGAGTCGAATTTCAAATTAATATTTCTCTTAAGAGCCAAAATGTAGAAATTTTTTTCCAAAACTCTTAAAAGCGACTATTATATAGAAAAAATTCATTGTTACACAAGATGACATTTTACACACATTGACAATGGGGTCGATAAAAAAACCTCACTTCGTTTTAACAGATCCCCTTCAACATGCAGAATGTACGGCACTTCAGATGTAAGTACTTTTGTTTAATCAACGCTTTCTTTTTTGTCAAACAAGATTCCATAAAATATTTTTTTGTTAACCACATCTTCGGTTTTCAGAAATATTCAAACCGTCATCAGAAAACGAAAAAAAAAAAATTCAAAAGGCTACCGCACACATTAAAAAACTATATATATTTTTTTTTTCTTGTGTTATATTTAAAATAGAGTAGAAAAAAGTGTACAAGATATTTCTCAAAAGTTAAGAAGATAAAAATATTACAAGAGCTATTTTTTAATCTATAGATTAGAAAATTTTAGACCGCAAATTATTTAAAAAATCAGTGGAAAACTGAAATCAAAAACTGCTCATAAAATTAGGATAAGAGAAAAAAAAATCTTTTGTCAATAACAAATTTTACTTTAAAGGTATTTTTCGTCGTTTTTTGGAGTAAGTAAAAAAATATCGCTAAAAAGAAACATTCCGTTGTAAATTTAATATGTTGAATTGCTTACCATTGATTTTTTTTTTCTTTTGTAAAATTTCAATTGAAAAACTCTGGAGTGACTGCTAAACACTAGTGTAACAAGAAATTTAAAAACGATCAAGTGCGAATATTACTCAAGCTCGCAGGGTTCAGTACAATAAATATATGAATTATGAACTGTATTATTAAAAAAAATTCGTTTTTAAAAAAAATAATAAGAGTTTGTAAAAAACTATACAACGTAGAGTTGGATATAGCTGTACATACTAGAAAGTATGAATAGGTATGCCATAAAAGTTCAAAGAGATATGAAGCCTAAATAATATCAAGTATTTCTATTCTGTATAACTATTTTTTAAATCTTATCCTAATTTGTTTATGACAAAGTTAATTCCGTACTGATAATAAAAGTAGCGTATATTTAAACTTTATTTGGCATTTCATAAAACTAAATTCAGCGTAGTAATAATCTATTTTTTCTTACAGTGTAGCTAAAACCCTTATTCAAAGTTTAAATTTAGCATTGTGCTAATCGCGCTTAGAAAGGAGATCGCAAAGTTGCAACACCGCCTTGGTCCGTGCCACGTTTTTCCAGATCGGTTTTTAATTAACTTTTAAAGACACGGGAGGCGTATTGAGATATCCACCGAATGGAAACTAGTCACGAATCCCATAGTATTTATGTGATTAATTCTAATTACATTAGTATGTTTTTAACAATTTGACATTTATTGCTATTATACTGCTACTGGACATTGCTTTACACAAATACATCATTAAAATTTGTTATCTAGGCTTTAAAAGCCGATGGCACATACAGCACGCCGCCCCTGTCACTATGTATGCCCAAACCGTCCGTGTCTTTAAGAGTTAATATCTCGGCTAATTAGCGACGATTTTTTTCGAAAATCATTATCAACAATGCTTTTAAACTTCTACAATAGATACCTCCAGCGCTCCTCAACACCTTTGCTGAATGCCCGCAAATCGAAATTTGTGTGTAACAGAAAAATGAGATTTTCTCAAAAACTATGTGCCATGGGGGTAATCGCTATAATATTCCTGAAAGGTTTAAATTAACGTCTACTACCTCTAATTTAATTTCAGCAGACTCGGAAATAGAGAGGGGGGGGGGATATTTGTGAACTACATTTTCGACTATGTCTCTGAAACAATAATACCCAAAATTAAAAGAAATGTATTTTTGAGTCCAGCCTTACGAAAGCTTTCACATGATACCTCACACGTTATACAAAGAAAATATTTTTTTTTCAAGTAACTTAATTAGTTTAAAATCCGTTAATTTAAATATAATATACTAATTTAAAATAAAAATAAATTATTAAATAATCTGTTTCAAAAAAGACTTTTTCCTTGATGCAAATTGGAAATTAATTCGAAATACAGTCGACACTCTTTATAATGACATTCATTATACCGACAGTTCCAATATAACGGCCTATGAAAAATATCCCGAAATATAACCCTTTTATACAATGTTATATTTACATCCAATATAACGACCGGCCAGCAGCTTATTTCCTAATACAGAGACCGAATCGATTTTTCCACCGATTTTTTTCCAAGAAAAGATTCCCGTTTTCTTTCCACAAGGACTGATTGTTTAATTCACAAGTAAGGTCTGAAGGTAGAGAATAGATTCCTTCTCTGATTTTCCTTACCGTAAGCATATGCGCATGCGCGTACTCGCTCGCACGCGCATTTGGTTTGGCGCATGTCTGCATTTTCCCAAGATAGCTGTTTAAAATAAAAAAAAAATGCAATTCCATTGAATTGAAAATTAAAAGTTTTGACAACGATTGATCAAAAATCTGAAATTGTTAAAACATTTAACATGCAAGAAAGCAAATTATTTACGATCATTAAAAACCGTGATTCGATTTTGAGGACCGAAGAAATTGGAATCTCTGCTTCTCGTTGTCGATTGCGAGAAGAGAAATTTGAGCAATTAGAGAAATAATGATAACGTGAATGGCTACAAATGATGAGATCGAAATAAACGCACGTAGGTGAGAATTTGTTAAAAACAAAAGTCCAATATTTTGCAGAAAAAATTAACATTAATGAAGAAACATTTAAAGCATCAGATGGCACCATAAGTTTAAAGTGGTGCAAGGTGTTTGTTTCTATAAGCTTTGTGTGAGGAAGTAGCTCAGTGAAGCAAGAAACGGATGACACATGGAAACTGAACAAACTGAAAACAATAATTGACAGGTATGCCTCAGAAAACATATTTAATTCCGACGAGACCGGACTGTTTTCTATGATGACACCTGACAAGTCTTTAGTTTAAAAGACCAATCTAACAGTGGACAGAAGAAATCTAAGAAACGAATTACAGTTCTCCTATGTACCAATATGTAGTGGACTGAAAAACTTCCACCTTTAGTTATTGGTAAATAAAAAATCCTAGATGCTTTAGAGGGGTTAAAACTTTACCATTATCCTATCGAAGTAATGCAAAATCATCGAAATAACAAACATTTTTTAGCACTGGTTGTGTTGTTTGGATAAGCAAACGGCAAACAACCACAGGAAAATCGTCCTTGTAATTGACAACTGTACTGCTCATGTTCGGATTAACTGTTTGAAGTATATCGCACCCTTGCTTCAAAAGTGTCACAACTCAAAAATTGGATTTTTTGAGTTATAACTGCCATTCTACTTGGTTTTTACGCTTCTACCAATAACCTAAAGTACTAGATAGTGCACTCAAAAACCAGCCACCCGGTAGCAGTTGTGTTCGTAAGATCGCCACTAACACTTCCACAGGCCGGAAACGGTTTTTCGCATTTCCTGAAATACGAAGATGCCTTTTGTGTTATGACACTTTTAAAGCAATGGTGCGATGTAACAGTGGAATATTTTCCTCACAACGTCACGTCTGTTCTTCAGCCTCTCGATCAAGGCTTAACCCTTAAATGCCTGGTGTTGCTTTTTGACAACATACCCAATTTAGGCTCTAAAACACTATTAGAATAATATTGAAGCTATAATGCCTAATGTTTCCAATAACATACATTGTGAAAATATTATTAAATCGATTTTCAACATGTAGATGGCAACACTTGTGCTGTTTAAGAATAAAGATAGATTTATTTTTTCAATTGTTGGTACTTGAGCTTTTTGTTTTGTTTGGAAGCTTGCGAAATACCCTATTTTGACCTGCAGTGAGCAAGTAAAATTTATTTCTTATTATAGTTCCTAAAATTCTTGTGCGTTTAATATTATAGAATTTTATCAAGGAAAATTATTTTTTCAATTAAACACCAGTATTGCCGATTAGTAACAAACTGTTTTTTAGCCGTAAACTATACTTAAAACAAAATATGATTTTTTTAAGTATTTTTCCCATGATTTATTTAAAAATGAAAGCCGAAAAACATTATTACAATGATTTTCGAAAAATCAGGCATTTAAGGGTTAAATTCCAAACGCAATTACAGAAAATTACTTTTGAGAAGAATTACTTCTGCACTGGTCGAAGACAAAATGTATAAAGTGGATATTCTTTCAGCATTACATCTTTCCAAAGCAGCATGGAATGCAGTTACAGAAAGAACCATTAAAAATTGCTTTCGTCATGCTGGTTTTGAAGTGTAATCGGAACCTGGGAAATCGTCCGATGGAATATTAGATAATCATCGAATCTCCGGCGAAAATTTTCACGAGGGAAAAATAATACAAGTAATTTGTAAGAAAATGAATTTGGCGGAAAAAATTACTTTTAATGATTACGTCATGTTTGACTGTGATTAAACTGTGTGGAAAATATGACGGAAAATGGCATTATTTCTCGCTATGCTATGCAAGAAGAAATATAGTCAATGGATAAAGAAAGAATTCAGTCACCATCGATGATTAATGTAAAAAGTATTTCAACAGCTATTGACACTTTAAAATATTTTTCTGAATGAAATGAAAATACAGAAAATTACTTATTATCTCTAACTGAGATGGAAAATTTTGTTTTAAGAAAATATCAAATGCACAAAAAATCAAAGAACTATTTCGAATTATTTTTGTAGAAAATAAATGTTAACGCGTAACTTTTTTTTTTAGTTTAATATTTGCTTTAAATTTTAGTTTAGAAATACGTAATCATTCTTTTAAAATGATTTTTCATATTTTTTTATTGTAATGTTTATTTTATACGAAAGTAAACAAAAATTTGTAATAATATTATAGAATTCCCTTTGAAACCTTAATTTTCCTGCACCTTATCAGAGTTTATTATTATTATTTTTTTTTTGTTTTTGTTTTTCGTTCACTTTCAATAGAGCTTTCGAATAAATTGTGTATTGGAATTCTTAACGCTGAAAAATACTTTTATAGTTGAATATAAATAATTGAATTTTCACAAATTTTAATTCATTAAAAATATGCTATATTTTTATAAAAAAGGGTACAGTGTAACCTCTGAATAACGGTTACCAGTGGGACCGGTGAAAAGTGACCGCTCTTCAGAGGTGAGTGTTATTCAGAGGTTTCATTAAAAAAATCAAATTACATAAATTTAAATAGACATAACAGTTATTTTAATTAATCCTCATTGTTTTAATATATTAAAAATTCAGTTATTTACAGTTGCTTTGTTTTGCTTTTTGTTGAAAATATCTTTCTCCAAAGAAATAACAGTCAGAGTAGTTTTGCTATTGAATTTATCATCATTATGATTTAATGCAAAATTTTGGATTTCACGAAGTTTCGTCAAAACTTTATTATATGTGTTAATAATGGAAATTTTGGGTGATTCTATAATCTCTCCTATTTCCCCTTCTTCATCACTTTTCTCTTCCTCTCTCCTATCTTCCACCATTTGCTGTATGGAATCAAATGTAGGAGTAATTGCCAAATCTTTGTTCAGACATACTAACTCGCAGGCCTTCATGTTAGTTACGCCTGATGCTCTAAGAATATTATCTAAATTTTTCCCACCATTATTAATGTCTTCATTTTCTATATCTAGTTTTTGAAAAAAGAGAAATTAAGTGACTTTTTGTTGACAAGTCAAGCAAATTTTGTTTGATCTGCTTCACAAATAAATATGAAATTGTACCAGGAGCTGTTAATTTTTTTTCCTCGTGACTTTTGAGCGGCTGTTTTTGAGAATCCCTTGTTTAGAGGTTCGTACTAATGTTAATGCTATGGAACGTATTTGGTTCCATCAATATGTGGCCGGTATTCGGAGGTTTTCGTTGTTTAGAGGGAACCGTTCAAGGAGTTTTCACTGCATTTTAAAAATTTCATAAAAGAAATTGTGAAACTATTTAATTAATCACGATTCTATCTATAATGACTAACTCCATGATTTATTTTTACTTCTGAAAATATACCTGTTTCATTTTTTATTTGCAAAAATGCGTCCGTAATGGGAAAAAAATGTAAAATAAATTAATTAAAATAATAATTTTTTTTAAGGTTTTTCCGTAAAAAAAATAATATTGTGCAAATCTACAGATCATAATTTATTTTATGTTTAATTTCCAGTCAAAATACTGAATAGTTTTTTTGTAAAGTGTATGACAAAATGTAATTTGTGTAGACTAGTAGAGGATTCGCTTCGCTCATCCTAATAATAAGATTTATGACTTTTAAAAATTTCTACAAGTGCTTGAGTATAAATAAGAAATTTGCTATTTTAAACAAATTTTCAACGAAATAAAAATAAAGAAATATTATAGTATTAAAAATTTATTTCTATGTAAGAAGATATTTTTAAGTAAATTAAAATTGAAACAATTTTTAAATCATATTAACAGTTTTCTGCTGCACACTTTCGGTCTCGGGCTCGACTCTGATGACGCAAAAGTTTTGGGGTTACGACGAGTTCTGGTTCGAAATCGTCGGATTTTGACTCTGAAAAGAAGACCACGAACTCATATCTAGTGCTCATCAGTTCGAAGCGAGATTCCTATTTTTTTTTTTTTTTTTTTTTTTTTTTTTTGTCCTGTACTTCCTGATGACCCGATTAATTTTATATCATCAAATTTGTTATTCTCAGTTTTTCTGATCAAATGGGGATTTCTGGTTTGAAAAATTAGTTTTAAATTTGATTTCTAAAAAACTTATAAAAATTATCTTAATTTAATGGTTATTACACCGACGTTTAGCCTTAAAATCTTTTAAAAACGACGATTCGTTCAAAAGCGTCATATGACGCCCTTAAGACTTAACATTAAAATGTATCTGACATGATTTAATAGAATGTTTCGTCTCAAGTGAGAGATTATCGAAAAAGAATCTGATAAATTGTAGCAGAATTCCTTTTAGACGACATGTTGAATTTCTCCTGAGGTTTTACGATTCTTTGATTAAATGCAACGATTCGGTATTTTAAAATCACCTCGATTAGATGAGTAATTACCGTAGTGCATTTAAAGTTTCTCTATTAATAACAATTAAAGTATCGTTTAGTGTGATTTACTTCATCTCACGTATCATTTAAAAATATATATATGAAAGAAGATATCCTGCAGAGTTTCACAGTTTTATCAATTTTCAGACAACTCCTTTAACCCTTTATCTGCTGACGGTACTTATAAGTACCATTAAAATAACTTGTTATAAAGTTCATTTAATACATCGATTAGTTGTAATACAGTTTAGAATGAGTTATATATATATTACTTTATCTTGTTCCAAAAGCATTATTGGTTACACAAAACAAACATATTTTTAAAAGGATGATTTCTTTGCCTTTGTATCTTTTCAACTTTCTTGGCGTTGGGGGGGGGGGAGGGGGGAAGCGTTCAATTCGGAAATATTTCTATATTTCTATTGTAAGAACATTATATATACACATTTCCTAATTCTACAAAATACTAAGAAAAAGTTTTAAAATAAAAGATTTGAGTGGGGTTATAAATATTGCACAAAATCATTCAAATTTAATTAATCCTTCTAAATCCTACAATCTTTTTAAAATCCTCCTAAAACTTATTAAATGACTAGCGAACTTGTCCGGCGTTGCCCGGGTACGTCAAAAAAAAGCAGGAATTACGAAAAAGCTCTGAAAATCACAATAAGATATCGCGAAAAAATTTTAAATCGCGAAAAAATTTTGAAAAGAGAAAAAGAAAATTATATATTGTGTTCGAAGATTGAAATTTGATTCCTTTTTCTAGTGTGGAAAAATCGTAGGAAATCGCTAAAATACACTAAAAATCACATACAAAATTCCCGAAAAATTCGAAAATTGCTATACGAAATCCGAATAAACTTTATTGAAATGAGGGCAGAAATTACTTTAGTATTATAGGTCAAAAATGGAATGTCAAGAAATTGCAGCAGATCGCAAAGAAATGTAGAAATCGAATTAAAAATCACAAAAAGTTCAAAAATCACGAAAGTCAAAATTTACTATAATTGGATAAAAGTTTCAAATCTAATTCATTTGACCTGTGGGCTCTCTTAAAATTTATGTTTTGGAAATCATGCTAAGCATTAGATCATGTTACTTTTATTCGTAATTAATTTACTTGGACTCCCTTAAATATAATTAATATAATCCCTTAAGTTAATATTAGTTTTTGTTGCATTAAAATGTCTCAATTTGTTGATTTTCTGTAAGCAAGTAAATCCTATTTTTTTACAGTGGAAGTCTATGGGAATTTGGCGAAATATTAGAGATATCACTAAGTTGGTGTCACTTTTGGCGACTAATTTCGGTCGCCAAATTTGGCGATATATCACCAAGTTGGCGACAAACTTGGCGTTATTTGGCGACAGAACTGGATCCCCCCTACGGTAGCACCCCTTATAGGTATGGGGATGCATTACATGCTGTCTATAATCGCATAAAAAATTCGCTAAAAATTCAAAAATTGCTGTACGAATTCCGGGTAAACTTTTTTCAAAAGAGAACAAAATTTACTGTATTGGGTTAAAAGAAAGAAACCGTATTCTTTTCCTTAATGTGGAAAAATCGAATTGATATAATTCCTTAAGTTAATGTTAGTTTTTGTTGCATTAAAATATTTGAATTTGTTGATTTTCTGTAAGCAAGAAAACCCTGTTTTGTTTGTTTTATTGGACACATACATCAGACTTGTGTGCTTGACAACAAGGCCCGCTTATAAGTCATCGTCAATATACAGGGACGAGATAGCACAATGAAATTTACAGCACACAGAATTTTTTACATCCGGGAGCTCCACAAAGAGTGTGCAATGGAGCCAGCAGGAGTCGAACCCGACAAGCCTCCTACGCTCTAAAGCGATTAGCAGCGTGGTGTCTTAATCATTCGGCCGCGGAGGCCCCGAGTAAACCCTATTGTTTTACAGTGGAAGTCTATGAGAATTTGGGGGAAATATTAGAGATATGAGCAAGTTGGCGTCACTTTTGGCGACTCATTTTGGTCGCCAAATTTGGCGATATACCGCCAAGTTGGCGAGAAACTTGGCGGCATTTGCGACAGAACTGTGTCCCTCTACGGTAACCTCCTTATAGGTATGGAAATGCATTAAATGCTGTTCAATAATTGCATAAAAAATTCGCTAAAAATTCGAAAATCGCTTCACAACTTTTTTGAAAAGAGAGCAAAATTTACTATATTGGGTTAAAATAAAGAAACGATATTCTTCTCAGTTATATGAAAAAATCGCCTCGAAACTTAAAAAAGTGCTAAAAATCGCATAAAAAATTAAATTAAAAAAAAATGTAATCAAAAAATCGAAATTCGGGCTTCAAGGTGCAAAACTTCATATATAGATGTACCTTTTCCCCAAATTTTGTAGCTCTACTTGCAGTGGTCTCTTCAGAACACCGTCGACACACTCATTCACACACAAACTTCTTTCCTTATTATTATAGATTATGTAAATCTTCTAATGTACTTTAAACAATTGCGAAAAATGCTTTAGAAGATAAAATTTTCATGAATTCATAATTCAGTACATAAAGGATTAAAACCCATGCGAAAACCATTTCATACGCATATAATTTGAATAACATATTATTATTCAGGGTGTTCCAAAATTCGACCGACAAATTCAGAGGGATGATATTAGGCATCATAAGGATTCAAAATTGCCATAGAACATGAGGTCGCAAACCCCTTACTGAGTCACAAATAAAGGTGTTTCATCCTAACTGAGCTCGGGTTAACGGCAATAATTTCGAAAAAAATAAAAACATTGCAATGAAAATGCAAAGATGTGTACAGTCGTAGAAAAAAAAAAGTAAACACCCCTACTAACTCCTCAACAAATTATCGTAGAAGAAAGTTACTGGTACTGAACGATTGGACGTGTACTTTTAAATGATGTATATAAAATTTGCTTAGGGGTCATCTACTTATTAAAACAAACCATAACTTGTTTTTTTCTATAGCAGTACACAATTCTGACAGCATAAATGAACTCTACACCCTTCAATTAGTCCAAAAACAAATTTTTATGCAATTCATACCATAAGTTTCTGAGAAATTAATTATTTTAAAACGAGCATATTTTAAGGGCTGTATCCAAATTGAAGTTCCGTACTTGATTGATAACCAAGAGAGCCCCCTTCTTGATCAAGGCACCTTATGCACCACTCAAGCAGTCAATGAAGCCTGCTAGATTACAGGATAGCATAAGAATTTTCAAAATATCTAGTCGCTTCTATCATAGACGGTCCCTTAAACCATCATTTTGCCGTTTTTTATGCGTAATTTGAAAACTACTTGGAAGAAAAATGTGAAATTTTGGATTTCCATAAAACAGGACTTAATAAAACTAAATCCATCAAAAAAACTGTAGGTTGCAATTCATAATTTTTTCGAATATTAATTTCATAATTCATAATTCATATCATAAAATTATAAAAATTGCAAATTCAACGTATTTATGTTTGGGTATATTAGTATTATTGCTACACAAAAAATTAGCATATTAGGAGCATAATTTCAGGAGATATAAATAAAAATATGAAAATGTAATTTAACATTAGAAGCACTAAATTTTGAATGTCTATAATTCAAATGACATGAAATTTGGTGTCTAGGCATAGTTTTAACCGAAGATTTGAAATATTTGGTTAAAATTGGGTATTGCCATTGAAAAAAATGAAGTTTGGATTCGTTTTAATATGTAGATGGCCCCTAAGCAGATTTTATATACATCATTTAAAAGTAGACTTTAATTCCAATCGTTCGGTACCAGTAACTTTCGTTTACGATGATTTGTTGAGGAGTTAGTAGGGGGTGTTTACTTTTTTTTTCCACGACTGTACCTTGTTTTGTGTGAAATATGATAACATCACGAAAAGATCTGAGAAAACATGTTGTTCAAAGAATCGATGATGCCGCATGAACTGATAATCTCAGTCCAAAATGCGAGACGTCAAGTACATACTGATGGCGCGTATAATGCGAATTTCTACCACTTTTGTTTGGTATTATCACATTTACAACAAAAATGAGAATGTCTGTTCAATGTTTTATTATAATATACTTCAGTTTTCTGAAAGTTATGACTGTCAACTCAAATTGAGTTAGGATGAAACAACCTGTATTTTCGATTAAATACGTGGTTTGCGACCCCATGTTCTATAGTAATTTTTCATCCTCTTGACCACTATCCCCCTCTGTATTTGTCGGCCGAATTGTGGAACACCCTGTATTTTTGCTATACTATTGCAAAAAGTGCAGTCTAATTTTATTATCCACATGCTTCATTTTTTGAAATCATTAGGGTTTCAAACCCGTGATCTCCGGTGTACAAAGCAAAATGCACGGTAATAAAGAACATAAGTGAAAATACTTTTTAACATGTTGAGTGTCACTGACACTGAAGCTAAAAAATGTACAGTGTTTTAAGTAATTTTTAAGAAAGTATAATCCTGTAATAAATAAAAGGTAAGTAAGCTTTAAATGAATTTTTAGTAATTACATAAAACAATATATATTTTTTTAGTTTTAATTCATATTTTAGACAGTCAGTCATCGGTGAATGGCACGTTTTATACGGAAAGTTCAGTGTTAATCACCGGTGACCGACGTGGTGCTTAGCCTGTTAATTGAAAAATCTAATAGATATTTCATGCTTCTCTTAAGTTCTAAAAGATCTGCGATGAAAACTTTCAAAACAGTAAAAGCAGTTGTATTAGATGTTTTACATGTTTCGTCTCTATCCGAACCGTTATCAAAACAGATAAGAATATTCTAAAATTGCAAAATTAAAATCTAAAATTGCTGGAAGTGTGTGTATCATGTAATGATTTGAAACACCATCATTCAATTTTTCGCATACTCCTTGAGATTAGGTACGTCATATTTAACACTTTCCGCAACGTAGATGAAAAATGTTTATGAATTCGGTTAGTCTGTCCATGCTCTAATTCGCATAAATATAGTCCTATTGTCATGAAATTTATATACGTTATTGGGGTTTACTATAACATGTTCGGTATTGAAAATGAAGTGGGTAGCATTTACGGTTCATTTACAGAGACATTCAAAAAAAATTCGTTACATTAAGGTCTAGGGTGGCAAAATCGTTTGCGGTGTATTTTAACGATATTGCACTATTTTAAACATATTGAAATGGATAGTTATCACTGAAGTGTAGTAAAAGGTTCTTACTATAGAACGTGGTGAGCATAGAATTTATCGTTTAAGCACAGGGACTCAATGAACAAAAGAATTTGGCGCAGAAGAAAATGAACAATAATTGAACTACTGAAGCCATACGAACAATAATTGCTGGAAGTGTGTTTTCAGTTGTGGTATGCGTTTTTAAATTTAATTAATTTTTAAATTCTACTTGGTGTTTATAAATTCTATTGGTCATATACAGGGCTGCACAAAAACTTTCAACAACATCCGTTTAGTGGCGGAAATTTAGGAAAATTTCAACTATGCGTTTAACTGAACTAACTTTTAGCATGCTATAGATCATACATAGGGCTGCAGAAAAAATCGTATATCTTCCCGTTTATTCATGATAATAGCAGAAATCGGGTTTTAAAATGCATTATGCGTTTTCCAATTGCTTATTTAGGCATCAACTGTGACCTTAGTAAAGTTTGAAATTTTGTTATAGTATTTCTGAATGTATTAGAAAGTGTTTCATAATCTGTGCAGTATGCATGATTTTTCGTTCTTGTTTATTTTTACTTGAGTGTTTATTTCCATAATCATGTAGATGGATATAGATATACATACAGATGGATAGAAAGATAGATGTTGAAAAGGACCGCCTTAACTGCCTACCCGTACATTAAAATGGGTATGAGACATAACAGCCAAAGAAAAAAAAAATGCATGCTTGAAAATTAATTTAAAAACCATAAAAAGTGAGTAAACTGCGATACAGTTTTCAAACAAACTTCGATAAATTTTTCAAACAAATTGCATTTAAAAGTAGATTTTTTTCCCCTATTTGACGGTGTAAAAAACTTGAATGTGCGTTGCTTCGAAGTTTAAGAAATTGCAGTAAAAGCTAAATTTTATCGTCTGCTGTTGTCACCGTCAAAATGATGTCAACGTTACGCACGGACACGTTTCTCCTTTATTACCCGAATGAAAAGAAGGTTTATGTGTTTCACGTGTATCTGCGTAAGTGGATTTCTTTATACCCTCGAAACATCCCGACGGCTGGATGGATTTTAATAAATGAGGTCTCTATCAAATCGTCTTAATCGTCCGATGGTTATAGGTTAGGTTTTGTTTTTATAAATTCAAAATGGCGGTAGAGATTTAAAAAAATTACGCACCCTATTGAGTGGCATATCATTGGATAGGTCTTTCAAAATGAAGACTATGTTTCATTGACAATTTTACAGTCAGAAACTCCGTTTAAATATTACACAACCTGGAAGTTATGTACACTGTTAAAAATTTTGCAGCATTCTGGCAGGTCATTCGACCGTTTTTTTTAAAAAAAAACGGTTTCATAACCATAATTTAACTATATTCTGACCATAAAATGGCCAATAATATGGTCAGAATAGTGTTAAATTCACGGTTGTGTCACCGTTTTTGGAGAAAACGGTCAAATGACCTGCCAGAATGCTGCAAATTTTTAACAGTGTAGGTAAGATCTCTACACTGTTAAAAATTTTGCCGCATTCTGGCAGGTCATTCGACCGTTTTTTGAAAAAACGGTTTCATAACCATAATTTAACTATATTCTGACCATAAAATGGCCAATAATATGGTCAGAATAGTGTTAAACTTACGGTTGTGAAACCGTTTTCGGAAAAAATTGTCAAATGACCTGCCAGAATGCTGCAAATTTTTAACAGTGTAGCTTTACTGCAACTCTAACCATCATAGACATCTATAGGCCTCATCAAAACAGTGTTTATAGATAGGAACTAACAATTAAACGTAACTTAAAAGTCATCAATACAAGTAAATAAAAAAAATACGTATGTAATATTAAAAATAGTTTCACATTGATAAGAAATAATTAATTAGTTCGCTTTTTGCGCAGTCGGGTTTTTTGATTTTTTTAATTTAATTTTTATAATATAAATAGATGAATAAGTTCATTGAAAAAGACCCAAAATTTACGCAGACTTTTTTTTTTCGTTATTTTTACTACAAAAATATATTTTAGTAAATAACAATCAAATGTAAACTAACAACGCGTCATTCCAAGTATTTAAAGAACGTCTTTCTCATAGCAAAATAAAAATAACTAAACCAGATAATTTAATTGAGTGATATTTTTAAATGATCATGTAACATAAATCCCAGATGAGTTATCTTTCGATGTGTTTGAAATTCTGCTGTAAATTACTGTATTCATTGACTGTCAGTTATTTCCAGTAAATTGAACTAGAATCTAGAAATGTTTTGCTTGGTGAAAATTTACGCAAATGATTTTCGTTAATTTTGCGATAAATGTATATTTCAGCAAATTGCAATCAAATTTAAACTTATAATATGCCATTCCAAATATTTAAAGAATGTCTTTCAGAATGAAAATAAGAATTGCTTATCCGGATAATTTAATTGAGTGGATTTTTAAATAAACATTAGTTCGCTTAAATAAATAATTATTAAATCTCAGTTGAACGGTCTTTGGATATATATTTCAAATTCTGCTCTAAATTAATGGAATCGTAATATACAATAATCATTCACTGCAGATAGATATTTTCAGTAAATTGAGCTGGAAGCTAGAAATCTTTAAAATGACCAAATTTTACGCAAATTATCTTTTGCAAATTTTGTTATAAAAAGATATTTTATCAAATTAAATTTAATCAAATTTAAACTTACATAGAATACCAAATATTTAAAAAATATCTTTTAATATCAAACTAAATATAGCTAATCCAGATAATTTAATGAAATGCGATTTCTTAAATAAACAATCGTACGTTTCAATAGATGACTATTAAATACTAGAATACTAGTGGTCCAATTGAATTTTTGGTGGTCTTGGACCAGCGGATCACAAAGGATTTCGAAAGCAGATTGATTTTTCAAATGCTGAAGCTTTTACTTGTAAAAGAGAATTTGATTGCTGTTTAATTTTTGGATTATTTTCCCTGTGTGAAATTTTATTATTGTTATGTCTACACAAAAAACAATTTTATGTCTTAAAATATTTACCCTTTCATTTAAAAAAGGTGGAGAAATTAAGGCTCCTGTTCCTGCCGGCGAAGACACTCACGAGCTAATGCTAATCCAGTGGGGAGGGATTTGTCTAATATCTCATTTCATTTTGGACATTTTTAAATAATTTTTTTTGCATTGCATAGCCGAGGTCCGTCTCTACATCGCACCTTTTTTTACTTTTTCGATTATGGTCGCAGATTTTTTTTATAAAGTTACTTTCATTTTCAAAACCGGTTCTAATAATGAAAGTGTCATTCTAAAAAATATCTGCAACCAAAATCGAAAAAGTAAAAAAGGTGCGCTGTAGAGACGGATATTGTCTATCCAATGCAAAAAAAAAATTATTTAAAAATATCGAAATGCAAACGAGATATTAAAAAAATCCCTCCCATAGGATTAGCATTAGCTCGTGAGTGCCTTCGCCGGCAGAGACAGGACCCGATGCTTGGAGCTATTTTACCTGACTTGAAATCCGGATTCAGAATATACTAAGCTTCAAGAATTCTTTATATATGATGACCTCGTCATATTTATGACCCTCATTTTGGGCAAGAAAGAGGCTATTTTTTAAATGAATGGTCAGACAGAGTGCAGCACCCTCCTAAAATTGTTGGAGAGAAACTCTGTATGTAAAATAGCATCATATTTACAGTAAATATTAGTCTGACATACTATATATATATGTATATATATATATATATGTATATACACATAATTTAATGATTATATAATTTGTATAGTCAATAAATGGAGTGGCATACCGCAAACCAACTTAATTGTGTTGTTATTTTATTGTGTCTGTGACCATTTTTTTTTTTTTTTTCAGCGATTGCAATGCGGCTGTTGGTGAATATTTTCCTTTTCTGCTACTATTATTTAAAAAAGTAATAAAA
The DNA here is from genome assembly GCA_963932465.1 of Maratus speciosus. Lineage (NCBI taxonomy): Eukaryota > Metazoa > Arthropoda > Arachnida > Araneae > Salticidae > Maratus > Maratus speciosus. The sequence goes on from OZ010789.1 coordinate 146,169,552, forward strand.
AATCTTAGTCATAGATTATCGTTTAGGAATACTGAAAAAATACATATATAAGCAATAATAATTAATCACTTTTGGCGACAATGCTGTTATTAAATTACCTTGTAAATTAAGTATTTAATATACTATGGGAACACATTGTGTATTTAAAAAAAAAAAAAAGCTTTAAAATTTATTTAAAGCAATACGTTTGTATTAGTTGATATTAGAGGTTAAATGAAGAATTCTGCTGCTTATAGCTGCGTTTTTTATGCTGATTATTTCAGTGTTTACGCATATACAGTAAACTCTCTGTAAGGCGGACTCTAAGTAAGACGGAAATCTGTCTAACTCGGAAAGATTTTCAAGTTCCTGCGAATGCATAGACATAAAGTAAAATGTGTCTAAGGCAGAATATTGTCGACTACTTAAAATTGTTATTGGTGAAAATATGTGAAATTTTCATTTGTTTAACAATTGTACCTTTATATTAACTATATGAGGAAATGTCTAAAAATATTTTTTGCTAATTAAAATATTTTATTTTTTGTTTTGTGAAAAGAAGGTAAAAATTTGAAAACACTATAATATCAAAAGTTTAGCATCTGTAGATTCACAACAATATAAAAACAAAAAAAAATCTACAGATCATAAAATTAGCAGCTAAGTGCATTATGGAAACAAACTTTTTTCAAACCTGTGCAAAAAATTAATATTGTTTAAAGAAATCTATTTAGCATTGTTTAAAGTAATGTTTATTAAAACTATTTTTTATTTCCTGGATTTTAAATTAAAAATAGGATAAAAACAGGATATGTATTTAAATTTAAGAAAATTATTTAAAAAAATTATGTTCATTATGAGTGGTTTGTGAATAAGCAAATACTAAATGGATTATAAGTGTAACTGAGTGCGGAGAAATGTTCCAAAATGTACAAGGACAGAATGGTAATATTTGTGGGAAAAAATGCGATTATTTTGTGAAATTAGATCAAACTGGTTTACATTTGTTTTTTAAATATATTTCAAAGAAAATAGAATCAATAATTAAAACTTTAATTATTTTCAGTTTAATGAAAACGGAAAAATTATGCTTTCGTACTGCAACATAATTTCTCGTAATCTGAAATTTTGTTCATTATTACACCATAAAATGATAAATTGAAAACCAAAGTCCTGGTTAATCAATTCACTCCAAAGCGAGGGGGAAAAAAGAAAACTACAAACCGGTGTAACTTTTCCCCATAAAGTTGAGAGAAAAACCTGAATCGCGGTTCAACCTTTTACCAAAAAATTGGAATAGAGAAAACCTTGAATCATGGTTAAACCTTTCACCAGAAAGTTTGATTTAAAAAAACGCTGATTCATGGTTAAACCTTTCACCAGGAAATTTGATTAAAAAAACCCTGATTCATGTTTCGACCTTTCACCAGAAAATTGGATTTAAAAAAAAAACCTTGATTCATGGTTCAACCTTTCACCAGAAAATTGGATTTAAAAAAATCCTGAATTATGGTTCAACCTTTCACCAGAAAATTGGATTTATAAAAAACCTTAATCATGGTTCAACATTTCACCAGTATAATGGTATTTGTGAAACCACCAATAAACTGATGAAATATATCACCAATATCTTGGTTGCAGCTAAATTTCAGCTACTTTTCACCATTTTCTTGGTGAAACATCTAACTTCATTTTTAACAGTATAGTTGTATTATATTTTGATATGTTTTAAATTCGGCTGCAATTTATTAGATTCGTGGGCAATAATCATTCATTTGAGGTAGATATTTCCAGCAAATTTAATTGTAGCCTAAAAATGTTTAACTTTACTAAAATTTACATAAATTATTTTTATCGATTTTCTTAAAAATATATATTTCAGTAAATTAAAATCAAATTTAAACTAGCAATATATCCTGCCAAATATTGTAAGAATGTCTTTCAACCTCAAAATAGAAATATCTCGTCCAGATAATTTAGTATTGTGAGATTTTTAAATAAAGAGCAGTACGCTTCAATAAATAATTAATAAATCTCAGCTAAAATGATATTTTAATGTGTTTGAAATTCTGCTGTAAATTATTGGATTCGTAGGTAATAATCACTCGTTTGTGGCAGGTATATGTCGAGTAAATTGAACTTGCTTAAAGTACTGTTATGTCAAAGGAATGCATTAAAATTCAGATGCTTTTGAATTACACTCCTGTAACAAGTAAAAATTAAATTTCAAAAATTAAAAAACCCGACTGCCTATGCATATGTTATTTCAAATACCAAATAAAAATAGCTTAATTAGAAAATTCATTGACTGAGATTTTAAATAAACATTTGTAACGCTCAAATAAATAATTGTTAAAAATCTCAAATGAATTAAATTTTCTCCAGGCAGAAATTTTCTGTAAATTATTGAATTCGTAGTCGATAATCACTCATTTGAAGCAGGTATTTCCAGTAAATTGACCTGGAATCTAGAAAAGTTTCGCTTGACCAAAATGCAGGCAAATTATTTTCGTTACACTTCAGTAAATTAAAGTCAAGTTTAAAGTAATAATATGTCATTTAAATATATAGAGAGTGAACTTTTGATATGTTTGAAATTCTTCTGTAACTTAGTGGATTTTAGGCAATAATCATTCATTTGAAGAAGATATCCCTACTAAATTGAACTTGCCTAAATTTCTATTATTCAAGAAGGAATAATGAAATCCAGATGCTTTCGAATTAAAATTTTTCAGCTAGACCTTATAGATTTCTTGCTAAACTATTAATTATCATCCGAGTAGAATTAAAACAAATCAATAAGTTGGGGATACACTTAATTATACATATACAAAATTGCGGAATAAGAATTGTGAATATATTATGAATTCTAAAGTTTTGAGCTGGCTTGTTTAAATGTTAAAGCAAGCTATATTTGTTTAAAACTGCTAAAATTTCTAAAGCTCAATAAATTTTGAAAAACTATGTTGCAAGGAAAGCCTCCTTATCGGGCGTACTCATAATATTTTGAAAAAATACTAATTAAACTACTTATGTATGTAATAAAGGTTCAGTCAAATTTAGTGGCAAAATTACAGTACATTACATTTTTTTACAGTCTGTAAAAAAATAAATACTTTCGAGTATTTGAAGCGAAAAGACGAAAGCGTCACGCGATTTGGCGAGCAGTACTGCTTCCCGCCAAAAGCAAACGGTTTTAATGCACTTGAAAATTGCTTGTTAATTGATTTTTAGAATGCGTGTAAATAGTATATCTTAGACAATGAGAGAGTTTAATAAATACTTTTTTTTATTACATATTTATGTTGTTTGTTATTTAATTTTATTACCTGATAATCAATTTCGTATATAAAAAATATTTTCTTATATTTAAGCGCATTCCAAAATAAAGGCAAGATGAAGAATGCTACAGTTATTCTTTTAAATATCAAAGGAGTCGTGTTTCCATAGCAACAAAATTGAATCGACAGTGCTCAATTGGACTTAGTTATGAGATTGAAACAATTTTAATTAATTTAAATTTTGGTTTAATTCGTAAAATTTGATAGTTAACTTTCAATATAAATATAGATATATGACAAAACAGTAGTTAAATCAAAGTAAAACTAACAAAACTAAAGTTATTTACTTTAAATATATTTAAAGACGTTCAATATAAAATATTTTTATCTTAAAGAGTATTTGACATAAAAAACTATTTTTTGAAATTTTATTCCATCGCCAACTGTTGATAAATCGCCAAATATCGAAATTTTCATTATTATTTTATCGAGTTTCCGCCGAAATTTTTTTTATAAACATATCTATCTTCATGAATTGAACATTCTTTAATTTTTTCAGACTTTTCGGAGTATGACCGTACGAACACCTTCATTGTTAGTAAATAGATTCTTGGTTTTTCCGTTTTTATTTCTTTGTTTCAATTATACAGGCTCTAACAACTGAAAAAAAACATCTCAAAAAGTAAGAGTTTCTTTTCAGTAATTGTAACGGTATACACAGATTGTGCAAAACAGAGGCCCTACATACGGGAAAATGGTCAATTTTAACAACACCAAGTGAAGACCCCAAACTGAGTAATCAAGATAATGATGAACCTCCTTTCGATGAACATCAACCAGGCCTTTTAAAGCTATCAAAACGACATTAATGGGAGAAAAACTCTGCATTTCTCTTTTTTTCCTGTTTACAATCTTCCACTTATGTTATTATATTAAACTTATAATAGTTATAATTGTACAATTATAACCATGTAATAGTCATAATCAGATTGGTAGGAAAATAAAAATTGGTGCTCTCATCTGTTCGGAGTGTTTGTGATTTATATTTTTCTTAATTTCCTTATTTCAATTTATTTTGTTAATAAATATATAAAATGCTTAAAACTTGGTAAGCAAATGTTAACATACTCTAAATGCAACTACAATTTACTAAAAAGCTTCAAATTGGTGATTGAAATGTATGCATTGTGATTGTATTACGTTTTCGTCCTCAGATGATGGAATTTGAATATATCGCTAAAATTCTTTTTGCTCGTATTGCCAAAAGTATTCATCTTAGAAAAAAACATAGTATATGAAAAATGTAGGAAATTTTTTTTAGTTTAATTTGGTGTAGCAGTTTTTTTCAAAAACGTTTAACCCTTTAGCGACTACAATGGAAAAACCGAAAAAAACAACATTTTTCCACGGTTTTTCGCTTATAACTTTTTAAGCAGACCAGATACGAGGTGGCAAAGTTTAAAATCGTGTTTAGTACCCTAAAAAACATACAGGAAGAAAGAGAAAAAAACTTCTCCAAAACTTTCCAGTCAGAATCCCAGATTGACTATTTAGGGAAATAATCCACACACTAGAAGGATGCAACACATGCAAAATAAAGAGAATCGAAAATTTTGGCTGAAAGAAATATAGAGCCTCCCTTTAAAGTAAGATATATTTATTTAATAGCGCTGAAATGTATAGCATGTAATAGCTTGTAAAATAGATTATTGATTTTTCCGTTTTTAGGTGCGTTCGTAATTATATAAATACCTAGCACCTATAGTTGTCGTTCGGTAAGTTCGTCTGTCGGCATATAACAGCGCAAAAACTACCCAACCGATTGGTTTGAAATTTAACATAGATAATCGTTGCAGAATTTTGTCAAGTCATTTCAAATTTTATCAAAATCGAACCAAAACTTAGAAAGATATTAATAAAAGTTTTCTTCATTCTATTAAATCTTGCCATACGTAATTAATTCCATGATATCCCATGATAGGTAATGATTCTAGGTTGCCATGATGATTACGTTCTATTTAAGAAGGAGTCACATTATTTCCGTATTACTAAATTTAAAATACATAATCTTAATAAATTTGCTATTCATGTATTTTTGCTTAAGAGTGCAACCGCTATTGCACCAAGATCTGAATACTTAAAAACTAATAGTACGAACGCACCTCATTTGCCACGTTTGACGTACAATTTCCGACTTGTTTATTCATATCTTGTATCCAAGTCCTGATCAGCGAAAAAGAAAGACAAGGATTTAATCTCGGCGGAATTCTTAAAATTCGATAAATGTTAAACGATCAATATGATTAGATTATGCAGATTATTCGAACAAAAGGGGTGATAGTAAAGAAAAAACAATTGTATAGGAAACCAGAGTCGCAATCCACTTATTCAGTAAAAAAATCAGATTGTTCCTGTCCAAAACAAACACTAGTTTTCTTTCCTAAGTTTTTCAAAATTTAGATATTTTAACTACATTTTACGGTGAGAATGACTTCAAATGTGTTCAAATTGCGTGTGGTTCCGAAAGTACATTTTAATTTTGTCAGTGCCATGTGTACGTACGGTTAGTTACATTATGATTTATGGAGCGTTTAACTCTAGTCATGAATGGTGGTCTCTCCCAGTACTTTCTATGATGTTATCGCATTTCACTGGATAGAAGAAAGTAGATGATTATTATAATCAAAATATTTACAGTACACCGTAAAAAATAACTGACTAAAATTCGGAAATTGTGATGGCAATCGAGACGCCAGTACTATTTCTGTATTTTAACGGAACTTTTTCCCCGTAAATTACAGAAAATTTTCCGTTTTTCTGGAATTTACGGGGGAAATTTTCCGTTAAAATACGAAAATAGGACTGGCATCTCGATTGCCAGTACAATTTCCGTATTTTAGTCAGTTATTTTTTACAGTGTATTGGAAAAGTCAGGAACGAAAACATGTATTCAGTTTGGACTGAAACATCCTATATTTCTGACTGAATAAGGGGATTGTGACCCTGATTTCCCACACATTTTTAACACTTTCCAATAAAGTTGAAAAGTGTTTTTGAATCCGGTTTGTCTGTCTGTCCGTCCGTCCGTCCGAACTGTAACTCGTGTAAATAGAGTCCGATTGCCATGAAATTGATTAGATATGCTATTGGGTATCACTATGGCATGTTCGGTATTGAAGGTGAAGTGTATAACATTTACGGTTCACTTACAGAGACCCTCAAAAGAATTCTTTTACATTACGACCTATGGAAAAAAATCGTTTGCGGTGTATTTTAATGAAATTAGAGTGTTTTAAATACTAAAATTTATATATAACCACTGAGGTGAAATACACGACACTTACTGCAGAATATGGTGTGCACAGAATACATCTTTTATTTACAAAGACGTACAAAAGAATTTGGCTACAGAAGAAATTGAACTAATGAAGCCTATGAACAATAATTGCAGGAAGTCCGTTTTCAGTTGTGGTACGTGTTTTTAAGTTGAACTAATTTTTAAAATATTAGTTAGTGTGGATAAATTCTATAGATCATATACAGGGCTGCACAAAGTTTCTCAAGTACATTTCCGTTTATTCACGGAAATTCCTGCATGGAAATTTTCAACTGTTTGTTAAAGTGTTCTTAATGTATTGGAAAGTGTTACATAATCTATTCTGGCTGCATGATTTTTCTTGTTTTCATCTTGATGGGTACTATCACCCCTTTCCTTTTGTAAAAACAGCCTACGAATATTTATATTGATTTCATAATAAGTTATTTGTTTTTCCCATTTTTATTCACATCTTTTATGCAAATGTTAATTGAAGAAAACAGACTGGAAAGTTTTAATATTACTGAAATAACAAAATACACGGAACAGATGTCATATGTACCTACGGCCGCCATCTTGGATTTTTTCTTCCGCCCTCGCCAAGTAGTAAATGTCGCCAAGCAGCGATTTTTGCGCATGTTATGCGATTTATTTATCGATAAAGATCGCCAACATTGCCAGCAAAAAATCGCCAAGAAATCTCAAAACATCCAAGATGACGGCCGTGGGAATATACAGCATCTAAGCCAAATACACAAAATGAACTTTAAAAAGCTCACTGTTTTACTTGAAAGGCGACAAAATAATAATAATATAGATGTTGCAAGTTAAAAATATAGGGCAAAGTGCCCATATTTCGTCCCCCTTAACTTCTCCGCTTCTATGAAAGTTGCGCCACTTATGATGCAAGGCTCAGTGGACGGGAGGTAAAAGAGGTCAGTGTTAAAAATTTCGTTTCCCAAGACGCATACATAAATTAAAGACGCCGAATTTCCTATTTTTAGAAGACCTGAGTTCTTATTGCGTCGTTTGTAGAACGTTATTTACTGTACTGTAAGTATTTATTTCTTATTCATTGCATGTATTTTACGTTGGTAAGATGCTGACAGTAGCATACAGTGATTTTTAGGAGCTCAGCTCATCTTACGTGAACTGAAGCTCCGTCATATTGAGAAGTAGCGTGGTCCCAATTTCGTCCCCCTTGCTGTTTTTTTTTTTTTTTTTTTTTTTTTTTTTTTTTTTTTTTTTTTTTTTGTCCCGGGGACGAAATTAGGAATGCTTTTTCATGAAATTTTTTTTAAATAATTTTTTCCTCATGTTTGGATGGCTAATGTTCCGTTATGTTTTTTTTTCTTCCACTGATAATTAGTACATTTCTTTGTGCCTTACTTTAATGTAAATTAAATTACTCATTTAAAAATAAATTTTGATTTAGTTATAAGTTAGGACTCGGCGTATTGGATTTTTGGAGGGGGGGGGGGGGATAAAATTGGGACCATTTTTTTTTTCTTTTGCATTTTTTACATACTTTTGAAAAAAACAATTTTTCGCATTGTTGAAATTTTTTTTTACGATATTTCCCTATGTTTCTATGTGCGTGGGTAGTTAGTCTATGTAAAATCCAAATTTAGTAGATTTTCACTGAAAATTACAACATCAAAGGGCCTAAAAGTGGCTGGGAGACGATAATAGGGCGCCTTATCCTACATTTTATTTAAAATTTCTTAGCGCTTTCTGTCTGCAATTCCTGCGGCCATCGTCAAAGAATATTTTTATTATTATTACTGTTACATTCATACAAATATGTAACTTCGTTTGAAATGGGAGAGTCTATAATTATTAAGGTAGATGAAAGTAGAAATAGCAGTTCAGAAATTTTTCTATATTATTATTATTTTGTCGTCTTTTAAGTAAAACAGCGAGCTTTTTAAAGTCCATATTGTGTATTTTGTGATTGAATCAAAGTGGAATATTGCAATTCTTCTTATGATTTTATCGCTGAAATATTTAAACTGCGATAAAGGTTGAAAAAGAAATAAATATCTTGAACAAATTATCATTGATCGTGAAATCCGTGCAAGGCTTCGCATTTATAATCTTTGAGATAATTTGCTGATACATTTTTTTGTCATTATTTTTTAATTAACTACAATTTTAAGGGTTCTCAGGAGTCTTACTTTTAACCTGGCAGTGCAATTTAGCAACATGTCTCATTTCATTTTTTGTTTCTGGGTCTCTATAAAACATAAAAGCATAAAATTTTTAATATAGACAACCTAATACCTTTTCTATTTAAAATAGTTTGTTTTTTTTATATTCTATATTGAAATTTTATTTTACTTTTTTCTGTTTAATTTTGATTTTAAAAAAATTAAATTGTTTTTTGAGTTGCATGCACTGCGCGCAAGATCATAGAAAAACTATTCATTCAAGATCCCTCAAAAATATTGATAATGATCTAAAACTAATGTATCTTAAACATATACTTCATTTTTAAGCAATTCATTTATTTATTTTATTTGAAATTGAATTTTAAATTATAAAATTTTGAAATTTTTCATTCTTTTATTGAAAAATGGCCAATTTTAAATAATTAATGCAATTATAATACTAAATTTGAAGCATAAGTTATTCTTTACCTTAAAATGAAGATATTTACCATATTTCATGCAAATTGCTTTATTAGTTTGCGAAAAATGTTGTGCACAGTGCATGCAAGTCAAAAAACAATTTAAATTGTTTTATCAAAATTAACATAAAATATAAAATAAAATTTCGATATAGAATATTAAAAAAAATATTTTAAATAGTTTATATTAAAAATTTTATGCATTTATGTTTTATAGAGACTAAGCAAAAAAATTAAATGTGACATGTTGCTAAATTGCACCGTCAGGTAAAAAGTAAGACTCCTGAGACCCCCTAAATAAGTGTGGTATGCGAAAAGCGTGCTTGAAACCTTTTTGTATGATATATTATTCATCGTTTGACGTTTTGTATGTGCGTAGAAAAAGGAACATTGTCATCAGAAATAATATATAAAAATGTACCCGTGCAGTTTTGCACGGCAATCTTTATGATTATGTCATATACATTTTTTCATTAATTTTTAATTAAATGCAGTTTTGAATTAAACAACGTGTTTTCAATAAATGTCTGTGTACTACGTCAAAATCCTCTTCGGAAACCTTTCTACTGATGCCTCATTCATCATTGTGCGTTTTGCATGTGCATAGAAAAAAGGTGTTGGCATCAGAGATAATATATATGATTATGAGTTTCACATTTTTAATCGTTATTTAAAAATCCACAAATCATGAGTTTGTCTTCAGTAATCTTGAAAGAACACCAAAATTATGCAAAACAGAGACTTTACATGTTCAGGCCTGTTCAAAAACCTTTGTTTGATGCCTCGTTCATCATTGAGCGTTTTGTACAGTCGCGGAAAAAAAAAAAGTAAACACCCCTTACTAACTCCTCAACAAATTATTGTAGAAGAAAGTTACTGGTACCGAACGATTGTAAATAAAGTCTACTCTTAAATTATGTATATAAAATTTGTTTAGGGGGCCATATACATATTAAAACAAACCCGAACTTCATTTTTTTCAGTGGCTATCGCCAATTTTAACAAGATATTTCAAATCTCCGTTTCAAACTGTACATGGACACGAAAATTCAAGTCATTCGAATGATAAGTTTTTGAATTATGAACATTCAAAATTGAGTGCTTCTAATGTTAAATTACATTTTCATATTTTTATTAATATCTCCTAAAATTATACTCCTAATGTGCTAATTTTTTTGTGAAGCAATAATACTAAAATTCCCAAACATAAATACGTTGAAATTGCAATTTTTATAATTTTATGATATGAATTATGAAATTAATATTCGAAATATTTATGAATTGCAACCTATAATTTTTTTGATGGATTTAGATTTATTAAGTCATGCTTTATGGAAATCCAAAATTTCCCGCTTTTCTTCCAAGTAGTTTTCAAATTAGCTTTAAAAAACGGCAAAATGATGGTTTAAGGGGCCGTCTATGACAGAAGTGACCAGATATTTTGAAATTTCTTATGCTATCCTGTAATCTAGCACTCTTCAATGACTGCTTGAGTAGCGCTTAAGATGCCTTGATCAAGAAGGAGGCTCTCTCGGTCAACAATCGTGTAAGGAAACTTCAATTTGAACACAAACCCTAAAATATGCTCGTTTTAAAATAATTAATTTCTCGGAAACTTATCGTACGAATTGCATAAAAATTCGTTTTTAGGCTAATTGAAGGGTGTGGAGTTCATTTATGCTGTCAGAATTATGTACTGCTATTGAAAAAACAAAATTATGTTTCGTTTTAATATGTAGATGGCCCCTAAGCAAATTTTATATACGTCATTTCAATGTAGACTTTATTACCAATCGTGTGGTACCAGTAACTTTCTTCTACGATAATTTTTTGCTGAGATAGTAGGAGTGTTTACTCCCTACAAATTTCAGTAAGACCAACTGACATGCAGTTTTTTACGTTAATTTTTATTTACAGAAACAATAATTCAATAACTTACGATAAGGTTAACCGAATTTAAATTAGCAGATGTTCTCCAAATACGGAAATAAAAATATCTTATTCAGAAAATTTATTGGTTGATATTTTTTAAATGAACATTTCTAACGTTTAAATAAATACTTGTTTAAAATCCCAATTTCCAGATTAAAATTCTGCTGTAAATCATTCGATTCATAGGCAGTAACCAATCACTGGAGGCAGACGATTTCCAGTAAATTCAGCTTGCCTAAACTATGCTACTTCATACGAGTTAAATGAATTCCAGATGCTTTCGAGATAAATTTTTGTAGCAAACATTTACGGATTTATCGTCAAACTATTAATTATCAGTCATCTGGAACTAAAACGAATGAATAGCATAGGGATACGCCTAATTCTTCTGATGTAGATTTATTGAATGAGAAAAATTAAACTAATCTGTATTTTAAAACTTTATTTTCAGCTTATTTAAATGTGACGAAAATAGATTTGCTTAATAGTGATGAAACTTCTAAACGATAAATGTATATGTGTGGAAAGAGGGGTGTGGGGATATGGAAACGATTTGGATGGCGCACATTGGTTTAACACGTTGAGTGCCACGATGAGTGACACTGAAGCGCTGAAAATTTACAATGTTTAAAGTAATTTTTAAGAAAGTATAATCCTCTAATAGATAAAAGGTAGGTAAATTTTAAATATGTGTTCAGTAATTATTTAAAACAATGTATATTTTTTCGGTTTTGTATCATATTTTAGACGTCAGCCATCGGTGAATATATTATTAAAGCGTTTTAAACGGAAAGTTCGCTGTCAGCCACCGGTGGCTGACGTGGTGCTTAACGTGTTAATTTCATTATTTAATGCGAAAAAAATTCAATTTTTTAATTACATTTCTTTATACTTAGTGTTTGGGTTTTTTTAGGATTCCGTGCTTAAAAAGTAAAAACGGAACCAATATAAGATCACTCCTCTGTCTGTCTGTCCGTCTGCCACAGTCATTTTACTCGTAAATTACGGAACGTGGAAAGTTAAAATTGGTTGAAGTAATAAAGGCTTTTAACCTACATATTTATAGATTATTAACCATTCACAAATATATTTAGAAAAAGTGTAGAGGGGCTAATTAACCTTTAACTAGTGTAACAGAAATTGCCACATAACTGTCACATAACACTAATTGTCGATTTTCACTTCTTGTCGATGTACTAAATTGTCACATAACACTACTGTGAATCTACTGCGGTCTGTGAGACCGCTTCATCGAAAGATGAATAAAATGCGCGATTAACTCATAGGGTGGTGTTTTTGTACTAAACTTTTCGTACAAGACTGTTATAATTAAAATTCAACAATTCAAAGGCTCTGGTGATAGTACTAAAGTTCCAAACGAAACAAAATTTCAGTAGTGTTTGTAGTTAAAATGAAAGTTATGAGTTAAACCATAAAAATTGAAAAAAGCAGCGGTCTGCGAGACCGGTAACATCAGTTAAAGGTTAAGTAACTTGAAAAAAAAATTTCTTTGTATATCGTGTGGGATATCGTGTGAAAGCTTTCGTAAGGCCGAACTCAAAAATACATTTTTTTTACCCTCTGTACGCGAGTAATACTCGCACTTGACCGTTTATTTTTCATTAAAGAAGAATGAAAGAAAGATAATATCTATACTTTTTCTCAAATTAATAATGATGTTTGTAAACAAACTTTGCTTAAGAGATAACGATGTGACATTCATTTTCGATTTGCACGAACTAAAACTTCCGGGCCAGGCCCATACAAAACTTTTATTGATCCTACCCAAGCAGGTATAAAAGCTAAAGGTTCGGCAGGTCCGTTATGAAATTTTAAAAAATGCGACAAATTCTACTATACATGCTGACATTTCTAAAAAACATTATCTTACAATTAAAATTCTTCAAAAATTACACTTACTTATGTTCTGATGTCATTTTCAGATTATATGTGTGCAGTTCATAGAATAACAATTGTATTAATGATAAAGTAGATACTAATGTATATTAAATACTCATTAATAAATTTGCAACTGCATTCTAATGAAGCTTCAATAAAGAAATGGATGTAGTTTAGCATAAAAAAAAGATGGTTAAAAAAATCTTTATTTTAAAGCTCTAGAAAAATAAAAAGTAAATTTTAAAATATTTCTTTGTAATTTATTAAGCGAAATGTACAACATCACTATTAATTTTTACTATTTTCTATTACATTAAAAATAAATAAAAAATAAAACTAGAGAACAGGAATTCTGCTTTTTCAGAATTTAGTGTCGCCCCCGGCATTTCCATTACTTCATTTTCGTCTAATTTTTTGAGGGCTTCTATTATTATGAAACAGATATTATAAATGAAGTGTTAGGTGAAGATGAAAGAGCAGCCGTAAAAAGTTAGAACTCTGATTTTCTGGTCAGAATGGGGGGGGGGGGGGGTTGGAAATAGCCATAATTTTTTTTTTTTTTTTTTTTTTTTTTTTTTTTTTTTTTTTTTTTTACGGCTGCTCTTTTATTTTTACCTAACACTTTATTTATAGTGACTGTTTCATAATAATAGAAGTCACCAGTCCATCAGAAGAAAATAACTCGGCTAAACGGGACTCTACTGCAGTACAAAACATATTTCAACTTTAAGACTTAAAGCACACGTTTTATTTTATGTAAAATGACGTCATTCGCATCCGCTTAAGAATTCCACATTTACGATCTACTCTTAAGGCTGTTCTCAACTGCTCTGCTCAACAAGCGCAAAACGTTTTGACACATTTACAAATTCAATTTTTAACGAAAAGACATAAAATTGGAAAGCCTGACCATGGAAACGATTTGGAATCGAACTGTGTTTTTCATTTGTGGATCAATCAATTACCTATTGAGTTATAAGCGATTCTGATCACGTGACACGGCATTTTTCTCCCCTTACTGACTGGATTTTCTTCTTTCGTTCGGAAGTTCGGTTCAAAATGCCCACTTTGACAGTATTTTCTGAAAGATCTATTGCGTTTACAAGTAAACGAGAAAAACAGTTCGATGACATAGTTTCTGAATAACAAAACCTTATAGTTTCATGCGTTTCCGAGCAAAAATGAATTAAAACTTATGTCAGAAATTTGACCTTTGGATTTGAGAACAGCCTTAACCATCTACAATAAAGCATGCATAGCACATCCTATCGCGAAATAATGCACAAATGCAGCAAAAAGATTCCGTCATTCAAGAAAATCGAAAAAAAAAACCCGGCTATCTAATGATTCATAGATACTTACAATTAAATATAGTATATAATAGCTCCATTGTTTTAACAGAAATCATTCGTTTATATTTTTTTTCAAAACAGCAGGTATTTTAATTACATTTTATTTCGGCTGTTACGAGAAAATGGCAGCCAAAATATATAATTACTATTTTAAAACTATTTTTCCTTTACTTTCTGCAGAAATGGAGTACTTCCGTTGCCAATATTAAGCAAATGGCTCGAAATATTACAAGAAAATTAATCTTTCAAAAATCAATGCAGATACAGTTTTCAAACAAAATTCATTTAAAAGAACATTTTTTTTCCCAATACGACGGTATAAAAATTGAAAATGTGCGATGCTTAGAAGTTTAACAAATTGCTAAAGAGAATTTAATCGTAATGCTTTGTTTTACTTCTAGCTTCTGTAAGGTAACGTTATTTTTTGGACACAAAATAAGCTGGGAGAAAGAAATAGCATACTGTACCGGAGGCTAATAAATACAATACTACTCCAAAATGGTTTGGGGGAACGAATGAGGTCCAGGCTCGACCAGGCCAGGCTCGGAAAGTCTGGCCTGGTCAGATTCTGGAGAAAAAAGTAGGGCCCGACACCAATCCTTAAAAGCATAAAGACCAGGTCAGACCAGACCCAGAAGAATGAAAACTAAGCTTGTCCCGGCCAGAATCTAATGAAAGAAAGGAAGTCCGAGCTTTGACAAAGCTCGTCCCGCGGATCTGACCAACACCGTCTCGATATGTTATAACATGCCTCTCCACAATCCGTAAAAACTATCCGTGACCTCACGAGAGAAGTGTTTGCATTAGGGCAAGCATCCGCCATTCATGTGCCTTTGGGTTTGCCATATGTACCCAGCGCCCATTCACTTCTATGTAAACTCAGAGCAACGGTGCTACATTTAGACAGTTATTTTTTATTAATTACACGTTATAATTAGTTACGAAATTTATGACGGGAGGTTGCTTTGCGATGAATTGTTCAAACCATTCTAGAAAAGGACACTGGATGTTCAAATTTAACGAAGAAAATACAAAAAGAAGAAAGTGGATAATCAACTGCCGATTTATGAAAGCGCCAAATTTAAAAGTCTGTTAAAACGTGTAAAAATGACTGACGATTGCGATTTTTTAAATTTAATTATTTATTTATGTTTATAATATTTACACAAGTGTATAAATGTACATAAGAGACAATCTTATACTATAATGCGAGCAAAAATTGTGTGTGTGTGTGTATGTAAATTTTATCTTGAGAACGGCTCTAACGATTTTAATTAAATTTTGCACCCTACCGTTTTCGGGCACGTAAAGACCATTGGGATGGGTCTCGTGTTCGAGAAAATTCGATTAGTGGGTGATTTTGGGCCATAATGGGTCAGGGTCTAGCTAATTATATCTAAAGAACGGCTCAATCGATTTTGACCAAATTTTGTATCCAACCATTTTCGGGCACGAAAAGACTATTGGGCTAGGTCACGTGTTCGAGAAATTTCGATTTGTGGGTCATTTTGGGGTCAGTGTGGGTCTAGCTATTATTATCTAAAAAACGGCTCTAACGATTTTCACTAAACTTTATATTCTACAGTTTTGGATTACGAGAAGACCATTGGGCTAAGTCACATGTTCGAGAAAATTCGATTAGGGGGTCATTTTTGGGTCACCGTGGGTCAAGCTAAGTTTATCTAGATAACGGCTCTAACGATTTTGACGAAATTTTGCACCCTACTGTTTTCGGGCACGAAACGACGATTGGCATGGATCATGTGTTCGAGAAAATTCGATTAGTGGGTCATTTTGGGTCATAATGTGTCAGGGTCAAGCTAATTATATCTAGAGAACGGCTCAATCGATTTTGACTGAATTTTGTATCTAACCATTTTCGGGCACGAAAAGACCATTGGGATGGCTCTCCTGTTCGAGAAAATTCTATTATTGGGTCATTTTGGGTCATAATGGGTCGGAGTCAAGCTAATTATATCTAGAGAACGGCTCAATCGATTTTGATTAAATTTTGTATCTAACCATTTTCAGGCACGAAAAAAAACCATTGGGATGGCTCTCGTGTTCGAGAAAATTTGATTAGTGGGTCATTTTGGGTCATAATGGGTCAGGGTCAAGCTAATTATATCTAAAGAACGGCTCAATCGATTTTGACTAAATTTTGTATCTAACCATTTTCGGGCACGAAAGGACCATTGGGCTGGGTCACGTGTTAGAGAAAATTCGATTAGCGAGTCATTTTGGGGTCACTGTGGGTCTAGCTATTTTTATCTAAAAAACGGCTCTAACGATTTTTACTAAACTCTATATTCTACAGTTTTGGATTACGAGAAGACCATTAGGCTAAGTCACATATTCAAGAAAATTCGATTAGTGGGTCATTTTTGGTCCCCGTGGGTCAATCTATCTAGATAACAGCTCTAACGATTTTGACGAAATTTTGCACCCTACTGTTTTCGGGCGCGAAAAGACCATTGGGATGGGTCTCGTGTTCAAGAAAATTCGATTAGTGGGTGATTTGGGGTCATAATGAGTCAGGGTCAAGCTAATTATATCTAAAGAACGGCTCAATCGATTTTGACTAAATTTTGTATCTAACCATTTTCGGGCGTGCAAAGACCATTGGGATGGTCACGTGTTCAAGAAAATTTGATTAGTGGGTCATTTTTGGGTCACCGTGGGTCAATCTAAGTTATCTAGATAACGGCTCTAACGATTTTGACGAAATTTTGCACCCTACTGTTTTCGGGCACGAAACGACGATTGGCATGGATCATGTGTTCGAGAAAATTCGATTAGTGGGTCATTTTGGGTCATAATGTGTCAGGGTCAAGCTAATTATATCTAGAGAAAGGCTCAATCGATTTTGACTGAATTTTGTATCTAACCATTTTTGGGCACGAAAAGACCATTGGGATGGCTCTCCTGTTCGAGAAAATTCTATTATTGGGTCATTTTGGGTCATAATGGGTCGGAGTCAAGCTAATTATATCTAGAGAACGGCTCAATCGATTTTGATTAAATTTTGTATCTAACCATTTTCAGGCACGAAAAAAAACCATTGGGATGGCTCTCGTGTTCGAGAAAATTTGATTAGTGGGTCATTTTGGGTCATAATGGGTCAGGGTCAAGCTAATTATATCTAAAGAACGGCTCAATCGATTTTGACTAAATTTTGTATCTAACCATTTTCGGGCACGAAAGGACCATTGGGCTGGGTCACGTGTTAGAGAAAATTCGATTAGCGAGTCATTTTGGGGTCACTGTGGGTCTAGCTATTTTTATCTAAAAAACGGCTCTAACGATTTTTACTAAACTCTATATTCTACAGTTTTGGATTACGAGAAGACCATTAGGCTAAGTCACATATTCAAGAAAATTCGATTAGTGGGTCATTTTTGGTCCCCGTGGGTCAATCTATCTAGATAACAGCTCTAACGATTTTGACGAAATTTTGCACCCTACTGTTTTCGGGCACGAAAAGACCATTGGGATGGGTCTCGTGTTCAAGAAAATTCGATTAGTGGGTGATTTGGGGTCATAATGAGTCAGGGTCAAGCTAATTATATCTAAAGAACGGCTCAATCGATTTTGACTAAATTTTGTATCTAACCATTTTCGGGCGTGCAAAGACCATTGGGATGGTCACGTGTTCAAGAAAATTCGATTAGTGGGTCATTTTTGGGTCACCGTGGGTCAATCTAAGTTATCTAGATAACGGCTCTAACGATTTTGACGAAATTTTGCACCCTACTGTTTTCGGGCACGAAAAGACCATTGGGATGTGTCTCGTGTTTGAGAAAATTAGATTAGTGGGTCATTTTGGGTCATAATGGGTCAGGGTCAAGCTAATTATATCTAGAGAACGGCTCAATCGATTTTGACTAAATTTTGTGTCTAACAATTTTCGGGCACGAAAAGACCATTGGGATGGATAACGTGTTCAAGAAAATTCGATTAGTGGGTCATTTTTGGGTAACCGTGGGTCCAGCTAAGTTTATCTAGATAACGGCTCTACTATTTTGACGAAATTCTGTAAGCTATTGTTTTCGAGCACAAAAAGACCATTGGGATGGGTCACGTGTTTGAGAAAATTCGATTAGTGGATCATTATGAGTCAGGGTCAAGCTAATTACATCTAAAAACGGCTCAAGACATTTTCACAATTTTTTTTTAATATACGGTCTTTTCTGGTCATGAGATGACGTTTGGGCTAAGTCACATGTTCGAGAAAATTCAATTAGTGGGTCATTTTGGGTCACAATGGGTCAGAGTCAAACTAATTGAATCTAAAAACATGCTCAAAACATTTTGACCAAATTTTATATTACTTCATTTCTGGGCATGAGAAGAGAATTTGGGTAAGTCACATGTTCGAGAAAATTCGATTAAAGGGTCATTTTGGGTCACAATGGGTCAGGATCCAGCTAATTTTATCTAAAAAACGGCTTAAACGATTTTGACTAAATTTTGTATTCTATCATTTTCGCGCTCGAAAAGACCATTGGGCTAGGTCGCATGTTCAAGGAAATTCGATTAGTGGGTCATTTTGGCTCACAATGGGCCAGGGTCAAGCTAATTGTATTTAAAAAGCGCTTCAAACATTTTGAAAACATTTTGTATAATACCGTTTCCGAGCATGATAAGACCATTGGGCAGGGTCGAATGTACGAGAAAATTCAATGAATTGGTCATTTTGGGTCCTAATGGATCAGGATCAAGCTAACTTTATCTAAAAAACGGCTCAAAAGATTTTGACAAAACTGTGTACTACACCGTTTCTGGACAATATAGAACCAATGGGCTGGGTCGCATGCTCAAGAAAATTCTATTAGTGGGTCATTTTGGTGATAATGGGTCGGGGTCAAGCTAACGGCATCCATCTCAAAAATGTTCAAACAATTTTGACAATTCTTTTTGTTATACCGTTTCACAGAACAAAAATACCATTGAAATAGCTCACACTTTCGATAAATTTCGGTTAGTGGTTTTTTGATTCAACGTGGGTCAAGCTTATTTTATCTAGAATATGACTAACGATTTCCACTAAATTTTGTATTCCATCGTTTTCAGGTTCGAGAAGAGCATTGTATTAGGTCGCATGTTCGAAAAAATTCGATTAGTCCGTCATTTTGGGTCACTATGTCTCAGGGTCAAGCTAATTGTATCTAAAATAGCAAGAATGATTTAGTGGGAATAATATATCGAGATAAACACAAAGCTCATTTTGACCGAGCTTAGCTCGGTCATTCCTGCTAGTGATTATTTATACTCTTAATTTTTTCAAACTTTTCAGAGTTATTAATCAATATTTACGAGATTTTGAATTATTTATTTTCTTATTAATCCCATTAATTATTTATTTTTCGTCACTACAAGGTCACAAATAGAGCAAAATATTTAAAAAAAATTTTCAACTTCATGTGTTGGAGAGGAACAGATTTCTCTTACTTTTGTTTGCGGTAGGTGGTTAGATTACTTGATTTATTTTTAGTATGAAACATGTAGGATATATTTTATTTAAATTACAGTTTTAAATATAAAACTGTTTATTGAGCCGAAGGAGAAAATCGGGAGGCTGAATTTTATGAGAATTATTTGTATTTAAGGGATGTTCATGTAATTTTAAGTCTTTCTGCACCTTTTTAATTCTCTAAAAAATTCATAAATAGGTTAAACAGTTTATTATTATTATTACTATTATTTTACAAATTAAGAAAATTAGAATACGGAATAATTTGCTTATATATATATATATTTTAATACACTCATTGCCATAAAAATTTGCGCACCAAGAAATAATTGTAGGATCGTAACGAAACTTGGCATGAAGGTACATATCAGGAAGGTATGCAAATGATTAGAAATGCACCGTGATTGCGCATTGCGTAATACCACTAGAGGGCATTAAACTTCGTCCTCCTTGGAGTATAAAACAGGTAAGGAGACCTTGTCTGAGTGTATGTTTTCTTTTGCAAAGGAAACGCTGAGGTAGACATGCCACTACGTAGCCATCGAAGACAATATGAGCAGCTGTCAGAGTTCGAGAGGGGAAGAATCATCGGGATGATGGAAGCTGGGTCATCAGCTCGGCGAGTAGCTCATCAAGTAGGCCGTTCTGATTTTACTGTGAGGAGGTGTTTGGACATGTGGACTGAAGAGATGTCATTTACACGGCGACCAGGCTCGGAACGCCCTCGACAGGCCAGTCGTGGAGAAGACCGTCACATCATACGAAACTCACGCATAGAGCCAACTGCCTCATTGGCCGCTATCCAGACACAGGCAGCACCTTCACTATGGACCCCTGTGTCTTCCCGAACCATCACAAGGCACTTGGCTGAAGGACATCTGGTATCGCGGCTCCCATTACGTGTGCTGCTAATGTCACCCACCCACCGACGCCTCCGTTTGGAGTGGTGTCGCGCACGACAGGATTGGACTGCAACGGAATGGAACCAGGTCGTCTTCAGCGACGAGTCTAGATTCAATTTGAGCAGCGATGACAAACTTGTTCGTGTCTGGAGACCCCGTGGTGAACGCCTCAATCCTACCTTCGCTTTACAGCGACACACCGCTCTTACAGCTGGTGTGATAGTATGTGGTGCCATTGCTTACGATACACGGTCACTCCTAATATTGATCCGTGGCACAATGACAGCCCAGCGGTACGTCCAGGACATCCTTCAGCCACATGTGTTGCCATTCGTGGCAGGGCTCCCAGGAACCATTTTTCAGCAAGACAATGCTCGGCCACACACAGCAAGGATGTCGCAACCCTGCCTCCGCCACATTACAACCCTTCTTTGGCCTGCTCGATCCCCAGATTTGTCACCAATCGAGCATATCTGGGATCATTTGGGATAGCAAGTTGGACACCCTACGACTTGGGTTGAACTCGAGGCGCGTTTACAGCAACTGTGGAACGAGATGTCTCAGGACATCATACGGAACTTGTATGCCTCAATGCCCGCTCGTATCGCATCGTGCATTCGCGTTAAAGGAGGTCCAACAGAGTACTAAAATTTCCGTTCATTTGTACTTTTTTCTGCAATAAATGATCCTTTTTCTTTGATTTTCTAATCACTTACTTATATCACAGTCGTACTTACACGTGCAAAATTTCGTTTCATTTGGACATCTTTTTCTTGGTGCGCAAATTTTTATGGCAATGAGTGTATTTTAGGAGGGTTTCATAAATTAATCAATTATTAATATAAACAGTGAGTTAATGTAAAAAGAAGAGATATAAATGGCAAATTTCACTTAACAGCTTTAAGTACGCAACATGTAAATACTTGTTCATCAAATAATCTGCAATCTTGCAATCTTGTTGATGTTCAGGAATTTGAGTTTAAAAGCTCTACCAGTTACCCAAAATAACTTTATGACACATTTTCTTAATCATTTTTAAACGTAAAGACATAAAACTAGCAGCTCTGATTACTGAAGAATTTTGAATCAAAATGAAATTTCTATTTTTTAATAAATAAATAATTTATCGAGTTATGAGCAATTGTGGTCACGTGGCGACTGATTTTTCTTTTTCGCGGTGTCGCATCTCTACCAATTACCCAAAATAATAATAATAAAATTAGAAAAACCTGATGTCTTTGCCCGAAATGTTAACGTTTTATCCATTGAAAACACTGGTGTTGGAGAAAAATTTTAAAGTTTAAAAGATTTCAAACTTTGAAAGTTTATGAAGAAGGGGAAGGGGTAATTTTATTTATTTATTTTCGTGGCGGGAGGGGGGGGGGTGATAAGTTATTTATCGACTCACAAATGGGGCAGAAAGAAAAATTATAGCTTTGAAGACTAAGTTTTGCATGGTAGGAAAGACAGGGGAGATGTAATTTTAGGTGGTGGGAGGATGTTAAATGATTATTTATTGTTATTGTTACAATAAAGTAATAAATAGAACAAAGAAAGTTTGAAAAATTAAAAACGTTTGAAGAGTTTTAATTTTGGATTTTAGATGATTAATTACTCACTAGAAGGAATGACCGAGATAAGCTCGGTCAAAATGAGCTTTGTGTTTATCTCGATATATTATTCCCACTAAATCATTCTTGCTGTTTTAGAGACAATTAGCTTGATCCTCAAACATAGTGACCCAAAATGACGCACTAATCGAATTTTTTCGAACATGCGACCTAATACAATGCTCTTCTCGAGCCTGAAAACGATGGAATATAAAATTTAGTGGAAATCGTTAGTCATATTCTAGATAAAATAAGCTTGACCCACGTTGAATCAAAAAACCACTAACCGAAATTTATCGAAAGTGTGAGCTATTTCAATCGTATTTTTCTTCTGTGAAACGGTATAACAAAAAGAATTGTCAAAACTGTTTGAACATTTTTGAGATGGATGCCGTTAGCTTGACCCCGACCCATTATCACCAAAATGACCACTAATAGAATTTTCTTGAGCATGCGACCCAGCCCACTGGTTTTATATTGTCCAGAAACGGTGTAGTACACAGTTTTGTCAAAATCTTTTGAGCCGTTTTTTAGATAATGTTAGCTGGATCCTCATCCATTAGGACCCAAAACGACCCATTCATTGAATTTTCTCGTACATTCGACCCTGCCCACTGGTCTTATCATGCTCGGAAACGGTATTATACAAAATGTTTTCAAAATGTTTGAAGCGCTTTTTAAATACAATTAGCTTGACCCTGACCCATTGTGAGCCAAAATGACCCACTAATCGAATTTCCTTGAACATGCGACCTAGCCCAATGGTCTTTTCGAGCCCGAAAATGATAGAATACAAAATTTAGTCAAAATCGTTTAAGCCGTTTTTTAGATAAAATTAGCTGGACCCTGACCCACTGTGACCCAAAATGACCCACTAATCGAATTTTCTCAAACATGTGACATACCCCAATTCTCTTCTCATGCCCAGAAATGGTATAATATAAAATTTGGTCAAAATGTTTTGAGCATGTTTTTAGATTCAATTAGCTTGACTCTGGCCCATTGTGACACCAAATTAACCCACTAATTGAATTTTCTCGAAAATGTGACTTAGCCCAAACGTCATCTCATGACCAGAAACGGCCGTATATTAAAAAAAATTGTGAAAATGTCTTGAGCCGTTTTTAGATGTAATTAGCTTGATCCTGACGCATAATGATCCACTAACCGAATTTTCTCAAATACGTGACCCATCCCAATGGGCTTTTTGTGCCCGAAAACAATAGCTTACAGAATTTCGTCAAAATAGTAGAGCCGTTATCTAGATAAACTTAGCTGGACCCACGGTGACCCAAAAATGACCACTAATCGAATTTTCTTGAACACGTTATCCATCCCCATGGTCTTTTCGTGCCCGAAAATTGTTAGATACAAAATTTAGTCAAAATAGATTGATCCGTTCTCTAGATATAATTAGCTTGACCCTGACCCATTATGACCCAAAATGACCCACTAATCTAATTTTCTCGAACACGAGACCCATCCCAATGGTCTTTTCGTGCCCGAAAACAGTAGGGTGCAAAATTTCGTCAAAATCGTTAGAGCCGTTATCTAGATAACTTAGATTGACCCACGGTGACCCAAAAATGACCCACTAATCGAATTTTCTCGAACATGTGACTTAGCCCAATGGTCTTCTCGTAATCCAAAACTGTAGAATATAGAGTTTAGTGAAAATAGTTAGAGCCGTTTTTTAGATAAAAATAATTGACCCTAAAATGTCCCACTAATCGAATTTTCTCGAACACGTGACCCATTCCAATGGTCTTTGCACGCCCGAAAAGGGTTAGATACAAAATTTAGTCAAAATCGATTGAGACGTTCTTTAGATATAATTAGCTTGACCCTGATTCATTATGACCCAAAATCACCCACTAATCGAATTTTCTTGATCACGAGACCCATCCCAATGGTCTTTTCGTGCCCGAAAACAGTAGGGTGCAAAATTTCGTCAAAATCGTTAGAGCTGTAATCTAGATAGATTGACTCACGGTGACCCAAAAATGACCCACTAATCGAATTTTCTTGAACATGTGACTTAGCCTAATGGTCTTCTCGTAATCCAAAAATGTAGAATATAGAGTTTAGTAAAAATCGTTAGAGCCGTTTTTTAGATAAAAATAGCTAGACCCACAGTGACCCAAAAATGACTCGCTAATCGAATTTTCTCGAACACGTGACCCAGCCCAATGGTCTTTTCGTGCCCGAAAATGGTTAGATACAAAATTTAGTCAAAATCGATTGAGTCGTTCTTTAGATATAATTAGCTTGACCCTGACCCATTATGACCCAAAATAGCCCACTAATCGAATTTTCTCGAACACGAGAGCCATCCCAAAGGTTTTTTTCGTGCCTGAAAATGGTTAGATACAAAATTTAATGAAAATCGATTGAGCCGTTCTCTAGATATAATTAGCTTGACTCCGACCCATTATGACCCAAAATGACCCAATAATCGAATTTTCTCGAACAGGAGAGCCATCCCAATGGTCTTTTCGTGCCCGAAAATGGTTAGATACAAAATTCAGTCAAAATCGATTGAGCCGTTCTCTAGATATAATTAGCTTGACCCTGGCACATTATGACCCAAAATGACCCACTAATCGAATTTTCTCGAACATATGATCCATGCCAATCATCGTTTCGTGCCCGAAAACAGTAGGGTGCAAAATTTCGTCAAAATTGTTAGAGCCGTTATCTAGATAAACTTAGCTTGACCCACGGTGACCCAAAAATGACCCCCTAATCAAATTTTCTCGAACATGAGACTTAGCCCAATGGTCTTCTCGTAATCCAAAACTGTAGAATATAGAGTTTAGGAAAAATCGTGAGAGCCGTTTTTTAGATAAAAATAGCTAGACCCACACTGACCCATAAATGACCCACAAATCAAAATTTCTCGAACACGTGACCTAGCCCAATAGTCTTCTCGTGCTCGAAAATGGTTGGATACAAAATTTGGTCAAATTCGATTGAGCCGTTCTTTAGATATAATTAGCTAGACCCTGACCCATTATAACCCAAAATCACCCGCTAATCGAATTTTCTCGAACACGAGACCCATCCCAATGGTCTTTACGTGCCCGAAAACGGTAGGGTGCAAAATTTAATTAAAATCGTTGGAGCCGTTCTCAAGATAAAATTTACATACACACACACACACACAATTTTTGACACACACACACACACACACAATTTTTGCTCGCATTATAGTATAAGATAAATGAAGATATTTGAGGGATGATTTTATACTTTATTCATAATCTTAGATTATTAAGCTAACAAAAAAATTACATTCATTAACTTATAACGGTCAATGGGGTGAAATCTTTTGCGGTGTATTTTAATGATATTACAGTATTTTGAATATACTGAAATGTATATAAATCACGCCCTTACAGTAAAATATGGTGTGCATAGGATATATCGTTCATTTACAGGGACACACAAAAGAATTCGGCTACAGAAAAATTGAACTATTGAAGCCTATGAACAATAATTGCTGGAAGTGCGTTTTCAGTTGTGGTACGCATTTTTACATTGGACAATTTTTTAAATATTACTAATAATAATTTAGATATTAAATAAAGTGGATAAATTCTACAGATCGTATACAGGGCTACAAAAAATTTCTCAAGTACATTTCCATTTATTCACAGAAATTGCTGAATGGAAATTTTCAACTTTGCTATTTGTTTCAATGAACTAACTTTTAGCATAGTATGTAGTACGCATACAAATCCGTAGATCATGTACAGGTCTGCACGAAAAGAAAAACGGATATTTTCCCGACTATTGATTTTAATAGCAGAAATTGGGTTCTCAAGTGCGTTATGAGTTTTTCAAATTGTTTATTTATACATCATATTTCGCCTTAATAAACTGTGAACTTTTGTTACAGTATTCTGAATGTGTTCGAAAGTGTTACAAAATCGATGCAAAATCGATTTTTCGTTCTTGTTTTAAACTGTGCGATGCGTGTTAAGTTTAAAATGCAATTTTAAACATAACTTTAAAGTGTTTTTATTCCATAAATATAGGTAAAATTTCAAAAACGCTATAATTTTTTTTAAAGGAGTTTTTCAAAAATGTTTAACGCAACTTTTAAAGCGTGAGAAACATAAACTAAAATGAAATTCAATCGTTTGTATTCCATTTTCGTAAGTTCTTTTAACGGAATTAATTTCAGTAAACTTTTGATCGTTTGAATTATTATAACACTTTCTTTATTTTACAAAAGGTTAAATTGTTCATACCTTAAAGCACTTTCAAGAGGAATATTTAAAACATTAGATTATATATTTTTTCCTACAACACTTATTTTACACATTAGCATGCAGAACATTAGTATTTTTATTATTATTTATTATAATTTCATACTTTGTAATGCAATTTTCAGTACACTACATTGTAGTTACATTAAAGCTACTAAAATATTGTTTAAAATATTCTAAATACATATTTAATAAGAGAATTACTATAATACTTTTGTAAAATTACATATTTAAAAAGTTCCTTTTGGGAATATTTAATTTAATTCAACGTTTATCTGGTGTTTTCAAGAAACTCTTTATTCATTTAAGGTTTTCCTAGAATTTTCTAGACTTTTTCTAGAATAGTTAGTTCATACATTAGTACGCAGAACATTCGTATTTTTATTATTATTTATAATAATTTCATTATTTATAATGCAGTCATTAGTACACTAGATGTTTATTTACATTAAATGTTTTACAATGTTGTTTAAAATTCAAACAAACCTAACTGAAACCAAATTCAAACTCAGTTGTTTAAAATATTCTAAATACACATTTAATAACAGCATCACTGTAATAATTTTTGCAAAATTAGATATTTAAGATGTTCCTTTTAAGTACATTTATTGAACTTCAACTTTTATCTAATGTTCTCAAGAAACTCTTTATACATTTGAGGTTTTCCTAGAATTTCCTAGAATTTTTCTAGAAATTTATTTAATACTTTATCATGCAGAACGTTTGTATTTTTAATTTTTTTTTCATTCTTTATAATGCATTTTTTAGTACATTACATTCTATTTACGCTAAATCTATTAAAATATTGTTTAAAATATTCTAAATACACATTTAATAACCAAATCACTATAATCCTTTTATAAAATTAAATATTTAAAAAGATCCTTTTAGGTATATGTAATAAAATTCAACTTTTATCTGATATTCTCAAGAAATTCTTTATTCATTTAAAGTTTTCCTAGAATTTTGATAGAATATTTATTTCATACAGTACCATAGCATGCAGAACATTTGTATTTTGATTATTATTTATAATAGTTGTATTCTTTCTTAATGTAGTTTTTAGTACACTACATTCTATTTACACTAAATCTATTAAAATATTGTTTAAAATATTCTGAATACACATTTAATAACCAAAACACTATAATAATTTTGTAAAATTAAATATTTAAAAAGATCTTTCCAAGTATATTTCATAAAATTCAACTTTTATCTGATATCCTCAAGAAATTCTTTATTCATTTAAGGTTTCCTAGAATTTCCTAGAATTTCCATAGAATACTTATTTCATACATTACTACGTAGAACATTTGTATTTTATTATTATTTATAATAATTTCATTCTTATAGTGTAGTTTTTAGTATACTACATTTTATTTACACTAAATCTATTAAAATATTGTTTAAAATATTCTAAATACACATTTAATAACATAACCACTATAATAATTTTATACAATTAAATATTTAAAATGTTCCTTTTATGTGTATTTAATTTAATTCAACTTTTATCTACTGTTCTCAAGAAACTCTTTATTCATTTAAGGTTTTCCTAGAATTTCCTAGAGTTTTTCTAGAATACTTATTTCATACATTAGCATGCAAAACATTTGTATTTTTATTATTATTTATAATACTAACTTTCACTTTTATAGTGTAGTTTTTAGTACAGTACATTTTAGTTACACAAAATCTATTAAACTATTGTTTAAAATATTCTAAATATACATTTAATAACGGAATCACTATAATAATTTTGTAAAATTAAATATTTAAAAAGTTCATTTTAGGCATATTTAATGAAATTCAGCTTTTATCGGATATTCTCAAGAAATTATTTATTCATTTAAATTTTTCCAAGGATTTTGATAGAATACTTATTTCATACATTAGCATGCAGAACATTTGTATTTTTATTATAATTTTTAATAGTTGTATTCTTTCTAAATGTAGTTTTTAGTTACACTACATTCTGTTTACACTAAATCTATTAAAATATCGTTTAAAATATTCTAAATACATATTTAATAACCAAATCACTATAATAATTTTGTAAAATTAAATATTTAAAAAGATCTTTTTAGGTATATGTAATAAAATTCAACTTTTATTTGATATTCTCAAGAAATTCTTTATTCATTTAAAGTTTTCCTAGAATTTTGATAGAATACTTATTTCATACATTAGCAAGCAGAACATTTGTATTTTGATTATTATTTATAATAGTTGTATTCTTTCTTAATGTAGTTTTTAGTATACTACATTCTATTTACACTAAATCTATTAAAATATTGTTTAAAATTTTCTGAATACACATTTAATATCCAAAACACTATAATAATTTTGTAAAATTAAATATTTAAAAAGATCTTTTCAGGTATATTTAATAAAATTCAACTTTTATCTTATATTCTTAAGAAATTCTTTATTCATTTAAGGTTTTCCTAGAATTTTCATAGAATACTTATTTCATACATTAGTACGTAGAACATTTGTATTTTATTATTATTTATAATAATTTCATTCTATATGGTGTAGTTTTTAGTATACTACATTTTATTTACACTAAATCTATTAAAATATTGTTCAAAATATTCTAAATACACATTTAATAACATAACCACTATAATAATTTTGTACAATTAAATATTTAAAATGTTCCTTTTAGGTATATTTAATTTAATTCAACTTTTATCTAGTGTTCCCAAGAAACTCTTTATTCATTTAAGGTTTTCCTAGAATTTTTCTAGAATACTTATTTCATACACTATCATGCTGAAAGTTCGCATTTTTAACATTATTTACAATAATCTCATTCTTTGTAATGCAATTTTTAGTACATTACATTCTATTTACACTAAATCTATAAAAATATTGTTTAAAATATTCTAAATACACATTTAATAACAAAATCACTATAATAATTTTGCAAAATTACATATTTAAAAAGTTCATTTTAGGTATATTTAATTTCATTCAAATTCTATCTGGTGTTTCTCAAGAAACTCTTTATTCATTTAAGGTTCGAAAGTTGTTTCAACAACAAATTAAACTGCATTTAATTTAGAAACTATTAAAAATGTTTAATTGCATTCAAATACTTTTTTTAACTTTCATTCAACGAATTTCAAAATAGATCGATCTATCACATAAAGATTATTTGAGGGAACCACATTTGTCACCGAAAATTATTTATCAACAGAGTTACTTGAATTTATAAAATTTCTAACGAGAAACTAGACTTCAACTGACTGATTTACATTATGCTGATATTTAATATTTAATTATATGTGCCATTTACAAACTCGAGAAAGATTTCGGCAGGAACAGTTAAGCTAAATTAAAAAGTTTATAATGCACTTTTTTGTAAAGTACACCCAATTACAATAAATTACATCAAAGTAATACTTCAAACTAGGAAAATTTCCATCCAATAACAGATTCGTTACTTTAAATTTGCAAAACTAGATTTCAAAAGCATTACATTTAAATATTTATCTCTAATGGTACTCTACTTTATCTAATACTTTCATGAAACCAGTTATTCATTTTACTTCTTACGTTGTCTCAACATATTAAATTGCAAAAACCGTTATTCATTTCTGAAAGTAAAATTGTTTAGTTATATTTAAATATAAATTTAAAACGAATTTCAACATCATAAGCGTCATCGATCTGTCACGTAAAAGATGATTTTAACGAACCGCATCGTAGACTAGAAGTTCGAGAAACACTAAGGGATTTTTATCAAAAGTGTTGCCTCAATCTATAAAATTTACTGCGATAAACTAGACTTCAAGTAATTTACTTTTACTGATAATTAATTCTATGTATTATTAACAAACTGGGAGACATTTTGGTGAAAAGATTAGGCTGAAATATAAATTAACATCAATAACTCATTTGTAATTATAACAAAAGCCTCTACGTGTTATGAAGGGACTAACTTTGAAGACTTACAACTATAACTTGAATACTTTGATAAATACGTCGTGTACTCACAAAGTTTTAATTACCAGTAGAAACAGAGGACAATAGAAAGTTTAACGAGTGCTTTTAATGTAATAATTACAGTATATAGAATCAGAAATTTATACATGCAAAACTATTGTTTAATACAAAATCATTTTTTCCTTAATGTTTTCACTAAATTTTGATTTACGAATTCAGATGATAAACAAAAAAGCAGAAATATGTGATGCGTGCTTCGGCTTCATGTTTGAACAAGCTTAATAAAAATGGAGGATTACCTGAAAACTAGACTAAGTTTTACTCATAGTTAATTGTATGCGTTATTAATAAACCGGAGGAAATTGTTTGCGAAAGGATTAGGTCTAAATATAAATTAGCAATAATGATTTATCAGTAATTACAACAAAAGATTCACCGTGTTAACTAGCTTTGAAGAATAATAACTATAAAATGAATGCTTTGATAAATACGTCGTATACTCACAAAGTTTTAATTATCAGTAACAACATTAGACATTAGATATTTTAACGCGTGATTTTACTGTAATAATTACACTGTACAAAATGAGAAATTTACACATGCAAAGCTATTGATTAACACAAAATCATTTTTTCGTTATTTTTTTCCCTAAACTATGATTTACGAAATCAGGTAATAAATAAAAGAGAAGAAATGTGTGATGCGTGCTTCGGCTTTATGTTGGAAGAAGCTTAATAAAAATGAGGGGTTACATGAAAACTATACCAAGTTTTTTACTCACAGTTAATTGTATGTTTTATTAATAATCTGGAGGAAACTGTTTGTGAAAGATTAGGCCGAAATATAAATTAACAACAATAACTCATTTGTAATTATAATAAAAGTCTCAACGCGTTATGCATTAACTAACTTTGAAGGCTTACAACTATAACTTGAGTACTTTGATAAATACGTCTTGTACTCACAAAGTTTGAATTGTCAGTAGAAACAGGGTACAGTAGAAAATTTAACGAATGATTTTAATGTAATAATTGCACTATAAGAATGACAAATTTACACATGTGAAACTATCGGTTTATACAAAGTCAATCTTCGATTAATGTTTTCACTAAATTATGATTTACGAATTCAGATATAAAATAAAAGAGCAGAAATAACTGATGCATGCTTCGGCTTAATGTTTGAACAAGCTTAATAAAAATGAGGAATTACATGAAAACTAGACCAAGTTTTTACTCATAGTAATAAACTGGGGGAAATTATTTGTGTAAGGATTTGGTCGAAAAATAAATTAACAATAATAATTTATCAGTAATTACAACAAAAGATTCACCGTGTTAACTAGTTTTGAAGGATAATAACTATAAATGGAATGCTTTGATAAATGCGTCTTTTATCAACAACGTTTTAATTACCAGTAGAAACAGAGGGCAATAGAAAGTTTAGCGAGATAGTTCAGTGTAATGACTTCGCTATACAGGATATAAAATTTACAGACACAAACCTATTGATTAACATAAAATCATTTTTTCATTAATGTTCTCATTAAATTATGATTTATAAATTAGGAATCATTATTTTATTGGATTATGGCAAACACATTCTTCATCATAAGATCAGATGATAAAAATAATGAAACAGAAATGTATGGTGCATGCTTCGACTTTATGTTTGAGCACGCTTAATAAAAACGAGAGATTACATGAAAATTAGACTAAAATTTTACTGATAGCTAATTTTTGGTATCATTAGCAAATTGTGAGGGGATTTTTGTGTAAGGATTAGCCCAAATTATACATTAACAATAATAAACTAATAACAAAAGCCCGAACGTGTTAACTGATAATAACTATAAATTGAATGTTTTGATAAATACGTCTTGCACTCACTAAGTTTTGATTATTGGTAGAAATAGGGCTATCGAAAGTTTAACGAGTTATCTTAATGTAATAACTTCACTATACAGAATGAGACTTTTACAGGTGTAAAGCTACTGATTAATACAAAATCGTTTTCCCATTAATGTTTTCTCTAAATTATGATTTACGAATTCAAATAATAAATAAAAGAGCAGAAATGTGTAATGCGTGCTTCCGCTTCATGTTTGGAAAAGATTGATAAAATTGAGGGATTGCATGAAAACTAATTTTTATTCATAGTTAATTGTATGTATTATTAATAAACTGAGTAAACTGAAAGAAATTGCTAGTGAAAGGATTAGGCCGAAATATAAATTTACAATAATAATTTATCAGTAATTACAACAAATGATTCACCGTGTTAACTATAGTCAAAGCTATAGCTTTGAAGGGTAATAACTATAAATTGAGTACTTTCATAAATACGTCTTGTACACACAAAGTTTTAATTAACAGTATAAATAGAGGGCTATCGAAAGTTTAACGGGTTTTTTAATGTAATAACTTCGCTATACAGAATGGGGATATTTTTATAGATGCAAAGCTATTGATTTATGCAAGATCGTTTTTCCCTTAATGTTCTCATTAAATCATTATTTATAATTTAGGAATCATTCTTTTATCGGATGAAGGCAAATACATTCTTGAACATACGATCAAATGATAAATAAAAGTCATGCAGAAATGTCTGGTGCGTGCTTCGACTTTATATTTCAGCACGCTTAATAAAAATGAGAGATTACATGAAAGTTAGACTAAGCTTTTACTGATACTTAATTTTATGTACCATTAACAAATTGTGAGGAAATTTTTCTGAAAGTATTAGGCCACATTATAAATTATCAATAATATTTTGATACCAAAAGCCCGAACGTGTTAACTAATTTTGAAGGATTACATCTGTAACTTGAATGCTTTGATAAATGCTTCGTTTATTATCAAAGTTTTGATTGCCAGTAGAAACAGAGATAGAAAATTTAACGAGTTATTTTAATGTAATCATTTCAGTATACAGGATGTGAAATTTACAGATATAAAGCTATTGGTTAATACAAAACCATTTTTACATTAATATTGTCATTAATTTATGATTTGCGAATTAGGAGTCATTCTTTGATCGGAAGGAAACAAACACATTCTTGAAAATATGATCAGATGATAAATAAAAACGAAGCAGAAATGCCTAGATGGGGAGACCGGAGCTAGTAGGTGCAGTTTTTAGTTATTGATTTTAATAATTTTTTTATTTAAGTTTTTTAACAAACTTTAACTGCACTTTTAAAGAACAGACATTTGGCTATAAATACCCGGAGTTTTGAGTTTGTAGCTCTTATAGTTTATGTTTAGCGGAAGCCTAAAGCAAAAGGAAAATTGTTCGCCAACCTACCCCGTCACGGGGCAAGTTGCTTATACCTATGGGGTAGGTTGGCACACGCTTTATAAAAATTTAAATGAAACTCAAATAAGGCACGCAGTTAAGAGAAATCAATTTCTTTATTACCAGTAAGTTTAGACTAAGGCGTTATCGCCGTACAATGTAAATTCTAAATTATACAGACATAAAAATAATGAATAAAACATTAACGCTGAGTAACTTCTATCTTACTCGATATCATCATCAGAGTTATAGTTGTCACAAATAAAAAATCGAGTGTCTCCGTTTGGGCAAGCCCCACGTGCCCAAAATCTTGCATTACAACCACTTTTCACGGTGTTTGTTGTTTTTCAAGCTACCAGCACACACCAGACGCCGAGCCAACTTGTCTCGTGTTCAATGCGCCTACTAGCCCATAATAAATTTCTTCACAAAAGGGAGACGTAACCTTCTAAACATAAATAATCCAAGTAAATCACATATGGGGTAGGTACAGTTAATCATACACTAAGAAAAACTGCACAAGTTAAATCGCAATTATTAAGATAAGTATTAGAAATTAGAAAAAGAATGAAGCAACAAAAAAATTACTTACGGGTGCAAAAAAAGAGAAAAATCGTAATAAATGTCCACTGCACGAAGGTAACGCTGCAAAACTACAATGATGATTGTAAAAAGCAAGAAGAAAGGTACTCTGTGATTGGTTACGCAATCTTTCCACAAACAGGCGATTTATGAGGACTGCGCCTACTTACCCCTGTAGCCAACTAGCCCCGATCTTCCCTACATGCTTCAGCTTTATGTTTGACCACACGTAATAAAAAATGAGAGATTACATGAAAATTAGAGTAAACTTTTACTGATAGTTAATTTTAGGTATCAATAACAAATCGGGAGGGTATATTTGTGAAAGGATTGGGTCCAATTATAAATTAACAATAACAATTTAATAACAAAAGCCAGAACGTGTTAGCTAATTTGAAGGATTTCATCTGTAACTTCAATGCTTTGATAAATGCTTCGTTTATTATCAAAGTTTTAATTACCAATAAAAACAGGGAGCAATAGAAAGATTAACGAGTTATTGTAATGTAATAATTACAATAATTCACTGTACAAGATATGAAATTTACAAATACAGAGCTATTGGTTAATACAAAATCATTTTTCCATGAATGTTCTCATGAAATTATGATTTATAAATTAGAAATCATTCTTTTATCGGTTGAAAGCAAACAGATTCTTGAACGTATGATCAGACGATAAATAAAAGTGAAGCAGAAATGTCTGGTGCGTGCTTCGGTTTTATGTTTGAGCACGCTTAACAGAAATGAGAGATTACATGAAAATTGGATTTAGATTAAGCTTTTACTGATAGTTAATTTTATGTATCACTAAGAAATTTTGAGGGGATTTCTCTGAAATGATTAAGCTAAAATAAAAATTAACAATAATAACTTATCCATATTTATAGGAAAAGTTCGAATGTGTATTATGAGATATCTATCTTTGAGATATTACAACTATAACTTGTATACTATGATAAACACATTGTATGCTTACAAAATTTTAATTATCAATGGGAACAAAACTGCGGTAGAAAGTTTAACGATTTATTTTATCCTCATAACATTGCAATGTAGAATGAGGAATTTCGCCTGATGATGATCGTACAAATCAAAAATACAGATGACCGCTGTAGGAATGGTTAATAAATAATCCTATTTCTATTAATATTATCACTAAATTACGATTTATTCTAAATTATGTATTATTCTTACCGTGAATAAAAACATATTATTGGAAGCACAAGCAGACTAAAAATAAAAGTAGGCAATAAAATTTATAACGAGAAACTATACCTCAAGCAATTTCCTTTTACTGATAATTAATTATATGTCATTAACAAACTAGAAAGATGTTTTGGTGAAAGCATTATGCTAAAATAAAAATTAACAATGATATTTTTTTAGTATTTATGAGAAATGTTGGAATACTTGAATTATGAAGCAATTAGCTTTGAGGGATTACAGTTATAATATGAACACTTTGATAAACACAAAAGTGGATCAAATTTAAAGCAGATTATTTTAACACATTCCAACAAAGCTGAAAAGTGCTTATGAGTTCGGTTCGTCTGGTTGTCTGTCCGTCTATCTGTCTGTCATCTCTCTGTCCGTCTGTCTGTCTACACTCTTCTCATAAATATACTCGGATTTTCATGCAATTGATATATGTTAATGATATTTACCATGGCATATTCGGTATAATTCGGTTACATTATTCTAACAATAATTGTTGGAAGTGCGTTTTCTGTTGTGTTACATATTTTTAAATAGCATACATTATTCTAACAATAATTGTTGGAAGTGCGTTTTCTGTTGTGTTACATATTTTTAAATAGCATACTTTACATTAAATGATAAACCTATACTTCATATGCAAGGCTGCACAAAAAATACAAAAAATGCAGACTTTTTTTTTTCTCTTTCGTTAATAATTCATGAAATTCTGTTTTCAAATGTATTATGTGTTTTCCAAATTGTTTATTTATACAAGTTTTTTACCTTATTAAGCTGTGAAGATTTATTATAGTATTTTGAATATATTGGAAAGGGTTATATAATCCATGCGTAACGCATTATTTTACGTTCTTGTTGATAACTTTAATAGATTTTTTTTACATTTAATATATATTTTCAGATTGTCCATTAGCAATACCAAAAAGCATTTTTATTTGAAAAATATAAATATTTAAATAATGTTTCCAAATTTATTAAACGCGATATTTTCGTATTTGACACAAATACGAAAAATTTAATTACCAAAGAAATCATCAAAGATTTCGCTACTTACAGCAGCCTTTTTTATTCTGATAATTTTAGTTTTTTAAACGCGTAATTCGACTACATGTCCGTTAAATTTGTGTTTTATTTATGTTATTTTATTTTTTTATTTTTTTATTGAGGAAGTTTTAATTTTGTTGTAGAATGTTAGCTGAAAACAAATCCTTGATACTGTTTTAAGTGCAAACGGATAATAGATTTTTTATTAATCATGCTTAGAAATTATTTTAAAAAGTGTAAAAGATCGGTAAATTTAGATACAGTTTTCAAATAAATTGCATTTGAATGAACATTTTTACAGTTCTTTTAATTTCTTTTTCTATAAAAATTGAAATTGTGAAATTGTTTAAAAAATGCAATAAAACCGAAATTTTTCGTCAGGTGTTACCACACTCAAAATTACGTCATCGTAACTCACGGACGTGTTTTTGCTGTATAATATTACTTTAAAGTATATATAAACTTTCTGTACAATAATACCATAAAAAGATAACGAAAGTGGCCAATAATATGAAAACACAAACACCACATTAACCATATGTTATGTAAAAAGTATAGTGCCATGTACTTCCGTAAGAGGATCAAAATAAAAGAAAAAAAATATGGATACAGATAAAAATATAAACTAGAGAACAGGAATTCTGCTTTTTCAGAATTTAGTGTCGCCCCGGCATTTCCATTACTTCATTTTCTTATGGTGGATTGGTGGTTTCTATAATTATGAAACAGCCATTATAAATGAAGCGTTAAAAAAAATTATGGCCATTTTTTTTTTCCATTCTGACCAGAAAATCAGAGTTTTAACTTTTTACGGCAGCTTTTTCATCTTCACCTAACGCTTCATTTATAATGGCTGTTTCATAATAATAGAAGCCACCAGTCCATCAGAAGAAAATAACTCTGTTAAGCGTGACTCGGATAATCGGGACTCTACTGCAAAACATATTTCAGTTTTAAGACTTAAAGCACACGCTCTTATGTTATGTAAAATGACGTCATTTGCATTAATATAGAAACCTAAAATTAAATATAGTTTATAATAGCTCCCTGTTTTATCATAAATCCTTCATTTATATTTTTCTCAAAGTAGCACGTATTTTAATTATTTTTTTTTTCAATTTAATTTTTTTTAATTAATTAATTTTTTCATTTTATGAGAAAATGGCAACAAAAAGATATAATTGCTATTTTTCAGCAATTTTTTCTTTACTTTCTACAGAAATGGCGTACTTGAGTTGCCAAAATAAAACAAATGTCGCTAAAAACTACAAAAAAATTAATATTTCAAAAACAAATAGACATGCAGTTTTCAAACAAATTGCATTAAAAAGTACTTTTTTTTCCCAATACGATGGTATAAAAACTGAAAATGTGCGATGTTTAGAAATTTCAAAAAATGCTATAGAGCATTTAATTGTACAATGATACATCTACTTTGTTTATTGCTAGCGTCTGTAAGCTAACGTTATTTTTTGGACACAAAATAAGCTGGGAGAAAGAAATAGCATGCCGTACCGGGGCTAATAAATAAATGAAATGCTTATATAGTGAATAACTTTATCAAGGGTACAGAATTCACATACCGGGTGCCCCAAAAATGACTGATGGATTTTAAAATTTAATAACTTGCAAACGGTGACAGATATTAAAAAAATTCTTGTAGGAGGTTTATGTATGGTGTCAAGAGTTTTTTTTTTAACTATGATTCTTGATTTTAGTTCGAATTTCAAACAATAGATGGCGCTGAGAGCAACAGGTGCTCAGTCCAGACCCATTTTTTAGTACTCCGGAATTAATTCCAATATATTTTAATCTCCTTTTTCGCATGGAAGAAGAGAGAGACCGAAAAATCGAGCCTGGATTCAGCGCTTAGTGCTTGCAGCGCCATCTATAGATGCTATTTGTAACTAAAACTGGGAATCGCAGCATAAAAACTCCTGACATCTTACATAACACTCCTGCAGGAATTTTTTTAATATCTGTCATCGTTTGCAAGTTATTGAATTTTGAAATCCATCAGTCATTTTTGGACACCCGGTATATACAGGGTGATTCATAAATATCGAAACAATAAGCTATCTCCTTGAATATTGCCCCTAGGCACATGCTTCCAATTCCAAAGTTTCATAAAAAAAAAGGTGCCAGATTTAAGTACATAGGTTGTAACTGCATGGGGGGTTTATTTGAGAAAATACAAAAACTAATTCTTTATACGGCCCCCGTTGGGTAAAATATTCGATTAGGCAATTTTCTCTTGTCCCTTCCTGAATTAAACAGAAATAAATTCATCTCGGTATCTGCAAAACTCGCAGAGTTATTAAAATTCAAAGTTCGCGACTTACACCATTTTCCCATGCTTCTGAGCGACGAGTTATTGACTCATTTTCAATGCAAGATA
This sequence comes from Maratus speciosus, assembly GCA_963932465.1. Classification (NCBI taxonomy): domain Eukaryota; kingdom Metazoa; phylum Arthropoda; class Arachnida; order Araneae; family Salticidae; genus Maratus; species Maratus speciosus. The sequence continues at coordinate 146,208,691 of OZ010789.1, forward strand.
GGGATCATCCACAAATTGTACGTTATTAAAAGTCGATTTAAGACAGTGCCTCTCCTTTGGACATAAAATAGCAGCGTATAGATTTTAAGTTAAACCTTCTTTCAAATTATGCTGGAGGCCTTTATTAGACGTCTGCACGGGTCGAAATATCCAGACCTGGTCTCGAGCCGACTCTTAGAAAAAAAAAGTTCGTCCCGACCTGAAAAAATGTTTAAATCTTAGCCCGAGTCTGGTCCGGCCTGATTGAATTTCTAGAAGACATAGTTTTTTACGTCGATATTGTTAAATACTGTTTGGTATGAAAGAGTTCTGACCAAAAATAGCTTCATACCTTTATAATAGCTTATAGATTTTCTTTTTATATGTTTATAATCTTCATTTTTAAAGAAGCGTCAAAGGCTATGATATTTATTTTTTTTAATGATTTGAAATATGATTTGATACTATTTGATGGCTATATGAATCTGTTTCACTTACTATTTAATATCGTTAATCCATAATCCATGTATTGGAAACTTTCAAAAATGATATACAGTAAAACCTTCTAAGACGGAATCATAGGGGCAAGAAAAAATACCTTATAGACAATTTCCCCTCTTAGAAGGTGCAAATGTATTCTATTCTTTTCTCAAGTATTAGTATATTCATTTTGCATGGATCAAAAATTTTCCGCTTAAACAGGATTCTGCAATAGGCAGGTTCTTTTTCCCTTGTTTTACTGTATTTTTTTTTTTCGTTTAAATCTACTATCCTTTAAAAACTATTTTTAAAGTTTAATTGTAATGGCGATTTAAAAATGAATGCATTTTTTGTAAATTTTTTGGGTTGAGCCAAACTTTACTGATTTTTGCACGGATTAGGTGAGTCAGATAGAATGATTTTAATACAGTTTGAGTCGAGTCCGGGACTGAAAATTTCGCCCCGTGCAGATCTAGGAAGAAAGGAAGCCAGTCCCGGTTCGGTATGAAAAATACATTAGACCCGGTCGAGACTGGTCCAGCCGCAGAATACAGACTTTTTTTAACCGCTCGCCGGGACGATATAAAACCTGAAGTTGTGAGGGTTAAAATTATGAAAACTCTCTTAATCGGTATGTTAGAAAAAACCTTGTTTTAAATAGTACAGTAAGAAGGTAAAAAGGGCAAAACTTAAAATGAATCGGAAGTTTAAGCTACAGGAAAGGGTTACATACTCACCTGCAATTTTTTCAAAAGCATTTAAACATTTTATGAGCCAGTCTTTGTTTAAAACTTTAAATGCATTTAAATGATTAATTTAAATTGTTAAAAATATTTAATTTAAATGCATAATTAAAATTAAAATAAATTTAATTTAAATTATTAATTTACATTTAAGTCAAGAATTGTAAAAAAAAAAGTGAAAAATCGGAACATGAACTTTTTGATTATTTTACATTAATTTTATTTCGACAAATTTGAAAATATATTTATTTTTGAAAAATATGATTTTTTAAAAAATAAGTTATATCTTTTTTTTTTAATTTTGTATTTTTAATATTTTTAATATTAATATTTTAAAAAATCCTGAAACAAAATTAAAATTATATTTTCCTCTTTAATTAAATGAAAAAAAGTTCTAACGATTTTAAATTACCCCAATTGAAAAAAATATTAATAATTTTTAAAATTTTAAACTTTCTGAGAAATTTTAGGATGTGATTTTATTTGCAATAAATACAAATAAATATATTTTTTACATGTATCCTGAAACTTTTAAAGTAACATTGTTTCTTGAATAACACGCATTTCAATTTGTGTTTAATCCCTTAAAACCTGACGAATTATTGCCTGATCCCGACCTTATCTTTGTCCGACTGACCAAACCAAACAAAAAATTCTCAGAGCTCAATCTTTTCCAAGAACACTTGCTAATCTTTATTGAAACTTACAAAGGCATACATGATCAATCCAATATACACTCCGTCAAGAAGAGTGTGAGATCGGGAGGGGTTGGACATATTACTTACATATGGCCATATTACCTTCAACAACTCGAATTTTGTAAAACAAACTGCTACAGGCACAAATTTTGTAAATTAAATGATATTATTGTTTTACAGTGCTAAAAAAGGTTAGCTTTGTTATTCAATTTTTATTTATTTTTACTTTCTTCTATCTTTACAAGAAGAAAATATTGGGTTCGTGAAAACTTTCGACTTCCGGTTTTTGACGGATTTATACGTTTTAGAATGTCCTGAACACGATTTGATGGTTTTTAGAAAATGTCTGTCTGTGAATCTATCTGTCATTATGTCACTCTGTCACTTTATGAGTCTGTATGTGACAAACAATTTGTGGGCGCTCGATCTCAAGAACTAATGCACGGAATTTCACAAAACTTTAGATTCAGTTAGACCTTGATACAAACTGGTCCTGATTAGTTTTTGGTGAAAATTGCCCATCTGGTGGTGCTTCTATGCGGCATTTTTCACTATTTCTCTAATAGCTATATCTCAAGAACTACTGCACGGATTTTCATAAAACTTCAGATTCGGTTAGTCGAGGATAAATTTTGGTGCTGATTACTTTTTGGTGAAAATCGCCCAACAGGTGGCGCTGCTATACTACATTATTCGTGATTATCGCAATAGCTTTAACTCAAGAACAAATGCACGAATTTTCATCAAACTTCAGATTCTGCAAGTTCCTGATATAAATTAGTGCTGTTTTAATTTTTGGTGTAAATCGCGCTGCTGTGGTGCATTTTTCACGATTTCCGCAATAGCTGTATCGCAAGAACTAGTGTATGAATTTTCATCAAGCTTCAGATTCAGTTACTTCGTGGTATAAATTGGTCCTAATTAGTTTTTGGCGTAAATCGTCCAACAGGTGGCGCTGCTATGCAGAATTTTTTACAATTTCCGTAATAGCTCTACCTAAAAAACTAATGCACGAATTTTCATCAAAATTCAGATTCAGTTAGAAGTTGTCAAAGTTGTTGATAGTTAGGTTTCGGTGTAAATCATCTAACCAGTGTTGCATTTTTTAGGAAGTATTAAAATGCAAGAGATAGAAGAAAGTTTTGGGATTGCCACATCCGACTAGTTCAAGCAGTTATTACTACTGTTAAAAATTTCTAACCTTAAGCTGGCCATATTACTTACATATTACCTTACATTGATAAATAGGTTGCATAATTATTAGTACGAACATGTTACGATAGGAAGTTTAATGAATTATCTTAAAATAACAATTTCATTATATACAGAATGATAAATTTGCAGATGCACAGCTATTGCTCAATACAAAATTATTTTTTCTGTTAACATTGTTATCAAATTATGAGTTATGAACTATGAACTAGTCTTTTATTGAAATGAGAAAATTTGTTGTTTAACACATGATTAGTCGACGAATAAACGCAGGCAGACATTTTTGCTACATGTTTCCGCTTCAAGTTTCAACACTTTTGCTAAAAATGGAAATTTACGTGAAAACTAGCGTAGCCTTCAACCAATTTACTTTTACTGTCAATAATAATTATTTTCATTCATAATTAACAAACTGGGGACAGATTTTGACAAAGGATTAAGCTAAAATTGAAATTAACAATAATATATTGTGTGTAATCATGAGGAAAGACCGAATGTGTTATGAAGGATTATGACTATAATTATGAAATATTTTAGTGTTATGAGGCATTATTAAAAATACGTTATTATTATTATGATACATTATCAGTAACACATTATTGTTGTTATGACGCATTACTGCAACAGTAATTACGAATCATTATTATTGCTATGACGCATTATAGGTTTTCAAAACTTAATATGTAAACTAAGCATATTATTTAGTATTAGAAAAATGTTGAATTCAGTTAGACTCCTGCAGAGGAATTCTGTTTCAAGTCAAGTCGAATCCCGACTCGAACCCGACAAGAAAAATTGTCAACCCGAAACCGACACACCTCAAACCGAAACCGGGCCGAACCTGAAGTTAAAGAAAATAATTTATATTTTAATAAAATTACGGAAAAGTTGTCTACAAATGTACCTCTGATATTAATTTAATCTTTTTGTATAAAAACGAACACAACCATTAATATTTAAATATTCAAAAAAAATTTCAAGACTTCCTTTCAAAATGCTCGGTCAACCCGAAAAAAGCAAAACACTTCCCCGACTCGAATCCGAAAAGTTTGAAGTCAACCCGACCTGCATCGAAAATTTTGAGTGATGGGCTCTAATTCCATCTACAATTTGAATACATTGATAAATAGGTTACGTGCAACCAAAAAAATTTAATTGTTAATAACAATATAAATAAATTATGATATGCAAATTATCTTAATACAGAGTGTCTATAAAAGAATCTTCCAGTTTCAATGGTACTTTAAAACAGTTTAATTTAGACGATTTAGAACAAATCACACATCAAATTGAAGGTAAACTAACCTGATTTTCTTACAAATGAGCACCATTAATTATACGGCACATATCGAACCTAAAGCCCAATTCTTCTCACATTTCGGTTAACAAGCCCGGAGTACTGAAAGCAATAGCCTCTTCAATTCTGTGTCTCAACTCTTGCATTACGTAGTGGATCATTAGAATCACCATTAAACCTTGAACGAAACGCACTTTGAACTGAAATTACAGATTCACTCTTAGCAAATTACAGAACACAAATCGCTTTACGCTCAGGAGTCCGCCATTTTGCGTATGTGGCACTGCATACGAGTCAATAAGGAAAGGGCAGCTGACGTCACTGTTGGTCGAATTACTGTGGATCAGCAAGAAAAACCTGTCCGTTCCTTATAACTCCTACAGTACACATGAGCTCGGGAAATTTGATTGGTCTACGTTTAACAGGTCTATGATACGATTGGCTTACGTCGCCAAGATGATTCTTATAATGATCGGTATGATAAAAATGTAGCGGTAGATTGGTTGACGGAAGTGTTTGCTTCTAAACGTGTCATTTCCTTATAACAAAGTAGTACTCGCGCATGCTAATACTATCTAAAATTGTTTGAGTTACTCTTTATTTGTGACGTAGAACCAACACTCTATAACGGTTACAGTTGATACTATGGACACCCTGTATAATAACTTCCCTCAATACAGAACGCTAATTTTACAGATACACAGTTATTGTTTAATGCAAAAACATTTTTCTATTAACGTTATCAATAAATTATGATTTACGAATTATTAACCGTTCTTTTATTGAAATGAGAAATATATTTTGTGGTAAACATCATCAGACGATGAATAAATGTAGGCAGACATATTTGCTACATGCTTGCGCTTAAAGTTTGAACAATTTTGCCCAAAAATGAGAGATTACGTGAAAACTAGCATTCAAACAATTTACTTTTACTTAATGATAATTAATTTCATGTGCCATTAACAAACTGGGGCGAGATTTTCGTGAAAGGATTAAGCTAAATTAAGAATAATATTTTATCTCTAATTATACAGAAAGCACTAATTTGTTATGAAGTAACCAGCTTTGTGAGATTACCACTATAATTTGTGTACTTCGGTAAACAATTTGTGAATTAACAAATTTTCAGTTATCAATATGAACAGAATGCTGAGATAATTTAGTGCATATTTTCAATGAAATAACTACGCTAGATACACAAAATGATATATTTACAGGCGCATAACTACAAGGTGTCAATAATTAAACTACCCTACTTTAAAGTTGTCTACAGACTAAAGTATTATTTTGTGAAAGACATATTAAAAGGAGGGGAATTTGTTAAAGAGGAAAGAAAATTAGTTCAAAATTTTGCCACCATAGGACGTTTTTTAATGAATTACACATTTAGCATACGTTTACGATAGTTTAGAAATTTTATTTATTACTTTTACCTGATCTTAAAGACAGCATTTCACGACATGTCCTTAGCATGTTAATCCGTGTTAATCCGTCAAATATGATTTATAATTTACAACTGCTTACGATTTTCAGCAACGATGGAGTTAATTATGCACCAATTCACCGCCCCCTGATTACTAGGCCTGAGCGCTAACACAAAAGTGGCAGCTGTCGAAGGGGGATTATTTTAGGGTTTCGTTCATCTGACGAAACCCTATTCATCTCACTCTTCTGTCTGTCTGCGTCTGTCACAGAGCCCGTTCTCAGAAACTATACATGTTGGAGACTTGAAATTTTGGATACTTATAGCTGAACACATCACATCAAACAAAAAATCATAAAATTTTGAAAAAGGCTTACATTTACCCGTCTGGGCTCTAACTTGTGTATTTTAAGCTTTTTTTTTTCAAACTGAGTCTCTAGGTTTGAAATTTTGAATACATATAGCTGAACAATTGCGATCACACGACAAATCATAAAAATTTCAAAAAGTCTTATATTTATTCCTCCGGTCCCTGTGTATTTTAAGCAATTTTTCTAACTTCCACCATTTTCACCCGGGGGGTGGGGGCTTTTCTAACTTTTGCCGGCACCCATTTGACCACTCTTTCATGTTATGCACCATAGCCTTACACATTTTAGTTCCACTTTTTACCGCCAGGGGCGCCTACCTATCTCGGGTGCTATGGGCCAGATCCCCTCGACTAATATATCTACGGATAATTTGTAAAACGGAGTTTCGTTCGGATAGAGGTTTGTTTAGAATAGAGTGCGCATGGTTGCGAAATGTGGAACTAACAGATTTTGCAAAAGGATAAAGTGTTTTGTAAGGAATATTGAACTAAACCCTCTGTGCGATCTGTGATCACACTTACCCACTTGTTTAACGTATACACGGCCCCCTAAATTTTGACACCAGTATTTCATAAACGATTTCTTTGACTTGTTTAATCTCAGAAAAATAAAGCGGAAAAAGCTATTAAAAACTAGAAGACCCGCCGGCGTTGCCTAGGGTTTGTAAATAATAACCTTAAACAAAACTCAAGTTTGTATGATTTTATATCTTTTGAAATTCTTTTAAATGAACCTAATTTCGGAGTCCCCATTGCCTTCCACTGCGTGTAGTGTGTTCCCAGCAAAATTCCTTCCGAACGAACCTGTAACCTGGGTCCCCGCTACGTATGGCAGCATTTAACGGAAGTGCCCCGCACGTGCCGGAGACAATCGAAAACCAAGTTGAGTGAGCCAAACTTCATAGTAATCAAGCCGATAGAATCCAAAAAAAGAATGCACCATTATTCATTAATGTCAGAAAATGTAGGTAACTGAAGTCTAAGGATAAAATTTCATAATACAGAGAGTAGCTGAATTGTACTCTAGGTTGAATGAACCAAATCCCGTTGAAATTGGCCCTTTAGAACCCGAGGAAAGAATGCGTCCCCAAGCGGTGGAAGATTCCTCCTACCCTATTAAATTTTGTAAATTACTTTTAACATTAACACGATATTTAATAAACGGATGAAATCCCTTATCTAAAGTTACCTTTAAAGTAACGCAATTTTTAATTTACGGCTCTAGTGAGTAGACGTAAGTTGATGCTGAAAAAGGAGATTAATGTTCGAAAAATGTGGTCGCTGGGGTATAAAGAAAGACCGGGCAAAATTAAGCATAGGGTAGGAATTAATCATTAGAATAATATTTTAAAGAAATGCGCAAAAAATGGTGTAAATGCTTAAAAAAGGGCCCTAGGGCCCCAATAAAAATATGCGATGTTGGTCTAGGGAGAAGAGTCCGAGACTCAATTCTAATATTATGCAATGAGAAGGCGATAAAATTAGGGGATGAAAAATACATGGCACGCGAAAAGTTCAAGGGGCGCCGGATCGGGTCAAACGGGACACTAGGTTACCCCAATATTTTAACTGGAATATAGAAACGGGAGAATAACTAAATGGAACAAGTTGGAAATTGCTCGTCAAACGTGGCAAATGAGGTGCGTTCGTACTATAACTAGTTTTATAATTATTTTTTACACCCCATATCGTACTGAATGTATAATTTTTTGCACTTAATAAAGTGCATAGTTTGTAGCATCATTAAAATGCACTTGCAACAACTTTTTTCCCATTCCCCGTAATGTAACGGAACACTTTTGACTGTCCCTGTAATTAAACTATACATCCGCTTTTCCTAAAATTGGAAATGGCTCGACAAAATTTTGCAACAATTATATATTTAAAATTTCAGACCATTCGGAAGGCTGTAACATCATTAAAATGCACTTGCAATAATTTTTCCCATTGGCCGTAATGTAAAGGAAAACTTTTGACTGTCCCTGTAATTAAACTATACATCCGATTTTCATAAAATTTGAAATGGCTCGACAAAATTTTGCAACAATCATATATTTAAAATTTCAGACCATTCGGTTGGGTAGTTTTTGCTCTGTTATATGCGGACAGACAGACAGACAGACGGACGGACGGACTGAACGACCACTATAGGTGCTACGTATTTATATAACTACGAACGCACCTAAAAATGAAGCAGCCAAAAATGAAGATTAAGAGGGGCAAATTATTGACAATTTATGCCGCAAAAGCTTCAAGGGATCAGGGACTTAATTGACATTTAGTTTGGTAAAAAGATACTTTTGAGTAGTTTTTAAAGTAATCAGAAGATGCTAGAACTATGTTAAAGAAAACTGCAAGCAATTCGGATCATTTTTAAAAAAGCTGCACCAAGGGCCCAAGAAGACGATTAATATTCAAAATTGGTGGTAGCTGAAGACTGAAAGATTTTTGTCGATCATGTAGTACACTGCTCAAAACAATTAGGGGAGCACATGGTTTTAACGAAATTACGCAAATATTTACACCGATAAGTAACGTAAAATAAAACATCCACAATTTAAAGTGTTGTAGAAAACAGATAAAGAAAACTTCACATGTAAATTAAAGTTTATGAAGTCAAAAACTAGAAAAAGGAGATAAGTGCAGAAATCGGGATTTTGCAGAAACGTCTGTTTCACTGCCTCAGTTGTAAAATTCAATTGCTCAGCATGTGTTTTGAGAAAAGGTAGTTTGAAAATGTCACAACAACATGATTTACCGCAATCCTTGACTTGGCGTGTTATCGGGACAGTTAAATTTGGGGAAACACAACGAAGTGTAGTGGACGCTGCTGGAGTCGCAAGAAGTGTCCATGAAAGGCTGTGGAATCGATTCCAAGACACATGGAATGGTAGCCATCGACAAGTGCAAGGTCGAAAATGTGCTAACACAGAAACTGATGACCGATATATGGAGCATTCTCACAATCTTTTAACTTTCATGTCCTTGAATAATAATTTTTTATTTAATACACTTTTTTGTGTTTTTTTTTTTTAATTTTATATACTTGGGAACATCACATTGCATGATTGCACAACAATATTAACGAGATAAATAAGTTTTGGACGATGTTGGGGGTCCAAACACATGGAAAACTCATCTACCGTCCCGTGTCTCTGATGCTGATTTTGAAGTTCGGAGCTGTCTGGATAAAATTGTTTCAATAAAAATAATTCGATGTAATTTTTTTTAAAACTGGAACTATTGTTTTATATAAATGTGTAGCTAAAAATTAACCGGCACACATTTTTAGGGTTGATAGTATTTTTTGAACTCTGTCCCTGGGTTTTAGATTTTTTACCATCCCTCTTCTAAAATTATACAGAAAATCACTGCAGCAGTCTTAGCTGTTCGAGGAGGCCACACACCATATTAAAAATCTTGCATCATTTCTAAACAATACTTTTTTTTATAATTTGCATGAAAATAAAATTGTTGCCCTACACCATCTTTTGATGTTCTTTTCATCTTTTCAAAGAATAAAAGCTCCCTTACAATTTTTTGCGTCATTTTTTCTGTATTGCGCATTGATACACGTATACTATCCATTTTATGCCCATGCATTGCTGTTTTGCATTGTTCCCTTCACTTTCTTGCTTGATCCCCTAATTTTTTTGAGCAGTGTAGTTGGAGAACCTAAGAAGTTGTTAGAAAAAAAAAAAGTTAATGAATCGGTCCATTTTTAAGGGAGCTATAATAGAGGTCCCAAAAAAGGGCCAACTGATAGTTAAAAGCAAGGTCCTAACATGAAAACATGTTAAAATGTCTTAGTACTTAACGCTTTAGATCTACAGATAGTCAAAATTAAGCATAGGTTATTAATTATTCCTTAGACTAATATTTTAATTAAATGCGTAAAAATTTGAGTAAATGCTTTAAAAAAGGCCCAAAGGCTCCAATAAAAATTTGAGGGTGTTGGTCTTGGAAGAAGATTCCAAGACTCAACTTGAAAATTTTGCACTTAGAAGGGGAAAAAATTAGTTGGTGCAATATGCATGGCGCACAAAAAGTTCAAGGGCCCTGGATCGGGCCCCAGGATCTTAACTGGAATGTATAGACGTAAGAATAACTAAATGGAAAATGGGTTCCAAAAATGAAGATTGTATTAAGAGGGGACAATTTATTAACAATTTATTATGCAAAAATTTCAAAGGGCCCTTTGCCGGGATTCAAAGAGCCAGGGGCTTAACTGGCATGTATTTGGGTATAAGGATTTTTTTTTTAGTAGTTATTAAAGTAATCAGAGGATTCTAGAACTCTGTTAAAGAAAATTTCTAGAAATTCTGATCCTTTTGGGGGCTTTTTGTAGTAAATCTATTTTGCAACCGTTTTTAAAGTTAAATATTTTAACCCTGAATTAACATATGATTTTGTTAAAGAACTTTGCCACTTTAAAGTTTAAATGAAGTTCTTTTTTCAACCTTACAGTATATATTTTCATAAAATATTTATTATTATGTAGAATATTATTACCAAAATAGCACAAAATGGTTGGCTAATTGTTGGCTAATCTTGGCAAATTGTTGTCCCACGTTAGCCTACAGTTAGAAATGTCCGCCTTGTCATATCATTGACCAACAACTTGCCAACAAAGTTTCAACAGTGTTCCAACAATTAGCGACTCAGAATCCTGCTCATATGGGGCATTCTCAATATCTTTTGACTTTTGGGGAGGAAAATCTGACAAAATTAAACTTGCTAAAATAACATTTTAATCTGATAGACGAATGCCTTAATGATTCAAAATAAAGAAAAAATGGTCAGCAGCAAAAATTTTTTTTATTTAACTGAGGTTTAAGTTAAACTTGCGAGTTTAATTTTCCTTGCCATTTTACCCCTATAACTTTTTATTTTATTCTAAATTTTTACTTATAATGAATTTGCATAGTACCCACAGGACATTCAAATAAGAAATAATACAAATGTAGAACTTTTAATACAGAATTTTTGTGTAACATTGTCTTAAAGGGATGTTAAAGAAGGTACGGTAAGGTAAAAAAAGGGGATGGTATTGGAAAAAAGTGACAAAATGGTTAAAAAAAAGGGACGAAATGGTGAAAAAAGGGGCGGTAAGGATGAAACGGTAAGGAAAATTACCGCCTATTTTTAGGAAAATCATGTTAAGACTAAGTTATAGCCACAATGTTCATTGATTTTTAGAAACAGTTGTTAACATTGGATTAAATTAAATTTTTATTTTTATTTACCTAGAAAAGTGCAGGAATAAACCTTGGGGACGGTGAGACTACCAATAAAGCCACGATGCTAGAAATTGATATTTAAATGCTAATTTAAATTCTACAGTAAATTTCCTGCCAAAGAATTTTAGACATTATTTCTCTAGCATACTTCTGCATGAGAAAAAACTTGAAAAAAATTCTGTGGCTGCATCTGAAATGATTTTCTGTATAATTTTAGAAGAGTGATGGTAAGGAATCTAAAACCCAGGGACAGAGTTTAAAAAATAATAACAACCCTAAAAATGTGTGCAGGTTAATTTTTAGCTACATGTTTATATAAAACAATAGTTCCAGTTTCGGAAAAAAATTACATCGAATTATTTTTATTGAAACAATTTTATCCAGACAGCTCCAAACTTAAAAATCAGCATCAGGGACACGGGGCGGTATAGGAATTTTCCAGCTGTTTGTACCCCCAACATCGTCCAAAAGTTATTTATCTCGTTAATATTGTTGTGCAATCATGAAATGGGATGTTCCCCAGTATATGAAATTTAAAAAAAACACAAAAAAATGTATTAAAATAAAAATTATTATTCAGGGACATGAAAGTCAAAGTATTGTGAGAATGCCCCATATACGCTCCAAATTGGAGGGTTTATATACATACCATTTCCCAGTGGTTTCGACAACACAACGATGGGCCAAAAAATCTGTGCTACTTTGTAATATTTTAAATCCAATTTTCATAATCTAATTTTTTGTGTAATACATTTTAATTTACAATATTTCTAAAAAAAATTAATATCTGTAAGTATAAATTGAAACTCAGAACTGCTGTAATAAGTTAATAAAAATAGATTTTAAAATTATTACTTTTAGGTAGATCTCAGATGTTATTCATTTATATCTAGTAATTTCAAGAAACTCTTTATTCATTTAAAGTACGTAAGTAATTTCCACGATTTAAAGTGCGCAAACATTCATTTAGAGAGGAACTAAATATGTTTAATGTGATCAATATATACTTTTTAAATTCAAGTTTTCTATGTAATTCAAAATCATAGGTGAGCGCAATCAATCACATGAAAGATGATCTCAGTCAACCGCATCTTTCACCACGAATCGGAGAAATTCTTGAAGTTATTTATCAAAATTATCAATTATTTATAGTTTCCTGAATTTAGAAAATGCGCTCTGAAAAGCTTGACTCTAATCAATTTACTTTTACTGATAATCAATTTCACGCGTCATTAACAAACTGGTGAGAAATTTTAGTGAAAGGATTAGGCTAAAATAGAAATTAACAATAATATTTTATCTGTAATTATGAGGAAAGCATAAATGTGTTATGTTATGAAGTAGCTACCTTTGAGGGATTACATCTATAATTTGTATGCTTTGATAAATAATTTGAGTATTTCGGAAGTTTTAATTATGAGTATGAAGAACGCGGTAGAAAGACTAATGAGATATTTTACTATAGCTTCGTTCAATAGAGTCAGAAACTTTTACTTGTATTTCTTGAACGTCTATAAATCATAATTACACATGCACAGCTAGTAGTTAATTCAAAATCTTTTTATATTGTAACATTATCAATTAATTATGATTTACTAATCATTAATCATTCCTTTACTGAAAGGGGAAAATGAGTTGATAAAAAATAATTAGAAGAAAAAAAGTTGGACAGAAATTTTAGCTATACATGCTCCCGGCTACAGATATGAATACCTTTTATAAATAACTACTTGAACAAATTTCTGATTAATAAAAGCAGTTTCTTTTAATAAAAGCATGATTTTCTTTCTGTTAAACAGGCGTGGCAAAATTTTATATAGTTATTTTATAAATTGGAGAAGACCTTGAATTAAAAAAATTCACAACAAGAAACTGCACTTAAAGCAATTTAATTTTATTTGCAGTTAATTTTGTGTGTTATTAACCAACTTGGGGGAAATTTTGGTGAAAGAAGTAAACTAAAATAAAAAATTAACAAGAATAGTTTATCTATAATTATAATAAAGTCCCTAATGTATTATGAAGAAACTAGCTTTCACGGTGTCAGGTTTCCGACGCTAGTGAGCAAGTAACTAATTAAGATTTGTGTTATCTAATATTATCTTTCACATGTTTTACTTTCTGTGTACTTGGGGTTTAAAATAATATTTTTCCTTATCTTGAAGTTGATCTGAGCTATTTCAGTTAAATAGTATGATATGGACAAGCTCCATCATTGTATCGAGGAATTCCAATTTCCTTTTCTATTCAAGAACGTGTACCTCAGATAAGTCAAACAAAGAAGTTGGCGGACTATCTAACGAAATAGCCGAGGCCATCTGAGGGAAAAGGTTTTAGATAAGAGAGGAGGTTCTGCTCACAGAAAAGATTTATGTAGGCTGGGTGTAGAATGCATAGCTGAGAGAGCGAGAAGGCAGTTCTGTGGTATAAGGAGGTATATACGGAGGTATATAAGGAGGTATGTATAAGGAGGTTAAGTTCCAGCGTAGACCTGGTGAAGATATGTTGTAGTGTTTTGATTGAGCTTCCTGGAGCGGAATTGAGTGAGTTGCGGGAAAGGGTTTATGTCCTGAGCGGAGGGGTTCTGTGTGGTCCTCCGAGAAACCTAATGGGATACAATAGTGTGAATGGGGAATTGAGTATTTTAGTAAGTTAACCCAGTGTGTAGAAATTACTTGCTATATGTAATTTAGTATCGGGCCGGATCGTCTATATCCGAGCTCTTAAATGTAAACAATGTTTTATTATATGTAAATAATTTGTAAATAAATTGTTCATTAATTTTAATTGAATAGGTTCAGCATTCTTTTGATAATCCTTCTCACAACGCGCCCGATATCAAGTATACATATCGGTGGTGGCAGCATATCAAAAATAAGTGGTGGTGTGTGAGTGGTCGAGGAACATTCATCAGCTAAGAAAGAGTGCAACAATGGCGTCAGCGACGGGATCGAACTGCTTCATACCAGTGCCCATCGAGCGGAATTATAGTGTGTTAATGCCCAAGCATTGAGTGGAATTACAGAACCTTAATGCCCGAGCATCCAGTGGAAGTACAGAGTATTTGGCATGGCTAAACATGAGTTTCCTGAAAGAATTCAGGAGCATCATCAGAACATTAAACAGCTTAAACAGAATACAGCTCTTTATCGCTTCTATTTGGATAACGAAGGCTACTGTGTTAATCGTAAAATGAGGCCAAAAATTATATTTCCTTGTAATAATCCATTTGAAAGCATGATCAGAGAATCAGTCGAAATCATTGCACGTGAGCATAATACCTACAACGATAATTTATTTTATAGAAATCCCAAAAATTTGGCATAACATTTAAAAAAAAGTGCCAATTTTTATCTTTTTGCAATATTTCAATTTTTTCCTGTTTGACCATGAACTTGTTTGAATGTAATCCGTTTCCCCGTTCATAGAAGGTGACACTTGATGATCTTCAATCGAACTTTCGATTCATCTCCAACTTATTTCGTTTTAATTTTTCTGGGTGTACTCACTGGATGATGCCGCTGCAGTTTTTCAATCGTGTAATTGGTCAAGACTCATTAAATTGTCTCTCATACGAGACGCTTTCGTTTCTATACAATCACTTCAACATCATATTTTATCCTGCGGATGACTGCAGAAGCAGTTCGAAACGTAGATATTATATTTTTTTTATCATGTTTACTTATACAAGTTCATATAAAGGTTCTTGTTTTGTCTACCATTTAGCAATTTTATGTGTTTTTACGAATACATTCTTATTTACATGATTTAATTTTCATTAACATACATTTTGCAGGTAACACACAAAAATAAAGAATCATCCTTGTTAACATTATTCTGGGACTGCTCTATTTGCGCGCATGTCGTTTCGAATAGCCAAAACTGCTGATTCCATTGGCTCTTCACTCAACTGAACTCTCTTTTAGACCGGTTTGATAGTTTTTAACAAATACTGATAAGAAAACATATGCATAAGAACTTAAAACTCTATACTAATTAACACTTTATCATCCGTACGTCTAATCTAGATTCTTTCGTGTCGCACCGGTAGAACTGACTTAGATCATTTCGCTTATCGCCAGCGGATTTTCGAGGTTCTTGGGAAACGATAAATCATCAATTTTACTAATCTTATCGTCAGTTCTCATAAGTTCCCAATCATGCCCTTCTATTTTCAATCTATTACCTATCTATATATTATATAATATCTATCTAGTATCTAGTATCTATCTAGTATCTAGTATCTATCTATCTAGTATCTATTACCTAGTATCTATCTATCTAGTAAGGTTAGTTGGGGCAACTGGGCCATGATTTTACAATGTGACTCTGGAGCTTCTGACAATTCAGCTTCAAAAAGCTAATGTTCATTTGATTTAAAGTCTGAACTTCTGTAAATGTGTTCAGTTAGGTTCCCTCTATCAGACAGAAATGCTCAAAATTACATTTTAATATTTAAAAATATAAAAATATGCATATTTCATCTTTCTTTCCTCATGGGTCCAGTTGCCCCATAAAAATGGGGTAAGTGGGCCAGGAGGGTCTATGTTCCACACGCGTTTATTTTTTTTCATATGGGATATCAAGTCCTGTTTGAAAAAGTGTAAACAACTTTAAAAAATTTAAACTAGGCAGATCATGTAAATTATATATCAACTAAAGAGCGTTGTAAGGGAAACCTTTGCTGTCAATGTGTCCAAAAAATAGCACTAAAAGTGAAAATATTAGATTTATTTATAACAAAAACATAAAAATTAAGTAAGTACTTATGTACTTTAGTATAGGTAATAAGTATAAAAGTCACATGGGTATTTTAAGGAAAAAAATAGCAAGGTAAATCTATGAACAAACAGCTACTTAAGTACTTAATTACTTTATCTGTATACAGGTATATTATATAGGGAAAATTTTATTGTTCCTACCAGAACCCTTAATGAGTTACCTTCGTGATCATTTTATTTAACATATTCTAAAGAAAGGTGAGATGAAGATACTATTTTTAAAATAATGGTAGGAACAATAAAAGTTTCCCTACAGAATGCGACCCCTGTGTATCGTTCAATTTCAAGGTTTGGCTATCTCGCAAGGTACTTGCATTCGTAAAATGTTGAAATAATTTAATGACACCAGTATTTACAAGAGAATCTATTTGTAAACAAGTAAAAGTATATTTTCGCATACTTAATAAAGGTGAAATTTTCATTATAAAATTCCGGTGCCATTGTGGCAATTACGGATTAAAATTATGTGATATGCTACAACGGCATCCCCGCCTCTCAAGGGGTCAAGAAACTTGGTTTGATACCACCCAATATGCTTTTTTTTAATTTTATTATGTAATTTTAATAAGGTATTCTATAATTTTCTTTATTGTGAGCAAAAAACAATGGAGAAATTTATTTCCCGTAGTAAGAGAAACTCAAAAAAATTATTTATAACTATTGGGGTAACTGGATCCAGCATAGTACAGTTACCCCGGATACATGTCCCAGTTACCCCATTCTTGAAAAATTTATGGGGTAACTGGGACACCGGGCTTACATTTGAAACATGAAGTAAATATGTATAGATACCTAATAACATTAATGTACATATTTATATGCCTAATCTTTAAAAAAAAAGATTGTTTAATAAAAGTACTTACAGTATTTTAATAAAAAGCCGAGGAAGTTCAACAATATTGACGCTGTTTTTAAAAAAAGAAACGTAAATTTTTGACAACTTATCACAGCAAAGTGAGAGTTATGATTGAGTTGACACGCGTTGTTTTAGGAAGTAGAGATTAAGGTGCATTGTTGACAAAAGCTAAAACTTAAAAAACATCAACAGTTTTTTACTGTTGATGTACTGTCCAATAATTTCCAAATGGCACCAACGTGGAAACACCGGCGCTTGCCCGATAATTTTCGCATGGCACCAACGTGGTGCCACAGGAAGGCATAGTGTTAACAAGAAAAGAAAACACGATCAGGAATGCTCACATAAATGCTTTGTGTGGATTCTGGTTGAAAGATGGGCTATATCATGTGTTTTCTGTTCAAATTTGTTCACATTTTCTTTATATTCGTATTAGTATTATACTTTTTAATGATCTTTATTAAAATTTTATGCTAAATGACTCTTAATGTTTTTTTAGAATGACAAGATTCTTACGGCAATAAAGTCGACTAATTTCGAGCGTTTCAAAAACGAACTCTTGCCTCTTATGAGGTAGCTTAAAAGTGTTTATTTTGAATATGTTTCGAAAATGAATTTTGTGTTACGTGAATACTGACTTGATGATTACAAAAAACCGCCTTCTAACAGTCTTAAAACAGTTAAAAATGTGTTATAATTAGTTTCCTTTAAAAACGTTTTTGCTGGTGGTAGTTTTTATCTTTTCAGATTACTAGGCATGAATTCCAGTTGCTCGTCTAAGTTGGTCGTCTAAGGACTGCCGATTGTGGAAATCTCCAGAGAGTTTTAGGATTCTCTTTATAGATGGCAGCACCAAAGCTTTCATGGGGGCTTGCTTTCATCACAGAATCTACACGTACCTGCAGGTTTAATTTGCGCTGGAGTTCACCGGAGCTCAGTTCCGGTACTTCTATCTTTTTAGCGAATATTTAATTGGAATTCACCTGAGCTCATAAATACGGATCTCCGTAGCCCAGCGGAACAACGCTTCTGAAAACTCAAAGTCTAAATTATTAAAATTCATTTTTCTAACACATCCAATCCTTCGTTTTCTTTCTTACCAAAGTGCTTGCTTACATATGTGACGTAGGAGAATAGAGTTTTGAATTCAGACACTTTTCTCCGGGTGGGATTTCTGTGGCTCCGGAGGGGGGCGGGGGGACATTATAGAGTTCCGGGTGGAAATTGCACTTTCTGACTATTGAAAACACAAAATCTCAAATCTTCCGGGGGGGGGGGGGGGGGGTCTCATTACTCCGGGGGGGGAGGGATGTCCTCCCAGGCCACCCCTGAATTCAACACTGGGAAAATACTATCTAGCATATGTTGGAGAAGGAGACTAGTCCTATCTAACACTTGCAAGTGTACACGCAATGGTTTTCTGCCTGAATGGTGTCCAAAGAGCGATGAGAATGCCAGAATAAACCGCAACCGTATCTGCCATTTTTACTCTCGGTCATGTTATGTTTACTCACTGTTTTTTTTTGTTTTTTTTTTTTTTTGTTTTTTGTAAAATATTCTTACTGATTAACTTTTTAGTTCCACGCGGAGCTTAATTTATACGGAAGCTCTTGCAGCTCCAGTTGCTTCTTTATTTTTAGTGAATATTTAAGTATTAGAACGTCAGGAGCTACCGCGCATCGAAGCCCACCGGAAAAGTACCCTGTGTTGTGTTTTACCAGTTTATACAAAGAAATCTTTGGCGAGTAGGATTTTCTGAAAATTTCTCACACCCGATGTTAATGTTTATGCTCTGATCATTTATTAGATTTTATTATATATAATTTAATATCAATATAACGTTCAAAATATTTTTCAATTTTCTTTTCCATGCCACGAAATTGCTTCACCTTTTGCAAATAATGTGTGAAATATAAATATGCGGATGGAGAGGACGGGGGAAGGGGAGAGGGTACACTGTCGTTGTTTTGTTATTACTGCAGAAAATTAGAACTCCGGTACTTTATCGGTTAGTAATTAAACCCTGATATGGAAAGCCGTAGCTGGAAAAGCCATAGCTGAGAAAGACGAGAAGATGTTGGAATAATTTAAGGTTCCTGTCCCTGCCGGCGGAGGCACTCACGAGCTAATGCTAATCCTATGGGGAGGGATTTTTAAAATACCTCGCTTGCATTTCGACATTTTTAAATAATTTTTCTTTTACTTTTTTTTTTTTTTTTGCATTGGATAGCCGAGGTCCGTCTCTACAACGCAACTTTTTTATTTTTTTTCAATTTTGGTGGCAGATATTTTTTATAAAATTACTTTCACTTTCAAAACCGGTTCTGAAAAGTAAAATGTCATTCTAAAAAATATCTGCCACTAAAATCGAAAAAATAAAAAGTTGCGTTGTAGAGACAGACCTCGACTATCCAATGCAAAAAAAAAAAAAAATTATTTAAAAATATCGAAATGCAAACGAGACATTAGATAAATCCCTCCCCATAGAATTAGCATTAGCTCGTTAGTGTCTTCGCCGGCAGGGACAGGAGCCTTAAGACATATGACCAAAAGGCCCAAAGAATATATCGACAGTGAAATCCTTTATGTACAGCTGAAGCTTTTAATTTCCTTGTATACAATACAAGGTGTCCCAGATATCCTAGACCAAACTGTAAAGGAACGTAAAGTACCCATAAAGAAGCAATTTTGGTATAGCAATGCGGGGTCGGAGGTGAAAAGTTCCGGCGAAAAACAAGAAACACGGAGGAAATGAAAACAAGCGTTTTATTGACATAACAATTACAGTTAGTGCTTAAATGTGCCACCACCAATATCGATACATACCTAGCACCGTCAAGCAAGTGATGGGTGTACCCTTTCGAAGGTTCCGGATGTCTCATCTATGAGACACCAGTTGACTCTGATGAGGACCTCATTGCAAGACTTTCATTCGTTGCTACAAGTGTTCGTAAAACACTTGAAATCTGCGAAATGATACACCAATCACTTGCTAGATGCTGCCAGTGACACATTTGTGAACTTCTGTAATTGTTATGTCATTAAAACGCTCGTTTTTATTTCCTCCGCATTTCTTGTTTTATTCCAATATTTTATATTTCCGACCTCGCATTGCTATACCGAAATTGCTTCTTTACCTTCCCTTACAGTTTGACCCATGGATTAGGAGACACCCTGTACATCAAACATTCATATGTATAATTCATACAGTTCTTAGTTAGTTTAGAATCCAGACTTTATTTGCTGTCAAGTACTATCATTACTACATTCAGATAAAAAGAAAACCATTTGTTAAGATAAAATAGTAATTAACGAAAAGACATGTTTCATTAATAGAATCTTAGCCATATTCGGGTTAAAGGTACGGGTAAATAACTTCGTGGGGGGGGGGGGATGTGTTTTATGAAATTTTCCATACAGAGCAACTTCAGGCTAAAATTATCAATTCACAAATCACAACCCTGATATATATAATCTCTTGTTAGTGTAGAATAATTTCAGAAATCGTATCAGCTTTTAAGTTCATTTTTTTTAATAAGTACAACTACGTTCAGGCCCTGATTACCGAATAGGCACGAGAAGCAGGTGCTTCCCTTAAATATTTTTGAAGGGGCCCGAAACTGAGAAAACAGGGGGCCCATATTTTATATTGAATTTAATCAAATGTAATTGCAATGTGGGATTGTTAGATCTAGATGTATGTTTATTTTGCGTATTAGATTTGAATATTATTGAATTTGGCTTGCATGCACAACATAAAACATTAATCATTTAAACTACTAGCAAAATTTCAAGTATTTCAAAATATTGACATTTTATATTCTGATTACATGCTGAATTCAACCTTTTTATCCAATTTGCATTTTTATGCTAATATTAAGCAAAATCATTTTTGAATATTTTTCTTGGTTTTATAAAATTTTTGTGTGAGGGAAACATAAAAGATAGTTTAATGAAATATATGTAACTCAAATGAGCCACTGTTTGGAATAGTATTTGTAGCATTGGTGAGTTTTTGGTATGCCGAATTTAGAGAACTCTTCTTGAATGAAAAGGGGCTCCGAAATAAAACTGCGCTTCCCATGTCTTCAGAGGTTAATCAGGCCCTGACAACGCTCATTAATAAACACAGTGTTGAATTCACACACTTTTCTCCGGGAGGGATTTCTGTGGCTCCGGGGGGGACATTATAGAGTTCCGGGGGGGAAATTGCACTTTTTGACCATTGAAAACACAAAATCTCAAATCTTCCGGGGGGGGGGACATCTCATTGCTCCGGGGGGAATGTCCCCCCCCCGGGCCACCCCCTGAAATCAACATTATAGAGTTCCGGGGGGGGGGGAAATTGCACTTTTTGACCATTGAAAACACAAAATCTCAAATCTTCCGGGGGGGACATCTCATTGCTCCGGGGGGAAATGTCCCCCCCGGGCCACCCCTTGAAATCAACACTGAATAAACATATTTCTCTTTATGTAATGAAAGAAGTTTTTTTTTTTTTTTTTTTTTTTTTTTTTGTCTTAAGAACAACATTGTCATTTTCCCATTAGATTAACCTGTTACTATACACATGTGTATACTTTATACAAAAGTTGAAATTTTCCCTGAGATAGATTATGAAAAATGCTCAATATACGTGTCTGTTAGGTCGGTCTCGAATATTTTTCGAACATTAATATGTTTCGAGTAACAATAAAATTTATAAACTGCTCGTTTAGCCGAAATCCATTCATTATGATTGGTGCTGCCATCTATGTTATATTTAATGATTTATAAAGTAAAATTTTAATCACCTTCATCCCATTGTAGCAATTCTTATTATAATAAAAGGAGTTTACGTCAGAATCCTATTTAGACATTAATATGAATTTTGTATAACAGAGAATCATATTGGCAGTTTATGGTTGTTTATTCAAAATAGTGAAATGCGTTGTTTGTAAATATCTCAGAGTATACTGTCTCAGTTCGCGAGTACTACATTTATTTGATACGTTTCCATACAACGAATTTATTGGAACATTCTTTGCTAAGTAATTCCTATTAGTAAGTCGTTATATTAAGATGGGAAACATTTTTTAGCATAAATTCGTATATATATATAATTAAAAACAGTTTCATCAGTCAATGCTGCGACGCGACGGTAAAAAATTAGGCGAAATCGAATGGCGTAATGTTTGATGCTGCCATCTATTAGCACTAAACTAGATTATAAAGTAACATATTAATCTCCTCAATCCAGTAATGTTCGTTATAATAAGAGAAGTTAAATTTGCTTAAAAAATCCTTTTTTACAAAATTAATCTAATTATAAATGTATTTAAATTAGTAGTTACTAATTATTTCACGCGACATTTCTGATATTAGATACTATAATTTACAAAATGCATTTATGTTAAATACATTGGTTTTGACATATTTGTATACTAACGTTTCATAGATTCTTTAGTAATGAATCCCAATTTATAAATCATTGAATGAACATGTAAAGTTTTTTTTTTTTTTTAAGTTTTCTAATGAGTTCAAAGCATGCCATAATGCTTGGTGCTGCCATCTTTGAACCATATGAAGACTTATTGAGTAAAACTTCAATCACTCAAATGCACCAATGTTTGCTTTAGTGGAAGACGATAACACCGTGACTATAGGGGGCGTTGACCGTTCCAGCTAGTGTTGAAAGGGAAGGGACTTCCGATGGATGCATAACGCCTTTTCCGTGAAATAGCGGCTTTCGTTAATTAAGATGTTCGCAAACTCGTTAATTAAAATGTTCTCATACTCATAGGCGTAGCGTCGGGGGGGGCACGGGGGGGCACGTGCCCCCCCAATCTTCTGTACCCCGGGCGCCAGAACAGAAAGCGTAGGGGCGCCAAATGAAGATTTTTTTGTCTTTACATACAAAAATGTATATGTATATATATCGAATTTGCATAAAAATGTCTCGCAGCCGGAAAATCCAAAAGGAAAACTGAACCAAATGCATTAAAATTTACAAATATATAAAAAGATTCATCTATAATAGAAGACTGCAAATAGGAGAACCACTAACATTTTCCAAGGCCAATAGGTCAGTCCCTACTCCTCTCTTTTGTGTAAAACTGTCCCTCGCCGATAACCGATATCCTGGTGGAGGCGGGGAGGAGGGTGCAGAGTCATGTGCCCCGGACATCAGAACGAAAGGCGAAAAGGGCGCCAAATGAAGATTTTGTTTGAATGTGACTTTTCTGTTGAAAAGATTCCATGAAGACTATTTTATTCTTTTTGGAGCTTTCTTTTTTCCCGTCTTGCTATGGGCGCGACGTCAAATGATTGTCCGGTGCAATAAAATCAAACGGAAGAATGAGTCAGGGTTTGAAACTATGGGGGGGGGGGGGGGGCTGAGGGAGCATGTGTTCTGGGCGCCTCGCGCAGGGAACGTCAGATGAAAATTTGGTTTGCCTTTTTATACAATATATATATATGCGTGCGAAATTTGTGTAAAAAATATTTTCTACCCGAAAAGTCAAAAAGAAAAGCTTAGTACAGTGCATTAAAAATGTCAAATAGATAAAAAGATTCGCGTACAAGACAGCAAATGAATAACCCCATTCTTTTTCTTATAATTACTTTTTTACATGCATATCACCATATCTGTCCTTAGAGGAGGCGAGGTAAGGTGACCGACTGGGACAATAAAAACCAAGCGGTCGAAAATTCACAAAATAAGAAGTAAAAACTTAATTTTGTTGTTGTTGTTGTTTTGAGTCAGACATAAATTTGAAAATTAGCATTAAGTTCATGAAAGTATCTAGACATATCAGCCTATAAATAAGAAGAGTGGTATAAGTGATAATTCGTAAAAACTGGCAGTACAGGAAGATATTTTACAAAACTAGAATTCATTTTTATACCTACAGTAAATCCTGGTTTTTAGTTCCTAAAACAATGTGACTCATATTACTATGACATTAAAGTGCCCAATTGCAATAATTTGTAATGCTACAACAACAGTAAAATCTCGAAAATGAAATCCGTCTATAATGGAATCGTGTCTTAAATGAAAAAACTACATGGTTCCAACAGAAAGAATACCAACAGTTATACCTCCTAAGACGAAAACCTGTATAAAGCGGAATTATTTCCGCTTCCTTTCAATTTTTTCCCCAGGTTTTAATAAATAAATATTTGATAAAGCTGGTTATATATTTCAATATGTATTTTATTGTTACACATTTTAAATTTTAAAATAAATCCGCTACTAGAAACTTTCGTAAATTTCTTTTTGTAAATTTACTTTGCAGAGGAAGGGGGGGGGGCGCCAAAATCGACGTTTTCACCTGGTGAAAATATAGCTAGTTTCGGCCCTGGTAGGAGTGCACAAAGTAAAATGTTTTAGTAAAGCCTTTTAAAAGAAAAAAAAAAGAGTATAGCATTTCCAATGGTACAGTAAAAAAATCTCTCACAGGGCGCCATCATGGCTAATAAACTCTCCACAGCCTTTATCCCTCCCCCCCCCCCAAAAAAAAAAGATTTTTTCTCTTCTTTTTGCAATTTCTAGGCGTTTTGCCACCCTAGGCGGAAATTGTAAAATGCAGCTCTGTTCCTTTTGCTGCAATTATTTTTTGCATTACTTTTTGTGCATTACTTTTGGGGCAATTGTTTTTTGCAACCAACCAAATCCAGTCTTAGAGAGAGGAGGCGAGCTTGGGCGGCTGCCCGTAATTAAAAAAAAACTCACCCAGGGCGCCATCAGCCGCCCCTGCTTTTACCTTCCCAAATTACATTTCTCGTCCTTTTGCCATTTCTAGGTAGGTGACAACTGAAAAATGTCGCCCATGCCTTTTACTAAAATTACTTTTTTTTGCATGCAGATCCGGTCTCAAAGGGCGCGAGGTCGAGCAACTGTCAACGAGTAAAAACTAAGGGTTGAAATATATGCAAGATAGAACAGTAACACCACTTTTTAATGTTTTTTAAAGAATATAGCCCGGGCCGAAACTAGGGGGGGGGGGGGTTGCAGAGGGGGCATATGCCCCAGGTGCCAGAACAAAGGTGAAGGGGGCGCCAAATGAATCGTTTGTCGATTCATACAAAAATGTGCATTATATGAAATGCAAAGAAACTCGCAAGCTAATGTTAAACTAAGGGAGCGTTCTTTTGAAATTTCTCGTTTGGATTTTAATATTTTAAAATTATTTTTTTTCTTAGGATAGTTTAGATTGACCTTTAGCGTTGTCATACTTTTAGGTTTTGAAACAGGTACTGGAAGTGAAGGTAACTTTATAAAAATAATCTGCAACCAAAATCTAAAAAGTAAACTCTAATCCGGTTAGAATTTAACCTGAGCTTTTCTAAGCAAAGAAAAAAATCATTTAAAACTATTAATATGCAAGCGAGAAAATTTAAAAAGATCGCTCCCATAGGTTTAGCATTAGCGTTCCAGTTTCTTCGCGTGACTTGTGTAGGCTCTTAACGCTCAAGCTAATGTTAATCCCATGGGAGCGTCGTTTACATATTTCTTGCTCTAATTTTAATTATTTAATTATTTTTTATGAACTTTATTTATTTATTTTGCACAGGGTACCGGAGGTCAATAATATTTATTGTGCGTGAGGAGATGAAGGGAGGGGGTGGTCGCCAAAATCCATGTTTTCCTCTGGCGCAGAAAAAGGCTAGTTTCATCCCTGAACGTACGATTGATATTAAGGTTGTACTTATTGTGCAAATTATTAAAAACCTTCATTTGTCACTGTTTTAAAAGTATATGTGATTGTGTATTATACATGGGATTTTCAAATAAATTAATGTGAAATTTATATTCATATATTTTAGGATTGTGATTTATGGAGACTTTTACAAAAACGATAAATGGCAGTGATTTTCAATTGCTTTTTTTTTTTTTTTTTTTAAGATGCAATCAAATTTAAAACTTTTTAGTATGTAGCATTTCACCCACTCTCTCCTCCCTAAAAACGAAAACGCTTTAGTTCTCAACCATTAATACGGTGCTGGTCAATCATTGATATTTGGTCAGTAGTTGTAATTTGATCGATAGAAGGAAAAATTTCCCCAACTGCAAAGCTGGTGTCCAGTCACCCAAGTAGTTTAATTTCAGTGAGTAACACAAGGTGGTCACACAAAGAACTTCTTTGACCTCTTAACTTGTGTTTCCCTCTTGTGCAAAGTGAGATAATAGGAGCGTCTCTACCTAACCCCTCTCCATACTCCTACACACACTTGGCTTGGTATGATCTGGTCATTTGTGGGAATGTACGCGTAGTTAAATGTTTTTATTACTATTTTTTAAACAGATCAGGATTGAATGAGCCACACAAAAAACAAACGCGATAAAAAACAGGAAATTTTTATGGAGAACTCAATAACAAGCGATGTCATGAAGCGCACCATGATTCTAAATTCATTCAAGTCTGGCTTCAAAAGGACGAAAATGGAATAGAAGGTAAGAACATACAGAATTGTTTGTTTTATTAAATTAATAACGTTTTCAGAAAAAACAAAAATCTCCACTCAAAAATGTGATTATTTTTGACACATTCATAAACTCATTTCTATTCCTATTTGCCTGAAAATTACAGAACAGCATTCAGGTGCTTAAGAATTGAGTAGCGTTCTCCCTTTTCTTAACGTTTTTTTCTAATTCGAAGCAGCTTGATTTAAAGCGGATTACTAAATGGATCCGTCTTGTAATTGTCAGCCTTTGAATTCGGAAATCAAAAGTCCAACTTTGATGTTATTTTATTTTTAAAAAATCGGAGTTTTTTGGAAAAAAAAACCTTTATTCTGCTTCATAAAAGCATCTCAAATGTAGGGCTGCCACTGCCAAATGACACTGAAAATAGTAGCTTTAGTAGCCTCCAACGAAAAAAAATATTAGTATTTCTTCGATAATAGTAGCCAAAATACTCGCATACCCACTTTAAAAAAAGGAAGAAAAATTCTATCCATAACAATGAAAGGACTTTATATGTCCACATTTTATGCTTCTGCTCAAATCAGTGAATAAAGAATAGAGTGATTTCTTCAAATGAGAATGCAAGTTATCCAGAAAATAAGGCCCTAATGTTTCAGTTACGAAGTAACTTGGTTCTTCCACAATAAAAATTATGTACAGCACCTGGAAACATAGCAGTAAAAACTTCTTGCAGATCATCCAGGTAACTACTTTCCATCAGGCCTTTCATTTCAAGAGTTTCTTGGAGAGAAGGAAGAAAAGTTTTATTTGAGGGGCAGGGTTAGAAATAACGTGTGGGATATCGCAAATCCCGCACAAAAAAGGAAAATCCCGCATAATAAAAATATTTGTTTGGATGGAATCTTCCAAATTTATTTCTTGAACAGACATATGATTCGTATGCGATTGTTTTTTTAATTTCGTGAAAGCCACGATTTTTTTTTTCTTCGAGAAATCCACAAAATCAATTCATCAAACAGTCGCGAATTTTGCCATTCGGTAACGAAAAAAAAAATCGCCGATATCAACAATTGGCCTTAGGAAAAAAGAAGTTTTCCATCAGTCGCGAAAAAAAAACTTGTAAATTTCGCCAAAAGACTACGGAAAGAAAATCGAAAATTTTGTCAAACTGTCGCGAACAGAAAAAAAAATTACACCCGCGAATTTGGTCAAATAGTCGCGTAAAAAATCAAGAATTTCCTCAGTCAGTCGACAAAAGAAAAGATCGTTTAAAAGAATCGCGAATTTCGTCAAAAATCCCTGAAACAAATACCGAATATCATTTTCGTCAACCGGTCATAGAAAAATTCACGAAATTTGGCAAGGGATCGTGTAAAGAAAATCGTGAATTCCACGAAACAATTGGCGGAAAAAAATGCGAATTTTGGTAATTCGTCGGGGAAAAAAATCGCGAATCTCCTTAAACGCCCGTGGAAAAATATCTTGAATTTTATCAAAGGTTGTGGAAACAAATGGCGATTTTCGTCCTTCGGTCACGGACAAATCATCACAAATTTCGTCAAAAGAATATACAAAATATTACGAATTTCGTCAAACGATGAAGAGAAAAAAATTGCAAATTTCGTCAAATGGTCGCGAACAAAAAGACGGCAGGTGTAATTCTGGGTTAAAAAAAAAAAAAAAATCTGGAATTCACAGCAAATTTTCTAAAAAGTTACAGCAGAGGGAGGGAAAGGGGTGGAAATCGCCTCCCGGCGCCAATTATGTGTTTTTTCCGAAATCCTTTGACGAAATTCGTATTTCCTGCGATCTTTTGATAAAATTTGCGATCCCTTTGTGAAATTTGTATTTTTCTCGCGATTCCTAGACGAAGTTTGCGTTTTTTGCGATCCCTCGAAGAAATTCGCGTTTTTTTGCGATCCCTTGAAAAAATTCGCTTTTTCTGCGATCTTTTAAAGAAATTGGCGAATTTTTTCTGTGAACGTTTGTCGAAATTGATTTTTTCGGCGATCATTTGCCGAAATTCGCGATATTTTATTTTCCCGAATTTTTAAAATTTTCGGAACCGGATGCCTTAAATTTTCGGAAAATTCAGAACAGAATCATCCCTGAAAAGACACGAATTTGATCAAATATTCGCGTAAATAATCGAGAATTTAAACAAATGATTGCACAAAAAATCAAGGATTTCGTAAGTTGGTTTTGAAAAGAAAATCACGAATTTCGATAAACTATTGTGGGAAAGAATCGCGAATTTGTCAAATGATATCTGAAACAAACAGCGAATACCATCAATCGATCACGGAAAAAATATATATCGCGAATTTCGACAAGTGGTGGCGGAAAAAAAATCAATTTCGTCAATCTGTAGTAGAAAAATCTGCAAAATTTGGCAAAGGATCGCGGAAAAAATCGCAAAATCTCCTTCAACGATAGTATAAAAAGATCTTGGAAATAAATAGTTATTTTCGTCAATGGTTTAGGGGGGGGGGGGGGAATCCCGAATTTTGGAATTCGTCGTGGAAAAAATCGCGAATCTCCTCAAACAACCGTTGAAAAATTGCGTTTGGAAAGATGACTTTACAGGCGCTTTGAAGAAAAAGACCGAATATTTTCAGTAAAAATAGTCGCTGAATCCGAAAAAAGTCGCCTACTGCTTTCTTGAAATAGTCAGTTTTTAAAAGTTTTCGCCCTAAAATAGTCGCCATAGCCGCCGGATGCTGAAAATAGTCGCTAGGTATAGCATTTTAGTAGCAAGTGGCAGCCCTGCAATTGCATATTAAGAAAAATTGGAATTTTTGAGAAATTGAGTCGGTCCGGACCAGGCCTGAATTAATTGATTTTTTTTTTTTTTATGGGCCGAGCTTGTTTTCACTGATTTTTTTACGAACCGGGCCTGACCATAAACTGTGAAAATATAAACGGGCCGGGCTCGGGTGGAACTTTTAATTTTCACGCCGGCCTGGAAACTGTGACCCGTGCAGACCTCTAGTGTTCCCCCCAGGGCCGTGCAAAGAGGGGGCTAAAGGAGCGGTCGCCCCAGGCGCAAAATTTATGCTGCGAACCACGGTTTTATTTGTTTATTTATTCAGTTTTTGTCCGCCGATCATTTTCAGGGGAATTTCTTTTTTCTTTCTTGATCCTTTTTTTTTCCTGTCGCAAAACATCATGAACTCTCTAACAAATAATTGCAATTTTCTCTTATGTTATTTAGTTGGTCTGAATTTCTAAATTAAAATTAAACATTTTAAAGTTCCAAAATAAACGCGAAATATTTATTCATATTATAAATATTATAGAATTTATTTATGTTTCTGCACTTTATCAATTTTATTACACCCATTACAAAGAGAAAGATTTTTTTATTGGGGGGGGGGGGCGCAAAATTGAAAATTCGTTAAGGGCGCACTTCTCACGGCTTTGGTGCCCCCCCAAAATTTCTGGTCACGCTACGCCTATGCTCATACTCATTAATTAAAATGACCGTATTAGATATCTCATATACAAATGGCAAAGTAAACTTTCTTAATTCCCATGGATGCAGATTGTTAAAAAACTTGCAGAAACGTTTCCTGGTGTAGAAACAACATTTGAGAACATTTTATGTAACTTCTAAATTAAGCTTCATTCTGGAAATTTCCCTTTATCCTTTGAAACTTTCAAGAAACTTTTAAAAAAATTAGAAACTTCGTAAACCAGGAGGTTTTAACATTTAACAGAAACGTCGCTTTCAAAGTTTACTAAATTGGGGTTTTTTCTTTTCGTTTTTTAGGTGCGTTTGTTTTTATATAAAAGCGTAACACCTGCAGTCATCGTCTGCTCCGTCCGTCTGTCTGTCTGTCCATCTGAAAACCACCGCAAAAACCACCCAACCAAATGGTTTGAAATATTATCGTTGCAGAATTTTGTCAATTTTTGCAAATTTTAAGAAAATCAAAACTTAAAAAGCTTTTGATAAAAGTTTTCTTCATTCTGTTAAATCCTACCATACGTAATTAATTTAAAGATATCCCAAGAAAGGTAATGATTCTAGGTTGCCATGGTAATTACGTCCTATTTAAGACGGAGTGTCCTATTATTTACGTATTACTGAATTTAATATATATATATATATAATCATAATAAATGTTGTATTCGTTTATTTTTGCATAAGACTGCAACAGCTATTGCACCAAGATCTGAATATTTATAAAACTCGTTATAGTACGAGCGCACCTCATTTGCCACATTTGACGTACAATTTCCGATTTGTTTTCTTTTCTTTTTCGCATTTTCGAAAAGCTTGGAAACAAATTATTTTCTAAAATTTCTAAATGTCTCTTTTCCAAATGTTATTCAAAATAAAATAAAGGTTTTCGGAATAATGGACTAGTACAAAATTGCATTATTTTTTTCGTGAGCATTGCTGATACATTAGAAAAGTTTTCCTTAATTCCTGTCACGGCAAGGCTACATTCATAAATTTTCGTAGAAAACTAAAACTAAAGAACCCACACAGGTCGATTCAGCACGTTTTATATCTCAGAAGTCATCTAACAATGAATCGCCATCAAAACAAATTCAAAGAAGAAAGCATGATTGCATAACCAGAGTAGTGGTACTCTAACAAAGGCACGTGTATTTTATCGATTGCAAATGGAATATGTGAATTAGAGGTGAATGCAACTAACTTGGAAGTAAAGTCCTGCATTGGGTCGAGTTGGCAATTTTTTTTTTCGTTGTGGGACGGGTTTGGGTCGGTTCGACTGTAAATGTTTAGAGTTCGGGTCGGTTTCGGGTTCTGTTCTTTTTATGCCAGGTTCGTGTCGACCCGACTTTTTAAAAGTGCGTCCTGAATATTTTTTAATAAAAACTATATATGTATTTGTATATTAAAGGGAAGTTTACCTGAAAATTGGTCAAAAAATCTATTTTCTTTTTTTAATATTAAATGAAAGTTTGTGGTTTGGGAATATTTTGATACCTCATTTTTACCCATACGGCAATTATATCGCGGGATATTGTAAATTTTGTTAATACACCCAGATCAATTACCCACACAAATTGAAACTTTAAATGGAATTTTCTCAAACTTTAAATGGATTCCATGTTCATATTTTCGTGACTTTCCTGTTTTAAGAATACTGAGGCTTTTTTTGTATTTGAGATGGAGATTTAAACTTTTTTGTATATATTCTCTATTATAAATGGGATAAATCGTTGCATGGAATTAGCCTTAAGATTTTTTGATATTTTTTTAAAAGTAAAAGTATATGAAGATGTTTTCATCCCCTTTTTCTCTATCTATATTATAAAGGACAAACATATCTGTGCGTAACGCATACGTCATTTTGCAAATGGCAACACTTTGAAATTTGAAATAAAATTTTGGTTTTGCAATTTTCTCAACTGCAAATTTTTAAACTTCTAAACATCGCCCATTTTTAATTTTTACACCGCCGTATAAGGAAAAAAAATGCTTTTTTAAATGCAATTTGTTTGAAAGCTGTATCTCAATTTATTTTTGAGATATTAATTTTTTTTGTAGTTTTTAATACCATTTTTCTTATCGTGGCAACAAAAGTACCCCAATTCTATTGAAAGTCATTGAAAGTAAACGGAAAATAGTCGAAAATAGGAGATACTGTATCTTTTTGTTGCCATTTTCTCATAAAACCTGAAAAAAAGGTTGAAATTAAATTATGGTGTATGCCAAGAATATTGTCTGTTATTCCGTGATAATGACTTCATATGCATACTTTTCGATAGACGAATTTTAAAACTGGATTGTAAAAGTGGATTGCTTTAGCGGATACAAATGACGTCATTTTATAGAAAAGTGTGTATTTCAATTCTTAAATCTGAATTATGTTTTGTAGAAGTGCGTCATTTTCACAGGCCAGCTGCTTTGAAATTCTTCCAGGGGCGCCATTTGAGGGGGGCTGGGGGGGGGGCAATAGCCCCCTCCCCCAAGGAATTTGATATTTCAGAAAATTTATCACCCATCAAATGTAGGGATGCACCGAATAGTGATTTTGGCTGAATACCAATGCTGAATATTTGGCCTGCAGGTAAACCGAATACCGAATATTCGGCCAACTGAATAGTAACTGTTAGGCTGAATACCGAATATTAGGACAGCCGAATAGTATCTATGCCAAATACATTTATATCTCAGATTTAACATTAAAAGGTTAAATTTTAAACAATTTTTTATAATATTTAGCACAGATACTTCCATTTTGACAAACAAGACTATTTTTAAGTAAATTTTGTATTAAAAAAAGTATGTTTTGAGTTATTATTTAAGAAGAGGATGGTTTAAAAAAATTTTAAATAACAAAATTTAAATTCCATGACTTCAATTAATTCAAACAAATGAAAAGAATTCTCTCAAATTGAACAAGAAGCAATATGTCATTCCACTTCTTTCATCAAAAATGAAAGGTGTATTTTCGTTTATAACTGTATAAAAATGAAGATATTTTAGCGAAATTTGCATCACATTAATTTGCTTGTATAAGGGCTCCCAAATGGTCCGCCAACTGAATACCAATAAATTTTAACAGAAAATTTTATGGTAGGTTTGCGCTAGAATTAACTTTCAAAGAATCAAAGGTGATTCTGGGGCGGTTTGTAAGAAAAATCTAAAAAGAAAATTTTTCTAAAATAATATTGGTATTCAGTTGGCGGACCATTTGGGAGCCCTGCAGTGATGATATCCTTGGAAGAGACTGGATTTTGGCCAGTGGTAACAGTATAAGTATTGTTAGCTGCATTCCTAATAAAATAATGTCTAGCTCAGTGCTGTTTAGATATGAATGGTTGCTATTTCCAGCACTTCTCGTCATGTTATCATATTTCACAGAAATTAAAGTAACTCTATTGACAATATAGTTACAATACCTTCATTATTGTTAAAGTAACAAAAGAAAATTAAAGTTTGACTTGGAAATACACCGTATTTCTGACTGAATAAGTGAATTGCGATCCTGATTTACTGGACAAAAGATTGCCTGTTTTGATGCTTATTATTACCCCTGAAATTTTCTTTCATTTTGTTTAGAAACACCTTGTTTGCGAAAAAGCAAGAAACGGATTATTTACCAGACACTGCTCAGTAACTTGCATTTCCACATTTATTACTTCCCATGAACAAATGACATTTCATTAATGGTTAATTTTTTTAAGTGATATTTTTAAAACAACAAATAAATAATATAAAATCATTCTCTTTTATTTAAAGATTCTAATTATTCTCAATATCTTTATTATTAACAGTTAAAAGTAGAAGTTGTGTAACGTTTTGAAAAATATTTTAAAGAGGTTTTTTAAGTATTCGGCCTAACCAAATATTCGGTAGTATGGCCGAATACCGAATAGATACCGAATATCGGTGAATCCCTAATCAAATGTCAGACTCAAACAAATATTAGAAAATTGCCCAAACTCTAAAATAACTTATCAGATTTTATTGCAATAAAAACATATGCATTAAATAAATGCTTATGCATAAAAATTGATAATTATCAAAAAAAATTTTCCTAAAGCCTTACTATTCGAACTCCCTCAAGGTGAGACATATATCTTTAATGAGTACTTTGGTTAATTTTAAAAATACATGTGAGAAATTTTTTTATCAGTTGCTTCTCAGCTGTGTGCAAATTGATCATGGGAAAACTCGTCCAAATCATTGACACAACAATCACAATGATTCTCTTCTAGCCAATTCTCGAATAAGCGCAAAGAAAATAATAACATTTAAATCCCACTGATGACGGTCTTGTGATGACTGAAAACGTTCTGGGTTTTTCTAATGTATTTTAAATAATTTTAAATTATATGTATGCACATCAAAGTAATTCTTGTGCATTTATTTGTGCTTTTTATATGAATATTAATTATAAATTTTACCTTTTCTGTAGAAAAATGAAGATATATACATAGTATTCATGAATGTTCAAATATGTAGTTTTTTTATCTGAAAAATATTCAGAATTTCTTTGAAAAATCGAATTAACATGAAACCATCTCATAATAGTGAAAACTCAATCCGAAAAAATTAGCGTTTTACCTTCACTTGCAGAAAATCACTAACGAAAAATTTCTTATACTTACAGATCACAAAATTTGACAATTTCGTGACCTATTCATGACGTTCGTTGGCTGATTGTCTCATGACTGATTGAATTTCATGATTTTTTTTTCGCGATCATCTGACGAAATTTCCGATTTTTCCGCGATCGATTCACGGAATACACGATTTTTTTCTGAAAGCGTTATACGAAATGGATTTTTTACGCACGAGTACTTGTCGAAATTCACAATATTTTTCCGCGACCAACTGACGAAATTCGATATTTGTTTTCGTGATCTTTTTGACAAAATTCACGATTCCTTATCACTATCATTTATTGAAATTCGTGATTTTGTTTTTGCCACTGACTAATAATATTTGTGATTTTTTTGCGCGAGAGTTAGACAAAATTTTGGACCTTATTTCGCGATCGTTTGACGAATTTCTCCTCGATTTTATTGCGCGATTGTTCGACTAAATTTTCGAATAAATTGTTTTACGAAATTTGCGATTTTTTTCGCAATCCTTTTACGAAATTCAAGATTTCTGTTTGTGCGATCATTAGACGAAATCAGTATTTTTTTTCGCTATCTCTGATATAATTAGCGATATTTTCCACGGTCGTTTGAAGAAATAGCGATTTTTAAGCGACCATTTTGAGACTTTTTTTTCAAAATTTCCAAGATTCGCGATTTTTTTCTGCGACCCATTGACGAATTGATTTTGCGGATTTTGAAAGAAAGAAAAAGGACTTTCATGAAAACTAAAAAAAAATTGTCATAACCACATGCTTGTGAAAGAAGTTATGGAGACAAAATCACTTGGGACATGTTTTATTGTGCGGGATTTTTTTTCTGTGTGATTTGTGCAGTTCTGCAAGTTGTGCAATTTTCCACGTTTCCTGTTCCACAAAGACAAATTTTCCTTGTCCTTCGTCAGGAAACTCAAGAAATGGCGCCCCTGTAAGTAAAACTTCGAAAGGAACTAGAAAAAAAAACTCCATTTAAACAGGTTTCCGTCTTAGAAAGTATAATTGTATGATGTTTTTTCAACGAAATTTGATTTTTTCCCCTTCTAGAAAGCAATCTGTTATAGACAGGTTTCGTTTTCACAAGTTTTACTCTAATGCATCTCTTTTCAGAGCTAGACTATAGAGCGGATGGTTTAACAATCAGTGAGGATACCTGTAAAAATGAAACCTGTCTACAATAGAATCCTGTCTAAAAAAGAAAAAAAATCATGTCCAATATATTAAAATTTTACCTTCTAAGACGGAAATCTGTCTAAAACGAAATATTTCATTGGTTCTGAGTTTCCGTATTCGAAGTTTTTACTGTTATTGTAAGCATAAGTCAGTAAACGTTTCTCATACGAGTGGGGGGAAGGGTCCTACCCCTAGCTATATAGCATCCCTGAAAAAATGTTTGCCCCCCCCCCCCCTACAAGAGAGTTCTGAAATGGTGCCCTTGAATTCTTCACAGGTGAAAAAGCTTCACTTTTGAAAATAGTGTAATGGAAATCACACACAGATAAAACGCAATGTTTTACAAAAATTTAAAATGTCTTTATAAAAGAGAGGTGGCAGGCAAATAATAGCGATTTATATTACAGAAATTGATGATTCTCGCCTGGATGGACTTGCTTCGCCGAGTTAGACAAGCAAACAACTAATTCGTGGTTCAAAATAATATCATGTTCCTGAAGTTTTTGACCAAAATTTTCTCGAATAATAAAGTTTTAATGCAGGGACATTTTAGGACATTCTACTATAATTTTATGAAAATAACATAATTTGCTTAATTTAATTTTTCCTAATTTTACATAATCCATATATTTTAAACAAAAGTGTGTTTTTTAGTCATCTGCCCTAATGTTTCAGCTGAACCAATTTTACTAATATATTTTTTTTAACTGAAAGCTCTTCATTTGTAGATGTGATCACACTATCTGTTTTTTTTTTTTGTTGTTGTTGTTTTTTTTTTTAAATATCTTCACTTTTATATTTTAATTTAAAAATCATTTTATGAACTTTTTTTCAAAATGGTGAAAATTAGATAGCTTTCATTATTGCAGACAAGAGCGATAGAGGTATTTTTATCTTTATTCATGCTGTTTTCTGATAAAAATTCAAAATTGTTGTATAGGGTTTAGTGGCGCAAAATCCCATTAGGGGTATAATATTATATTAGGGGCATAATAACGGAAAATGACATACTGCTTTTGAAAACACGCATTTTTCCTCATAAATTTTCTATATTGCTTTTCCTTCTGCATGTGTACTGATACTAAGTTTCAGACACTAGGCGAAATGCCTATTTAAGTGAAAATGAAGTCATATTTAAAAGAAAACGATCATTTTCTTAGATAAAACTAAACATTTTAACACAAATGCGTCTAAAAAACATAAATTACGGAAATTTTTACTCTCCGGAATTGAGATTAGAATCTGAAGTAAAGAGTGCATTTGTTCACATAAAAGATGTTGCTGACAATCGTGACTTCAAGTTTTGAGTTAAAATTATTTTTAAATGATCAAACAAAATACAATTTTTTTTAAATGATGAATATGGATATGAGAAGTGCGTATGCAAATTTTGAGAAGGTGAAACTTGCTGTTTTTTATTCCAGAATACCAAGCATAAGAGCCTCAACTGATAACCACATCCTAATAACTGATCTTTATTATATTTTACTGATTAAGTATCTATATTATAAAGAACAAACGTATCAGTGCGTAACGCTGACATCATTTTGCAAATGGCAACACTTCACGATCAAATTGTGGTCTTGAAATTTTCGCTATTGCAATTTTTTAATCTTCTGACCATCGTACGTTTCCAATTTTCGTCGCACAAGAAATTTTTTTTTTTTCAAATTCAATTTATTTAAAAACTGTATCTTAATTGACTTATGTATTATATTTTGTAAAATAATTTTTAAGCATGATTTTTTAAAAAATTTATCTTATCACGTGCCAGTTAAAATACATAATAATAACAAACGTTTTACACATAAGCAACAAACATTTTTCAGCATTTGTTTCTGACTATTTTTGCATAACGAAATTAATACTTCCTTTATAAACAAATAAAAGAATAATATTGAAAAAACACAAATCTAACACATTTGTAATCGTACAATTTAAATTTTTAGATCACCAAATAGGATTTTTTTTTTCAAATGAAATTTGTTTGCAAAGTTCATCTCAGTTTACTGATTGTCTATGTTTTTAAAAACAATTTTAAAGCATGAAATACTTTTTAATTTATCTCTATCGCACGGAGCTCGATTACGAAAGATAAATCCGTTTGTCCTTAAAACAATATAAAGAGTTCATCCTTTTCTTACAGATAATATCCATTAAAAAAAACTTCCCTATGAATGAATAATTAAAATAATATAAATAAAATACAAATTTAAGAGACATGCATAAGCTCTGAAATTATCCGAATATAAAGGATGCCATAAGTAGCAAAATCTTGGTGAAATAACTCTTAGCATGCGGCTAATAAGAAAATCGCTTTTGATAAATTTCAAAAATTTATTTGATTGTATAATTCGTGTTTTCCATATGAAAAATGCTTTTTTAATGTAAGTGGGTAATCTAAAAAATTTATTGCATATAAATAAAATTTTAGTTTTCAATTAAAAATAATGTTTTCACCTATATTTTTTAACCCGGGAAGCCCGGGTACGACCCCCTAGTATATATAATCAGTAAAAAAATTATATTACATGTAATATTAGATGTATCTAAAAATCCATGCACAGTTTTGTGTAATACACATTTGAAAATCTTTTTAAAAAATGGGCAAAAATATCAATATATTAGAAAGTAGTAGAGTTTTTTTTTAAATTCAATTTTTTTTTTTTTTACTTTTTTTAAATTTTAATTAAATATGCAATTAATTTTTTTTTCAAATTGTATTTTTAGGTGAACATTGAAATGCAGTGAGGTAGGCTACTTTTCCATAATTGTATTTAAATATGGATTTTTTCAATTCTTTCAATTTGTGTATTTGTGTTCGGGTTTCAATATTTCGCGGGTTCGAAGACGGTTTCGGGATGTAATGCGTCAGGTTTCGACTTGACTTCGAGTTTGCTTCGAAATATATAACAGTTTTGTGGCACATTATTTATCATTCATTATTATTATTCATTATTATCATCTGCCATATCAATAACTATGCTGCGGGGAGATTTTCATTTTGTTTGTTTTTAACGCTTTCCAACGTAGTTGAAAAGTTTTTCTGAATTCGGTTCGTCTGTCTGTCTGCCAACGTTCTAACGAACGTAAATATACAGTGAAACTTCTTTTAAAGGCCACCCCTATTCAAAGGCCGCCTCTATTAAGGGCCAATATTTTTAGGAACGAAAATTTTTCCCATAGACATAATATTAAATTTACTCCTATTAGGGGCTGCACCTACCCCTCATAAAGGCCATATTTTTTTTTCTTATGTGCTTTAAATCTTAAACAGGTGTATTGAATTCCTGAACCAAGAAGGCAGGAGATGGGGAGGATTTAATAACACAATGAAGGACTATATACTTTTCCACAAGTGAGACAAACAGGTGTTCCTCGCACTTTGTTTGACCTTTTAACCTGTAGGGGTTAGGCTGGAGGGGAAACTTGACCCTTTGTTGTGGGCACACAAAGGATAACAGGTTATCTAGAAAAACTGATTCCACATTTACTAAAACTGTGGATGTATATTGAAGCACAATTTTTACACCTGTCAGGAAAGGCTAATAGAAATAAATAAACTAATATCTCTTTCTAA
This sequence comes from Maratus speciosus, assembly GCA_963932465.1. Taxonomy (NCBI): domain Eukaryota; kingdom Metazoa; phylum Arthropoda; class Arachnida; order Araneae; family Salticidae; genus Maratus; species Maratus speciosus. The sequence goes on from OZ010789.1 coordinate 146,248,022, forward strand.
GGCATTAATAAGTGATGCAAATTTAAGTAATTTATTCCATAACGTCAAAGAATCATTAGAAACCAAAATTGTCTGCCAACAAATTATGAAAAGTAAACAAACTTCAATAGAAATTTTTGTCAATGATGTATACAGTTTGAAAATGTTAATAAACAGTTTTTTCACCTATTTAGGTTTTGATTTCCTTATTTTAGTTGTTGTTTTTTGTCACCACTATTCAAAGGCCACCTCTCATAAGGACCAATTTTCAATGGAACGGCAGGTGGCCCTTACTGAGAGATTTCACTGTATTCGGATTTTCAAGCAATTGATATATATATGTGTTAATGATATTTAGCCTGGCACGTTCGGTATTGAATATAAAGTGTGTAGCATTAATAGTTCATTTACAGGGCCACTCAAAAGAATTCCGTTACATTATGGTCAATGGGGAAAAGTCGTTTGTAGGGTATTTAAATGGCATTACGCTAATTCAAATGTATTGAAATCGATATAAATCACTTAATTTCACTGCAAGATGGTTAGTACAGAATAGAGCATTTATAGCATTTTCGCTCATTTACAGGGACACGCAAAAAAAAAAAAAAAAAAAAAATCGCTTACAGTACTGTCTTTGAGTATTAATTGCTTTGAGTATTAATTTAACAAAACATTTTTTCAAACCCTTGTGATAAATGTAAAAGGTACTTAATTTCAAAATTAAAATTTAGGTAATTTATTTTTGTTTCTATTCTGCTGTTGCTTTATTTTTATTAAGTGCTTGTTACCATAATAAGAAATATTGCATTTATTATTCTTAATCTTAAAATTGGAGCATTCTCGATTACCCGAAAATTTCAATTTTCCGAAAGAGGGTCGCTCCCAATTATTTCGGATAATCGAGGTTCTACTGTAGTTCAATTAGACATAACATTTCAACTTATTAAACGGTGGAGTTTGTAACATTATTTTGAATGGGCTGTACAATGTTTCAATTTTTTTTTTCTCTATTCCGTCGAAATTTCTTCGAATATCATTTAACATTATTACATTTTCCTATACTATTGTAAGCCACGCTAAAGTGCTATCAACTATTTACTTCAGAAGTATTTATTTCTATAAAATACCTTTAGTGTAACTATTTAAATTTTTTCTTTAACAATTTAATGTATTTATTTGCTTCATTTTCCTTGTTTAATAAAATAGTTTCAGTTGAATTTGAAAATGTGGTTTAGAATATTATGTAAATTAAAATAAATATTTATAGACAACTTACTTTTTTATACTGGGATCTAGCAAAAAGTAAGCAAACATGCAATGCGTTTTGAAAATATTAATAAAATACAACTTTTAAATAAAAATTTAAAAATATTTATTAATAACAATCACTCTGGCAGATAAATAAGATCTACCAGTAAAGGAGTTTTTGTTTTGTTACTTATTGTTATTAAATTTAAGTACAGAAAAAATATAGCTGGCATATAGCTGATATTAAATATAGTGTAATTCCGGAATTTATGCCGCATATTTTTTTGAACTTATGTATAAAGTCCCATGGTGGACAATTAATAAAAAAAAATCATGCTGTGCTATTTAGTGTTAAATATACAACGCGTGTTTTGCGACAAAAAAATTCAAAACAAATAATTAATATTTTTTAACAATTTTTTTCTAAAACGTCACACTGCGGCGCGTCACCCGTACATTCAGAATGAAACGCCGCACTTGTGCGGTAGTTATGACGCGCTTGTAATAAGAGCACAATGAAATTATAAATAAAATATTCATATCTGGGCTACAATTAACTATGTAATAACAAAATGAAACTAAATGGGTACAATGAAACGTATTAGTCGATTCAAATTAATAATTGTTTGCCTACTTTCACTATTAAAATTATCGACTTATTTTTTTACATTAAATTTTAATTGTTATTTCAGCAACAACGTAACATCAATGTATTAGAGAGGGAAACGAAAAAAAGTAAAATTTTGTTTACATAATTTATTTGTTAACACTTTCGGGACCGGCGGCTTTTACACAAATTTTATTCGGTTAACACCACTTTTTCAAAAGAAGTTACCTTTACTTAAATAATCATGAAAATGCTCTAATTAAAGAAAGCAAATGTTACTTTTCTTTTTTACTGGTGCCAGAAACAAATTTTGTATGCTCTTTATGAAGGTGCTTATATGCCCCTATGGTCCCGAATGGGTTAATAGACCTGTTTTTTTTACTACTACACAAAAAGTGTCAAAAAAGTACAGTCATTTGACACATGATGCAACGAAGCCAATTACACTTCCTCTTTTTTGGAGTAGTTTTCTAAGCATTCCTTGTAAAAAACGCCTGCGTTATGCGTAATCCAATTTTTCATTATTATCATCTTGACTTGCATCTTTCTTGCCATTCTTACTTTTTATTTTTCCCTTTTTCTCCTTTGGTTTTAGTAAACTTGATAGCATGCCTAACACGGTTAGTCTGTGCAAAAAGAAAAGGAAAAGTTAATAACATTTAATCATCCCGTACAAAAGAAACTGCAGCATGTATAGCGGAATAGCAGTGCGGCATGTATCCCATTTTGCATGGTGCAGACTTCGGCCATCACAGTTACCTGCCATCGCTATGGGGAATGGCGTAACCATACACACAGTACTCTATACAAACGCTACATTTAGTTTTGACTTCGAAATTACGCATTCATTTAGTAATTAGTGTGTGAAAAGTATTTAAGCATAACGTGTTTAAAAGTTTGGACAGTGAAATCGTGCACTCACGTCAAAATAAGGATTGTACTTCTACACGTAAACATCGAAATGGGATTCACGCTATACACTGGTTAAAATAATCTCACCACGCACCTATGCTGCGCGTTTGACAATCATCTATCGATAATTACAAGAAATACAAGGAGTGCGGCATCTATCCCGGATGCGGCGACTCTCCGGGAGTTACCCTAATAGAAAAACCACAGACCTAACAATATTTTATCAAGAAGAAACCATCCAAATAAATATCAATGAAAGTAAAATAATTTTTCACTCCAGTCTATACTATCCCATCCATTATAAGAGAAACCATAGAGATTGTAACGCGCTAAGATTCAATATATAACGATGCAGCATCACTTAACTTACCAAAATTACGGCTCGCGAGCTTCTCAATGATTATGAAAATAAAAATAAAAAAGAAAAGTGCCCAGCTAAACTGATGGCATTGAGCTCACAGGCTATTCACACTAATTGTATATCATACTCTTATTTTAAAGAATAATACCCCTCAAAAATAAGTGAAGGGGAATTAGCCCCCGTTTCCCCCTTTATAATTAACCAGTGAACCTCCAAATCTAATCAGGGAAGCTCCTTATCATAATAAACCGGTATACCAAATTTGCAGTAAATCGAATAATCCTGCAAAAAAAACCATTTATCTAAATTAAGGGGGTGGACTAGCCCCCCCTTTATCCTTAACCAATGCATCCCCAAAACGAATCAGGGAAGCTCCTTAACATAATAAACCGGTATACCAAATTTGGAGCAAAGCAATATTCAGAATAATTCTGCCAGAGAATAATTCTGCATGAAAAACCCGTTTATATAAATTAAGGGGAGTGGACTAGCCCCCCTTCCCCCTTTACCCTTAACCAATGAACCCCCAAAACTAATCAGGGAAGTTCCTTAACATAATAAACAGGTGTACCAACTTCGGAGCAAATCAAATCATTCTGCATGAAAAACCCATTTATCTAATTTAAGAGGGGCGGGCTAACCTCCCTTTTCCCCCTTTATCCTTAACCAATGAACCCCCAAAACTAATCAGGGAAGTTACTTAACCGGTATACCAAATTCGGAGCAAATCGAACCATTCTGCAGGAAAAACCCATTTATCTGAATTAAGGGGGTGGACTAGTCACCTTTATTCTTAACCAATGAACCCCCAAAACTAATCAGGGAAGTTCCTTAACATAATAAACCGGTATACCAAATTCGGAGCAAATCGAATGATTCTGCATGAAAAACCCATTTATCTGAATTAAGGAGGGTAGACTAACCCCGTTCCCCCCCCCCCTCTTTATCCTTAACCAATGAACTCCCAAAACTATCAGTGAAGTTCCTTATCATAATAAACCGGTATACCAAATTTGGAGCAAAGCAATATTCAGAATAATTCTGCCAGAGAATAATTCTGCATGAAAAACCCGTTTATATAAATTAAGGGGAGTGGACTAGCCCCCCTTCCCCCTTTATCCTTAACCAATGAACCCCCAAAACTAATCAGGGAAGTTCCTTAACATAATAAACAGGTGTACCAACTTCGGAGCAAATCAAATCATTCTGCATGAAAAACCCATTTATCTAATTTAAGAGGGGCGGGCTAACCTCCCTTTTCCCCCTTTATCCTTAACCAATGAACCCCCAAAACTAATCAGGGAAGTTACTTAACCGGTATACCAAATTCGGAGCAAATCGAACCATTCTGCAGGAAAAACCCATTTATCTGAATTAAGGGGGTGGACTAGTCACCTTTATTCTTAACCAATGAACCCCCAAAACTAATCAGGGAAGTTCCTTAACATAATAAACCGGTATACCAAATTCGGAGCAAATCGAAGGATTCTGCATGAAAAACCCATTTATCTGAATTAAGGAGGGTAGACTAACCCCGTTTCCCCCCCCCCCTCTTTATCCTTAACCAATGAACTCCCAAAACTATCAGTGAAGTTCCTTATCATAATAAACCGGTATACCAAATTTGGAGCAAATCGAATAATCCTGCAAAAAAAACCATTTATCTAAATTAAGGGGGTGGACTAGCCCCCCCTTTATCCTTAACCAATGCATCCCCAAAACGAATCAGGGAAGCTCCTTAACATAATAAACCGGTATACCAAATTTGGAGCAAAGCAATATTCAGAATAATTCTGCCAGAGAATAATTCTGCATGAAAAACCCGTTTATATAAATTAAGGGGAGTGGACTAGCCCCCCTTCCCCCTTTATCCTTAACCAATGAACCCCCAAAACTAATCAGGGAAGTTCCTTAACATAATAAACAGGTATACCAACTTCGGAGCAAATCGAATCATTCTGCATGAAAAACCCATTTATCTAATTTAAGAGAGGCGGGCTAACCTACCTTTTCCCCCTTTATCCTTAACCAATGAACCCCCAAAACTAATCAGGGAAGTTACTTAACATAATAAACCGGTATACCAAATTCGGAGCAAATCGAAACTTTCTGCAGGAAAAACCCATTTATCTGAATTAAGGGGGTGGACTAGTCCCCCTTTATTCTTAACCAATGAACCCCCAAAACTAATCAGGGAAGTTCCTTAACATAATAAACCGGTATACCAAATTCGGAGCAAATCGAATGATCCTGCATGAAAAACCCATTTATCTGAATTAAGGGGGGTAGACTAACCCCGTTTTTTCCCCCTTTATCATTAACCAATGAACTCCCAAAACTAATCAGGGAAGTTCCTTAACATAATAAACCGGTATACCAAATTCGGGGCAAATCGAATGATTCTGCATGGAAAACCCATTTATCTGAATTAAGGGGGTGGACTAACCCCCCCTTTTCCCCCTTTATCCTTAACCAATGAACCTCCAAAACTAATCAGGGAAGTTCCTTAACATAATAAACCGGTATACCAAATTCGGAGCATATCGAATCATTCTGCATGAAAAACCCATTTATCTGAATTAAAAGGGGTGGACTAACCCCCCTTTTCCTCTTTATCCTTAACCAATGAACCCCCAAAACTAATCAGGGAAGTTCCTTAACATAATAAACCGGTATACCAAATTCGGAGCAAATCGAATGATTCTGCACGAAAAACCCGTTTATCTGAATTAAGGGGTGGACTAACCCCCCTTTTCCCCCTTTATCCTTAACAAATAACCTCCCAAAACTAATCAGGGAAGTTCCTTAACATAATAAACCGGTCTATCAAATTCGGAGCAAATCGAATGATTCTGCATGAAAAACCCATTTATCTGAATTAAGGGGTTGGACTAACCCCGATTTTCCCCCTTTATCCTTAACCAATGAACCCCCAAAACTAATCAGGGAAGCGCCTTATCACAATGAAACTAGAAAAAAATTTTGAAGCAAATCGGATGTTTCTATCTAGAGTTATCGCGTTACGTACATACATACATACATACATACGTACGTACATACATACACAACGGGCGGGCACATTAGCTCTCAGGTTTTGATAGCCTGTGAGCTAATAAAATAAACATCCGAGTAAAATAAAAAATAACATGCATAATGTGAAAGAATACGTGGGAAATTGAATGAGCGTTTCATAGACCGTGAAATTTTAGAATATTTTTAATTTTATTTGTTTTGAAAATGACTCGGGTATAGAGTTGAAACATGTAAACAGTGAAAATAAAAGTACTTTTACTGGTTTTAAGATACTAATTTACACCTTTTAGCATTTGAAATTAATAACTTATTGTTCTTTTTTTCAAAATTTGAGCAAAACCTTAAATTTTATGTCACAGAAACTATGTTGATTTTGACTTTGTAACAAAATTATACACAGTAAATAAATAAATAGAATGCTAAATTCATCGCTACAAAGGTTAAACTTAAAATTACACTATGTGCAAATTACTTAAAAGGTGATAAAAGGTTTTAAAAGGTGTTAAATTACTGCAATAATTCTTAGTATTTTCAACTATATACTTATACATAGCCTTCGTCTGAGAATACAATAAAAAAGAAAAGTGCCCAGCTAAACTGATGGCATTGAGCTCACAGAATATTCACACTAATTGTATATCATACTCTTATTTTAAAGAATAATGCACCTCAAAAAAATAAGTGAAGGGGAATTAGCCCCCGTTTCCCCCTTCATACTTAACCAGTTAACCTCCAAATCTAATCGGGGAAGCTCCTTATCATAATAAACCGGTATACCAAATTTGGAGCAAATCGAATAATCCTGCAAAAAAACCATTTATCTAAATTAAGGGGGGGGGACTAGCCCCCCCCCCTTTATCCTTAACCAATGAATCCCCAAAACGAATCAGGAAAGCTCCTTAACATAATAAACCGGTATACCAAATTTCGAGCAAAGCGAATAATTCTGCATGAAAAACCCGCTTATATAAATTAAGGGGGGGGTGGTGGACTAGCCCCCCTTCCCCTTTATCCTTAACCAATGAACACCCAAAACTAATCAGGGAAGTTCCTTAACATAATAAACCGGTATACCAAATTCGGAGCAAATCGAATCATTCTGCATGAAAAACCCATTTATCTGAATTAAAAGGGGTGGACTAAAACCCCTTTTCCTCCTTTATCCTTAACCAATGAACCCTCAAAACTAATCAGGGAAGTTCCTTAGCATTATAAACCGGTATACCAAATTCGGAGCAAATCGAATGATTCTGCGTGAAAAACCCATTTATCTGAGTTAAGGGGGTGGACTAACCCCCCCTTTCCCCCTTTATCCTTAACCAATGAACCCCCGAAACTGATCAGGGAAGTTACTTAACATAATAATCCGGTATACCAAATACGGAGGAAATCGAATCATTCTGCATGAAAAACCCATTTATCTCAATTAAAAGGGGTGGACTAACCCCCCTTTTCCCCCTTTAACCTTAACCAATGAGCCCCCAAAACTAATCAGGGAAGTTCCTTAACATAATAAACCGGTATACCAAATTCGGAGCAAATCGAATGATTCTGCATGAAAAACCCATTTATCTGAATTAAGGGGATGGACTAAGCCCCCTTTTCCCCCTTTATCCTTAACCAATGAACCCCCAAAACTAATCAGGGAAGTTCCTTAACATAATAAAACGGTATACCAAATTCGGAGCAAATCGAATGATTCTTCATGAAAAACCTATTTATCTGAATTAAGGGGTTGGACTAACCCCATTTTTCCCCCTTTATCCTTAACCAATGAACTCCCAAAACTAATCAGGGAAGCGCCTTATCACAATGAACCTAGAAAAAAAATTTGAAGCAAATCGGATGTTTCTATCAAGAGTTATCGCGTTACGTACATACATACATACATACGTACATACATACATACGTACGTACATACATACATACATACATACATACATACATACATACGTACATACATACATACAGAACGGGCGGGCACATTAGCTCTCAGGCTATCAGAGCCTGAGAGCTAAAAATAAAAATACTGTTATTAGCTTCTTATTTTCACATTTCACGTAGTTGGTGTCGAAAAGAGTGAAAGTGAAAGTCAATTTTTAGATCCGGAAAACATAAACATAAAGTGGAATATTACGTGTTTTATGATTCTTTAAGCAAACTAATAACAAGTAATATTACACTTTCCCTCTATTTTTATTTTTCCAATGTTTTCCAGATCTAAAAATTGACTTTCACTTTCACTCTTTTCGACACCAACTACGTGAAATTTATAAAATAAGACGCTAATAAAAATATTTTTATTTTTGTATTCTCTGACGAAGGCTATGTATATAGTTGAAAGTACTAAGAATTATTAATTTAACATCTTTTTAAATATTTTATCCTCTTTTAAGTAATTTGCACATAGTGTAATTTTTAGTTTAAAATTATACTCTACCATCAAACATCCACCCACTCCATCCACTCCCACTCTACCACTATCGCATTATCATCACAACGTTAGATGCATTTTTTATTGAAAAACGCTTATTTTAAGAACCTCTAGCCATTACAGTTTTTCCAGATATTTTTGAAACAATGCAGGCGGGACTACAAAATAAAAAGACAAAAATTAATTTTCTACAACAGTTAATCCGTGTTATAATTAAAATTTCCACTTTATTTACATTAGCTAAATTCATTAAAACATCCCCAATCCATCAAAGTCAATGATTTAAAATCTTTGAACTTCCTAAATAATTACTCGTAAAAGATTTTGGTTAACTTCTGTTTCGTTTAATTATTTTTGGATAAAATGCTTAATCGATTCCTCCTTATTTTATTAATGACGCGTGAAATTCGATATCAGCGAAATTAAACTTCTGAAGGTTTAAGTTCTGCATTGTACGTAAATATTGTAATTAAAGAACACTGATAAATTAAGTGGATTTTTAATGAAAGGCGCGAATCATTCATATAATATTTAATTTGAGAAAATCGATTACGCATATCATTCTAAAACAGGACGAAGTGAATTTAAAAATCACGTTTTGAAAGTATTCATTAAACTTGGTGATTTGAGAAATGAAGATAAATTTGCATTATTTCAATCTGATAAGACAATTTATGAACTTGGTGGGTTATTGATAACTGTTTATGGTGTTATGATTGTTTATAATTAAATAACAGTCATTAAGCATCTTAAAATTAAGGTACTTTAATTCATTTTACAAATTTGTAAACCTATTTCATTTTTTAACCTTTATTTAATATATTTTAACTTTTGCAGAGCCAATTAGGATACGGGCATATTTTTAATTACTTTTTCAAATATTCCGCCTTATATTGTTTAATCAAAACTAAAAGTAAAGTCCAGCATCGGGTCGGACAACCCTATTTTAACCGGATACAACCCGATTAGTTTCGATTAACATTAATTGCTTTCGTTGCAGGTGGGGTTAACTTTAATTGTTTCGAGTTTGTATCGGTTTTGAGTTGAGTAAATCGACTTTTGTGGGTCAGGTTCAAATTGATCCAATTTTTCAAAATAAGTCTAGAATATTTTTTCAGATGAAAAAACTATATATTTGAACATTAATGAGTATATTTATGTTCATTTTTCTACATAAATAAAATTGATATTAGAACAATAACTAAAGCCCACTATTGCATAATTGTATGGATTAATTTTATTATTAATTTTCTTCCATTTTCGAATTCGGGTTGACTGAAATAGAATTTTCAGGTTCGGTTCGGTTTAACCCCCTTCCAGAACAGCGCTCTAATTTAAAGAAATCAATAATTAACAAGAAACGAAAATCCTGTGTGAAGCATAGATTGGGAAATACTTTCCAACACATTCAGAATAGTGTAACAAATCTTCCCAATTTAATAAGGTAAAAGATGATATTTAAGCTAACAATTTGTAAAACGCATTACAAATGAAAACCCAATTTCAGCAATTACCCTCTATAGTCAGAAAAGTATTCAAATTATTTTGTGAAACTTTGTATATGATGTATATATTTGTATATTTACTATAGATTAAGTTGGGGTGAGATGCCTTGTAGAACAAGATGCCGAGTCACGTGATTTCCCTATGTGCAGGCGCTGTAGGGAAGCGCCGTTTAGTTGTGAGGCAGAGGGTTCGCTACTGATTCTTTAATTACAGTTTGCGTTCTTTTTCTTTTTTTTTAAGCTGCTCTATTTTATTGCTATTTCATCTTAACACGCCTGGTAAGTGTCCAAAATCTTTTACGTGACTTCTTTATTTATCTATATAAGTCACAGTTTAAACATCAGAGAAATAAATCTTATGCCTTTAGAGAGTACTGGTACCCGACCTTTCTGCAAACCATAAAGGGCGGCCGGTTCCCGCTTCTTCACGTCAGTGGGTGGGTGGGGGGTGGGAGGGGACCGGCGTCTTGTCCGCTACTTTGGGAATGAGTCGACGGAAATTTTTTAAGGTAAGCTGCTGATTATTTTCCGTTGGGGTAAGATGCCGGTTATTTTCCGTTGCGATCTAAGTACCTGGTTGTTTCTTCATTGTTTAAAATTACACTTGGGTATTAAGTAACGTGTCAACGATTTGAATTTAATTATTTAAATCGGTGATTTGATCGTGATTTTAATCATCTGATTTAAAAGCACTGATTAAAATCATAAATTTTCTAAATGTTTCTAAAATAGCAAAAAGAAGTATTAAAATCTAAGATGAGCATAATTCGGAAGGTTTCTATACGTATTTGCCTTATAAGTAAACCTTATTTGCCTTACGAATAAATGTTTAATAATTATTAATTTTAAGTATTGTGAAAAATTTGATGTTAAATGAAGTTATTAATAATTTTAACAAATGTAAACAGAGGTCGCACGTAATATACTTTTTGATAAGAGTCTTTGCCCCCTAGGAGCTACGCTCGTCAACCCCCCATCCAGACACCGCAGACTAAAATACACGCTAACTTGAAATACTTTAAAAAGATTACGGGAAATTAAATCGTAATTAAACGACCAGTGGCGATCTCCTGTATTCGGTTCACCATTCATTTCTCTTTGACTTGGGGATTTTAAGGCAGAATCAACTGCTGTCGAGACAGCTAACGGTTGTTTTCGTGTTTGATTAAATAAGATGTGTTAAACAAGATGTGATTAAATAAGACATGTTTGATTAAATCCAACAATTTAAAATCAGCTTGCATAAAATGCCTACGTATGCAATTATATAAAGACGCTATAAGAAAATTGTTTTAATTAAGACATTTTAAAAGTATCGTTTTAAATATGACGTAATTTTCACCAAAGTTTTGTCTCAATTTTTAATATTCACATGAAACAAAATTTAAGGCCTATAAAAGCCAAACTGAAGCGAAGCGACAACAGCAGTTGGTTTCAGGTGTCTCAAGCTTTTCTAAAAAGGAATTGTTTAAGAAGTCAAAGGCTAGAAAGCAAGAATATTCAACAGACGATGATATGGATGATGATTAAATTACCTGTTTTTCCCTAAAATTTTCCGATAGGCATACTCTTAAATCATTTTTCAGCGACCATTTTTACTTCATTTTAGATTGTAACCCTTTCCTGTGAAGACGCATAATTTTTCTCTGAAATAATTAAATTTCTCGGAAGATATGCTATTATTTTCATGATTTTACCGTATACGAGCAGAGCAATAAACTTCTATCTAACTAACACTTTATATACTGAATTATGAATTCATGAAAGTTTTATCTTCTAAAGCATTTTTCGTAAACTGTTTAAACTACATTAGAAGATTTACATAATCATTTTATAAATTTTAGAAGGACTGAAGGATTTAGAAGGATTAATTAAATTTGAATTTATAGGAATTTTGTGCAGTATTTATAACCTCACTCAAATCTTTTATTTTAAATATTTTTCTTAGTATTTTGTAGAATTAGGAAATGTACAAATTCTTACAATAGAAATATAGAAATATTTTCGAATTGAAAGATTCCCAACGCCAAGAAAGCTGAAAAGATGCAATGGCAAATGAAATCATCCTTTTAAAAATATTTTTGTTTTGTGAGTTAGTAATGCTTTTGGAACAAGATAAAACAATGTATCTATAACTCATTCTAAACTGTATTACAACTAATCGATGTATTAAATGAATTTTATAACAAGTTATTTTAATGGTAGCACCAATAAGTACCGTCAGTGGATAAAGGGTTAATGTAATTTTACGACACTAAACCTCAATTCAAAATAACTCGTATAATATGTATGTAAAAGTATCGATACATTTTTTAATTCTTAAAATCTTGATACAACTTCGGTGACAACTTTTGTAGCCACCTAAAGTCCTCTCCCATCACACCATTCTGCCATGAAATACTGATTGAGAACTAAGAGACATGTGCAAACTTCTAGGGCGAATTTACTAGAGATGTGACAGGCTCAGCCCGAGCTCCTGAACTCGTCACCTCGAGCCCGAACCAGCGTCAGGCCTGGCTCAATTTTTATAATACCAGTCTTTGGGCTCGGATTCAGAATAAAAATTTTATTTCTTCACAAATCGAAAAATGTAAAATAAATTCGATTTTTGAGAAACAAGAATGTAGTGCAAGTTCCTTAAACTGTTTTACAATCGTTTAAAAATCAGTTTTAAAGGGAAATAAATTGTTATTGATTCAATATATAGAGAAATATCTGATTCTGAAGCCTTTCACTGCCAGATTTAGTAACATGAAGAAGCCGTGGCACATCTCTGGTCTGTCCTTGATTTCTGTCTGAAGCTATTTTCTATAAATACTGGAAAACAGAATTCGCATCCTTTTGTCATAGCTGTATAATGATATTTTAAAAGCGATATACAGTGAAACCTCAATTATCCGAGCTAATTGGGACCGTTAGTACCTCGGATATCGGAAATCTCGGTTAATAGAAACTGCGTGTAAAATCTCGCCGTGCATGCGAATTTAACATCTCTTAAAATAAAAAAAACAATAGGACGTTTTTTAAATAATAAAAATAAATATAGGTAAAATCATGTTTCACAGCTTAACAAAATTAAAAAGGAAATCAACTACTTGTAATAAATTTTAAAAAGCAGATTGAAAAATTTGCGAAAGTTCATACGGCCACTGGAAACAAAGCATTGTTCGCTGTTGACTTCTCAGGGTCCAATGTTTCTTGGGAGTTGAATGCTTTTGGCGGCAGAAGGGCCTGTATAAGCACGGATAGTAAACAAAAAAGTGTAGTCTTTTTCAAGGCTCATTCACACACACACACACACACAAAATTAAATTAAATTTTTTAAAAAAAACCAGACTTCGTTATCGGCTCGGTTAACAGAAACCTGGATTAATCGAATCTCGGTTAATCGAGGCTCTACAGTAATTGTTATTTTTGAGGACTTCTGCCAGTAGTTGCGTATAAATTACAAATTTGCTAACTTTAAACAGCTTTACCGGAACGGGAAAATCAGGAGACATTGTCATGTATATTTCAGATTAACTCTTAACTGATGTGATACCAATTGTCGCATAACTACTGTGAGCGGTCTCTCAGACCGCTCCATCGAAAGATGAATAAAAGGCTCGATTAACTCATAGTATTATGCTTCTGTACTGAACTTTAAGGTGGCTCAGGGCTTAAAAACTTTCAAAAAATCGATTTTTTTTTACTATTTAATTAATTCTGAACACAGTGCAAGAAAATCGCATAAAAATGTTTGAATTTTAAACAGATATAAGCATTTATGTAACAATGACTTTCAAAGCCGCACCCGTTTATTTCTTTAAGTCGCGTTTTCTCTAAACTTGATTTTTGACGACTATCCGTAAGGTTTAATAAAAATTATTTAATGGAATGGCTATGCATATAACATCATTATCTATAGAATGAATAAATATATTTTAGATAGTTTAATATTTTGAGTATTTTTAATGAAAAAAAAATTACCTTTTTTAGGGTTTTTAAAATTTTTAAATTTGAAAGTTTTTTTTAATAAAGTTTCCTTTGAGTGATAGTTATATACTGAATTCATTCTATAGAGTAAAATTTCCTGATCATTTTAAAGCAAAAATTAGGTTATTATGTCTATTCAACGTTAAGATATCTTACGGATGGTGATATGACACCTATTTTTTTTTTTTTCAAAAATTGTACTATATAAATTTTGCTATATTTTTTATTTTATTACACTGAAATACTTCATTTTATAATTTTATAAAACTACAAATATACCTTAAAAATATCAGAAAATTTAAATTAGTTACATTGAATACTTCTATTTTTATATCAACTCGAAGCGAGAGCTCTGTTTACACGTTTTTCGGTATCGATCAAACCCTGAGTCCCCTTAAATACAGGACTATTATAATTAAAATTTACCTATTAAAAAATCTCTAACAATAGTTCTAAGACTCCAAATGAAACAAAATTTCACTGGTATCCATAGTTAAGCTGGAAATTACGAGTTAAACTGTGAAAAATGAAGCGGTCTGTGAGGACGGCTAACAGCAGTTAAGGGTTAATATTTATTACTATGTGACGAATAGATTTTTAAATGAGAAAATGAATTCTGAAACAATTTTCAAAATTTTCGGACTGAGGCAGGTTTCGGGTTTCAAATCCTGGGGCACAGAAAAAAAGCCCCAACTCATCTTTATAATTTACAACCATCTCATATTGATTTCATTAAGAGTTGCGCTTCTTTTATGTGATCAAACACATATATTGCGTATAAAAGACCTCTATGAACCTTCTTCAAAATATAAAAACTGAACAAAAAATAGTGTCAGAGGGGATGAGGAAATTTCCTGATATGTCAAGCAGTTTTGCCATGGAGGAGAACTTTCAAGGAGAAATTATGAGGATAGGTAATGACCCGAATTGTCAGGCTCAAAAGCATCAGGAAATGCTTGAAAGTGCCGATCCAGTTTGTTAAAGTTTTTATTGAAATATAATTTAATTTTTTTGAATAAATTCTCTTCCAAAAAACGAATCTTAAAATTTTACTCTGTCATGTTGCTTTGGGCTTTACTGCATCGGGTCGGGTAGTCCGATTTTACACGAAGCCGGTCTGAGTCGTGCTTTGTCTCAGGTGTGCTTGACGGTAATTTTTTTAGTTGGGTGTCGGGTTGACTTTCGGGTTCGAGTCGGTTTCCGATTACGTTTTGACTCTCGGGTTGACCCGATTTTTCAAAAGAAAGCCCAGAATATTTTTCAAATGAAAAAAACTGCGTGTCTTTATTTTTATACATAAAAAGATAAAATTTATAGTGGTGATATAATTCTTGACTAATTTTTCTTTTTGTGGATAAGTTCTCTTTAACTTTGGTTTCGGGTCAGGAACAGTCTGAATATTTTCAGTTATGCTTATATTGAAAATATAAGCATAATTCGGGTTGGCGTTAAACCGAAATCGCTGTGCAGAACTCTAGTCTGAACCCATGAACACCGTCTGAAAGCCCGTGGTTTTTGAAGTGAGTGCTCTGACCTATTGCCTAATGATCCCTAAAATGGTCAAATAAACGTTCTTTGTGTATTTTTTGTTTAAAATAGGATAATGTCTAACATTTTATAAATAATTTCAAATCCTTCAGACAATATTATTCGTTTTTTATTCAACATACGATGACACGAAATCTTATCGAATAGTTTTTGGTCAGCGCTTGATTATCGCACGGCACTCGGAGCCCATGCCCCGGACATGAAATTTCTGAGGGGCACGAAATTTTTCATAATTTGATCTAAATCTCTTGTAAAAAATAAAATAATTGTGTAAAAATGTGATATTTGAGATATTATAATACCATGAAATGACAAAAATATATCCCAATATATGGTTAAAAACCCATTTCAATAAATAATAGAAAAAGTATTTTATTTTTATTCCTGGAACGAATTTTCAATTTTCCGGAAAACTTAATTTTTTGAGTTGACACTTTTCGAATAAGTGTGTAACATATAAAAAAAAACTAGTATCAGTAAACCAACCAGTCTATGGGGGCACGAAAAACTGAAAGTACCCTGGGCACGGAAACTTGCTAGTTGGGCTCTGGTTTTTGTGTACAGTCTTGGCTTAAGTTATCTTGCAGCAAATTCTCTGCTAAGTACGCAGAAAGTATGGAATTCAAACATATTATATTTTACTATTCTGAAGCATGGCGACTAACTGCATGTATGAGTTACACTAACTTAAAGTACTCTAATTTTACTTAGAAAAAATTTGTTTGTCAGTACTTGAAAATCTTTCATTGAATTTTAAAATACTGGATTTTCTATTTGCACACATATAAGTATTGCTCAAATTTATTTAATTTAAGACAGTTTAAATGTCAAATAAATCTATATAAAACTTTATACTCTTCTAACAACATTTTATTGTCTTTGAATATTTTTTTTTTTTAACTGCTTAAATGCGCTTTCAGAAAAATTGCTAAAATATATCAAAAACGCAATGTAAAATGTAATTGTAGACTGTAGTTGACGGCTACATAAATTTTGGCTTAAGCTTTGATTAAAAATTCCTTTTTATAAAACAGAAATTTAAAATGCAGGTATCTAACTCCTGAATCGAATTACTCAACAGCAGCATTTTAAAGAAATTACTAACATCTTTTGGGACTAAGAAAATTTACAAATTCTAAATTTAATCTGTTCTACTATGATGTAGTTTGTCTTAATTCCCAAGCACTCCCAAAATTAAAAATACTTTATGATACGATTCCGAAGTACGTGATATGACTGAATCTAACAATTTAGAGTGTTTAAACTTGATATTTCTATTTTAATAAGCACACGCTTCTGAAACATTTGTGATTGTAACATACCTTTTTTTTATATATAATATTATGTATGCTTATAAGTGTGTGCAGTAGAAGTAAAAATATTAATAATTATAACAATAATTCAAACGAAGCCCATAAATTTCGTTCTAACTGATGCAAAAATAAAAATAAAAATATTGTCTTCATTGTAATAAAAATATTATTAATATTGGATTGTGATACTTTTATGGTAGCTGGACGCAAATCTCGCCAATAGCCTTTTTTCTCGCCAGTAGCAGCTTTTATTTTTCGCATGTACAAATTAAAAACAATGCTTGAATATTGAAATAAAATGTCTTATACGTAGTAGTATTATTATTATTTTAAATCTTCGTTCTTTTTTATCTTCTTGTCTCTCTCTCTCTCTCTATCTCTTTATGTCTCTCTCTTTATTCGTTTTTAGTGAATTAAATGTAAAGGTATGTATTTTAAATGTATCTAATATATGTATTTTAAATTGTCAATTTTTGAAAATCTTCCATCTGGTTTAAAATAACTGAATTTTCTATTTTACACGCAAATAAGTGTGGCTTAAATTTACTAAATTTAGAACAGTTTAAATGTAAAATAAGTCTATATAAAACTGTATATTCTTTTAACAACATTTTATTGTTTTCGAATATTTTTTTAATGTGCTTTCAAAAAAAATGTTAATCTATATCAAAAATACAGTGTAAAATCTAATTGTAGTTAACAACGTGTGACGGCTGGATAAATTTTGACTTGAGCTTTGATTAAAGATTCCTTTTTATAAAATGGAAATTTAAAATAATGGTATCTAAGTTCCAGAACCGAATTACTCAGTAGCAGCATTTAAAAAAAATTACTAAACTCTTTTGGGACTAAGAAAATTTACGAATTTAAAATTTAATATGTTTTACAACGATGAAGTTTACTTTAATTTCCAAGCAATCTCAAAATTAAAAATACCTTAAGATAGAGTACTTAATTACGTGGTGTGAATCAATTTAACACTTTCCAGCATTTAAATTGGATATTTATATATTTTTTTTAATAAGTGCATGTTTCTGATGTTAGTTGAACACAAATCTCGCGAATAGCATTTTTTCTTGCCAATAGCAGCTTTTATTTTTCGCGTGTGTAAATTAAAAATAATGCTTTGATGTTCAAATGAAATGTTTTAATACGTATTATTATTATTATTATTATTATTATTATTTTAATTCTTCTTCGCTCTTTTTTATCTTCTTCTCTCTCTCTCTCTCTCTCTCTCTCTCTCTCTCTTTTAATGGATTGAATGCAAAGGCATGTATTTTAAATGTATGTAATATATATTTTTTAAATTTTCAATATTTGAAAATCTTTCATTTAGTTTAGAATAACTGAATTTTCTATTTGCCCGAAAATACGTATTGCTTAAATAGATTAAATTTGGAACTTTTTAAATGTCAATTAAATCTATATAAAACTGTATATTCTTTTAACAACACACCTTTATTGTCTTTGAAAAAAAATTTAACTATTAAATGTGTTTTCAGAAAAATTGCTAAAATATATCAAAAATGCAACGTAAAATCTAACTGTAGTGAACATCGTGTGACGGCTGGGTAAATTTTGACTTGAGCTTTGATTAAAGATTCCTTTTTATAAAATGGTAATTTAAAATGCAGGTATCTGACTTCCAGAACCAAAGTACTCAACAGCAGCATTTTAAAGAGATTACTTAACTCTATTGGGACTAAGAAAATTTACAAATTCAAAATTTAATGTGTTTTACAACGATGGAGTTTACTTTAATTTCCAAGCAATCTCGAAATTAAAAAAAATTTACCGTTCTGAAGTACGCGATATTGCTGAATGTAACAATTTCGAGTATATAAACTTAATATTTTAATGTATTTTTAATAAGTACATGCTTCTGAAACATTTGTAATGGTAACAATTTTTAATAAGTACATGCTTTTGAAACATTTGTATTGGTAACATTTATTTTTTTATGTTTGTAAGTGCAGTATATAAAATATTAATAATCGTAATAATAATGCAAACGAAGGCAATAAATTTAGTTCTAATTGGTCTAAGATAAAATAAAATTAACGTTTTATTTCCACGAAAAAATTAATAATAATGATGGTACTTTTATGTTCGCTACACTCAAATTTCACCAATAGCGTTTTTTACTCGACAGTAGCACCTTTTATTTTTTGGGGTATGTAAATTAAAAACAATGCCTTGATGGTGAATTAAAATGCTTTCATTCCAGGTATTATTTCTCTTACATTATTTTTTTTTTCTGTATTTTAAATGAATTGAATAAAAAGACATGTATTTTAAATGTATGTAATGTATGTATGTTTTAAAATAAATGAAAGAAAGGTGTGTATTTTAAATGCATATAATATATGAGGACGAGAGTTTAAAAACTCGCCTTATCCAAAATTTTAAAAATCGAGTTTTTTCTATCAATATATTCTATTGGTAAACCTGCATTGAAAAAACAGTACAATCTGAAAAAAAAAAACTAGTTTTATCGTGTATTTCTGGCATTGTAAAATCTCGGTTTACAATGAAAACCAATACCGTCAGAGGTCTTTCGAGATTTCCTAAAATTTGATTTTCCGGATATAGCGAGTTTTGAAATTCAAGTCCTGATATGTATTTTAAATAAAATAAGTGAAGAAAAACAAAAACAAAAATTTCAAGTAATAACAAAAAACGATTTATTTCTTTTATTTTAATTTTTACAATTTGCTTGTCTGTTTCGGTTTTTTTTTTTTTTTTTTTTTTTTAATGATCGTAAGACAGCGTAATACGCAATGTAGACAGAACGACTGAAAAAATATTGAACCTGGAGCTAAAAATTGTGACAAAACTAGTTTGGGATGGTTAATTTTCCAGTTGCAATATTAAAACTTATTCTTTTTCTGAAATTTAACAAATATTTTTTTTTACTTCTAAAAAACATAAACAAATAAATGGAAAAAAGGAAAAATAACTAATAGTTCTAAATTAAAAACAGGATTCCAAATCCTTGATCAAACTCTAGTCAATTTTCATCATTTCAAATATATCTGGTCCCCTTCCTAGTATGTTGTCTGAAAGTATTTTCTGTGAAGTCAACTATTTTTTTTTCCATAGTAGTTAATGTTGGAATACAACGTCCATTTATCTTACCCTTTTATTTCAGCGCATGCGCGTACAGTGACGTTTCTACAAATCCGCTCTGCGAGCGAGATTATTTAGTTCTGTTAAAAACATGTCAGTGCTTAGTCGCACTTAAGCTATGTATATATTTTTGTCTTCGTGTTAGTGTTAATAAATGTTTATGTCGAGCTATTCTGCTAACTCTGTGTGCCCCCAAAACCAACAAAGGTTATGGGTACCAGAGACGCTACTCACTGCGCTATAAATAGCAGAAATATTTTTTTATTCGAACTTTCGAATCGTAAAGTCTTAAGCCTAAACCGAAATTAAGAACTCTTCTACGTTCTGATTAACTGTTTTGATTTGTGGCTGCGAGATATTTTATTTAATCATGTCACATGTTACGACAATTGAAAAGCTCGGCAAAGATAACTTTGATAGCTGGAAACTTCAAATTGAAGCAGTATTAATAAAAAATGATCATTGGGATTATGTAACCGGCAAAGAAGAGAAACCGGCCGAAGGTAGCGCTGATGAAAAGAAATGGCTCCAGGCTGATCAAAAAGCTCGTGCTGATATAATTCTGGCCATAAATCCTAGTGAATTGTGCCACATCAAGCATTGTGCGACTTCAAATTCTGTATGGAATAAATTGAAAGACGTTTATGAATCAAGAGGCCCCGCAAAGAAAGCAACGATGTTAAAACAGCTTCTGTTTCGAAAGATGAGTTTCAGTGAAACGATGTCTGAACATTTAAATATCTGTTTTGAGATTGTTGATAAATTAAAAGAAATGGAAATAGAAATTTCGGATGATTTGTTATCAATTCTTCTACTCTACAGTGTTCCTGAGAATTTCGAAAATTTTAGATGCGCTATAGAATCGAGAGATGAATTACCTAAACCCGATTCTTTGAAAATTAAGATGCTAGAAGAATGGGAAGCTAGAAAAGGAAAAACGACTCATGATTCTCAAAATGCCTATTATATAGAAAACAAGAGAAATAATCAAGAACAGAAGAAAAATGAAAAATGGAAGACTAATACGAATAAAAATTTTCCTGCAGAGAGAAATTATCGTAATTTCAAGTGCAATTATTGCTCCAAAATCGGGCATAAAGCTAACGAATGTAGAAAGAAAATAGCTGACAGAAAGCTTGCATCTTTAAATAAAGGAAATCAAGGTTCAATGATTAGTTATGAAGAACCGGTTAGTATGGCATTTAACGACGTATATCATGAATCTCCGGCATGGTGTTTAGACAGCGGTTGTAAATCTCATATGTGCAAAGATAAAAATTTATTTACAGAATTTCATCCTCGTGATAATTCTACAATACAGCTTGCGGTTGATAAAACAGCAAAAATCACAGGAATAGGAACAGTTCTTATTACAGTGCCTAACGGTAGTGGGACTACTAATCTCACCCTTAAGAACGTTCTGTGTGTACCTGAGTTAAAATGTAATTTGATTTCAACGTCAAAAGCAACGGCTAATAATCGTTCTGTGCTTTTTAAAGAACGATATGCTAAAATAATTGAGCCTAATGGTTCTATACTAGTACAAGCTGTTCGTCAAGGTGATTTATATTATGTACATCCAATCACCGAAAGAGCTGCAATAGCACAGGTAAGTGATTTTGTAAAATGGCATTTAAAGTTAGGACATTTAAATGAGTCTGATTTAAAGAAACTTAAATCTAATAATATGGTTAGAAATTTAAATTTCAATGATGGTGAGGCTCTTAAAGATTGTAAAGTTTGTATTCAAGGTAAACAAACTGTCCGCCCTTTTCCTAAACAATCAAATTTTGAAAGTAATGATTTATTGTTTCGGATCCATTCAGATTTATGTGGGCCCATGAGAGTCCCTTCCCATGGAGGATCGCGATATTTTGTTACTTTTATTGATGATAAATCACGTTATATTGAAGTTAGTTTTCTTAAAACCAAGGATGAGGTTAAGAATGCATTTGTTAAATACAAAGCAGCAGTCGAAAACCGATTAGGAAAGAAAATAAAATTTCTTCGTACAGATAATGGCTTAGAATATTGCGGCGAAGAATTTGATAAATATATCGAAGAATGCGGTATAAAACGAGAATTTTCTTCCCCTTTAACCCCTCAGCAAAATGGCACCCCTGAAAGATCGAATAGAACGTTAACTGAAATGGCAAGGTGTTTACTATTACAAAGTAATCTTCCACAATCTTTTTGGGCCGAAGCTATAAATTGTGCTGCTTACATACGCAATCGCTGCCCGACACGACGTTTAAGCGAAAATAAAACTCCATATGAAGTATTCTTTGGCATCAAGCCAACTTTATCATACTTCAAAATATTTGGGCAAAAATGTTTCGTACTTAATAAAAGGCAAAATAAGGGAAAATTTGATCCTAGATCAGAAGAACATATTTTTGTAGGTTATTCTAATGAATCAAAAGCATATAGGCTTTGGAACAAGAAATCTAGAAAAATTGTTATAAGCCGTGATGTTCGATTTATTAACGAGTTTGAAAATGATACCTCCTGTAACACCGAAATAAAATTAATTTTTCCTTTCTCTCAAAATAATGAAAATACGAGCACAAACACAATTACGCAACAATCAGAAATATTTCCAGTCATGAAAACGGAACCAGACATTTCTAGTGGCGACAGTGAAAGAGAAATTGATTCGCAATCTGATGAAATTTCCGACCCCCCTTCTTTCAGAACGCGCGGGAGGCCAAGAAAAATAAAAACAGGTAGAAAAGGGAGACCTCGAAAGGAATATCAAACAATTATTATTCCGAAAGAAGAAAAATCTCAAACTGCAGTAAATAATTCTTTTGACTCTTGTCCTGAATTATCTGAAGCTCTAAATAGTCCGTATAAAAACGAATGGATAAATGCGATGAATTTAGAATTTAATTCATTAATGCAAGAAAATGCTTGGCAAATAGTAGATAGGCCAAAACATAAGAAAATTATAGGATCTAAGTGGGTTTTAAAAACAAAATATAAGCCAGATGGGTCAATCGAGAAATTTAAAGCGAGATTGGTGGCAAAAGGTTGTACACAAAAACCTGGTATCGATTTTGACGAAAATTTTTCTCCTGTAGCTAGATTAAGTTCAATAAGAACTGCGATCGCATATGGCATCCAAAATGGGTTCACTGCATATCAATTAGATTTTATTATGGCTTATGTAAATGGTGATTTAACTGAAGAAATATAAATGGAATTACCTGAAGGTTTTAAAAATGAATCTAATGCTGACAAAGTTTGTTTGTTAAAAAAATCCCTTTATGGATTAAAACAATCGGGTCGCCAATGGTTCAAAAAATTAGATGAAAAATTGAAACAAATGAAGTTTAAATCACTTAATGCTGATAAATGTGTGTATTTTTCTAAATCTCCCATTGAAGCTATTATCATTGTTTATGTTGATGATCTCATAATTCTTACTAAATGTAAAGCAGATTATCAATATATTCGAGATGAATTAGCAAAATCATTTAAAATGAAAGATTTAGGTCTCTTACACTATTGTTTGGGCATAGAATTTATGCAAAACGGGGACAATATTAAAATTACTCAAAAGAAGTACATTGAAGATATTCTGAGCAAATTTAATATGCAAGAATCCAAACCAATATCTACACCTTTTGATAATAACGTGAAGCTTACTAAAGATATGTGTCCCAAAACTGAAGAAGAAAAGTCTGAAATGAATAATATTCCCTACCGTCAATTAATAGGATCCCTTATGTATTTATCAGTCGCTACTAGACCTGATATAACTCACGCTGTGAATTTCCTAAGTCAATTTAACAACAATCCAGGTAAACCTCATTGGATAGCTGCAAAAAGAATTTTGCGATACCTGAAAGGAATCCAAGATCAAGGACTGATCTTTAAGCGTGATTCTGAATCCTTGATTGCATTTGTCGATACCGATTGGGCGTCGGATGTGAATGACAGAAAATCATACACTGGCTACATTTTTAAATACGCCAGTGGAGCCATATCGTGGGAATCGAGAAAACAACGAACTGTCGCATTATCCACAACAGAGGCGGAGTACATGGCATTGTCAGAAGCCGCCAAAGAGATTTTGCATCTCAGACGGTTTTTAAGTGAACTTTCTCCTGAAACAGTGACTGCGCCTACTATAATATATTGTGATAACCAGTCTGCTCAAAAATTAGTATGAAATCCGGTTTACCATTCGCGCACGAAACACATCGACATTCGACATCATTTTGTGCGCGAAATTTACGATAATGGCGAAATAGAGGTCAAATACCTAGAGACAGAAAATATGCCTGCAGACATTTTAACCAAAGCTTTAAACGCTTATAAACATAAAAAATGTTGTGAAATGATAGGACAAAATGTTTAAAATAATTTTCAGCATTATTCTGTATCCTTTTTTATATAAGTATATAATTTGTATTTGTAATTTTTATATTAATATTATTTCTCTGTAATTTGCTTAATAGGAGAACATTGTTTTGTTAAGAAAATGCACGTTGTAAAGGGGGAATTGTTGGAATACAACGTCCATTTATCTTACCCTTTTATTTCAGCGCATGCGCGTACAGTGACGTTTCTACAAATCCGCTCTGCGAGCGAGATTATTTAGTTCTGTTAAAAACATGTCAGTGCTTAGTCGCACTTAAGCTATGTATATATTTTTGTCTTCGTGTTAGTGTTAATAAATGTTTATGTCGAGCTATTCTGCTAACTCTGTGTGCCCCCAAAACCAACAGTTAATACCATAAATATATATTTATATAATTTCATACTTATCTGATGACTTCATCTAACACTATTTTGAAACTTTAAAGAAATTGACAATATTGAAAAAAAAAAAACTTACTTTTTTATAAAGTAAATATTGAAAAATTAAATAATCTAAATTAAAAACAGGATTCCAAATCCTTGATTAAATCCCAGTCAATTTTCATCATTTCAAATGTCTCTGGTCCCCTTGCCTTGTCTGTTGTCTGATAGTATTTTCCGTGAAGTCAACTTTTTTTTTTTTTTTTTTTTTTTTACAATGTAATTAATACCATAAATATAAATTATTTAAGTTCATACGTATCTCATAACTTCATTTAACAATAGTTTCAAACTTTAAACAAATTAACAATATTTAAAAGAAAAAACCTTTTCTTTTTTGTAAAGTAAACATTGAAAAATAAAAATTACATATTTTTCTTATAAAGTAATATACGAAGTAGCCATCTACAAATGACAACTTTTATTTTAATATATCCATAAAACTGGACATTTCCAAACATATTCAAAAATATTTCATTGGCCGCAAAAAATAACCGTGTTTAATAGAACAAGTTGAAAATTGCACGTCAAACGTGGCATATGTGGTGCGTTCTTACTATGTTTAACAACTTGTACGTTTAACAAATATCTTTGCACCGCATATTGTACTGAATGTATATTTTAATGCACTTCCTAAGTGCATATCAATTTCATTCCGTTCGAAAGGTTGTAATATCATTAAAATGCACTTGAAATACTTTTTTCCCATTGGCCGTAATGTAACGGAAAACTTTTGACAGTCCCTGTAATTAAACTATGCATCCGATTTTAATAAAATTTGAAATGACTCTGCAAAATTTTGCAACAATTATATATTTAAAATTTCATATCATTCGGTTGGCTATTTTTTGCTCTATTATATGCGGACGGACGGACAGACAGACAGACAGGTGGATCAAACGACGACTATAGGTGCTACGTATTTATATAATTACGAACGCACCTAAAAAAGTGCTAGGTGGGACGCCAGTAAAAAGCTCTTTATTTTCTTGTCAATAAAAGAAAACCTATTATCCCTCTTAACTCAAACCAATAATAAGTAATTAAAGTACGGGGCGTTCTCGGGCCTATTTTCATTCGGCACTCGGGCCGGGTCAGGTCTGGTCTCTTCTCTTTTCAGTCTGGGCCCGGGCTATACTTTTTCCTGAAGACTCGGATTTGGTCTCCTCTCTTTTCAGGCCGGGCCCGGGCCATTTTTTTTTTCTGAAGACTCGGCCCGAGCCTAGTCACTAATCTTTCCGTGCCGGGCTCGGGCCTTACTTTTTTCCTGAAGAATCAGGCCGGGTCAGGTCTAACTTATTTTTTACGTACCGAGCCGGAACTGGTTTCATTCTTCCTAGTCTTCACGGACCAAAATTTTCAGTCCCGCTTTTGACCTAGCCGGTATGAAAATCATTGTCTCGGCGTGGCCTGGTCCGTTGAAAGCTCAATAAAATCTGGCCTGGCTCACAATTTTTTGCAAAAAAGCATACATTTTTAAATCGCCATTATTCTACAATTAAACATTAAAATTTATTCTTTTTAAAGAATAGTAGATTTCTAGGCTTATTAAAATATAGCTAAATCAAAATATAGTAAAACGTGTGAAAAAAAACCAGCCTATGACGGAATCCTGTCTTAAAATGAAAAATGTGTTTATCCATGCAAATGAATATACTAATACGTAAGTAAAGAATATATAATACATTTACGCCTGCTAAGAAGGAAAGTTGTCTATAACGCATTTTTTTTTCTTTCAATGCAATTCCTTTTTAATTCTCCAATACATAGAATATGGATTAACAATATTAATGGTGACTGAAACATTTACATACAACAAATAGAGATTCATTAAAATATATATATATATCGCAGCCTACGGCAAGTCTATAAAAATGAAGATTATTAAAATGAAAAAAAAAAAAGCTAAGATAAGCATTTCTGGTCAGAACTCCTTGTTTCGGAAACTCGAGCAGAGATTTAACTTTTTCTGGACAGGGCCGAACTTTTAGCTGTTATACCGGCCAAGCAAAAATAATTTCCACGGTCCGGCCGGACCCGGGACGAACTTTTATACCGGGCCGTCCAATATTATTTTGTACGGGCCAGGCCGGGCTCGGGCAGAACTTTAAATTTTTATACCTGACCCGGCCGAGCCCGGGCAAATTAATAAATAAATTTCGGCCGGTGTAGACCTCTAGTCAGAGCATCTGACTGCCGCGCTGCAGGTTGAGTGTTCGACTCCCGATTGGGCAAGGTTCACTCAGCCTTATATCCCCTCGGGGTCGATAAAATGAGTACCAAGCATGCTTGGAAACTAAGCATTGAGAATCCCTCAGTGAATTATGATGAATTTTATAAGTCTGTTTTTTTTTTCATTGTTATTGATGCTTTAATTCTTCTTGGAAAACTACCAGAAGGAGCCTATTCCAAGAAATAAAGAATTGTCATAATCAAAGCATTTACTTTAAATTTACTCGTTGACATTCATTAAGTACTAATCGTTTGCTGAAAGTTAGTTTATAAAAAATGACAATTTGTGGAAAATCCTTTATCATTCAGCTGCTTTTAGAGAGCAACTAAAAATCAGCTCCCTCTATCGCCGATATCTTTCTGAATTCTCACGATATTTGACTGGCTTTTTTATATGAGTTGCTTCATAGAACTGATTATGAAATCATGAAAACCAAATCTTTGTTATTTATCATGCATGCGCAGATAAAAAAATATTTCATACAACTTCTCGTATTTCATCAAATGTTTAATATATTTATGTTCCAATGGGACTATATTGTTTCTACTACATTTTGCCATTTTTTTTTAAACTGTCGTTAAATTTGGTTCAAAACAATGGATGATATAAGTACGAAACATTCAAGAATTTTTTTAACTTTTCAAAAAAATCGCTATATCTCAATGAATATACATGCTCTTCTTACATAAAGGAATACACATATTTTAAAATATTCACATATTTGTATGCTGCAGTGATAGATCATTTCGTGCATTTTATTTTACAGGGGATCCCAAATATTATTATTTTCCTTTGATTTTTTGTTGGCCCCCTAATTGTCCTCCCTATCAAACTGGCAATGATAAATATGAGCTCAAACATGTTCTTTATAATCCTGGAGTTCAAGAATAATCCGACAATCGACAAAATGTCTAAAATTCAAACTGTCCGATGATTAATGGCCACATAGTGTATATTCTTTTCTTTAGCAATCCAGGCACTCTTCTTTGACAATCCATAAAGTTATATGACAATAGATAATTTCTTCAAAAATCTTACTTATTTTGACCAGGCGATCCAACCCGGGCTTCCGATTTTACAGAACATGCTGCCTGGTGTGCTAAACGTAGGTAAAAACCACTTTTTAGCTCACAGGCTATCAAAGCCTGAGAGCCAATGTGCCCGCAGGTTCTGAATGTACGTACACAACGCGATAATTCTTGATAGAAATATCCGATTTGCTTCAAATTTTGTAAATAGGTTCATTTTGATAAGGTGCTTCCCTGATTAGTTTTGGGGGTTTATTAGTTAAGTATAAAGGAGGGAAATGGAAGGCTAAACCCCCTTAATTTAGATAAATGGGTTTTTCATGCAGAATTATCCGATTTGCTTCAAATATGGTATACCGGTTTATTCTGATAAAGAGCTTACCTGATTAAAGTTGGGGGTTCATTTGTTAAACATAAAGGTGGGAACGCGGGTCCAATCCCCTCCTTAATTTAGATAAATGGGTTTTAAATGCATAATTATCCGATTTGCTTCAAATATGGTATACCGGTTTATTCTGATAAGACGCATCCATGATTAGATTTGGAGGTTCATTGGTTAAGCATAAAGGGGAAATGAGAGAGCTAATACCCCCTCTTAATTTATTTTTCGAGGGGCATTATTCTTTGAAATAAGAGTATAATGTACAATTACAGTGGCGGTCAAAAGTTTCCGGCCAGCATAAAATTTTTGGTTAATTTGTAAGTATACCCATATGAAGAGGAATCTCAAAGTGATACTTATACACTTTATTGACACTATACACTTACACTTATACACTATATTTTTTATTTGACATAACAGTTAAGAACTTATTTATGGAATAAAAATTAAATATTAATAAATTTAATTGACAAAATTAATTGCAAAAGAAAACGCATGTTCTCAAAAGTTTCCGGCCACCTTGGCAAGTTTGGAAAAAAATGGTGTTATAACAGAAAATAACAGTGATCAACAACATTTATAATTAGTATTTTGTATTCATACATTTAGCAATAAGTACTGCGGCGCAGCAACGTGGCATCGATTCAATAAACAGTTGTAGATCATCAATGTTAAGTTTTGTCCACGGTTCTTGCAATTTTTGTGAAAATGCTGCTAAATTGGAATATTTATAATTCCACACACGTTTTCAAGTTAGTTTCAAAGATTTTCTATTATATTCAGATCAGATGATTGGGCTGTCATTTCAAAAGCGAAGTTTTTTTGTGCGAGAGCCACTGCTTGACGAGCTTACCAAAAGCATACGTATGCTTTTGGTCGTTATCATGATGAAACAAATAGTTGCGACCACAATTTTTCCTCCAATAAGGCAGCAAATGATCTTGCAAGATATCCTTATGCATTGCACTATTCATCTTGCCGCGGATTTCAAATAACGGACAGGCGCATTTTCCAGAAAATGCTCCCCACAGTGTAACGTGTCCTCCGCCTTGCTTCATTGTATGAATAATATATCTCGCATCTTATCTTTTGCTTTTAGGTCGTTGGTTGTAAAATTTTTTATCACTCACAATAAGATTGAAAGTCGATTCATCTGAAAATAGTACTTTTTTCCAGTTTTCACTTGACCAGTCTTTGTATTCCTTGGCAAACGCCAGTCGGGCCCTCTGAATTTTTTTACTTATGAAAGGTTTTTAACGCCGACTGTTCCATAAAGTTCTACGTCACATAAGCGTCTTCACACTGTAGGACTTGTTTCAGCAATAAATATAATACCATAAATCGCTTTTAACACCATAAATGGCGTGGAATTGCAGCTGCATTTTTACGCTGGTCATCAACTGCTTTTCTTCTAATAATTCTGCCCACAAGAATAGTCGTTTTCCGGGGTCCCCCGGACCGTGGCAAGTTCCGAAAGCCATGACCATCTTTATGTATTTTTTAAATATCGTTTACAGCAAATTTTCCGATCGACAACTTTGCCGCAATCTCACGAGAGGATTGTCCCTTTAGCGACGAACAAATCACTCATTTAGGAACAATAAATTGTTAAACTTTTTATTTTTGAATTTCATATACATTATTCACCTTGATTAATTAACAAATATGGCCAAAAAAAACCACTTTAGCGATAGCAAAAACTAATGAATGACGATTGGCCGAAAACTTTTGCACGCACGAATTTTGAAATCCTCCCCTTTGCATCAAGTATCTTAAGTAACCAATCAAAATGATCACGTGGTCAGAGGTAATTTGCTTATTCCTAAATATCGTTTACAGCAAATTTTCCGATCGACAACTTTGCCGCAATCTCACGAGAGGATTGTCCCTTTAGCGACGAACAAATCACTCATTTAGGAACAATAAATTGTTAAACTTTTTATTTTTGAATTTCATATACATTATTCACCTTGATTAATTAACAAATATGGCCAAAAAAACCACTTTAGCGATAGCAAAAACTAATGAATGACGATTGGCCGAAAACTTTTGCACGCACGAATTTTGAAATCCTCCCCTTTGCATCAAGTATCTTAAGTAACCAATCAAAATGATCACGTGGTCAGAGGTAATTTGCTTATTCCTAACTTTTGGAGCAATTGAACTTCTTCTTCGCTAAAAAGTTCTGTCAAACAAATCAAAAACTAAACTGGCCGGAAACTTTTGACCGCCACTGTAATGTGAATAGCCTCTGAGCTCAAAGCCATCAGTTTAACTGGGCACTTTTCTTTTTTTTTTAACTGTAACAGAATTTTTACATTTAATATATTTTTTTAGACTCTCCGCATTTAATATATATATATATATATATATTTTTTTTTTTTTTTTAGTTTTCCATTAACAATACAAAAGCATTTTTATAGGAAAAATATCAATTATGTTTTTAAATATGGCTTTGAAATTTATTAAAAACAATACATTTGTATTATCCACATACCAGGAGTTAATCCTTAAATGCGCGATTTTTTATTTTTGTTTCGAAAAAATTATTTATGATTCTCTGAAAGGTTTATTACGCAGGAAAAATAAGGAAAAAAAATCAGAAATACATTTTTCATATAATACGTCAATCTTTTCTTCTGTTACACATCTGCAATACAAGTAAAAACTGCTATCGTGTGGTTGTTTTACGCTAAAATATTGCAAATTAGCAAACATTTTAATAAGTATGTCTCCAAATACCTATTTTTATATAATTATTTATTTTATAAAACTTAATCTTTAACCCTTTAATTCCAGTGATAGAATACGTTCTAGAAATTACGTAATTTAGAGAATCTGACTTTACACCAGAAAGTTTCAATGGTTAATTTAGCTTTATTTAAATACGGAATGTCTATTATTAATTAAAGCAAATATTGGTATTTTAATTTTCTGGTGTGAATTGGGTATATACTAATTAAAAAAATCTATTAAATTCAAAACACTGTTATTTGCATATATGCAAAGCTGCGCGCACTAGTGTGGAGCGAAAAAAATTAATTTTTTAAAATCAAAAACGAGTAGGTGCCAAAAGTTGCCTTTATATTAGTACATCAAATGCGTGCAATTTTACCGCTGAAAAAAAATGGCTTGAATCTGCGCTTTCGGTCCAAAAATCAAAATTTTGGGTAAAATTTGAGATTTTTTCAAAAAAATAAAAAATTCCTATAGAAATGGCTATCCTTTAAAAGCGTTATTTAAACCTTTATTGTTAATGACTAAACATATTTAAACGATAAAACGATATCTTTACTCTGTATAACTGGAGCAAAACTGACAACTTTTGGTAAAAAAAGGCGTTGCCACTCTGTTGAGTCATACAACTAATTGTTGTTTAGAATACAGCTCTTGCCTAGTTGCTTTCAAAACTACCCAGGAGGTACCAAGTGGAGGTGACTGCATTTCATGTTACAACAGTGCATAGCTCAACCACCCTACCATCTGAGCACAATGTTTTATTTATATATTGAATTGTGATTTTTTTATCAGAGACCTGCATACATTTTCTATGTATCAACCTATTCCATCTCTTCGTTGTATCTGCAGACGTTGGATGCTGCTGCTGTGGCACTCCTTCACGTATATTTATATTGCTTGTATATGGTAATGCAGTGGAATTAATGGAATCTATTCAGCCGTCTATTATCTTCACCAAAATTGCATCCAGTTAATGCATAGTGATTGGGAGTTCTGTTACTACAACATTCTACAACATTTAGGTATTTCATCTTTGACTATGCTACCATTTACTCTACCTCTTGCATTTTTAATATGCTGAAAAGCTTGCTGTTTAATGTGATGGCAATAGTCAGAGAGCATTGCAATAAGAATTTTCTCTCGATGTGCAAAGCAAGCATTGTCCTAAATAATTTTTTTTAGTATTTGTTTCATGCCGTTTTCTGTGATGTTTAGTAGCCGAGTTATTTCCCATAAGTTTCTAGATCCATTTTTTAGAAGTGGATTACATTTGTTGTAAACAATCCTGCGGCATAATCTTGGATTACATACTTTGTGAGTGAACCTACAGACTATGATGGTCAATCAGCGCTTGTTTGTATAAAGGCGAAAAAATTTATTCGCCTTTGTGAGCCATCTTGCATAGGACAAGTTTCTTGGGTTTCTATTTGCTAGTTATTCTGAGCAATATCTTGATGAAATAACTTTGCAAGTGTCTAGCAGGTATTTCTGGTCTGTGCTGAGTACCGTTTTCTCGGTTTCAGGAAATTTTTCAAAATTACTTTCTATGGTTTTAAAAAATGAAATAAGAAGGGAGTGGCACGTGGACAAAGATATTCCTATTGTTCCGGCGAATCCCTGTGGGTTAGAATCAAATTTTTGCCAACGATCTTGTCTGATAAATAATGCAGAGGAAATTCACTGGACTTGGAGGTGGCATATGATCCATTGTAATGGTTCATTCTAATCATGTCCCACGCAGAATGAATGGCAACGACGAACAGATTTCTCCGCCTTTAAACGAGAACTCACTGCCCATCAGAGTCTCCATGTTCACCCAAAAAGTACTATGAAATCCAAGTTTGGCCCCAGAATGGTTTACCATCAAATGTAATCCACATCTAAAGAAGGGATCTAAAAACTCATGCGAAATTACTCGGCTACTAAACAGCACACAAAACGGAATAAAACAAATACTAAAAAAGGGTATTTAGGATAATGGTTGCTTTGCATACGCAAAGGAAATTCTGATTTCAATGCTCTCTGACCATCGCCATCACATTAAACAGTTAGTTTTGCTCAGCACATAATAGTTGAAAGATGAGAGTAAATGATGGCATACGCAAAACTGAAATATCGACAATCGACTTCGAAGCGGTTAATTATATAAATTTAATTGATTGGAAAATTGTTGTGGTAACAGAACCCCTGATCAATATGCATTTATCGGGTGCAATCTTGGGGAAGATAATAGACGGCTGAATAGATTACATTAATATCATCCCCATTGCATTACATTGTTTGCCTTATCTTACACAAGCAGTAGAAAAATACGTGAATGAGATCACAGCAGCAGCATCCAAAGTCTGTGGATACAAAGAAGAGATGGACTAATAGAAAACCTATGCCAGTTTTTGATAAAAAATCACAAATCAATGTATAAATAAAACCTTGTGCTCAGATGGTTAGGTGGTTGATCTATGCACTGTTGTGACACGAAATGCCGCCACCTGCACGTGGTACCTCCTGGGTAGTTTTGAAAGCAACTAGGTAAGAGCTGTATCCTAAAGAACAATTAGTTGTATGACACAACAGAGTGGCAACGCCTTTTTTTTACCAAAAGTTGCAGTTATGCTCCAGTTACACAGAATAAAGATATCGTTGTACCGTTTTAATAAGTTAAGTCATTAATAATAAAGGTTCAAATAACACTTTTAAATGATAACCATCTCTATAGGAATTTTTTAATTTTTTTGAAAAAATGTCAAATTTTACACACAATTTCTATTTTTGCACCAAAGCGCAGACTCAAGCAATTTTTTTTCAGCGGTAAAACTGCACGCAGTTGATGTACTAGTATAAAGGAAACTTTTGGTTCCTACCCGTTTTTGATAATAATAAAAAAAATAATTTTTTTCGCTCCACCCTACTGCGCACTAAAGGGTTAATATAGGAAGAAATCCCCTAGAGATTGCGTTACTTAAAGCTGCCTCTTTGATCTTGATTATCACAGAGTTTAAGCGCGTAATTCGATAACTTATCTGTAACATTTGTGTTTTATTTATGTATTTTCTTTATTGGTGAAGTTTTAATTTCGTTATAGAATACTAGCTGGAAACAAACGCTGAATTATTTGTAATGATTTAAATGCAAACAGGTTCATTTTTCGTAATCAAACGGCATGCAATATTTTTTTTTTATCATGCTTGAAAATTACCATACTCACCATAATTGCTTTGAAAAAACCACAAAAAATCAAGAAATTGAGATACGGTTTTCAAACAAATTGCATTTGAATGAATTACAAACACAGAACTACAAACACAATGCACATATGAAAACCTTTTGTCAATATAGATGTTTAATATATTTTTAATGTGTTTTTAGTAAAGTGACGTCTTTTAAGCAAATAAATATGTTTAGTGTATGTTCTTGACTTTTTCGTTTGGAACATACACTATATGGCCATTAATGACCGGCAACTTTCAATTTTAGACATTTTATCGAATATTTAGAAATATACTTGACAGATTCTTCTGGAATGTCAGGATTAAAAAGAACAGGTATGACGTCATATTTAGCAATGTTGATTTGATGAAGGGGCCAATTAGGGGGCCAACAAAAAATCAAAGAAAAAAAATACTTGGGATCACCCTGTAAAATAAAATGCACGAAATGATCTATCGCTACAGAATATAAATAAACAGAGATTGTGCAATATGTGTATTCATTTGTGTAAGAATAGCACGCATATTAATCGAGATATAGCGATTTATTTAAAAAATTCTTGCATGTTTTTTGTTTATAACATGCAGGGTTTTCAATCAAATTTAACGCCGGTTTCAGAAAAATCGACAAAATATAGTAGAAACAATGTGATGCAATTTGAATATAAATATATTAAATATTTCAGGAAATATAAGCAGTTTTATGAAATAATTTTTATCTGCTCATGCGCGAACGATAACAAGGATCATTTTACATAATTTAATGGAGCAACTTATTAAAAAAATCCCGTCAAATATCGTAAAAATTCAGAAAGATATCGGCGTTAGAGTGAGTAAATTTTTAGTTGTTCTCTAAAAGCAGCTGAATGATAAGGGATTTTGCACAAATTGTCATTTTTTATTAACTGACTTTCAGAAAAAAGTTAGTATTTAGTGAATGTCAAAGAATAGACTTGGAAAAAATGCTTCGATTTTAAACTTCTTTTTATCATGGTATAGTCTCGTTCTAGTGGTTATCCAAGAAGAACAAAAACATCAATAAGAAATGAAAATTTAAAAAAAATTAATTAAAATTGACAACTTGTGGACAATCCCTTGTCATTTGGCTAGTTTTAGCGAGCAACTAAAAATTAGTTCACTTTAATGCCGATATATTTCTGAATTTTTACGATATTTGACTGGATTTTTTTAATAAGTTGCTCCATAGAGTTGACTGTTATGTAAAAATATCCTTGTTATGATTCGCGCATGCGCAGATAAAAATTATTTCATACAACTGCCCATATTTCCTAAAATATTTATATTCCAGTTGCACTATATTGTATCCACTACATTTTGCCATTTTTTCTGAAACTGGCGTTAAATTTGGTTGAAAATCCTGCATGTTATAAACAAAAAACATGCAAGATTTTTTTTTTTTTTTAATCGCTATATCTCTATTAATATACGTGCTATTCTTACATAAATGAATACACATATTGCACAATGTCTGTTTATTTATATTCTATAGCGATAGATCATTTCGTGTATTTTATTTTAAAGGATGATCCCAAGTATTATTTTTTCTTTGATTTTTTGTTGACCCCCTAATTGTCCCTCTTATCAAATCGACATTGATAAATATGAGATCATACCTGTTCTTTTTAATCCTGAAATTCCAGAAGAATCTGACAAGTATATTTCTAAATATGCTACATAATGTCTAAAATTGAAAGTTGCTGGTCATTAATGGCCATATAGTGTATATTATTAAGATATCGTTATTAGTAGACGTAGTTATGACTTTTTACTCTTATTTATATTTACATTGAAATCAATAATAATACAACAATAAATAAATTTCATTCTTGTTGATTGGAAGTATGTATATTGACAGGCTATTACGATAATTAATAATTAATATTTTGAAACTGAAATCTCATTTCAATCATAAAAAGAGAAATAATAAAAAAAAATCATAAAAATAGCCTTATTTCATACTGTAAAAAAAAGATAAATGCTTCCTGATTTACCACGAACGTAATATACAATATCCTCTTCTGAG
Organism: Maratus speciosus; assembly: GCA_963932465.1. Classification (NCBI taxonomy): domain Eukaryota; kingdom Metazoa; phylum Arthropoda; class Arachnida; order Araneae; family Salticidae; genus Maratus; species Maratus speciosus. The sequence goes on from OZ010789.1 coordinate 146,284,510, forward strand.
TTGCCCATAATTCCGAAAAGAGTTCTTTATCTTTGCACACATCATAAACCAACCTATTTGTAATTTAAAGAAGATATTGTCAACTACAACAAAAATTAATAATTAATATTTTGAAACTGAAATTTCATTTGAATCGTAAAAGAGAAATAAACAGAAAATCATAAAAATGGCCTTCTTCCATACTGTAAAAAAAGATAAATATTTCCTAATTTACCATAAACGTAATATATAATATCCTCTTCCGAGTTACCCATAATTCTGAAAAGAGTTCTTTATCTTTGCACACCTCATAAACCATTTATTCGTGATTTAAAAGAGTATATTGGCAGCTATAACAAAAATTAATAATTAATATTTTGAAACCGAAATCTCATTTCAATCATAAAAAGAGAAATGATCAAAAAATCATAAAAATAGCCTTCTTCCATACTGTAAAAAAAGATAAATGTTTCCTAATTTACCACGAACGTAATATTCAATATCCTCTTCCGAGTTACCCGTAATTTTGAAAAGAGTTCTTTATCTTTGGACACACCATAAACCGATCTATTTGTTATTTAAAAGAGCATTTTCGGAAATATGATGCATTTTTATAACCGAGTAGTTTTATAGCAGAGTAATTTAACCAAGTAGTTTTAGCTTTCAGTGCATAATAATCTGTTTTCTGAAACCGCAATACATGTTTTTCGGAAGCTTATCATTCTCAAGTAAACATTTTCAGCTGCATAATTAAATTTATACATGCAAGAGTAACAAAATGATATGAAGTTTTATAACCGAGTAGCTTTTATAGCGTATATTATTCTTATTTCTGAACCCGCAGTTATGCTTTTCGGATGCTTACAAGTCTCAAGTAAACATTTTCAGCTGCGTAATTAAATTTATACATGCAAGAGTAACAAAATAATATTACGTTTTATAACCGAGTAGTTTTTATAGCGTATATTTTTCTTATTTCTCAACCCGCAGTTATGCTTTTCGAATGCTTACAATTCTCAATAAACATTTTCAGCTGCATAATTAAATTTATACATGCAAAGTAACAAAATAATATTAAGTTTTATAACCGAGTAGTTTTTATACCGTATATTATTCTTATTTCTGAATCTGCAATTATTCTTTTTGGATGCTTACAATTCTCAATAAACATTTTCAGCTGCATAATTAAATTTATACATGCAAAGTAACAAAACAATATTAAGTTTTATAATCGAGTAATTTAACCGAGTAGTTTTTATAGCGTATATTTTTCTTATTTCTGAACCCGCAGTTATGCTTTTTGAATGCTTACAATTCTAAGTAAACATTTTCAGCTGCATAATTAAATTTATACATGCAAAGTAACAAAATATTAAGTTTTATAACCGAGTAATTTAACCGATTGGTTTTTATACCGTATGTTATTCTTATTTCTGAATCTGCAATTATTCTTTTCGGATGCTTACAATTCTCAATAAACATTTTCAGTTGCATAATTAAATTTATACATGCAAAGTAACAAAAATAATATTAAGTTTTATAACAGAGTAATTTAACCAAGTAGTTTTTATACCGTATATTATTCTTATTGCTGAACCCGCAGTTATACTTTTCGGATGCTTACAATGTTCTCAAGTAAACATTTTCAGCTGCATAATTAAATTTATACATGCAAGAGTAACAAAATAATATTAAGTTTCATAACCGAGTAATTTAACCGAGTAGTTTTTATACCGTATATTATTCTTATTGCTGAATCCGCAGTCATACTTTTCGGATGCTTACAATTCTCAATATACATTTTCAACTGCGTAATTAAATTTATATATGCAAGAGCAACAAAATAATATATTAAGTTTTATAACCGAGTAATATAATCGCATAATTCTTATAGTGTATATATTAATGTGTTTTCTGAACCCGCAATACATACTTTTCGAATGCTCAAGTAAACATTTTCGGCTGCGTAATTAAATTTATATATGCAAGAGTAACAAAATAATATTAATTTTAATTTCAACGCTGTTACGATGAACGCTGTTACGACGTTCAATTAACGCTGTTAATTTATCATGTTTGTCTCTAAAACAGTTTTATTGAACGAGAAAATGTTTACTTGAGAACTAATAGCATACTAAAAAGCCATATTCGGGTTCAGAAAACGGATTAATACACTATAAAAATACAGTAAACTCTGTCTAAGGAGGAATCGATCGGGACCAAGAAAATTTTCCGCAGTAGACAATATTTCGCCTTATACAAATTTTACTCTATGTCTATGGATTCACAGGGACTTGAAAATCTTTCCGAGTTAGACAGATTTCCGTCTTACACAGAGTCCGCCTTACAGAGAGTTTATTGTACTTGGAAACGTTTCCTTAAACCAGTGGCAGGAAAATAAACATCGTTTTTATAAATGCTTCTTTAAATCTAGCAAATATACTGTTTTCTAAGACTTATAAAGATAAAGAGCGCTTTTAGGAATCCTGGGTAATTTGGAAGGAGTTATTGCATATTTTCGTTTGTGGTTATATTATATTTATTTTTCTACATTAAAAAAGTTTGTCTTTTTCACAGTGCGTAACAATTGATAAACGGTGCCCTTTTAGGTGCAAATAATTGTGTGTTTTTTCTGTTGAATTTCCATCAAAATTTTTGAATACTTATATTTCCAAATAATGAAATGCAATTTTACAGCTTTTTTTCACCAAAGATATACACTGTAAAAAAACCAAATGTTTTTTAATCTACGAAAATACAATAAAACCAGGAACGAAGATACAGAATAAACTTCTTCTGAATTGCCAGCAATTCAAAATAAACGTTATTTATTATAATAGACCTCTCAAACCAATATATTCTCAACATTCAATATATTCCAATATATTCTCAAATCGTTTATGAAAACAATTTCTTTTTACTGCCACTGATTTTTGGAGACGTTTTCGCTTATCTCTATGGCGTATTAATCAGTTTTCTGAAACCAGAATTTCCGTTTTTAGGATGCTATTAATTCTCGATTAACACTATTTCTACCGGTGTCAAATGACACTTTTTAACCCTTTCAGGGGTAAGGTACTTCTATTCGTAAAATGTTGAAATGAGTTAATGACACCAGGATCTATAAACAAATTTATTTCAAAATAAGCAAAAGCTTTTATTCACGTACTGAATAAAAGGAAAATATTTATTTCAATATTCTGGTGTCAATGTGGGATTTAGGAATTAAAATTAGGTGGTCCAAAAATGAACCACCGCCCTTGAAGGGGTTAAAGTTTTGATATTTATTTATTTATTTATTTGTAATTTTTAAGGTGCCTGCCTACGTACGGAGCGATTTTTTCCAAAAAAGCTATTTAATTATAACTTATTTTTACTAAGATTAGGACTAGAAATGTAAAAAAAGTAAAAAAATATTTCATTTATTGATAAAATTTTGGTAAATGGAGGAATTTAGAGTAAAATTTAGTGAAATTTGGCCCGAAACGCAAAACGCTCTAAAGGAAATTCTACGGTATGTATCTTAATTTCTTTTTTACACTTCATATTTATGACATTGGTGAAGGCAATGAACTAAAATCTAAGAGATTCTTTAAGTATTTCAAAACTTGTAGCATATCGCACCTGTTTACATGCTAATATTCATAAAATTCATCGATGTCATTCCACAAAAACATCCATAAAACAAAAAATATTTATTCTAAATTTAAATCTTTAGTTCATTGCCTTCACAATAGTGTAAATAATATATATTTTAAATTTCATAGTGATATTCCAATAACTTTTTGAGAAATCATGTTTTGCGTATCGAATTTTCATCGAAAATTACATTTTCCAAAAAACGCATTTAAAGTTTAGATTTATATTTTACTACAAGAATGTACAGTAATATACATCTAAATTTCATGGAGCATATTATTTACATTTCTTATTATTAAACAAATGCATCTAAAATCGCAAAATTTCTTCAAACATACGACCCTTTAAAAGCAATTTAAAAATTTAAAAATTTTAAATTTTAAAGCCTTTTTAACAGCACTTCCAGTTTGAGTGACAGCTCTTGAGTAGTTTTAAAACCGCTATAACTTCGGATCTATTTATCGTACAATAAAAACAAATACAGTTTTGGAAAGGTAAAAAGTTGGTCTTTAATAAAATAAAATAAAATAAATTTGACAATTTTGGTCGAAAATTGCATTTTCAACGTAGTCAGATACCTTAAAGCTAATAAATGTAAAAATACGTCTTTGAGGTATTAAAAACGATTTGTGATTAGTTTAATCTAAAAAAATACAAATAAAATAACTGTAAAGCGAAATCTTTTAAAAGGTATCATTTGACACCGGTAAATAATGTTAAACATTTTCAGCGGCTTAATAGATTTTATACACACAGCAGTACCAAGAGAATATTAAGTTTAATGTTGATTTCATTGCTGTTAATTTATCATGTTTTTCTGTAAAACATGTTTTTTTAACAAGAAAATATTTTACTGGTGAATGGATAACATCTGAGAAATTTATATTCCGGACTGAGAAAACTGATTGATAAACTATAAAAACTATTCATCACTCGGAAACGTTCCGAAAAACATTGGCGGCAAAAGAAACTTTGTTTTTATTAATGTTTCTTTAACGCGTTCAGTGCCACGGTGGCTGACACTGAAGCGCTAAAAATTTACAATGTTTTAAGTAATTTTTAAGAAAGTATAATCCTGTAATAAATAAAAGATAAGTAAATTTTAAATAATTTTTCGATAATTTTGTAAGACAATATATATATTTTTAGTTTTATATCATATTTTAGACGTCAGCCATCGGTGAATGACGCGTTTTAAACGAAAAGTTCAGTGTCGGTCACCGGTCACCCCTTAACGTGTTAAGGGACAACTTCAGTCACCTGGAAAGACTCGCTCGTTAATGCTAATCCTATGGAAGTAATTTATAAAGATATCTCGTTTGAATTTTAATATTTTTAATTTTTTTTTTTTTTTTTTTTTCATTGGATAGCTGAGATTTTGATCTCTACATCTGCCCTTTTTTATTTTTTCGATTTTGTTTGCAGATTTTTTTTTCAAGAGGATGCTTTCACTTTCAAAACCGGTTCCGAAAATGAAAGTGTCCTAATTAAAAATACTTGTAAACAAAACCGAAAAAGTAAAAAACGCCCTTTGTACAGATTGATCTCAGCTAGCCAATGCAAAAAGAATTGTTTAAAAATACTGAAATGCAAACGAGATGTCTTTAAAAATTTCTTTCATAGGATTAGTGTTAGTGAGCAGGTCTTTTCAGGTAACTGAAGTAGCCTCTTAAGGGTGTCCGGCGCACATTTTAAAATAATTTTTATTTATTGAATTAAATTTTTGAATTTTTTTGTGATGGTTAACCATATCATTTTTAAACAAAATCATATGATAAAACTTTTTTTTTCTTTTTTTTTTTTTTTTTTTTTTTTTTTTAATTTATAAAAGAAGTTGGATAATTTAAAATCGTTATAACTCGAAATATTATTTGTAGAATTTTTTTTTCATTTAAATAAACAGAAATATATAAGTTTTAATTTTTATTCAGCATTTTTTTAAAATATTAATTTAAAAAAAAACTAAAAATATTTAAAGCAAAAAAACAAAAACAAAAAAAAAATGTAACTTAAGAAAAAAATAAATATTTTTTTTTCAAATTTGCTAAAACAAAGTTAAAGTAAAACGATTGAAAAAGACATGTTCTAAGTTTGAACCATTTATCTTTAACGTTTCTTGACTTATAACAATTTAAAAACGAATAATAGTGAGAAAAACCCATCATGAAGAAAAACGCATTTTCACAAGAAGTCTTTCCATGACAACCATTGGTTGAAAGCTAAGATTTTGAAAACAAACCAAAACGAAAAAATTAATATTTCCTGTTCTAATTAAGATAGAAGCATAATTTAAACGTCATTTTAAGATGGAAAAGAAAGCAGTAAAACATTTAATGCAATAAATAAATTTTAGAAAATTTGATGTTTGTGTCCCGAACCCCCTTAAACTCGAAAATGTATTGGTTTTCTGATGTTTCTAATGATAGAGATAGCTTTTCGGAATTACAAGTAACTCGGAGGCGTTCATTGTTTGTATGGTTGTATTATATTTTACTTAGATTAATAAACATCTATGCTTTTTTCCAGTTAAAAATAACTTTTGTTAAAATATCTGTTTCCAATTTTGATTAAAATTAATTAGCATAAAAAATATCCTTCAAGGCCTTAAGAGCTTACGTAAGAGCTCTCTTCGTACGGAGAAACTCGAAAGCTAATGTTAAACCTATGGGAGAAATCTTTATAGATTTTTCCTCACATTTTAATTTTATTAAAATTCGAGCGAGAAATCTGTAAAGAACGCTCTCATAAGATAAACATTATCTTGAGAGTTTCTTTCCGTGGCTAGTGTAGGCGAGCCTAAAATAGTCACGCGAAGAAACGAGAACATAATGTTAAACCTACGGGAGAAATCTTTACAGATTTCTAGCTCTTGTATTTTAATATTTTTAAATGATTTTTTTTTTCTTTTGCATGTGATACTTGCGGTCGGTATGTTATATTATGCGTTTGTACTTTTTCAATTTTGGCTACAGTTTTTTTTTTTTTTTTTTTTTTTCATATGAGGATAATTTCACTTTTAAAACCGGTTCCAACCGATTCTAAAAATAAAACTATATTAGAAAAAAAAAAAAGTAATGAAAATCGAAAAAAGTTCAAAAGCATAATATAACATACCGAACTCAGGTATCCTATGCAAAAAAAAAATCGCATAATTTTTTTAAATATAAGCAAGAAATATTTAAAGATTTCTCCCATAGGATTAACATTAGCGTTCTCGTTTTTCTCCTTGTCTTTTAAGGACACAAAGGACCTTCAAACTCATTTTTTTTATTTTTTTTTTTATTGTACTTTAAATGCTATTCAAGTGGCCCCCTATATGAATTATGGCATATATTTATCACACAAGAAATTAAAAGAAAATAAATTTTTGAAGAAAATAAGGAATTTTCCTGAATATTTTAAGCATTATCAAGAACTTTCAAAATGTCCCAACCTCACTCCATATCAATTAAAATTCCCAATATTTTTTATGCCAGTTTGGTTTACATATACAAATAAAACTGTGCATCGATTTTATATATTTGAATATAAAGATTTTAAAAATATATATATTTTCTAAATTTTATGAAATTTTCAGCATTTCTGCATCATATTTATGCACTTAACTAATCTTTAACTTTTCCAATTATATTTAGTTTCAAAAAACTATGCACGGTTTTATTTGTACATGTGAACCAAAATGGCTCAAAAAATATTGGGTATTTTAATTGATATGGAGTAAGGTTGGGACATGCTGAAAGTTCTTGATAACACTTAAAATATTCAGGAAAATTCCTTAAATTTTTCTCCAATTTTTTTTTAAATTCCTTGTGTGATAAATATATGCCATAATTCATATAGTGGTCCACTTGAATAGTATTTAATATTTTTAAAAAAAATTAAGTTTGAACGTCATTTGTCCTTTTATCCTTTGACAGTATGAACCACTGGTTCATACTGTTGAATGAACGTAGCTTATAATAATATTAACAGGGTATGCACTTAATGTAATTCGTTAAATTTTCGTATTTCCAATTTGAAAAAAAAAAAATCACAATAATAAGGTACAGAAAAATTTCCACTCCATTTTAATAATTATTGACTTTAAAGTAAAGTATTAAAAGTATTTACAAACTTAATTTTTAGTGTTTCTTTTACTACGTCAATTGTGAAAACTTTGTATTTCTTTTGCAGTAACCTATCCTCATATAGAGTAGATGTGCTACTAATGGGCCCCCTTCCATTAATGGGCACCCTTGAATGTTTTTGGTTTATAAAAAAATAATAACTTGTAAGAATTTAGCTTTTATTATTTTTTTCGTAACTCCCCCCCCCCCCCCCCTTGCATGTGCTATAATCTGGGTTATTTTTGACTCTTTTAATCAAACCAATCAGGAAGAATAAAATAAAGTTTCGAAGTTCCACTGTTTTTCAGTGAAAATCTTAATGAACATCCTAAGTACTGGCTTCACTTAATAAATGTATATATTCTTTATTTTGTTGTAAAATTTGCATGTTTTTGTTTTGGTAGTTATTGGAAACTTTGAATTGTATATACTAATGGCCATTTAGAAAATTTCATTTATTTTGAAAGTTTTAAGACGCGTGTCCAATACTGGAGTGCTTAATTAGTCAATTTCCAGTAATGAACACCCCATGTATACATTACTAAAAATGCAATTTCAGTAATGTTCATAGTTGACTTTTGACTTAACTGAAAACTTAAGTAATCAGATTTAATTTTTAAATTGCATTTACCATAATGTAACAACACCAAATATTTTATAAAGAGCTGCTTTTACTTAATTTTGTGTGGTTAGTAAAATTTTCAATATTTTAATGAAATTATTTTTTTTATATAATTCGGCATTTGCATATTTCATAATATGGCAATCAATAAAACAAATCAGGAAGCAGAGAATAATGTTTAAGGGCATAGGGAAAAGAGGGGCTCATAAGGATCAATCTCTCCCCATTTTAATAAAAACAATTAAGTTACAGAAGTTGTTAAAAACAAATCTATTATTTGCTGTCTTAAATATTTACTCATTCATCTCTGAAAAAATAAATAAAAATGTAATATTAATTACATTTATAGTACTAATGAAACTAATAAATCTGCAGATCAGTGGCTTCAAACATCAGTTCTGCAGATTTATTTTGTTAATTTTTTTTTATTCAGTATTTAAAACATTCATCCTGCAGTATTATTTCTTTCATATTTGTAATACTAATTACTATAAGTAATATATCAACTAGTTTCAGGAGTTTAAATGTTAAAAATGTGTGAAATATACGAATCTATGCACTAACATTAAAAAAAAAAATGTTTCACATTTTTTAGTACCTCTCTAAATTCCCCACTGTCTCAATAATTTGATAATTCCCTGACATTAAGTATTTTAAACCATCTATGTAAAATAATTAAAATATTGATCTTGTGATAATCACGGTAATTAATTTAAACAGTGAATTATTCTCAAAAATATTTTATTGATCACTGATATACTAATTATTAAATTTAGTTGAAAATAACTATTATGTTTCATTAGTATGCATTCACCGAATTCTGGTTCTAAACGCAGACATAAAAACGATTATATTTATTACTTTTTGTGAGGGGTCCATTACTGGAAGAGAGAGTGTCCCTTACTATTTATATTTAGGATTTAAAACATTCATCCTGCAGCATTATTTCTTTCAAATTTGTAATACTAATTACTACAAGTAATATATCTAGTTTTAGGGAGTTTAAATGTTAAAAATGTGGGAAATATACAAATCTGTGTACTAACATTAAAAAAAAAATTGTTTTACATTTTTTCTTTTTTAGTACCTCTATAAATTCCCCACTCTCTAAATAATTTGATAACTAATTCCCTGACATTTATTATTTTAAACAATCTATCTAAAATAATTAAAATATTAATCTTGTGATAATCACAGTAATTAATTTAAACCGTGAATTAATTATTCTCACAAATATTTTATTGATTATTGATATGCTAATTATTAAATTTAGTTGAAAATAACTATTATATTTCATTAGTATGCATTCACTGAATTCTGGTTCTAAATACAGACATAAAAACGATTATATTTATTACTTTTTGTGAGGGGTCCATTGCTGGAACAGAGAGTGCCCCTTACTGTTTAGTATTTAAAACATTCATCCTGCAGCACTATTTCATTCAAATTTGTAATACTAATTACTACAAGTAATATATCAGCTAGTTTTAGAGAGTTTAAATGTTAAAAATGTGGGAAATATACAAATCTGTGTACTAACATTAAAAAAAAATGTTTTACATTTTTTTGGTACCTCTATAAATTCCCCACTGTCTAAATAATTTGATAACTAATTCCCTGACATTTATTAATTTAAACCATCTATCTAAAATAATTAAAATATTGATCTTGTGATAATCACAGTAATTAATTTAAACAGTGAATTATTCTCACAAATATTTTATTGATTATTGATATGCTAATTATTAAATTTAGTTGAAAATAACTATTATGTTTCATTCGTATGCATTCATTGAATTCTGGTTCTAAATAAAACATAAAAACGATTATATTCATTACTTTTTCGTGAGGGGTCCATTACTGGAACAGAAAGTGCCCGTTAATACTTAGTAGTTAAAACATTCATCCTGCAGTATTATTTCTTTCATATTTGTAACACTAATTAGTACAAGTAATATATCAATTAGTTTCAGGGAGTTTAAATATTAAAAATGTGGGAAATATACGAATCTATGCACTAACATTCCAAAAAATAAATGTTTTACATTTTTTTTAGTACTTTTGTAAATTCCCCAGTCTCAATAATTTGATAACTAATTCCTTAACATTTATTATTTTAAACCATCGATCTAAAATAATTAAAATATTGATCTTGTGATAATCACAGTAATTAATTTAAACAGTGAATTATTCTCACAAATATTTTATTGATTATTGATATGCTAATTATTAAATTTAGTTGAAAATAACTATTATGTTTCATTAGTATGCATTCACTGAATTCTGGTTCTAAATACAGACATAAAAACGATTATATTTATTACTTTTTGTGATGAGTCCATTACTGGAACAGAAAGTGCCCGTTAATATTTAGTAGTTAAAACATTCATCCTGCAGTATTATTTCTTTCATATTTGTAACACTAATTAGTACAAGTAATATATCAATTAGTTTCAGGGAGTTTAAATGTTAAAAATGTGGGAAATATACGAATCTATGCACTAACATTCCAAAAAATAAATGTTTTACATTTTTTTAGTACTTTTGTAAATTCCCCAGTCTCAATAATTTGATAACTAATTCCCTGACATTTATTATTTTAAACCGTCTATCTAAAATAATTAAAATATTAATCTTGTGATAATCACAGTAATTAATTTAAACAATGAATTAATTATTCTCACAAATAATTTATTGATTATTGATATGCTAATTATTAAATTTCGTTGAAAATAACTATATTGTTTCATTAGTATCAATTCATTGAATTCTGGTTCTAAATAAAACATAAAAACGATTATATTCATTACTTTTTCGTGAGGAGTTCATTACTGGAACAGAGAGTGTCCATTATTGGAACAGAGAGTGTCCATTATTGGAACAAAGTGTGTCCATTATTGGAACAGAGAGTGTCCATTATTGGAACAGAGAGTGTCCATTATTGGAACAGAGAGTGTCCATTATTGGAACAGAGTGTGTACATTACTGGAATTTTGGCTGTTTTGATATATTTCTGTTATTTACGATAAAATTTTGATTAATATTGAAAATGAGACTATAAGAATGGTTAAATGTTGTTGATAAATTAATATAAAACTGGAATATAATAATTATAACAATTAATTAAAAAATAGTTTTTAAAGAAATTCCTTAGCGGTGTCCATTACTGGCACTTCTACATTATATACTTATTTTTTTACATATGTTTTGATTTTCAAATTTTCACATAATTTATGTCATGACTTATCATACAGTCTTGTTAAATTCAAAAATCTATGCAATTTAAATTTATTTTATTCAAACTGAAAAAATTCAGACAAATTAAAATAAACATAAAGTAAAGAATTACATAATTTTGTCAGCATTTTTAAACAGTTAAATTCAGAACATCAAAATTTCGGATTATTCATATTTTAGATTTAGATAAGCGAAAATCTTTTTACATAAATATCATGAAGAATTTAAGTATCTCAGAAAAAGTAATCGAAACTAAAGGTTTTATCTGAAACGTTTGCAACATTTCACCCTTGAAAGGTACATTATAAAATTTATAATTCCACATCGTAATACGTGAAAATAAAATGTATATTTAAAATATCAATTTGCCTTAAAATTCCTTATTCTTACTTTTTTTTATTTATTAATATAATTTTAGCAAAAGTTATCAAAAGATAACAACGGTCTAATTTGTAAGCTTTATCAATTCACCTTAAAATTCCTTATTCTTACGTTTTTTTATTTATTAATATAATTTTAGCAAAAGTTATCAAAAGATAACAACGGTCTAATTTGTAAGCTTTATCAATTCACCTTAAAATTCCTTATTCTTACGTTTTTTTATTTATTAATATAATTTTAGCAAAAGTTATCAAAAGATAACAACGGTCTAATTTGTACGCTTTTAGAAAATTAAGATCAAAAGCTATATTTTAAGAAAATAAACCGTAATTTTTACCTTTTTTGAAGTTTTTGTCCCAAAGCTAATGTGTCTGCTTAAACATCTAAAAACAATACCTGCTGAAATTATGTAAAATTTAACAAAAACTCTTTCTCTGAAATAATATTTCACAATAAGTTTTCTGGTAGATATTCTATTGCAAGAATATTTATATTTACACTCAGATGAAATCCAAATACATATTTCTATGCCACCAATACGTACTTTGAAACAATCAAGAAATGCGTTTGTACTGTTCATATCACTCTGCACGCCATCAGTTCATTTCTGGCAAAGTCCTATTAGATAAGTGTCTTTTTCATAAAATGTCCTTTTGCATAAAAAGTCCTTTTACATAAAAAGTCCTTTTACATAAAATGTCCTTTTTCATAAAATACCTTTTTTCATAAAATTACTTACACATAATGTTCAACTCTGCCATGTGCTGTTAGATGGCCTATATTAAAATTACTCCTTGAAACTCTGGGTGCAGAAAGATTTTCTCGATCTCTTGACCTCGCGTCATATCTCTCATTTCTGCTGCGATTATGTGAAATATTAGGGTTAGACATATATTTTGAAGAAGTGTGGCTGATTTCCGAATCTTCTTCTATTTCATTAGGATTCCTTTCGCCAGGCGGAACAGAAGAAGATCGTCTTCGTGGAAATGCATCGTTTTCAGTATTTTTACAAATGTAGCACGGACAAGGACTACCAGAATTCCTGTGAGCTTCATGTGTCTGTGAAGCCCCATACATTTTGTCTCTTCCAGGAGATTTTCTTGGTGAAGCAGTTAAGCATGGTGGAGGAGCTATTCTAGGTGATGAAAACATTGGCGAAGGAGTTATTTTTGGTGGTGGAGAATCAATATTTCTTTCGTGTACAGGAGAATTGTGAGGTGAATCATAATAACCAGGTGTAGGAGAAAGTCCAGGGGAAGGAGACACCTTACGTGACGGCGATGGTCTGTGTGAAGGAGACATACTAGGTGAAAGAGTGTATCTAGGTGAAGAAGTTTTGACGGGTGAACTATATATTTCAGGTGAACTGGATCTTCTAGGTGAAGTCGATCCCGTAGGTGAAGGCGATCTTAGATGTGAAGTCGATCCAATATGTGAAGTCGATCCCATATGTGAAGGAGATCTTACATATGATGTCGATCCCATAGGTGAAGCACATCTTACATGGGAAGACGATCCCATAGGTGAAGCAGATCTTACATGTGAAGACGATCCCATAGGTGAAGCAGATCTTACATGGGAAGACGATCCCATCTGGGATCTCATAGGAGACTGTGACCCCATATGCGATGAATTTCTAAATGGAGATCGACCTTCCTCGGCATACCTAGATCTCATACTAGGACTCATTTGCTTGTGTATAGAAACCTGTGATGGTGAATAATCAATTCTATAACATCGAGTCTCACCAACATAATATCCTTTATGTAAAGAAACACTTTCCTGTGGTACCTTTCTATGAACATTAACAGCTGCATGGTTTGAAGGCGAACGATAAGGAGAACTCGTTCTCATGGGGCCATCTGACGCTTTGGGACTGCCTAAATTATTACCAAACTGATCCTTTTTCCTCATAAAGTGTTCTTTCACTGCTCCAGAAATTTTTCGAGACATCTTTTCAAAATGCTCATTAATGTTATCAGAAAACGCGCTTAATCTTGATTTAAACGTATGCTCCTGCATCGAAGACATTACTGATGTATTTCTATTCGGAGATCTATATCCTGGACTGTTATACGAAGAAGTTGTGACAGTTGGAATGGAATGCCTTTGTCTTCTGTCCTGAGTATATCTGGAATTCTGATAATTATTTACTTCTTCGCGTAATACATGATCAATAGCTTGAATTGTTTCTCTTCTATTATAATCGGACTGCGTCATACCTCCCCGCCTGAGTTCTCTAAGTTTAGGATTACTTCTGGACAGGCCTTCGCATTTGCGAAAAATTTCTATTTCTTCATCAAGAGGTTCTCTCAAGTCTCGGTAACTAGTTTGATTCTGTGGATGACCGTACATTTGGGCGCGACGAGGAGACATATCACCTCTCTGCATGGGAATGGGATTGCTTATATCAATGTGAGAAATTGGAGGCCGTCTGAAATTTTTCTCTTGGGGTGCTACATAGTTTCTGCCTCCATATCTGGATAAGCGTATTCTCGTTTTTTCGTATTTTCGTCTGAAAGAGTAAAAGAGTTTTGAAATTCTTCTAGAACGCCAGAACAGTAGGAGTATGTGAATGGAGAGCGAAAATACAAGAGACAAGCTTCCTATGACTAAAATTATGCGGCAAAAGGTATTTTGCTGGTCTCGAACATCTGGTAACTCAGATTTTGAAAGAATGCTTGTTGTTATAGTCCATGTGACAAGATAAAATACGGATTCAACAGTAGCAACGCAATAGTATAAAATATTATGCTTCATATTGAAACTGAAATCGTAAGCCGTTCTCGGTTCTCTGTTTAAATGCCATTCAAATATCAGGATATAACCTAAAAAGGCTAATCTGGTAAGCTGTCTCCATTTAGGTAAAGTGTCAGAAACAAGAATTGGTGCTTGAAATTTCAAATAAATTACAGAAATCAGAAGCTGGAGAAACATGATACTTACCGCATATATGCCGGCAAGTTTTACCAGAATCCCTAAAGCCATAAGTCTACCCAAGCTAAATCCAAATGACTGAATGAGTACTAATGTTTTTATAACAATTTCTTCGAATGCTCTTTCACATTTGGATTCTTTTTTCACAACCCTAGGATCTTCTTTATTACTAAAATTACTAGAAACTTTAAAGTTATTGTTTGTCGGCGCTGGTGGATCCCACTGAAATAATAGAGGAACCAAATCAACCGTTTCGTAATCCCATTTTTTCAGTTCTTCTAGTTGTTTGACACAAACGGAAAATTGAGTACAAGTGAGAATCAAGTTCAAACTTATGCAGAATATATTCACAAACGCAAAGATCATTTCGTCAAGGTTTTCAGTAACACTTACGTGAATGATTGTCATCGGAATAGTAAAAGTCTGAGTGAAGAAGAATTTAGTCATTGTCAAAAGCAAAGAAAGTTTTTTTCGAAATTGCAGGGATGCAATAAACAATAGGTGAAAGTATCGCCAAAGCATGCCACCAACAATAAAGTGGCCAATAAAGCGAAGGAAGCTTTTTGGTTTTCCTTTTTCTTCTAACTGCTTTTGCTCCCATATTGCTGATAGTATGTTGATACTAAAAGATGTAATAGTTGCTGTTAAAAGGCATGCCAAACACAAAGTCCAACTCACACGCTTCCTAGATCTCTCCTCATAGGGATCGTTCCACAATTTAAAAGTTATATAAATCGTGCGGATCCCAATGAAATATTCTACGCAGTACATTATTGTTAATAATCCAGATATTACAACTGCAGGATTAATTTTACAAGTGTTCCTAAGATTTCGCAGGGGCGATTTTAAAGCCATGCCTAACTTCATCTTCATGTTTGGATTTTTTAAAATTTAACACTCTCAACTAAAAGTATTTGTTATTGGTGCTTTCAATTTTTCTTTTTCCAAAAAGTTTTTAGTGGTGGGTACGAAATCTCAGTTTAGTATATTTCACAGTCACTCGAAATGTTAAATTATATATATATTACTATAACAGCTTATTGTTTTTAAATAATTAATTTGTTCTGAAAGATCATGCACTTTTGTCGAATTTGGTTAATAAAATGTATGCCAAAATTTAAGAATTTAATCAAAATTTTGCAGATTTAAAGGATAAAATAAGTCAATAATATTTATGTATTTATAAATAATCTTTAATTTTTAGCTCTCTACTGAGCATATAAATATCAAAAGTCATAAAGTTACCTTTTTACAAATAAGTTCCACCTTAACAAAAATATTCGTTATTAGATTATTTCAAATAATACGAATTCCTTAACACAAAATAATCAAATGTAGAAAATACTTTTATGCAAATTTTGAAAGTCGTGCATTCACATGCAATATTCAATAATCAGAGAATAAAATGTTTTTTGGGGAAAAAATTATTGATTTTACTATTACACTTCTGATAATAAATATGAATATCTTACTTTCATTTCAATTTCACTTGAAGATAATATATAATATAAAAATCTTTTATCTAAAAATTTCAAATTAAGTTATTACTTCTATTTGCTCCACATTTACGGCACATACATAAAGATAATTTAATAATTCCGCTTTTGAAGCTATCACTGAAATCAAATTTGTCTCTTTCTGAAATTTAATATTATTGTCGAAAGTAGTTTGGAATCACTGCATCAAAATAAATCTTCCAGAATATCACAAAGTCCAGAAATGCCAATGGGATTCATCAATAAGCTTGATATGTTGCTCCAGTATAACTCCGGATAACTTCTTATTTATAAGCACACAAACAAACGTTGGCTGAAGTAAAAATTATCTTGATAGGTACTCTACTTCTGCTTTTAAAAATATTCATAAAGTGTGATTAATTTCGTTAATTGTCGTCGGCATGTAACGTAATTATCAAATATTCCACTTATGCTTTTGTCATGAAGTATTATTTTTCTATGACAATGATATTGACGGAATATGAGATATTTTCATCTAAATCATCATGTAAACTAGGTGCAGAATAAATTAATCGCATATTTTTTTCTAAAAAGCTGTTTAAAAACGTTTAACCCAAGACTGGGCGTAGAACTGCGCAGAACTACGAATACTTTTACACTGACGTAAAAAGGCAAAAGTGGCTTAATCACATTATGGTTGCAAGCCGCAGTGCTTTAAAGGAACCCTTACAAATGGCTGAAGTCTTTAAGAATCAATACTCTTAAGGCTTCTAATCTTCTAAACTACGGTGCAGTGAATGTTAAGAGATGTGTATATATGCACGTTGATGCTGTGCGCGTTAATATACACGCTTATTTTGTATTACAATAAAGTTTTCGGGAAAAAAATTAACATTTATTAATGATTTCAAATTAAAAGCACTTGTTTCACTGGGGGAAAAAAATGGAATTCCTTTTAGTATACATCTTATTGTTATAATAATCAGTTTTGTCCATCTTTGTTTTTGCAAATTAAAAAAAAAGAAAAAGAAAGAAAGAAAACACAAAGAAAACAGAAAATGTAATGATTTAGAATTAAAAGCATTTGTTTTACGGGAAATTTTTTCTTCTTTTCGTGTAATATTACTTTTAAAATAATCTGTTTCATATATTTTACCTTTTTTCATAAAACAAAAACTTTTCTAATGCTTTCGAACTAAAAACTTTTTTTCCTGTGAAAAAATATGGAGTTGCTTTTGGTATGCATCTTATTTTTCAAAATAATAATTTATACATCTTAGAATTTTTTTTTTTTTTTTTTTTTTTTTTTTTTTTTAAGGAAAGGAAAAAATAAAATCTAATGATTTTAAATTAAAAGATATTGCTTCGTTGAGAAAATATGGAGTTAATTTTGAAGTTGCACATTATTTTTTAATTATTTAAATGCTTTTTTTTAATCCGCCTTATCTTTTTCAATAATAATAATAATAATAATAGAAATTTCGAATTAAACGCACTTGCTTTAAAGGAAAAAATCTGCTTTTGATATAATCTTCTTTTTAATTTGATCTTGCCTTTTGATTAACCTTGGACTCCAAAATAATTATTTTCTTATCCATAAAAACTCTTTTTATGTATTAAAAATATTTTTGTCATTAAAATAAATACTTCCCTTTTTTAATTATGTTTTTAGGAACTAGGGGAGGGGGGTCTGTTGCCTATGAGCTATGCTCGCCAAACCCCGGAGTCTCAAAAAACATGTTAATTTGTTCTCTCTGTTTTTTTTTATGCAAAGAAATGGATGTACGTGTAGAGATTCCAAAGTGTGGTAAAATAAACTATTTTACACATTTTACCATTTTCATAAAACAAAAACTTTACTAAAGATTTCGAATTAAAAATTTTTATTCTTTTGAGAAAAAAGAAAATATGGAGTTCCTTTTTGTGTACATCTTATTTTATCATTAACTATGAGTCTAGTCTAAACTAAACTTGGGGCGTTATCAGGGCCGAAACTAAGGGAGGGGGGGCAGAGGGGGCATGTGCCCCAAGCGCCAGAACGAAGGGGGGCCAAATGAGCGATTATAACTTTGGAATGGATCATTTTCTTCTGATGGACTGATGGCTTCTATTATTATGAAACAGCCATTTTAAATGAAGTGTTAGGTAAAGATGAAAGAACAGTCGTAGAAAAATAGAACCCTGATTTTCTGGTCAGAATGGAAAGAAAAATAATGGCCATAATTTTTTTTGTCAAAAAAAAATTATGATCGTTTTATTTCTTCCCATTCTGACCAGAAAATCAGAGTTCTAACTTTTTACGGTTGCTCTTTCATCTTTACCTAACACTTCATTTATAATGGCTGTTTCATAATAATAGAAGCCATCAGTCCATCAGAAGAAAATAACTCGGTGAAAGCGGAAACTCGGTTAAGCAGGACTCGGTTAAGCGGGATTCGGATAATCGGGACTCTACTGTATATTTCATATTAAATATGGTCTTTAGAATATTTTTGTTGGTGTTCAGAGGGGAGTCATGACCACCGTGACCTCCCCTTTGGATCCGCCATTGTAGATTACGTAATTCAGTATTACATATTTTAATATTACATATTTTAAATTTTAAAATAAGTCGGCTATTAGAAAATTAGTAAAATTCTCTTTGTAAATATACTTTGCGGAAGATGGGGGAGCGCCAAAATCCATGCTTGCCCCGGATGCAAAAAAAGGCTAGTTTCGGCCCTGGGCGTTAATAAGGCTGTTCTCAAATCCAAGAGGGCAACTTTATGACATAAGTTTTAATTTATTTTTGTTCGGAAATACATGAAACTAGCAGGTGTTGTTGTTCAGAAACTATATCATTGAGCTGTTTTTTCCGTTTTTTTTTTTTTTTTTTTTTTTTTGCAAACGCAGTAGATCTTTCAGAAAATAGTGTCAAAGTGAGCGTTTTGTACCGAATTTCCGTGCGAAAGAAGAATAATCACTCAAGAAAGGTTGAAAAACGTCTTTGTCACGTGATCAAAATCACTTATAACTCAATAGGTAATTGTTTGATCAAAAAATGGAAAACGCAGTTCCATTCCAAACCGATTCCATGGTCAAACTTTCCAATTTTATATATTTCCGTTAAAAAATGAATTTCTAAATGCGTCAAAACTTTTTGCTCTTATTGAGCCCAGCAGTTGAGAACAGCCTTAAGAATCAGGGCCTACAGTGACAACACTGTTTTCTTGACCCTGGGGTTTGAGGTACTATACAGGATATGTCGGTTAGCTGGTCAGCCCTAACGTGGGGCCCTCAGTGTTTAATTCCCAAGCAAGCTTGGTACTCAATTTATCTACCTCAACCTGGACCTGTTGCGTTGTAGCTAGAGGTGATAACCACTACGTCACTGGTCTCCTATTGTTTAATTTCTCAAGCGTAATTTAATTTCTCCATCTTACTTTTTTTTAAATAAATAAACATCTTTAAAATATTTCATTATCAACTATTTTAATCAAGTGATGTGACGCTGTTTTTTCGGGAAAATCGCCTGGTAGAGCAGCGAGAAAAGCGCTACCTGGCGATTTTCCTCTCTCCTTATACGATTTTGTTTCTAAGATTGTTGTAAGGAAAGCCAAAAATCGATGTTTTAATCGTTAAAAACGTATAACGTAAATGGACAGTAAAAAAATAAAAATAATATATATATATACAGTCAACCCCGCTTAATTGCATACAGTTAGTTCCACTGAATTGTATGCATTTAAGCGGGGTATGCATTTAAGTGAGGACAGCAATTAATGTTATCAGTATACGTTATCATATGATTATATACCACAGATATGATAAATATTAATGAACAATAATTATTTACCTAATAAAATAAAAACTATCGTATTAGTAACTTTAATAAATAATTTATTATTACTTTATATATAACAATATAAGAAATAAAGTATAAGGTATTATAACACTATTTACGGTACATGGTTTAATTCTTCATCATAATTTATGTGAAAATTAAAATGAAAGTTAAATAAAAAAAAAAATTGCTTTTAAATCGTACCTTTGAAAATAAACGTTTCTGGATAAATTCTTTTTATTTTTTCAGTTATTTGCCAATTTATCTCTCTCCTTTTTTTTTTCGCCTACACAAAAAATCCTTTAGGGTTTTTTTTTTTTTTTCCATATCTTGACATTACATTTCTCCACTTCCAGCGCTAAATATTTGGTCTTTATTCTCTTCACAGTCTCGATTCTATTTCCACCCTCCCCACCCCCCCCCCCCAATTCCAGAATTTTTCAAAAAGTATCCCCATCATTTTGAGTCACTGTATGTACGGCAAGCTTTAAAAGAAACAATTGTCAAAGACAATTCTCCAAATTCAACGCTCTCATAAGTTTCCAGAATTAAGATAAGTCCTCTTTCACGACGATTTCTGTTCTTCTATTGTAAATACAGTCGGACCTCTATTTAACGAACCTCTATTTTGCGAATTTCTCTATTTTGCGAACTTTTCCTCGGAACCGACAACATTTTGCGAATTTCTCCGTAAAATAACCTCCAAATAGCGAAGTGTATTCTCTATTTAACGAACTTTTTCTTCTGATATAATTTTTTTTTCTCCCTATTTCTCAAAATATTTCCGGACACTTCAAACTTATTCTTTCTTTTACACATGTTTATAATGCTCAATAACCTTGAATTAATTTTACCAGGTGCCTAACTGAACGAGAGCAGTAAAATCCCTGTCATTCTTTGCATTTTATCCAAGAAATGCAAACTTTCAATATCCCCCTTTTCACACTCAAAAGGGCTGTTCTGTAGTAAATAAGTTTCAGTAATTAAATTTAAGGACGCATGTAGTAATACAATGCTTAAAATTACTTGTTATAATAAATACGATAATGTCATTAAAATTTATTAATTTTACTATAAATATTTTCTTAAAACTGAAAATACAGTGTATTTCTGGACAATATATTTTTTTAATTCTTGCTGTCCTTACAGATTTCTTTTTGATGGGTAAAATGGGTAAAATATAATAATAAAAAATAAATATGATTTACAAAAAAAAGTTTGATTAGTTAAATTTTTTAATAATGTTCAGTGTTTATGAATTAAAAATCTGTTTTGTGTAGTTTAAAGTATTTTAAAAAGTTCATCTCTATTTAACGAATTTTCCAAATAACGAACTTCTTTTCGGGATTTAGCGACTTCGTTAAATAGAGGTCCGACTGTATAACAAACCATTGTTAAAAAAAGTTTTTCTTTTTTCCCATTCATCACAATAACAGGAATTAAAATCCGGATTACTACTAGTAGATTGGGGATATTTATGCAATTAACCGGGGATTCTTATGCGATAAAACGAGTATATTTAACATTAGTCTTATGGAGAACGTCTGTGTTCCACGGCATTCTATGCATATCGGGGTATGCAATTATCCGTTACCCGATTAAGTGGGGCCGAGTGTATATATAAAATGCAATTTAACAAATTACAACGACCATTTGGAAAATGATTTTTTCAAAGACTAAAATTTAAGACATAAAAAATCGCACGGAGTTGATCCTACATTACGTACGCCATGAATTAAACATTAATAGTGTTATTACACGTAAAAATTGCAAGCAACAAAAATCGCCTGCGACTCGTCAGATTTCCTGAAACTTACGTATTATCCACCTGAAATTTACGTATTATCCAAGTATTTCATTGGCTGTTCGGGAAAAGTCTTTTTCATCGTAGAAATCTGACGACCCATTTTAAATGAAATTTCATTCTTAAACTTCTAAACATCCCACAATATTACTTTTTACACTGTCGTATAGAGAAAAAAATGTGTTTTTAAATGCAATTTGTTTTGAAAGCTGTATCTCAATTTGTTTCTGAGTTATTAATTTTTTTTTTTTTTTTAGTTTTAATTACTTTTTTGTCATAGTGGCAACAGAAGTATCCATCTCTGTTGAAAGTAAAGGGAAAGTACAGTTTACTGTATAGACCAATCAGAAAACGAATAAAATGCGGATTCAACCAATAAAAAGCTTCAGATATGTTTTTGATTTCCTACCCTGACGAGGACAATAACCATTTTCCCAAATGGTTAAAAAAAAAAAAAAATGTAAAACGTTTAAATTTACCCAAACTTTCTGCGGTACACTCGCTCCATTAAAGACCTATATTTTAACGGTGGATGAATGTGTACGCTAATACAGGGTGAACCAAAAGTCCCTGGCAAATTTTTTAATTTAATATAAAATCAATTAATTGAAATCTAGCTCTTTTTTTTTTTTTTTTTTTTTTTTTTTTTTTTTGGTTAAAAAGTTTATAATTTCATAAAATAACAGCGTTTATTGATTATTTTGAATTATACGTATTTGTTTTATTAAGGAAAATGGAATTACAGTATACTTCGGCGTATAATGCAGATAAAACAAACTTATTTAGATCTAAAAATATTATTTAATAAAATGTATCTTACTGCAGCGCTATAAATATTTCACTCTTTATATTAAAAATATTTTCTAGTTTGAAATGTCGCGCGTTATACGCAATAATATGCGACACTTTTGGTATATATTTTAATTTTTAAATGCGCAGTTTCATTCATCTTACTTAAAAAATAATCTATTTTATACAACTAAACTTTTTTTAAAATAAAAATCTTTACTAATTATTTTGAAAGGAAAGTATTTCTTCTGTTTGGACGAAAATGGAATTATTTTTTGTACACGTTTTACTTTTAAAGCAATTAGTTTTGTCCACTCAAAGATTTAAAAAAAAAAATGCAATTATTTCGATTTAAATGCATCTCCTTTACCGGGAAAAGTATCTTTCCTCTTTTGGGTTATATCTTACATTTAAAATAATGTATTTTATAAAACTTACCTTTAAAAAAATGCTAATTATTTCCAAATAAAATCATTTGTTTTATTGAAAGAAAAAGTGGAATTACTTTTGAAATTTAAAAAACAATAATCAGTTTTATTCATCTTGCACCCCTCCCCCGCCTCCCCCCCCCCCAAAAAAAGTAAAGATTTTGTAGTAAAAGCATTTGTTTTACAGAAAAAAACTATTCTTCTTTTAATGTGCATAATGAGGATAATCAGGTAGTCCATGAATTTCACGTCATCACAATTCACGATATTGTTATTGGGAGAGCATTAGTTGAAGAATTCACGATTCTTTTTAAATCACATTAAACTCAATATAATTTCACGTATTATATTCTGGAGAAAAGTAAATCGAAATGTTCTATTTTTGTGTTCTTCATTTGTAAATAATCACCAACAAAAAATCATTTAGAACATATTGTTAGCAATCCAATTTCAGTAGAGCGCCGATTATCCGAATTCCAATTAACCGAACTTCCAATTATCCAAACAGCCTATTTCTCTTTAATTTTTTTTTTTTTTTTACCGAACTTTCAGTTATCCGAACAGCCTGTTTCTTCCAAAAAAAATTTAACCGAACTCCCAATTATCTATTGGCTTCGAATAAAATGTTGGATATAGAAAAAATTAATAGTGGATCAGAAAATGACGAATGTAAGACAATAAAGGAGATGGGACGAATCCTAAGCTATGAAGAAAATGAAATTAACGAGCAGTTAAATAGTGACGTACATGACTCTTGATATCAGATTTTAAATGATGATGAGATTGTGGATGAGATTCAAGAAAAAAAAGAAAATGAAGAAAATGAAAACGAATGCTTTGAAAATGACCGGGTCCATCACATAACGAAGCCTTTGAATGTATGGAAACAACTATGAAATGACTCGAACGGCAAAAGAACGCTGATCCTATTCATCTAACGTATTTAACAAGAATTTGAGATATGGCAACATTGAAAAGAATGTCTTCATTAAAGCAAGCAACAATCAAAAGATTTTGCTTAAATTATAATTTCTGGAATTCAGAAAATGATAAATAGAGAAAAAAAAAGTTTTTTTAATTATAAAAATGTAAACAAAAAAAGATTAAAAAGACAAAGAAATAAAATAAAATAAACCAATTTTTAAACAAGCCAGCACTAACTGGCTCTGCCAGTCCTAAACTTAGATAACGTGTGAAGGTTTTAGTATA
Source organism: Maratus speciosus (assembly GCA_963932465.1). Classification (NCBI taxonomy): domain Eukaryota; kingdom Metazoa; phylum Arthropoda; class Arachnida; order Araneae; family Salticidae; genus Maratus; species Maratus speciosus. The sequence goes on from OZ010789.1 coordinate 146,308,921, forward strand.
GTCAGAAACATTCCTTAAATTGTCTGTCCATTTATCCGAACTTTTGCTTATCCGAACTAGGGTCTGTCCCGATTCGTTCGGATAATCGGCGCTCTACTGTATATACAAAATTTACACCATTTACATATTTATAGATGAAACACATTTATTTGCTTTGTTCCTTCTAGAACTCATGACTCTAAAAACAATTAAAATTTCAGCAACTATTTTCTTCTATTGCGAAGCCGTGAAACAATAGCATGATTTCATATTCGATTTCATGCTCCAGATAAATTTCCATTTTAAAAGACCAAGAGAAGAAATGCAGTCTACTTACTGCGTTCAAATTTTACATTATGGGAGACCGGGGCTAGTTGGCTACAGGGGTATGTAGGCGCAGTCCTCATAAATCACCTGTTTTTAGATAGATTGCGCAACCAGTCTCAGAGTACCTTTCTTCTTGCTTTTTACAATCCTCATTGTAGTTTTGCAGCGTTACCTACCTGCAATGGACATTTATTACGATTTTTTCTATGTTTTTTGCACTCATAAGCAATTTTTTGTTGCTTCATTCTTTTTCTAATTTCTAATACTTATCTTAATAACTGTGATTTAACTTGTGCAGTTTTTCTTAGTGTATGATTAACTGTACCTGCCCCATATGTGATTTACTTGGATTAGTTATGCTTAGATGGTTACGTGTCCCTTTTGTGAAGAAATTTATTATGGGGCTAGTAGGCGCAATGAACACGGGACAAGTTGGCTCGGTGTCTGGTGTGTGCTGGTAGCTTGAAAAACAGCAAACACCAAGAAAAGGGGTTGCAATGCAAGATTTTGGGCACACAAGGCTTGCCCAAACGGAGACACTTGATTTTTTATTTGTGACAACTGTAACTCTGATGATGATATCGAGTAGGATAGAAGTTACTCAGTGTGAATGTTTTATTCATTATTTTTATGTCTGTATAATTTAGAATTTACATTGTACGGCGATAACGCCTTTGTTTAAACTTACTGGTAATAATGAAATTAAATTTCTCTTAACTGAGTGTGTTATTTGAGTTTCATTTAAATTTTTATAAAGCGTGTGCCAACTTACCCCATAGGTATAGCCAACTTGCCCCGTGACGGGGTAGGTTGGCGCACAATTTTCCTTTTACTTTAGGCTTCCGCTAAACATAAACTACAAAAGCTACAAACTCGAAACTCCGGGTATTTATAGCCCAGTGCCTGTTCTTTAAAAGTACAGTTAAAGTTTCATAAAAAAACATAAACAAAAAATTAATAAAAATCAATAACTAAAAACTGCGTCTACTAGCCCCGGTATCCCCTACTACTAAAAAAACTAAAGAACAAGAAAGAATGTTTTTAATATCAATTCTCTAGTCAGATCATGTGATCACTGGCGCCTTTTCAGTCTGGCTGAGAGAGGCCGGCTCAAGAGAGTTGTGAAATATTCCACAATGCATTTTACTTTTAAAATAATTGATTTTATGTATCTTACTTTTTTCATCCGATCTCAATCTCATCAATCTTTATTAATGATATCGAAATAAATGTATTTATGATATGAATAAAATGATACTTATAATGATATTGTATTAAATTATAAGCGATTTAAATGCTTTTTAATTTAGCTTCGAATAGCTATTGGAGATTTTAGATATGCATCTATTTTTTTTTCTCTTTAAAACGCAGCATACAGTAAACATCCTCTAATCCGGCATCCTATGGTCCGGCATGTTGGATAATCCGGCACGACATTCGGAAAAGAATAGTATTCCTTGTTTAATCACACCTGATGTTTATAATAATATGATAGAATTTCAGAATGAGGAATGAAACAGGAAACTTTGTAAAAGTCATGGCATAAAATTTGGCCTGTACAGTAAAATAATGTAATGGAAACGTAATTCTAAACAAACCTCTATCCAAACGAAACTCCATTATACAACTTATCCGTAGTCGAGGGGTGGGGGACTCAAATAAGAATTTAAGAAATTTGCTGAAATTACTATTTTGAATTAGTGGTAACGACCACTGATAATTTAAGTGGTAATGAGTTCAGTACGAATATCCGATACGTTTTCCCCGCTCACGTATCAAAACGTGAAATCAGAATGTTGGAGTTACTGAAAGCGATACAGTTGACGATTGAACTAAAAGATGTTTTAGGTTATTTGCCTTTACAGTACCCCATGAATCGAGAAGAAATAAGAGAATCGGTTGAAGGAGATTTCGATGAGCCGACAGAGGAAATTTTGACAGATGAGACGTTCCTTCAGAGTGTTATCGACCCAACAGTCCGTATGACTTTCTGAAAAAAGAAAACTACTACAAAACAAATTGATATTCGAGATTTGTTTAAGATGATTTCGACGAGTAGGCCTACTGTGTAAGGCTACAGTGCATGTTTTCATTTTATAGTCATGTACATAGTTGCACTGAACATTATTGAGCATTTTTAAAAATTTTATTCAAGCTGTTTAAAGAATAAAAAAAACATGATTTACTGTCAGTTTTCGTTTAATTCTAACGTCTATACGTTTTTCCTACATTCATCCTGTAATCCGGAAAATTTTGTAATCCGGCATGTTTCAAGTCCCGAACGTGCCGGATTAGTGGATGTTTACTGTAGCATGTTTTTAACAGGTCTATGGATGGAGTTGGCGAACATAGCTCGTAGGGTACGGAGGACCCTCGTTACTAAAACTATACAATTGAAAAAAAGGATTTTATTTTTATTTTAGTTTTTTAAACACAAAAATCATTTTCAAGATCGGAAACAAATTACAGTATTACCTCAAAAATCCGGCATCGTCGGGACTGAGACAAAGGCGGATTTTTGAAAATTCCGGATTTCTGAAAAAACATCTAAAGTATTTTCGATATACTTAATGGTGCATTTGTTCATAATTTAATTCATAGACAAGTGATGTTTCCGTGAAAAAAAATAGAAAATTAAATATTTAAAAAAAACTTATTTTAATTGATATTTTCTACGTTAAAAAAAAAATCTAATAAACAGTGAAGTTATTTCTTCTAGAGTAATTTAAGAAACATTGATGTCAATTTCATTTGCTTCAGTTTTTCCGGCCATTCATTAACAAGTTTTTCTTAGATTTTATACGAGTAAAGAATATCGATTTTGAAAATGCAGACTTGTTTCTCTAAAGCAAATATTAATTTTCCAGCCAAATTTATGCATTTTTCAAGTGACAACTTTTTTCTGCCGCGCTGGCTCCTTGTTCTCCATCCTTTGAGCTACTACTAACGTTATCGGCGGTTCTATTTAGCACAGCGTTAGCGATCTCGTTGTCCCATATATCCATTGCTTTCGATCTCAAACTTGTAAATTCGTAAACAATTGCTGTTTTTCTCTCCCGTAATTTGTAAGAGTAAAAAAAAGGAGAGGGGGGGGGGGGGGTATGCCGGATTTTTGAAGTTTCCGGATATCCGAATGCCGTCTTTTTGAGGTCACACTGTATTATGGATAAGAAAATAATTAATTATTTTGGAGCCCAGGTTCAAAACTATATGATTTTTATCGGTATGGGCAAATTTATAGTTTGATAGGATATTTCGATATAAACCAAGATATATATTGTTTATTTCATAATTTGGCAAGCTGCAATTAAAAAAAAAAAATCTTAATATACGAAATTATAATATAACAGTGAAAGAAAACATACAATAACCTCTTTCCAGTTTCCTTCAATTCCGAAAAGTACTCCTTTTCCACTTAAAAGGCCATTTCTAAAAACAGTTTCTTTTGCTTCCACGGATAAACGTTTTCGGCTAGATTTTATAGTGCATTAATTAATTGTACAATTCAGTTTTCTCAAACCAGAATATCAATTTTGAGCGTGCTATTTATTCAGAATCAACCAATTTTAGCTGCGTAATTAAATTTATATAGGCAAGAGTAACAAAATAATAATTTTAATGTTAATTTTTATGTTGTTAATTTATCATATTTGGCTTCTAAAACATGTTTGTTGAGCATGAAAATGTTTACTTGAGAATTGGTAGCATCGGAGAAACTAATATTCCGGGTTGAGAAAACTGATTAATACACTGCATTAATACCACTCGGAAGTGGTTATTGTATATTTTCGTTTGTGGTTACATTATATTTACCTTGATTAAAAAAACATCTGTTTTTTTTTTAACCATTTGGAAAAATTGTTATTGTCCTCGTCAGGGTAGGAAATCAAAAGCATATCTGAAGCTGATTATTGGTTAAATCCGCATTTTATTCGTTTTCTGATTGGTCTATAGAGTAATCTGTATTTCCCTTTACTTTCAAAAGAGATGATCTTCTGTTGCCACTATGACAAAAAAGTATTAAAAACTTCAAAAACAGAAAAAAATTAATAACTCAGAAACAAATTGAGATACAGCTTTCAAATAAATTGCATTTAAAAGTACATTTTTTTCTCTATACGACGGTGTAAAAAGTAATATTGTGGGATGTTTAGAAGTTTATGAATGAAATTTCGTTTAAAATTGGTCGTCAGATTTCCAAGAAATCTGACGATGGAAAAGTCTTTTCCCGAACAGCCAATGAAATGCTTGGTAAGTTTCAAGTGGATAATACGTAAGTTTCAGGAAATCTTGCAATTTTTACGTGTAATAACACTATTAATGTTTAATTCATGGTGTACGTAATGTATGATCAACTCCGTGCGATTTTTTATGTCTTAAACTTTAGTCTTTGAAAAAATCATTTTCCAAATGGTCGTTGTGATTTGATAAACTGCTTTTTTTTTTTTTTTTTTTTTTTTTTTTTTTTTTTTTTTTTGTACGAGTTTATACCATATTAGATTCAAAATACAAGTGTATACAAATATTCAATTGGTAAATAAATCATAATAGTTGTAAATTTTCCAAGTAGGTGAAAAAAGTCTGGTACAGGATTCGAACCAGTGATGTCTGGGATGAAGCCGCCAATGCTGTACCGACTGAGCCATCTCGGACGAATCTGGAGGACTAATTCACCTAACTAACATTTAACGATCACGGTACCCGGTCTGGTATATTAATCAGCTCAACAAAATAAATCATAGATTTATGTATGCAGCGTGTACTGCATTCCGTAAATAACCTACCCCCAAATTTACCCGGGATGGCACAGTCGGAAGAGCATTGGCGGCTTCAGCCAAAACATCCCTGGTTCGAATCCTGACCCGGGCTTTTCTTACACAAAATTTACAACTGTTACAGAGTATACCATAATGTTTTGAAATTCCAGTTGTGAAAAAATGGCAAAATAACCAAATTCACCTGATTCGAATGGTCAATAAATATGTTATTCAATCAAAATAAACTGCATTTTTAAGGTTGATAGCTATTAATACCTGAAAACTCTTTTTTTAGATGCGTTCGTAATTATATAAATACGTAGCACCTATAGTCATCGTCTGGTCCGTCCGCCTGTCCGTATATAACAGCTCAAAAACTACCCAACCGAATTGTTTGAAATTTAATATAAACAATCTTTGCAGAATTTTGTCGAGTCCTTTCAAATTTTATGAAAATAGAATCAAAACTTAAAAAGATAATAATAAAAGTTTTCTTCATTCTATTAAATCCTATCATACGTAATTAATTCAATGATATCCCATGATAGGCCATGATTCCAGGTTGCAATGGTGATTACATCCTATTTAAGATGGAGCCCTATTTTGTATTCGTGCATTTTTGCATATGAGTGCAACAGATATTGCACTAGATCTGAATATTTAAAAAACTAGTTATAGTACGAACGGACTTCATTTGCCACGTTTGACGCACAATCTCCGACTTGTTTAACTCCACCTCCATTTGTATGACTGCGTTTTATTCTTTGTTCGAAAAAATAAATTTGATAGTGCAAGTCTGATGGTACATTTTTTATCGATGACGTACAAAGACATTACGCTTGAAACATTTTATAATACAGACTTATACAACGATAGGAGACAAATTACAGATGATTTAACTATTTATTTATTTATTAGAATCTATTTTATATCGAATATATTTCACTATTTTGCATTAAACTTTTTTATCAGAGGTATTTTTGTAATTTACTTCTATTAATGTAAGAAAATTCAAGAATTTTTTTTATCCTGTTTATTCCAGAATAAATGTTCAATATTTGAAATGAAAAAAAAAAAATCTTAATTCGATTATTGCTTGTATTGCTTGTATGATTACATTTTATTCTTTTCACTTAAAATCATATGTTTTCCGATTATCTTCTACGTTTTTTCTCCCTCATATACAAATACAATAACGCTGAAAAGATTTTAGACATCATATAAAAGAAAAAAAAAAGAGAAAAATACCTTAAAAGTAATCCGCAGACCGAATAAAAAATCTGCGACATATACGTCTCCTGTCTCGGATCTTTTGCTGTTGGGCTTCGGGTAAAACATAAAAAAAAAAGAAACACGAAACATCAAGTCTGGAGCTTATTACCAAGCTTCCATTTTCGTGGAAATAAAAGTACAATATATTCTGAATCACACATATTGCTACGATAGTTTTTAAGAAAGATTTTAACGATAGAAATAAAATAAGATTAAAGAAATGGCCAAAAAGGCAGGATATCCTACTAAAACAATTAATAAATTAATTGAAAGTGCAATATCAAGTGTAATGCCCCGAATTTAGTGTAGGACGGGTAGCGTGAATTTATGGCGTCAACGGCCGAAGCACAATTTAATTCAGAAATATGTTTATTAAATAAACAAGTTATATTGCTTCTTGAATAAATACAACACTTAATTAAATGAGTTCGTCACCACAGAATTCGTTGATTTAGATGAAATGATAGTTTTTGGTGAGGTAAAGTCTTTCTAGACACTGAGAAAGTCTATAAGATCAATCCGTGATGGACCCCAAAGTCTACAGGCTTCAATGTGCGAAAAATGTTCATTAAATAGTAAAAAACAAAAAGTGTTCTTGACAGAAGGTTTCTCTATAGAAATAACACGGTGCGAGAATAATATCTCAGTACCAGAGTTGCGCAAAATACATCCAAAAACCATTTTCGATACAAAATACATTGTTTTTTCAACTTAAAATACAAAATACAAAATATTTTCCAAATTTCAAAAATTCAAAATACAAAATATATGTATTTTGAAAATACATTTAAAATACAAAATACATTTTTAAAAACATAAACACGATTGTGCATTAAGTTGCACTAGTCAAATGCAAAGCTGGTTTGCAAAACTGATTAAATTTTTAGAAATTATAAATTTCCAAATAAAGAAGCAAAATTAATTAAAACTCAGCGAAATTTAAAGAAAACAAAACTGAAAGATTGGGGCAACAATGTGCTTAAAAGTGTATGAAAGTTGCAAGAATAACTAATAATGAATAAACTACCCTTTAAAGGTAAACTCAGTAGAGATAACTGCATGAATTGATTGTGGTAGAGGTCTGCACGGGCCCGGGCTTGGCCTGAGGTCCGTACCCGGCCCGGACCGCGGTCCGGGCTGAAATGAAGGCGATGTTTCAAACAGGCCGGCAGAATTAGAACAATTTTTTCAACGGACCAGGCCGAGAAACAAAATAAACGAGCCGTGCCGATAAAAGAAATTAAGTGGGTCTTCCGACCCTCTATAAAATTTTAATCGAAGCCAGTAAAATATGAGCCATTTTCAATGAATGTGACTTTTGCGAGAATAAGTAATAAGTATAAATGTGCGTCACGAGCCGATGCTAGTTTGACAACATCAATACGGAAATGTAACATGTCCAGCGTAGAGATCAGCCTCGGACAGTTACATAGTGTCGGAGCCATGACTTAATTTTTTCAGCAGACTCGGGCCGGGTTGAGATCAGGCTTGTATTTTTTTCTATACATAGTCGAGCAGAGCTGGAAGTGGACTTTATTCAGGATGCGTTGTGTAGGGAAGGCAATATGTATTGTAAAAATATCAATAGCGATAATGAACTTCTCTTAACGGAATTTTTGGAAATATACCTCAAGGTGGTTCTCAAATTCCCTCCTCAACAATGAGAAATTTCCTGACTCATTTTCAGACTAATTTTTTACTATAAAGGCTTAATCCTTTAGTGCGCAGCTTTGCACATATGCAAACAACAATGTTTTGAATTTAATAGTTTTTTTTATTCTCACCAGAAAATTAAAATAGCAATTTTTGTTCTAATTAATAACAAACATTCCGCTTTTTTAATAAAGCGAAATTAACCATTGAAACTTTCTGGTGTAAAGTCAGATTCTCTGAACTAGTACGTAATTTCTAGAACGTATTCTATCATGGGGATTAAAGGGTTAACAGTTAGGTTTTAAAAAATAAATAGTGATATACAATAAGGTATTTGGAGACATGCTTATTAAAATATTTACTATTTTGCATTATTTGAGCGTAAAACAGCCACACGACAGTAATTTTTACTTGTATTGCAGATGTGCAACAGAAGAAAAGATTGACGTATTGTATGAAAAATGTATCTCTGATTTTTTTCATTGTTTTTCATGTGTAATAAACCTTTCAGAGAATCATATATAATTTTTTCGAAGCAAAATAAAAAATCGCGCATTTAAGGGTTAAAACTGACAGGCTATTTAAGGGATTTGGAATCGAATAGCGTTTTTTCTTTTTTTTTTTATAAATTACTTATCGCGATATAAGAGATTCTTGTCATGTGACTGCCGGTTTTTCTCCTTTCCCGTGCTATCGCTACGGAAATTCGATTCAAATCTTTAACTTTGACATTATTTTCTCAAAGATATATTGTCTTTATCAAAAAATGATAACTTTATTCGATTACATAGTTTCTGAATAAGAACACCTGTCAATCTTACGCGTTTTCGAAAAGAAATGAATTCAGAAATGTATCAGAAAGTAGCTCCTTTGGATTTGAGAAAAGCCTTATTAAATGGCAGAAAAATAGTTTCACAAATCTGCTTTTTATTATACAGCTTCAAAAATTATCCTGTTTTTAACCCTCCTTTTTTTCTTTTATTTTAAACTACATTATTCTTTTAATGAATCTTTATTTGAATGTTGAAGCGTCTAAGACTATAATATATCATTAATGATGCTATTGTGTATTTTCTGTCTTGCGCACACATAGTAATTTAAAAATATACTGTAAAATTATCCCATAAATATGTTTTTTTTTTTTCTGTAGAAAGTGAGTGAGGCCTCATTTAATCGATTTTTCCACGGGCCGGGCCTGTTTCCACTGATTTTTGTATCCGGCGTGAACTGTGAAAATATAAACGGGCCGAGCTCGGGACAAACTTTTATTTTTTTCATCGGGCCGGCTCGGGCCAAGATTGTTTTTGTGCGGGCTGGGACGGAGCCGGTCCTGGAAATTCCGACCCGTGCAGACCTCTAGATTGTTGATATGTGTCCTGATTCTGCCCTTCTCGAAATGGAAAGCGTTCTCGTAATTCGCCGACGAAGTTGAGATTTCGCATTCTGCCCCTGTCGTCTCGGAATGAGTTCCGAAGTTGCGGGGTTGTTTTGGTCGTAATTTATCCGACTGCTATTGGCAGCCGGAAAACCTCCTGATAAGGAATCTCTTTCACGAGGCATAGGATAGCCCCGCCCGCTACTGAGTGTTCTAAGCCAAAATTGAGACAGTATTGATTTTCAGAAAAAGCATAAAAAGTTTGGTGCAATTCTATTCAATAAGTGCAGAGATATAAAAATCTCGAAAATCCTAAAAAACATAGCACAGAAAAAAAAATCATCTGTAGGACAATATACACCAAAATGTCATCCATACTAACTGAATATGATGAAGTTTGATGAAATTCCGTGCTCTAGTTCTTGAGATATAGCTCTCACGGCACACCTGCCAACTTCAGATTTTTAAAAAATCAGCACTACGAACCAGAAAAATTATTTTAAAAAGGTACGTGGTACTTATTTCATTTAAATTTCATTTACAAATATGATCATTTTGACATGGAAGAAAACAAACAAACAAACAAAAAAACCTCGAGAATTTTGCGTACATGTTACGGTAATCATAAAAACACAGCATAACAACGCCACCTCTTGAGCGATGCATCCCAAATTTTATCAGCATTAATTTATTTGAAGATCTAAAATAATATGAAATTGCATTAAATTTTGTCCCTTAGTTTTTGGATAATAGTTACCGCGAAAATCATGAAAAACCCCGCATAGCAGCACCACCTGTTGAGCGATATATACTAAAAGTTAATCGGCAAGTATTTCTGTTCAGGCCTATATGCAGTTAAATGAAATTCTGTATATTGGTTCTTACAATATAGCTATCATGGAATAAAATAATTAAGAATAGCAGGTTGGGCGATATAAACCCAAAGCTAAGTTATACCTAGGTCTATCTTAATCTGAAGTTTGATTATTATTAAACTCCATGCATTAGTTCTTGAGATTAAAGGGCCACAAAAATTGTGTCTCACACAGACTAACAGACATGCACACATTTCCCAAAAATAGCTAAATCGCGTTCAAGACATCCCGAAACGTGTAAATCAAGCAAAAAACGAAAGCCGAAAATTTTCTCGATTCCAATACTTTCTTCTTATTTATTAGAAGAATGTAAAAATAAATTAGTCTAGTATCAGTCTTTTCAATCAGTCTTTCTTAGTATAAGTGTACAAAAGAACATATTTTATAATAATCTTATATGTACAATGACACCGAATGAAATTGTTTAAATGTATTTTTCTCTTTTTATAAAATGCGCGTGTGTTTAATAAGAGCTCCCAACTACGCAAGATTTTTTAGGCCTTCCACTAATAAAATATTTGGGGCACAACTTTTCGATTGTGGTGCATTTTAGAAATAATGCATCCGAAATTAAAAATATGTATTACTGAATGCAAAAATATAAATGAAAAAATTAGATAATTTTTAACACAAGTTGAATTATTATTATTAACAAAAGTACGAATCCTTCGTATAAAGTAGTTTTAAAATTAAAACACTCAGGTAAAATATCAAACCATATATAAGCGCAAAGCAATAAGAAATCATTTGCACTTACTATCAAAGTCTTGAAACTTTTAATATAGAGCAGAAAAAATATGAAAGCTCTTACGTTCGTAAAAAGAAAGCACTTATAAAATATTCATAAAAAGTAGGATTAATTCGAATGCAAAATTTGCAAAGTCATAAATTTGATTTTTTCATAATCAAATCGTTTCTTTAAAAGTTCATTGTAGCAATTTTCTTGCGGTTACTGTCTAACAAAATTTATATTAATGAATGAAACACGAATTTTTAAGAAATCCTTTCGATATTTTTAAATTAAACTACTAGACCAGAAAAAAAATTGAGTTCCTTATATGTGTGGTCAATGGGCAATAGTCGGTAATAGAGCGCTGCACCTGCGCAACTCTGAAAGATCCTTCCGGTTTATCGCAATACATGTTTTTTTTACTTGTAATTCCCACAGCAACATTAAGATTTATATAAGTTATTTTTGTAACTAATCAGCATACATCATCATAACATACATAACAAAACATAATTAATCATCAACCTCCTTGTCTCAGCAATAGTCGAAAAGTGTGTTTATATTAACTTCCAGAACAGAATTTGAAAACTAATCAAAACAGATAGTCGTGTATTTCCTTTTAATGAATCGCAGTTTTTCTCTGTGCGGTTTAATCATGGCAGTTTGAAATTTGGAGAAAATGTATTTTGAGTATTTTCAAAATACAAAATACATTGTAAAACCATCAGAAAATACATTACAAAAATACTTTGATCTTATCGGTTTAAAATACAAAATACAAGATACAAATGTATTTTGAAAATGTATTTCAAATACATGTATATTCGATACTGCCCAACTCTGCTCAGTGCACACTTCCTTGCGATGAGCAGATTGAAGTCCAAGCCTGACTTCAATAAAGATGCCTTCGAGGATTCGAAGTAAATTTTTCCGGTGATAAATCACCTTGTTCCGTTCACCGAGAGATTAGTCTCCCGACTGTCTCTCTGAAATTTTTAACCCAACTGACTGGTCTCTCGACCTAGGTTGTAAAAAACTTTTTCTCCTCTCGGGAGTATCCTTTTGACCATTTAACAGACCTCAGCTGTTTTCATCATCCACAAGCTTTGTTCGGATAGGCTGTCTTAATTTTCTCAGGCACATGAGCGTTCCTACCGCTTTTACTTTCATTTTCAACCTGCGGGGTCGACCGGATGAGATCACAGGTGAAAACCATTAGCGGTAAAGCTATTTTCTTGGCGTACTTTAGAAATGTTTGACAGTCTAACTTCAACTAAGAAGATCGATATAAATGTATCATTCCTTTTGGCTCTAGCCGAACTATTTGGCTACTTTGAAATAGAGGTCAAGTTTCTAGCCCAAGGTGGTCTCAATGGAAGAGTTTTTCTTGTGAGACGTGAGAGTGGAGTTCTCACACAAGATATGACACAGTACAATCAGCACAAAAATATATGAAATTTAGAAGCTCAATTCCATATATGAATCGAGTATCCCTAAAAATAAAAAGAGAGTTTTAACAACTTGGAAGAAATATACCTATTACTCTAGCTGATATACCTTTCTTTGGGATGCCGCCAAGAAAGGTGATCGTTAACTCCAATAGTTCAGTTCTCGGTAATCATCTTGTTGCTATTTCTGCGTAGAAAGGTGGCATCCGAGAATGAGCGGACATCATCAGGCACTTCAGTGCTGCTAGTCATTTAAACCTATTTGTTGAGTTTCGTCCAAATTTCTTTAAATCTATTAAAAAAGTCATGCCTGGACCAGAAGTTGTACACATCAATGAGTCGAAACATCTCAGCAAAACTAATTCAAAAATGTGATCACGGCAAGAGAAGTACAGCAGATTGCGATTGAACATTTTTTTCTAGATTTGTACAGGCACCATTTACTTGACCTCTACTGCTTGCTGTCATATCACAGCATAACTGAATTTTGTCGGGTAATCCCGCTTCTCCACTTTTTGGTAAACAGCTATGTCTTGCTTTCTCCTGAAAATGATGTGATTTCAAGTACTTCCACCAATTTCGCCTTGCCTTGAAAAGTTTACCATTTTTGCCAGTCTATCAACCTATTCAACGCCTATGAGTGCTGAGTTAAAAGTTGTTACAAATAAAATAACTTTTATTTACAAACGTGGATGATGGCGAAAAATAAGTATTTGCCCTATACCTGCGTTCTGACCCAGCTTTGCATATTGCCTTTCCCATTATATTAATAGTCACTTATCCTTTTAATACCAAGAATAAGTCTGAAGATTTTTTTTTATTTATTTACGAGAAAATTATATAAGAGATAAAACATTTTACATGAAAAAATGACTTTCAGGTTGAAAATTTCAAAATATTTCAGCATCAATGAGGGACGGTTTGGCATTGTCCGCTTAAGCTAAAAATTTACATATACTAGTTTTTAGCTCACAGGCTATCAAAACCTGAGAGCTAATGTACCCGCCGGTTCTGTATGTACGTGATGCGATAACTCTTGATAGAAATATCCGATTTGCTTCAATTTTTTTCTAGGTTCATTCTGATAAGACGCTTCCCTGATTAGTTTTGGATGTTCACTGGTTAAGTATAAAGGGGGGAACGAGGGGCTAATCCCCCTTAACTTAGATAACTGGATTTTCTCATGAAGAATTATCAAGTTTTCTTCAAATTTGGTATACCGGTTAATTCTGATAAGGCGCTTCCCTGATTAAATCTGAAGGCTCATTGTTTAAGTCTGAACGGGGGCTAATATCCCCCAGATAAATGGGTTTTTCTATCTGATTTTCTTCAAATTTGGTAAACAGGTTTATTTTGATAAGGCGCTTCCCCGATGACATTTGGAGGCTCATTGGTTAAGTGTAAAGAGGGGAAACGAGGGGGAGGGCAATCCCCTCTTTATTTATTTTTCGAGTGGTATTATTCCTTGAAATAAGAGTATAATAGTGTACAATTAGTTTTTGTGTGTTTTTGTGTTAGTTAGTGTACAAAGTTGAAAAGTATTTATGAATTCGGTTTATCTGTCATCTGTACGTCCGTGCTCTAACTCACGTAAATATAGCCCGATTGCCATGAAATTGATAGATTTTATTGGATATCACTATGGGATGTTCAGTATTGAAAATGAAGTGTATAGCATTCACGGTTCATTTACAGAGGCATTCAAAAGAACTTCGTTACATTACGGTCTATGGGAAAAAATCGTTGCTATTTTAAACATGGTGAAATTTATATGTATTACTAAGATGTACTACACGGCGCTTACTATAGAATAGGATGTGACAAGAACTTATCGTTCATTTACAGGGGCACACAATAGAATTTGGCAACGGAAGAAATTGAACTGTTGAACCCTATGAGCAATAATTGCTGGAAGTGCATTTCGAGTTGTAATTACGCGTTTTTAAATTGAACTTTTTTTTAATTACTAGCCGCCCTTGGCGACCAGTTTGATCTTCCTTAAAATTTATGTTTGGGAAAGCAAGCTCAGCATTCTATCATGTTACTTTTATTCATAATTGAACTTACTTGGTCACCCTTAAATATAATTAATATAATCCCTTAAGCTAATATTAGTTTTTGTTGCATTGAAATAGCTCAATTTGTTGATTTTCTGTAAGAAAGTAAACCCTATTGGTTTGCTATGGAAGTCTATGGGAATTTGGTGAAATATTATATATAAGTGGCGAGTAGAGATAAGTGTCGCCAAGTTGGCGAGAAACTTGGCAACATTTGGTGACAGAACAGGGTCCCCCCTATGGTAACCCCCTTATAGGTATGGAGATGCATTAAATGCTGTTCAATAATTAATGAAATGCATTTCATTCGGGCATTGCCATTAAACAATTAACAAATAGTCACTATTTCTATGCCACGTACGATAGCGTAATATATATATATATAGATTATTACTTGGTGTGTATAAATTTTATAGATCCTATACAGGGCTACACTAAAGATCTCAAGTAGTACATTTCCGTTTATTCGCGGAAATTACTCAATGGAAATTTTCAACTGTGCTATTCGTTTAATTGAACTAACATTTAGCATACTATATAGTATACATAGAAATCCATAGGTCATATACAGGACTGCACAAAAAAAGGTATTTTTTTTCCAACTACTGATTGTAATAGCAGAAATTGAGTTTTCAGATGCGGTATGTATTTTTCAAATTATTTATTTATACATCATATTTCACCTTCATAAACTCTGAAGTTTTGTTACGGTATTCCGGATGTGTTGGAAAGTGTTACATAGTCTATGCTGGACGAATGATTTTTCGTTCTTGTTTGTTGATTGGAAAGAGATAGGAAGGTGGAAGACAAACTTTTAGAACGCTGAAAGTTGTTATTTTCTTCCTAAGCTTATTTTTTTTAACATAATTTAAAATAGACAATTTCCGAATTGAATGGTTATATTTGTTTTCTCTGCGATAATTTGGCAATTGGAATGTATGGGGAGATTTTTTTTGGGGGCAGAATTTTTTTTAATGCATGAACTTTTATTCAAATTACTTAATTTGTTGTAATTGCTTAATATGTTGGAAAGTGTTACATAGTCTATGCTGGACACATGATTTTTCGTTCTTGTTTGTTAATTGGAAAGAGATAAGAGGGTGGAAGATAAGCTTTTAGTACGCTGAAAATTGTCATTTTCTTCCTAAGCTTATTTTTTTAACATAATTTTAAAGAAGATATAATTTCCCAATTGAATGGTTATACTTGTTTTCTCAGCGATAATTTGGAAATTGGAATGGGGAGATTTTTTTTTTTTCGACAGTATTTTTTTTTTTAATGCATGAACTCTTATTCAAATTACTTAATTTTTTTAATTTTTTAAGTTTTAATCAAACAGAGTTTACTGTATTTCACTGAAGTTTTATGCAAATAGGTCTCATAAATTTTTAGTAGCTGTGCATATATAACGTTATCATTTTAGGGGGGAGGGGGATCTGGCACATCATATCGTAAGATATCTCTAGGTGGAGGGAGGCTGTCTTTTGATATCGATATCATTTTTTATCCAACCGAAATTTTCTCTGTAACAAGGTCTTTATATGAAAATAGTATGTTATCTTTTTTTATTCTGTATCAATTTTTATGAATATACAAAATTATTAATAAAATCACTAAATTATTACAAAACTATTTAATTCCAAAATATATATTACCTCCAACGTTTGACATTCTTATTCTTCTTCATATGTGTATGCATATATAATCGCTGTTCGAGAAATCATATGCGAAGTATATTTGAAATGAAACTTGTATTTACTAATAAATAAAAGAGAAAGAATGTTGTCCACCTGTTTTGTTGATAAGAATTTCTATCTCTACCCAATCCCACTTCGTGAGAGGCAAGTGCAAGAAGACATTACAGTGGAATGCATTATATAACAAAAAGCTATAGTAACTATTTCTTTTAAGCCTTTGAAGGGCGAGGATATATTATATCCCACCTTCGAATAATTAAGATTTGCACCAGAAAAAATTTATTAAATTTTACTTTTCTAGCTTTGATGGGAAAAAGGTAGAAAAATTGCTTTTCCTTATGCCTATGTGTAGTGGTCAGCACGCCTGTCTGCCGCACCGCAGGTCGAGAGTTCGACTCCCGACTGGGCAAGGTTCACTCAGCCTTTCATACCTTTGGGGTCGATAAAATGAGTACCAAGCTTGCTTGGGAACTAAACACCGAGGGTCTCGCGTTAGGTTGACCACCTGGCCGGGACGCATGCTGCATAGCACCTCGGGGCCCAGGGTCAAGAAAACAGAGATGGGCACTGTCGGCCCAGATCCTTCTTGGATTGTACAGCCACAGAGTTTAGTAGTAGTTTATGCTGCAATAAATTTTTTGAAAGATTCCGGTGTGAATTCGACATTACAGTAACGCAATTACTTGCCCTTCAAAGGGTTAAGTGTTATTCGACATAAAGTTATTTCATATATAAAGTAATATTTTATTGACTTCTCTTCATTTGAATCAATAAAGTATGCAAATAATAAATGTAACCCTTTTTTGTATATCACTCCAAACAAAAGAAATAAATTCCAATAATCAAAGAATTTTTAGACATTGATAACGATATCGTTACGAGGGGTGAGAGGGTCCAAAGTTACCAAAAAGTTGATAACGTTATGTATGCACAGCCCCTTAAATAACAAGTTTTAAAACTTTCACTAATTATGAAATATTATATTCTACCACTGGATGATGAAGGAGTAGAGTATAATTGAAGAGTATAATTGATTTATAGTGAAATACTTTGATATTTATAAAAATGCATCCCAGATCCGATAGATATAACACTTGCATCGAAAATTACGTAATATTATGTATTAAATGACCGAGATTGGAACACTAGTGTTAAAAATGAATAAAAACTAAATTAAATACTATTCGAAAGCAAGTATTCGATTAACTCCAGTTCTGTTTCAATATTTTCGTGTATCTTTGCATGTCTTGCTTTCTTTTTTAGTATTCGAATATTTATAATACATTTTACAAGATTTTGCTTTCAACTTCTGAACACCAAAGAATCTCGTTCTATATATGAGGATATTTTACATTTAAATGAGTAATATTTCAAAAAACTGCAAAATCGTATTCTAGTTTGAACTTTTAAATGAGTTTTTTAAATTTTTTCTACAAAAATTTGAAAATAAAGAGAAAAAAATACAAATTTATGTTATTTAGCTTTATTAAATGTGGGCATTTGTTTTTGCTTATAATCGCCATATAAAACGTAATGTCATTTAATAATAAAACACACCGATAGTATGAAAAAACACTGTTGTAGCAATTATTATGTTGTATAATATGTAAATATATTGATTATCTAAGATTACTTAACAGTCACTATATCTGGCATTTTTTTTTAAGTTCCCTTCTGAGTCCATTGTATGAATTGAAAGTTACTTTCAATCCACATAATACTAAGTAAGTATTATGTTATCAGAGGTAAGTAAAATGGGTGTAAGAATGCTAGATGTATCTAACTATGTAAAATGTATCTAGATAAATATATACATTAGTGTGCAAAACTTAAACAACAGTCACAAAATGCTAATTTCTGAATACGTGAGTACTCAAAAGAAAATTCTACAAACATCAAGTGTAGAAAATAGGTACTACCCTAACAGCACAGGTTGTCCATGTGAACTTACCTTGACGTCACAAATGGTCACAAGCGTCACAGTCACTACAACGAGCTGAAATGTGATATTTTTTATTCATCTCATTCTTACTCTCAGTTGGTCACTCCACTGAAAAGTCACTATGACTGCTGTTTTATGATGAGTCAACAAGTGACTTTACAATGAAGTCACCTAGTGACTCTCATGTGACCATCATTTTGAGACTCCATTGTAAAGTCATCATGACAGCTGTTTTGTGACGAGTTCCCAAGTGACAGAAAATGAAATTATCTGGTGACTTTTCACAAAGGAGCGCAATGATGACTTCACAGAAGAGTCTCGCTCACCTGAGAGTCACCACGTGACTTCACTGTGGCATTATATGGTAACTCATTATAATGCAATGCTCACGATTACTTTATAATTGAGTCTGCAAATGCTAGTCACATGATAATCACAAGGTGATTTCATTGTAATTTTATCTGGCGACTCATCAAAAAACAACAGTCACAGTGACTTCTCAGTGGAGTCCTCATATGGCGATTATTTGAGGGTAATAATGAGACGGATGAAAGCTCCCACATTTCGTTTCAGCGTAGTGACTGCAACACTTGTGACCATGTGCGACGTGAAGGAAATGCCACATCGACTAGCTGTGCTGTAGGGATAGTATATATTTGAATTAAATTATTTTCTTTTGAGTATTCGCGCGCTCGAAAATTAGCATTTTATGATGGTTGCTTAAGTTCTGTACAGCAGTGTATATAATGAAAGTATATACATTAGTATGAGAATAAAATATTAAATATAAAAGATGAGTTCGGGATCATTTTTTCGGAGCCTAAGGCAGTAAGCATTTTGTGTCATCTGAATCCGAATCCGACACCAAAAGTACGCGATAGAAGAAAAAATAATAATATTTTAGAAAAATTTCAGGATTAATTTTCCTATTTAAAAATCTCTTCGTAAATAGAAATAACCAGAGGCGTAGGAAAGGGGGTGGGGGGAATAATTTATTTTTCGTCTGATTTACAGTGCCTCCTTTAAAGTGAATTTTAAATTCTACTAATTTAAAAAAATAAAAAACTATTTAAAAACCATGAAAAAATGATTTAGAGCATTTTTTCTTTTGTAACAAACTTGCTACCTTTTTCGAATCTGTCTCATTGTCGCAATTTTTCATGTACAAGGCAAGTACCAGATCGCTTTCAGAACTCTTGGAATGTTACCAGAAATTTAGAACAGATTAATAGGAGGAATTTGTAGTGGGAACTAATGAACCAATTCAAGAAATCCTGAAGTTCTTGCAGAGAACGTTCCGTGTCTGTTCATCTTCGATCTAAACTTTGATTAATCGAACATTTCTGTTCATTATCCATCTATACTTTGATTAATCGAACATTTTTTATGCTTTTTTATGCTGTTCAATAAAAATGGATTTTCTTTCAAAATCTGTAGCATTGGAACTGGTAGATATTTATTCCTTAATGTTTACTTTGAAATAATGCGCATACAAATTTTTAATTATGAATGAAATTAATTATTAATTAATATATTTAGTTAAATATAATATATTATTAATATATAATATAATTAATAATTTTCTCAGTTTCAAGTTATTTTAAGCATACTGAGTTAGAAACTATTTGAGACCCCCCCCCATATTTTTAAAACTTTTACGCTAATGGAAATATCTATTAATCCTAAATACTCTCCATGACCACGTTTCATGATTTTCATGCTCCTGAAAAACTGTTTAAAACAGCAAATTTGCACATTATGCCCAAGCACTAGAAGAATTCTAGAAGAAAACTTACAATTCTTATTCTTTTAACGCTTGATTACTATCCTCTAAAAACGTACGTTATTGCTTTCTTTGTATCTGTAAGATGCTTGAAGTAATTTTCATATACAATTTATACAGCGGAAAAATTACTAATTAAATACAAAGATATGTTCTTTTCCTTTTAATCATAAAAACTAAAATAAAACTATGAAATAATTATGAAATAATTATATGATAATTATGAAAAATTATGACAAAAAAAACTTAAAATAATCTTATCATAACCTTGTATCTAACAGATACAGGAATTGTAATCGAGTGTTAAGAAAACACTGTACAACTTGGTGAAAAATGAGTCTGTTTTCCAGTAATTCTGAAATAAACAATTAAATTTAAAAAATCAAAAAACCCGACTGCGTAAAAAGTGAACTAATTAATTATTTCGCATCAATGTTAAACTATTTTTTTTCAATTCCTACTATCAGCTCACACTCTCGCTATATATATCTTGTTCAAATTTTCAATCGTTAATAAAATACTTATTATTCATCCAATCAAGCTCAAATAATTTTTAGGTAGATTTCGTATGAAATACTACCTATTGGGATCGTTCCTATGTTGGAATTTCTGAAAAATTTTTGCAGATCTACACCGATCATGACCCCTAGAACCCAAAACCACCCTCAGTAAAAAACTTTATATATATATATATCTATCTATCTATCTATCTATATATATATATCACTTTCTTCTGGACACGATAACTTTCGTAATTCTGCACCAATCTCTTCCAAACTGATACATAAAATCAATGGGCATAAAATCTCAGTCAAGTTCGTTAATGAGCAAAATCGGACCAAGGGGAGGGAAATAGGGAGGGGTTTTGTGAAAACAGAAAACCCCCCATAACTTCTTAATTTTTGTACATATCAAATCAGTTTAAAGTTTTTATTACTTCTAAAAATAGGGCCAAAAATTTATGTATCACAGATTTTTGATAAAGTTAAAAATGGGCTCAAGGGGCGCAAAAAATAGGGTTTTTGGGAGAAAAAAATTCATAACTTCGTCAATTCTCAAGATATCAAATTCAATTAATTTTATTATAAATCTCCTTAACATTATCTAAAACTTTTATATTCACAAGTTTTTGATAGGAGCAATTCGTACCGCAAAAAAAAATTAAAAACGAAAACAAAAAGGGCGTTTGAAGAAGAAAAAAATCCATAACTTCGTCAATTCTCAAGATATCAAATCCAATTAATTTTATCATGAATTTCCTTAACATTATCTACAACTTTTATATTCACAAGTTTTTGATAGGACCAATTTGTACCGCAAAAAAAATTAAAAACGAAAACAAAAAGGTGGTTTGAAGAAGAAAAAAATCCATAACTCCGTCAATTCAAAAGATATAAAATCCCCATGAATTTATCATATATCTTCTTAATATTGTCTACAACATCTATATAGACAAGTTTTGGATAGGACCAATTCTTAGAGCAAAAACAAATTAAAAATACATACCGGTTGAAATAAAAAATGATCTTAGTAAGGGTGTTTTCAAATCCAAACTGCTTATTTTCTGACTCATTTTACAATTCATTTTTGCTCTCAAAGGCTTCCAATTGGTACGTTTTCTTACTCAGAAACTATATAATGTACCGTAATGATCGATTTTCTGATAGGGGCAGAATATATTTTTTTAAATGCTGTTAAAAAGGGCATTTTGAACCGAATTTACCGAAGCGGATTGTGTTGGAAAAATCATTGTATTAAGGATGCGCTTAAATCCAAACTGCTTATTTTCTGACTGGTTTTTAAATTCATTTTTGCTCTCAAACGCATTTAATTGGTAGATTCGCTTATTCAGAAACTATATAATGTACCGTAATAATCGATTTTTAGATAGAGGCAGAATATATTTCAAAAAATGATGTCAAAGTGGGCATTTTGAACGGAATTTCCCGAAGCGATTGTGTTAGAAACGAAAAATATTGTCCTTCTGAGAAAATAATTGTTTATATATCAAGTTTTAATTAATTGAACAAAAAATAAAAACACAGGTCGCTTATAAATCTCTTCAAAAATCACGTCAGCAAGTTTCTTTTTTTTTTTTTTATTAAAAATGAATCTGGAATTATGCCAGAAAATTTCGAGTTGTTGAGCATGGAAAAGTATTTTTTTGAATACCGCCCTAACATGATTCTGATAAAACCAGCTATTATATGAAAATGAAATAAAAACTCGTCAAGAGCGGCCAGATAAAATTGTTAAAGTGGATTTATCTATAATCATGATTTACTTTTTGTTTGTGAAATTAGTATATTTGACTTCGAAATCTACCTCTGCCTGTAGGCCGGGCCGGCAGGGATTTTTTTAACTTGTAGTGGATGACACTTGATGTTAATCCAGTTTTTTTTTTCAAATATTAATTCATTAATTAAATTAAATTAATTAATTTTCAATAATCGAGAGGGCATTCTTCTTGATCAAGGAATTTTAAGACCGAGGGAGCCCTCTTCTTGATCAAGGCATTTTAAGCGCCACTCAAAAAGAAAGAAGAATGGGAGAAAAAAAATTCTCTTATTGACCTAAGTCGGAATTGACTTAAAATATTTTTTTTTATATTACTTGTTTATATTACTTACCTATTTTTTTATTTACTTCTATTGATGACTTTTAAGTTGTGTTTAATTGTTAGTTCCTATCTATAAACACTGTTTTGAGGAGGCCTGTAGATGTCTATGATAGTTAGAGTTGCAGTAAAGCTAGAGATCCACAATACATACACAACTTCCAGGTTGTATAATATTTTAACGGAGCTTCTGAGCTTCTGCCTATAAAATAGTCAATGAAACATCGTCTTCATTTTGAAAGACCTATCCAATGATATGCCACTCATTAGTCCAGGCAATAGAGACCGTATAGGGGCTCTACCTAGAAAAATTAATGGTAGTTCTGGAAAAAGGCTTACTATATGTGTTTTGGGTCGCTGAATCCGAATTTTTAACTTCCCACCAAAATTTCCCCCGGCGACCCCCCCAAATTTTGGTAAAATGCCCCCCAAAAAAGGTTTTTATTAAAAAAATCATTTTTTTATTGTTTTAGGGAAAAAGTATCTAGAATTTCAGAAAGTAGACAAAATTTGCAACAAATCAGATATATGACATCATGACTTAAGATGAAGGGGAAAGGGGGATCTTACTCGGAACATGCGCGCAGTGCTGCGTGAACTAAGTTGTGCAATTCTACTTAACCACTCACACGTTTACATTCGCCCTCCCATCTCACCTCCGAACTTTCTCTATAAAATTTACTTTAAGTTTTTTTGGTCGCTGAATCCGAATTTTTAACTTCCCCCCAAAATCCCCCCCCCCGAAACCCCCCCAAAATAGTTGTTTTTAACTTAAATTTCTTATTGTTTTAGGGGAAAAGCATTACGAAATTCAGAAACTAGACAAAATTTACAACAAATAGGATATATGACATTATGACGTAGGATGAACGGGGAGGGGAAGGGCTGCCTCTGAACATGCACTGCGGCGCTAAGTGCACTAAGTTATGAAGTCCAGGCAATAGGGGATTTTACCTGGAAAAATTAATACTAGTTCTGTATTTCGACTCACTTTATGTTTTTTGGGTCGCTGAATCCGAATTTGTAACTTCCCACCAAAATTTCCCCCGGCAACCCCCCAAAAATTGATTTTTTGAAAAAATTTGGTTTTTGAGAAAAGCGCGCGGGGAATGTTCCGAGGCAACACTGCTCAAAACAATTAGGGGAGCACATGTTTTTAACGAAATTACGCAAATATTTACACCGATAAGTAACGTAAAATAAAGCATCCATGATTTAAAGTGTCGTAGAAAACAGATAAAGAATTCTTCACATGTAAATTAAAGTTTATGACGTCAAAAACTAGAAAAAGGAGATAACTGCAGAAATCGGGATTTTGCAGAAACGTCTGTTTTACTGCCTCAGTTGTAAAATTCAATTGCTCAGCTTCTGTTTTGAGAAAAGGTGGCTTGAAAATGTCACAGAAACATGATTTACCACAATCCATGGCTTGGCGTGTTATCGGGACAGTTGAATTTCGGGAAACACAACGAAGTGTAGTGGACGCTGTTGGAGTCGCAAAAAGTGTCCATGAAAAGCTGTGGAATAGATTCCAAGACACATGGAATGGTAGTCATCGACAAGTGCAAGGTCGAAAATGTGCTAACACAGAAATTGATGACCGATATATCCTGTTGACAGCTCGTCGATACGGAACGGGTAATGCTACTCAGCTGCAAACACAGTTGTTCTTGGCCACAGGACGAAGGGTGTGCAGCCAAACAGTCCGAAATAGGCTTCATTAGGATGGTCTCTATGCACGTAAGCCAATGGTCTGTATTCCATTGACCTCAAACCACTGTGCGGCCTAAAGAAGGTGGCGAAGTGCACATCGAGTTTGGAGGCAACGTTGTTGGAGTCATATTCTGTTTACAGACGAGTCCCGATTCAGTCTGGATGTGACATTTGATGTGTTTTGGTATCGAGAGAAAGAGGCATCTCAAAATAATCTCACATTCGTTCGTGAAAGATCGCATTACAGACCAGGTGGGTTGATGCTATTAACTGGAATCAGCATAGGTGGACGTACGGGCCTACATATCGTTCGAAATGGCACTTTGACCGGCCGAAGTTATACAGACGAGATACTGAGACCTCATGTCGTCTTTTATGTTGCAGCAATTAGTGATTTCTTTTTTTCCATGCATGATAATGCCAGGCTTCATAGAGTTCGTCTTGTGGAAAACATGCTTGAAGCTAAAACAATACAGCGTATGGAATGACCAGCATGCTCTCCTGACCTAAATCCGATCGAGAATGTTTGGGACATACTCAGACGACGCATTGCTGCGAGACCGAGGCCTCCTTTTACTGTCCGGGACTTGGAGATTGCAATTCTTGAGCAGTGGAACAGTATTCCCCAAAGTCTTATCGATAACCTCATCGCATCTATGGAAAACAGGTGTGCAGCAGTCTTAGCTGTTCGAGGAGAGCACACGCCATATTAAAAATCTTGCATAATTTCTAAACAATACCTTTTTTTTATCATTTACATGAAACCAAATTTTGCCCTAAACCATCTTTTCATGTTCTTTTCATCTTTTCAAAGAATAAAAGCTCCCTTACAATTTTTTTGCGTCTTTTTTTCTGTATTGCGCATTGATACACGTGTACTATCCATTTTATGCCCATACATGGCTGTCTTGCACTGTCTCTCTGTCACTGGTTCTCTGTCGCGAGTTCGATCGACGCCGGGCCGATGGATGCAGGGGCGCGGACCAAGGACAGGTCCTTGCCCTGGAGAGCAAAATGGCGTAAACTTAGTGCATGATTTAAATGTTAAAATCTTATTCCCTCCTGAGACCCGTGCAACGGTATAAATATGAGGTATTTTGCATTATTTCTGCTAGAGGTCCGCGCCATCAAAAGAGGCGTATTTCAACTATAATTGACCGCGAGCTGAATGATTGATTGCCTGGGCAAGGCGTTGGCTCAAATTTGGCCAACGGGATGCCGAGAGAATTTAATATTACACTAACGTCAGCAAAAAAGCATTCTTATGAAATGTGACAAAACGATTTTCAAAGTTATAAAAAGCGATGCGGGAAAACTAACTTAACAGGGGCAAAGGCAGATTCAATCATTGAGACACAATTACTAAAGCATTTAAAAAGTTTCAATTTTAATTTCTAAATTTAAATTTCTACTTTTTAAAACGGGGATTTCAAATTTTACAGGAGGCAAAAGGGGATTTTAAATTTTAAAAAGGGGCTTAGCTTTTATCGTTTCATATATATGTACATATATACATATACTATATATATATTTATATATATATATATATATATATATAATTTATTTTATGTTATAGCATACAGCTATATTCTATGTATTATCAATGTTAAAAAAATTTTTTAATTTCTCAGTGTAGATTAAATGGGTTAGGTAATAGAAAATATTGATAGCATTTTATTAACATTTAATTTATTTAAATTTTTTTTTGAATAATGATATATAGTATGGTATTATTTATATATTAGGATTTGTGTGGTAATGCAGTTGATATATTTTAATTTCATTAGCTTTTATTAGGTTCTTCTTGTTACATTTGAATAATAATAATAGTTTTAAAATAACATAATAGATGGCAGCACCAAAAATTATGTCTTTTAAAGCTTCTATTAAAGTAATAATTTTAATTTTTTTTACATCAGGTGGTATTGAACGCTGAATATTGACAATATTGCAAAATTGAAATTAAACAATTTAAAATTGTTTTTAGGTATTTTAAATAATGTAATTATTTTCTATTTATATTATATTAATTGAATTTATCACGGTATTTCAAAATGAATTAACTGAATCCATAGGTTTTAATTTCTGTGTTAACTTAACTGTTTTATTCACCTTAATCTTATCATTCTTTTGGATACCATATGCGGGAGGATATTTTGAAAATCAATTGGGATTTTATTCGGTATGTTGTGTAATATTTCTATTTTTTATGCTACAAATTAAATATTTAAAAGGTTGTATTGTTTTTTCCATTTCATGTCATTTGATAAAGTTCTCTTTTCATCTTGAAACTATTTTCTTGGTCATTGGTTGTTTGAGTACAGGAGAAAAAAAAAATTCAGCTTTTAGCTTTTTTTCTCACAGAAAACAACCGATTTGCTTATATCATTGAATTCTGTACTCTTGAAAACGTAATTCAACATATAAGTTTTTCAATTTTTTTCGGTATCCATATTCTTTTTTTTTTCTTCCATATTAATTCTTGTAATTAAGTATAAGGTACTTTATTTTATACATACAGTTCTATATTAAAGGTTTGTGGTATCCATTTTTATTGTCATTTCATTCACAATATTGCGGTTTTTGATAATGGTTTGTAATGTTTAATTAACGGTTATATATATATATATATATATATATATATATATATATGCATGTATGTACAGTGGCGGTCAAAAGTTTCCGGCCAGTTAGTTTCTTTGATTTGTTTGACAGAACGTTTCAGCCAGAAGAAGCACAATTGCTCCAAAAGGTAGGAATAAGCAAATTACCTCTGACCACGTGATCATTTTGATTGGATACTTAAGATATTTGATGCAAAGGGGAATAATTCGAAATTCGCGCGTGCAAAAGTTTCCGGCCATTCGTCATCCATTAGTTTTTGCTATCCTTAAAAGTGTTTGTTTGGCCATGTTTGTTAGCTAATCAACGTGAATAACGTATTTGAAATTCAAAAATGAAAAGTTTAACAATTTATTGTTCCTAAGCGAGTGATTTGTTTGTCGCTAAAAGGACAATCCTCTCGTGAGATTGCGGCAAAGTTGTCGATCGGAAAATTTGCTGTAAACGATATTTTTAAAAAATATAAAGATGGTCATGGCCTTCGGAACTTGACCCCGGAAAACGACTATTCTTGTGCACAGAATTATCAGAAGAAAAGCAGTTGATGACCCGCGTAAAAATGCCGCTGCAATTCCACACGATTTATGGTGTTAAAATATTCCTGAAACAAGTTTGTCTACAGTGTCAAGACGCTTATGTGGCGTAGAACTTTATGGAACATTCGGTGTTAAAAAACCTTTCATAAGTAAAAAAAAAATCAGAGGGCCTGACTGGCGTTTGCCAAGAAATACAAAGACTGGTCAAATGAAAACTGGAAAAAAATACTATTTTCCGGTGAATCGACGTTCAATCTTTTTGGGAGTGATAAAAGACATTACAACCGATGACCTAACAACAAAATATAAGATGCGAAATATATTATTCCTACAATGAAGCATGGCGGAGGACACGTTATGCTGTGGGTAGCATTTTCTGGAAAATGTGACTGTCCGTTATTTGAAATCCGCGGCAAGATGAATAGTACAATGCATAAGGATGTCTTGCAAGATCATTTTCTGCCTTACTGGAGGAAAAATTGTGGTCGCAACTATTTGCATCATCATCATAACGACCAAAAGCTTGCATGTAAGCTAGTGAAGCAGTGACTTTCGCACAAAAAAATTCCGCTTTTTTAATGGACAGCCCAATCATCCGATCTGAATCTAATAGAAAATCTTTGAAACTAACTTGAAAACGTGTGTGGAATTATAAATATTCCAATTCAGCAGCATTTTCACAAAAATTGCAAGAACCATATACAAAACTTAACATTGATGATCTAAAACCGTTCATTGAATCGATGCGACGTTGCTGCGCCACAGTACACATTGCTAAATGTATGAATACAACATACTAATTGTAAATGTTGTTGATCACTGTTATTTTCTGTTATAACACCATTTTTTTCCAAACTTGCCAAGGTGGCCGGAAACTTTTGAGAACATGCGTTTTCTTTTGCAATTAATTTTGTCAATTAAATTTATTAATATTTAATTTTTATTCCATAAATAAGATCTTTACTGTTATGTCAATAAAGTGTATAAGTATCACTTTGAGATTCCTCTTCATACGGGTATACTTACAAATTAACCAAAAAATTTTATGCTGGCCGGAAACTTTTGACCGCCACTGTATGTATGTATATATATATATATATATATGAAACGATAAAAGCTAAGCCTCTTTTTAAATTTTAAAATCCCCTTTTCGCCCCCTTTAAAATTTGAAATCCCCGTTTTAAAAAGTAGAAATTTAAATTTAGAAATTAAAATTAAAACTTTTTAAAATGAGGTATAGAATTTTAAATAAGTATAATGAATACCTGCCGGACAAAAACATACAAATTATTAAAGCTTATAAATACGATAAACCATTAGGCAGAGTTATATTTAATTACAACAGTTAGGGGAGACCGGGGGAATGACGCCACTCGGGGTTATGCCGCAACCCCGCCTAGTTTAAAAACTAACGGTAGTTTGAGATAGTGAATGCGCCTGCACTATAGCGGTCAACAATAGAAACAGTGCCTAGAGTGAGAATGATTTTGTTGTACATCGTTCGCTTATTCTAGTGAAAAATTTAGTTTTCATGTAGTTGCTTCTTATTTTGGAGCTTCAAATGAGTAGAGGTAAACACCTTTTATTGTAACATTAGGCACTTAAGATAATATTACCCGTAATCTACATCCATTCGCCGACATTTTGATGCAATTTGTTGAACAAGTTCGGTTCTTCTTTCGGCTTTTCTGGGGGATTTCCGCTATATTATCGTCTCGGGGTAATGCCGCCACCATGGCAAAGGGTGACTTTTCCAATTTGAGTTAAATTGTAAGCTTAGCACATTAATAAATCTAGCTTAAGGAACATTGTAATTATTCATTATTTTGATAAATTATTGCTTTCTAAATATTTTTAGTAGGTTATGTGTTTCCTAATATCTATTTTATGTATTTACTAGGTCATTAAAGAATGGTGTCACTACCCCGATCCAGTGGCGGAATTACCCCAGTATCCTGGGTAATCCCGTCACTGTACAGAAGTTAAAAAAAAAAAAATATGTGTGCTTACTTTACAGTTATGATTATAGTTAAATTTATACAGATACTAAAGATCAGGATTCAGCTTTAAAATTTTTACTATTAAAAAATAAACATTTTTTTTATGTTAAAAAATTTAAATTCCCTTAAGGTGTCGCCATTCCCTCGGTCTCCCCTATTCTAGGGATTTGCAGAACTGTTTCGAGAACAGTATTTGTCACTGTAATAAAGTTGAACGTAAAAACTACGTTAACTCAAATTACGGACATATTTTTACCGGAGATCTAACTATAGTGGCAGATAAAAATCTCAGAAATTACATGAGGTATGTTACAAAATACAGATTGAGGTGAGTTGTGAGCAGAGGTTTAGCTACAAAACGCTTGTCAAATAATATAAATATGTTCATTCAAAAATTAATATATAAATATGGTTTACCAAAAAGTGTTTTTGAGGAATGGAGATACTATATTTTAAAAGAATTTCAAGGCTTTTACCATAAAGATTTTGAGGGTGTCTCGGGAGAATCTTGCAAAAATTTGATTAAATCAGTAAAAAATCTGCAGGATAATTTTATCATTACATATGTGGATAAAGCAAACTCTAACTATGCTATAATATGCAAAAAATTATATGGAGATATTCTAAGGGAAACCTACAATAATGAGGGAAATTATCAACTACTAAAAACTACTAAACAGGTTATTGTAAACAGAATGAAGGTGTTCTATAAAACAATAAAATCTAAGCAAAAAAGTGCGGAACTTCCTTATCGATTTCAAAATTCCATAAAAACCCAATTACTTTTAGAACCGTAACTTGTGGGTTTGGTACTTAACTGGAATGTGTAAATAAAAAATTGTTGAATATATTACAAAAGATTTTCGATCAAGCCATAAATGAATATTCGTCGATAATAATAAAAAACAGTTATGAACTTGTAAAAAGTCTAAAAAAGCTTAAAAACATTACAGGATTGCATACATATGATTTTGAGGATTTGTATAATAGCATAAATTTAGATGATTTGAAGTACAATGTTATGAATTTTTTGAAGAAATCTAAAGAAAAGGATATCAGTACTGAACTGTTTACTGATTTGTTT
The DNA here is from genome assembly GCA_963932465.1 of Maratus speciosus. Taxonomy (NCBI): domain Eukaryota; kingdom Metazoa; phylum Arthropoda; class Arachnida; order Araneae; family Salticidae; genus Maratus; species Maratus speciosus. The sequence goes on from OZ010789.1 coordinate 146,339,388, forward strand.
CAATTTGTTGTTTGCGAGAATTATCTGTTTGAAGGGAAACACATATATAAACAAGTGAGAGATATTCCAAAGGGGGGTAGCTGCAGTTCCATCCTTGCAGATATTTATCTGTTTACACATGAAGCCGGTTTATTGTTGGAAAAAGATTTAAAGATATACAGATATATAGATGATATTTTGGTAGTTAAGCTGAATAACAATAAAGAAATTTATCGATTTAAATGTTATTTAAATACTTTAAATTTAAAGAATGCATCAGAAAATCAAAGCACAGTCAACTACTTGAATGTTAAATTGGAAATTATAAATGGAATTTTAGTAAATAGTATTTATGGTAAAAGAAATTATTTTGATTTTGATACAATAAAAATTTTAAACTTTAATAATAACGTGCATGTTTCAATTTTTAGAAATATATATTTAAATGGTTTAAACCGTATTGTAAATTTGTGTCCAAATGTTGATGAAATGGTTGGTGAAATTTTTCGCTTTTACATAAACGCCAGTAAACAAAATTACCCAATACATTTTCTGAATGATTTAACTCGCACTTTTATCAAGAAAAAAAGCTATCGAAATAAAACATTGGACTTGTTCGATGTTGGTGATATATCGCTATGTGACATCTGACGAAAATAGCTTAGCGGTGTGGATATTCACGGATTTCATTTGACGGTTTTGGGTTAGTTTGTGGTTTTCATTTTTTTTTTCAATTTTTCATTTGTTTGGTCTTGGCAAGTGAGGGGGGATGTTGTGCACGTCAAACATGTTTAACCCCGCAGCGCAAGTCATTAGCCTTGCCGCTTGTCTTCATATTTAGTTTTTTCTTAGTTATTCTTGGTTTTGCTGTTTATTGTTTTAGTTACAGTTCGTTAGATGTTTTTTCCGTGTGCTGGACAGATAATTACACCTAATTATAATTTGTCTAGTTCTAACTATATAATTTATTATTCCAACTTATCCAACCACGCTACCATATAGCACTTGGTATAAATTATATATATACCGAAATAATTGTTAAATACAAGTGATCGTAAATTAATCTTTAATTCTAGTGAAAGAGCAACGCGAATTATTATCTTAAATTAAATAAATATTCCCGTATAAAGATTAATTAACAAATTAATTAACTACAAAATTATAAATTTAAAGCTTGCGTTGTGAATGTTTACGAGGGCTCTTCCACCTATGAATTATGCTCAAATTAAGCTGAAAAAAAAATGACACTAAAAGATTAACAGAGATTTAACTCTTGATTAAACAATTTTATTTACATTAATTAAATATAAATATTTACAAACATTATTAAATTAATATATTAATTTTCTAAAAGAATGCAAGCAGAATTTTAGACTGCTTTTCATAGCTTAAGTTTAAACCTGAATTTTTCAATCTCTATGAAAAATAGTTTAACTGATTTTCTTATTTTAAATAATAAGAATTCAACTTTCTCAATTTTAATTACATTATTCATAAACCTTACCTTAATTCGTTTGGATCCCACGTAACCACAATACCATTATATTTTTAATCTTCAAAATTACTGATTATGGGTAAATGAGTTGTGGTAATAGAAAAATTTAGAGATGTACCTTGTATTAGAAAACTCAGCTGCTTTTACACTTCGGACTCCAGAGCTGTCGAAGGGCATGGGATAATATTCCAATATTAGACGAAGATTCTACTCAACTTTGCGCATAAGGAATGGCCATTAACACCGGACATATTAGCATTAACACCGGAAAGGCATCGGGCGGCATCCATTCGCGTTCAGGTTGGCGCTATCGAGTAATCATCATCACGGGTTTCATCCTCCATCTTTTCGTAGCTCCGCTGATGCACTAGGGTATTACATCTTCGAAATACTTTTTAAGACTGACTTTAATAAAATTTTCTGTTACAAAATCATACCTTGCTGGTAGGCGGATCCATCTCAAAGATCCCCTATTTTATTGGCTCTGGGATAATTTTCTATGGTGCTTGGCTGGACCTATAAAATTCGAGTCCGCACTGTCCCACACATATCTTTATTTTTTTATGTCTCCACCCTGTGTCAAAAGTTCATACCCATAAAAATCTAGGTGGTCCCTAGCCATAAACTTATTCTAACACATTTATGAATTTAAGATATCCTGTCATAAAACATCCTTTCTTTTAGCTGATGCTACGACTTATGCTACGACTTTAATGCTACGACATCAGTACGTCTAGTCAGGATTTCCTTTTGTTATTTGCTGGGATCCAAACTTACATACTCGAAATCTGACATGTATTTTAATATAAAACAATTTTTAAAAATACATATTTAATTTTTGTAATTAAATTAATAATTTTTATAGGAATTTCCATTCCTATTTTACCCATATATATATAATTATTACAATTGTCACTTGATAACTATATTTTATAAAAATATATTTGTACATCAATATCATCAAATTACGCAAATGTTCTGTTTCTTGATCTAAACGTTGCGGGAACTGACTATTGCTAGATAGTGTTTCCAGCACAGTGATTTAAATTATATGAATTTGGATTTTTCAGTATATATATATTACATCATTTCCAAATGCTAAAACACCATAACTTCAAAAGGAAGGTGTATATCTGCAGAAATTTTTTAACTATAAAATATTTAAAAAAACAACAAGAAAGACAGGTAAAAAAACAAAAACAGTCTGTTCTTCATCAGTGGGAGGACAGACAGAAAACTAACTCCACCCCCCACTTTTAAAATTTGCAGGTTTCTGAACACATGTTCACCCCGTATTCAATACTGAAAAACTATTGTCATTTTATTAATCAAATTCCATAAAAAACTAAAACAACTCAAATTAAAACTAACAAACATAATATTAACCATACAAAAACAAAAAAACTTTAATAAAAGGTCTTTTATAGGAATGCTTAAATTATCATTAAACTAAAAACAAAAGAAAAATTATAAGAAAACAAGCATGAATGCAGAATAAACATGCCCCCCCCCCCCCCCCCCCAAACCCGCAAAATGAAATTTCTCAAAACATGAATACCTGTATAATGTTTCTCACCCGTCAACAATAAACAAATAAATTTTTCTTCCAAAGCCATTATCAAAAACCAGAAATTCCAGGTCTGCAACTTTCTTTCGTTTCAATTCATCAATAGACACCCGTTCTTTTAACAAGACTTTAGGTTGCCTATTTCATACAGAAAGATCCAGAAGGCTGCCATCACATGTTCATGCCGCCAGTCCACGGTATTACAGTGCGTAAATTTTTCATTAATTTTGAAATAATATATATATATATATATATATATATATATACACACATACATATATATATATTGCATTGGATAGCTGAGGTCTATTTCGACATCGCTTCTTTTTTACTTTTTTCGATTTTGGTTGCAGATATTTTTTATGATGACACTTTAATTTTCGGAGCCGGTTTCGAAAGTGAAACTAACTTTATAAAAAATATCTGTAACCGAAATCGAAAAGGTAAAAAAGGGCCGATTTAGAAATCGACCTCAGCTATTCAATGCAAAAAAATTATTTAAAAATCTCGAAATGCAAAAGTGATATTAGCAAATAACCTCCCCATAGGTTTAACATTAGCTCGTGAGTGTCCTCGCCTGACGGAACATGAGCCTTAAAAATTAAAAAGATCTTGATCACTCCAGTTGACGCTATGGCACGTAAATAAAATCTGACAAAAATGCAGTATTTTTTGTAATCTTGCTTATAAAGGTTTTTTTTTTAATCAAATTAAAATCGGTTTGATATTGTGAAGAATTAGCTAATAGGGGAGACCGGGGGAATGGCGCCACTCGGGGTTATGCCGCCACTCCGTCTAGTTTTAAAACTAACGGCAGTTTGAGATAGTGATTGCGCCTGCACTGTAGCGGCCAACAATATAAACAGTGCCTAGAGTGAGAATGGTTTTGTTGTGCATCGTTCGCTTTTTTTAGTGAAAAATTTAGTTTTCATCTAGTTGCTTCTTATTTTGGAGCTTCAAATGAGTAGAGGTAAACACCTTTTATTGAAACATTAGGTACTTAAGATAATATTACCCGTAATCTACATGCATTCGCTGACATTTTGATGCAATTTGTTGAACAAGTTCGGTTCTTCTTTCGGCTTTACTGAAGGGGGGGGGGGGGGGGGAGGGGTTCCACTATATTGTCCTCTCGGGGTAATGCCGCCACCGTGGCAAAGGGTGACTTTTCCAATTTGAGTTAAATTGTAAGCTTAACACATTAATAAATCTAGCTTAAGGAACATTGTAATTATTCATTATTTTGATACATTATTGCTTTCTAAACATTTTTAGTAGGTTATGTGTTTCCTAGTATCCATTTTATATATTTACTAGGTCATTAAAGAGTGCCGTCATTACCCCGATACAGTGGCGGAATTACCCCAGTATCCTGGGTAATCCCGCCACTATACAGAGGTTGAAAGAATTTTTTTTTTATGTGTGCTTGCTTTACAGTATGACTACGGTTAAATTGATACAGATACTAAAGATAATGACTCAGCTTTAGAATTTTTATTATTAAAAAATAAACATTTTTTTGAGGTGAAAAAAATTAAATTCCCTTAATGTGTCGCCATTCCCCCGGTCTCCCCTACAAAATGTTCATTTCTTTTCTGATTTCAAAGTACAGAGCTGAGTAAACAAGGCTAAAGGAAAAGTTACACAGATTCCTTTTTTTAAGGCTTCAGTATCAACAGAAGTAGAAGCCACTATATGGTGATTTCGTAACAAGTGATATTATTAGCATACAACAACCGTACTGATAGGAGTTAGAGAAAAAAAATATTTCAACAATGGATCGATATGCTAAATTTATCGAAAGATATTATAATTATTTATATCCTGTTTACATTCGAATGTTTCCGGTTGAATTAAGCATGTTTTTAGCTTCTAAAAATATTTTTAAAGAAATTCAAGAATGAATCACTATGTTAAATTTATCTAAAGATATTATAATTATTTATACTTTGTTTACATTAAAACGTTTCATATACGCAGGCCCTGATTATGAAATAGGAACGAAAAGCATGTGCTTCCCTTAGAAAATTTTGGCGCAAAATTAAGAAAACAGGAGGCCCCAAATTTTATACTGAATTTCTTGCATTCCAAAGTTCTATCTAATTTCTTTTGAAATTATTAACTTATTCTAAATTCAACTTTTTTATCCAACTTAGATTTTTATGCTAAAACTGTGCAAAATCATTTTTGCATATTTTTTTTTTATTTTATCCAATTTTTGTGTAGGTATATAGGAGAACATAAAAAAAAAAAAAAATGTTTAATGGAATATATATGTGAGTTTGACTGAGCCACTGTTTGGAATAATATTTGTAGCATTGGCGAGTTTCCGGATATGTCATAGTATTTATAAAAGTCTTCTTAATTAAAAGGGGGTCCCGAAATGATACTGTGCTTCCCATAGCTTCAGAGATTAATCGGGCCCTGCATGTGCATATGCATTAAACACGTTAGCATATCAGATGTAAATTTCCAACTGGGCGAAAATGTCCGGACAAGGATTCGAACCAGGGATCTTTTGGCTGAAGTCGCCAAAGCTCTACTATCTGAGCTATCCTAGACGAATCTAACTTCTTCACCCAGCTAACCTTAATGATTATAGCATCTTGTCTGAAATCTGGTTCAGCTCAACAGAACGTTAGCATATATTTAGTTTCTAAAAATAGTTCTAAAAGTATGTATAATTTTATAATTAGAACAAAGGGGACGAGTTCTCTACAATGTAGCATTAAATACATTTTTACAACACACTTTACAAAAAAAAAAAAAAAAAAGAACATTTATAAATTGAACACAGTAACTTATAATGAAGTCAAAAAATGTAGTATCACTTATCATTTTTTAAATACATACGTAGAATTTTAATATACACTGTCAGAAAAACTCGTCATCACTAAATTATTCCTCATATTTTAACAAGTAATTTCCGTACCCCTAGAAAACATATTTCATCCGTAAGTTCTTCCCGAAAATCTAAAAAAGAGGTAGAAATTCCGTTCATCCCTAGCACACATGCGTATGACTCTATTAATACTAAAATCCAAATTTATTTTTTAAATAAAAAACCAAAAATTTTATGAATTAAGAGGCTACTTCAGTCAGGCGAAAAGACCCGTTCGCTAATGCTAATCCTATGGAAGAAATTTATAAAGATATCTCGGTTGCATTTCAATATTTTTAAATGATTTCTTTTGCATTGGATAGCTGAGATCGATCTGTATGCAAGCCGTTTTTTTATTTTTTTAATTTTCATTGCAGATTTTTTTATGAGGATGTTTTCACTTTCGAAACCGGTTCCGAAAATGAAACTGTCCCCATGAAAAATATCTGCAAACAAAATCGAAAAAGTAAAAAACAACCTTTGTACAGATCGATCTCAGCTGTCTAATGCAAAAGAAATCATTTTAAAATATTGAAATGCAGCCGATATATCTTTATAAATTTCTTCCATAGGAATAGCATTAGCGAACGGGTCTTTTCATTTGATTGAAGTAGCCTCTTAAACTTTCTATTTAATTAAAAAAAGAAAAAAAAATGTTTTCGTATTTAAAAATAGATAACAATTACTTTTCTCATTCATTCGAAAATACTCATAATTTATTTTTTAAAGCTATAAAAAAATATTAGCATTTAAATTATATTTCAAATGAACACATTTAAAATAAATATTTTAATTAAAATAGTAAATGGAAAAAAAATTAATTTTACTCAAAAAAAAAAAAAAAAAAAAAAAAAAAGAAAGAAAGAAAAAAAATCTTGCATAAAAATGTAATATTCATATTTTACATCTAGCAGTCTACATAAAAATATTTCTAATTTCTATTTTTATCCTATTTTAATACTAAAGTATTAACCCCTTAACCTACGATTTACGTCTCAACAGCTCCACGATTTGGCAAATCCATAGCTACCACAAAAATTTAACAGAGATTTTCGCCTTGTTTAATCATGGAATTTCGACGATTAAATTAAACTATATTTACTGTGAAATTTTAGTGGTAAGTAGAATTTACATTTGGCTCGATCATCGTACGCGGGCTATGCCCGTCATTGTAGGTTAAGGGGTTAAAACCCCAGCTACAATCTCACTAAAGACGAAATCTTCCCGAAATTAACTTCAAAATTCAAAGCTTTTCAAAGAAATTAATCAAGCCATACCCATCTAAGGTAGACATATTTATTTCAGACCGTTTTACTTCTGTACAAGTGTAACCGAGTGGTTAGAGTACTGGTCTCGTAATATTAAGGTAGCTGGTTCGATTCGAAGCTCAGCAACTTTCATTTTCTTCAATTGACGTATGTTTTACCTCCTGTAACGGAGAAAAAAAAGGAAACGGAGATTCGTCTATTTCACTTGAAAACACCCGTTCGGTGATGTTAAACCTATGGGCAGGTTGTTTGCGAATTTCTCGCTTAATTTTGAATATTTCTACACGATTTTTTTTTTAATTATTTGGAAAAATGGTTATTGTCCTCGTCAGGGTAGGAAATCAAAAGCATATCTGAAGGTTTTTATTGGTTTAATCATCATTTTATTCGTTTTCTGATTGGTCTATACAGTAATCTGCATTTCCCTTTGTACTTTCAACAGAGATGGACAACAAAGTGTTGCCACTATGACAAAAAAGTAATAAAAACTACAAAAAAAATTAGTAACTCAGAAGCAATTTGAGATACAGCTTTCAAACAAATCGCATTTAAAATTACATTGTTTTCTCTATACGACGATATAAAAAGTAATATTATGGGATGTTTAGAAGTTTAAGAAATAAATTTCATTTAAAATTGACCGTCAGATTTCTTGGAAATCTGACGATGGAAAAGCCTTTTCCCGAACAGCCAATGAAATGCTTGAATAATACGCAAGTTTCAGGTGGATAATATGTACGAGTCACAAGCGATTTTTTTCATTCTTTGGAATTTTTACGTGTAATAACACTATTAATGTTTAATTCATGGCGTACGTAATCATTCCAAAAAATCATTTTCCAAATGGTCGTTGTAATTTGTTAAATTGCATTTTTTTTTTTTTTTTTTTTTTTTTTTTTTTTTGCATAGGATTGCTGAGCTTAATCTCTAATAGGGCATTTTGTATTTTTTCGATTTTGGTTGCAGATTTTTTTTCATAGAGGTACTTTTACTTTCGAATAGTCTTACCAGTTCCGAAAGTAAAAGTACCTTTAATAAAAAAAAATCTGCAACCGAAACCTAAAAAGTAAAAAATATCCATATTAGAGAGATACACTTCAGCTATCCTATTAAAAAAATCGTTTAAAAATATTCAAATTTTAACGAGAAATCCGAAAATAACCTGCCCATAGGTTTAACATTACCGAGCTGGTGTTTTCAAGTGAGTGAAGAGCCCCCTTAAAGGAAAAATGATGGTATCACTGCTGCCAGAAAAATTTCCGTGAATTGAAGAAAGTATTTTTGAGAGTATAGGTAGCATCATTTATTTCACTTATGAGGTAGCTACGTGATCAAATCAAGGAACTCTCTAATATTTATTATTGTCTGTGATTTGAACGCATGAGGTATAAAAACGGAATTCACGGATCATGAATACAAGGATTTCAGACTATGAATACTAGAAAAGAGTCAAGTGTTTTCCTTTTGCATCATTCATGAATCATTGACGTGGGAGATGTCAATAAAGAAATTGGTTGTATTAGGCCTGCTTTGAACATTCTACAGATTATATGTTTTAAGTGTTAACCCTAGTACGTATGAAGAAATTACTTATAAAGCATTATAAAATTGTTTTTAAAGAATTAAATCAAAGTTTGTATGATTCCAGCATTCTTTTGTTATTTAAGCATTTCAATAAATTAACTTTTATTTTCTCCCAAATAATTTTCGAACCGAGGTAGCCGTAGCCATGAATCAGTTATGTAACCGTTTTCTATAAAATGGCCGAATGATTAGGCAGTTTGCTGCAAAATTTTATCAGTGTACAAATTATACAGTAAAGCACCGATTATACGTTTTTCCGGTGACCGCCCTAAAACGACGTGTAACTGAGAAAGACGTACAGTCGAAATTGTAGTTGCCTAAGGTATAAAATTTTTTACTGTAGAAATATATTAATACATGGAAATTATTCCAGAGAGAAACATTCGTCCTGCATACAATATTTCAAATGAAAAACAAATTTGAAATTTGTTTTTCATTTGAAAAAATGTAGAAATATAATGCTGCAATCATACAAATTTAATTTTTCTACCATTTTCGGTTGTTCAAGATGCACTACATATAGAAAGAAAGTTAAAACATTGAAAAAAATTATTAAATAATCATTTCTAAAATTGAAAAATGAAAGTGAGGATTATCAAACCTTATATCAATTGAACACTTTGAATTATACTTTTTTTTATTACATTATCGAACTCACAGATTTTAATTAAATTAATCTTTAATCATCGTCTGACATGCCGATTTACTTTTAGATTGAAGAAAAGCATAATGTATGAAGTTAAGTTCCTGGAAAGTTTTCTCACAAGCAGGGCCGAAACTAAGACAGAACGGAGGGGCGCCAAACGAAGGATTATACCTTTGGAATGGATCATTTTCGTCCCATTCTGACCAGAAAATCAGAGTTCTAACTTTTTGCGACTGCTCTTTCATCTTCACCTAACACTTCATTTATAATGGCTGTTTCATAATAATAGAAGACATCAGTCCATCAGAAGAAAATAACTCGGTTAAGCAGGACTTGGATAATCGGGACTCTAACTGTATATTTCATTTTAAAAATGATCTTTAGAATATTTTTGTTGGTGTACAGAGGGGAGTCATGACCCCCGTGACCTCCCCCCTGGGATCCACCATTGTAGATTACGTAGTTCAGTATTACATATTTTAAGATTACATATTTTAAATTTTAAAATAAGTCGGCTATTAGAAAATTAGCAAAATTCTCTGTGTAAATATACTTTGCGAAAGAGGAGGGGGGGGGGGCGCCAAAATCCATGCTTGCCCCGGGTGCAAAAAAGGCTAGTTTCGGTCCTGCTCACAAGCATTGTGAGAAACAAAAAAGGTTCTAATCTAAGTACGTCAATATGAATGTAGCCCACCCACTGTCCATTCTTTTCATCCCACCTCCTTCACAGGTTCCACGAACTTGAAATAAACCCTACAACAGTCACACATATTGTTTGCTTTCAACTTTACTCAAATATTGCTAGTAGAAAAGAAAAAAAGAAATACGCTGGGAGATAAAATTCTGAGAAAATCAGTTACGGCATCAAAGAAAAGACTTATAACAGACGTAATGTGTCGTATAAACGAAACATTACAACATTAAAATACATATGGATGAATCAGGATGATAGTCCTTGTTGTTGTAGACATTTTTGTTGGATAAAGTTTCTGTCTTCATAAGTTGAATAAGAATTTTTTTTTTTTTTAAGCATTATTACACCTGGCATCTAGAGCAGGTGGACCATTAACTTCTTTATAAATTACATCTTGGACATATCTCAAAGCAAAGCTCCGTTTACTAAACGAACCTTAGAGACCTTGTAGATAGATCGAATCTTAGATAGACAGATCGAATCTTAAATAGATAGATCGAACCTTATATAATAAAATAAAAATGACTCATGTTCAACCGATAAATCCTAGAAGTCACCCAACCGATCTGCAACCGGTTGATGTACTTCTTTCACCTTTTAATGATTAAATTCATTCACATCTTTATTTTTAACAAAGAGCTTAATTGAATCACCAAAGAGATACTCCGTTCTATTCAACACAATAGTTTTAAATAATACGCCTCATTAATATTTCATAATCACAATTGTGAATTAATTATCGCTAATACGATCAACTACGAGGGTGTATCAATCAGTTTTTGCCCTCACATAGAAATAATTGAGGGAAATTTATGAAATTGCTACATTGTATTTTTCTATATAGTCACCGTGCACAGTAACACATTTCTGCAAACCATATTTCAAGGAGAGGAGGGAAAATGTATTCAAGGAGACACTACAGTAGAACCAAGAGGGGGGGGGGGGCATTTTTCTAAGTTTTGACGACCCCCACATGCGACATATTGTTGGAAAGGTCTGTGACCACTTATTCATGCTATGCACCTCCCCCAAAATTTGTCCCCCGGGAGCATGAATAAGTTCCGCAAAATTTAGAAAAGTGCCACCCGGAGGGCAAATTTGGGATGAGGGGGTCGGGAGATGCATAGTATGAATAAGTGGTCACAGACCTTTCCAACAATATGTCACATGTGGGGGTCGGTAAAAGCTGGCAAAATGCCCCCCTTCAAGTCTACTATCGCGCCTCCTGAATTACATCCTCCTCCCTCTCTTTGAAATATGGGTTGCACAAATGTGTTACTGTGCACACTCACTATATAGAAAAGGACTCATAAAATGTAGCAATTCCATAAATTTCACTCAATTATTCCTATGTGAGGACAAAAATTTATTGATACACCCTCGTATATCTCGAACCACTTGTGATACTTTTTTTTTTTTTTTTTTTTTTTTTTTTTTGCTTATTGGTGAAATGATGAAGATTTAAGAAAAACAAATTAAGTATAATTAAGTAATATTGGCGTAAATAATAATTTTCAATGCGATTCTCGGCAAAGAATTATAAAAAAATATCACTTTTTCAATCATTGCATGTATTGTTAAAAATTTGCTACAAACGTCCAGTCAAAAAGAAAAGAAAAAAAAATTGATAATAAACACACATACTACAATATATATTAAAACACACATTCACACATAAATAACGCCTGCATTCAACAGTTAAAGGTATATATAAATATTTTACAGACATGCATACAATAAATACAATAAACCCAACTGGAGGGAAAAATTAGCCAGAGCCGGGTATCGAACCCGGGACCACAGAGCAGCAGTCTTGTATACTGTGGTCCCGTGTTCGATTCCAGGCTCTGTCTAATTTTTCACTCCATTTGGGTTTATTGTATTTATTGTATGTATGTCTGTAAAATATTTATATATACCTTTAAAAAAACTGATGGTTGTTTAAGATCATTTAGTTCTTATTGTTTCACACCAGTTTCACTTTATTCTTTTATTAACCCCCTATATGCTATTTCTTTCGGCCAGCAATTAAAGTGTCGCCTCTAAAAAATAACGTTCCGTTATATAAGCCAGCCATAAAACTAAGCAGATGTATCATTGTACCGGATAATCTCTACTGCAATTTTTTAAACTTTTGATCATCGCAAATTTTCAATTTTTACACCGTCGCATTGAAAAAACAAGTGGGTAAGTGTGGTCACAAATCGCACATAGGGTTTCGTTTAATATTCCTTTAAAAACACCTTATCCTTTTGCAAAATCTGTTAGTTCCACATTTCGCAACCAGGGGAGGCACTCGATTCTAAACAAATCTCTATCCGAACGAAACTCCGTTTTACAACCTATCCCTAGATATATTAGCGGAAGGGATCGGGCTCATAGCACCCGAATAGTTAGGCACTCCCTGGTGGTAGAACTAAAATATGTAAGGCTATGGTGCATAATATGAAAGAGTGATCAAAGGGGTGTCGGTAAAAGTTAGAAAAGTTCTCCCCGGGTGAAAAGGGTGGAGGTTAGAAAAAATGCTTAAAATGCACAAGTTAGAGACCGGGGGAGGGGGGGGTATAAATATAAGACTTTTTTAAATTTTATGATTTTTTGTGTGATCGCAGGTGTTCAGTTATACGTATTCAAAATATAAATATAAGACTTTTTGAAATGTTTATGATTTTTCGTGTGATCGCAATTGTTCAGTTATATGTATTCAAAATTTCAAGTCTTCAACTTAATTAGGGACTCAGTTAGAAAAAAAAAAAGCTTAAAATACACAAGTTAGAGCCCAGACGGGTAAATATAAGACTTTTTCGAAATTTTATAATTTGTCGCTTGATGTGAGGTGTCCAGCTATAATTATCCAAAATTTCAAGTCTCCAACATATATAGTTTCTGAGAACGGGCTCTGTGACAGACAGACAGACAGATAGAGGAGTGAGACGAATAGGGTTTCGTCAGATGAACGAAACCCTAAAACAAGTGGGTAAATGTGATCACAGACCGCACAGAGGGTTTCGTTTACTATTCCTTTCAAAACATTTTATCGTTTTGCAAAATCTGTTAGTTCCACATTTCGAAACCAGGGGGCGCACTCTAATCTAAACAAACCTCTATCCGAACGAAACTCCGTTTTACATCCCATCCGTAGATATATTAGTCGAGTGTATCAGACCCATAGCAGCCGAGATAAGTAGGCGCCCCCTGATGGTAAAAAGTGGAATTAAAGTATGTAAGGCAGGTATTCAGCTATAAGTATGCAGAATTTCACGTCTCCAACCTAATTAGGGGCTCACTTAGAAAGAATTGTTAAAAATACACATGTGGTAGCCTAAAGGGTTAAATGTATGCCTTTTTCAAAATTTTATGATTTATCGTTTGATGTGAGGTGTTCAACAATAAGTATGCAAAATTTCAAGTCTCCAACATGTATAGTTTCTGAGGACGGGCTCTGTGACATACGGACAGACAGACAGACAGAGGAGTGAGACGAATAGGGTTTCGTCAGATGAACGAAACCCGAAAAAGTACGATCATAAATCTCAATACTTGCCAATTGAAATGGCTTTAAAATTATTCAGCAGAGACAACGAGAAATAACTTGCAGTTTCATAAATTGTAAGCATCAATATTCTTGTCTATCTATCTACTTCTGATTCTACTATATAGTGTAAAATGCAAATGGGAAATTCGTCCCGGCTGCATATAACTTGAGCTCTGCTGAATGGATATTGATGAGAATTAAAATGATAGTTAGATATTTTTACAGGAAAGATTTTAGCATATAACATATAGTTCTACGTTTCTTAGACATATATTTTAAAGTTATATAATCAGACGAACCCGATTATGAAAGACCTTTACCTTTTTAAAAGATTCAACCGAATGGATTTCTATTGAACTTGCCCTATGATTGAACTTGTTAGTTAGATAATTTTTCAGGCAGGGTTGTAGTATATACTATACCGTTTTGCATTACTTAATAATAGAGATGTGGTGGAAAGTTCTATAATCAGTTGAACCCGATTATGAAAGTTTAGCATTTTTTTAAAGTTCTACAGAACGGATTTTGATAGGAATTCCATTGTTAGTTAGACACCTATTCAGAAATGGTTTTAGTGTTTTGCATATTGTTCTACGTTGCTTAGTCATAAAGTACTGGCAGAAAGTTCCATAATCATGTGAAACCGATTATGAAAGATTATACTTTTCAAAAAGTTCTAGATGGCGGATATTGATAATACTTGCTTTGTTGATTAGGCAATGTTTGGGGAGGTTTTATTTTATTGCGTTTTATTCTACATTGCTTAGTTATAGAATTATGGGGAAAGTTCTCTAATCAGATGGACCCCAATATGAAAGATCAGCCTTTTAAAAAAGTTTTACTGGATGGACTTTGTCAGTTTGTTTTTTTGCATTATTAGTTCAATAATTTTTCAGGGGTTGTTTTATTATATAGTATATTGTACTATCATTCTTTACCAAATGTCTGCACATTAGAAAATATAATAGCACAATGGCGTTCATGTCTTTTTCAGCAATGCGAAAGGACATTCCATATTGCTTTAAATCACAATGTCAAATTCACTGATACATTTTATTTGATTCAAGGTTTGTTTGTATAAACAGACCAGCGTAGTGGGCATAGCCTGCTAGTATTACATATTTTATGAAATAAGATTTTTTTTTAGGTAGATTTCGTAAGAAATACTACCTATTGCAGTCGTTACCATGGTGCGACTTTTGAAAAATTCCTTCATAACTTTTCATTATATGACCAAAGGAACCCAAAACCACCCGCACCTAAAAAGTTTATATATATATATATATATGTATGTATGTATGTATGTATGTACTAAATTTTGTCCGCACGATAAAAGTCGCAATTATGCACGGATCGTCTTCAAACTCGCCAACAAGTTTCAGATGGCTAATATCTCGGCAGGGATTGAAAATGGGAAAAATCGGCCCAAGAGAATGGAAATGGGGAGGGTTCAAAATTTTGAATACCTTCTTAACAAGATTCTGATAAAACCAGCTTTTACACAACAGTGACAGGAAAAAATAAATATTTTTCGTTATAGCAGTTGCCAACAATTAAAAAAAAAAAAAAACAATAAAATTCTCACCACAACAATTGCTTTTCTATTGCATGTTTTTCACGTGAAAAAATAAATTAAATAAATAGTTTGAAGTATTTACAACAAATTGAATATTACGCCATAAGTTTTCTAGAGCAAGATTTCAGTATGAAAACTCAAAATGATGAGGAATTAAATATATATATATATTGCGTCATATTGGAAATATAATGGACCTCAGCAGGTGAATATGTAACGTCATGGAGTTTGAAGAAACGTATTAAAACATGATAAAAACCCGACTATGAAAATATTTACATATTTTAATACTTTGAGGTTCTCTGAATTTGTTTTAGTCATTTTTAAACCTATTCCATATACATGCGTGTGTGTATTCATGTATATTAGAATTTTCACAAAATGTTTAGCTCCCTAGAGCTCATTCTTAGTGAAGGTACTACTGGGTTTATCTCTAATCTTGATTTAAATTTTGTTGGTGAATTTAGTACTTAACTTCGAAATCTACCTCCGCCTGTAGGCCCGAGCCGGCAGGGATTTATTTTTTCTTGATCCTGTGTGTAATCTTTACATATCTATTTTTAAACTGTTATTTAACTGCTAAGGTGAGATTACATTCATTTGAATAAGGTCATATGCTCTGAATATATATAAAAAAATAATAATAATCCTATTTCTTTTTCTACAACATTTAACTCTGATATGGAAGTTTTTCATATATTTTGCGATGAGTTCACAACTGAATGAATTAATATTTTTACATTTCACAAGAAATATGTTTGGTGTGAAGACACACTGTTATAGGTTTCCACATGCGCATTACGAAATGAGATTAAAGAAACCTTAAAGCTTACATATACAATGATCTTTAAAGTTTTGATTAGTCTTTTGACTAAATGACAATCCTTCGTTATCTTTTGGCGCGCAGAGAAGATTAATGAACCCTTGAACTTAAATATTCTTTGAACTTTGTTTACGGTTATGCGATCAATCCTCATCATTTTGGCAAGGATCCAGATAGAAACTTGCAGTTTCCTAACTTTCGAGATTTTTTTGTGCAAGGTGGCTGGCTATAATTAAAATAAAGGTGTTTAGGAGCTAGATTATAAACAATATATTGTTCGAAACCAACGCCCCCTAGATTGAAGAAAGCCGTGACACGCTTTGTTGTGTCCACACGAAGCAGGAAAAACAAAGAAAAAAATTCTAACAACTTGCATGGTTAGATTTTGTTGGTTGGTGGAATTATTAATTATTATTAGTTGAGCCAACGACATCGAAACATGCAAGTTGTTCGAATTATTTCTTTTGTTTTCTCTAGAGGCTCTAGTTTTCCCTACTTCGTGTGACTTTCGTGACGTCACAGTCACAACAAGAGTGCCGAGGCTAGCGAAAAAGACTGGCTACCGCGGTGTATCCCAAGTGTCTGTTTTTACAGACCGCTAGAATGACGTGATGCTTATTTCGTACACCTGCATTGGTGGATTCGAGCATCACGTGACTCCAGCGGTCTTTAAAAAAAGATAACTGGAGTGCATCGCGGTAGCCTGTCTATTTCATTAGCCTCGAAGAGTGCCAAGGCCTTCTGGGACATTTTTCCCTCTGTTGGTTTACGCTTAGATAGCAATGCGAAAATTTTCACGTATTTAATATTCTTAGACACGGTTTTTAGTGTTTTTTCACATTCTATTGCAATTTAATTTGTAAAAAGGAATTGGAGGGGGGGGGATAAACTTTTAGCATAAAACAGTAAATTTTGTGTTATACGAGTTTTAAAATTTTAGCGATTTTAGTTGGAGGTGTTTTTGTTGTTGTTGTTGTTGTTGTTGTTGTTTTGCGTTTCGCTCTGATTTTTCAAAAATAAATAAATAAATAAATAATCGGAAGTTAGCGAAACGTCTGGATTTCGGACGTCTCGATTTGATACTCTGTTCTGTACTTTAATTTTCCTCTAATTTTTACCAGAAAGAAAACTGTAAAGTAAAAACAGTTTTTTTTTTTCACCATTTAAAATTTTCAGAAAATTTTACGTCCAATTACAAGGGAAAAAAATACATATTATACAATTTGGCAATAAAAATCTCCATAATTATTTTATTTCAATTATTTTGAAAATAACGTTCGAACTACACAATAAAAGTTCAAAAATGATTTTAAAAAATAATAATAATGTCACAAGATATTATATTCAGCCATATCTTGTTACTGTTTAGATAAATAAAATCCAGGAGGAAAAAAAGCTTTAAAAACTGGTGGAATTTAAAAAAATTAATATTGTATCATACTCAAGTTATTAATTTGGGAAGAAAAGATCTTTGAACTTTAAAATGAATGTATGTGAATAACGGAATTTTCTGTGAAAATATTTCTCAATCTTTCTTCTTTTTTCTGGATAAACGACACACTTTAGATGTAAGGATTTCTCACATCGTAATGTAGGGAAGATGTTGTACCTCAGCCCTATTTTAACATATTAATTTTTAATTTATTTAAAATATGTAAATATAAAATTATTTGCAAATTATTTATCATGTTCTGTTTCTCTCATAATTTTCTTGAACTTTAATTTTAGGCTTATCATAGTTTTTCAATGAAAAAAACGAGGTGGAACCCGTAGAATTTCGACGAAAGAAAATGTTTACAAAGGAAATGTTGCATCAAATTTATAATACATAGACAACAATAATTATAATAAAAAATCCATCTTACACTTGTTAATTTAACTCTCCAAAAACATATTTTGACCTAAGATTAACAAAATTCTTTTAGGTAGCTTTCTTTACAAAAAAGCTACCTATTGCAGCCGTTCGGAGGAAAGCGATTTCAAAAAATTTTGGTATATTTTCATCGATCATGACCCCCAGACCCCGAAACCACCCTCCGTTCAAAATTGATATATATATATATATATATATATATATATATATATATATATCTGACCTATGTCACACTGTAACTCCCGTAATTATGAACCGATTTCGATGTAATTCGGTGTGTACATAGTACATACCAATGTCTCGACCGAGTTTGTTGGCCAGCTTCATCCGCCGTTTTGTTTCAAAATGGCGGCCATTTAAAAGTTTTAAAAAAATTTAAAACTTGAAATGTGGTACCAAAAAATTAAAAATGGAAAAATATTTTTTTCTTATGTATTTGACCTTTATACAAAGATTCCGGAGCAGTTTTTGTTTCGTCTATATCTTAAAAAATGGCTGAGTTATAGCATTTTGAATTTCTAGCGTGGCTGACATTTTGAAACGTCCTGAATTTTGTCACGCGATAAAAGGCGTATTTATGAACCGATTTGGATGTAATTCGGTGTGTACATAGTACATACCAATCTCTCGACCGAGTTCGTTGGCCAGCTTCATCCGCCATTTTGTTTCAAAATGGCGGCCATTTAAAAATTTTTTAAAAATTTAAAATTTGAAATGTGGTACCAAAAAATTGAAAATGGAAAAATATTTTTTTCTTATGTATTTGACCTTTATACAAAGATTTCGGAGCAGTTTTTGTTTCGTCTATATCTTAAAAAATGGCTGAGTTATAGCATTTTGAATTTCTAGCGTGGCTGACATTTTGAAACATCCTGAATTTTGTCACGCGATAAAAGGCGTATTTATAAACCGATTTGGATGTAACTTCGTTTATACATAGTACATACCAATGTCTCGACCGGGTTCGTTGGCCAGCTTCACCCCCCCCCCATCTTGTTTAAAAATGGCGGCCATTTAAATATTTAAGAAAAATTTAAATTTGAAATGTGGTACCAAAAATTGAAAATTGAAAAAATATTTTCTTCTTATGTGTTTCACCTTGATAAAAAGATTCGGGAGCAGTTTTTGTTTCGTCTATATCTTAAGAAATGGCTGAGTTATAGCATTTTGAATTTCTAGCGTGGCTGACATTTTGAAACGTCCTGATTTTTCTCACGTAATAACAGGCGTATTTATGAACCGACTTGGATGTACCTTGGTGTGTACATAGTACATACAAATATCTCGACCGAGTTCGTTGGCCAGCTTCATCCGCCGTCTTGTTTCAAAATGGCGGCCATTTAAAAAAATTAAAAAATAAAAAAATTTAAATGAGATACCAAAAAATTGGAAAATGGAAAAGATTTTTTTTGTATGTGTTTGACCTTAATACAAAGATTCCGGAACGGTTTTTCTTTCGTCTATATCTAAAAAAAAATGGCTGAGTAATAGCATTTTGAATTTCTCTTGTGGCTGACATTTTAAAACGACCTGATTTTTGTCACGCGATAACAGGCGTATTTATGAACCTATTTGGATGTAACTTGGTCTGTACATAGTACATACCAATGTCTCGACCGAGTTCGTTGGCCAGCTTCATTCGCCATCTTGTTTCAAAAGGGTTGCCATTTAAAAAAAAATTAAATTTAAAATTCAAAATGAGGTAATAAAAAATTGGAAAATGAAAAAGATTTTTTTTTATGTGTTTGGCCTTGATACAAAGATTCCGGAGCAGTTTTTGTTTCTGAAAATTTGTTCTTTTGTTGATATCTTAAAAAATGGTTGATTTATAGCACTTTGAATTTCTAGCATGGCTGACATTTTGAAACGTCCTGATTTTTCTCACGTAATAACAGGCGTATTTATGAACCGACTTGGATGTACCTTGGTGTGTACATAGTACATATAAATATCTCAACCGAGTTCATTGGCCGGCTTCATCCGCCATCTTGTTTCAAAATGGCGGCCATTTAAAAAAATTAAAAAATTAAAAAAATTAAATGAGATACCAAAAAATTGGAAAGTGAAAAAGATTTTTTTTTGTATGTGTTTGACCTTAATACAAAGATTCCGGAACGGTTTTTCTTTCGTCTATATCTAAAAAAAAATGGCTGAGTAATAGCATTTTGAATTTCTCTTGTGGCTGACATTTTAAAACGACCTGATTTTTGTCACGTGATAACAGGCGTATTTATGAACCTATTTGGATGTAACTTGGTCTGTACATAGTACATACCAATGTCTCGACCGAGTTCGTTGGCCAGCTTCATTCGCCATCTTCTTTCAAAAGTGTTGCCATTTAAAAAAAATTAAATTTAAAATTTAAAATAAGGTAATAAAAAATTGGAAAATGAAAAAGATTTTTTTTATGTGTTTGGCCTTGATACAAAGATTCCGGAGCAGTTTTTGTTTCTGAAAATTTGTTCTTTTGTTGATATCTTAAAAAATGGTTGATTTATAGCACTTTGAATTTCTAGCATGGCTAACATTTTGAAACGATCTTGTATTTGTCACGCGATAACACACGTATTCGCCTATTTCGATGTAAGAAGGCATGTGGATAGTATACATCAACACCTCGACCAAGTTCGCTGGCCAGATTCATCAGCCATCTTGTTTCAAAATGGCGGCCATTAAATTAAAAAAATATATATATATTTAAAGTGAGGTGCAAAAAAATTAGAAATTGAAAAAGGTTTCTTTCTTAAGTATTTGATCTTGATATAAAGATTCAGGAGCATTTTTTGTTTGTCTTTATCTTAAAAAATGGCTCAGATATAGCAGTTTCAATTTCTATGTGGGTGACATTTTGAAAAATCTGATTTTTTGCATGCGACAGCACTCCTATATATTAACCGATTCCGATGTGAGTGAGCATGTGCACAGCAATTACTAAGGTCTCGACCAAGTTCACTGCTTAGCCTCATCCACCATGTTGTCTTAAAATGACAGGCACTTTAAGAAATTGCCGAATTTGGCAGCCAAATATAAGTTACTTTAAAGAAAAGCAGCTTGGATTTAGCTGACTAATTTTGCGAAATTCTCATTCATTATATTGATAAAAATTAGTATTGAATCTCCTATATTCGGTTTCCACTAAATTGAGCTTCGTGTGTTTGCATGATATAAGTTGGCTTTTTTTAAATAAGGATTATGAAAGCTACCTCTTCCTCCCGGCACTGGCCGGAAGGACTTTTTTCATAAACTTCAACTGTTAAAATTATTGAAAATTTAAACTTTATTCATTACGTAATCCGTAACATTTAATCAAGATAAGTAATTTTGATTAAGTTATCAATTGATGCTTGATATTACGGAATGAAAAAATCAGCAAAAATGATTTCTCCTTGACATAATCATAGAATTTCCCCCCCTTTAAATCTAAACAAATCAAGTCATTTTCTACGTTTCACATCAATATTAACCATTTAAAAACATTTTAATGCGCAATAGGTTATTAATAAATATATTTTCAAGCTTGAAGTCACGTTTCTCAACTATTACAACTTCCCATGTTAAAATTCCCACTCCTGATTTAAGGTCTCTCGCTGTACCTGCGCGTAAAAATTCCAGAAATTTATAACTTTTAGACGTATTCATGGGGAAATATCTTGTTTTATCAAATAAAATTATTGTTTCTTTTAAATATGACGTCATTTTGAGCCGCTGAAATATTTTGCCTATTGTCTCAAACTCAATATCAGCGAAATGAAAAAATAGTGAAATATAACAGCATCATCAGGGAAATTGTGTCTTTTATAAAGCGTAACGTCATTTTCTGTTCAATATTTAAAAAAATATATATTTTTAATTGTAATGAGAAAATGGCATCAGTAAGAATATAATCAATAAAGATAGCTAAACCACTTTTAATAGAAATGAAGTACTTCAGTTGCCACAAGTAGAAAATTGGTATTAAAAAGACTATAAAAAATTAATATCTCAAAAATAAATTAAGATACAGCTTTCAAACAAATTGCATTTAAAAGTGCACTTTTTTCTGTATACGACGGTGTAAACATTTAAAACGTGGGATGTTTAAAAGTTTAAAAATTTGCAGTAGCGAAAATTGCAAAACCGAAATTTTATTTCAAATTTCAAAGTGTTGCCATTCGCAGAATGACGTATGCGTTACGCACAGATATGTTTGTCCTTTATAATATAGATAGTAATTTTAGAACCAAGCTACAAAACCCATGTTGTACCTTGGCCCTAGGCATGTTGTACCTTGGCCCTAGGCATGTTGCACCATGGCATGTATCATTTTTCTATGACAAATAAAAATAAAATTGACGAAACATTTTTATGATGTAATTGAAATAAATTTAAAAAGTATATTTAATAATAGATTTGTCATAGATAACTATTTAAAGTTGTTTTAAATTTATATAAAATAGAAGGTGTAATTACAGGCGGAAGGGGGATAATTCAAACCACAATAGATATCAAACGCATTTTAACTGTTTTATTGCATTTTTATATATTTTTTATACATGTTTGTTTTGCCACGTTGTAAAATCACCAAAAAACAGTTGCATAAAAAGCTAAGATTATAACACATATTGCATCATAAAATGTAATAAATGAAGACACAATCTTGCTTAATGGTACACAAAACACGAACTTTAATAAGCTAAAAGATAAATTCTACGCTTCGAGCTGTTTCTACAGCCGTCTTCAGGAAAAATATGATGGTTAAATGGTTAAAAAGCTCAGAGATGAAGGTTTCCTGCATTTTTGTTTTCATATTTTTAGTCAGTGTTCGATAAACTATCTCTCGCACAGGAAATCTTCATCTCTGAGCTTTTTAACCATCATATTTTTCCTGAAGATGGCTGTAGAAACAGCTCGAAACGTAGAATTTAACTTTTAGCTTATTAAAGTTCTTGTTTTGTGTACCATTAAGCAAGATTGTATCTTTATTTAAGCTAAGATTATTTTTCGCTATACCATAAACCGGGAGCCGGCAGCACAGATACATGGTTCGCACGAATACCGTGATTTCTCCAGGAAAACTACCAGTATATTTTTATAGAAAAAGAAATCTAGGTTAAACGAGCAAAATTTTGACATCTTTTAGGAAGAGATTTTCTATAAGATAATACTGGTGCCGAAAAATTTTCTGGTCTGCAAAATTGCTGCATACGAACCATGAGACAACCATCTCATCGAGTTGGAGGCTGAAATTCCAGAATTAGCTAAAACTCGATTCCCATATTAAAACACAATCGATCTGCCAAGTCATATCTTGGAAGAAAACACCTAAAACACCGATTTTACCGGTTGACTCGTATGTTTACCATTGTATTTTCCTGATCCAAGTCCGCCAAGTTTTCACACCTTTTGGTGCAGGAAAACGCAATGGTAAACCTACGGGTCGACCGTTAAACTCGCCTTTTTTGGTGTTTTCCACCAAGATATGACTTAGCAGACCGATTGCGTTTTAATATGGAAATCAAGTTTTTGCTAATTCTGGAGTTTCAGCCTCTAACTCGATGAGGTGGTTGTCTGTGGTGCCGGCTTCCGGTCTACTAAGAAATATATAAGGAATTCTTTTGTCTCTTTAAATAAGACTAGGTTCTAGAAATGTTAATGATTTGATTGCAACTGATTGGAAAACATATTTCCTTCAAGTATGAATCCTATTCTGCTATTAAAACGTTTCATGGACACAACAATAATCCCTTCTACACCATTGTCATCATTTATGCACACTTTCTGTACACAAATGGTGTACATATATGAGGACCCCAGAAGCCAAGGGGTATAAGTGACAAAATTGAAAAAATTGAACTAAGTGCGCAGACGACCTGGAAATATGCTTTTTTTTCTTTTCAGGTAAAGAAATATAAGTGATTTTCTAATTATGTGTTGTGTTTTAGAGATCAACCACTTTTGCCGAATAATGATCAATATTGATTAATTATAAATTTAAAGAAAATTGCACTCTACTTTTTTCACATTTATTGAAATAAGAGTTCAAAGACCACTGCGAAATAAGCAGCAGTTTCCTATTTCAATTCAGTCAATTATTATTGATGTTCAACTTTAACGTCAATTATCTTCGAACTCAATTTATTCCAAATCAAAATTTTGTCACTTGTACCCCTTGGCTTCTGATGTCCTTATATAGTTGAGTTTTGAATTCCTTGCATTCATGATAAAAGGACAAACTTTTCTGATAAATTTTCACTTGTTGGCTTTCTAACAGAATAATATATAATTGTGTTGTGCTTTGGATCTGTTCAAGGTACTAATTATTAATAATTAATTCTATTGCTATGTTCAAGGTACAAAGCTGGGTGACTTAAAAAATAATGACTTCTTACCATTTTCTAGTTCGTCTTAACATGATTTGAATGAAACTCATGTTCATAATGCACTATAATTACTCTTTTATGTATAACTTTGAAATTAAAACGTATAACTGTTGATAATGAGATATAATGAAAAGTTGCAGCTTTAAAAAAGTTAATGATTAAATCTTTTTTTTAAAACAATTGTCTGCAACATGCACTGACTATATTAAAGAGACCAACTCTTAAGGGTGTTCTCAAATCCAAAAGGGCAACTTTCTGACATAAGTTTTAATTTATTTTTGTTTAAAAATGCATGAAACTAGCTGGTGTTGTTGTTCAGAAACTATGTCATTGAGCTGGGTTTTTTTTTTTTTTTTCATTTTTTTGAAACGCAATAGATCTTTCAGAAAATAGAGTCAAAATGGGCGTTTTGAACCGAATTTCCGCGCGAAGGTAGAGCACTCAAAAGCGGGCGGAAAACGTGTTTCTCACGTGATCGAATTCGCTTATAACTCAATAGGTAATTGATGGATCAAAAAATGGAAAAAACAGTTCAATTCCAAATCGCTTCCATGACCAGGCTTTCCTATTTTATATCTTTCCGCTAAAAAATGAATTTGTAAATATGTCAAAACGTTTTACGCTTGTTGAGCAGAGCAGTTAAGAACAGCCTTAATTGACATCTAGCGCCGCGGTATATCTCAAAACTACATTGATTACTTTTATACAAATCCAGTAGACAGATATATATGTTTAAAGTACAATACTTTCCCTTGCTATCATCTATAAGACACGATTTATTTTCCGTTTGTACATGCATAAAATTTGCAAACATTCTTCCGGAGGCTC
The DNA here is from genome assembly GCA_963932465.1 of Maratus speciosus. NCBI lineage: Eukaryota > Metazoa > Arthropoda > Arachnida > Araneae > Salticidae > Maratus > Maratus speciosus. The sequence goes on from OZ010789.1 coordinate 146,364,496, forward strand.
TTGATAATCATACGATGCATTTCATTTTTCTTTCATGTAAGTCGTGTTTCAGGTTACGCCGTCAGCATTGATGTTTTAATCAAATTTTTTGGGCCTTAAGGCAGTTCTCAAATTCAAACTGCTTACTTTCTGATACATTTATTAATTTGTTTTAAATCCATTTTGTGTTAAAGATAGAAGATCGTTCAGAGAACTATGTCAAAGTTGGCGTTTTGAACTAAATTTTAGGGCACAGAAAAAGAAAAAATAACTGTCGTCATGAGAAAACAATCGCTATTAACTCAAGATGTAATTCATTTATCGAAAAATGAAAGAACCGTTAGATAACAAATCATTTCAATTAGTTATGTCTGCAAGTGCATGTTTTTATGTTTTAAAATGAGTGCGTAAATGTGCCAGAATGTTTAGTGACGTAGAGTGGATTTATATATATCAGGGTTCGTAAATATCATGATATTTTCAAAAATATCCGATATTTTGATATATATCCGATATTTTCGATATATATCCGATATTTTCAAAATAGTCAACTTACTGCTACTAATAAATATTTTCAAGCATAATATAAATTAGAAACTAAAACATATTGCACTTAACATGAAAACTTAAACAATATATTAAAAAGCATTTTTGTTTTCCTTTTTTTTTTTTTTTTTTTTTTTTTTTTTTTTTACTTAGAACAAAATTGAAGATCCATATCATTCTTTATTTACAGAACAACACAGTCAATAAACTAATTGAAAACAAAAACAATTCGCTTTATACACTTATATACTATATATATTTAAAAAAAAGAAAATGGTATAGGATTCAGTATCAACTATCAATAAATCAAAACAAAATTTAAAATACAAAATATTTTAATTGAAAATTTTTAGCATAAATGTAAGTTTATCTTATTTTTTATTCCTTAACATGCTGTACAGTTTAAACTGAACTAAATACCAGAACACATTCTTTTCTAATGAAGCTATATATATAACTGAGTATCTAAATTAGACAGTTTCTTTCAGTGTCTGTTTTGAATTATGTCCCTCATAGTCCACAGTTAAAAGTAAAAAATTCAAACATAAAGCTTGGAAAGGACATTTGTTTTCTTCTTCGGCTAAAAAAGTCACTATCAGAGACAAAAATTCTTTATTTACAGAACAACACAGTCAATAACAGTCGGAAATTTCATTGGCACTTGTTTTGACTGAAAATATCAAAAATATCTTGCACAGTGATATTTTGAAAATAAATATCAAAATATAGAAAAATTATGAAAATATCACACATCTTGATATTTTGAAAAAAAAATATCAAGTAATATGAAAATATCGAAAATATCAAAAATCTTGATATTTTGAAAATAAATATCGGATATATATCATGATATATATCAAGATATATATCGATTGATATATATCAACGAACCCTGATATATATATTTTTTTTTGGGGGGGGGGGCGTAGGAGGGCTAAGATCACTTTAATAATAGTCAGGAAAAAGTCAAAACAAAGCCGTAACTCAAAATCTTAGAGGAAAACTAAAATTGCTGATCAATTCATTGAAAACTGATTGAGAATTCTGAAAAAAATCACACAGGTAGGAATGAAAGATATTTCGTAACATTGTCAGAGCTAATTACAAAAAAAAAAAAAAAAAAAAAAAAGGAAAACAAAAATGCTTTTTTCAAAACAAAAATCATTTCTTTGATTTTGTATTCTGATACTTGTATCTAACAAAATTCCATCGCTAAACTACGTTTATGTATATGGGTCATTCTCTGAAAAATGGCTGTTTTATTTAAAAAAAAAAAAAAAAAAAAAAAAAAAAAAAAAAAATGCGGCCCAATAAAATTGCCTTAAAAATCTCAAAATTTAGCCTACAAGTACCTTATTGCTATATTTTTCAAAAAATAATATGAACCAAACAGTATCTCATAGTTCTTCTGATATTTTAATTTCAAAGCACTTCCATTGCTAAAATGTTCAAATAAATGATTGGCACCGGAATTTAAGAACAAATTTATTTATAAATAAGAAAAATGCTATATTTCACATACATGTTAAATAGATAAAAGTTTATAAAAAGTCTGGTGCCATTGTGGCGCTTGGGAATTAAAATTAAACGTTTCATAAACATACCACAGCCCTTGGAAGGGTTAAAAAATAAACGAAATTATAATTAGAAGTCATACTGTCAATAAATAATATTTTTTTTTACTCCATGTCAATTGAAAAAATAAAGATAAACATTTAGAAGAGTTAATGTTTATTTGAATTAGTACAATTTTTTTAAATTTTTTTTTAACTTCTCCCTGTAAAATAATAAAAATTAAAAATGTATTATCTTTACTTACGGTAATTAAAAGTCTTATGAGTTTTTTAATGTGTATTTTATTGCATTAGATATTCTTATTTTACTGTTTAGTACATATATAAATGGCATCAGATCATTCCCTCACAATTTAAATCATTCTCTCATATTAAAATTATGATAGAATGATTGTGAGAGAATGACGAAATACTTCCGAAAACCATGTTATACAAAAGTGATTAGTCTTAGAAATATTTTCAGTTACTAAATATCTTTTGAAAGATATTTCTAATAATATAACAACATAAAAAGACATTTCATTAGTTTTTATTACATTTATAATAGATGAGGGAATGACGCGTAATAAAAATTCTTACATTGATCTAGTACTTCAAAGCCATATACTAACTATTCAAGAACGTTTTTGAGCAAACAACCAGATGGATACTCCCCTTTACTCTTGTACAAACTGTCCTAGACATATATAAAGTTGGGTTGGGTTGATTTTTGACGTCCAATTATCTACACAAGTGATATAGGCCCGGGGGGAGTGCCCTCCGTGGGGGTCTTTCTAAGGGAACCTAATCCGTATTAACGCATGGAAGATCCACGGCTCGAAGAAAACCACGAAAACTCCGAACGATTAGGCCGACGGGCGCGATTGGGATCGAACCCAGCACTTCCCGTCTACCAGCTTCGAGAGCAGAACCTCTCGGCCACTGGTGGGGCCAACACATATATAAAGCATGTGCTGCTTTCTACTAAGTAAATAATAGCAAATTTATAGTTATGTGAGGGAATGACGACAAATGCTAGGGACATCCTTAAAAAGTGCCCTAATTCATTCATTATAAAAAAAATATATAATTAAATGGCTAAATATGTATTTAAGTGTGTTTAATGGATTGAGAAAAAAATAATTATAAGTATACGTACTGCAATTGCAGAGAAAGCATTTTCTTTCCTACATATGTGAATGGGGACATGTGAGGGAATGATATTTGCATTAAAAAATACATTAAATTTATCAAATTTCAATTTCAATAAGCAAATAATTACAGTTTATATGTATAACTGATTAATATTGATAGTTTAAATCACTTTTTCTTTTTGTAATTTTAAAAATATGTCTTCAAGACCCCTGGGACATAAAATTACCACTTTTCAGAGAATGGCTCATATCTTCACCCCACCTCCCCCACCCCCAAGCAAGCTGCAGAAAACAGAATTTTTCTTGAATATTAATGATGTGAATTATCACACTGCTAACAAAGCGTAAACCAACTTAGTGAAAAATGTCCAAGCCGGGAATCGAACCCGGGTCCCTGGAATATATCTCCAGTGCTCTACCACTAAACCACAAGGACGATGTCCAGCCTGGCATTTCTCACGTATATAAGTCGGTAAGGCTGCTACCGCAGTACAAGATGGAGAAGTCTTCATGAGCACACATTCTAGCGGCGTAACATGAGACGCAAATAAACCCAGCATCGGTGAATATACAATTTTTTAATTAATTTTTCAACTACATTCAATTACATTTCATTCAACTACATTTCATTAATATTCAATAATTTTCAAGCGTAATTTCACTGCTGAAATGTAGTTGAAAAATTAATTAAAGAATTTTTCTTCTTTTTTTTTCTTTTTTTTTTTCTTTTTTCTTTTTTCTCCGTGTTGAATAATTCAAGGAAATGTAATTTCATAATGTACAAATGTTAGAGGTAACGTTATTCACATAGCAGAAAATCGAATACTGATTTTCGAGACCACGGCAGTTAGAGAAAGGTCATAATCGGTGAGAAGACGTTTAGAACTCAAGATGAAATACATTTATCGAAAAGTAGAAAACGAAATTTAATTAAAACTATTTCAATAGTCAAGCTGCCAAATTTCATGCTTTTATATATAAATAACTCTTTTTGATTCTTTGATTATTTCTGTAGTATCTTTGAACATTTATAAATCCGTAACCTATAATTATTGAGGTATAATGCACAATTGAAATTCCTTTTGTTGTATAAAAAATGTAAAATTATAACCATAAAAGGGAAAAAAACAGTACAATTTGTTATTGAATTAAGTGTCGACGTATTCTATTTGGCGTTTTTAGAAGAGCGCACCAATAATTTGATTATATTAATTTATACAATAGAAAAAAATTACTGAAATCGACGTGAAGAGTGAATATAATATTTTTTTCAAGACACCATATTACCTTTATTGAAAATGGCCTACCATCAAAGTTTGTATGATAATTATATAGCAGTTATTGGCTGAGCAATATTATATTTATATAGTAGTATGTTTGAGTGGTGGTATTACATTCGTACAATGTTTGAAAATGTTTGAAATGTGTGTATTATAAATAACATACTAATTTAAATGTGCTTATGCCAAAAGTTTTTCAATACATAGCCAAACTAAAGATTCTGAGATCGCAACCACGGAATATATTATTATTAAAATTGACGTGTACCTCAATAATGATCTGCTATGCACTTATTTTTTTTTTTTTCTTTTCCATAGCACATAATGAATGCAGGAAATATATAGCTTGAGCATATTTTCTTACTGGTAAATATGAAAGGTATTGATTTGTTGTTGTTGTTGTTTGTTTGTTTGTTTTTGTAAAAATAAACAAATATTTTATTTTATTTTTATTTTCCTTTAGGGTATTTTTGGAGCGTTAAGTTCAAATATAAGTTATTATAAACATAATTCTATTACTGATGGTGAATTTCATTCGCTGTCTACTATTAGTTTTATTTATTTACAAATGATTAATATTTTTTTCTAATGCAACGTACGACTGTTAATAATCAAAGAAAACAATTTACATATTTTAAAAATATTATATCTTGCTATCATCAATAAATAATGTTTTAAAACTCGATTCTGTCCAATATAAATTCGATCTTTGCTAAAACAGTATTACATCTATACACAAAAGAAAAAGGTGGGGGGGGGGGGGGGAGAGAAGAGGGAAAATGTAACATTTTCATGACCAATAAATAATTTAAAATAACTAGGACCTATCCAATAATAAATTCGGTCGTTGCTAAAACAGTATTACATCTAAACAAAAAAGAAGAGGGAAAATATAACATTTTCATGATCAATAAATAATTTAGAATAACTAGGACCTATCCAATAATAAATTCGGTCGTTGCTAAAACAGTATTACATCTAAACAAAAAAGAAAAGACGGGGGGGGGATAGAGAAAAGGTAACATTTTCATATTACATAAATAATGTTTAAATATACTCGATTCTATCCAATATAAATTCGATCTTTGCTAAAACAGTATTACATCTAAACAAAAAAGAGAAAAAAGGTGGTGGTGGTGGGGGGGGGGGGGGGGTGTTGAGAGACAGAAGAGAGTAAATTTAAAGTTTTCATAATCAATAAATAATATTTAATAACTAGAATCTATGCAATATAAATTAGTTTTCGCTAAAACAGTATTACATCTAAAGGAAGAAGAAAAAGGAGGGTGATGAAGAGAGAGGAGAGAAAATGTAACAATTTTTATAACTAATAAATAATGTTTAACAATTAGAACCTATCCAATATAAATTCGGTCTTTGCTACAACAGTATTACATCTACACGAAAAATAAACAGCAGGAGGTGGGGGGGGGGGGGAGAAAAGTAACATCTTCATAATCAATAAATAATGTTTAATTACTCGAACCTATCAAATATAAATTCGGTCTTTGCTAAAAGAGTATTACATCTAAACAAAAATAAAAAAGTAACGTAAAAAGAATATTTACGCTGTAGCGACTTTTATTTTCAGGAAAGACAGCCAAATGTGATAACCTTTCACCATCGGACTGGGGATGAATTCCCCCTAATTTTTGACCTTGTTCAATCATCCCACAGAGAATAAAAGGCACTATATGACCGTATGTGTGTCCGTCCTTCATCTGATGTTTTGGACCACGTGTTTCTTTCTTGGATATTTTAAAAGTAATTTCAGGTAAGTTTGTTTTGTTTTTCGTAATAAAATGTATTTTTATTTTTGTTATAACGTTTTGCATACCTGATAACTCTTCTATACGGACGAATTTTTTCTACTTTTCGTACTAATTTATCAGGTAATCCACTATTATATCGATTTTTATCACAATCATTCGCTTTCATCTCACCTATTTTGAAACAATTGATTCTATAAATTTGTTTACAAGTTCATAGCTTATTTATCTTTTCCCAAATGCAGCTTTTCTTTAATAGTAAAATAGTGATTTAAACTTTTAAAAAAGAAAATCATTTTTCATGTTTTACACCAGTAGCGCCGCCAGAATTCGGATCTAGCGGTGGTGTGAGTTATTGAAAACTATTCCAGTGGTAGCCGAATATTACAATCAGGGGCGCCATTTGAGGGGGGCATACCCCCCCCCCCCCAAGGAATTTGATATTTTAGAAAATTTATCTGTCATCGCAGGTCAAACTCAAAAGAATTTAAAAAAATTACTCAAAACCTAAAATAGCTTGTCAAATTTTATTACAATAAAAACACGTATAAATAAACACTTTAGGTATATAAACTAATAATTATAAAAAAAAAATTCTAATTTCCCAATTTATCTCTTTTTTCCAAGTCTAATTTGCAAATTTCGCATTTTTTTTTTTCTGCGGTCAATTGACGAATTGATTTTGCGTCGCTCTGCAAGAAAAATAAGCAAATAAATAAATAAAATAGCATGGTCTTCCCTTTAAAATTAAACAAGAGAGAAAAATCATGCGTCAAGCATAGATTATGAAACACTTTCCAACACATCATGAATGCTTTAGCAAAACTTAGCCTTTCAATAAGGTAAATAATATATCTAATTAAACATTTTAGAAAACATAAGGACTTTTTCCTAGAAATCCGCACAAACTTTGCAATTATGTAAAATAGCAAAGGAAACCGAATCAGGTGAAACTTGCACGTGAAGTGTTGTGCTATGGTATATAAGAGCATGGCCATTAGCCAAGAGATCATTAAATAATCTGTGTTTTCCGAGAATAGAGCCACAAGAGGAGTGTCTATGTATTATTGTGTACAAGTTTTACGAAAGCAATATTCATCAAGGAGCAAGTCCATCGTGAACTATTTATTTTCTGAAAATATCACCAAACGAACTACATACGATGTTCTAGAATGTTACTAGGAATGTCTCGGCCAAAAAAGAACTGGGATCGGGTAGGAAGGCAAAAAAATATCTCCAAGCCAGAGTTAGAGCAGTTGAAAGGACTATTTGACGAAAACGACCGAGTACTAATCCATCCCATGCCTTCGAAATACAGTGTTTCACCTAACCACCAACAAAAGACAATCACTAAGAACCTGAACATCAAATATTACAAGAAATGGTCATAACAGAATGAACAGAAAAACAAATGGTTGTCGTGAAAACGAAGTGTGATCACTTGTTCAGAAAATTCTCTGATAGAATATTCATCTTCGATGACGGTGACGGCTCATATTTTAAGCTCAGGCGTTCCACGTTTAACTATAACGGTGGCTATTATACATCTGACGTCTCTACGACCCAAGATATCATTAAATTTTCTACTAAAGCAAAATTCCAAGACAAGATCCTCGTATGGATTGCAGTGGGTCCGAAAGGTTTGAGTCGTCCGTTCATCCGAAAGTCAGGGTTCGCTGTCAATGGGCAACGATATTTGAACAAGGGCATTCGCCGTCTTCTTATCCCCTACATCTGTAGCAACTACAATGACGGTGATTACGGTATCTGGCCAGACTTGGATAGCAGTCATCTCTGCAAAATCGTTCTCAGCCATTTCTGCCAGCAAAACTTCACTTTCATAAAGAAGTCTGACAACCTGGTTAGCGTTCCCCAAATTTGACCAATTGAGCGGTTCTGAAAGTATCTGAAGTCAAAAGTATATGCCAAAGGCTAGAAAGCAGGTAACATCCAGAAATTGATCAATCGAATCAAGTATTGTTTCAAAATTATGAACTTAAATTTTGTACAATGTCTAGCAAGTACCACCAAAAGTAAAATCGATAATGTCAAAAACCGTTATAAGTTTTCGTAAAAACTCAAACAAAATTTACTTCACCTTTTCATATCATATAAATAAAAACATACATTTATTTTACTTAAATAGGTGTCACAAATATAAAAATTAAAATATGTTGACATGTTTCGGTTTAATAGTAAAAACCGTAATCATAACACACACATAATCAATAGAAATGAATGACACTGGGTACCAAAAAAATAATCTAAAAACCAAAAAACATAAAAATGCAAAACATTGCGCCCTCTATGATCTCAAATAGCCTACGCTACCGCGGCTCCCTCTATCAGACTCCCTTTTTAAGTATTTATTAAGGAATTCCAACCATAAAATTGGAATATCAACGGATAAAGAATCATTACACACAGTATCCCTCCTAGAATATATCTCAATAGATTCCCGGATGATTGACTTGCGGAATAAACTCGAAACAAACAATAATCTACTGTCTCTGAAACAAATATTAACCCCCCTCTTTAAAAATAGCCTTGATAACGCAGTCTTATCCCTACCAAATTTTATATCAGATTCATGCTCTTTCTTCCTAATCCCAAACTTTCTACCTGTCATACCAATATAATAATTAATATCTCCCCCCTCATTCTCATATGGAATTTCATACACCCCTGCGAGATCATCCTGTGCAACCGCATCAAAAGGTTTGTACAGAAGATGTTTCAACTTAGGAGGTGGTTTAGCAACTAATTCTAACTTAAACTTCCTTAATTTACTTTTAAGCCTCTCAAAATTACCCTTGATATATGGAAACGGATATGGAGGTTAATAGATTTAAAAGGTTATCGTTTCCATATATCAAGGGTAATTTTGAGAGGCTTAAAAGTAAATTAAGGAAGTTTAAGTTAGAATTAGTTGCTAAACCACCTCCTAAGTTGAAACATCTTCTGTACAAACCTTTTGATGCGGTTGCACAGGATGATCTCGCAGGGGTGTATGAAATTCCATATGAGAATGAGGGGGGGGATATTAATTATTATATTGGTATGACAGGTAGAAAGTTTGGGATTAGGAAGAAAGAGCATGAATCTGATATAAAATTTGGTAGGGATAAGACTGCGTTATCAAGGCTATTTTTAAAGAGGGGGGTTAATATTTGTTTCAGAGACAGTAGATTATTGTTTGTTTCGAGTTTATTCCGCAAGTCAATCATCCGGGAATCTATTGAGATATATTCTAGGAGGGATACTGTGTGTAATGATTCTTTATCCGTTGATATTCCAATTTTATGGTTGGAATTCCTTAATAAATACTTAAAAAGGGAGTCTGATAGAGGGAGCCGCGGTAGCGTAGGCTATTTGAGATCATAGAGGGCGCAATGTTTTGCATTTTTATGTTTTTTGGTTTTTAGATTATTTTTTGGTACCCAGTGTCATTCATTTCTATTGATTATGTGTGTGTTATGATTACGGTTTTTACTATTAAACCGAAACATGTCAACATATTTTAATTTTTATATTTGTGACACCTATTTAAGTAAAATAAATGTATGTTTTTATTTAAAATCGATAATGTCAAACGAAACGGTTTAATTGAAATCCGATAACAGTTTTACAGAGGAATGTGGTTATTGAAGTCACCTTACAGTGCCCATTTGAGTTCTTTATCTCGTTTTTTAATGACTTTCAAGTCAAGAAAAGTTTGTGCAGATTTCTAGGAAACAGTCCTTATACCACATTTAAAAACCATATTTCAATAATTACCGCCCATAACCGTAAAAGTAATCCAGTTCTTTCGTGAAGCTCTGTATATGATCTATAAATTTGTACATATGATACACAGTGTGCTTAAATTATGTTTAGTAAGAAAATGCATAATATAGTAAAAAATTCCCCTTCAGCAGTTTCTACCGATAGGGGGAAACGTACTTAAATTCTTTTGTACAGCCCTGTATATGACATACAGATTTTAATACACACCACATATTAATGCTGAAATTTACAAGCTATGCTTAAGCTACTTAAATTACGCTTCCATGAGTTAATATCCATAGGCGATTATATATCCAGTTCTTTGCATAGTCCTGTATATGATTTTATTTATATGCAGCAAACTTACCTTAGTATGAGCTTGAAAGACAACTTGAAGCTGCATAACTCAAATTAAAAATAACATCTTTAAGCAATTCCTGCTCTTTCTCAATAATGCTTACGAATTTTTCTGTGTGTCTTACGAATTTAAAAATTGCTCTGTATATGTTCTATAGAATTTATGTACACCATGTAGTATTCAAAAATTTAGTTAAACTAAAAAACCATACCATAAGTGAAAACGGACTTGCAGCAATCATTCCTAATAGCCAAACTTCGCATACAGATTTGTTCCCGAAATCTTTTATGTGTCCCTGTAAATGAATGATAAATGCAATCCCCATCCTATTTTACTGCAAGCATTTTGTTGTTAGCTTCAGTAATATATATCAGTTTCATCATGTTTGAAATAGTGCAACATAATTGAAATACGCTGCGAACAGTTTTTACCCGTAGACCATCAAATAATCGAACTCTTTTGCATAACCTTGTAAATGAGTGATGAATGCTTTGCACCCCATATTCTACAGAAAGTATGTATTAGCACTAGAGATGAGACGGACTCAACCCGGACCTGACACGGGTTTGATTTCTATACCAGCCTTCGGGCTCGGGGCCCATTCTTTCTCAAATTGGCAATCTTATTTATTCTCGTACTCGTGTAGAAACAAAAAATAATTTTTTTACCCCTTAAAAATTAATTATCCCATTGCAAGTCTTTTTAATGCTATTTTGATCAGGAGGAAAGAGAAATAGATTTTTTTTCTTTTTTTTTTTTAGTATTTGTCGAACATTATTTTGAAAGAAAACTTGTGATATTTGATGATTTATGTCTGTAGTTTAACGCGAGTAATGACCTATTGATATTGGCGGCAATCAGAATATGGCGCCATTAGGATACTGTTTAATTGGAATGTTTATTTATTATTACTTTTTTCAGAGATCTAACGCGAAATAAATATTTTCTTTTACGTCAATCAGCATTAGCCTAAGTTTTGCAAATTTTTAGTCTCCTATTGTCTGCGATTGTAATCGCTCTTTATATGAAAATAACGTTGGTGATTTTATTCATGCTTCTTCTTGAAGTCTGCTCATTCTGTGGCTCTGTTCTTCATATTCATACAATCACTTTCATACGTAAGTAGATAAAATTGGCATGTGTTGTTATTCCCGATTGAAAGCAATCAAGCAGCGTTTCCTCTTTTTCTATAAAAGCATCGGATCTTTTCGGTAACGGTGTCAAATTTATAATTTAAACTTATTTTCAAAGCCATGATAAATGCGAAAGATGTACACCTTTTATAGGAAACAGAAAACGCTGTTCGATTCTTCGTCATATAAATCATAATTTCTGCAAATTTCATTAATTTATACATAAAATGCTCTTCGTTATTGTGTCCATCAGAGACACCTACTTGTTGCGGGAGAAAAATTTAAAAATCTTTTTAGGGAAGTATATTTCTATTTGACACTAAACGTCTCTTTTGATAAGATTTAATGTAAATTTCATAAAATTAATTATGTGCTAGAGATTAACAGTTGTTAAAAAATGAGATCTATTACATTTAGAACAGCTTTTAAATATGCATCTTTGTTAAACCTTTGTTTTTCCGTGCATACTTTCGGTATCGGAATCGGGCTCTGATTCGGGCTCGAATTCGGATTTAAAATTATTGGCCCCGGGCTCTGAAAAATGAGCCCGAACTCATCTCTAATTAGCACATCTCAGAAATTTTTATCAATTTCATTATGTTTGTAACGAGTAACATTATTAAAATACGTCACAAATATTCTTTCTTCATAGACTATAATATGAATACTTGTGGATATAATATAATAGACTATAATATAACGGAATACCTGTGAGTTCTCCCGGACGCAAACTGTAAGTGCTAAACATAACATTACATGTAGTAGTAATCTTTTAGTACACCCCGATAATGTATATAAACGTTATTATGTTTAAATACTGTAATACAACAATATTAAAATATACCGCAAATGATTTTACCCGATAGACCATAATCTAATGGAATACGTTTGAGTCCTCCTGTAAATGAACTATGAATGATACACACTTCATTTTAAATGCCGAACATTCCATTGTAAACATTAATAACATGTATCAATTACCCATTAATCCGAGTATATTTACGTGAGTTAGAGCATGACCAGACGGGCAGACAAACCCAATTCCCTTTTCAACTGCGTTGAAAAGTGTTACAAATATTTCTTGAAGAATCCCATGCTTATGAAAATGTTAAGAATGGCATGCTATTTCAAACCCTTCCCCTCAAACAAAATCTTGCCTCCTCTCCCCACTCTAAGAAACTTATTAAATGGCTTTCTGTCCTGTCCGTGAAGCCTGCAAAGTCCAAAAAAAAAAAATCTCCGTTTTAGACAGGTACCCTTCTTAGCAAGAATAATTATATAGTGCTTTCTTCATAGAAACTTATTTTTTTTTTTCGTTTACGAAACAATTCTTTTTTTGACAGGTTTCGTATTCGCAAGTTTTACAATAAATGTAATATACCTATACTCTTCAGAGGTATGCTATAGAAAGGATGTTTTAAATGCCTTTAAGAATACTTGTAAAAAGGGAAACTGTCTATAATAGAATACTGTCTTAAACGGAAAAAATGTTAGTCACTATCTTGAAATTATACCTGCTAAGATAAAAAAAAACCTCCTTAAAACGGAATTTTTCATAGGTTTTCGTTTTGATGGGAGAGAGTACAGGCTCCCCCCCGCCGCCGAACCTCACCCCACCCTTGGCTATGCCACTGTCCTCAAAGACAGCCTTGCCCCCCCCAAGAAAATTCTGAAATGGCGCCCCTGATTACAATCATTGGTTAATAGAATCATTTAAAAAAAATACATTTTATCATATTACTGTTTTTTTTTCCGCATATGATAGAATCAATAATTATATCGACATGATTCATGTAAATTGCGTTTCCGAGGAAAAAATATATATATAATATATTTATCCTTGATTCTACGATTTCCCAATTAATGGCCCACACACACACACACACTGCGCCATTTTATGTGAACAATGCCATTTTTGCGTGGTGCTTTAAATTATTATTATTTTTTTTTTCTTTCTTCGCATGCTAAACCCTAAATGTTTCTGATTGGCAGGAAAAGAGGTCTGCACAGACCAAAATTTACAAGCGCGGGGCCGGACGGCCTATTCCGTTATTAAAACTAAAAATTCAGCCCAGACCCCAACAAACGCTCTATTGGCCCGGTATAAAAGGGTAAAAATACTCGGTCCTGTCACGGGTGGTGTACTGTCAAGCAGTTTTGGGTCCGGCTCATCAAAAATTCTGCAAACCATTTCTTAACCAATAACATCCTATAATTAAAAATTTATTTAAAATAATATTACATGTACTATATGTTTATTTACCATTTTTAAGGTGCAGCAGATAATATGTCCGCAATCTATGAAATAAGGAATAAATATAAGACAAGAAAGGAAATTACTTACATGAAAACTCATTGGAAAAGTAGTATAGTTTAGAAAGATAGAAATAAATTGATTAAAGGAAATCATACATTTAAAGGTCCACAAAGAAAGAAAAAAAGTAAAAAATATTTCTCTATTATTTATTGAATAAAATAAAATTACATTATTGTTTTAAAACCGTACGATATGCATGGATCCGTTTAGGAAGAAATTGTGTCCTTTAAAAGGCACTTCACAAAATTTTTCGACTCAAAACAGGACCCGCTTAAAAACTTTTCATCTTGAAACAAGACCCTTCACAAAATTCTTTGTCTTAAAAATGGGCCTTTCATAAAATTTTCCATTTCCAAACGGAAAATTTCTCAAATTTAATCAAAATACGACCTGCTACTTTTACATATATAAAGAATATATATATATATATATATATATAAATGGGTAAGGTAATAGAATATATTGAAAGCATTTTATTAACATTCAATTTATTTAATTTTTTTGAATAATGACATATAGTATGGTATTATTTATATATTAGGATTTGTGTGGTAATGCAGTTGATATCTTTTAAATTCATTAGCTTTTATTAGGTTCTTCTTGTGACATTTGAATAATAATAATAGTTTTAAAATAACATAATAGATGGCAGCACCAAAAATTTTTAATGCTTCTATTGAGTAATAATTTTAATTTTTTATACCAGGTGGCATTGAACGCTGAATATTGGCAATATTGTAAAATAGAAATTAAACCGTTTAAAAGTGTTTTGGGGTACTTTAAAAAATGTAATTATTTTCTATTTATATAGTATTAATTGAATTTGTCACGGTGTTTGAAAATGAATTGACTGAATCCATGGGTTTTAATTTCTGTCTTGGCTTAACTGTTTCATTCGCCTTAATCTTATCATGCTTTTGGATACCATGTGCGGGAACATATTTTGAAAATCAACTGGGATTTTTTTCGGTATGTTGTGTAATATTTCTGTTTTTTATGCTATAAATTAAATATTTAAAAGGTTGTATTGTTTTTTCCATTTCATGCTATTTGATAATGTTCTGTTTTCATCTTGAAACTATTCTCTTGGTCATATTGGTTGTTTGAGTACAGGAGAAAAAAAATTTTCAGCTTTTAGCTTTTTTTCTCACAGGAAAACAACCGATTTGCTTATATCATTGAATTCTGTACTTTTGAAAACGTAATTCAATATATAAGTTTTTCAATTTTTTTCGGTATCCATATTCTTCTTTTTTTCTTCCATATTAATTCTTGTAATTAAGTATAAGGCACTTTATTTTATACATACAATTCTATATATAGGTTAGTGGTATCCATTTTTATTGTCATTTCATTCACAATATTGCGATTTTTGATGATGGTCGGTAATGTTTAATTAATGGTTATATATATATATATATTTGTAGGTTTTAAATTTAATCATCGTTTATTTTCTTTATGACGTGCATGATCGGTAAATTAACTGATGCTCTGATATTTTTAGTATCCATGATTTCAAAGCACGAGTTATGAAAATTCACGATCACGAGATCAATGTTTGGATATATTCAAAGATTGGAAAGAGTCAGTCTATAAAATTATATTGTTCATCAAATATCGACTTTTGCAGTGCCAAGGGAGGCATTATTAGGCCTAAGTGGCTTATTTGGAGAAAAATAATTCATAGGTTTTGTGTCAGAAATGTAATGTATTTAAATAAGCTATCGACTAAGTGAAGTAAATTTATCTGTACAGAATTGTATTAAAGTTTGTGTTATTATTCCAACATCTATTTAGTCAAGTCGTTAATAAATTAGCATTTTACCAACAAAAACTTCTACAAATTTGGGGCATCGGCCGGGATCTTAAGTAACTAATAGTGAAATAAATAATCGGGATTTTATGCAAAGCAACAAAATAAGTAGTCAAATGTGAATCAGAACGAAATTGATGTAAATTACTAATGCCAAAGGTTGGACTGTGAATTAGCAATACAAGCGTAAAAACTGTGATCGTACTTCCCAAGTACAATATTGAAAAATAGATATGGGAACTCTAAACAAGGCTAAAAGAATTGATATAATAAATCTTTGCGAGGAATTCGGAATCGAAATACCAGAAAAACCGACGATCCCTACACTAATAAATCTAATTAAAAGCTGGGAGGATTTCAACGAAGATTTTATAAAGGGCCGCTTAGAAGTAATTATGACAGCTCGAAAAGAAAAAGCTGAGATTGAAGAGAAAGTTAGAAAAGAAAAAGCTGAGCTTGAAGAAAAGAAACTACAGACACAAGCACAGATTGAAGAAAAGAAACTACAGGCAGAAGAAAAGAAACTGAAGATGGAAATGGAGGAAAGAAGATGGGGAATAGAATTGGAAGAAAAAAATCACGAACGAGAGTTTGAAATTAAGAAAATTCAACTACAGGAAAATTCAAGACAACACGTCGATATGAGCCCAAGAACAAATACAGGTAAGCAATATGAATTGCTCAGATTATTAACAAAATATGATAGCACGAATGATATCTACCCTATATATATAAAATCCTAATGAAACGAATATGTGAAACGCCTGAAATGTAACGATTCTTTGAATCGACTGATTAAACAACTGATTATGTTTCACGGTGATTTCTCCTAAAAAAAGGAATACTTTGCGATGAAATTAACACCAAAAATCAATACTGATCCGCAGATTTCAAAACTAGTATTAGAATTTTTAAATTCGAATTAGTTTTCGAAATATTAATTTTTTTCTAATTTTATATACATTTTTCTAATGATGGCAACTCAAATTTTAATCAAACAGATATTTTTTTTTCAGATTTTAGAAAAGGTTACTATTTTAAACTAATTTGGCGAGAAGTCTGGCCTCCCTTAAATGTATGCTAAGAAATGTATCATGTTACTTTTATTCATAATTCAATTTGTATTTCATTATCATTTTATTTAATACAAGCAGAAACATTTAAATAAATGACTTTCACTTCTTTATTTTTTTTAAACGAAATGAAAAGAAAATATTAGGCACAGATGGCATATACGCACCGGGGTACCTAATTGGCGCCAAAATGGTATTATTTTGGTTTACATGGTAACCCGGCTATTGTTGTTTATGTAATAATAAGTGTGTATTTACTTTATTTTCTTTTTTAAATTACATAAATTGTTTTGTTCTATAGTTTATTATTATTTTTGTTATTTTCCTTTAAAAAAAAAAAAAAGAAAATAATTAAAAAATACGGTACTACTTAGTTATTCCATCAACCCATTTCGCCAAACCACTCGCCAAATTATACAAATTGACATAATTTTTATTTTAAATAACGAAAGAACAAAGAAAATAGTATAACATTAATAAATATACAAATAAAACGTCGAAATAAAAATCACTGGATGATGTAAAGACGTGTAACTTGCTTAAAGTCAAGTGAATGTGACATTTATCAACCATTATTGGCATTTAATCTTATAGTTTGGTGATAGATTTTTGGTCGACGGGATAACTAAATAGTACCAAAAATACATATGTAACTGGTATTCCAAAACGAGGATTTCGCCAAATTTTCGTTAAAAAAATCACGCCAAACCGGGTGCGTATATGGCATCTGGATAAATATTAAATGATGTAACAAACGATGTTATTTAATTCCAACTTCAAAGCAATGATATATTTTATCAATCGAAAAATAAAAAAAATGCTAACATGCGAGTTGAAAAATAGTTATTGGCGAGATTTGCACCCGGCTAGCGTAACAGTACCAAGAATTCTTTGCGACAATGCTTTTATGTAGTATTATTCGGGGAAAAAAATTGATTTTTTTAAATCGAAATGGAAAACTTTCGGCACAGATGCCACATACGGTCCCATATTAGCGCTATTTTTTTCTGACTCCAATGTCATATACGCACCGGGTACTTAACTGGCGCCATAGCATCGTTATTTTGCTTGCTTTGATAAGCCGGATGTTGTTGTTTATGCTGTTGATCTTTTCCCCAAATTAGCGTCGGAAAAAAATCGCGCCAATATGGGGCCGTATATGATATCTGGGCCAAACTTTCATATGAAAAACGAAATGATCAGAGCGTATTTATTAAGGCTCCGCTTCACAGAGCCTCTGGACTTTCGTAGTTAATGTTAAACCAATGTAAAACTCCTATAGCTATATCTCATTTGCATTTAAAGATTTTCCTAATTTTTTTTTTTTTTTTTTTTTTTTTTTTTTTTTGCATAAGATACTTTAAGCCTTTTCTGAGTTAAGTCAGTTTGCACTTTTTTGTTTGATTTTGTCAATCAGTGGTAAAATAGGATGAAATTCTGGTTCGACAAAAACTGAGGTACTTTTCCATAAAAAGCTTTATAGAGACTGAAAAACAAGCATCTCCTGAATTTAAAAAACTAATCTCATTTCATGAAAGTTCAAGCTTTCTAAATATAATTTCTTTTAATTCTGCGCAAATTAGAATAAGCGTGATTTGCATTGGAATTTTAAAAAAATCTTGTGAAAAAGCAGCATTTTGCGTAAGAATTCCGCCCCTACTGGTTAAGGGGAAGTCGTGGAGGTGAAATCCGTGTAGGTGTGATGGAATTGTGCTTTTGGGGAAACTTCGCACCCCCTGCCTCTCCCGATCGAGGACTCAAGAAAGGTGTCGTATTGCACTCTTATCTCCTATATAGGTTTTCTCCCGTGAAAGAAAACGTTCTTACTTGTTTTATAAATAGGATTTTCAGCTTTGTCAACAGTGGTCAGAAAGAACCATTTCTTGTTTTTTAGTTGATATATGCGAGTGTGAAAATTTTACTTTCCAATAAATGTGTGTTTATATATTTTTTATATTTTAACAGAAAATGTTGAGCTATATGTTCATTTACTAAATAAAAGTCATTCATATATATTTTTTTTTAAATGAGCTACCGATATAAAAAGCAAAAAGGACAGCATCTTACAATAACTACCAGAAGAAAAAAAAATAGAGGCAAAAATCTTGCAAAGTGTTTAGTTATTAATTTATTAATTTTAAATAATATAGTCTAATTTGATTTTCGCGATCTTGGATGTAACGAGTACAGGTTTTAATGAGCAAAAAGAAATCTTTTGTTGACTATAAAAAGACATAACAGAAACTGTGCTATGAAATAAAATAAATAAATAAATATAATATTATTGCTATTACTAATTACAATTAATTGCTATTATTAATAACAATAATAGTAGTATTAATATTAATAATAATAATGTTAAGCAGAAAAATAAATACATATCTATATTATAAAGGACAAACATATCTGTGCGTAACGCATACGTCATTTTGCGAATGGCAACAATTTGAAATTTAAAATAAAATTTTGGTTTTGCAATTTTCTTTACTGCAAATTTTTAAACTTCTAACCGTCGCACATTTTAAATTTTTACACCGTTGTATGAGGAAAAAAATGCTCTTTTAAATGCAATTTGTTTGAAAGCTGTATCTCAATTTATTTTTGAGATATTAATTTTTTTGTAGTTTTTAATATCATTTTTCTAATCGTGGCAACAAAAGAACCCCATTTCTATTGAAAGTCATTGAAAGTAAACGGAAAATAGGAGATACTGTATATTTTGTTGTCATTTTCCCATAAAACCTGAAAAAAAAATTAAATTAAAATGCTTGCTATGTCAGCGATTTTTTAAATTTCTAAATATCGCGCATTTTTAATTTTTACGCCGTCAAATAGAGAAAAAAACCTACTTTCAAATGCAATTTGTTTGAAAATTGTATCTTAATTGACTGAGTTATTATGGTTTTTAAAATAACTATTCGCCCGTGGCGACCAGTTTGGTCTCCCTTAAATGTATCCTAGGCATTGTATCATGTTACTTTTATTCATAATTTAATTTACTTGCTCGATCCTTCGCCAAAGAGGAAGATTCTGATAGAGAAATCAAGAACTCGGTATTTTTATGTTAGTCGGGCACAGGTGATAAATCGCCAAACATTGTACCCGTTTTTCATATTTCATGATTAAAATATAATCCTTTCACTCATTTTATTTAAAATGGATAGCTTTAATTTAAAACTGAAACGTTTAAAATGCATGACTTTCACTTAAAAAGAAAATCTTTAAAACAGAAAAAGAATAAATAATACCATAAACTATTTAATTTCAACATCAAAGCATTGCTTTAATTTACCCCTCGAAAAATAAAAAAATGTGCTGGCGAGTTAAAAAAATGCCATTGGCGAGAATTGCGCCCAGCTAACATTAAAGTACAAACTCTTTCTGATCATGTCAACTTTTATGTAGTTTTATTCGAAAAAAATATTTTGATTAAATAGGTTGCCAGAAAGTACGTTGCCAAATTTCTGTCCTCGAAATGGACCTTTTCTCTATTTCGCCAAGTACCTATACTGGAAAAGTACCTTTATTTATTTATTTATTTATTGTATTTTAAATGAGATGAAGTCGTATGTTTGTTGTTCGATAAATAAATAAATAAATAAGTAAAAGACTGCACAGATGTCATATACGCACCACGTTGGCGCGATTTTTTTCTGACGCCAGTGTCATATACGCAGCAGGGTACTTAACTGGCGCCAAAGTGTCGTTATTTTGCTTGATATGGTAACCCGGATGTTGTTGTTTATTTATTAATAAATTGTTTATTTACTTTTATTTTTTTTAGCTTATATAAATTGTTTTTTCTATAGTTATTAATTAAACTTTTTTTTATTTATTGTTATTCCCTTTTGAAAACTATTACACAATAACCAATGAGATGCGTTTCATTCGGCGGTTGCCATTAAACAATTAACAAATAATTGAGATTTCTGTGTCACGTGCGATAGCGTAATATATATATATAGAGAGAGAGATTTTCAAGCATGAATTATTTTTAAATGTATCTCTATCACGTGTAGCTCGATTATGAAATATTAATCCGCTTGCCTTTAAAACAATGTAAAAATGTCAGCATTTGTTTCCGTCTGATGTCCCATAACAAAATTAAAACTTTCTCTATAGAAAAATAAATAAAATAATGTAAATAAGAAACAAATTTAACAAACATGGGATTGAACCACGCGCTTAAAGCACTGAAATGATCGGAAAGACTGCCTTAAGTCGCAAAATCTTGGGATAAGAACTCCTGGCATGTGAAAGTAACGCTTTTAATAAATTTTAAAACTTTATTTGATTGCATAATTGATATTTTTCATATAAAAATTCTTTTTTTATGTTAGTGGACAATCTAAAATATATATTACATGTAAAAAAATAATAATTAGAGTTAAAAAAAAGAAAAAAAGAATTGTTTTTACTTATACTCTGTAATCCGAGGAGCTCGGGTTCGATCACCTAGTAATAATAATAAATGAACAACAACAACAAAATAATAGTAATTTTTAAAGGTCTGTTTAATTCCTTATCCATATCAAAATCAATTTTATAGAGTTTTATAATATTTATAAATTTAGAATTTAAAAAAAAATTATGATAAATCTCAAGGAGGCATCAATAATATATAAATAGAAAATTGTGTCAATCACAATAATAATTCTGCCTTTTGATAAGTAAACGGGACTTTTACTTATTTATTTAAAACTTGACTGAAATATAACTCTGTTACAACGCGAAAATACTGTGGATTCGTTCTCGTTATATCCAAGTTTGACTGTATTAAAAATATACTATGATTTCATATGTGGTTTGCATTAATGTTTTGAAGTTCAGAATTTTATAACACGCACACATGTATATAATTATACAATTAACGTTTACGCTCGTTATATTTTATCCAGTAACTACTTGCAAAATCAACTTTAATAATAATAATTGATAATTAAATTTTCACACACACACGCATATATATGTGTGTGTGTCTGTGCATTTTCCGTTATAAAAAATATTTCTGATAAATTTCTTCCTTATGAAATAAGTTCCTGCAGCAGTATTAATGTTTTGCATATTCTAAAAATGTGAACACACTCGCCAGAAAAAAAAAAAAAAAAAAAAAAAAAACCACCAAAATAAGTGGAAAATAAAAAAAAAATCATTGTCTGCAGATTTATCCTTTCTTTGCGATTTTCAGAAAATTCCCGGGGTTGGCGTACCGGGGGATGGAAGATAATGATATGTATCCCACAGAACGTAAATATAAATAAATGTAATACATGTAGAGAGAAATGTAGCAGAAGATATTCGCACGGCCCGAGCCCCGCCCGGCCCGAAAAAAATAAAAATCTCGGCTCAACCTTTGTGAATTTCTATAAAACATTGATTTTTACATCGATTTGGTTAAAAATTTGTCTCGTACAAGGAGTTCTAAACCAAAAATATTTATCTTCATGTTTATAATCTTCATTTTCGTAGAAGTGTCGCAGGCTGCGATATTTATTTTTTTAATGAATCTCTATTTCTTGTATGTAAATGTTTCAGTTATCATTAATATTATTAATCCATATTCCATGTATTATGTACTGAAGTGTTAAAAATCTAAAAATGCTATATAGTAAAATCTTCTAAGACGGAATTGCACAGAAAAGAAAAAAAAAATGCGTTATAGCCAAGTTCCCTTCTTAGCAAGTGTAAATGTATTATATGTATTAGTATAACGTATTAGTCTATTAATTTTGCATAGATCAGCACATTTTTCAGTTTAAAACAGGATTCCGTCAAAGGCAGGTTCTTTTTCACACGTTTTACTATATTTTAATTTAGCTGTATTTTAATAACTGTGGATATCTACTATTCTTTAAAAAGAATAAATTTTAATGTTTAAGTTTACAATAATGGCGATTTAAAAATGCATGCACATTTTTCAAAAAATGTTAGGCCTGGCCTAATTTTACTGACTTAAATGGACAAGGCCACGCTGTGACAATGATTTTCATACGTGCTGGGTCAAAAGTAGGACTGAAAATTTTAGGCCGTGAAGACTAGGAATGAAACCAGGCCCGGCTATGTGCAGAAAAAATAATTTTAGCCCGTTAAATTTTAAATTTAATTTTTTATGCGATTTTTAACGCTTTTTTATGTTTGGAGGCGATTTTTCCACATTAGTGAAAAGAATACGGTTTCTATCTTTTAACCCAATATAGTAAATTTTGTTCTCTTTTCAAAAAAGTTTATTCGGAATTCGTACAGCGATTTTTGAATTTTTAGCGAATTTTTTATGCGATTATTGAACAGCTTTTAATGCATCTTCATACCTATAAGAGGGTTAACGTAGGGGGGACACAGTTCTGTCGCCGAATGCCGCCAAATTTGCCCCCAACTTGGCGATATATCGCCAAATTTTGCGACCAAAATTAGTCGCCAAAAGTGACGCCAACTTGACAATATCTCTAATCTTTCGCCAAATTCCAATAGACTTCCATTGTAAACCGATAAGGATTACTTGCTTACAGAAAATGAACAAATTGAGATATTTTATTGCAACAAAAACTAATATTAACTTAAGGGGTTATATTAATTATATTTAAGAGAATGCAAGTAAATTAAATTATGAATAAAAGTAACATGATACAATGCTTAACATGCTTTCCCAAACATAAATTTTCAGAGAGCCCGCAGGTCAATGGAATTAGATTTGAAACTCTTATCCAATTACAGTAAATTTTGACTTTCGTGATTTTTGAACTTTTTGTGATTTTTAATTCGATTTCTACGTTTCTTCGTGATCTGCTGAATTTTTTTGTTATTCCATTTTTGACCTATAATACTAAAGTAATTTCTGCCCTCATTTCAATAAAGTTTATTCGAATTTTGTATAGCAATTTTCGAATTTTTCGGGAATTTTGTATGTGATTTTTAGTGTATTTTAGCGATTTCCTACCATTTTTTCACATTAGTGAAAGGAATCAACTTTCAATCTTCGAACACAATATATAATTTTTTTTTTCTCTTTTCGAAATTTGTGCAGCAATTTAAAATTTTTTCGCGATATCTTTTTATGATTTTCGAGCTTTTTCGCAATTCGAGCTGTTTTTTGACGTACACGGGCAACGCCGGGCAAGTTAGCTAGTAGTTTATATTTTAACAACTTATAACTTAATAGATATAGGTATTTATGTAAGTGTAATATGCAGAGCATTTTTTTTTCGTTTTTCATGAAATGGCCCTGAAAAGGGGCAGATTACTTAGATCTAGGTCAGTGGTTCCCAACGTGGGGCGTACAACCCACAGGGGGGCAATTTCAGATTTCTTTTTATCAAATTTTCTCTAATTTTTTTCTAATGAAAGTAGTCTCTTATTCTAAAAATAGAAATAATAGATGAACAATTTTAAAAATCACTGAATAAAAATTAATTTTCGAAACGATCCCATTTAAAAGTTCAAAAGTACACTGACACCGTAATAAGTATGTGAATTTTTTTTTGTACATAATCTGAGACTTCTTATACATTAAAAATCATTTTAATCTTTCTAGTTTTAATATTATTTTAATAAATTACACCTCTTTTTTTTTTAAATATTTATTTAACCCCTTGAGGGGCGGTGGGATAAAATGTATCCCACTTAATTTAAACAAGATTCTCACCAGAAAATTTTAACTAAATTTTATATTTTTAACTTTGGAGGAAAATCGTTGAAAAATTGCTTTTCCTTATTTAAAAATAAAAATTTTCGATTATTCCGGTGAGATTTCAATATTTAGAGACATTTTTGCTTGCCCCTCAAGGGGTTAAAAAAAAAACTTGTATATCTATTCATGGTGCCCCATGAGGGAAATTTTACAAATGAAATTTTGTAGTGTATATCTAAAATTGACTATTTAGACATGTTTAATCTGAAAAGTGTTTTGAATGATCTAAATGAGGTACTACATTTAAGAAATTAATAAAGCCCCTTAAGCATCACGGAAGGAAAGAGTTGAAAGTAAACTTCTTATGGCCCTTTTGCAGAATATGACATTAATGACGTATGTATTTTTAAATTTAAAATTGGAGAAAACATGGTAACCAAATAACAATAATGGGGAAAAAGCCCGCGATCAAAGAAGTATGTTGTAAGAGGAAAGAAATAGTAACTTAAAATGGATAAAAGCGCGAATCCGGAAATATTACTTGTAAATTATGTAATCCATACAGTCTCGGCGATAAATAAATATCACTTATTCTTAATGAAGTACTAAAATCCATTATAAAATGTATCAATTCTATCAGATGCAATACAAAATATGAGAGAAGTTTCAAGAAATTTTACGAAAATAAAAATGTAGACTATTTATCACTTTTAAATTTGAGGTAAGTTGCCAAAAAACAATAAAACTTTTGTGGATGTAAATACGAAGATCCATGGCATCACTGCATTCATTGAGTTAGGTTAAAAGCATACTTGTAATTAAAAAAAATATGATTTTGATAAATTAAAGAATGTGAAATCACTTATCAGAGTTAATGCTATTTTCGGATCCATCCGGGAAAATGGAAGTTTATTTTTTATACGACAATATTTTCATGATATAGAAGGGATTGAGGGGGGGGGGGGGACATCATGATTTTAGAGATGTTTAAGTGGGGCACGGCCAAAAAAAGGTTGAGAACCACTGATCTAGGGTTTAAAATGTAGAGATTGTTTAACCTATTAAAAATGGGCAGATTACTTAGGTCGAGAGTAAAAATGTGAAGATTTGTAACCTATTAAAGGTCCATTTCATATTACATGTGGGGCAGCTTTTCTACATATTATTGTTGTTTTAACAATGTTATCGTATCCTCAAATCAAAACAACTATGCGCGTATAGTTGTTTTAATTAAAACAGTCGGAATTACAGTCGGAAATACAGTTTTAATTAAAACTGGAAACAGTCGGAAATACAGTTTTAATTAAAACAGTCGATGCTCGTTATAACGACCCCTCGCATGCCAAAGATGAGGGTCGTTATAATGGAAGGTCGCTATAACGAAAGGGAATGAAAATAAATTTTAAAAAAACTCTGCTCATGTGCATGAAAATTAAGGTTTCAAAGGAAATTTTATAATTCGACATTATTTGCAGTTATTACTAAATTCTGTCTACTTTCGTATCAAATAAACATTGACAATGAATAATTATAAAAAATCAATTTAAGAGAATGATTACGTATTTCTAAAATAAAATTTAAAGTAAATGTTAAATCACACACACAAAAAAAAGTTACTTGCGTATTAACATTTATTTTCTTCAAAAATAATTCGAAATAGTTGTTTATTTTTTCTGCATTTGATATTTTCTTTACACAAAATTTTCCGTCTCAGTTAGAGATAAGTAATTTTGTGTGTTTTCTTGTCTTTAAAAAATGTTTTAAAGTGTCATTTTAAGACATTTTACAATTGGCATTTACCGCGCAGTGAGCAATGAGTTCTTGAGAAAAGAAAATGGTAACTTTTTTTGAGAAAAAGTCAGTTCGGTCGCTGCATTAGGAAATAAGCTGCTGGCCGGACGTTATATTGGATGTAAAAATAACGTATCATAAAGGGGATATATTTCGGGACATTTTGCATCGGTCGTTATAATGGAACGGTCGCTATAATGGGCGGTCGATATAACGAGCGTGGACTGTATTAATATCTAGGGTTTTTTTTTTTTTCTTTTTTTGTTATTTTTAATGCATAGTTTATATTTTAACGACTAGATATAGTATTTATAAAAGCGTTACATACAGGACATTTTGTCCGTTTTTCGTGGAATGGCCCAAATGCATTTTTTCTGATGCAGGACAAATTTAAAATAATAAAAAAATCTACCTCCTGAAAATATAAAACAAATTGTTGTCTTTGCAGCATAATTTATGACATAATAAATTTAATTATTAATTTTTTTTTTCATTTGTTATATTTTCTATTTTTACAAAATGTTTTGTATCCAAAATCAGTCATTTCTTAGTTTTAACAAGTTGGAAATTGCTCGTCAAACGTGGCAAATGAGGTACGTTCGTACTATAACTAGTTTTATAAATATTTTTTGCACCGCATATCGCATATTGTACTGAATGTATATTTTAGTGCTCTTCATAAGTGCATATTAATTTCATGCTGTTCAAAGGGCTGTAACATCATTAAAATGCACTTGAAATATTTTTTCCCATTGGCCGTAATGTAACGGAAAACTTTTGACTGTCCCTGTAATTAACCTACTCATCCGATTTTCATAAAATTTGAAATGACTCCATAAAATTTTGCAACAATTATATATTTAAAATTTCAGACCATTCGCTTGGGTAGTTTTTGCTCTGTTATATGCGGACAGGCGGACGGACGGACAGACAGAAAGACGGACCGAACGACGACTATATGTGCTACGTATTTATATAATTACGAACGCACCTAAAAATGATCTATTTTTTATTTGTATAGCAAGGCTAAATTTTGAACTGCATTGGTTTTTTTTATTTTTATGTACTTTGTCGATATATTTTTATGTACTTTGTCGATATATTTTTATGTACTAAGTAAGTAGTTTTTATGAATAATTGCATATATTATACATTTATATTCAAGCAACTTTTACAGATCAGTTATAAATCCCTTTGTCTTCAATAATGGTAATATTGCTTAAAAAATGAAATTCTTACAAGTACTCGGTATTGTACTCGCTACTGGGCCCAAAATTTAGCCGAGTACCGAGTATATACAGAGTAATTGGTACGGCCTAAGTTTCAGCCAGTTAAAAAGAATTTTACCGTATTCGGGATCTAGATAGACCGTTTTCTCGTGCTCGACATAGGAGGCAAACCATTAACGTCTCCTTCGAGATCATCCTTTATAGTGTTCAGGGCGCCACTTATGTAGGGGCATGCGGTGCGGCTGTCCCGGGCCCCCTTTTTTGGAGGCTTCCATGAGAATAGTTGGAATTTTCATTGTGCCAAATGATTAAAATTAGCCAAAAGTGACCAAAATTGATATATTTTCAAACATTTAGGTAGGGAGTGCGGCCTCCTTTCCCCTTACCCTCTCCATCCACGCAAAAAACAAACTATATCATTACAAAACTAATGATTAATATTTTATTATAACAACTTAGTATTCTATTGTTTAAAAAAAAAATTCTTTATTAACGTTTTTCTCGTAACGTGGGAAGTAAAACCATTATTTATGACCAATTTGGGGCATTTTCTTTTAATCATCTTATAACATACGTAGATAAGTGAAATAAAAGTTTGCAAAGATCTACTCGTATCAACCAACCTATCTTTTTTTTTTTTTTTTTTTTTTTTTTTTTTGCTACAATTATCCTACTATTATTTTTTCTTAAAGTTGTAACCATCTTTTTGTGACACTCTGTATACAGATATGAGCAGTACCAGGTACAAAATTTGATATTTATATAAAACAATATGCATGAAGTTAAGTACTAGCCACTTCCACATTATTCATAAAGAATCTATAGATGGATACAAGGGGGACCCCCAGAATTATTCTTTCCCGGTGCCCCTCATAGCCTAAGTAGAGCCCTGATCGTGTTGTGTTGATTATCGATCACCAATTGTTTAAAAATTAAATAACAATGGAGTCCCGCCTCATCTAAAATATTAGCAATATTCGGCAAATATTGAAAATTTCTAAACACTATTTTTTTTAATTAATTGATATAATTTCTCTCATTACTATTTGGAAAAAGCTGAAACGTAATTTTTCCCATTCCTTCTGAACAGAACGAAATAAAATCTATTGCTTTGCTTTTCCAAACACCCCTGAAATTAGTCCCCCCCCCCCCCCCCCCCACCAGCGCGCCTTCCTTATGTGGTGAGGTCAAGAGGTCGTGGAGTAGGGAAAGGGGAGATACGTTTCCCTCCCTTCAAAAAGAACCCAGAGCTTGACCACCGCCCTACGATTGTACCCCAACACTAGTCCCTTGTTCGGATTGGAGGATTTTCTGTCAATCATTTGTACGTAGTTGACGCCTACACAACATTTACCAAGAGGTATCTTTTATGAGAATCGAAAAAAAAAAATGACTGCAGTGGACCCTTAAGAGCTAGCAGATGTCGCCGCAATCGCACATTTGTCGCTCAACATTTGTGGGATACAATTTTTAGCACTTTTTAAAGTATTACTGGAATAGCCATACTATTAGGCAGAATCACCCAACCGGAGCACCCACCAAATTTGGCATAGGTTCTATTGCTCCGGCGGTAAACCCTATGCACCACCAAGCAAAACCACCGCTAAGAAAACAGGCCCAGAAAAACCAGACGGCAAATAATTAAACATAGACTAACGTTCAGTAGTGAGACTCTCACTAGAAATAAAATCTACATACATAAGGTTACATAATTTGTAAACCAAAATAAAATTTAAACAAAGAACGAGAACACCTCTCGTTAAACACCAACAGTACCAAAACAAAAATATCACAAATGTTCAAGTCACTGACTTGAAAACTTATACAAAACTGGAATCACACATTGAACTAAATTATAAATTAAATTGACCTGCAAATATACAAATTGCAATAGACTAAAATAAACGAGTCCATCGCCAAAGTCCTACAAAATAATTGTTCGTATCATAGTTCCTAAGAAGGACACCACATACACTCTGAAACACAAAGTCTGTAGAAAGTAGTCCGAAATGTTCGTAAAAAGACATAATAATGTTATTAAAAAGTTTTTAAAAGACCATCATATGTAGCCGCACAACATGCCAATCACTGTTAGCACCGAAGATAAAAAGATAGTTCCGACCAGCAGACCAAGTATTTCAATGTCACAATAAGGGCACAGCTTTATAGTACTTTCACCAGCTTGCAGTAAAAACCACAAGAAGTGGACGTTCAAAATACATATTTAATAAATGAAAAATTCTTATTTAGCTTGTTATAGATATTTCGTAACTTATTATAGTTCCCACGACAGGCGAAAACTCTTCTGATATTCCATGCCACTGGACGGTTCCTAATAAAATCAAATTTCTCAGCAGACACTTGGCATGAGTCAAATAAAAAATGTCGAACATCACCCTTAGTACCACAACTGCACTTATCACTCTCTGCTTTTCCCATTTTTTTAAGATATGCCGGAAAGGCACCATGCTCTGTATAAAAATAAACACATATCTGAGAATAACATACATAATCCAAATTAACTTTACTTAATAAGTCATACGTAAAACGACCTTTTGTACTATTATTCCAATCAGTTTGCCAATCACAAATAAGTTTCTTAGACAGACCGGCTTTTAACATGCAGATCGGCATAGGAATGCTTTCTTCAATATCATACTCATCGTTAAGAATCACTGATTTAGCAAGGAAATCCGCTCTTTCATTTCCATAAATGCCAATATGGGCCTTAACCCATCCTATGTTAATAATTTTATCACTCATTAATCTCAGATTATCGTAAATTCTCATTAAAAGATCATCGTTAGGAAAAAGACACTGGAGAGAGCAATACGATGAAAAACTATCCGTAAACAAATAGAAAACTGAAAACTGTGATGACCTGCACCAATCTATTGCATCAGCAATTGCAACCAGCTCTGCCTGATAGATCGAATTATAATTTTTAAGTTTTATTCTTTTTTCAAATATAGAGTCCCTGAACACAACATAAGCTGCTGCAACCCCTTGATTCATCTTCGATCCGTCAGTAAACAGAACTGGGTGACCAGCAAATGCATTATATTTCATCATTGGACGAATAAAATTAACATTATGAGGAGAATAAAAATACGGATAATCAAAAGTTGGTATCCTTCTTACTAGTTTATCCGAATCCCTGCGACAACCACTCAATTCAATAGATTCAATTCCATACTATTAGGCACATGGAACTACTAATAAAGAGGAACTGACATAAACTTAAAATAGTGAAGCTTCAACTGTAACCGCTGTCGCAGGAGTTGATTACCGCCGTTTAAAACTACCACCAGTAAATTTATATAAAATTTATCTTATTATTTCAACGCATGGTTACTACAAAATTTCAGGGATAAATAATGGCAAAAACAGATATTCATTTTTACTGGTGGAAGTTTACTTTGGCGGTAGTTAGTCCGTGCATCTTCGCCATATTGTGACAATCTAGACAACCTCCTGTCAGTATCAGTGTGAAAGATTATAATACCTTCGCAAACTGACACCAGTAAAAACAGATGGAAAATTTTACCATATTTGTGAGATAATATAAAGCGCTTAAATAAGAGTAAATTTTCTGATCAAATTTACTGGTGGGATGTTTGCCCGTCTGTAATCAGAAATTATTGATCCGATTAAAATAAAACAGCCGCCATATTGTGACAACTTCCTCAGTTACTTCACTCGAAACTGGTAGACAGTACGCTATATGTCTCCTCCTCTTTATTCATAACTCCATTATTAGGCAGGGATGCAGATAGATTTTTCGGTGTTACCGGAACGAGATTGACCAATCAGAAGCTTGCATTTTTGCAAACAGAGAAAAATTCTCAAAAATGCTGGCTACTGATTGGTCAATCTCGTTTCGCTAACAGTGAAAAATCTATTTGGATCCCGGCCTATAACTTTTAGACACTATAGTGTAAGTACAGCGTCTAGAATATATAGTGCGGAAATCTGCTATCCAAACAGTGCTAAAGAGCTGTATCCTTTAAATGTGCAATGATGCTGAAATCCAGGGAGCCGATCGCAGCGACATCTGTGATATATTTTCAAATTTCAAAATAAACATCGTATTATTACAGCGTCTAGACGACCAAATTACAGCGCCTAGAAGATACAGTGTGGAAAACGGCTATTCCTTTAATGCTTTAAAAAGTGCTAAAAACTTGTATCCCATAAATCTCCAACAATGCTCAGTGGCAATATGCTGATACGAGCACCATCTGGTAACTCTTTTCAATATAAACCCTGTGTTTTCAAAAATTATAGAATGTTAAATATCGGAAACTATAAATATAAGATATTTTAGTCTGTTATAAGCTAATTAAGGAATGACGTGAAATAGGTTAAAGAGTCTCTTTTAGAATGACTATCGTTTTTAAATCACTACGATGGCGCTACGATCGACATCTTGTTATTCAGCATCGTTGTACATTTATGGGATTCTAGATTTTAGCACTATTTTGTGGCCATTTTCCACACTGTATCTTCTAGGCGCTGTAACCAAATCGTCTTGGAGTTTTAGAAAATATCCAGCAGATGTCGCTGTTATCGACTCATTGGAATTCAGCATCGTTTGACATTTAAAGGATCCAATATTTTAGCACTTTTTTAAGTATTACTGGGATAACCGATTTCCACACAATATATTCTAGACACTGTAGTATAGCGCCTAAACTATATAGTGTGGAAATCGGCTGTCCCTGTAATACTTAAAAAAGCGCTAAAATATTGTATCCCTTAAATGTGCAACGATACTGCTGCAATATGCAGATCGCAGCGACATCTGCAGGATGTTTTCTACAACTGCAAGAAATTGCTAGTCTATACAATGTAATACTAGTAATACGAAAATCCCGCAGATGTCGCTGCGATCGACACTTGAAATTTTAGCAGTATCGTCGCACATTTAAGGGATAGAAATTTTTAGCACTGTTTGGATGGCATATTTCCACGCTAGGTATTCTGGGCGCTGTAACTGTAGTACAGCGTCTAGAATACCTAGTGTAGAAATATGCTATCCAAACAGTGCTAAAAAATTTTATCCCTTAAATGTGCGACGATACTGCTAAAATGCCAAGTGTCGATCGCAGCGACATCTGCGGGATTTTCGTATTACTAGTATTACATTGTATAGACTAGCAATACCTTGCAGTTGTAGAAAATATCCTGCAGATGTCGCTGCGATCTGCATATTGCAGCAGCATCGTTGCACATTTAAGGGATACAATATTTTAGCACTTTTTTAAGTATTACAGAGATAGCCGATTTCCACACTATGTATTCTAGTCGCTATAACTGTAGTGTAAGTATTCCCTCTTTCTGTGTTCAAGGCCCCTATAATGTAGGTTGCCATAATTCGGACAAAAGCTTTCAATTTATACACGTATTTCTGCGCGTATGTCGTCACGCTCTTCTAAAGAAACTCCATGTAAATCTGTTAGCATTCTGCAAAGTTTTCGCACAATAAGTATAAATTTCTTCAGTTGAGAAATTGTGAAACTCTTCCTGAATTCCGATAACGAAAATTAACAATTTGCATTTACTATCCGGAAAGTAACTGGTTACATTCCAGATTAGCTGAAACAGTAGCTATAAATAAGCAAACAAGAGCCGTTTCTTTGCCTTTAGAGAATATACTAGTTCCTAGAATATTACTGATTAGTTAATCCAAAAGCGATGGTGGTACAGTATAAGGTAATTATGTTTTCTGTTTTGTTTCCGAAGGAAGCAATGCGTTATATTTATTAAAGTTCATTAATCATATATGTGTATTATGAGAAACTCATTGTACTAAAGAAATATTGACTCTTCTTTTCAATACAGTGTTGAACATTAGTCTGAACAGCGTTCAAAATAATTTTAATATCTAAGTATATACTAAAACCTCACTGAATTAATCCGTATACTTCTATTTCAAATAGATTAGTTAAAATATTTTCAGGAGTTCCGTCTTACGCGGATTTAAAAAAAAAAAAATTGAAGGGACAAGAGAAGTTTATTGAAATTTTTAATCTAAACCTAAAATCTTCAATCCCGTGAAGTATCTCCTCACCATGTCATGCCTTGTCCTAAATATATTTAGTTTTAGCCTTTCTCATAGTGGTTCTAAAAAGGATGTATCCAAACAGCCCTCTCTTAATATCTTAATGCAAATTTTCTCCGCTTATTCTACGGATATATAAGCATATTTTTGCACTTTTGAATATAGTGAAGGTGAGGGGAGACGTTTTAAATTAGATCTTAAATTAAATTCTCTTGAACTCATCTAGTGCAGTAAGCCCCATGACTGGCATTTAAGTTATAAAGCTAGTTCTTTTTCAAAGGGTAGCTGGTTTTTTAGTACTTAAATTTCTCGCGTCATTTAATCAAAACTAATACCTCCCCCCCCCCTCCCCCTTTTTTTCTTAAACTGAATACTTGATTCCCTTTTTTAACATTAAAACTACCGCGAAGAGGTCAAATGACACTTTTTTGCACGTTTTTCGAATTTCTTAAACTAAAACATAAAGACTTAAATAAAAAAAATTATGTTAAAGTGTATAAACATTTCATTATTTATGTAGTAGGAGTTTATTTTTTTATGGAATTGCGACTGCGGTATTGTTATCCGGAACCCAAACAGACCGAAGGGCTGTTT
Source organism: Maratus speciosus (assembly GCA_963932465.1). Lineage (NCBI taxonomy): Eukaryota > Metazoa > Arthropoda > Arachnida > Araneae > Salticidae > Maratus > Maratus speciosus. Next base: position 146,398,538 of record OZ010789.1, read on the forward strand.
CAGTGGAATCTGTTCACATTCGAACCCATTCAGACTGACATTTGTTTATTAATTTTTTGAATCTCTTGAAATTTAATTTTGCGCAATCCTTTTTTTTTTTTTTTTTACTTTAAACAATTGTGGCTGGTGTATTTTCGCAAAAACTATTTCAAATTAACTTTTATATAGGATTCATTTGACCCCCTTCCGGTAGGAATAGTTACCGAAAAATATCGGTATGTTTCATGTTAAAATTTCATAAGTTTTATAGCCTCAAGTGCATGGAAATTCTTACTTTTAAGTAAATAATGTCGCCACCACGTTTTAGTTTTTTCTTACTATGTCCTAAATAAATTTTATTTTAAGGAAATTAAACTCGAAGGGTAAATTCATATACCAGACTTCCTTTTATAAGCGTTGGTCACTGTAAATTTCTAATCCCATGACACTTATAATTTAATACTTTGCGTCAATTTTTAATCTTTAATTTTCTTTCAGGTACCGAGAATGTTGTCTCTGTTGCTATTGTTCAGTCTAGCTGCATCCCAAAATCCTGAACATTCAGTACCTGACCAACGTCGCGAAAGAACTTCCGATCCTGTGTCAAACTTCTTTTCGGAGCTTGGAGACTTGATCCTAGATGTCGATCAAACGATTGCAGTACAGAATCAACCGAAAATTGAACATGAAGCTAATGTGATGTCTCAACTATTTAGGCCTCAATCTGATTACTTTAACCGTATTCAAAATAATTACAAAGAAATGCAAAAAAGACTAGGAAAACTAATTGGTAATACGATTGGATTCCGAAACTCTTATAGTGATCACGAACTCTCCACCGTTAGCTCACCTCCGGAAAATTTCAATCCTACTATCGGACCGGATTATAACCCATTTGCTGAAGCTGCGGAAGCTAGAAAAGAAAAACTTAAGCAAAGAATTTCAAAAGGATCCTTTGAACCGAAAAGCTCTATCCCTCAAACGATTGACGAGAGCCTAAAAGCCTTCGGTAAACTTTCTCAAGCTATTATTGACGATATTGCGGAGTTTTCCATAGAAAGAAAACCATCCAAATCTGTCGGTGACAAAAAGCTCTCTCCTAAAAGGACAGGAAGCATTGGATATCAGGAAGAGTGCGGTAATGAAGTCCTTGAAGATCCTGACCTTGAGAAACGTAGACAAGAAAAATGTTCGCAAATTGCAGCTGAAGAACTAGCAAGAGAAAGACTGAGAAAATTAATGAAAGAACCTAAACGAGCTACTGAAGCATTACTTTCTAAAAGTACGGATACATTCGATAAGCTTACTAAAGATATTCTTGGCAGAAGTGGAGATGCATGGATAGAAAATGATTCTCAAGAGGGAAGTATAAGTCTTCAAGAAGAGTGCAGCAATGAAGTCCTTGAGGATCCTGATCTTGAACAACGTAGGCAGGAAAGATGTTCTCGTATTGCAGCTGAAGAACGTGTCCGAGAAGATTGGAGAAAACTAATGAAGGAACCTAAAAGAGCTACTGAAGCTTTACTTTCAAAGAGTACGGATACACTGGATAAGCTTACTAAAGGTCTTATTGGTAGAAGTGGGGATACATGGATAGAAAACGGTTCTCAAGAGGAAAGTATGGATCTTAAAGAAGAATGTGGCAATGAAGTTCTTGAAGATCCTGACCTCGAAAAACGTAGACAAGAAAGATGTTCACAGATTGCAGCTGAAGAGCGTTTAAGAGAAAATCTGAGAAAAATGATGAAAGAACCTAAACGAGCTACGGAAGCTTTATTATCCAAAAATATGGAAACGTTCGAAAAGCTTACGAAAGACATTCTTAGTAGAACGGGAGACGCATGGATAAAAAATGATCTAGATAAAAATACTGATGAAATGAACTCTGAAGTGGTAGAACATCATGGCGAAGCTTCAACGGATGAGTGTTCAGATCTAGTTCTTGAAGACGTCTCCTTGGAAAACGCCAGAAGAGAGAAATGTGCTCGTATAGCAGCTGAAGAAAGGTTCCTAAAAGATTTGAGTAAATTATTAAAAGATCCTATAAGTGCAAGTCAGAAATGGATTCCTGTTGGTTCGAAGGCAATCGACGATCTTTCCACCTTCATAAGACGAAGTGGCGATATCGAAGACAAAAGCTCGGGTAATATTTTATCGGATGTATCTCTCGATAAGCAAATAAGACAGCTTATAAAAGACCATGGAAGTTGGATTCTTGATTACCCTCTTCTTAAACGCTGGCGACAAAGGGGTACATCCATAGAAAGCGACACCTCTACTGAGCCGAGTTCTGAAGTAACTGAACATACGAGTGTAGAAGACTCGGATATCGCTGAAGTTGAGCCAACGGAGTTCTATATGCCTGTCTCTACGGATTACGAAATGGCTCTCCAAAAATCTGGAAAGATTGTATCGATAAGTCCCCAAGACTCCTCTTATTACAGAATAGTGAATCAAGACGGTGATATTATGGAAGAGGATATTGATTTTGTACTTCATCCCGAATCTATCTCGAACGATATCGAAGATATTGAACCAAAAGAAACTGTCATACTGGCATTTACTTCTGATGGAGTGCCCTTAAAACTCAGAGTGGGAGCGGAAATTGACAATCCCATTCAGTATCTTCATAAAGTCTTGCAATCGGCTGGCGTGTCTCTAAACATTCCAGTAGAATCTTACGATGACTTGGAACCTGTGGGGAAAGAGGTCCTGAAGTTAGGGTCTGGTATCCTTACTCGAGCAGTTTTAATAGATGCGTCAAATTCTAATGAACTAAAGTCTCTTTTAAAAGCCCTTATGGTATCCAAAACTACTGGCAAGACTCGTTTTTAACTGGCAATTTTGCTTTTCTGAAAACAAACTTTTACTGTAAAATTAACTAAACGCTCGCGTCATGTCCATGAAGGCGGCCATATGAGCTGGAATCATTACATGGGCCTTCAGTATCTTGTATATCCGGAATTTTTATTTTGGATAAGTTTAAACCTATAGCGTTTAGTCTAAAAATAAACTTATTGATTTACTTTGTCTCTTTTATTTCAAATTTGAAACTTAATGAAAAGTTCACCCATCACATTACAAATTTGCTTATTTTGAGAATAAGGTTTTCGCTGAGAGGGTTAAAGTGGTAGTTGTACGCTTGGTGATCGTTTATCCAATACAAGCATAAAAGTATTGGCCCTTTACGGGCAGAATTCTGAATAGAAGTATTAAGTTTTCGCATATTTAGACAACTCTGAAAAAATTCTTCAGATTTGTACCCAGTTGGGGACTTTGGATTTTCGTGCATGGTCGATAAACTAGATTCTGAAACTGCTTGGTATGAGTAGATTAGACATCTCGCAATTTTAATGTTAAACTTGTCTATTTGAAATGTTTCAATTGAATTTCGGCCTGAGAATTTATATTGCACATGTATCCAGAGATGCACTGAAAAGCAGAGTAAATGTCTTCTCATTGCAATCTAATCTTGCATTATACAAACGAAGAGCTCTGATGTAGTGGCAATTTTGAGAATCTGTAACGTTCCTAATATATTTAAGTTTGTCAAATGCCAGAGTATTGTTTTTCAAATGGAAATTGTTGTTCAAAAGCTTGCATTAAGGTATTCGATGAAGTAATCTTATTAGAAGGATCTCGGCATTACTCCTTAGCTACAATTACTTTGTACATCAGATATTTGTGGAAATATACCACTAAGAGTAAGATTAATTGGAAACTGTATAGCCAAGTAAAAGATCCCTGAGTAAATGTTGCCAATTTTTCTTACTTGACAAAGTGCAGAGATAGTATGTACTTTGTACTAATGTGTCCTTTCAATGTACTTGTAAAAGTAAATTCTGTATCTTTAATTTTAACACTTCAGCTTAGTTAAACTTTAACCCTTTAATCGTCGCGTAATTTTAGATTCTTTCAAAAATAGTCTGTTCCAACTCTTACAAATTCTTAATTGAGAATTACGATCTTAGTTTGTCAATTCAGTGTTGCAATGCAGGGCTATTACAAATGGACCCGATTAAAAAAATTCTCGAAACTACTGCACATTACAATAAGTGATGGAAGAATTGTTTTTCAGTTACAAATGTTCGGTTTGACCCTCTTGTTACATTGCATACGTCCAATCTGTAATCCAGTTCGTCCCAAACATTTTGTAGCATCACTCTTAATGGTTCGGATTTCTGCACAAATGCGTTCTTTAAGTTCTCAGTGTCAAAGACATTGTTTATGTACCTCCAATGTCGAAAACAAAGTATTCAGAACTTAAAGAACGCATTTGTGAAAGCTTTCATAACCGTTGACGGTGATGCTACCAAACATTTGGAACGAACTCTATAAGATTGCACGTATGCCGTGTAACAAAAAGGGTCACGCATCGAACATTTAACTGAGAAACTTGGTATATTTCTCAATTCATGCATCTTATTGTAATATGTGCAGTAATTTCGAAAATAAGATTTTTTTTTTTTTTTAAATCGGGGCCCATTTGTAATAGACCTGTATATTGAGCGCTTAATCATTTAAAGTTTCGGGAGCGAGAATCGAATGATACAATATGTGAAATAGTTATGAGTTCAGGTGTGAAGGCACGGGTGCGATCAATTCTGGCTCACAAATGACGTGCCCGTGACTATATCGGGCACGGCGATTAAGGGGTTAGTCACGACGTTTATGAGGTGTCGAGGTCTGAAAGACTAATTTGGCAAACTGTATTCCTTGTTAAAATTATGGAATAGTAACCGAAGTCTCATATTGCGACTCCTTTTGCTAATTTACTTTATAAAATCAATTTTACATATCCGAATGGATTCGGATAGATTTTTAAAAACTTGTCGAACAAATTAAAAACGCCTGTATTTTGGCGGGACTTTCAAAGAAAAACCCCGAGTTTCGCAAAATATAGGCTTCAGTTTGGTCAATCTCATTTCGCAAATGGGAGTTTTCCTACTATAGATCCTGTCTTGAACTGCAACAAAGTCAGATTATAGTTCTTCCTACTGCACGCCCTTGTCTGAAAAGCGTCATTTGTTCCAAAAGCGACGGCAACAAGAGTATTAATACAAATGTTGGACGAACTTTACAAAATTAAATTTCCTTTAGGAAATGATTAAGTTCCCCTCATTACAAATTTTATAAACGAATCGTATCATTTCACTTTTTTCTTAAACAAGCTTCAGGGATTAGTTTTTATAAAGCAAGTTTTTGCTTAATTTTATGAACTTGCTATAGTGATGTCAATTTCTCTTTAATTTAAACGAGACATTGCCCTTAATTACTGGAAGTCTCTCAAACCGCTGCTTTTTTCCAAATCTTAAGTTTGCTCCCCTCCCCCCGTCGGTCGCTAAAGGCCTGACAGGCACAATTATTTCCGCTCTCTCCGCCACTATAGAGCGCGCAGGGTTATTTATTGAGTAATAAACGAGGTTTTTCATCCAAATTTGAAATCTTTTCGTACATCCTAATGGAGGTCGCTGATCACTTTAAGAGCACAAGAATTGCTAATGGTAATTTTCTAACAGGCGCATTGAGCCTGAACGGACTCCCAGAGTTGCGACCGACGGAGGGTTAACTAACAGGTACTTGTAATATTTTTAAGTTTGTATCCTTGGTACTCCAGCTAAACTGCGGAGCAAGTGAATTTTGATTATAAACATCCTGTACATAGCTTTTAAAAAAAGTAGAATCTTATATGCTGATCTAGCCTCTTAACAGGAGATGTCCACAAACACTCAATTTTATTCCAAACTGACAAATGGCACCAAGAATACTTAAAATTTTCCGTTCATAAGGTACGGGAAAATAAGTTTTATTTTCTAGTTGGTTTGTGAATTGTCACTTCATTTTAGAAACGGACTTACTCCGCGCCGGACAGGGTTAATCTTTCAATTAAACGATCTGACTACTCTCTGTAGTTATGCAACAATTTGTCAATAGTTAAGGGTTAAAATATTCTAAAATTGAAATAGTCTAAAATTGCTGTTAAGGGGGTATCGGGACTCTTAAAAATGGATAAAAAAGACCACTTTCAAAATTTGATATCTAAAAATTTACGATTTTAAAATACAATATTTATTGGGAATGAAAGATAAGTATGTTCTGCATCTTACCTTTTTTCAAATACATGAAATGAAGGAATTAGCATTTACAGGGTGCTCAACTGTCGGAAATTTGAACCGAAAATTGGTATGACAGCTAACGCGCAGGATTAAAAGATTTTTAACTAGAATAAAAATTTTGGTGCCTACTTATACTCAAGATTACAGTAATTACCCTGAACCAAAGTGAATTTGATTTTAAAGCATTTTGTTTTTAATACAAAGTTGTATTAAAATGTTAGCTAATACGAAAATTTCAACAGTATAATCGCCTAAATTGTTTTGAACAATAAACTTTAGGTTCGGTTTAAACAAACATGTTTTAAAAATTTCATGAAAAAATATTCAGAAGTTTTTAAGATATCGCACGCGTTACGCCCAAAAACATTTGGAGAAAAACGGCTTCAAAGTTTCGGAAATCGGCTGTTGAGCGGGTATAATTCTAAATGGGATAACCTCCTGTTCTAAGGAGAATTTCAAGGAAACAATTATCAATGTACAGAAAAGATGAGTTTAACGTCTCCAAAAAGAAAAATTCGAAAATTTTCAAACTGAGTCCTGAGGCCCCTTAACCCGGGAAAACTCGCTAGTGAGAATTCCTCTTGGCGTCCAACCGCTTTTCTTTACATTCACTTAATATCAACCTTTTTTAGTACTTTTATTCACTGAAGAGATAAAATAACTGAGATAACATTTTGAAATTTTAATTAAAATGAAAAATGGTTTAAATAAGTCTTCCAAAAAAAAAAAAAAAGGTGGGGGGAGGGTGAGAATTTCATGCAGAGTTCTCCCTGGTTAAGTTGCTTGAGTGGTTTTGGTGTTAATTTCTCAAAGTAATTTTCTCTGAAAGATGTGATTTTCCGTTAACTTCAAACAAGTGCCTAAACTTCTGAAGTGCCATGTCTTATTTGGAGTCGAATGAAATTTCAAATATCCCGCAAGAAAGGTCGACCTAACTCTTAACTGCTGTGACCAAAATAGTCGCATAGATACTATCGAGCGGTCTCGAGACTCCTTGCTCGAAGGATAAATAAAGGGCTCTATTAACTCGTAGCATACTGTTTCTGTACTGAACTTTATTTACAGGACTATGATTAAAAGTCACCTAATAGAACCCTTTAGCTCCAAACGAAAGCAATTTCATTAGTATATGTGATTAAACGGAAATGAAAGTCGAAATTGAAATATAGCGGCGGTCTTTGAGACCGCTAACTGTAGTAAAGGGTTAACTGCTGGGACACATTGCTGCATAGCTACTGGGAGTGGTCTGAGGCTGCTTGATCGAAGGATGAATAAGACTAGACTAAGTTTCCGTGCTAAACTGTAATGTACAGTCGTGGGGGGGGGGGGAACACCCCTACTTACTCCTCAACAAATTATCGTAGAAGAAAGTTACTGGTGCCGAACGATTGGAAATAGTCTACTTTTAAATGATGTACATAAAATTTGCTTAGGGTGGTGCCCCTCTATATGTTAAAACGAACCATAATTTTGTTTTTTTTTTTAATGTCGGTACACAATTCTGACAGCATAAAGGAACTCTACACCCTTCAATTAGCCTAAAAAATAATTTTCATGCAATCCGTGTTGACCGAGAGAACCTCCTTGATCAAGGCATCTTAAGAGCTACTCAAGCAGCCATTGAAGATTGCTAGTTACAGGATAGCAGAGGAAATTTAAAAATATCTAGTCACTTCTATCATAGATGGCCCTTAAACCATCATTTTGCCGTTTTTTAAGCATAATTTGAAAACTACTTGGAAGAAATGTGGAATTTTGGATTTCCATAAAGCAGGACTTCATATATCTAAATACCTCAAAATTGTAGGTTGCAATTTTTTCGAATATTAATTTCATAACTCGTAATTCATATCATAAAATTATGAAAATTGCAAATTCAACGTATTTATGTTTGGGTATATTAGTATTATTGCTACACAAAAAAAATAGCACATTAGGAGTATAATTTCAGGAGATAAAAATAAGAAAATGTAATTTAACATTAGAAGCACTAAATTTTGAATGTTTATAATTCGATACTTATCATTCAAATGACTTGAAATTTCTTGTCTAGGCATAGTTTGAACCGAAGATTTGAAATATCTGGTTAAAATTGGGTATTGCCACTGAAAAAAAATTGGGTTCGTTTTAATATGTATGTGTATAAAATTTGCTTAGGGGCCATCATTTAAAAGTAGACTTTATTTCCAATCATTCGGTACCTGTAACTTTTTTCTACGATAATTTGTTGAGGAGTTGGAAGGGGGATTTACCTCCCCCCCCCCCCCCCCCAAGGACTGTGCAGAACTCAATTGAAATTATCTGCTTCAGAAATCTCTAGCAATAGTACTAAGGTTCCAAATGAAACTAAATATTGTGCCAAAGTTGATACTTCTAACAATAAATTATACCCAAAAACTGAAGGCTCCTGTTCAGTCAGGCGAAGACACTCGCGAGCTAATGCTAAACCTATAGGGAGGATTTTTGCTGATATCTCGCCTGTATTGGTTTTTTTTAAATTGTGCATTGGATAGCTGAGGTTCATCTCTACATTGCCGCTTTTTTACTCTTCGATTTTAGTTTCAATTTTTTTTTTTATAAAGTTACTTCCACTTTCGAAACCGGTTCCGAAAATCAATGTCATTATAAAAATATCTGCAATCAAAATCTGAAAAAGTAAAGGGACGATGTAGAAATGGACTTCAGCTATCAATGCAAAAAAAATATTTAAATGTCGAAATGTAAATGAGGTATTAGCAAATAACCTCCCCATAGGCTTAGCATTAGCTCGCGAATATCTTCGCTTGATGGGACAGGAGTCTTAACCCGGGAGAACTCGCTAGTGAGAATTTCTCTCACGGTGCCCAATTGCTTTTACTTTACATTCGCTTAATCAACTTCTTTTGCTTGGCTTGGTACTTTTTATTCACAAAAGAGGTAAAATAATTGAAATAACATTTTAAAATTTTAATTAGAAGGAAATATGGTGTAAATAAGGGTCTTAACCCGGGAGAACTCGCTAGTGAGAATGCTCAATTGCTTTGCTTTTACTTTACATTCATATAATATCAACCTTTTTTTGGTTGGCTTAGTACTTTTATTCACAAAATAGGTAAAATAATTGAAAAACATTTTGAAATTTTAATAAAAATGATTTAAATAAGAGTCTTAAAGTACGACTGAGAATCTCGTGCAACGATTTGTCCCGGGTTAAAGTACGACGGTGAGAGAAAATCATGCAGCGAGTTCTCCCGGGTTAAGTCTAGATATGAGGCGTTGCAGACCAGTGTACCAACGTCTCCAGGTGAGATTTCATGAGTTTTCCTAACTTTTTTGTATAAACTTTCTCTCTAGACCAGTTCTGTTAGAGGGGACAAAGCTTCTTCAGCAAACATAGGGGGCTATGCATATAAACGTTATCATTATAGGGGGAGGGGGGTCTGGCACATGATATCGTAAGATATTTATAGGGGGAGGAGGGGTTTGTGTTTTGATATCGTTATCATTTTTGATCCAATCAAAATTTTCTTATTTGTAACTTGGTCTTTACATCAAAATAGTATGTTATCTTTCTTAGTATGTTATCTATTTTCCGGAAAATACAAGTTTAAATCCTTAAATGATTATAAAATTATTCAGTTCCAATATATGGAATACGTCAACGTGTATGCATATATAATCCGGTGTTCAAAAAAGTATAATGCGAAGTATGTTTGAAATTATACTTGTATTTTGTATTTGACAAGTAAATAAAAATTGTTGTCCGCCTGTTTTGTTAAGTTCTGTCTGCCCACCCCATGAGGGGCAAACTCAAAGACATTACTGTTGAACGCATTATGCAACTAAAAGGTATTAACCCGGGAGAACTCGCTAGTGAGAATGCCCAATTGCTTTTCTTTTACTTTACGTTCATATAACTTTTTTTGGTTGGCTTAGTACTTTTATTCACAAAATAGGTAAAGTAATTGAAAAACATTTTGAAATTTTAATTAAAATGAAAAATGATTTAAATAAGAGCCTTAAAGTACGACTGTGAGAGAAAATCTCATGTAGCGAGTTCTCCCGGGTTAAATACTTTTAAACAATCTGTTTCTTTTAAGTGTTATTTGAGATAGTTGTTTCATATATAAACTGATATTTTATTCACTTCTCTTCATTTGAATCAATGAAGTATAAGAAAAATAAATGTAACATTTGTATATTACTCCAAACAAAAGACGAAAAAAATCCCAAGATCTAAAGAATTTTATGATAACGATATCATCGGATGGCTGCCATGATTTCGCATGCTTTAGAATGGGAATTGCCGGTCTATATCTTTTAAATGTCTTTGCATCACTCTCTGAATACAAGATCTACGCGCTGACACAAAAACGGCGGCTATGTGGGCGGGTTTGTTTCAGCGCGTGAATGGTTTCTAGAACTTGGACACCGGTGTTTCTTAGAATTCTTTGCCCTTTTTTTAACTTTTAAAAATAAGGTGAAATTTTGTATTTTACTAGTATTAAAACACGAGACCGACCCTACAAACGCTAAAAAAATCCGCCTACGACAACCGCCATTTTTTGTCAGCGCGTACGCCTAGTATTCAGAGGGGGGGGGGGGGGGTGCTCGAGAATATGTTTTATAATATACAGGGTGATTAAAATAAAAAAAAACATCCACTTTTTAATTGATTTTGTAGGTTTATTATACAGGGTGATTTAGAAAAACGCTTACAAAATGACATGGCAAATCGGGCATATATAGCAAGGATAAAAATTCGCATAGGAACATAAGTTCGCAAACCACTTACTGAGACACAAATACAGGGTGTTTCGCACTAACTGAACTAGTCGACGGTCACAAATTAAAACACTGCAATGAAACAATTTTGAGAAAAAATGCAACATTGCAATGAAAATGTAACTATATGGATCCTGTTTTGCGTGAAATGGGAGAACATCGCGAAAAGTTCTGGGAAAAACATGTTGCTCAAGCAATCATGATACCGTATGAATGGATCATCACAGTCCAAAATGTGGGGCGTCCAGTGCACATTGCAAATTTCTACCACTTTTGTTTGGTGTTATCACATTTACAACAAAGGTGAGAATGTCTGTTAAATATTTTATTATAATATACTTCAGTTTTCTGAAACTTATGACCGTCAACACAAATTGAGTTAGGATGAAACACCTTGTATTTGACTCGATAAGTGGTTTCCGACCCTATGTTCCTATGCGATTTTTTTTATCCTTGTTATATGCCTGATTTGCCATGTCATATTGTCAACTTTTTTAAATCTCCCTGTAGATACGAGCAGAAAAACGGTTTTCCAAAGACTGGACATTAGATTCTACCTTTTTACATTTCTTTGCACTTGGCAGTTATTTGACAGAGCAAACGTAAAAATTTACTTTTCCTTTGCAGAGTAAAGTACACTTAAGGGGACCTTGGACTCTTTTCGAGCAAAAATCGAAATCTATTGTTTATTATTCTACACACTGTCGTTTGTGAAAAGCCGCATGCGCATGCGATAATTTTTCGAAAAGTTAACCAGAGTTTTAATTTTGTAGACAACTTTCTGGCTTTTTAACCTTTTAACTGATGTTACCGGTCTCTCAGACCGGTGCTCTTTTGCAATTTTCAGTTTAACTTGCAAATTTCAGTTTATCTACAAACACTTCTGAAATTTTGTTTCGTTTGGACCTTCAGTATTATCAGAGACTTTTGAATAGGTGAATTTTAATTAACACTCCTGTACAAAAAGTTTAGTACAAAAACATCCTATGAGTTAATCGCGGATTGTATTCATCTTTCGATGGAGCGGTCTCTTGGACCGCTTCACACTAGTTATGTGACATTTTCTGTGGCATCAGTTAAAGGTTAATATATTTTAAATCTGTTTTTCTCAAAATTGATTTTTCAAAATTTTTTAAGATTGTGGAAATGTTCCATGCGTCTTAATTTTTGACCACAATTCATGAAATTGACAAGGAAGAATCCTGATATAGCTTGCAAAGAAACTGTGTATGCATTTAAAAATTATTTCATTAAGATCATTAAATTTTGTTTTAAACTTTTTTTTTTTTGGGGGGGGGGGGCAAAATTTTGACGAAAATCGATATCCAATTCCGAAAAAAATTCTCAAAAAAAATTAGCTATTTAATGGATTAAGAAATCAATACAGATTTGTTTTTAATAGCTTTAAGTATGATTAAAATGTAAAACCGAGGAAATATCTCAAATTAACCTTTAACTGATGTTACCGGTCTCTCAGACCGCGAATTTTTTCAATTTGTATAGTTTAACTTGCAATTTTCAGCTTAACTACAAACACTACCGACATTTTGTTCCATTTGGAACTTTAGTACTATCGCCAGACTTTTAAATAGGTGAATTTTAATTATAACAGACCTTCGCAAAAAGTTTAGTACAAAAACACCATCCTATGGGTTAATCGTGCCTTTTAGGGGAGACCAGGGGAATGCCGCCAACCCGGGTTATGCCGCCACCCCTCCTAGTTTAAAAACGAAGGGCAGTTAGAGATAGTGAATATTGCCTGCACTATAGCGGCAACAATATAAACAGTGCCTAAAGTGAGAGTGACTTTGCTGTACGTCGTTCGTTTGTTCTAGTGAAAAATGTAGTTTTTATCTAGTTGCTTATTTTGGAGCTTAAAATGAGTAGAGATAAGCACCTTTTATTGCAACATTGGGTATTTAAGATAATGACCCGTAATCTGCATGCATTCGCCGACATTCTGCCGACGTGTTGAACAAGTTCGATTCTTCTTTCGGCTTTGCTTGGGGATTTCCGCCATATTGTCCTCTCGGGGTAATGCCGCCGCCATGCAAATCGGATGAGAAATGGCCTCATTTTAATGTAGTGGAGCCGATTCAGCAGAGTGACTTTTGCAATATAAAGTAAATTGTAAGCTTAACCATTGTTCTGCTCAATTGCATTGCATTCTAACTATTTTCAGTAGGTTGTGTTTCCTAGTATCTATTTGATGCATGTACTAGGTCATTAAAGAGTGGCGGCATTACCCCAGTGTCCTGGGCAATCCCGCCACTGTGCAGAGGTTTAAAAAAAAATTTTATGTATGCTTACTTTACAGTTATGATTACGGTTAAATTTATACAGATGCTAAAGATCATGATTCAGCTTTAGAATTTTTACTATTAAAAAATAAACATTTTTTCGAGGTGAAAAAATTTAAATTCGCTTAAGGTGTCGCCATTCCCCCGGTCTCCCCTAATCATCTTTCGTTGCAACGGTCTCGCAGACCGCTTCACACTAGTTATGTGACAATTTCTGTGACAGCAGTTAAAGGTTAAGACGCATGGAGCATTTTAAAACTTCGTTTTATTTATTTTTAATATTAAAATTACATTATTGGAAATTTCTTTTAAGGTGTTCTATACACTTATGGTGAAATGTATATTTGCACAAAATTTCATATTTGCATGCTCAAAATTAAAGAATTTTTTTTAACTCCCACAGTCCCCTTAATCAGGAAGATTAACTTAAAATTTAAAATCTTAAACTAGTGTTCACCCCTCCATCTACCTCCCTCCCCCCTCTCCCCCAAACCAAAATAAATTCTATTTTAAAAAAATGTTTAATATTTAAATTAGGCAAACATGTCTTAAAATTTAGGATTCCAACCCTTGCTATTGATCTATACAGGCAAGTCTGGCCACTGAAACAGATTGTACTATATTACAATTAAAGTTTTAAATTTCAGTCTAATACTCTTCTGCTGAGGTAGAATATTGTAATCTTTCAGGTTTCAATCTAGATATGTCCACGTAGTTCAAAAATGAAAGTGGTGTGTAATTTTTTTTCTCATATTTTAAAGAATTTTAAAGTTTGCTGTTTTTGTATCCATTACTGTGTTTAAAGCAGTAAATATTCTACAAATATTTGTCAAATCACTTTATTTTGTGTCCTTAATACAATGTATTTAAAATTAGGGATGGATTTTACAATATAATCGAAAGGAAATAAAGATCGTTGAAGAAATCGTGTTTTCTGCTGCGTTTTTGACCTATGTTTGCATATATTTTTTCTCAAACTAATTCATTAGTTGTAAAATCGATCCCTAATTTTAAATACGCTATATTAACCTTTAATTGATGTTACCGGTCTCCCAGACCGCTGCTTTTTTCAATTTTTATAGTTCAAAACTTTCAGTTTAACTACAAACACTACCGAAATTTGGTTTCATTTGGAACTTTAGTACTATCCCCCGGAGACTTTTGAATAGTTGAAATTTAATTATAGCTACACTAAGTTTAGTACAAAAACACCATCCTAAGAGTTAATCGGGCCTTTTATTCATCTTTCGATGGAGCAGTTTCACAGACCGCTTCACAGTATTTATGCGACTATTTCTATCACATCAGTTAAAGGTTAAGGATATAAAAAAAATAATAATGGAGTAATTTGACAAATATTTGTAGAAGTTTAAGTGTTTTAAACACAGTAATATGTCAAACAGCAAAGTTTTTAAAATTCTTTTTTATAAATTCTCAATTTTTACTTAAACGATTTTTCTTGTCAGTTTATGTAATAGAGCGGGCGGCGGCGACACAAATGACAACGTCATCGAGTTACGGGATGAAATCATGATGCAGGAGAAGATTTTTCATAGTACGTTAAGGGATGACTGGCCTGCTTCGACATTTCTTTGTACGATAGGCGCAGCAGCGAGAGCAAACTCGTCATTTTGGCGTCACTGTCACGTCATCGACTTACAGGATGAAACCGGTGCCAAATTAAAGGTAAAGAAAAGTCTTAAGAATATTTTGGTCTGCCTGCGCATATCCTGGTAGAAACCCCGGGCAGACTAAAATCTATAATAAAAAAATACGTCATAATGTACAATTAAAGCCTTATAAACATAATATTTTACATTACATTGCCATATATATTACTTCGAATCGACTTTCAAGATGAATTAAGGGTTTAGGAAAATTTTATTAACAGTACGTAAGAAAATGACTAATTCGGCATAAATTGGTACAAAGCGAGAAGAACGGGCGCCAATTCCCTATTTTGACAGTGCTATAACGTCATCGAGTTACGGCTTGAAATTTGTGCACATTAAACATATCGATTAGTACAATACGAATATTTCAGTCTGCCTCGTCATATCTTGGTAGGAGATGAGCAGAGCGGGGCGCCAATTCTTAATTTTGGCGATATGATCAAGTAATCGAGTTACGGCTTGAAAATTTGACACATTAAAGGTACATAGAAGTACAATAAGAATATTTCAGTCTGCCTCATCATATCTTAGTACGAGATGAGATGAGCAAGGCGCCAATTCTTAATTTTGGCGGTTTTAACACGTCATCGAGTTACGACATAAAATCTTCATGTAGGACAAGATTATTAGGAGTATACTAAGGAACGACTGGTCTGCCTCGACATTTCTTGGTACGATATGAGCAGCAGCGGGCGCCAAGTCATTTTGGCGTCATCGAGTTAAGGGATAAAACCGGTGCCTAGTTAAAAAGGTAAAATAAAGGCTTTTAGGAATATTTTGGTCTGCCTGCGCATATCCTGGTAGAAACCCCGGCAGACTAAAATCTATAACAAAAAAAAAAATACGTCATAATGTACAATTGAAACCCTATAAACATATTTTACATTACATTGCCATATATGTATATTGCTTCGAATCGACTTTCAAGATGAATTAAGGGTTATGGAAAAGCTTATTAACAGTACGTGAGAAAATGGCTGATTCGGCATAACTTGGTTTTTTGTTTACTCTGCCGGAGATTTCTACCAGGATTTCATGTCGTAACTCGATGACGTGTTAAAACCGCCAAAATAAGAATTGGCGCCCCGCTCTGCTCATCTCCTACCAAGATATGACGAGGCAGACTGAAATATTCGTATTGTACTAATTGGCATGGTTAAATTGCCAAAATTTGAAGCCGTAACTCGATGACGTAATAGTACTGTCAAAATAAGGAATTGGCGCCCCGTTCCCCTCGCTTTGTACCAAGTTATACCGAATCGGTCATTTTCTCACGTACTGTTAATAACCTTTTCCTAAACCCTTAATTCTTTTTTAAAGCCGATTCGAAGTAATATATATGGCAGTGTAATGTAAAATATTGTTTAGAGGGTTTTAATTGTACATTATGACGGGTTTTTTTTTGTTATAGATTTTAGTCTGCTGGGGGTTTCTACCAGGATATGCGCAGTCAGACCAAAATAATCTTAAGACTTTTTTACCTTTAATTTGGCTCCTGTTTCATCCCGTAACTCGATGACGGGATAGTGATGCCAAAATGACGAGTTGGCGCCCGCTGCTGCGCCTATCGTACCAAGAAATGTCGAGGCAGACCAGTCATTCCTTAATCTACTCCTAAAAATCTTGTCCTGCATCATGATTTTATCCCGTAACTCGACGACGTGGTCATTAGTGTCGCCGCCCGGTCTATAAGTATTACCTAATATGTGTGTATAAAGTAAATGTACAAAAAAAATCCTTCAAGGGGTACAGTCTCTCCTTAACACTACTCTACTCTAACAGTTTCTCTAACTCTAACAGTTTCTATATGAAAATAGCAAATTCTTTGTGCAAGAATACTAAAAGGCAGAAAACTAACGTATAATGCACAAAAAGCAGCAAACAGTAGTTTCGAATCTACAAGCGGGATTCTTCTTTAGTGCAAGATGGAGCAAAGCACAGCGCACTGGAAAAAGCAAGGCTGTGCCAAAACGTTGGTTTCTGCCTTTTTAAGTTTGCATATCAAGCGTAAAATTTTATTTTGATATAAAAGTATTGTAAATTGACTTTTGTCAATCTGAAATGATCATTTTTAATTAATCGTGTTGGTCCACACTGGCAGTTTTAACATAATTTTAAAAAATCTTAAAATGTATGAGTACGAATACATCCGTAAAAAGGAAATAGAGATCGCGTAAGGCTCATTTATTAATGACAGGTTCACTAACTTAAATAACACTGGACAAAAATGAGTCTTTCACACAACTGAAATTGGTTGATTCTAGATCAGTTAATTGCGCCGATTCTTAATATGCTTTCCGTTTTTCTCTTAAGTTGCCAAGTTTTTGAGAAATTTGCATATTTAATTTTATGCACATTTTTTGAGCCATGGTATGAAAATTTTAGGTACAATAAGTGTCAGATTTAAATTTTCTAGATAATGACTACTGGACTATTTGCTTCAGATAAATGTCGCAATATACATATTAACATATTTGTCAATTAAGTTTTAATTTCCATATTTTTCAATGCTGTAACATTTTACATTCAACGTTAAAGTAGTTGCTACAGAATTGACGTAATGTTTTAATGCACTAGCGTAACCAGACTAGCTTTTTATGCTGATTTCAAATCTGCAGTCAGTTTCCGTATATCGTATCTAGTTTTTGAGTGAAATTAATGTCTATTTTTGTATGGTATTGACACAAATTTGATATAAAATGCTTTTTAGGATGTGTATACTTCATTGTCAAAAGGGTGATCAGTGTCAGATTTCTATGGAGGACATAATAATAAACACTATTTACAATCGGAAAAACAATTGAAAAAAGTAGAGTATATCCTAACTAGCTGAACATCACAAAGTAGTATATTCTGCCCTTTTTTGCATCAGTTTCTTTTTTTTTTAAAGCTACACGTGATAGAAGAAACCTGATACCAGATTTGAAATAAATGCAAAAAAACTGGTTTAGAAACATATTAACGTACTCATGTGGAAGAAATATTTGGACGTCAAGATATGTTATTAGAAAAATATGCAAATTAGGTACAATGTTTCACGGTCGTATGCCCGTATAATATCAAACATTTTTGTAAAGTAAACTAGACGGTAATCATTACAAAAAAGCCCCTTTGATAATGCCGTAAATTTGCATTTAATTGTACAAAAATTACAAAATTTGCATAAATTGAAATATGCAAATATCTCAAACTAGACGTACTGCAGAAAATCTAAAACAAGATTCGGAATCGGGACAAAGAAAATTGAATAAGACACGACTAATTTCGGTTTTGTGAAACAGCAAAAATTCAATTTTGTTCACCAGTGTAATTAATAGTTCAAATCCAAATGCCTCGGGTTTGACCATGTATGCACCAAATGAAGACATTTGGTTTATAATATTTTCCCAAAAAGAATTCGTCACTTTCAAAAATGATCATTTAAAGTTATTTATTTCTTAGTTTTATTTAATTGGCAATGTATCTTAATATTTTTTAGATACATTTTTAATACTTAATAAGTACTTAACATTATTTTGTAATATGATGTACATCAAAGACAGCAGTAAATTAAAGTATTAGTTTGAACATAAAACATCAGTTTCTATAACAAAAATACTATTAAATTTGATAAATCTTTAAATTTTCAGATTCAAAATTGGTTCATTGTAGCTTCGCGATTTATTTTTTAATCCATATTCATAGTTGCCAACTTCCCTATTTTTTGAATACCAGTAAGTTCTTAGAAAAATATTTTTTTATTTTATTGCTGAAATAGTGCGATTATATAAAACGAGTATTTCTGCGTAAAAACATTGGAATTTAAAAAATCGGGATGTTGGCAACTATGCATATTTCATAATCTTTTGGAGCTGAAATTTTAATAAGTATCGCCATATACTATACTTTCTGCTGTTTGCCATATCTAACGCTACGGTACTGTTGCCAGATTGTGAAACTCTTTTATTCAAAATAGCTACGATTTTTTTTTTTTTTTAATACAAGTAATCTTTCCTGGATTTAATCATGAAATGTCTGTCATTATCACTATTTCAGAATAATAATCTTTATTTAGATATTTTGAATAAAATTCTCTAATTTCGCTATATTGCAGCCACGGTTAGTGTAAATGTGTTCGTGCAAAGTTTATGTTCTGCATCAAACATAAACGGAATAAAACATAGGGGAGGGGGGAAGCCGAATGTTTGGCAGGACTGAAAAGTTGTCGGCGGGCCAAGTGTCCATGTGTTTACCATGTCTGGCTTAGTGTTTAGGCTATCTGGCAATAAATTCGATGGCAGCGACGCTTAAGAAAATGTAATTCTTTTTTTAAATACATTCTAAAGCAGGAATGTCACACGTCGCCTGCGGGTTACAACTGACCCGCCAAGAATTTCTCAGTGGCCCGCCAAGCCTTTGTAATTTTACCCAAGTTTAATTCAGTTGCTCGAACACGCTTGCTGAAAAGTCTTTGCACGAACACACTTACACCAACTATGATCTTACATGGCAAGCATCGGAAGCGTGTATATCGGAATTGTCAGTCAGGCAGGCTTTTTTTTTTTTTTTCATTCAAAAAGCTACTATTTTTTAATAGTAATTTGTCTTATTTATTCAGTCATTAAATAAGAGGAATATTTCATTTCAGAATGGTACCAAATTCTGAATTTTTTTTTTTTAAATGCCACTTATACGGCAACAGTGGTGTAATGCATATAACTCAATTGTTAAATTTTAGCTTCATGAAATTGCTGATACAAAGATGACAAATCGGAATGTAGCAAAGCGCGGGACCTTGAACCTGAAAATTTAAAGTTTCGCAAACTTTTTACGGAAATTTTACTTATGTTTATGGGTTTTATGTCGAAACTAATACTTTAATACTCTTCGATTTTGCATACATTGTATTTATTAAATATTCGAAAAATTTTCGAATTTCAAGATATTTCAGTTTAACCTATTTACTTCACCTTTAAGGATTGATGTTAAAATTGTTGTTTAGAATTTATTACTGCAATTAATCAAAATTCAGCGAGCTTCCATGAGCGAAAATGTACGGGTAACTGCGGTACAATGGACCACTTTTGTAAATTTTGATTGTTTACTCGTAAAGGACTCGTTTCTCGTGTTTGAAAAAGTGCATGCATATACTATATATTAAGGTTTAAGTTTCACTCGCTCAAAACCGATAATTATGCATATTATTTTATATATATACAAAGTGGTTCAAAAAGTCATGTCCAAATGGCACGTGTGAGTCTGTTAGGCCATAAAGAGCAAGAATTACATAGGAACTGGGGGTCGGAAGCACGATCGTGCGGTGCAATTGCATCGTGACCGTGACGCAATGAAAAGTTAACGATGTAAAACAACCTTTATTTTACATAAAACTTAATCGAAGTACAAAATACAAATGTTACAACTAACAAGTGCTCAAAATTTATCCCATTAGCCGTGATGTATGCTTCACATCGGTGGCGCATGGAATCGCGAACACATGCCGCCGCTTCAGCGATCCATGGCTGGTGGAACGGCTGTCTCGTACACCAGAGACTTAAGATATCCCCAGAGGTGGAAATCCAGGGGTTTAGGTCTGGGGGATCACGGTACAGGGCCGATTGGAACGTGTTCGCGACTCCATGCGGCGCTGATGTGAAGCATGCATCACGGCTAATGGGGCACATTTTGAGCACTTGTTATGAGTTGTAACATTTTTCATTTGTATTTTGTACTTCGATTAAGTTTTTTGTAAGATAAAGGTCTTTTTACGCCGTTTGTTATATTTTCTTTGCGTCATGGTCACGATGCAATTGCACCGTCACGATTTCATTTCCGATCCCCAGTTCCCATGTTATTCTTGCTCTTCATGACCTGACACAACCACACGTGCCGTTTGGACATGACCTTCTGAACCACCCTATTAAGTAGCAAGTGACAAAGTAAACCATTGTACACCAAGGCTGTGGTACAATTTCTTGAATACTTAGAAGAGATTCATGAACAATATCGAGAAAAATGAGCACGTTTTGATTAGGTTTTCACAGCATGAATCTTGCAAATAGCCTTTTTTATCCTGTTACTATCCACAACAACAAAAGGAAGCATTCTATTTTTTGTCCTAAATTTGACCAAAATATAAATACCAACTTTAACTTTGTTACCAAAATTAGCATTGCTCTGTGAAATAATTTCTTCATTTCTTTATTCTGTATTACTATAAACAGTCATTCGAACTTTTTGATGCATAATTTTACTTTTTTGCCTTGAAGCATGTTATGGGACTCCCATTTTTATCTTCTTTCTCTGTAACAGAAACCGAAATTGTTTATAAATTCTTTTTAGCACTAACTAAATCGGCTTTTTTTCCTTCTTCCTTCTGTTTAGCTACACTGTTAAAAATTTTGTGGTATGTTGAACCAATTTTTGGTGCTCCAGTAGCTGCCACCATAAGATGGTGAAATCTTGAACCAACATTTGGAGCTAGGGTTCAATCGGAGCTCCAAATCTTGGGGTGGGATTTCACCATCTTATGGTGGCAGCTACTGGAGCACCAAAAGTTGGTTAAACCTACTACAAAATTTTTAACAGTGTACTTCAATAATCTTTTTCACTACTGAAACAGTCAGAATTGTCAATGCACTTTTCTTTCATTTAACTGTAGCCACGCGCAACCAAGCTTTCCAAGATACGCAATTCTAAAGGTGATATGTTTTTTAGCTGATGATTTTTCAACTAGTGATAGTTGATCAGTCTTATATGCTGACTGAAATTCGGTGTGTGCTAAAAACACTTATAATTTTTGGCGTGTGTCAAAGACATTTTCAATTTTCGGCGTGTGTCAAAGACATTTTCAATTTTCGACGTGTGTCAGAGACATTTTCAATTTTCGGCGTGTGTCAGAGACATTTTCAATTTTCGGCGTGTGTCAGAGACATTTTCAATTTTCGGCGTGTGTCAAAGACATTTTCAATTTTCGACGTGTGTCAGAGACATTTTCAATTTTCGGCGTGTGTCAGAGACATTTTCAATTTTCGGCGTGTGTCAGAGACATTTTCAATTTTCGGCGTGTGTCAGAGACATTTTCAATTTTCGGCGTGTGTCAGAGACATTTTCAATTTTCGGCGTGTGTCAGAGACATTTTCAATTTTCGGCGTGTGTCAGAGACATTTTCAATTTTCGGCGTGTGTCAGAGACATTTTCAATTTTCGGCGTGTGTCAGAGACATTTTCAATTTTCGGCGTGTGTCAGAGACATTTTCAATTTTCGGCGTGTGTCAGAGACATTTTCAATTTTCGGCGTGTGTCAGAGACATTTTCAATTTTCGGCGTGTGTCAGAGACATTTTCAATTTTCGGCGTGTGTCAGAGACATTTTCAATTTTCGGCGTGTGTCAGAGACATTTTCAATTTTCGGCGTGTGTCAGAGACATTTTCAATTTTCGGCGTGTGTCAGAGACATTTTCAATTTTCGGCGTGTGTCAGAGACATTTTCAATTTTCGGCGTGTGTCAGAGACATTTTCAATTTTCGGCGTGTGTCAGAGACATTTTCAATTTTCGGCGTGTGTCAGAGACATTTTCAATTTTCGGCGTGTGTCAGAGACATTTTCCATTTTCGACGTGTGTCAGAGACATTTTCCATTTTCGACGTGTGTCAGAGACATTTTCCATTTTCGACGTGTGTCAGAGACATTTTCCATTTTCGACGTGTGTCAGAGACATTTTCCATTTTCGACGTGTGTCAGAGACATTTTCCATTTTCGACGTGTGTCAGAGACATTTTCCATTTTCGACGTGTGTCAGAGACATTTTCCATTTTCGACGTGTGTCAGAGACATTTTCCATTTTCGACGTGTGTCAGAGACATTTTCCATTTTCGACGTGTGTCAGAGACATTTTCCATTTTCGACGTGTGTCAGAGACTATACCACTGAATGGCCATACGTCTGTTACTCTAGGCTTTCCTTGACTTGTTTGTTGGCATAGCTAAAATAAATATGAAAAAGTTAAATATATTTTTGTGTAATAATGAAAAATAAAGTTAAATTATTTTTTTGATAACAGAATTATGCTAAATTAATGTTACTAATAAAATAATTTAAAAATTTTGAACTTTACATGCTTAATTTACATTGTCTGTGAAAATGTTTTTATGTAATAATATCGCACATTTTTTCAATTAATTTTATCTCACTTAACACTTATAATTTTATCTATAATATAAATAGATACAAACTAATAGGTATATGTTATTTTTTATGTATTTAAATGTACATTTTTTTAAGGTATTGTAGTTTAGTAAAAGTGTAGAAATTTAAAATTAACTAAATGTTTATAAAAAGTGTTAAAAATGCGTGTTGATATGTCGCTGCGTTGAAAGATAAGGCTGTATCGCACGTAAGTTTCATTTACAGAGAGTCAATCCCACAGGAAAATTGGAGAATACACTGAGGCGTAAAAGAAAGTAACTTATATTTATAACATTTTGAAAGCATTATAGGAAGGACAATAGGGCCTTTTAATAAGACAGCCAATAGAAATTGCTAATAAGAGAACCAATCAGTTTTATTTAAGGTAATGACATGATAGAACCAAATGATGTTATGAACTGTAATATGCGATTACATCATTTTAACACCCGCCCTTAATCGCACATCAAATCTTAAATTGTAAAATTCAAATTTTAAAACTGCATAATTTTAAAAGTTCATAAAATTTTGTTTTAGGAAGTGTGTTTGTTAGCATGTTAGCAATTTGATCTTCAGTAGAAATGTATTGTACTTTAATATCATTTCTGCTGACAACATCCCGAATAAATTTCAACTTAATGTCAATGTGTTTCATTCGTCCAAAATTATTTTTATTTGAAATGTACTTAATACATGATTGGTTA
Source organism: Maratus speciosus (assembly GCA_963932465.1). Classification (NCBI taxonomy): domain Eukaryota; kingdom Metazoa; phylum Arthropoda; class Arachnida; order Araneae; family Salticidae; genus Maratus; species Maratus speciosus. Next base: position 146,422,238 of record OZ010789.1, read on the forward strand.
TCATCGTATACTGTAAGATTTTTAACACCCACAATTTCATTGGACTTCAACCTTTGATCCATAAAAGATCTTCAATGCCTTTGCTCAGGGCATTTATTTCTGCCTCTGTACTTGACAGTGCAATACTCTTTGGTTTATTAACACACCATAACACAGGACAATTACAGAATATAATAATATAACTAGAGACAGATTTTCTGTCATTTGAGTCTGAACCCCAATTAGCATCAACATATGTAGAAAGATTCGAATCACTTAAATTTCCTTTCTTATAATTAATTTTGAATTTAGCAGTACCTTTCAAATATCTCAAGGTTGTTTTTAAAACACACCAGGCAACATCAGTAGGATGTTCCTGAAGTTGACTTAAGCAGTTAACTGAAAATAAAATATCAGGTATAATTTCGGTATAATTATAATAATACGTATGCTAAATAGAGTAAAGAACCAACGGATTCACATATGGCCCATTAAAGCGATTACCTTTTGCAAAATTAGCAGCAGTCGCTTTAGTTTCAATGGGAATGGAACTGGGATTACAGTCCAGCATGTTGAATCTTTTCAATAACCTTAAAATATAGGACTCTGGATCTAAACATAAACCGTCCGAGGTAAATTCCATTCGGATACCTAAACACTCTGATGCTTTTTCTGATTTTGACATCTGAAATTCTTTAGATAACATATCAATAATAACTTTAATTTCTCAAACTTCTGAACCTGAAATCAATAGATCGCCAACGTAAAGAGTCATAAATATTTTATTTGAATTTACATGTCTTATAAAAATGCAAGATTCAGAATTAAGTTGTTTGAAACCTAACTTAATCACAAAATTGAGAAATTTTTGATACCACTGATGTGGGGCTTGCTTCAAACCATATAAACTTTTTTTTAGTTTACATTTCCTACCAGTACCATGATCATACCCCTGAGGTTGATCCATATAAATGTGAGTTGTGGTTTTAGATTCCCATAAAACTCTACTCCTAGCAACAGGATATGATCAGCACTTTTTCATGAGAACTTGTAACCGCAGAACAGCAGATGTTATTGAATTTGCTGATATGCAGCTTTGCATTCTCTTCGCTTGGAAACAAGTAACAACCAAAAGCAGATTTCATTCTGACGCGGATGATGTTAGACGCATCTTTCTCGCTCTAGACGAGAGCAGAGGCCGGAGATTCCGTATCGGAATCTTCGACGATTCTGTGAGCGCGTATGCCGCAGAAAACCCCCTTACCCTCCCGTACTTGTAAATATAACGTCCCCTTAATATGTACAACTATAATCCAGAATCATTAAACTCCTTTTTTCATTAACTACGGCCTTATCCTTATATCATCCTTATATTACATGGGGGCTCTAGGCCTATTTGAACCCCAAACGAATTAAAAAAAATAAAATCCCCTAGGCTTTCTTACCGATCAGAATCGGAGAACTTCTTTTTCTTTCCGTTTCAAACTCCGCATTTCAGCAGAAGTGATTCATCTCCTTAGCCATCTGTTTTGAAGCTCTTCCGTTTATTTTTATTTTACAAAATAGTCGTCATTTTGCAAGAAATGAATCTCCGGCTGCAAGTATATTTTTTTCTACGATCATTAATTGGATTACTTCAATATATCGTGGCGAAGAATTTTTTTTTCAATTGGATAACTCCTTTGAAGTAAGTTTTTTTTCTCTCTTTCCTTTCTTGCTTTTGATATGGAATTACAACAAATAGAATTTATTAAAAGCCAGTTGAAATCGGCTAAGACTGATAAAATCAAGCTACTGCACGAATTTATATTTGGTTGCGATAAAAATCGCCAAAATAGAGCGAATTTAACAAATTTAAAGGATTTTCTTTTACCGACAAAAGCGATGAGTATCAGAATAAACTCAAAGAAATTTTGGATGATTACGATCAGATACAATTGATTATTATCGCTAATATATTATCCATTGATATCCATGGATCAATAGAAAATATCGGACAGCGTATTTTAAGCGCACTAGTTGATATTTCGGCTTTTAAAGACACGTTTACGACAGTTTCCGAATCGGATACAGAATTTGATGATAGTCACAATAGTAGTGGAAGCACTGGTTTATCTTCCCCTTTGGAAGTACAGCCAGACCAGGCGCGTGTACATTGTACACATTCCGCGCCCAAACAGACAATTTCTTTTCATGACATTGATCATTTAATTACACCGTTTAGTGGTGATAAAACGGAAAACGTTAAACATGGTTTCAGAGATTTGAATCTCTGGCCCAGTCATTTCAACTGTCTGACATACAGAAATTTGTGTTTGCTGAGCGGGCATTAAAAAGTTTAGCATTATTGTATGTACGTAGTGAAAATAGCATTTCTTCATATACATCGCTCAAAGAAGCATTGTTTCGCGAATTTGGACAATCAGCTTCGTCCGCCCAGATACATCAATTACTAGCCGCTAGAGGCTGCCGCCCGAACTAAAAACTATTGGAATATTTTTTGAAAATGAAAGAAATAGCACAAAGAGGAAACATCGAAGATATATCTTTAATTCACTATATAATTAATGGGATTAACGATACACCACATAATAAAGCTGTATTATTCGGGTGCGCCACACTTGCCGAATTTAAAAACAAGCTCCAAATTTTCGAACGAATTTATGAACAGAGTTCTAAAGTTTACCAGTCACCGACTACACCCAACATTCCTAAAATTAACCAGACGGAGAAAACTGCAAAATTAACCTGCTGGAATTGTTTAGCCCCAGGGCACCAATCTACCCAGTGTGTGCATTTGAATAAAGGGAAAAAGTGTATGAAATGTGCACGTTTTGGTCATGTTTCCAATCAATGTACGGAACAGACTCCGGAGCGTAAGCGTTCGACTCTAGGCACCTTCCTTCACGCAAGACGTCGCCGCGCAGAGACGAACAAATCCACGTAGTAGAAATGTGTCATTCTCATCCGCGCATGCAGAAACCTGTAAAAATTTTTAATTTACAAATAACTTCAATCTTGGACACTGGAAGCTCACTGACGATACTGAGAAAAGACATTTATGAACAAATTGGGTCTCCCCCCTCTCACCGGAGCACCTGTACAATTGTCGGGCATCGGTAACCGTGTTATTCAACCTATAGGATCGTTTTCTACCGATATAGAGGTAGACGCTAACACTTTTTCTACTTCTGTTTACGTAGTTAAGTCTTCTCAGATGCCCATGCCACTTATCATAGGGACAGATGTCATATTTCAGGGTACTCTCACATGCGACAAAAACGGCGCTACTTTAACTGAATCTCCACCCCCGAGCGTTTTTATAAGCTGCATTACTGTGTCTGATAATGTATCTGCAACGAAAGCTCAAGATAAATCCGATGTACATCCATTTCCTGATGCAAGATGTACGACAAAAACATTTGTTTCAAACTCTTTCCTCCAAGATCCGAAAACACCGAAAGTAAATAAAGATTTTTCGAATGAAAATATTCCTACTGACATCAAAATTGACCTAGTGAATGACTCAGCATATCTGAAACATCTCGCAACATTATCGCCAGACTGTTTTTCCTTCGATTTAAATTTCTTATCCTACAAGCTGTTCACGACTGTGCTCGTCTTATTGACCATCTGTTTATTACTGTTTACGTCTGCCAACGGACTCATTTATCAGCATTCGGCGTTCCATACATCCCAACCATCTCGAGATTCGAGTGACGTTACTAACTGGAACGAAATACGACAGATCCTTATCATTTCTTGTTTATTTCTTATACGCCGAAACTGAGGGACATCAATAAATAAAAAGAGAAAAGGTAGACTTAAATTTCCAAAAAGAAATATGCTTCACGTATATGGGTCACTAGTGCAACCTCCGAATTTATCATAAATGTGTTTTTCTTATTACTACTATTTTTTTTAACTGTGTTTTTATATTCTGTGTTTGACACTCATATATCTGCTTATTTAAGAGAACATTTATATCGTACAGACTATAGACTGCTACTATCTGTGACTTTCTTAGTAACTTTATTTCAATATCTTCGTTTTTTTACGATTGCAGCAAGCATCCACGATTTTTTTTTTCGGACGAAACATTAGAATGAGGTGTTTACCAGCGTAACTCACCATTTCAAGAGTCCAATCATTGATGAAAGTCTTCAACACAGAACGTTTTTTTCTTCTTCGTATTTTTGTGTGTCATGCCATTCTTCAGTGCGATAAACTTCAAGTGCTTTTTTTTAAAGAAGTTTTTGCGTGTGCCAAGCATTTTCATCAACAGTGTTTTTTTTTATTCGTTTGTGGAATATGCAGCATTCTTTATTTTTTCACCTTATATTAACAGAATTTATGTGTCTTTTTTTTCGAAGTTCTGTTCAACATTTTTTTTTAAATCTCTGAGCGATATATGTCTGCTCAAAACTTTTTTATTGAACCCATGCAGTGATTTTTTTTTGCGCATGGCAAGTTATCTTTCTCTCGGACTGCAAATGGTGTCTTATTTTTTTCATTTGCCTGTTGCGCAACACGTGCTTTTTTATGTTGCGTAAAAAATAACTTTATTTAAAATGACTATCTACACAGGACTTTATTTTATTTTATTTTTTGAACACTCACTTTTGACAAGAAGAAAAAGAATATTGTTGTATTTATATTTTTAAAACTGTATTTTATGTGTAAACTTTTTATTGAATTATTATATATGTGTATGTGTTCCCCCCACCTCGCATTTTTTTTTTTTTTTTTTTTTTTTTTTTTTTTTTTTTTTTTTTTTTTTTACAGAAGTAAGAGCTGGCTGTCGAAAAAAAATCTTTTGGTGGGAAATGCTTTTTTTTTGCTTAGACGAGGGAAACCTCTTTTATTTTTTATTCCCGAATGACGTTGGGATAAAGATGTTTTTTTTTACGAAATTCTACTTAAGATGAGGCAGATTTTAGTATGTTTTCTTGATGATAATATAATGGGCAGACGGCCTTTTAGATTGTATTTTTCATCCCTGATGATGACTCATGAGAAAGACGGTCTCATGACGCAAATTAATGTTATCCTGAGATTTTGTTATTTTTTTTTTTTGGAGATATCCCACGGCAGCTCAGCATAAATTTACATAAAATTTAGACTTAATTTTTTTTTATTTTAGCTCAATTTTCTTAATTATTTAATGACAGTTTTTTTTCCTTTGGATTTTAATTATTTTTAGATAGTTTTTTTTTTGTTTTTTGACATATCTTGTTGCTTATTTAACGCGCTGTCGAGGTCTACAAGCGGACAAGATGGCCGAGTGGGAGTTGTGGTTTTAGATTCCCATAAAACTCTACTCCTAGCAACAGGATATGATAGCACTTTTTCATGAGAACTTGTAACCGCAGAACAGCAGATGTTATTGAATTTGCTGATATGCAGCTTTGCATTCTCTTCGCTTGGAAACAAGTAACAACCAAAAGCAGATTTCATTCTGACGCGGCTGATGTTAGACGCATCTTTCTCGCTCTAGACGAGAGCAGAGGCCGATATGGAATCTCCGATGATTCTGTGAGCGCGTATGCCGCAGAAAACCCCCTTACCCTCCCGTACTTGTAAATATAACGTCCACTTAATATGTACAACTATAATCCAGAATCATTAAACTCCTTTTTTCATTAACTACGGCCTTATCCTTATATCATCATTATATTACATAAATATTCTCATTTAATTCCCTATTTAGAAAAGCAGTTTTAACATCTAAAACAAAAACATTAAATTTTTCATTTAACATAATAATTAACACTAAACGTAAAGGAGGCATGCTTATAACGGGTGAAAATGTCTCAGTATAGTCCACTTCTTCTTTTTGCATGAACCCGCGAGCTACAAGCCTTGCTTTGTACTTACCGTCCCTCTTTTTCTGCAGAACCCACTTGCAGGAAATGCCATTTCTGTCTACTGGCAGCTCTTCTAAATTCCACACTCCATTTCTTCGTCCATAGCTTCTTTCCACTTTTGTTGTTCGTTGTGAGGCAGAGTAGAAATGTCATGAAACTTTAAGGTTTCTTCTTGAGTAAGCATTGCTTAATATATTTCAGGTTCAGGAAACCTAACGGTATGTTTCTTTTCTCTGGATGTTTTTCTCATACTTTCTTCCCACATACGCTGTCGGATTATCAGTTTTTTTCTAGATAGCAGGGAACTATTGATTACACTTTCTTGAAATTGGCTTTCATCATCAGGCTCATTTTCATTGATGTTCTGTAATACATATTTAAAATCATTGGAAGTTTTCTTCTCTTGGTTAAATTTAACATTTTTGGATATAATGACGCGCTTTGTTGTAGGATCTAGAAAGCGATAACCCATTGATGAATAACCTACAAAAATCATTTTCTTGCATTTTTCATCTAATTTTTCCCTTTGATTATTAGGTATCAGTATATAGGCATCACAGCCAAATACTGTAAGATTCTTCAAATCAGGATTATTTTTGTGCTTTAAATAGTATGGAGTGTAATTGTCAATGGATGTATGAGGTAATCTATTGTTTATGTAGGCGGCAGTGAGAACTGCAAAACCCCAAAAGCTCTTAGGCAAATTACCTTCAAATAACATCGCCCACCTTTTTTCTAAGAGACTTCTATTAGCGCGTTCTGATACACCATTCAAACATGGATTATACGGTGGTGAAGGATCAATAAAAATGCCAGCTTCATTTGCAAAGTTTAAAAATTCACCATCAGCATATTTTTTCGCATCGAATTTTTCTTACTGTAGGATGAAGTTTACAGAAAGTTTTAAGTTCACTTTCTGCATCATATTTTCGCTTAAGCAAGCTAACTTCAGTAAAACGCGAATAGTCATATATTAAAATCATAAAATATTGCTCACCTGCAAATGTCTTGGGTGCTATCGTTCCACATATGTCCGTCTGAATCATCACCATTGGTTCGGGTTCTCTTTTTCTAGAACCTTTTCCAACAGGTGTTGCAGCGCGTACATATTTCACAAAAATTCGGTGAAGTTGGTAATCCTAACAGCTTCAGGACTTGATTGCACGAGTGACCACATTCTCTATGTTACAAATCTCTAACATCAATATTTGAGTTGGGACTTTCACTTTACGGAAAAAAGTCACTCGCATATTGACCGCAATTTTTCCAATAACAATAAACTTTTAATTTTCCTTTTCAATGAAAACTTCTTCATTTTTGAAGATAACATAAAATCCACCAGTCTCTAAATTTTTCACTGATATTAACTGTCCGTTTAAATTTAAAACAAAAAGTAGATCCTTTAACATAATTTGTACGTTATTAAATATTTCATCGCGAATGTCACCAATACCTTGAATTTCCAAAACTGCAGATTTTGATGCACATTTAATAGTTCCTGTTGCTGGTTTCAGTGAGCTGAACCATTCCTTTTGCGAACACATATGGGAAGTAGTACCGGAATCAATGATGAATTTATCGATATCTAAAATTTCTGCTGCGAAAGATATTTCATAAGCTGAATGTTTTTCGTCCGAATTTGTTGCAGCACTAAATTATGAATATCTGCAGTCGCGCTTACAGTGACCACTTTTTCCGCAAATAAAACATTTAGAAGTCTTCATTCTACAAAATTTTAATGTATGGCCTTTCTTTTTACAAAATTCACAAATTATTTTCTTATGTGTAGCTGTAAAGCTAATGTTATCCATCGAAGATTTAACGCAAGAATTTTTATCACTATTTTTTGAGTCATTCATTAATGCTTCAGCATCTATTAATCTTTGAGTTACGAATTATAAAGTTAAATTGATACTGGGCTGGTTTTTAAAAGCAACTTTAACCGCTTCGTAATCTTTCGGTAAGGACATCGGAATGTAAACAATAGAATCTGTATCACCTACCTCAGTACCAGATATCCGTAAGTCCGTAATTAATTTTAGAACTTCATCGATATGCTGTTTATTGGAATGTCTATACTCGTTTTAATTGTGGGTGGTATTTTCCGAGTTAATATTTGATTAACAGCCCCTTTGGCTTCATACGCAGATTGAAGACTTCTCCATACTTTGCACGCCGTATCTTCTTTTTGAAGCGAAACTAAAATACGATCATTGAGAAGAGTTAACAGGAGCGCATAAGCCTTTTTTGATTTACTTATTTCTTCAGTTTTTGTTATATCAGCTTCTCTTTCTAAAAATCATCCAATTCCTTGGCAGAAATTATATCATTTACCCTTCGGCTCCATATTGGAAATTTATTGCCTTCAAATGCCGTAACTGCATAATCTTTTCCGCTTACAGCCATTGCTGGTATTTTCTTACTGAGAAGAAATGAACTCCCGAGCAATAAATCCCAGTGTGATTGACCTACTTTTGAGATCAACGCATTGAAAATCTTACAGAAGTACGGAGAGAATCTTCTCGCAAACCACGATCTGCTGTTAAAAATCCGTGTTGATATGTTGCTGCGTTGAAAGATAAGTCTGGATCGTACATAAAAGTTTTATTTACAGAGAGTCAATCACACATTAAAATCAGAGAATGCAGTGGGGCATAAAAGAAAGTAACTTATAACATTTTGAAAGGAAGGCCAATAGGGCCCATAAGACAGCCAAAATAAATTGCTAATAAGAGACCAATCAGTTTTATTTAAGGTAATGACGTGTTAGAACCAAAACCAAATGATGTAATGAAATGTAATGTGCGATTATATCACTCTAAAAAAAGGTAAATAAGAAACCACAAATAAATAAATGAATAAGAAAAATCTTTATAAATTTAGAAACAAAATTAAAAACGCCAGAATAAGTAAACTTTGAGCAGACTAGTTTCGGTAGCATTTAGCGTACCGTCCTCAGTGCAAAGAATAACGGAAACTTGCTCATTTATATAGGAGAGAAGCAGATTCAAGGGAGACGTTCATTGACCAATAGGAGAACAGGAAGATACGGGTACGAACCAATAGGAAAATAGAATAGGTAATGTAACCAAAAATGTGAAAAATGCTGGTAGTAATTAAGAACGTTTTTTCTAAATTTATATTATACCGCGCCAAGTAGCATCTTAATAATAATTAAGTAAAATCTTTGTTTACTATTCTTTTATCTCTAACTTGGGTTAATTTTATAATTTGAAAATATATGTATATAGCACAACAAAAATGTAGACTACGTGAACCACAGGTTAATTTACTACAATTTGTCCACATAAAAGCCCAGCTTATAAAATTATAGGATACAAAGCTGGGGTGCAATGGACCATAGTCCATTGTACCCCATATGTAAGTTTGATGTAAAAAAATAAACGATAACAATTTCTTTCCCAATTATTTTTATATTTAATATAATAGCTATATTTAATATAATAGACTACCTTACTTTTTAATTTGAATATTCGGGGGGGGGGGTCCATTGTACCCTAGTCTGTCCTGTCCCCTATGTCTATGCTATTCCACATTTCTGTAATTATTTATGAATCGACCGATTTTTTAAAGCAAGGGTGCAATTAGGCATGTTTTAGCTACACTATATGGCCAAAGGTGATCGGCCACTTGCGATTTTTGACGCTTTCTTAAATATCTAGAAAAATACATGAGGAATTATCCTGAAACTCCAGGTGTGTAAACACAATAGTACAAGTCATATATTTCCGTGAAGATTTTTTCTCGAAACTCCATAGGATACCATCAACAAATTGAAAAAGAAGGAATATCTTTTGCACAACCCTGTAATAACTAATGTAGCAAAAGCGTTCAAACTGTAGATTATGATTAAGTGCCTTATTATAATAAATTGTGTTCATTTTTATGAGAATAGCATATATATCCATAGAGAAATTAAAGTTTTTATAAAAATAGTCCAAATTTTGCCAAGTTTTTTGCTTATAATTTGTAGAGTTCTTAATCTAAAAAAAAGTTATTTTCAGAAAATATGACAAATAACATTGTACACAATACCCTGCAATCAGAATGAAAAAATAATAAAAATTGTATGAAAATGAACAGTTTTACTAAATACCGATTCACTGTGCATGCCCCCCTGCAAACAAAATATAATTTGCATAATGTGTTAGCTAAATGCATAGAGCAATTTTTGTGAAAATATCAAAAATATAGCTTGAAAAGTCTGAAAATTATCATAAATAGAATAAGCTCAAACTCCGTTACTCCAAAAAGGAAGTAAAAAGATGAGGGGCTCTATCAAAATACAGTAGTATGTGCAATATTGTGTATGCTATACTGGCACTAATCAATGGATATATGGATACAACCCCTCATCTTTTTTGCTTCATTTTGGAAATAACGGATCTTGAGCTTATTCTATCAACAATAATTTTCAGAATTTCCAAGCTATGGTTTTGAGACTTTTACAAAAGTTGCTCTATACATTTAGCTAACACATTATGCACATTACATTTTGTAGCGCAGGCATGCGCAGTGAATCATTATTTAATAAAACTGCTCCTTTTTCATACAATTTTTATTATTTTTTTCATTCTGATTGCAGGGTATTGTGTACAATGTTATTTGTCATATTTTCTGAAAAGATCTTTTATTTTATATTAAGAACTCTACAAATTATAAACAAAAAACTTGGCGAAATTTGGGACTCTTTTTATAAAAAACTTTAATTTCTCTATGAATGCTATACATGCTATTCTCATTTTAAAAAAAAATGAACACAATTTATTACAATAAGGTACTTAATCATAATCTACAGTTTGAACGCTTTTGCTACATTAGTTTTTACAGGGTTGTCCAAAAAATATTCGTTGTTTTTCAATTTGTTGACGGTCCCCTATGGGGTTTCGGAAAAAAAATCTTCACGGAAATATATGAACTGTACTATTCTGTTTACGCACTTGGAGTTTCAGGATAATTCCTCATGCATTTTTCTAGATATTTAAGAAAACGTCAAAAATCGAAAGTGGCCGATCACCTTTGGCCATATATAGTGTATGTTCAGTAGCGCACTTCTGTACAACATCTTTTTGTTCCTGCAAACCTTTTTGTTATTTTTCAAATCAAACATAATCTGAACCTGAAAATGTATATTTAATAAATGAAATAAGTTGCGTATAGATACGAAACACATTTTATTAAATAATTTTTGTGATCCAAAACGTTTTTTCACTTGAAAAAAATCCGAAAGACCGACAGCTATGTCTTTGCTACATAAAGAGTAACAGGTCAGCGTGTAGAATCAATTTGTGAAACAAATACAATTTAGAAAATTAATTTTGTACGCTTGATTAATAAAAAGTAAAGTCGTGTTTTTTTTTATTATTTATTTATTTTGAAAAATGAGATAAAATAAACCATGAATAATAATAATTTTGAAACTTTACATAAATATTTCTTTAACGTGGCTATGGTTTGTACGTACAAATTTTATTTTGTGAATTGGTAATATCATCTAATTTCTTATATATGTGGCTGGCGACTTTACTTATGATGTTTTATTTTGCCCGCGGAGGTAAACGAGTTTGACATTATACGAGTTTGCCTATTCTAAAGCAATACCGGTGTCCGCCATTTCCCCACTAATATACTTCTTTTATTTACAAAAACATTATTTCGTATAACAATTTGAACTTATCTGAAAATAGTGCGAGTCGATATCATTTAGATCAATTATTAATAATAGCATTAATTGCAGAAAATACTTAACTAATTGTATTTTTTATGTTAAGAATTATTTTTTAACATTTTAACACAAATAAAATGTATTACGGCTGCAACATAGCAGTATGGTTAAGTAACATATCTACTCATATGTCATAGATTTATGCAAAGCATACTTTTTTTTTTTTTACTCCATATAGTAATGACACCAATTATATCTACTTGACGGCATTGCTATGCAAATTATTGCATTTGTTTCGCAATAATATAATTACTGGGAATGACGAGTTAGGGCCATAATTTCTTTTCTTCTGTCTACTTATAAATGATCTAATCAAAAAGATCTAATAAATCTATGATCTTAATTTGAATATGCAAATTATTGCATTTTGAATGACGGATTCAATTAGTGGGAATGACAAGTTAGATCCATAATTTTTTATTCTCTTAACAAGGGCCATCGCTAAGACTTTTTGTTGGGAGGGAGGGGGAGAGAGGAGACCTTAAATTGTCAAGTTAAATTTCAGTATTTGCCAACTAGTTTTATAATTTTGCCAAGTTATCACAATTAAAAAATGTAATATAAGTCTTATTTGTAAAAAGTTTAATAATATCCTTTATTAGGTTTGTAACTTTTGCCAAGTCTATCAGAAATGGAGAGTGTATTATAATTTTTATTAAAGTTTTATACAAATTTGCCAACTAAGTTTGCAAATTTTCCAAGTGTAATAGCATTCGCGAACATTTTTTTTTTGAGGGGGGGGGGGGGGGGAGGCTCCTCCTTAGCGAGGCCCCTGTTCTTAACTTATAAACTTAAAAATGAGATCTAGTAAATATATGATCTTAATTTGAACGAACTTTGCGCCATACCTGCCAAACTGTTTTGAACAGATTAACAACCTTATGTGCCGCTGTATCACGAATTATAAAATTCGAAATTTTAAAACTGAATTTTTTATTGAAGTGACACTTATTATTTTTTTTTAAATCAGAGTATAAAGTAATTTTTTAGTAACAATATATAAAAAACCTGCAGTTAAGGATTACTGCGTACTTTAATTTCTGTTTTTATAAATTTGCTAGCGCCAAATTACGTAATTAGAGGAAGCCATATCTTATGCTCATTACAAGAACAGTCTTCGTGGTTCTACGTTGTATTCATTGTAGCAAAGGCACTTCTAATACCTCCCAATTGCGTTTCTGTATTATCGTGGAAAGAAGCCACTCCGATCAGTGATTGCGATTTCGTGATTTGTAATACACTGACAGTCAAATTATGAAATATCATCCGCATTTTAAACTGTTTTATTTGGCTAATGAATGGCATTTATCTATTTTCTGGTAAATTTAAAAATAAATCTTTTACTTATGAGTATTGTTAATACAAGATTTTGTGTGTGTTTGTTTTCGTAATTATATAAATACGTAGCACCTATAGTCGTCTTCTGGTCCGTTCCTCTGTCTGTCAGCATACGACAGTGCAAAAAGTACCCATCCGATTGGTTTGAAATTTAATATATTTAATCGTTGAAGAATTTTGTCGAGTTATTTCAAATGTTTTTCGAAAATCGAATCTAAACTTAAAAATATATTAATAAAAGTTTTCTACATTCTGTTAAATCCTATCATACGTAATAAATTCAATGATACCCCATGATAGATAATGATTCTAGGTTGCCATGGTGATTACGTCCTATTTAAGATGGAGTCGTATCATTTCCGTATTACTGAATACAATATATATAATCGTAATAAATTTTGTATTCATGCATTTTAGCATAAGAGTAATCATCTTGGGGCAACAGCTATTGCACCAAGATCTGAATATTTATAAAACTGGTTATAGTACGAACGCACCTCGTTTGTTACGTTTGATGTGCAATTTCCGAATTGTTACATTTTTTGTAATATTTGAGCAAAAAAGAATCGTGTACAAAACATGTCAAAAGTAGAAATTCAACTTTTAATCAATTTTGGATGTTTATTAGTGAGATTTTTAAATATGCAACCAATCCTTATTAAAGAGGATCATTAGGCAAAATTGTATCAATTATACATGTATTTCATTAATTTTGTTTTATAATTCTTTGTAAATGGCCAAGCATAAAGCGCTGGCATGCTTTGCATTAAAAAAAAACACAAAAATTACAACAGCATATTTCAAGACAAATGAAAATTTTGTAAACGTGCACGATGATTTGAAACGCCACCATTCACTTTCCCATTCTATCTCAGATTACACATGTTATTTTGTTTTTAATTAAATGTTTAAGGTGCGAATAGACCATCCTTCTGTTATCCGTATCGGCTTCTTTTCTTGTGATCACGCGGTGTTTTTGAACTTTTATCTTTAATGACTTTAAAAGGAAAGGGACTGATGTCCTGCAAAAGAGGAACCTTTTCCGCCAAGTAGAGTTGAGCTCCTTATCTCCTGACCCATTGTCGATTCCCCTCATCCTTTTGTGAATAAACCGCAGAAGAGTCCAGAATAAAAGATTTCCAAGAAAAATGTAGAAGGATGGTAAAACAAGCGAAGCCTTATTTTCATCCTCATAATCATGGAGTAACTCATCTCATGCACCATGCCGCTAATCGTTTGAGTGCGTAGGAGGTCTGCGGGTTCTACTCCCGCTGGCTCCGTTGGACACACTTTGTGGAGCTCCTAGCTGTAATTCTCTTGTGTAGTAAATTTCCTTGTGCATCTCGTCCTCGTATGTTGATGAAATTGTATAGTATCTCGTTAGTGTAGTTATTTCTGTGTATAAAATAAAAGATCATTCGATTTGACAGCCATTGTAGCTATAGGCCCCAAACAACTTCCTCTTCGGTGGGCTTCAAAAGTCAAAATGTCATACTCATCTCAATTTTGGTAAGTTACGTTCACTCAATTTTGGTAAATTAAGGACTCGGGTACCTTTTAAAATGTCCAAAAAATTATTGTTTTTTTTAATAGCTTATAAATAAATATGATTCTTTAAGAACATTTAAAAACAAACCCCATTCAAAAATTCGTATTAGAAGAGAAATTATGTATAAAACATTTTGAGCTTTTTCTACATATTGACACATAAATACTATGACGCAAATAAAAGACCATAACTTTTCACTGAACAAACAAAACAACTAGTTTTATTCACCATTCGAAAGAGGAGAAAATTATGTACAAGAAACAATCAAGATCAGTTGAATTGGCTTCCTTCAGCGGCTATGCAGGAGTCTAGATGCTCCTGTAAATTCTTCAGTATTGCCGCGACTGTTTCTGGCGTGATTTCGTCCCAGGCTTTTTTCAGAGCGCGTTTCAGGAAATCTAGGGACTTGTGCTTGATGGTGCAGGCTTTTTGCTCCAGGATCCCTCAAACAGCGAAGTCCATAGGGTTAAAGTCAGGGTAGTTTGAGGGCCAAACGTCCTTCGTCCAAAATCACGAGTGATTGGCCTTGCACCACTCAAGCGTCTTCTTCACTTAGTGGGTAGGCGAGAAGTCCTGCTGAAACCTCCAGTTGATGTTCTTCGCCTTCTTTTCGGCCCAGGGGTACACGGCGCTTTCCGAAGTTAGCTCCTGATAGTCTCTGAGTTGATCTTGGCGCTTTTTGGGACGAAGACGAGTTTTGTCTTTCCCAATCCGGAAATCCCCGCCCACACCATCACAGACTTCGGGAAAAGAACCTTTTCCACCTTCAGGTTGCGCGGAGATCCTTTGAGTATCAACTCGCGTTGGATCAGCGAGTTCTGAAAAGGTTGGACCATTAATTTCTTTTCATCGGTGAAGAGAATCCGGTTCAGGAGAATCCGGTCAGGAGAATCCGGAAATCAGGAGAATCCGGTTCAGCCGCGGCATGGGGACTTCATCTTCTTGCACTTTGCAAGCCTTGACGCCTTCATTTGGTCCGTGAGATGGTGTTCTTTCGCCAGTTTGTACGGGATGAGCTGCAGATCTTCTTTGACGAGTCTTCGCAACGATTTACGGTCGACCTTGTGCTCTTGCTCAATTTTCTGATGCTTCTTTGTGGATTTCGCTGGATCTTCTTCTTGACCCTGTTTATAGGCACTGAGGTGATTGTTGTTAGCTGTCTTTAACTTCGTTGGCGGTCTTCGGTCCTCCAGGTCTCTTTAAAACATTTGACGGCACGATGGACTTGTTCCCGGTGCAATGGACCCTATGCAGGTGACGTCAGACGCCAGAGCTGGCGGTATGATGATCTGTTATTCTAGTTACTGCACCGGCAGTAACCAGTATGCGCAGGCGCAAACACCACTAGCAGACGGCTTTAGCCTTGACCCAGGTTGAGTGCATACATTTTAACTGAAATTTTGCAAACTTAGGGAATTTTCTCGCATACAGAACAACATTTTGAATTCAGATTACATTAAGTATATGCTGCTGCATCAAAGAATTTTTTGCGGTATTTTTAACAAACAACCATTAATAGCTCACACTCTATAGACTGCTATGCTAAACACCGCCAGTAAATACCGCCAGCCGACGAATTTTAGCCTCGACCTCAGTTCGCGGGCATAAGGTCCATTTAAGAGCCTTGGCGATCACAGTAATTGGCATTCCCGGCTTGTGGTGAGCGACGGTGACTGACCAGTCTTCTTTGCACAATGTTTGCCTTCGAAACAGTGAATTAATATCAGCTGAAATAGCAATTGCACAACAAAAAATCACGAGGGACACTAATAAAACAATAGTATACCTCAAAAACGCGAAAAACATTAAAATAAATTGACATTTTCATGACGGCACAGTATTTATGTATCCCCCTGTATATGATCAAGGGGTGATTTAATCATTAAAGTCAGTTTTCTCAAAACGTCGATTTTGATCATTGTGCGCACGATTTCTGAAAAACGGTTGCCTAGAATTTCACGAAATTTTCACTGAATGTATTAAACGTATGAGGCATAAAAGTACCTATTAAGTTTCTCAAGTAAGAAGTTTAGAATGCACGACTCTACTTTTGCATTAAAAAAAAAAAAAAAAAAAACTCGATATATTGAGTTTCTTAAAAAAAACTTTTCTTGGGATTTACAATTTTTTTTTTTTTTTTTCATTGTAAGTCATTTTGAAAACACATATCTGTACTCATAAAAAAAAAAAATCTCGGTTTATTTTAGCCATTCAAATGTAAAAAGTCCTTCCGGCCAGTGCCGGGAGGAAGAGGTAGCTTTCATAATCCTTATTTAAAAAAAGCCAACTTATATCATGCAAACACATGAAGCTCAATTTAGTGGAAACCGAATATAGGAGATTCAATACTAATTTTTATCAATATAATGAATGAGAATTTCGCGAAATTAGTCAGCTTTATCCAAGCTGCTTTTCTTTAAAGTAACTTATATTTGGCTGCCAAATTCGGCAATTTCTTAAAGTGCCTGTCATTTTAAGACAACATGGTGGATGAGGCTAAGCAGTGAACTTGGTCGAGACCTTAGTAATTGCTGTGCACATGCTCACTCACATCGGAATCGGTTAATATATAGGAGTGCTGTCGCATGCAAAAAATCAGATTTTTCAAAATGTCACCCACAATAGAAATTGAAACTGCTATATCTGAGCCATTTTTTAAGGTAAAGACAAACAAAAAATGCTCCTGAATCCTTATATCAAGATCAAATACTTAAGAAAGAAACCTTTTTCAATTTCTAATTTTTTTGCACCTCACTTTAAATATATATATATTTTTTAATTTAATGGCCGCCATTTTGAAACAAGATGGCTGATGAATCTAGCCAGCGAACTTGATCGAGGTGTTGATGCTATCCACATGCCTTCTTACATCGAAATAGGCGAATACGTGTGTTATCGCGTGACAAATACAAGATCGTTTCAAAAGGTTAGCCATGCTAGAAATTCAAAGTGCTATAAATCAACCATTTTTTAAGATATCAACAAAATAACAAATTTTCAGAAACAAAAACTGCTCCGGAATCTTTGTATCAAGGCCAAACACATAAAAAAAAATCTTTTTCATTTTCCAATTTTTTAATACCTCATTTTGAATTTTAAATTTAATTTTTTTTAAATGGCAATCCTTTTGAAACAAGATGGCGAATGAAGCTGGCCAACGAACTCGGTCGAGACATTGGTATGTACTATGTACAGGCCAAGTTACATCCAAATAGGTTCATAAATACGCCAGTTATCGCGTGACAAAAATCAGGTCGTTTTAAAATGTCAGCCACAAGAGAAATTCAAAATGCTATTACTCAGCCATTTTTTTTTAGATATAGACGAAAGGAAAACTGTTCCGGAATCTTTGTATTAAGGTCAAACACATACAAAAAAAATCTTTTTCATTTTCCAATTTTTTGGTATCTCATTTAATTTTTTTAATTTTTTATTTTTTTTAAATGGCCGCCATTTTGAAACAAGATGGCGGATGAAGCTGGCCAACGAACTCGGTCGAGATATTTGTATGTACTATGTACACACCAAGGTACATCCAAGTCGGTTCATAAATACGCAGTTATTACGTGAGAAAAATCAGGACGTTTCAAAATGTCAGCCACGCTAGAAATTCAAAATGCTATAACTCAGCCATTTCTTAAGATATAGACGAAA
Source organism: Maratus speciosus (assembly GCA_963932465.1). NCBI lineage: Eukaryota > Metazoa > Arthropoda > Arachnida > Araneae > Salticidae > Maratus > Maratus speciosus. The sequence goes on from OZ010789.1 coordinate 146,440,371, forward strand.
CAAAAACTGCTCCCGAATCTTTTTATCAAGGTCAAACACATAAGAAGAAAATATTTTTTCAATTTTCAATTTTTGGTACCACATTTCAAATTTAAATTTTTCTTTAAAATTTAAATGGCTGCCATTTTTAAACAAGATGGCGGGTGAAGCTGGCCAACGAACCCGGTCGAGACATTGGTATGTACTATGTATAAACGAAGTTACATCCAAATCGGTTCATAAATACGCCTTTTATCGCGTGACAAAATTCAGGACGTTTCAAAATGTCAGCCACGCTAGAAATTCAAAATGCTATAACTCAGCCATTTTTTAAGATATAGACGAAACAAAAACTGCTCCGAAATCTTTGTATAAAGGTCAAATACATAAGAAAAAAATATTTTTCCATTTTCAATTTTTTGGTACCACATTTCAAATTTTAAATTTAAAAAAAATTTAAATGGCCGCCATTTTGAAACAAAATGGCGGATGAAGCTGGCCAACGAACTCGGTCGAGAGATTGGTATGTACTATGTACACACCGAATTACATTCATATCGGTTCATAAATACGCCTTTTATCGCGTGACAAAATTCAGGACGTTTCAAAATGTCAGCCACGCTAGAAATTCAAAATGCTATAACTCAGCCATTTTTTAAGATATAGACGAAACAAAAACTGCTCCGGAATCTTTGTATAAAGGTCAAATACATAAGAAAAAAATATTTTTCCATTTTTAATTTTTTGGTACCACATTTCAAGTTTAAAATTTTTTTTTAAATTTTAAATGGCCGCCATTTTGAAACAAAACGGCGGATGAAGCTGGCCAACGAACTCGGTCGAGACATTGGTATGTACTATGTACACACCGAATTACATCGAAATCGGTTTATAATTACGGGAGTTACAGTGTGACAAAGGTCAGATATATATATATATATCAATTTTGAACGGAGGGTGGTTTCGGGGTCTGGGGGTCATGATCGATGAAAATATACCAAAATTTTTTTTAAATCGCTTTCCTCCGAACGGCAGCAATAGGTAGCTTTTTTGTAAAGAAAGCTCCCTAAAAGATCGTGTCTACTTTCCGCCGCTACAAAATCATTTGCCAGAACTAAGACACAAAATTGAAGAGGCTATTTCTTCCATTACTCCGGACTTGTTAACCGAAGTGTGGGAAAAATTGGACTTTAAGTTTCATGTGTGCTGTATAACTAAAGATGCACAAATGAAACATTTGTAAGAAAAATTAGTTTAGTTTATCTTCAATTTGATGTATGATTTGTTGTAAATAGTCTAAATTAAATTGTTATAAAGTACCATCGAAACTGGGACACTCTTTTTTAAACACAATGTATACTGTTAATGTCTAAATTTGAATTCTCTATCACTTCTCAAGTCATTTAACCTTACATCTCGTATACTTGCAAGTAATTTTATGTGAATATCTGTATTTTAACGGAAACTTTCTACTTTGAGAGATAATCGTGAATATTCCTGGAGCAAAGGAAAAATTTGCATTCTTTTATGGACACAATGTATACTGTTAATGAGTCTAAATTTCAATTCTCTATCACTTCTCTAGTCAATTAACCTTACATCTCGTATACTTACAAGTAATTTTATGCGAAATTTCTATCTTTTAGCGGAAACTTTCTACTTTGAGAGATAATCGTGAATATTCCTGGAGTAAAGGAAAAATTTGCATTCTTTTATGGATACAACCTATACTGTTAATGAGTCTAAATTTCAATTCTCTATCACTTCTCTAGTCAATTAATCTTACATCTCGTATACTTACAAGTAAATTTATGAGAAATTTCCATCTTTTAGCGGAAACTTCCTACTTTGAGAGGTAGTCGTGAATTTTCCTGGAGTAAACGGAAAATTTCCATTCTTTTATGGACACAATGTATAATGTTATTGAGTCTAAATTTCAATTCTCTATCGCTTCTCTAGTCAATTAACCTTACATCTCGTATACTTACAAGTAATTTTATGCGAAAATTCTATCTTTTGCGAAAAGTCCTACTTTGAGAGATAGTCATGAATTTTCCTGGAGTAAACAGAAAATTTCGATTTTTTTATGGACACAATATATACTGTTAATGAGTTTAAATTTGAATTCTCTGTCACTTCTCAAGCCAATGAACTTTACATCTCGTATACTTACAAGTAATTTTATGTGAAATTTCTGTCTTTTAACGGAGACTTCCTACTTTGAGAGGTAGTCGTGAATTTTCCTGGAGTAAACGGAAAATTTCCATTCTTTTATGGGCACAATGTATACTGTTAATGAGTTTAAATTTGAATTCTCTATTACTTTTCATGTCATTTAACATAAATTTCGTATACTTACAAGTAATTTTATGTGAAATTTCTGTCTTTTAACGGAAACTTTCAACTTTGAGAGGTAGTCGTGAATATTCCTGGAGTAAACGGAAAATATCCATTCTTTTATGGACAGAATGTATACTGTTAATGAGCCTAAATTTGAATTCTCTATCAATTCTCAAGTCCTTTAATCTTACATCTCGTATACTTACAAGTAATTTTATGTGAAATTTATGTATTTTAACGGAAACTTTCTACTTTGAGAGATAGTCGTGAATATATCTGGAGTAAACGGAAGATTTCCATTCTTTTATGAACACAATGTATACTGTTAACGAATCTAAATTTGAATTCTCTCTCACTGCTCGAGTCATTTAACCTTGCATCTCGTATACTTGCAAGTAATTTTATGTGAAATTTCTGTATTTTAACGGAAACTTTCTACTTTGAGAGATAATCGTGAATATTCCTGGAGTAAAAGAAAATATTCCATTCTTTTATGGACACAATGTATAATGTTAATGAGTCTAAATTTCAATTCTCTATCGCTTCTCTAGTCAATTAACCTTACATCTCGTATACTTACAAGTAATGTTATGCGAAAATTCTATCTTTTAGCGAAAAGTCCTACTTTGAGAGATAGTCATGAATTTTCCTGGAGTAAACGGGAAATTTCCATTTTTTATGGACACAATGTGTAATGTTAATGAGTCTAAATTTGAATTCTCTGTCACTTCTCAAGTCATTTAACCTTATATTTCGTATACTTACAAGTAATTTTATGTGAAATTTCTGTATTTTAACGGAAACTTTCTACTTTGAGAGATAATCGTGAATATCCTGGAGTAAAAGAAAAATTTCCATTCTTTTATGGACACAATGTATAATGTTAATGAGTCTAAATTTCAATTCTCTATCGCTTCTCTAGTCAATTAACCTTACATCTCGTATACTTACAAGTAATGTTATGCGAAAATTCTGTCTTTTAGCGAAAAGTCCTACTTTGAGAGATAGTCATGAATTTTCCTGGAGTAAACGGAATATTTCCATTCCTTTATGGACACAATGTATACTGTTAATGTGTCTAAATTTGAATTCTCTGTCACTTCTCATGTCATTTAACCTTATATTTCGTATACTTACAAGTAATTTTATGTGAAATTTCTGTCTTTTAACGGAAACTTTCTACTTTGAGAGATAATTGTGAATATTCCTGAAGTAAAGGAAAAATTTGCATTCATTTATGGATACAATGTATACTGTTAATGAGTCTAAATTATCACTTCTCTAGTCAATTAACCTTACATGTCCTATACTTACAAGTAATTTTATGCGAAACTTCCATACTCATACTTTCCAACTTATGAGTAATTTTAGCCGAAACTTCCTACTTTGAGAGATAGTCGTGAATTTTCCTAGAGTAAACGGAAAATTTCCATTCTTTTTTGGACACAATGTATACTGTTAATGAGTTTAATTTTGAATTGTCTATCACTTCTCAAGTGATTTAATCTCTTATCTCGTATACTTACAAGTGATTTTATGTGAAATTTTTGTATTTTAACGGAAACTTTCTACTTTGAGAGATAGTCGTGAATATTCCTGTTGTAAACGGAAAATATCCATTATTTTCTTACTTGGTGAATCTTGAATGTTAAAGCGGAAATGTTTCTTTCCAAGACAGACAAATGGAAATGTTTCTTTTTCATTGAGAGAAAACGATAAAATTCCCGTTAAATTTTCGTAATTTATGTTTTAACCTCTAACCAATTCGGTAGATGGAACCATTTTGTGTAGGAGGCATTCATCCTCTAACCGCGTATATCACAGTTTAAATCCGGTGGTAGGCAAGACAGTAAAGAAACGCGCGTGGTATTATTCAGTATTACCTATTGTAAATATGCATCAGTATATTAATTATTATTTAGATTTTTTAAAGTATTCTGTCGCTCATATTTATTTCTAAAAACGGAAATTTACCGATTTAAACAGCGGAAAATTTTAATCTTAAGAACATGGTAATAGCAAAACAGAAATTTTGGAAAACATGGAAAATAGACAGCAGTTTTGCTGCCAATACACGTTCCGTTTTTCACCGCCTTTTTTTTCAGTGTTTTGCTCATAAGTTAAAATCATTCCCTAAATTGATATACTTAGCATTGTTTTCCAGATTGTGTATAAAACAGTGATATGCAGGGTGTCCACGATGTCCAATGACATAGACAAATAGTTCCAATTGCAAAAATATTTTAAAGAGTCTTGTACATTTTAAACGCGACGAAAATTATCGAACAAATTCAAAGTTTGAATTAGTCTGTCTTCAAAACCTTTTTGTGTATAAACTTAAAATTTTGACAATTGATTAAACAGATTGTGCTTTGTAATGTGCTACCATTAGAAATGTATTAGACCTTTACAGAATTTGTGTATTGTTGAAATCAAAATAGCTCTTTTTTTTACTCCATAAGTCATTACGCGCATGATATCTTGAGAAAGTATGCATAGATTGTCATGAAATTTCGTAAAGATACTAAACAAATATGTGCATTTAAAAGGATCTACTGTTAGGCCAAAATTATTTCATTAACTATATATATATTAAAAAAAAAAAAAAAAAAAAAAAAAAAAAAAACATCAAAATTTTACAATTTTAATAAAAAAAAAAGTCATAACTAAAAATATTACCATTGTAAATACTTAAAAGCAGAGTTGGGCAAAATACATCGAAAAACCATTTTCGATACAAAATACAAAATACATTGTTTTTTCAACTTAAAATACAAAATACAAAATACTTTCCAAATTTCAAAAATTCAAAATACAAAATACATGTATTTTGAAAATACATTTAAAATACAAAATACATTTAAAAAAAAATAAAAAAGATTGTGCATTAAACTGCACTAGTCAAATGCGAAGCTGGTTTTCAAAACTGATTAAATTTTTAGAAATGATAAATTTCCAAATAAAGAAGAAAAATCAATTAAGCCTCAACGAAAGATAACAAAAACAAAACTGAAAGATTGGGGCAACAATGTGCTTAAAAGTGTATCAAAATTACAAGAATAACTCATAATGAATAAACTACCCTTTAAAGGTAGTTACTCAATAGGAATAACTGCATGAATTGATTGTGGTAGAGGTCTACACGGACGCGGGCTCGGTCCGAGGTCCGTCCCCGGCCCGCGGTTTGATGAATTCTGAAATGTATCAGAAAGTAACTCCTTTGGATTTGAGAAAAGCCTTATTAAATGGCAGAAAAATAGCTTCACAAATCTGCTTTTTCTTATACAGCTTCAAAAATTATCATGTTTTTAACCCTCCATTTCTCTTTTATTCTAAATTACATTAATTTTTTAATGAAACTTTATTTGAATGTTGAAACATCGAAGACTCTGAGTAACCATTAATGTTGCTATTGTGTATTTTCTGTCTTGCGAACACATAGTAATTTTAAAATAAAGTTATCCCATAAATATGTATGCAGTATTCTTTAAAAGAATCTTAATTGTATGTTTAGAAAAATCTGATTTTTTTTTTTTTTTTTTTTTTTTTTTTGTAGAAATTGAACCGGGCCTCATTTAATTGATTTTTCCAAGTGTCGGGCCTGTTTTCATTGATTTTTGTACGGGCTGAGCCGGGCGGGACCATGCTCGGGCCGAACTTTTAATTTGTTCATCAGGCCGGGATAAGATTACTTTTGTGCGGGCTGGGCCGGACCCGGGCCTAGAAATTCCGACCCGTGCAGACCTCTAGATTGTGGATCGATAAAGAATCTCTTTCACGAAGCATAAGATAGCACCACCCGCTACTGAGTGTTCGAAGCCAAAATTGAGACAGTATCGATTTTCAGAAAAAGCATAAAAAATTTGGTGCAATTCTATTCAATAGCTGCAGAGATATAAAAATCTCGAAAATCGTAAAAAACACAGCACAGAAAAAAAATCATCTGTAGGACGATATATGCCAGAATGTCATCCATACTAACTGAATATGATGAGGTTTGATGAAATTCCGTGCTCTAGTTCTTGAGATATAGCTCTCACGGCACACCTGCCAACTTCAAATTTTTAAAAATCAAATAAATGCCAGAAAATTTATTTTAAAAAGGTACCTTTTATCTACGTGGTACTTATTTCATTTTAATTCGATTTACAAATATAATCATTTTGACATGGGGAAAAAAAAAAAAAAAAAAAAAAAAGAGAGAGAGAGAGTTTTACAGACATGTTACGGCAATCTTAAAAACACAGCACAACAACGCCACCTCTTTAGCGATGCACCCCAAATTTTATCAGCATTAATTTATTTGAAGATCTAAAATAATATAAAATTGGATTAATTTTTGTCCATTAGTTTTTTGGATATAGTTATCGGGGAAATCATGAAAAACCCAGCATAGCTGCACCACCTGTTAAGCGATATACGCTGAAAACTAATCGGCAAGTATTTCCGTTTAGGCCTATATGCAGTTTGATGAAATTCTGTATATTGATTCTTACAACATAACTATCATGGAATAAAATAGTTAAGCGTAGCAGTGCCGACTGTTGGGCGAAATAAACCCAGAGATAATTTATACCTAGGTCTATCTTAATCTGAAGTTTGATTATTATTAAACTCCATGCATTAGTTCTAGAGGTTGAAGGGCCACAAAAATTGTGTCTCACACAGACTAACAGACACACATTTGAAAAAAATAGTTAAATCGCGTTCAAGGTATCCTGAAACGTGTAAATTTAGCAAAAAACGAAAGTCGAAAATATTCACCATACCAATACTTTCTTCTTATTTATTACAAGAATGTAAAAACAAATTAGTCTAGTATCAGTCTTTTCAATTAGTCTTTTTTAGTATGTACCTACAAAAGAACACATTTTATGATAATCTTATATGTACAATGACACCGAATAAATTTGTTTAAATGAGTTTATATGTATTTTTTTCCTTTTATATAATGCGCATGTGTTTAATAAGAGCTCCCAACTACGCAAGATTTTTTAGGCCATCCACTTTTTTAGAAATAATGCATACGAAATTTAAAATATGTATTACTGAATACAAAAATATAAATGGAAAAAAATAGATAATTTTTAACAAAGTTGAATTATTATTATTAACAAAAGTACGAATTCTTCGTATAAAGCAGTTTTAAAATTAAAACACCAGGTAAAATATCAAACAATAAGCGCAAAGAAATAAGAAATCACTTGCACTTACTATGAAAGTCTTGAAACTTTTAATATAGAGCAGAAAAAATATGAAAGCTCTTACATTCGTAAAAACTAAGCACTTAAAAAAGTAGGAATAATTCGAATGCAAAATTTGCAAAGTCATACATTTCCTTTTTTCATAGTCAAATTGTTCCTTTAAAAGTTCATTGTAGCAATTTTCTTGTGGTTACTGTCTAATGTATTTTTTTACAAAATTTATATAATGAATGAAGCAGGCGAATTTTTAAGAAATCCTTCTTCGATATTTTTAAATAAAACTACTAAACAAAAAATAAATAAATAAATAAATAAAAATAAATAAATAAAAATAAATAAATAAAAAAATATATATATGAGTTCCTTATATGTGTGGTCAGCGGGCAACTGCCGGTAGGTAATATAGCGCTGCACCTGCGCAACTCTGAAAGGTCCTTCCGGTCTATCACAATACATGTTCTTTTTTCTTGTAATTCCCAGAGCAACATTAAGTAACTAATCAGCAAGAATACGTTTGCTGTATCAAAGCAACATATTCATTAACCTCCTTATTTCAGCAATAGTCGAAAAGTGTGTTTATATTAACTTCCAGAACAGAATTTGAAAACTAATCAAAACAGACAGTCGTGTATTTATTTTTAGTGAATCGCAGCTTTTCTCTGTGCGGTTTAAACATGGCAGTTTGAAATTTGGAAAAAATGTATTTTGAGTATTTTCAAAATACAAAATACATTGTAAAACCATCGGAAAATACATTACAAAAATACTTTAATCTTATCGGTTTAAAATACAAAATACAAGATACAAATGTATTTTGAAAATGTATTTCAAATACATGTATTTTCGATACTGCCCAACTCTTCTTAAAAGTAGATAACTTTAAACACATATATTTGTTTAGTATCTTTACCAAATTTCATGGTAATCCACACATACTTTCTCAAGATATCACGCACGCAATGACTTATGGAGTAAAAAAAAAAGAGCTATTTTGATTTCAACATAATACACAAATTCTGTAAAAGTCTAAAAAATTTCTAATGGTAGAATATTACAAAGCACAATCTGTTTAATCAATATCCAAAATTTCATGTTTATACATAAAAAGATTTTGAAGATAGACTAATTCAAAGTTTTGAATTTTTTCGTTAATTTTCGTCGCGTTTAAAAGGTACAAGACCCCTTAAATGGGGTAAAGAAGTATTTTAAAAGCTATTTGGGTCAATAAAAACATTTCTTAAAAAAAAAAAAAAAAAAAAAAAAAAAAAAAAAAAAAAAAAAAACGAAAATTAAATTTTTATGCGGTCCCCTGGTCCTACAAGTTATATATAGTAAAAATATTCAGAATCAAGACAAAAAAGGTCCCATTCTTCTACTATTAAAAGTGAGCTATCGATAACTGTTTAAAGTTGAAGCATCTTTTTAACTGCGAAATAGGGGTCATTCACAAATTTACTAGAAATGTAAAAAATTGTCAGATATAGAAAGTTATAGTTAAGAGTAAAATTAACAGTACAATATAAATTTGAAAGTTATTTTTAGTGAATATAAGTTTAAAAAAATAACAGAATTTTTGTTAGATAAAATGAAAAAAGAGCAACTGTCAACAATGATACATATTTTAAAATGCTATTAGATTATCTAATATAAAACTTAATTAATAAAAATTAAAGTTATCTTAAAACTAGTTATAAGTGACTCCCTTCGGCTGCAATGCATATATATGTACACGCGAATCAAATCCGTCTAATATTTTAAGAACTTAGCGTACGGTCTTTCGAAGCATGAATCAATTCATCTGTGCTCAGATGCAGAAAATTGGTATAAGTTTTGCAGTTAAAAGAAGTAATGTTTGTCTGTAAGTGGGTAATATCTGGAACTTTTCAACGAATTCCAAAAATAGTGGTGGCAAATTTTATGCCGGTGAAAAAAACAAACAAACAAAAAAGAAAACAAAGGTTGGCAGCTGTGTTTTTAAGTATGTCCGAATGACTCGTCCGAAAAGCAAAATCATTCGTTCTGCCCGTCACTACTCCTAAGGGATGCAAGAGCGTAAAACGTTCTAAAATTGGGATTTTTGTGGTATTGAAGAATCTAGAAATTTAAAATTTGGCATGATGATTACTTATAAGATGTATATGCTCTCTAATAACAATTTCTAAAAAAATCAAAGTTTAAAAAGGTAAAAAGGGCGAAAAACGTTCTAAATTACGATTTTTTTAGAATTATTAAGTGAACCGGAAAAGCCCTATTTTCGCCATGTTAAATTCAGCAACTTTATATACCTTTATCTTAGAAATGGTGAAAGATAGAGGTTTAGATTTTTTAGAGTAGTTAGAACAACATGATTTACGTATTTTAACAGACCATGTTCTTTCTAAGTGAAACTCAAAATTAATCATTAATTATTTATTGAAAGTCATTTTTAAATTAGCATTTTTGGTAAGATTTCACTACCTAAAATAAATGATTCTCAACAAATCATCAAATCTCTGTGTTAAAGTATACAACATAACATAAGTATTAAAAGAAAATCTGAGTTCTTAAGTTTAATAGATATTGACAAAAAGGAACATAAACATGAAAAATCCAAGTTTTGATAAAAAGTCAATTAAAGATTTAAATGGCCATTAAGCTGTGAAGTACTCTTATAAAGAATGAATAATTTCAACATTTTTTTTAAAAAATATATAAACATGTGTGTCACGTTGTTGGAAAATAAATGTTTAAACTATTTAATGGTATAAAAAAGTAAAAATCTACTTTTTGGTTGAATTTTGCTTTCCTGCACTCTAAAAAATAAATGTGTAAATTAATCAGTTTTACACATATATATGAGTAAATTTTTAAAATTACACATTTGTCATAAAAATAACACATTTTTTGCAAAAATTTACCTGTTTTAATGTGTCTTTAGCTTATAAAGTTAAGTGTGTATTTTGTTATCACTTGAAAAACTCATACAAGTGTGTAAATGTAGAAAAATGTCTGAATTTACACGAATTGGTGTGTTATTGCAATTTACACATAATTGTGTTCACACAGATAAATGTGTAAATTTCTAAAATCCCCCACTTGTCATAAAAATTACACATTTTGTATAAAAAATTACCTGTTTCTATGTGTATTTAGTTAATGACATTAAGTCTTAAGTTGCTATCGGTTAATAAACTCAGAGAAGTGTGTAAATATAGAAAAATACCTGAATTTACACGAACTGATAAAAATGTGACTCTTAAGGGGTCTTGTACTTTTTAAACAAGTCGAAAATTAACGAAAAACTTCAAAGTTTAAATTAGTCTATCTTCAAAGCCTTTTTATGTATAAACATGAAATTTTGGATATTGATTAAACAGGTTGTGCTTTGTAATATGCTACCATTAGAAATTTGTTAACCCTTTACAGAATTTGTGTATTGTTGAAATCAAAATAGCTCTTTTTTTTACCCCATAAGTCATTGCGCGCATGATATCTTGAGAAAGTATGTATGGATTGGCATGAAATTCCGTAAAGATACTAAACATACACGTGTGTTTAAAATGATCTACTCTTAGGCTGAAATTATTTCATTAACTACATAAAAAAAAAATATTTTCGTAACAAAAAATAAAAATTTTGTATTTTTATTGAATAAAAATAGTCATAACTAAAAATATTACCATTGTAAATACTTAAAGGTAGATCATTTTAAACACATATATTTGTTTAGTATATTTACCAAATTTCACGACAATCCATACATACGTTCTCAAGATATCATGCGCGCAATAACTTATGGAATAAAAAAAAAGAGTTATTTTGATTTCAGCCATACACAAATTCTGTAAAGGGTTAATAAATTTCTTTTGGTAGTATATTACAAAGCACGATCTGTTTAATCAATATCCAAAATTTCATGTATATACATAAAAAGGTTTTGATGATAGGCTAATTCAAATTTTGAAGTTTTTCGTTAATTTTCGACGCGTTTAAAAGGTACAAGACCCCTTAAAGTGCGTAGATATTTAAAAAGGGATGGGGGGGGGGGGGTGTTACATAATTCAGCGATGAACTTTTTATTTCAGTAGGTAATAAGGTTCCATAAATAAAGTACTGTAACCGCATTTTCAAAATAAAGAACTAAACCGTTTACTTTGTTTTGTAAGTTTCTCTTACCCCTCCCTCCAACCCTCGCTTTAACAATGAAAGTTTAAAGTAACGAGTTTTTAATTTCTAAAAAAGCCGTTTGTAAATTCCGGTGCCAGTCAATCATTTTATCATTTTATGAATATAATTTTTCTGTGCCGGAAAGAGTTAGCAACAAATGAACATTAACCCTTACCGGCGCGGAGTAATTCTGTTTATAACTGATAAAATAATGGACTGACACCGCAATTTATAAACGAATTTATTAGAAAATACGAACTTGCTTAATTTCATGTGCATTATAATAGGAAAATTTTAGTTACATATTCTTGGTGCTGTTTGTCACATTTGGAATTAAAATTAGGTGTCCTTTATTCCTTTCTTTAAAAAACAAATATCTGGAGAAAATTTAATTAGACTATCAAATCGTCTGCTCTGGTTAAACCACAAGTAAACTGTGGACAAAAAAAAAAAAAAAAAAAACATCTGTTGCTGACGCCATTTTTATTAGCAGATGTTCGGAAGACAAGTCCAAGATCTATTTTACCTTACCAAAATTCTAAACATATATATTTTTTTAAAGTGATAATAATTGAATGATGTCCGGATATTTTTGCTGATGTTTTTTAAATAATATTGTTTTGCTCCTTGTCATGGAGTTTCATGGAATTCGTATTTTGAATTCGTATTCCTATTTCGAATGCCGTATGCCGTTTCTCGGTAAAAAAATGGATAAGACTAACAAAGGTATGTAAATGTTAGGATCTAATAATAGTAATAATAATAATAATAATAATAATAATAATAATAATAATAATAATGCATAATGTTTAGAAGTATTAAAATTTTTGATTTTATATTTGGTTTTATAAAGCTAGCCTCTTTTTCCATGTTAATATATACTTTTTTTTCTAGCTGAGATTTAAAAAATTGAGAAAAATTAAGCTTATAAGTATACGAGCTATGGCTAAAGCAAATGGCTCTGTTATTACGTAAGCAACGATTAAAAAGACATTTTTAAAGTGGTTTATCTCAAAAAGTTAAAAGTGAGCTTTCTTTAAATTTCGCACAAGATTTCTACTAGTTGATGTTTTTGCCTCCAATTGTGGAATGTATATTTTTCTTCGTAGTTTATTTGTGCTTTTTTTTTCTTGTATCTGTAATTATAAACAAATTTAGCACAGAATTAAGATACACATGTAAACCCATAAAATTTACATCGAAGAAATATGGGGCACATTTTTTATAACGTACGTTTTCTGAAATAAATCTCTTTAAATTATTATATATTATCTTGCAATTTTTTAATAATTTCAGAGTTTGTACACATCTGGGTATTCAGAGTATTTTAAGCGTTTTAGTACCAGAAATTTCATACAGTACTAGTCGCTATATCGGAAGATAGATTTTATTATTATTATTATTAAATAAGCCAAATATTATTTTACGAAAATTCTGGTAAAACATGCTTGAAAGTCTTTGAAGTGTACGAACCATGAATTTTTACAGTAATAACAAGTCGGAAATTGCTCGTCAAACGTGGCAAATGAGATGCCTTCGTACTATAACTAGTTTTATAATTATTTTTTGTACCCCATATTGTACTCAATCTATATATTTTTTAATTTCATAAGTGCATAGTCTATAACATCATTAAAATGCACTTGCAATAATTTTTTTTCCCATTTCCCGTAATGTAACGGAAAACTTTTGACTGTCCCTGTAATTAAACTATACATCCGATTTTCATAAAATTTCAAATGGCTCGACAAAATTTTGCAACAATTATATATTTAAATTTTCAGACCATTCGGAAGGCTGTAACATCATTAAAACGCACTTGCAATATTTTTTTCCCATTCCCCGTAATGTAACGGAAAATTTTTGACTGTCCCTGTAATTAAACTATACATCCGATTTTCATAAAATTTCAAATGGCTCGACAAAATTTTGCAACAATTATATATTTAAATTTTCAGACCATTCGGAAGGCTGTAGCATCATTAAAACGCACTTGCAATATTTTTTTCCCATTCCTCGTAATGTAACGGAAAAATTTGACTGACCCTGTAATTAAACTATGCATCCGATTTTCATAAAATTTCAAATGGCTCGACAAAATTTTGCAACAATTATATATTTAAATTTTCAGACCATTCGGAAGGCTGTAACATCATTAAAATGCATTTGCAATAATTTTTCCCATTGCCCGTAATGTAAAGAAAAACTTTTGACTGTGCCTGTAATTAAACTATACATCCGATTTTCATAAAAATTGAAATGGCTCGACAAAATTTTGCAACAATCATACATTAAAAATTTCAGACCATTCGGTTGGGTAGTTTTTGCTCTGTTATATGCGGACAGACAGACAGACAGACGGACGGACAGACGGACGGACGGACAGACGGACGGACGGACGGACGAACTGAACGACGACTATAGGTGCTACGTATTTATATAATTACGAACGCACCTAAAAACTGACAAAATTTCAGTCAAAATTACTGCAATTGTGGGATTTTTTTAATGCCCAGAACGAGAATACAATGAATATATATATTAAAAATACAATATTTACAATCATATATTTTATTTATAGTAATCAATATAAAATTATTGAATCACATAAAATGTAATATTTAATATTGCCTTTTCTTTTTTATCTTTCGATCTTTTCATAGCTCTTGTTTAATTCTATGAACAACTAGTGACTTAGAGTTTATAATGCGTATTAAATGAGATAAATTAATTTCATCCAGTCTCTCTAACGTTTAAAGAATATTTAAGAGAAAGCACTGCATCGTATAAAAGGGTGAATTTTTTATATAAGTTTTATTTTCACAATGCTTCGAAAATGTAAGCAGAAATATTTCTTTAGCAGTTTTAACTCATAAAAATGGTTTCTAGAAGTACAAACAGCAATTTTTTGAAAAAAATGTGACAGATCGGTCGATTTGAATATTCTCATTTATTACAACAAAAAACAAATTCACCCACACACACACACACAAAAGAGAGTGCAAGGCAATATGCGAGAGGAACTGAACGTTCATTCAGTAACATTTTTTTGAACGTCCTTGTTACAGCGGCCCTTAAGTTTTGATCGTCAAGTTGTAATGACGTTACAACATTAAAAAAAAAAAAAAAAAAAAAATGACATCTAAGATATTTTATTATGTGTATGACCAAGTTATAGTCACAAAACGTATATGGTACATAAATAAATCGTAAGATACAAATATCTCTTATATTTAATGCATATAGTATGATATGTGAACTAAATATTATACATATTTGGTTTGTATATGGTATATTAACAACCTTGGCACTATTGTAATGGCGATGATAGCTAAAACAAGAAAGTACTCTTTTCTTTGCTTTCTGCATTCTTTCTGCAGCAAATCTATTTTATTTTTTATTAGGTGCGTTCGTAATTATATAAATACGTAGCACCTATAGTCGTCGTTCAGTCCGTCCGTCCGTCTGTCCGTCCGTCTGTCCGTCTGTCCGTCCGTCCGTCTGTCCGCATGTAACAGAGCAAAAACTACCCAACCGAATGGTCTGAAATTTCAAATATATGATTGTTGCAAAATTTTGTCGAGCCATTTCAAATTTTATGAAAATCGGATGTATAGTTTAATTACAGGGACAGTCAAAAGATTTTCTTTACATTACGGCCAATGGGAAAAATTATTGCAAGTGCATTTTAATGATATTACAGCCTTCCGAATGATCTGAAATTTTAAAGATATAACTGTTGCAAAATTTTGTCAAGCCCTTTCAAATTTTAGGAAAATCGGATGTATAGTTTAATTACAGGGACAGTCAAAAGTTTTTCCTTACATTACGGCCAATGGGAAAAATTATTGCAAGTGCATTTTAATGATATTAGAGCCTTCCGAATGATCTGAAATTTTAAAGATATAACTGTTGCAAAATTTTGTCGAGCCCTTTCAAATTTTAGGAAAATCGGATGTATAGTTTAATTACAGGGACAGTCAAAAGTTTTTCTTTACATTACGGCCAATGGGAAAAATTATTGCAAGTGCATTTTAATGATATGAGAGCCTTCCGAATGATCTGAAATTTTAAAGATATAACTGTTGCAAAATTTTGTCGAGCCCTTTCAAATTTTAGGAAAATCGGATGCATAGTTTAATTACAGGGACAGTCAAAATTTTTTCTTTACATTACGGCCAATGGGAAAAAATTATTGCAAGTGCATTTTAATGATATTACAGCCTTCCGAATGGTCTGAAATTTTAAAGATATAATTGTTGCAAAATTTTGTTGAGCTATTTCAAATTTTAGGAAAATCGGATGTATAGTTTAATTACAGGGGCAGTCAAAAGTGTTCCGTTACATAACGGGGAATGGGAAAAAAATATTGGAAGTGCATTTTAATGATGTATCAGACTATGCGCTTTATGAAGTGCAAAAAATTATACATTCAGTACAATATGGGGTGCAAAAAATAATTATAAAACTAGTTATAGTACGAACGCACCTCATTTGCCACGTTTGACGAGCAATTTCCAACTTGTTTTATATTATTTTTAAACTGTGCATTATGTCCAAGGGTCAAATGTATATGTAGCCTACTATAAGTAGCAAAGTTTCTCTGGTTGCAATTTTTTTTCTCATAATTTGTAAAGTAGCATACTGTTTTTAAAAAAATGTAATGTAGCGAGTAGTCCGAATTTTTTTACTATATCAAGGGAAAAAGGGTGCCATTCTACAAGTCATGTAATTGTAACTTATTTTCTGTTGTGGGAAATGTGTTCCATTAACAATTTTTATAAGACGACGTCAAATGACAGCTGCAGTGTTTTCGAACACATTCTTCATATTTTTAATACACAGGACTTGATATTACCAGTAAGAGAAACTAGGCTATTTACTTTGCCCAATGCAGACAAGGGTCCCAAAATCATTAGAAGACATAAGACAAAATATTTTTATTTAATTGATTAAAAAAAAAAAATTCTTAAATCTCTTAGAAAAAAAAAAATAATTTCAAGCTCTAATACCTAACCAATGCCGCAGCAACACTATTTAGCGCATGGTGCGAAAATTTTTTTATTAATTTTTCTGTAGATGATTGACGCATCAGTGAATATTGCTGATGACGCCGATAAAGCCTGCCAAAGCCTATTTTAATTGGCGGTACCTGATGCAGGAGCACCGTCCGCAGCCCGCACCATCCTTATTGTGGCTCTGTGTCTAAATATAATAAATAATTCTACAAGCAGATTGCCTATATTTTTCCATTCTTTGAAAACAGCTTAAATTAGATATGATGACGAAATTTTTTAGTAATTATCTTATTAGAAATATTCCAAATTCAGAAAAAAATTGTTTTAGGATCAAACAGGAAAAAAATAAATTAAATTAAACTTAAAATTGCACTATGTGCAAAAAACGTAACCTACAACAAAATATTCCTACAACATACTCAGAATTCGGCTCAGTTTGCTTAAAGAATCATAAAACATATAATATTCCACTTCCGTCTATATCCATTTTTTATTTTTTCCCAATGTTTTCCGGATCTAAAAATTGACTTTCAATCCTTTCGACACCAACTACGTGAAATTTGAAAAATAAGATGTTAATAACAGTATTTTAATATTCTCTGACGAAGGCTGTGTTTATAGCCGAAAGTACTTGGAAAACTTAAAGTAATTTGCGTCTTCTTTAAATATTTTTGTCATCTTTTAAGCATTTTGCACATAGTGTAATTTTAAGTTTAACTTTTTAAAGACGAATTTAGCAATCTATTTATTTATTTGCTAAAATAAGTTAATGTGAATTTCAGAACCATTTCTATAAAATGGAGGAAAATTTCTGAATATTTCTGAAAAAATTTCTATTCCTAAACTATACTTTGTGCCAGTTATAAGTACAGTTAAGTTTATGTAATCTTCAGTATTATTGGGGAGAGATGAAAAATATTTTTCAAAGTAAATAGTCTTTAAAATATTAGAAACAACAAGAGCTGCTATAGTCGTAAGACTGAGTGAGGGATATTGTCTTTTTTAATTTGGGGCAGTATCCACCTGTAAGTGGATATTTATTCAGATTACACAGGTTCTATGTATAAATCTACCCTATATATATAAAATTCCAATGAAACAAATTTATGAAACGAATTTATGAGACGATTTTATGAGACGACTGATTAAACAACTGATTACGTTTCACAGCTATTCCTCCTAAAATATGGAACCTTAGGCGGCGGAGTTAGCACCAATTATCCATATTAATTCGCGTATATCAAAATGGTATTATAATTTTTAAATTCGAATTAGTTTTCGAGATATTAATTTTTTTCTAATTTAAACAATATTTCTGTAATGATGGCAACTAAATTACTTCATTTTTGGGGAAAAAAAGGGAGGAAAGAGAAAAATATAGGGAATATTAGTTGTTTTTTTTCGTCATTTTCAAATTCAAATTATCTTTTATTAAAATCGAAAGTGAAGACAATATTGTGATTAAATTGTTTTTCGGGAAAATTTGAAAAAAAAATCATAAAATAATAATAATACAATTAAATTAATAATAACCTCTTATAAACTTTAATCAAATTTTCCTCATTTCAAGAGGTTTTTTTTTCTTATTTTAGAAAAGGTTACTATTTTAAATTGTTGATGCGCATTATAAAAACAGCGCAAAATATATTTCCTTACGATTAAAAATTTATTTACACATTAATATTAAAAACAGAAAAAACTTTAAAATTAGAATTAAATGATTACGTGTTAAAAGCAGGAAAATATTGAAAATTGCGCCATAAAAATTGCATTTACCCATGATTATTAAAAGAGAAAGAAACTTTAAAATAATAAATTCATTAATATGCGTTAAAAGGAGTAAATAAAGGGTGGTGGTGGTGGTGGGGGGGAGGGGGGGGTTACATTATATGGCCAAATAATAATACTGCCAAACAGTTTAAATTTAAAAATATATTTACGAGACATTTATTTCATATTTCGAGATGATTTTTTAAACTTTTGTTGGCAATTCTAAGGCACGCAAATAATAATATTTCCTTTCCAACTACAAAAGTATTTTCACGTGAATATTAAAAAGTCCTTCCGGCCAGTGCCGGGAGGAAGAGGTAGCTTTCATAATCCTTATAAGTTGGCTTTTTTAAAAAAGCCAACTTATATCATGCAAACGAACGAAGCTCAATTTACTGGAAACCGAATATAGGAGATTCAACTACTAATTTTTATCAATATAATGAATGAGAATTTTGCGAAATTAGTCAGCTTTATCCAAGCTGCTTTTCTTTAAAGTAACTTATATTTGGCTGCCAAATTCGGCAATTTCTTAAAGTGCCTGTCATTTTAAGACAACATGGTGGATGAGGCTAAGCAGTGAACTTGGTCGAGACCTTAGTAATTGCTGTGCACATGCTCACTCACATCGGAATCGGTTAATATATAGGAGTGCTGTCGCATGCAAAAAATCAGATTTTTCAAAATGTCACCCACAATAGAAATTGAAACTGCTATACTGAGCCATTTTTTAAGGTAAAGACAAACAAAAAATGCTCCTGAATCCTTATATCAAGATCAAATACTTAAGAAAGAAACCTTTTTCAATTTCTAATTTTTTTGCACCTCACTTTAAATATATATATATATATTTTAATTTAATGGCCGCCATTTTGAAACAAGATGGCTGATGAATCTGGCCAGCGAACTTCGTCGAGGTGTTGATGTATACTATCCACATGCCTTCTTACATCGAAATAGGCGAATACGTGTGTTATCGCGTGAGAAATACAAGATCGTTTCAAAATGTTAGGCATGCTAGAAATTCAAAGTGCTATAAATCAACCATTTTTTAAGATATCAACAAAAGAACAAATTTTCAGAAACAAAAACTGCTCCGGAATCTTTGTATCAAGGCCAAACACATAAAAAAAATCTTTTTCATTTTCCAATTTTTTAATACCTCATTTTGAATTTTAAATTTAATTTTTTTTAAATGGCAACCCTTTTGAAACAAGATGGCGAATGAAGCTGGCCAACGAACTCGGTCGAGACATTGGTATGTACTATCTACAGACCAAGTTACATCCAAATAGGTTCATAAATACGCCTGTTATCGCGTGACAAAAATCAGGTCGTTTTAAAATGTCAGCCACAAGAGAAATTCAAAATGCTATTACTCAGCCATTTTTTTTTTTAGATATAGACGAAAGAAAAACTGTTCCGGAATCTTTGTATTAAGGTCAAACACATACAAAAAAAATCTTTTTCATTTTCCAATTTTTTGGTATCTCATTTAAATTTTTCTATTTTTTAATTTCTTTAAATGGCCGCCATTTAGAAACAAGATGGCGGATGAAGCTGGCCAACGAACTCGGTCGAGATATTTGTATGTACTATGTACACACCAAGGTACATCCAAGTCGGTTCATAAATACGCCTGTTATTACGTGAGAAAAATCAGGACGTTTCAAAATGTCAGCCACGCAAGAAATTCAAAATGCTATAACTCAGCCATTTCTTAAGATATAGACGAAACAAAAACTGCTCCCGAATCTTTTTATCAAGGTCAAATACATAAGAAGAAAATATTTTTTCAATTTTCAATTTTTGGTACCACATTTCAAATTTAAATTTTTCTTCAAGATTTAAATGGCCGCCATTTTTAAACAATATGGCTGGTGAAGCTGGCCAACGAACCCAGTCGAGACATTGGTATGTACTATGTATAAACGAAGTTACATCCAAATCGGTTCATAAATACGCCTTTTATCGCGTGACAAAATTCAGGACGTTTCAAAATGTCAGCCACGCTAGAAATTCAAAATGCTATAACTCAGCCATTTTTTAAGATATAGACAAAAAAACTGCTCCGAAATCTTTGTATAAAGGTCAAATACATAAGAAAAGAATATTTTTCCATTTTCAATTTTTTGGTACCACATTTCAAATTTAAAATTTTTAAAAAATTTTTAAATGGCCGCCATTTTGAAACAAAATGGCGGATGAAGCTGGCCAACGAACTCGGTCGAGAGATTGGTATGTACTATATACACACCGAATTACATCCAAATCGGTTCATAAATACGCCTTTTATCGCGTGACAAAATTCAGGACGTTTCAAAATGTCAGCCACGCTAGAAATTCAAAATGCTATAACTCAGCCATTTTTTAAGATATAGACGAAAAAAAACTGCTTCGAAATCTTTGTATAAAGGTCAAATACATAAGAAAAGAATATTTTTCCATTTTTAATTTTTTGGTACCACATTTCAAATTTAAAATTTTTAAAAAAATTTTAAATGGCCGCCATTTTGAAACAAAATGGCGGATGAAGCTGGCCAACAAACTCGGTCGAGAGATTGGTATGTACTATATACACACCGAATTACATCCAAATCGGTTCATAAATACGCCTTTTATCGCGTGACAAAATTCAGGACGTTTCAAAATGTCAGCCACGCTAGAAATTCAAAATGCTATAACTCAGCCATTTTTTAAGATATAGACGAAACAAAAACTGCTCCGGAATCTTTGTATAAAGGTCAAATACATAAGAAAAAAATATTTTTCCATTTTTAATTTTTTGGTACCACATTTCAAGTTTTAAATTTTTTTAAAAATTTTAAATGGCCGCCGTTTTGAAACAAAATGGCGGATGAAGCTGGCCAACGAACTCGGTCGAGACATTGGTATGTACTATGTACACACCGAATTACATCGAAATCGGTTCATAATTACGGGAGTTACAGTGTGACATAGGTCAGATATATATCAATTTTGAACGGAGGGTGGTTTCGGGGTCTGGGGGTCATGATCGATGAAAATATACCAAAATTTTTTGAAATCGCTTTCCTCCGAACGGCTGCAATAGGTAGCTTTTTTGTAAAGAAAGCTACCTAAAAATCATGCACGCAGTGTATGCAAGAAAAATGCTTTTGTAAAAATTATATTATCTATAAAAAATATATTAAAAATCTTCATATGTGTATACCTTTTTTTGAGAACTTTAATTGATAAAATAAATCTTTCTTAATATGTGTCTTAAATTATATAATTGAAAGTCAATTGGTTATCCCTTTCCGGCGCAGGGTAATTCTATTTATAAACTGATGAAATAATGGATTGACACCAGAATTTATAAACGAATTTATTGGAAAATACGAACTTGCTTATTTTCACGTACATGATAAAAGGCGAATTTTAATTAAATATTCTTGGTGCCGTTTGTCAGTTTCAGAATTAAAATTAGCTATCCTTTTTTAAGGACACCGCCCTCCAAAGGGTTAAAGAGTGAGTGCAGTTTTTATAGAGGTCACTTTTCCATGTATTTTGTTAGTTCTAAGGGTTAGCTGAACTCTTAAATGATGCTATATCGTTACATATTGAATTTGCACGTGCTAAATTTCAATGATTTACGAGTATGAAAATAAAGATCAAAGTAAGAGTAAAAACTAAAATAGCGTGAGTAATAAGAAAAGAACGTGAAACACTAATGATGGCTTTTCAAATCATTTCATTAGAGATAGTACAATTATAAGAAAACTCTCTATAGTCTTAAAAAAGGCTTCGGTGAAGCGAAATCATGTAGACATCTTATATATAAAAAACATTTTTATTGTTTAGATGGGGAACTTTAAACACCTTTTGGCAATTAACGAAATGCGTTATTATTGGATGTTCGGATTTATTATATTTTTATAATATTAGAATTTTTGTAAAACCATTGTTTATATGCAAAAAAGTAAAATAAAATTTTAAAAAAATCCTAAAAGCAAAAATATCATTAAATCCAAACAATAAAAGAAGTTGAACAAAAATATCTTACAGCAATCAGCATCAGCCTCCAAAAAATGTTCCAAACTTTGTGTAAAATGTTTGTTACATACGTTATATAGCTGATAAAAACTGCATTTTAACGAGATTTTTTTAGAGTAAATATTTGAAGCTAAGTTATCTGTGTAAATAAATAACACATAAAATAAGTCTTTTGAGAATCAACCATTGAAAATCTCAAAAAGATTTTTGTAGAGTTTAACACAAAAGAATAATGTTGCAAAAAAGTCATAATTTCAACTACAGTAAAGCCTGACAAGAAGGAATCGTCTTTTAAAAGAAAATTTAATTTTTCTGGCAGTAGGAATACCATACACTTTTATTTTTCCAAGACAAAAACCTTCCTAAAATGAAATTTTTCTCCGGTTCTTCCTGGTTCTGCTACAGAACTGAAATTAGTTTATTCTAAATGAGTTTCTTGAGCTGATTCCTAATAAACTTTCCGTTTTTATCAAAATGGTCCAGTTTTTGAGAAATTTGCACATTTAAGCTTTTTTTGTGCCATTTTATGTAAATTTTATGTACAATAAATGTAATATTGAATCAAATGTTCTAGATAATGACTACTGGACTATTTACTTCAGCTAAATGACGCAATAACAAATTATTAACATATATAATACGTGATTTATCACATTGCTAACGAAGCGTAGAACCAACAATGTGAAAAATGTCCAAGCCGGGAATCTAACCCGGAACCGTTGGAATAGCGCTCCAAGTGTTCTACCATTTAAGCTGCGAGGACGATGCCCAGCTTAGCATTTCCCACATATGTTGGTAAGGCTGCAACTGCAGCACAAGATGGAATAGTCTTCATGAGCACAGAATCCTGCGGCGAAACATGAAACAGAAACAAACCCAGTATCGGTGAACACATATGTAAGCACAATATGGAGTAGTCTTCATGAGCCCACAATCCTGCGGCGAAACGTGAGACAGAAACAAGCCCAGCATCGGTGAACACATTTGTTTCTGTCTCACGTTTCGCCGCAGGATTGTGTGCTCATGAAGACTATTCCATCTTGTGCGGCAGTTGCAGCCTTACCAACATATGTGGGAAATACTAAGCTGGGCATCGTCCTCGTAGCTTAAGTGGTAGAGCATTTGGAGCGATATTCCAAGGGTTCCGGGTTCGATTCCCGGCTTGGACATTTTTAACATTGTTGGTTCTACGCTTCGTTAGCAATGTGAGATAAATCATGTATTATACAGTCAATAATTTCGAGCGTAATTTCACTGCTGTAAATTAATTGAAAAATTAATTAAAATTACATACACATTATTAACATTTATCTGACAGTTATTAAGCCTAATTGCACATCTTTCAATGGTGTAATGTTTACATTACTTCCAACTTTAAAGTAGTTGCCAGAGAATTGTAGTGGTGTTTTTCTAGACTAGCTTTTTATGCATATTTCAAATATGGAATCCGTTTCCTTATATCACATCTAATTACTGAGTAAAATGAATTTCTACTTTTGTATGGTATTGGCACAAAATTGATATAAAATGCTTTTGTAGGGGTGTGTACCTCATTCTCAATAGGATGAACAGTGTCAAATTCCTATCAAGGACATAATGAATAATAGGTATAATCGAAAAACGATTGAAAACATTAGTAGAATCTATCCTAACTAGCTGAAGTACAACACAAGGTAGCATAAAAAGCATTTTCTGGCTTTTTGACAAAACAATAAAATTTCTCTTTTTTTCAAAAACTAGACGTGATAGAATAAAACGGATACCAGATTTTAAATCAACGCAAACAACTGGTTTAGA
Organism: Maratus speciosus; assembly: GCA_963932465.1. Taxonomy (NCBI): domain Eukaryota; kingdom Metazoa; phylum Arthropoda; class Arachnida; order Araneae; family Salticidae; genus Maratus; species Maratus speciosus. Next base: position 146,464,642 of record OZ010789.1, read on the forward strand.
AACATATTAGCGTACTTGTGCGGTAGAAGTATTTGGAGGTCAAGAAACTTTTTTAGAAAAATATGCAAATTAGGCACACGATTTCACGGTCACATGTCAGTATATAATCTCAAAAACAACATTTTTGTAACGTAAACGAGACAGTAATCATAACAAAACAAAAAAGCCAGTCTGATAATGCTTTATGCCTTAAATTTGCATATATACCTGTACAAAAATTCCAAAATTTGCACGAATCGAAATAAGCAAATATCTCAAAAACTACACGTACTGGAGAAAATCTAAAACAAGATTCGGAATCAGCACAAAAAATTTAATAAGAAAAAACTAATCTAGGTTTTGTGGCAGAGCAAAAGTTCAATTTTGTTAACCAGTTTTATTGATTACAGTTTCAATGCATTAAATGGGCTAGATCTGGAAGATTTGGAACCATATTATCATCGCATTCATAACAAACTCGTAAAATTAGCATTACAATGATGTGTATCAAAAACTGAAACGCAGATAAGATCGTTTCCTAAGCCACAAACATTCTGCTTCTGATTTTTTTTCCCCTGAAACTTCCATGTGCCTTTGTGGCAGTTTATTCAAAGTTAATAACAAAAGAATGGATTGTTTTACGAAGCTTACAACACTTTTGTCATAATAGTATGAAAATTGTATCGAGCATATAAATAATTGATCTTCCCCCTTCAGGAAATCTATCCTTGAGTTAGGTATAAATAAGGTGTCAAACATTTTCTTATGCAGGTTGTTTCGAATTTCAGGGGATTCTTCAATTAAAGGGTCAGTTTCGGCTTTTCACGGTTATTAAAAAGTGGATCAATTTTGGAAGTTTTTAAAAAGGTTTTGGAGAGAGTGGCGCCGATGGGATACGAACCACGGATCTCATGATCAGGAGGCAAGAACGTTAGCGTCGAGCAAAAGGCCAAGCCAGTTACTCTAAGCTAGTAACTCGCCTTTGATCAAGTGAGATGAGATGGCTACACACTCCATCCCCAGTGAGAAAGACGTATTGCTAACGTCTGATGAGCGATATGCACTCGTGAATGATGCTGTCGTACGCATATGTGATGCGTGTGAGGACAGGCTTTGTGCTGTGAGCATTACACAGGCTTTTGGTTGAAGGGGATGATTTATTTAGTGCTGCCATCTGTTAGTTATGAGAGGAGATGATTGTTGCTGAAGCTTGTTGTTGCGTGTTTGTCCGGGTCACCACTTTGGAGAGAGTGGCGCCGATGGGATACGAACCACGGATCTCATGATCAGGAGGCGAGAACGTTAGCGTCGAGGAAAAAGCCAAGCCAGTTACTCTAAGCTAGTAACTCGCCTTATACTGATCAAGTGAGATGAGATGGCTACAAGGTAAAAATTAAAAAGTTATAAATTCTAAAGTTTTGAAAGCTTTGAAATGGAGAAAAATCTTTGGACATTGACGTCCACCGTAGTGGAGATTGCTTTGGGGCCTATAGCAACTATGGTTGTTCGCCTCGAATGATCCTGATTATTATACACAAACCACAATTTTTATTTTCTTTTTTCCATTAAATACAAGGATGAGATAGTCACAAGGAAATTTACAAGACCAGAGAAATACAACCAGGAGTGTGTGCAACGGAGCCAGCGAGAGTCGAACCCGCAGACCTCATACGCTCTCAAGCGATTAGCGGCGTGGTGCCTTAACGACTCGACCACGGAGACCCCAAAATCTTTGGAATTTAGTTCATTTAACTTTTTGTCTATTACTTGGCAACGACTTATGAACGAATCCTCGAAATTATGTACATGGATCGGAATGCAGGGGCCTCGGTGGCCGAGCGGTTAGGACACGCGCTGCCAGCCGCCAAGCGTTGAGAGCGGCAGAGGTCTGCGAGTTCGACTCTCGCTGGCTCCATTGCACACTCTTTGTGGAGCTCCCGGATGTAATTTCTCTGTGTTGTAAATTTCATTGTGCTATCTCGTCCCTGTATATTGACGATGACTTATAAGCGGACCTAGATGTCAAGCACACAAGTCAGATGTACGTGTAAACATAAACATCGGAATGCAACAGCCTTAACAACAAATAAGTAACCCACTTTAGAGAGCTCTGGAGTAAGGTTGCCAGTATGTACGTTTTTCGCGTAAGTTGCAGGTTTTTTTTCATATTTTTTTAAGCCTATCGTAACGGTGTATACGTTTAAATTTGTCCCATACGTGATTTCTCCCGTTTTTCTAGCACATTTTACGTTACCTTATCATTTCAAGAATGTTTTTTTTTTTCTGGTTTGCTTCAAAATTTTACCTTTTGCGTTAGATAGTAGTTAGTAGCGATAGATATTTTGAACTTGACATTAATTTAGATTACAAGTATTTACATTATAAAAATTTTAATTTAGGATATCTGTATCTTAAGTTTTAATATTTTGTTTGGTATATTATCTACTTTTTGCTTAAATACAAACATTTATTTTTGAAGGGTTTCCATTACTAAAATTTCATGATCATCAATGAATTTAGGATATTTTGATTTATTTTCGCTCTTACATTTCAATTATTTTTTCATTCATACACTACAAAATTAGTTAAACAATGTTAATAGAATAATGTAATTTGTTACATAAAACTTTACTGTCACGTTCAGCATAGTTTTGTATGGTATAATAAAAAGAAAATTGCCCAGTTAAACTGATGACATTGAGCTCACAGGCTATTCACACTAATTATATATTATACTCTTATTTCAAGGAATAATGCCTCTCGAAAAATAAAAGAAGGAATTAGTCCCCGTTGCCCCCCTTTATACTTAACCAAAGAACCTCCAAATCTAATCAGGGAAGCTCCTTAACATAATAAACTGGTATACCAAATTTGAAGCAAATCAGATAATTCTGCATGAAAAAACCATTTCGCTAAGTTAAGGGGGGTATTAGCTCCCCCATTTCTCCCTTTATGCTGAACCCATGAATCTTCAAATCTAATCAAAAAAGCTCCTTATCAGAATGAACCTAGAAAAAAAAATTAAAGTAAATTAGATAATTCTGCATGAAAACCCATTTATCTAAATTAAGGGGAGGGGCAATTGCCCCCCTTTCACCCTTTTATACTTAACCAATGAACCTCCAAATCAAATGAAGGAGGCAATATCGGAATAAACTGGTATATCAAATTTGAAGCAAATCGAATAATTCTGCATAAAAAACCCATTTATCTAAATTAAGGGGAGACTAGCCCCCGTCCCTCCTTTATACTTACCAATAAATCTCCAAATTTAATCAAGGCAGCTCCTTAACATAATAAACCGGTATACGAAATTTGGAGCAAATCGAATAACTCTGCATGAAAACCCCATCTATCTAAATTAAGGGGGGGGGTCTAGCCCCCCCCCTTTCCTCCCTTTATACTTAACTAATGAACCTTCAAATCTAATCAGGGAAGCTCCTTAACGTAATAAACCGGTATACCAAATTTGGAGCAAATCGAATAATTCTGCCTGAAAAACCCATTTATCTAAATTAACTTACCCCTTAAATAGTGTGACAGAAATTGTTGCATTACTACAATGAGCGATCTTTGAGACCACTTGATCGAAAGACGGATAAAAGGATCGAGTAACTCATAAGCTGCTGTTGCTATGTTAAACTATGTACAGTCGTGGGAAAAAAAGCAAACATCCCTTACTAACTCTGCAACTAATTATAATAGAAGAAAGTTACTGGTACCAAGCGATTGGAAATAAAGCCTACTTTTAAATGATGCATATAAGATTTGCTTAAGAAACCATGTACAAATCAAAACCAGACCAAATTTTGTTTTTATTCAATAGCAACACCCAATTTTGACAACACATTTTAAATTTTTAGTTCAAACAATGCCTAGAAATGAAATTTCAAATCATTTGGATGTTAAGTTTTTGAATTATAAACATTCAAAATTTAGTGCTTCTGATGTTAAATTAAATTTTCATATTTTTATTAATATCTCCTGAAATTATTTAGATTATTTTTAATTAGATAGCCTTTACTCAGAGTCGCCATCCGACCGGAAAGTCGGTAGTGAGATTAGCCTATGGATGTCGCTATCCGCCTTGCACCGAAAACCAGGGTGGTCAGGGTGTCGAGATTGTCGGCCTTCGAGTTCCAGAGCACAACGTCCGTTATCAGCCGGCCACCATCTTGGAGACTGAGATTCGTCCGTATCCGCCCCCCGTCACGTTAATGCTGTTCTTAACTGCTCTGCTCAACAAGCGCAAAACGTTTTGACATATTTACAAATTCGTTTTTTAACGGAAAGGTATAAAATTGGAAACCTTGGCCATGGAAGCGATTTGGAATTGAACTGTTTTTTTCCATTTTTTGATCAATCCTATTGAGTTATAAGAAATTTTGATCACGTGACAAACGCGTTTTTCGCCCGCTCTTGAGTCTCTTTCTTCCTTCGCGCGGAAATTCGGTTCAAAACACCCACTTTGACATTATTTTCTGAAAGATCTATTGCGTTTGCAAAAAAATGGAAAAAACAGTTCAATTACATAGCTTCTGGACAACAACATCAGCTAGTTTCATGCATTTTCGAACAAAAATAAATTAAAACTTATGTCAGAAAGTTGCCCTTTTGGATTTGTGAACACCCTTAAATGTTACTGCGTACTCTGCCAGGCTCCAGGTCATCTCCCCCATTCCAGGGGTTGATTCCGGATCACCCGGGGATGTCGGCGCACGTGCCAAGAATATAATCAAATGCTAGTTGCAGTACAAAAAACTTTAAGAAAATATGTTTATTTTTTCCTCGCGAAGGTTTTATAAATTACTTATTGTTTAGTATTTTGCATGTATATGATGTCTATTCATTAAAGCACTATTAAATTATATTTACCTGAAACAAGTTAAGTATGTTTTCATAATTTTATCTTATGAACACTAATTCTCATACAAGTAATGAAAAAATATAGTTTGATGTTTATATCATTCACGAATGACATGAATTGTCGGGCCCACCGTGGCTGAGTGGTCAATGCATCACACCGCTAACCGCTTGTGAGTATAGGTGGAGAGGGGGGGGGGGGGGGTCGAATGTGCTATCTTGTCCCTGTATATATTGACGATGACTTATAAGCGGGCGCTTGACGCCAAGCACACAGGTCAGATGTATGTTAATAAAAATGTCAAATGTCTGATTCAATGGAGGATACTCCAAATATGGGTTCGAGGCTGAAAAAAGTCACGTGATACCGGTAATTTACCCAAGGAACTTCGAACTGATAAGATGGGAAGATACTACTGCTTTGCCTCATGAACCGTTTCATTGGCTAGCGGGGATTTACATTACACGTCTACGGAGCCTTCCCTTCTTTACGCTAGAAGTTTTTTCCTTGATCACGTGATCAAAACGGAGATGGAATATCCTCCATTCCATTTAGCTTTAATCTTAACATTTAGCTTATAATACGAAAAAAATTTCATATTTCATAATGAAAGTAAATGATGTAGTTAAGAGAAAATATTAAAAAAGTCCTTCCGGCCAGTGCCGGGAGGAAGAGGTAGCTTTCATATTCCTTATTTTAAAAAAAGCCAATTTATATTATTCAAACACACGAAGCTCAATTAAGTGGAAACCGAATGTAGGAGATTCAATTTTAATTTTTATCAATACTAAATCATTATGAATGAGAATTTCGCGAAATTAGTCAGCTTTGTCCAAGCTGCTTTTATTTAAAGTAACTTATATTTGGCTGCTAAATTCGGCGATTTCTTAAAGTGCCTGCCATTTTAAGACAACATGGTGGATGAGGCTAACCAGTGAACTTGGTCGAGACCTTAGTAATTGCTGTGCACATGCTCACTCGCATCGGAATCGGTTGATATATACGAGTGCTGCAGGCAATCAGATTTTTCAAAATGTCACTCACGTTAAAAATTGAAACTGCTATATCTGGACCATTTTTTAAGGTAAAGACAAACAAAAAATGCTCCTGAATCCTTATATCAAGGTCAAATACTTAAGAAAGAAACCTTTTTCAATTTCTAATTTTTTTGCACCTCACTTTAAATATAATTTTTTTTAATTTAATGGCCGCCATTTTGAAACAAGATGGCTGATGAAGCTGGCCAGCGAACTTGGTCGAGATATTGATGTATACTATCCACATGCCTTCTTCCATCGAAATAGGCGAATACGTGTGGTATCGCGGGACAAATACAAGATCGTTTCAATGTGTTAGCCATGATAGAAATTCAAAGTGCTATAATTCAACCACTTTTTAAGATATAAACAAAAGAACAAATTTTCAGAAACAAAAACTGCTCCAAAATCTTTGTATCAAGGCCAAACACACACAAAAAAAAAATCTTTTTCATTTTCCAATTTTTTAATACCTCATTTTAAATTTTAAATTACATTTTTTTTTAAATGGCAACCCATTTGAAACAAGATGGCGAATGAAGCTGACCAACGAACTCGGTCGAGACACTGGTATGTACTATGTACAGACCAAGTAACATCCAAATCTGTTTATAAATACGCTTGTTATCGCGTGACAAAAATCAGGTCGTTTTAAAATGTCAGCCACAATAGAAATTCAAAATGCTATAGCTCAGCCATTTTTTTAGATATAGACGAAACAAAAACTGTTCCGGAATCTTTGTATTAAGATCAAACACATACGAAAAAAATCTTTTTAATTTTCTAATTTTTTGGTATCTCATTTTAAATTTAATTTTTTAAAATTTTTTTAAATGGCCGCCATTTTGAAACAAGATGGCGGATGAAGCTGGCCAACGAACTCGGTTGAGTTATTTGTATGTACTATGTACACACCAAGGTACATCCAAATCGGTTCATAAATACGTCTGTTATCACGTGGCAAAAATCAGGGCGTTTCAAAATGTCAGCCACGCTAGAAATTCAAAATGCTATAACTCAACCATTTTTTAAGATATAGACGAAACAAAAACTGCTCCCGAATCTTTTTATCAAGGTCAAACGCATAAGAAAAAAATATTTTTTCAATTTTCAATTTTTTGGTACCACATTTCATATTTAAATTTTTCTTAAAATTTTAAATGGCCGCCATTTTTAAACAAAATGGCGGATGAAGCTGGCCAACGAACTCAGTCGAGACATTGGTCTGTACTATGTATAAACGAAGTTACATCCAAATCGGTTCATAAATACGCCTTTTATCGCGTGACCAAATTCAGGACGTTTCAAAATGTCAGCTTCGCTAGAAATTCAAAATGCTATAACTCAGCCATTTTTTAAGATATAGACGAAACAAAAACTGCTACGGAGTCTTTGTATAAAGGTCAAATACATAAGAAAAAAATATGTTTCCATTTTCAATTTTTTGGTACCACATTTCAAATTTAATTTTTTTTTAAAAATTTTAAATGGCCGCCATTTTCAAACAAAATGACGGATGAAGCTCGCCAATGAACTCGGTCGAGACATTGGTATGTACTATGGACACACCGAATTACATCCAAATCGGTTCATAAATACGAGAGTTACAGTGTGACATAGGTCAGATATATATATATATATATATATATATATTGATATATATATATATATATATATCAATTTTGAACGGAGGGTGGTTTCAAGGTCTGGGGGTCATGATCGATGAAAATATACCAAAATTTTTTGAAATCGCTTTCCTCCGAACGGCTGCAATATGTAGCTTTTTGTAAAGAAAGCTACCTAAAATGCTATAACTCAGCCATTTTTTAAGATATAGACGAAACAAAAACTGCTCCGGAATCTTTGTATAAAGGTCAAATACATAGGAAAAAAATATTTTTCCATTTTTAATTTTTTGGTACCACATTTCAAGTTTAAAAATTTTTTAAAAATTTTAAATGGCTGCCATTTTGAAACAAAACGGCAGATGAAGCTGGCCAACGAACTCGGTCGAGATATTGGTATGTACTATGTACACACTGAATTACATCCAAATCGGTTCATAAATACGCCTTTTATCGCGTGACAAAATTCAGGACGTTTCAAAATGTCAGCCACGCTAGAAATTCAAAATGCTATAACTCAGCCATTTTTTAAGATATATACGAAACAAAAACTGCTCCGGAATCTTTGTATAAAGGTCAAATACATAAGAAAAAAATATTTTTCCATTTTTAATTTTTTGGTACCACATTTCAAGTTTTAAAATTTTTTAAAAATTTTAAATGGCCGCCATTTTGAAACAAAACGGCGGATGAAGCTGGCCAACGAACTCGGTCGAGACATTGGTATGTACTATGTACACACCGAATTACATCGAAATCGGTTCATAATTACGGGAGTTACAGTGTGACATAGGTCAGATATATATCAATTTTGAACGGAGGGTGGTTTCGGGGTCTGGGGGTCATGATCGATGAAAATATACCAAAATTTTTTGAAATCGCTTTCCTCCGAACGGCTGCAATAGGTAGCTTTTTTGTAAAGAAAGCTACCTAAAATGTATAAAAATCTGGAGTTGACATTCTTCGAGAATTGGATGTCATTCCAGCCACTTTGTTGTTATGGTAAACAGAAACAAAAAGAAAGTGCAAAGTAGAATACATATTTATAAGAGATTAGGGTGCTTATATTTGAGAGTGACGACATATGATGCTCAAACTGTGATTAGACTGACGTGTTTGTCGAAACTATAGAAAATATAGGCATTTTCTATTCCAGAAATGGACTACAGCGTCTAGAATACCTAGTGTGGAAATATGCTATCCAAGCAGTGCTAAAAAATTTTATCCCTTAAATGTGCGACGATACTGCTAAAATGCCAAGTGTCGATCGCAGCGACATCTGCGGGATTTTCGTATTACTAGTATTACATTGTATAGACTAGCAATACCTTGCAGTTGCAGAAAATATCCTGCAGATGTCGCTGCGATCTGTATATCGCAGCAACATCGTTGCATATTTAAGGGATACAGTATTTTAGCGCTTTTTTAAGTATTACAGAGATAGCCGATTTCCACACTATGAATTCTAGTATATTCTCTATAACTGGACGATACTCGACTGGATGAGTTCAATTAAACGAGTGAGACCGCAACCAATGATATACAAGGCCAGTTCATGGCTTTTAAAACGTTCCACTGAGTGGGTCATCTTCACACAGCGATTGGCACAAAACGACGGGCCCGACGCTTTGTACCAATCACCGTGTAAAGATGATCCACTCCGTGTGACGTTCTAAATGTCATGAACTGGTTTTGTATGTCATTGGTCAAGGTGAGACACGTTAACAAACATTAGCTTGTCGATAATGTCAGGCTCGCAAGATACTTGGCGATCGCTTTGTCCAGGATCGTTTCAACTAATCAAAATTTATAAAACGTATTTCACCACTAATCATATCGAGGCATCCTATGAGAGAGTAGTGACATTTACAAAGAGTGCATGGTCAGAAAGTTTTTTATGTTGTGGCAAACGACTATTAAAGTACAGCGTCTAGAATACCTAGTGTGGAAATATGCTATCCAAGCAGTGCTAAAAAATTTTATCCCTTACGATACTGCTAAAATGCCAAGTGTTGATCGCAGCGACATCTGCGGGATTTTCGTATTACTAGTATTACATTGTATAGACTAGCAATACCTTGCAGTTGTAGAAAATATCCTGCAGATTTCGCTGCGATGTGTATATAGCAGCAGCATCGTTGCATATTTAAGGGATACAGTATTTTAGCGCTTTTTTTAAGTATTACAGAGATAGCCGATTTCCACACTATGTATTCTAGTCGCTATAATTAAAGTAAGGTTTTAAAAAGTATTAAAAAATTGTACCCGATAAATGTTGAACGATTCTGAACGAAAAAGGTCGACTGCAACGACATCTACTAACTCTTTACCAGGAAACCTTTTCTCAATACAATCATACAATGTTAACGTTTGAGCTACCAGATATCGTTGTGATCGACATTTATCGTTCAGCATCGTTGGACATTTATCGGATTCAGTTTTAGAGTCCTTTTTTTTAAATCCAGTTGCCATACTATATCATCTAGACGCTATAGTACGGGTACAGCGTCTAGAATACATGGTGTAGAAATCTGCTATCCAAACAGCGCTAAAAAGTTGTATCCCTTAAATGTGCAATGATGCTGAAATTCAGGAAGCCGATCGCAGTGACATCTGCGATATATTGTCAAATTTCAAAATAAACATCGTACCAGTGGCCGAGAGGTTCTGCTCTCGAAGCTGGTAGACGGGAGGTGCTGGGTTCGATCCCAATCGCGCCCGTCGGCCTAATCGTTCGGAGTTTTCGTGGTTTTCTTCGAACCTTGGTTCTCCAAGCGTTAATACGGGTTAGGTTCCCTTAGAAAGACCTCCACGGAAGGCACTCCCCCCCTTAGGGCCTATATCCCACGTGCAGATAATTGGCCGACATAAATACAATCAACCAACCAACCAACCAAAATAAACATCGTATTATTACAGTGTCTAAACCAAATCGTCTTGAAGTTGCCGATTTCCACACTGTATATTCTAGACGCTGTAGTACGGGTATAGCGTCTAGAATATATCGTGTGGAAATTGGCTATCCTTGCAATACTTAAAAAAGTGCTAAAATATTGTATCCTTTAAATGTGCAACGATTCTGCTGGAATATACAGATCTATCTTGCAGATCGCAGCGACATCTGCAAGATAATTTCTGCAACTGCAAGATATTGTTAGTCTATACAATGTAATACGAAAATCCCGCTGATGTCGCTGCGATCGATACTTAGGATTTTAGCAGTATCGTCGCACATTTAAGGGATACAAATTTATAGCGTTGTTTGGATAGCATATTTCCACACTAGGTATTCTAGACGCTGTAGTTACAGCGCCTAGAAGATACAGTGTGGAAAACGGCTACAAAATAGTGCTAAAAAATTGAATCCCATAAATGTACAACGATGCTGAATAACAAGATGTCGATCGTAGCGCCATCGTAGTGATTTAAAAACGATAGTCATTCTAAAAGAGACTCTTTAACCTATTTCACGTCATTCCTTAACTAAATTAGCTTATAACAGACTAAAATATCTTATATTTATAGTTTCCGATATTTAACATTCTATAATTTTTTAAAACACAGGGTTTTATTGAAAAGAGTTACGAGATGGCGCTCGTATCAGCATATTGCCGCTGAGCATTGTTGGAGATTTATGAGATACAAGTTTTTAGCACTTTTTAAAGCATTATAGGAATAGCCGTTTTCCACACTGTATCTTCTAGGCGCTGTAGCTTGGTGATAGCCAGTCTTTTCCTTCGCTTGAAAAATAGTGCTTTTTTACAATGGAGGATATTCCAAGTATGAGTTCGAGGCTGAAAAAAGTCACGTGATACCGGTAATTATCCAAGGAACTTCTAACTGATAAGAAGGAAAGATACTACTGCTTTGCATCCTGAACTGTTTCATTGGCTAGCGGGGATTTACATTACACGTCTACGGATCCTTCCCTTCTTTACGCTATAAGTTTTTACCTTGACCACGTGATCAAAACGAAGATGGAATATCCTCCATTATAACTCTCATTTTGATGCATTTTCTGATAGAAATTTTGATGAGTACTTTGTAATTGTTGAATATTTGCTAAATAAATTATGTCCTTTTGGTAGTAAACTGCATATTAAAGCACATATTTTTCTTTTTCACTGTATTTAAAGATAAAACTTTTTTATTCATTATTTTATAACGTTGGAAATTATTTTTTAAAACTATGTGTGGCACATTATTTTTCTTGAAACTTGAGAAAAAAGTCATTAGGGAGTATAACAGCTTGTTAATTTATTTGAATCCCACCACTGTTTTTTTTTTTTTTTTTTTTTTTTTTTTTAATGTAGTTTGTTTTTTTGTCGAGCTGTTCAAGCGAATCAGTCAACCCACCAAAACGAGTGAAATCATAAATAAAAAAAGCCCATGCACGTGAACATAACGACCACAGATTTTTTGTGGGTCAAGTGAGCGAAGACCGGGCGTAAAATTTGCTGCTGATCGAATTTATATCACATCACGTGATACTTTTCATGAATGTTTTGGATTTTGTCTGAGTACATATAGACATGTATTCCTGTTACGAGAGACATTGTTTGGAAAGATAAGAAGATTTAATCATTGGTTTTACCTGTTTCGAACCATAAAATTACAAAATAATTAAATGGAGGATATTCCAAATATGGGTTCGAGGCTGAAAAAGTCACGTGATACCGGTAATTTGCCCAAGGAACTTCTAACTGATAAGAAGGGAAGATACTACTACTTTGCCTCATGAAATGTTTCATTGGCTAGCGGGGATTTACATTACACGTCTACGGAGCCTTCCCTTCTTTACGCTAGACGTTTTTACCTTGACCACGTGATCAAAATGTAGATAGAATATCCTCCATTATTTCGAAATTCCTTACTTTTTAAGACCTACTCCATGAGGTATATCTCCCTGCGCCCGGGCGATTCGATTTGCGTCTCTGAACAAGTTCCTAGACGCTGTAGTACGGGGTCCAAAGAATGTTAACATTTGCGGCGTAAAAATTTCGCATAGCTGCACCCGAATGCAGCATATATATATTTATATCTATATTTATATATATGAATTTACTGAACAGATTTTTACGCGTTGGCATATTGCAAACAGCCGCTGTATAAAAAGTGTATCCTCCGTTGTTTGAAGCTGCTTTCACTCGGTATTTGGTTTCAGCCACAATGGGTAAGTTGAATGTTGCTCTTTTGTTAAATTGATTGCCACGTTGAGCGATCTTGTTGTTAGGGATACTGTTCTCTATGATTTATTGTATGTAATTGTAAAAATAATTGGAATATAATCTTCAGGCGATAAACGTATCTTTTAACAAAAACATTTTTTCAGTTTCTGCTATGTAGAATTTTCGATAAGAAAGTTGTCTAAGAGCATTTTAAAAACGGAGTCTTTAAAGGAAGTAGTCTACTTACAATCGTGTACTTAAAAATTTTATTTTGCCCGTAATCGTGAAAGTTAAATCTGTTAACAAGTACCTGTAGGACTACAGAATTTTTTTTTCTAGCAAACTGTCTTGATATACAAATAAAAAACTTGTGCTGAAATACTGTTTATTCATTTTAACTACTTCGTTCCTCCGCCCCCACTCTCTCATCTCTCTCATCTCTTAAAAGATGGCTTAATTATCTCAAATTTTTGTCTTGCTTTAAAGAGTACCTTTTTTAGACAAACGTAAAGTATGCGCTTAAAATTTGTCTATCTAAATCTCCAGTAGGGATATTGGTATCTTAAGAATTGTTAATCAAACCCGACTCTGCATTTTAATGTGTATTGGTCGCTTGACACCCCCCACCCCCGCCTGTCATGTCATTTATCATATTTTTATTAGCGCTATCTCCGCTGTGATCGCTTGTAGCCTTTTTGGTTCTTTTCTATAGAACCAAAAAGTAAGGATACCATTAAGGATCCTCCCCCCACTTTTTTTAACTTTCCGCGTTCTATTATGGGAATCCGTACGTCTAAAACTAAACTTTGAAAAATTAACTCCCTGCTTCTTAAGTACCATCTTCACAATAGCTGTTTTCTTTATTGCCTCTTATTGTACTTCCTGTAGGTTCTTCTAATATGAAGATCCCTATTCTGCTTTTACTTGTCACGTTGGTAAGTGCGGAGTTCGAAGGTCTATTGAACTCGATGCCTTCGGATGTCTTAACGGGTTTGATGGATCAAGGAGGCAAGGAAACCATGTCCGAAATGGATTCATTCAAAAGTGGACCACAAAAGTTCTCAATGTCCACTCCTTTCTCTCCATCCCTGAAAGCTCCAGTTGCTGGAAAAGTCTTGAAAGCAGCGAAATTAGCTCCAATTAAAAAGTGAGTAAATGTACTCCCCTTTTTTTCATATAGGATGTGCCAGTAATAGACCACTCCTAAGGAATTTCGTTCAAAATTTTTTTATAATTGCTATATTGATAAGACTGGGTTGTAATAACTATAACTACTCCTAGTCTCGCTTCTTAATATATGAATCAATTTTTATGTGTCCAGATTTAACAACAAGGATATGAATAATCAAATATTTGCGAGAATTATTCACTGTTTAAATTGTGGTTTTTACAAGATCAATATTTAGGCGGATATTTCAGGTTTAAACTTCTGAATATCCGAGAATTACAGCTATGAAATTGAGACAAGAGGGGTTTAGAGGGGTAATAAGTTAACTTAATTTTGGAATATTACTGCATAGATTCGTATATTTCCCATTATTTTGTGTTAAGTTAAACTTCCCGAAACTACTTGACTAATTACTTGTAGTAATTGGAAATACAAATGGGAAAGATACTGCGGGTTGAATGTTTAAAATAACTCCTAAATAAAACTGCAGAACTGGCATTTGAGGCCACTGATCTGCAGATTTACTAGTATCATTGCTACAAATACATATATTTTTTTAGATGGATAAACATAAACTGTTGGAAAATAAGATTAACTTAAATGTTGTTTAAATCGGAAGGGATTCAGCCCTACGAGCCCCTCTTTTCCCTATGTCCTTAAACAATATTATCTGCTACCTGACTTGTAGATTCTAAATTATGCAAGGTAAGTTGTGAAAAGAAATTAAAACTTTAACCACGATAAATTAAAAGCAGCTATTTATAAAAACTTGGTGTAAAGCGCAATTAAAAAATGATTAATTAGGTTTTTAGTTAAACAAAGATTTTATGTAGCATGAATATTACTGAAATTGCATTTTTAGCAGTGTCTACATGGGGCGTCCATTACTGGAAATTGACTAAACGTTCCAGTATTTGATATGGGTCTTAAAAATAAGATTTTGTAAATGGCCATTAGTATATAAAATTTAGTTTCTATTGCTATATCTTATTTTGCAAGAAAATAAAATATACAAACTCATTTAAATAAAAGTCACTTTTAGAACCGCAAGATTTTTTCTGAAAAAGCGGAACTTTGGAACATTTTCTGTTTCCTGATTGGTTTGATTATGAGTGTCAACAACTCGGATTATAAAACATTCAAGGGGAGCTATGAACAAAATAATGAAGCTAAATTTTTATTGGTTATTTTTTTATGAACCCAAAATATTACAGGGTGTCGAGGTACATCTACCTTACATTTTCCATTAGTTCTCAGATTCTAGATCATGGATTTTTTATATACTTATTTAGGCTATATTTAATCTCCTCCCTTTTTAAGTGTTAGCGATTGAAGTACAGTGAAACCTCCCGGTGCAACCACCTCCCTGAACGACCTTATTTTCATGGAACGAAATTTATTCCCATAGGCTCAATACTCATTTTACCTCCAGAGACCAGCCTAGTTTAACTCCCTCCATGAGCGATCAATTTCATTTGAAGAAAATGAAAAGTTTTTCCTGGTCGCTTGAAGGTTTTATTAAAAATTCCGGACAGCGCATTATTCATCGAACTTCTAAACTTAGAATTTTATTTCGTTAACTTAAGTGTTTAAAAAAACTTTTTGCCTTTTTCGGTAATGAATTTAACTCTGACAAATTAAGAATGGCGGTCAATAAACTCCCTGCCCTATTTTGGCAGGAAACTGTCAAAGAAATAGATAAATTAATGAAATCGTCATTTATTCATTCCCGTCCAAAAAATATTTCATTTATTTACTGAACTTCCAAATAAAAGATAAAACCGTAAAATCAAAGCAAATGTCAATATATTAATTTTTTAAACTCTGCAGTAATTAACTTATGTAATTAACTTTGATACTTAAATTTTCCTAGGTGAAAAATAAACTTTAGTAACAATTAAAATCTAGATTTAAACATGACGTCATTGAGAGACCAATTTTTATTGGAACGGAACGTGGTCGCTTTAGGGAAGTTTTACTGTGTCTTATGAGCATTTAGAAAGTAGTATTTTGATATCAGTTAATGTATAAACTTGGCACCGAATAAAGTTTTTACATTAAATTTCAAATAAACTTCAGAGCATAGTTAAAAGCTGTGGGAATAATCTAAACCCGTTTTAAGTTATGTTTGTCTTTCTCAAGAATCATTGGAGAATGTATTGAAGTATGTGTAACGAAAAGTTAAAGCAATTAAGGGTGTATTCGAAAAAATATTTTTCAGCTCTATATTTTCCAAGACATTTTCACTCATTTTTAAAAGTAAAAACATGAAACTTGGTGAGGTGATTTTTGAAGAGATGTATAAGAGGCCGTGTGGTTTCATTTTTCGCTCAATTAATTGGAATTTGGTTTTTAAACAAATTTTCTCAGTATGAGTTTTTTTCATTCCCAGATCTCCCGCTTCGGAAAATTCGGTTCACGACGCAAACTTAGACAGCATTTTTTACAATATTTTCTGCATTTATGAAAAAATCGACAAGCACGGCACATTATGTAGTTTCTAAATAAGAGAATTTGCCAATTTGATGTGTTTGAGAGCAAAAATGAATTTAAAAATCGGAAAATTAGCAGTTTGGATTGGAATACACCCTTAAACGTGATAACTTTCTTGAAATTTGCTTTTATTAGTTTCCTGTCTACTAAATCAAACTAGAGTTGTCTCTAAACAAGCTGGCTTCTTAAATTGGAGTGCGGTGGTAATCCCATAATTTTAACCAGATTGTCTTCTAATCTTTGTAAGCATGACTATTCAGCGAAGCAAGTTCTAATTTACAGGACTAATACTTAACGTAGATCGTGTTAACTTCAGCTTAATTCGGCTAAACACTTTTTAGTCAAACGGCTTTGTGCGACTCAAAACTAATTCAGTCGGATCCTTTTACACTAATCTTAACCCGTAACTGGAGATGCGAGTCAATAACTCCGCATTGTTCTTTGGCTCCTATTATCACGTGGTTTTTCTCCTTGAATAAAATCTCCTTAGTACCGTCAAGTAGTTCTTTTATCATTGCATGTTTTCCAGAATATATTGGGTTTCCAAAATTCCAATGCTGTTTACAAGACAAAAGAAATAACATCAGTCTTTTTGACTGTCTCTGATCGCGTAAGGAAATTCGTGTCTCCAGTTACGGGTTAGAGTTCTGTTGCCGCCAAAACGCGAAATTTTAAAGGGAATTTAACTTCAGACTTAAATTGGAACACCTATAACTAAGCCAAGCAAGTTTGTGTTAAAATCCTTAAACTGTTTGTCACCCCTGTGTATTGAAAATAAGTTGAGCTAAGTAGTCTTAGCTAGGACTTATAGGGTAAGGTACTGCAAGAGTGACCGCTGTACATGAGTACGCAGAGCGATTATCTAATAAAGTTTTGCATTTAGATACCGTTGTAAACGATGAAATGCCATATAGTTTACAACTGTAGTTAAATGCAATACTTTGCAGATTGCATAATCGCTCTGCGTACTCTTGCAAAGCGGGCACTCTTGCACCAACTTACTCAAAGGAACTTTAACCCTTTGAGCTCTGCCGGGTGAATTTTCACTCGCATAAAATCAATCTTTTAATTTCCTTCAAAAACTCCATTTTAAAAGCAAAAACTGGTTTTTGTAGATTTTACTTGTCTTAAAATCTAGATGGCAGCACTATTCTCTGCAAATATCTAGTAGGTTTTTAATGAGACCTTAAAAACACTCCAATTTTGAAGGTTTAGAAATTTTGTATTTTTCAAGCATTATAAATATTTTTCAAAGGAGATAACATTTTTTTCTCTTGGACACATCAAACATTTAATTACATGCAAATCACTAAGCTGAAAATTTAAATTACAGGGGGTAGAAATAAGTAATGGTAGAATTTTCTACCAGTAGAGCTGTAAGGACTACAAAAATGTGCTTTGTCACTAGATGGCAGCACTAAAATTACATACCAGACAGTGTTTCAGAACCAAAATTTAGATGCTTATAATTTAATTCCAAGGAATTTAAATTTGTTTAATTCAGCAGATTGACGACTTTGTTTTTAAATATTTCTAAACAAATTAAATATTTTTTACATCAGTTTCATCTATAAATTTGATTAGTTTATATTTTTATATTATGATTTAAAAAATTTTGAATTTTCTCATTTAATAAAGTTTTAAGTCTTAGAATTTGTTTAAACAATGTAACTGCTTAAAATGTTAATTTCAGCAATTATAGTAATTTTAGAATAACTTTGCGATGTCATTTCTTGTATTAGCGTGTTGAAATGAATGCTCTAGAGCTCTGATGGTGGAAAAACTTCCCACGTCCCCCAGCCTAAAGGGGGTATTTAAAAAATTTTTTAATCACATGGTTCAATTTCAGACAGTCCCCTAATCGCATTTTAAGTGTTTTTCTAGCATATTTTAAGTTTTAATAACCCGGAGCTCAAAGGGTTAAGCAATGACCAAACATTGTAGATATTTAACTCTTGAAAATAACTCTATGAATATTGCATGTAATAACTAGTCTTATGTAGCGGGTCTTAATTATACTCCTAATTGCATAAATGTTTAATAAAATTCTTTATTTCTAGAGTTGCTGTGAAGAAGAAAGTTGTGGCCGCTAAAGTTGTCGCTGCTCCAAAAATAAAAGTGGCTAAAGTTATAAAAATGAAACCTAAAGTCCACTCGTTAAAGCCGATTGTACATGTCATAGAAAAGCCTGTTGCCGTATATCATAAAGTGCCTGTACCCAAAAAAGTGATTGTACCAAAGTTTTATCCCGTCAAGAAATTTATTCCTGTTCCAAAGATTGTACCAGTTCCATTTAAAGTCCCAGTTAAGAAAGTGATACCAAAGATCGTGAAAATACCCAAGCCAATCCCTATTCCAAAGTTCGTACCTGTAAAGAAGCCAGTTCCTATTGCTATTCCTTATCCTGTTCCAAAGATCCATAGGTTTCCGGTCCCAAAGCCAGTGCCATATGCAAAATACATTCCTATCCCGATCCCGAAGAAGGCAAGTTAACTGTGCTGTTTCTTAACTCGTGGAAACTCTCTGAATTTTTTACTAATAAATTGTTTTTCCCGTAGGTTCCGAAGTTCATACCAGTACCTGTGAAGAAAATTATCAAAGTTCCAAAACCATACTACGTACCAATTAAAGTACCTCATATCACTACAAGTTACGTGAAGGCTCCAATGGTTGTAGATGTACCGTAAGTATTGCGATAGAACACTTATTGGTTGTCTAGCGAAAAAATACTAGTTTCGTTTAAATTCAATCCTTTAAGCAAAATAATCGCTTATGTTTTATTGGTATATTCTAGCAAATGCAAAGATATCTAATTTGCACTTTACATTGTAAAGATATCTAGCATTGCAGATGCCTTGTTGTCTTTTTAGTCGGTGCAACAGGTTTGTAAACTTTAAAGTACTCGGAAACGATTGCAGCATTTAGTACTTCAGTAAAGTCCTCTTTTTAGCGTACGACGACAGAAGCGTGAATGCTGAAGCAAATGCAATAAGTAAATTTTGAAAATCTATCGATCCAATAGGCTCTCTGAATACTCTGGGTTGCTGCTGTTGCCACTCGTGGATTAGATGCATAAAAATCGAGAACGCGTATAGATATCCTCGATTGATGCGTTTACTGTGCACAGTACTTGAAAGAAATTTGAACAGCAAGGTTAACTTTTAGCGACTAGTCTTGTACTATTTTTTAGCATTGCTATTTCTGAATGGAAATATCTCTAACTTAACCATTTTCATAAAGCAGATTAGTATCCAAAATTTAGAAATTACTATTGCACGAACCCTGTAGGTCATGTATACGCAACGCTCGTCGCAAAGGCATTAATATTAGTTTGAGACCCTGCTGTCACGAACGAAGCTGTATTTACAAGCTTTCTATCGTGCATTTTGGTCTAAAAAGATCGCTGACAACACAGGTGCGAAGACAATACTGAATAGTTCAATTAATGTTTAGTCTCTGTAAGGGTGTCAAAAGACAATTTCTTTCTTGTTGGAAATAAGCAGGCCATGCAAACTGAAGTTAACAAGCAAGGGATTTTGTTGCAATAATCCTGCCACTAATTCTCATTTACTCTTTAGTATACAGTATCCCATTTAGTCTTATTTAGAAAACATTTCTCAAAGCTCCGACAAGATTCCGTTCTTGTATGACCTAAACTTACAAATGGAATTTCAAATTTCAGAAGTTTTCGGCACTAAATTTTTTAGTACTTTTGATAGCTTTAAATTGAAAGGCTTTTGGAGTTTTGATCGTAGAATAAGATTTTACTGTTTTTCGGAGCACTGAGAGAATTTTTCTAACTCGTACACAACCAAAGGACCGTATATAAAAAATAGTGGCAATACTGAATTCCTATCTTAGTTTGAAACTTTCACAATTTTATATTGCCTACGTATATAAATCGGTAATAAGCTTGTTTGGAACTAGTTCAATCCATCGAATTGCTCTAAATTTCTTGCAACCAGGAGGAGGCACCAGCTGGAGCTCCCCAAGACTTGTAAACGGTTTACAAGCTTTACCGTAATGAATTTTACTATTTAGGCTTTTCTCTGGTAAATCTTATAGTGCAATCGGGAAGGAGTGTGGGGGGGGGGATATACATCTCTACTGCAAATCTTAAAATATCCGATTCTAATAGGTGGTAACTCTAATGATACTTCATTTATTTAGATTGTAATCTAAATATACATGACAACTTAAATTTCTAAATCGGATTCCACTGTAAATTGAATTTGATACCGAACGAGAAGTCATTCGGTCAAGTAGCTTAGGAATTATACTGGGTTTAGTTGAACTCCTAGCGCTAAATTAAGCCGTTGAAAAGAGAATTGCATCATGGGTGGCTTGAAGTATAACTATTTGGCGGAATTAGTTGCAATATCTAAAGCTTCTAAAGATCTGTTCATAATTCATAGCTTTAAATATTAAACTTTAAAATCTTAAATTCATAGGTTACAATTCGAAAGTAGAATTCTAAAAGCTTCAAATATACGAATGCAGCCAGTGTCAAAGAGGTTTTCGCTGATTGGTTCTAAATGTCATGCTGGTCGGCCTAACCGTTCTCAGTTTGTGGTTATTCTAACCTCCGTAAATGAGTTGGGTTCGATAGGAAGTTCCTCGCTAAGGGCAATCCGTCGGTCTGCTTCTCGCTGTTACAACTCTAAATATGCGAATCCGAAATTGCAGCTCATTCAGCGATTTAAGCCGAGCAGTTAAGAGTAGAGTTGAAACTACTCACAATGAAATCCATTTCGCAATGATTAAAATAAATTTAAAATTTTGGAGCTCCACGCTTTGAACCTCATAATTCCTAAATTAATCGAATGGCTTGACAGTTTTACCTTTTTGGATATCTTAAAGGTTTTGCTATTGAAAGTTACAAAGTCTACTGTTTGTAGAGGACTCTCTCTAAGCAAAATATTACTTAAAGTATTGTAGGCTATAAGAT
Source organism: Maratus speciosus (assembly GCA_963932465.1). Taxonomy (NCBI): domain Eukaryota; kingdom Metazoa; phylum Arthropoda; class Arachnida; order Araneae; family Salticidae; genus Maratus; species Maratus speciosus. The sequence goes on from OZ010789.1 coordinate 146,485,924, forward strand.
TGGTACTAGTCTGTATGGCGACTTCCGGCAGTTGGGAATTGTATCTTTATACGGATTATACATTGTTCGCATTTATGTGGTATGGGAAAAAGGTAAGTATATGAAAGATTTTAGCTTTTGCAAAAGTAAGCAATTAGACATACAAATTCCTTTAATTTGAGACTCGTTTCATGCTCCCACTGGATATTAAGCTTTCATATTCGCCGAAAATCTCATTTACGAGGCGAAGAGCCATAACACGAATAGCTTTGCATTGGCTTTTAAACAGCTTGTTTGAGCTTGCCGAAATCTGTAATTTTGCTATATAGGCCATTTTATATCATTAGTCTTTAAAAGGAGTTTAAAGTAACTGCCTACATTCAAATACCCGTTTTCGTAATTATCGAATTTATTTTTGAAAGAGCAATCTTTATATTCCAAATCGGTTTTAATTTATTCCTATCAGAAGAGGGATTATAGTCAATTTAATAAACAGGAAGTAATGGGTCAAATACCGAAATTAAGCGTAGGAAGGCCAGGAGAGTTACCTTTTTACATAAACACAACCCTTGACACTTCTACATTAATTTTGCATATACCTGGAAGATATAAAGATTTATGGGAAAATCTTTCGGTTATTTCAATGTTCGATAAACATCACATGAAATGTTTAAATATTTCGGTGAAATTTTGTCAATGCTTTTCATGTTACTCGGTATTTTCTGAACTAGAATCGAAGCTGTGATTATTTTGAATAAACTAGTCGGATGTGCCATCTCAACTTTCTATATCATACATGTTAATTCTTCAAACTTCGCTATCGGTGCCAATATTAAATGGCAATTTATGCCCATGAGGATTCTAAAGATATCGAGAAGGAACGGAAATACATAAGACTGTCGTTATAGTCGTGTAAATCTGAAATGCAGCTTGGCAGCGCCACCAGTTGCTGATTGGGTTTTGGTATAAATCGCCAAACAACTTGTGTCAAACGTTTGAATCTGAAGTTTAAAAATTCGTGCATTAGCTTTTGAGAGCTGTTCCAGAAATCTGAAATGCATAGTAGCGTCACCTGTTGGACGATTTACACAAAGTAATCGGCACAAATTTTAATCTGACTGAATCCTAAAGTTTTATTAAATTTCCTGCGTTAGTTCTTGAGAGCGCCCACAAAATTTCTTGCTGTCGCAGAACCACTTTTTAGTCCAATCGTGTTCAGGACCTTCTAAAACGTATATGAATCCATTTGACAGTTGAGCCATGCCTAATAGTAAAATTTTTGCACAAATTTTATTAACGCTTCAAAATAACAATGTTCAGAATTTTTTTAAATTCTAAACTATTTTGGTTTTGCTCATAAGTTATCGAAACTCATTTTACATATTTAAACTCAACCTTTAGCAGAATTGCAGGTGTAAGGCTATGTGCAAGTAGATATGGCAACAAATATATCGCAAAAATATTGTGTCAATATGTTATCAATCTGTTTTTGCATTTCTTAACTAGGTTAAGTGGAGAATGTGAATTTTGCATCTACAACCTTAATCATATCGCACCCTTGCTACAAAAGTGTCAACTCAAATTGACTTTTTTGAGTTATGGCTGCTACTCGGCTTCGTTTTTGCTCCTCTACCAACCACCTAAGGTGCCAGATAGTGCACTGAAAATCTAACCACCATATAGTAGTGTCGTTTTTTAAGTTTGTAAGATGGCCACTGACCCTTCTAGATAAGTGCCACATCTTCAGTTGTGATCTAAGTCTTTATACGTGAACGTGAGTTCAAAAATGCATAATTTTGAGTTATGACGTTCTTAATGATTCAAATGAGGATGGTCTTCCAAATGATTTCGAATTGTGGCAGTGTAGATTCATGATCTGTCGCATGTCTAGAAAACAAATAGGTGTCACAACTCAAAATGATGACGTACTCATTAGTCTATGTTGGGCGACAAGAGGCACAATTCAAAAATTGGTATTTTTAGTTGGAAATTAAAAACAAATCTGCAAGAATGACAATCTGCAATATTATATGCACAGTTCTTAGTGACATCACTAAACAAACTAAAATTTACCTACTCAGCCCAGAAAGTTTTTCGCATTTTCTGATAAACGGAGTTTTTGAGTTATGCCACTTTTGTAGCAAGGGTGCGATATGTTATCAATCGGTTTTTGCATTTTTCTCAACTAAGTGGAGAATGTGAATTTTGCATTTGCACCCTTCATCATAAGCTTTCTGGTGTAAGCATGAATTTTGCTGAATCTAATTTTTTTTTAAGTTGGCAAGATATTGTTAGAATTGTTTCCTCATTGTGTGTATTGTAATATTGAGCTAAACATGCGCATTCAATATTTTACTTTATTTAAAACGCTCTTAGGCAAGTACCTTAATAGTTGTGTAGACAACATATGAAGTTATTGCATTAGGAGCTAATTTTAGTCCTTCATTCTGATTTTGTGCAACTATTCATTCCTATATATCCGTACAGAACCGTCAGTTTAAGACTATTAAATTTATGTAAACACAGGAAAATGACTCTGTAAATTTACTAGTTCTTGGTTAAATGCATTCCATAGTTTCTCGGTCATTTTAGATTTCTTTTCTTGCATTAAATTCCCTGTAGGGCTTTCAATGTCTTTAAAGATTTTTTTTTTTTTTTACCCTGTAATGAAAAATTTTTAATCTGGTTTAATTTTTTTTATTAAATTGGAATATTTTAGAAAGGGATTTCTATCTGCGGAGTTGGCTGGAATTTTTGTCTTCAATAACTTGGTAGTTGTGCATGAAGCTTGGTAATTTAATATTTTTCAGTTTAATAAGATACCCTTTCCACGCTGTGGTAACTCCTATAGTACAGCGAATAAGGTTAGTTTCTAACCCAGATGGCCCTGGATCAAGCCCTTATCTCATGGGCAAATCAGGACTTTTCCATAAGTCCATAATTGTAAACTATTTACTTTTTGTTCCACAATTCCAACTCTGAAAATTTTCGAGTACAAATTTCATCTTTAAGATTCTAAACATTTCTGAAATTTTCATTTTGAATTCAAAGCTTAATACTTTCGCAAAGCTAACTTACACCACTATTAAATGAGATTTAAATTTTCAGATTGGATTAGCAATGAACTTGGATCATATCTAAACATTAGTGGTTGAGAAACTGAATACGGAAGAAAATTTCTCTTGACAAATAGAAATTATTTTCAAACTTTGACTTAAATATATAACCCAGAATTGCCATAGTTTTAGATTTATTGAAAAACTTTCTACTTCTAGAATAGAATTTACTTGATTTTAATATGTTGTGTGTAGTATAAATTTAAAGGATGTAAAATATCTTGAGAAACTCATATTTACATGTTGGAGTATTTTGACTTCCATAAGTTATTAAATTCATCTTAAGGTAATATAAAAAGTTGCTAAAGTTTAGTTTTTCTGTATTATGAAAAAAAGTTTAAGGTACTTAATTTTAAATTGACGGAGCTAAGAATTTTCTTCCATTTAAAATCAAAGGTGCGAAAACATCTTATGCATTACACATGACTAACCCTCCGTTCTATTTGAATGTTTGAACGATTCGAATGAGCCCCCCCCCCCCTCCCCCAAATTTCTTTGTCCAAGGCCCGAATTGGTCATGATCAGGCCTGCGTGAATCGAATCCCGGGCCGACCAGATATCTTGTAAAAATTAACTGGTGCAGCAGTCAAAACTCCCTCAGTCTTTCTTCATAGTTCAAAAATTCACTAACTTCGAAAATTGATTTAAATCGGTCTTGTTTTTATCGATGTAAATTTAGTCTACTGTAAATTTACCGAATTTCTGCTAACAATATTACTAATGTAATTTTACATAGAGAATCTTCTGGTAATCCATATCTTAAGTCCTAATTTCGTAAATTTTTGCAGTTAATATCTAAAAGGCGGTATGCATTAAAGCATCTTACCAGGGCCCAACTTATGCAGGGGCATGCGGGGCAGCTGCCCCGGGGCCCCCATGAGTTTAATCAAGATTTTCATTAAAAGACGCCAAATGATTAAAATTAGCCAAAAATAACGTAAATTCATATTTTCAAACATTTTGGAGAGTGCAGTCCCCCCCTTCCATTCACAGCTTCCAGTACCCCCACCACCCATGCAAAAAACAAACTATATCATTAGAAAACTAATGATTAAAATTCTATTATGACAACTTGGTATTCTATTTTCAAAAGAAACTCTTTATTAACCTTTCCCCGTAACGTGGCAAGTTAAAACCATTCATTATGACCCATTTGGGGTATTTTCTTTTAGACGTCTTATAATGTATGTAGATAAGCAAAGTTTGCAAAAAACTCGTCAACCAATCTATCCTTTTTTCTATATCCTAGCATTTTTTCTTTAAGTCGTGACCATTTTTTGTGATGCTCTGTATACAGATGTGATCGGTACCGGGTACAAAATTTATGCATACTTATATGCACAATATGTATGAAGTTTAGTACTAGCTACTTGCACATTATTAGCAAAAAAATTCTACAGATAGAAGGGGGCCACCAGAATGATTCTTGCCCCGGGGCCCCTCGCAGCCTAAGTCGGGCCCTGCATCTGACAAGAATAGTTAACCTGGACATGAGCATTTAGCTAAATAAGCATGTACGCTAAATATGTCTAACATTACGGCAATTCAGTGCTTGATAAACTTATGGCCATAAAGTCTCAAATTTACATGCGGTCTTCCTTTTAACAAATAAAATAGAAATTAGTCTAAAGTCTGAGCATAGGCCCAAAAGACATCTCTTCGAAATATTTGGCCCTTTTGGCAAAATAGCAAATATTTTCAGATTCAATGAGTAACCGGTATTCTCAATCGACATACTGAATAGGCCGGGAGGCAGCAACACACAATCACCTCGTCGAGTTTACGGCTGAAATTCCATAATTAGTTAAAACTCAATTCGCATATTAAAACTCGTTCGGTCTGCCAAGTCGTATCTTGGTGGGAAAACACTCTAAAACCCGATTTTAGCGGTTCACTCGTAGGTGTAACCTTTAACTGATGTTACCGGTCTTTAAGCCGCGACTTTTTTAAATTTTTATAGTTAAACTTCCGATTTTCAGTTTAACTACAAACACTACCGAAATTTTGTTCCGTTTAGTACTATCATCAGACTTTTGAATAGGTGATTTTTAACTCTTGTGCAAAAAGTTTAGTACAAAAACACCATCCTATGAGTTAATCGTGCCTTTTATTCTTTTGATGGAGTGGTCTCGGACCGCTTCACACTATGACTAATTTGTGACATTAAGGGGGTCCGGGACACGTTTTCAAAATTTTGAGTTAAAATTTTGAATTTTTTTGTGATGGTTAACCATATCATTTGTAAACAAAATAAAATGATAAAACTCCTCATAGCTTTTAAAAATTAATTTAAAATTTATGAAAAGGGGTATAACTAACTCGAAATATTTGTAGAATTTAAATTGTTTTTCATTTAAATAAACAGATATAGATTTTTTGATTTAGAGCCAGCATTAAAAAAAAAAATTAATTAAATATTTAAAGTGAACTTAATAATTGTAACTTTTTAAAAAAATTCATATTTTCAAAAGTAAATATTTTTTCAAATTTCCTGGCTCAAAGTTAAAGCAATTGAAAAATATGTTCAAAGTTTCAAACATTTATCTTTAACGGTTCTAGACTTGAGCAAGTTAACGATGAGAAATGGTGGAAAAACCCATCATGAAGAAACTAAATTTCACAAGTAGTTTCCTTGACAACCATAGCTTGAAAGGTAGATTTTGAAAACAAACCAAAACGAAAAAATTATTTCCTGTTCTAATTAAGATAGAAACATGATTTAAACGTGTTTAAGCAGAAAACAGAATTTTAATCTAATAAAATTTTGAAAATTAAGATTTTTTGTCCCGGACCCCCCCTTAAAGGTAACATTGTTTTCATGCACCTAAAGGTATGGAAACATGAACTGGGTGAATGAAAACAATGGTAAACTTTAAGAGTCAACAGCTAAAATCTGGTTTTCGGGTGTTTTCCACCAAGATATGACTTGGCAAACAGATTGCGTTTTTAATATGCCAATTGTTTTAACTCATTCTGGAATTTCATCCATGAACCCGATGAGGTGAGTGTCTGTGCTGCCGCCGCACGGCCTAGAACGTTTTAAATGCTTCTTGCAATTTGAAACTTTTCTTGATAAATTTAACCCGGGAGAACTCGCTGCGTGAGATTTTCTCGGTCGTGCTTTAACTCTTATTTAAATTTTTCATTTTAATTTCAAAATGTTTTAAATTTTGCCTATTGTGAATAAAAGTACTAAGCCAACCAAAAAAAGTTGATATTATATGAATGTAAAGTAATAGAAAAGCAATGGGGCATTCTCACTAGCGAGTTCTCGCGGGTTAACAATCCTGTAGCTTTATTTGTAGTTTGTTAGATTCGAATCGGTCTACTGAAGTTTCAGATAAGGATTTCAGGGTTAGACTAAATTTCTAGGTTCAGATCTTGTATAAAGTGAACCTTTCAGAGTAGTTACACTCAAGAACCAGCAAAACCAAAGTATCTAAATTAAACATTCTTTACTTTAAATGTGGCTTTAATGCAATTGATGACTTGTGTATTATAAATAACTATAATGGGAGTTTTCTTGGTTAAGGGGTGGTCCGGGACACATTCCTTGTTTTTATTAGAGGTTTTTTTTTTTTTTTTTTTGGAATTTTTTTTATGGTTAACCATATTTGTAAACAAATCGCATGTTAACTTCTGTTTTTAAAAAACTTAACGATTTTAAATTGCCCCACTTAAAATTCTAGAAATATTTTGAGTTAAAATTAACTTCATTTAACCTGTAACTGATATGACTAAAATTTATCTCACAACTCATGTGATCCGGTCTCTGACCCCTCGAATAAAAAATAACTCAAATGGTTGAATTTACTTAAATTTTGTCCTAACAATATCGTTGTTCTTCTCTTAGGAGCATGTGAATTAAATTGCATGAAAACGGTATTTTATTCATATTTAACTTCAGTACAGAAAAGTAAAAGTGTTTACAGCTGGGAGTCGCGGGGTCTGGGAGACCGCGTGACATCAAAGGTTAAACAGAAATGGTTTAATTTTCAGCATTTTTAATATTAACTTAAATTTTAAAGTGAATTTAAAGATCCAACTTAAATTTCGAAAGTAAAATATATTTTTAATTTGCTGAATCAATATTAAAGTAACATTTGAACAATATTTAAAGTTTGAACCATTTACCTTTAATGGTTCTTGACTTGTAACAACTTAAATACAAGAAATTTGAGAAGCCATCAACTTTTTCACATGCTTAAAAGCTAGATTTTGAAAACAAACCAAAACGAAAAAATATTTCTTGTTCAAATTAACCCGAGAGAACTCGCTGCATGAGATTTTCTCTAGCCGTCGTACATTTTAACTTATTTAAACCCTTTTTCATTTTAATTAAAATTTGAAAATGTTTAGATTATTTTACCTCTTTTCTGAATAAAATGTACCAACCAAAGCAAAAGTTGATATTAAACGAATGTAAAGTAAAAGAGAAGCAATTGCCACCGTGAGAAATTATCACTAGCGAATTCTCCCGGGTTAAGATAAACAGGATTTAAATGTAGTTTTAAGCAGAAGAGATTTTTAATGAAATAAGTTTTAAGTGAGACTTTGTCCCGGAGCATCTTAAAGTAAAACCGTTTAGTTTCTTCCGAATTGGATTCGCAGTCTCGCTCAGCAAGATTTCCTTTAACTAAAGTATCCACGCTGATGCACAAGGTTAAGATGCCGTTGCTTTGGCCCGACGTTTTAGCTAGATGCAAAGCTTTCCACTATTGTTGTAGAAAGCTTTATATTCTAAGTATTGTATGAAGTATAATAGCTACTTAACTAGCATTAACTTCCTTTTCTAGTTACCTTTTTAAAAATGGAACGCAGGTATTCGCATACCTACTTTTAAAAATCAATATTGTTTCATGAAACACTTTTAAGCCTGAACTCCTGTTATCGGTCTCGGACCGCTGCTATTTCAGTTTGCAATTTTCAGTTTACTATTAATGTTGAATTTTGATTCGTTTAGTCACTTAATTGTATCGCTGGACTTCTGAATAAGGGGATTGTAATTGTACTAAACAAAGTTTAGTACAGAAATAGTACCTTAGGAGTCGGTCGACTCTTTTATTTATTCTACGATCAATTTGTTTCGGAGACCGCTCACACTATATGCAAATTATTTCTCTTTTTGGTTTAACTTGTAATTTTCAGTTTAACTATAGATACTAGTGACATTTACAATAGATTCTAGTTTAACTATGGATATTATAGTTAAAAGTCTAGCAGTAACGCTAGACTTCTGAAAGGTGCGCTTTAATTATAGTAATCCTGTACATAGATTAGTACAGCAACAGGGTTTCACATAACAGGCTTGCGTAACTCGCTCGTTTTAGTGGAAAGGGTCAAACCCGCAGTAATCGGCAAAAATATGCACTGCGTATCCCCCCCCCCCCAACCAATGGGGCAAAGACACGCAGAGCAATGTTTTTAAAATTGCTCACGAAATTATGTAACTTTAATCAGTCGTCAAATTTTAGAAGTTTACGTTAAAAATCCAAATTTATGGAAAGTGCATATCTTTACCCCCCCCCCCCTACCCTACCGTAAAATATTTTTCTACTGGGATTCCGCAATTAATATTCAGAGTATTCGCTTGAAGACCTTCCTTGTTTCTAGAATTTACCTTGGAACTTTAAAACCCGATTCGGGCTGAATTGGTTGGTTTTATCTTTATTTTGCATTCTGTTGAAAAATACTTTTTAGCCTCTTATGCAATTATCTTAGGTCAACTCCTTTTACAGAGACGTCAAGAAGCTACCTATGAAAGGAAAGGCTATCCCCTTCGAGAAACCGATGAGTCTTAAGTCTGAAGGTGGCAAAGCTCTGGAGGAAGACAAGTTTTTGGAGTCTATTCTTGGGGGAGAAATGAAAGATGGAGGTGGCTTTAATGAAAACTTAGCAGGCCTAGGCGAAGAAGACAGGGAACTCTTGAAATTATTGACAAGCAGTGTACCAGGAGCTCCAAAATAATGGAAAGCTGCTTAAATAAATTTTTTTAAATATAAACTTGGTCTTTGTTATCAATAACGTTAAAGTTGCTACTTGATTACCTATTCTTAGAGTTTATTCCGAAGGAAATGTCTTTATTAGACTGATCACTTATTTCTATCTTTAACGAAAACTTCTATTTGTGTGTACTTCAAATGTAACTATTTTTCGAATTTACAAGCAATTTAGTATCTCTAAAAGTAAGCCTTGCTCCTCCCTAAATGATCTTTTTAAGCTGTTCAGTACAAGCACTAATTCTTCTCGCTAATATTAAACCTATGGTTATGCGACGCGTAGTACTTTATTTTCTCTAAATATTTTTAATGTTAGTATGTTGATTTCTTTAGTTAATATTTCTAAGTATATATTTTATTTGAAGATTTAATCTTACCAGGTTTTGCTAAGATTTTGGCACTTAGTTATAAATTAAATATTTTTGACAAAGAATTAAGAAATTTTAAGAATAAGAAATAAAGTTCCTAGTGGGATTCGCACTTCATAGATTTAACATGAGCGAGGAGAATTTTAAAATTTCGCTGACAGCTTTAATGTAGTGCACTGAATGTGTGCATAGTCCTGATTTCACACCTATAATTTTACAATCTAGAATTATGTGCATAAGTTATTCTTTGGACTTATTGTACACTTTATTTTCCATATCGCCACTGACATTTTCTTGAAACAAATTGGCTTGTAAAAGTAGTTCGGGTAGGTTTCTTTAATATTGGGAGGAAAAACTTTGCAGATGCTAATATTAAATCCATGACTTCCCGAAAACAGGTTGCTTTTACTTTAATGCGGTAAATAGATTCAGCATGTGGTTTTATTTTTTATAGAATTTACAAGTAATTTTAGCCTACATAAACTTTTACATAATCAGCATCGTTAAAAACAAGGCTATATGAATTTGAAGCAAATTGCGAATTTTGGCAATGCGGAAGTCTCTTCTGATGGTATTGAAAGGGTGAGGACGTCTTATTTTTCATCCACTAAAACCCAAGTAAGAAGGAAGGGATTTAATTTCAAAATTTGTTTTTGACTAGATGGCTTCGCCTGCTACGCTAGTAGAGGTCTTCAAATTGACGGACTTTAAAAAGTCAAATTCACGGTACATTTAGTTAAAATTAAGACCTTCACCTGGAATATCAATCCGTATTGCTGAAAACTATACTAACGCTATGAGAATCTAACAAAATTTAGGTTTAATAAACTTTAGTTGATCATTCACTGTAGATTACGGTAAAGAACTCGGGCAATATACTGAACAACCCTAAAATAATCACTTGTCCACAATCGGTCTAGTAGAACTTTTAAACATCATAATCTTCTGCCTGGTTCTAGAATTTTCTGCCATAATTCTAGAGTCGCGCAACGCAGAACAATATACTAAACCTTTGCTGAAAAGTTAAGTGGAAAATCCATTCAACATAGTTATAAGCAGCCGGAACGAAATAGAATTAATTGGCCATTCGCACCCTTGCTTCAAAGTATCTCAACTCAAATTGGGCTTTTTGAGCTATGGCTAATAGACCGGAAGCCGGCAGCACTATCACCTCATAGAGTTCACGGATGAAATTCCGACTAGTTGTCTGGATTCTCATATTAAAACTCAGTCTGCCAAGTCATGTCTGGGTGGGAAAACACCGGAGAACACGGATTTAGCGGCTGACTCGTAGGTTTACCATTGTTTTCCTGCACCAAAATATATGAAAACATGGACTGGGAACAGGAAAGCACAATGGTAAACCTAAGAGTCGGCCGTTAAAATAGTTTTTAGGTTTTTCCACCAAGATGGGACTTGGCAGACAGATTGCGGAATAATATGCGAATCAAGATTTAACTAATTTGAGAATTTCAGTGAACTCATGAGGTATTGTCTGTGCTGTCGGCTCCCAGTTTATAATATTCTACTTGGTTTGTACGCCTCTAACAATCCCTGAAGCATCGAATGGTACACAGAAAATCCAGGTAGCAGTTTGCAGGACGGCCATTAACCCTTCTATAGCTCTGAAAGTTTTTAAGTGCCACTATTCAAGCAAGGTTGCGATATAATTTTCCAGGTGCTAATTGAACGATTACTGCCTGTCTTTTTCCTAAATTTATGGATAAATTTCAAACTAGTTCTTTCACAGCAGCGTGAATAAAGGAAATTGCATAAACTATATTACTATAGTGTCTAGAAGATAGTGTGGAAATGGCTATACCAGTAGTATTTAGTGCTAAAATAGTATATCCCGTAGATGTCAAACGATGCCGAAATCAGTCGATCGCAACGATATCTGCAGGATATTTTCTAACTCTCTCTGTTTGGTCTAGAGCCTGTTATAATACATTCAAATCTAAATATAACGCCGATGTCCCTGCGATCGGCTCGTTAGATTTCAGCATCATTGCACATTAAGGGATTTTTTTATATACTGTTTGGATAGATTTCCACACTATTCATGGTGCTGTACTATTGCGGGCTTACTTTCATCGGAGGAACTCTTGTGTTAGTTGGAAAGTGGCATCTTCGTTTGATGGAAAAATATTTGCGGTATAATTGGAAAGTGAGCACTTTCAACCAAGATGTCTTAGTTATGGACGTAAAGCTTTTTAAACTATTTTTGTTTTGTATGGATAAAGACGCTGTCATATGGTAAAGCTAGCATCCAAAGACCCCAATTAGTTTGACTCTATTTAACCGTTAATTGAAATCTACTTGCATATTTAAACTTTGAATCTTGATTTTATAAGCACCTGTTAAGAATTTCAAATGTATGCCAACAAAATCATTTTACGAGAAAGCTTTAGTTTCTTTCCTAAATTAATTTATTAATCTGATTTAAAATTCAGATTGCGGCGATTTCCTTAAACTATTGCTGTAGACCGGAAGGGGGGGGGGGTGCACAAACCAAATCATCGGGTTCAAGGCTAAACACCTAGGATTGGTTAAAACTCGAATAGCATATTAAAAATAAGTCTGTCAAGACATCTTGGTAGAAACCACCTGCAGACCCAAGTTTAGCAATTGATTGGTAGGTTTACCGTTGTTTTCCTGCACCCGGTTCTCCATGTTTTCATACCTTTTTGTGCGACGGTAAACCTTCCAATTTGCTAAATTTGTCTGCAGGTAGTTTCCACGAAGATATGAACTTGACCGATTGCATTTAAAACGATAATAGTTTTAACCAATCCTAGATTTTCAGCAGTAAACTCAACGAAGTGATGGTTTGTGTAGCCCGGTCTAAAGGACATGCTTCCAATTGCAACAAGTATAAAGTGCAGCTTTTATATGCCATTTATTTTGAAAAGGACTGTATGCATCTTAGACCCCCTTGGGGCATATGAGACAATTCCAATTTTTTTTTAATTCGGGAGTTATGAATTCATGCATAACGGACATTCGAGAGAATTATTCATTCAATCGTGAACCGTCTCATTAACACTAGAACTTCAAGCTGGCGTCGATTCGACACCGATCAAAAGATAAAATGATTCGAACCAGAATTTTTTCGTGAAATCTGTGGAATTCTAAATAACAGAATTTTCTCTAAGTAAAATGGTTTTAAATAAAAATTCTGGTGTTAAAATGTTTTAAAGGTTGGGTGAAATTTACGGACGTTCTAGTGTTAAATGAAACAAAAATGACTAAGAATTTATAGTATCAATTCAGCATTTCTAAAATGCACGCTTAGGGAGGAAATAGCATGGAATTTATACGCGGTTCCTAGAAATTTATATTTGCAAACTTTCTCATGACTAGTAAATTCTATGACCTGAACTTGGTTATAATTAGAATTTTCGGAGCTTTTTGGCACTAAATATTGTCGGAAAGCTTTGACAGTTCAAAGTATTGCAAGTATCTAAGCCGTCGGAAAAATAGGCTTTTCTATGTCTGAACATGAGATTTCGGACTTTAAATTTCGTATTTTATATGTAATTGCCCATTATAAAATGCTTTTCTAAAAGCTTTCTACAATTGCAGATCAGTTGTCACCATTACCAGGATGTAATCACTTGCCCATGAAAGGGCACATAGATAATCGCCGTAACCTCCATTTTGAATCGTCCGGGGTACAGTCGGTCACAAGACTACATGCATACATTAAAATAGATCTTTTACCAAAACTGCTCGAATTTACAATAAAAAAAGCACATAGTATATTATTCTAACATGAAAAATGAATGCTTTGTAACTAGTAAAATTTGCATATTTACTGCAATCAGCATGTCAGAAAAGTCTACATACACTTGATTGGCTGTTAACAAAATTTGCATATGAACCTTTTTCGTTTTCACTTCAATTTTACCACGCACGTGAAGTTTAGTTACGCTGATCTTCATCTCCCAAGACTGCCGGAGTATTTAATCGTATGTAAACGGTTGCATATAGTGAAAGATATGGTTGTTGCATAAGAAGGTTGCATATGTGAAAGATGAGTCAGGGAAAAGAAACGTCCTTAGAACTGCGTAATTTGGTCGTGAAATTAAGAAACTAAAATAAATCTTATGGCAAGATTGCCAAAATTATAGGAAAAAGCCGTGCAATTGCACAAACTATACTTAGAAAATATAATTTACGTGGAAATATGCTAAAAAAATCTCGATGTGGTCATCCAAGGAAACTTGGAACATGATGCAAGAATTATAGTAAGAAAAAAAAATCCCAAAATTAGTGCCCCACAATTAACCAGGCACATTGCGATGGCAAGTGGCAAGAAAGTTCATCCAGAAACTGTTAGTAGAACTCTTTGATCGGCAGACTTCAATGGTAGAGTACCCAGAAGGAAACCTCTCATTTCATTTGCAAACCAACAAAAAAGGCTAGATTTTTCATCTAAACGTATTGACAGGGACTTTCACTTTTGGAAAACAATGTTATTTACTGATGTAAGTTTAATATTTTTGGCTGTGATAGGCATGGAAAAATTTGGCGGAAAAACCCCCCACAGAAATGAAATCGGAAAATTTGACACCAACTGTTAAACACGGTGGAGGGAGTTGAATGGTTTAGGGCTCAATGGCGTCGGCTGTGGTAGGTAATTTAGTGTTTATTGACGGTACAATAGACCCATTCGGATATTTAAAAATACTATAGAGCAATCTACACTCATCCGCTCAAAATTTAGGACTGGGAAATAGCTGGGTCTTCCAACAAATTAATGACCCGAAGCATGCTGCTAATATCGTAAAGAAATGTCTCCTTTATGTGCCCAAACAAGTGTATTTGCCACCACAGTCACCAGACGTAAAGCCCATTGAGCACATTTAGGATGAACTTGATCGTCGAATTCGTCAACACGCAATTACAAGTAAAGAAACCTTGAAGATCGCAATACATCGTGCATAGTCGGACATTACTCCCGATATGGCGAAACATCTTGTTTTGTCAATGCGGGAAAAAAAAAAAAAAAAAAAAAAAAAAAAAAAAAAAACCGCAAGCAGTTATAGATTCCAAGGGACGTCCTACAAAGTATTAATTTTTGATTTTGAACCCTTAGTTATGAATAAATGTAGTACGCATTTATTTGTATTTAGACTTTCGTGACTATATAATATCGACTTTTGCACAATTTCGCTAAATTTTAATGAGTTTTTTTTTTTATTTTCTTCAATGGATATGTATGTTAATGTCTGAAATGTTTACTAAAATAAAGTTTTTTTCTCCCAAAATATTAGTATTGTATTAGACTTTGTCATTTTATCAGTGTATGTAGACTTTTGTGACTGTATGTGTAAAAATAATTTTGGACATGAACAAAATCCAGAAACTTTAAGCTCGTGGACGTCATCTCTCAATCTGATCGCAGGTATACATTTCGCGTCTTTTTTAAAACTTTCTAGACATTCAAATAGGTCTGAGGTATATTAATCTTTAACGCATGAGATAGAAATTGTCGTGTTACTACTGAGAATGGTCACAAACCGCTTGATAAAAGATGAATAAAAGCCTCAATTAAATCTTGGGATACTATTTCGGTACTAAACTTTATGTACAAGCTATTAAAATTCATCTATTCAAATCTTTAGGAATAGCACTAGTACTCCAAAGAAACAAAATTTCAACAGTATTTATAGTTACTGTGAAAAATGAGAAGCAGCGGTCCAAGACTGCTAACAGCAGTTGAGGGTTAAACTTAATGCTATTAATTTGGGATACTTTTAACTCTTGAGAAGTACCTCTTTCTCTCTTGGGGGCGCGGAGTGTCCCAGAGAGAACATTCAATCTTGAGAGCATAAAAATGTGTTCTTCCTGAAGGTTTGAGATTTGGTAATGGGTTTTAAAGTGTTATCCTTCCCCTACCTCCATAATGCCCCTGCCAGATCTGCAAAATCGCCCCAGAGAGAAAAATACATGACTTCAACACTGAGTAAGCCGCCTTCCTTGCCTGATAAGATCAAAAGTTTAATAAATTGACAACTGGCAGTTGTAGATATTGCCAAAACTACAGCTATAGCGCCTAGAATATATAGTGTGGAAATCGGCTATCCCTGTAATACTTAAAAAAGCGCTAAAATATTGTATCCCTTAAATGTGCAATGATACTGCTGCAATATGCAGACCGCAGCGACATCTGCAAGATATTTTCTACAGCTGCAAGAAATTGCTAGTCTATACAATGTAATACTAGTAATACGAAAATCCCGCAGATGTCGCTGCGATCGACATTTAGGATTTTAGCAGTATCGTCGCACATTTAAGGGATGCAAATTTTTAGCACTGTTTGGATACAGTGCTAAAGATTTGTATCCCTTAAATGTGCGATGATACTGCTAAAATTTGAAGTGTCGATCGCAGCGACATCTGCGGGATTTTCGTATTACTAGTATTACATTGTATACACTGTTAAAAATATCGTGAAAAATTACCTCTATTTTTAAAGGCTACCTATTTTCTGACCAATGAGAAGGCTCCATACGTTTTTATGTAGCGTTCTCATTGGTCAGAAAATAGATAGCCTTTAAAAACAGAGGTAATTTTTCACGATATTTTTAACAGCGTAGACTAGCAATTTCTTGCAGCTGTAGAAAATATCCTGCAGATGTCGCTGCGATCTGCATATTGCAGCAGTATCATTGCACATTTAAAGGATACAATATTTTAGAGCTTTTTTAAGTATTACAGGAATAGCTGATTTCCACACTATATATTCTAGGCGCTATAGCCGAAACTATAGCGCCTAGAATATATAGTGTGGAAAATGGCTATCCCTGTAATACTTAAATTACTAAAATATTGTATCCCTTACATGTGCAACGATGCTGCTGAAATATACAGATCGCAGCGACATCTGCAGAATATTTTCTACAGCTGCAAGATATTGCTAGTCTAAACAATGTAATACGAAAATCCCGCAGATGTCGCTGCGATCGACACTTGGGATTTTAGCAGTATCGTCGCACATTTAAGGGTAGAAATTTTTAGCGTTGTTTGGATAGCATATTTCCACACTAGGGGTACTAGACGCTGTACCAAAACTATTAAATACGCTGGTTTCCAAAAACTAGGGAAAAATCACAAAAAGAGCGATAACTTGTTCAAAAAATTAACCTATCCGTATGAAATTTGGATATGTTGTTAACTAAAAGATGCTGATTGAAATTACAAAATGCAAATTAGTGGCGCTGCAATTGGATTGCGTTATCTGTCCGGAGCATAAAAATGCATGCTAGAGAGTGCGACTGCTGGTGTTGCTGTGATTATGAAATAAGAAAACTGAGATGGCCAATTCATTAGTATGACCTCGAGATATCATTTGTACACATAACTGCGATATAGAGCTATTGGAAGATTGGATGTAGGCCAAAGTCATACAGAAGTGACCAGATGGCTAAATGTGAGTCCTTCTGTTGCTCATAGGCTTTGACAACAATTTCAAACCACTGGTTCGGCCTCCAGAAGGTTCAGCGAAGGACGAGCAAGAGCTACGACAAGCACCGATGACCGATATTTGCGGTTATGTGTACGAAGGAATAGAACAGCAACCCCCTCTCATCTTAAATCCGTCCTTTCTGCAGCCACTGGAAAGTTGGTATCAGTGTCTACTGTGTGTAGAAAGCTTCATGAAGGTGGTCTTTACGCGATGCGACCAGATATTTGTGGGTCGCTCCCCTCATGTATCCGGAGGGAACGTTTAAGGGGGGCACGTCAACATGTCCACTGGACGGCTGATCAGTGGAGGCGTGTTCTCGTCACAAATAAGTCCCAGTTTAGCCTCCAAAGCGTTAGTAGGCATTGTTTGATTTGGAAAGAACAGGAAACGCGCTATCATCCATAAAACATTCGTAAAAGAGTTTCGTATGGAGGAGGCCGTGTCTATGTTTGGGATGGTATCTCTTTTGGTGGACGTACAGAACTCCATGTCTTTCCAGGTGGAACTGTGAATGCTCACGGCTATAGAGATGACATTCTTGATGCTTATGTGTACCCTTATCCCGGTGCAATAGGTAATGATTTCGTGTTACAGGACGATGACGCTAGACCGCACAGGGTTCACATCGTAGAAGATTATCTTCAGCACCAAACAATTCAGCGCATGGGATGGTCAACGCGATCACTCGACTTGAATCCCATCGAGCATTTTTGGGATACTTTAGGAAGATGTCTCTGCTCTCAATCTAGCTCCTCAGACCCTTGCCACGCTTACAACTGCTTTACAAGAGCAATGGCTCGCACTTCCCAGCGAACTTATCGATCGCATAATTGGCAGTATCACACTTCGCTGTATGTGCTGTATTGCTTCTAGGGGTAATCTTACTCCATATTAATGGTACTTTTCCTATACCAAACTGAGACATTTATTTTGTTTATTTTATAATTGTATTAATTTCTGAAATACCACAATCGTCTGGTAATTTCTTTTAATGTTATTTTATACCTAACTATGTGCTGTGTATTGTGTCTCAGTTTTATTAAAATCTACTTGTAACATTTTGAGTAATCGCTACTTTTGTTGTTTTTCCTTAATTTTTGGTGTATATAAAAGTAGATTGAAATCGTTTCTATAGTTCCCGAGAAAATGGTGTATAAATATCGGCTGTTTCACATACGATTTCGAAGTTCTTACTGTCCCTTTAAATAAATGGAAATCACAGTAAAACCTCCCTAAAGCGACCACGCTCCGTTCCAATAAAATATGGTCGCTCCGAGAGGTGGTCTCTTAATAGAGGTCATGTTTAAATCAAGATTTTAATTGTTGAAAAAGGTGATAATGTTAGTAAAATTTATTTATCACATTAGGAAAAAATATAGAAATTTAAGTATCAAAGCAAAAGTTAATTACATAAGTTAATTACTGCAGAGTTTAAAAATGAATACATTGACGCTTGCTTTGATTTTAGGGTTTTATCTTTTATAACTTTTATTTCGAAGCTCTTTCGAAGCTCAATAAATAAATACAATTTTTTTTTTTTTTTTTTTTGGAGGGGAACAAACAACGACGATTTCATTAATTTATTTCTTTGAGAGTTTCCTGACAGAATAGGGCAGGGGAGTTTATTGACCGTCATTCTTAATTTGTCATCAGAGTTAAGTTCATTGCCTAAAAAGGCACAAAGGGGTTTAAAAACTTAAAAGTTACAGGAATAATAATAATAAAAAAATATATAAACTTAGTTTAGAAGTTTGATGAATAATGCGCTCTCCTGAATTATTTTTCTAATAAAACCTTGTTCAAGCAACCAGGAAGAAACAGAATTTGTTTCATTTTCATCAAAGAAATTGGTCGCTCATGGAGGGAGTTCAACTGGATGGTCTCTGAATGGAGGTAAAATTACTATTGAGCCAATGGGAATAAATTTCGTTCCATGAAAAAAATGATCGTTCAGGGGGGTGGTCACACAGGGAGGTTTCACTGCATTAACTGCATTTCGAACATGACATATACCAGAACTGTCCAACGCGGTGCCCTTCAAATGTTTTCAGTTGCTAGAATTTAAAAATACATTTTAAGACGCGACAGTTATAAAATCAGTTTGCTTTTTTTTTTCTTCTTTTTGGTACTTACAGGTGGCATTAAGGTTTTTGGCTCCTGCCCTTTCAATATTTCTGAGATAGGGTTCCTGCATCGGGAAGACCTTCTACTTTGTATTGTAGATATACATGTATTCTCACCATTATCAAAGTGGTAATATTCTTGCATATTTCCAATCATGTAAATAATGGCACCTTCGTTGTTTGCCAACAAATGAGGTGTGCCCTTTCTTACGGAAAAATTGAACAGGCCTAACATGTACTACTGTTCGTTTTCGAAAGCCGCGCCTAGCACTCTGAGACGATTCTACTATAAAAAGGGGTGTTACGTTGAGATGGGTATTTTCCGAAGTTCTACTTTGGCGTTCATTTGTTTTTAAATGTACATAGTATGCTAAAATTTTGTTAGGAAACTCATAAGTTAAATTGCTTTTCAACAACTCCTGTCAATATATAGAAGTGTACTCTAATTCTTTTGTGCAGCCTTGCCTATGAAATTTATATAGATAGATATGAAAAATAAGTTATATTTAAAAGCACATTCCACAACTGAAAGCACGCTTCAATCAATTACGTCGGTCACAAGAGTAAGTACAGTCGTGGTTTAATTAAAAGGGGGGGGGGGGGGGGGAAAGGAAACATCATCTACTAATTCTGCAACAAATTATTGTAGAAGAAAGTTACTGGTACCAAAACGATTGGAAATAGAGTACTTTAATGAGGTACATAAAATTTGCTTAGGGGCCTGTCTATATATCAAAACGAACCCAAACTTTGTTTTTTTTTAATAGCAATACCCCAAATCTGACACCATAAATAAATTCTATGTCCTTCAATTAGCCTAAAAACAAATTTTCCTGAATTCGTACGATTAGTTTCAGAAAAACTATTTTAATATGAGCCTACTTTAGGGGCTTTATCCAAATTGAAGTTCGGTACTCGATTGTTGAAATGCTACAGAATGACTGTCACCTCTATTAATGTTTTATTTCTTGCCGATATGACCATATCACTCGCTTAACCCCTTAACCTACGATTTACGTCCCAACAGCTCCACGGTTTGGCAAATCCATAGCTACCACTAAAATTTAATAGAGATTTTCGCCTTGTTTAATCATGGAATTTCGAAGATTAAATTAAACTATATTTACTATGAAATTTTAGTTGTAAGAATTTACATTTGGCTCGATCATCGTACGCGGGCTATGCCCTTCATTGTAGGTTAAGGGGTTAATATGTTTGGACTATTGCCAGCCCAGATGTTTCAGTAAAATGAGTAAAATATTTTTTCAAATGTTTTTCAGCACATCGTAGATGGGCCCCTTAAATCCTCATTTTGACGCTTTTTAATAATACTTCGAAAACTATTTGGAAGAAAAATTTTAATTGAGAATTCGCATAAAGTAGGACGTAACAAATATAAATCTATCAAAAAATTGTAGGTTACAATTCATATTTTTTTTAATATTCATTTTATAATTAATATCATAAAAATTTACAAATTCAATGTATTTATGTTTGCGTTTTTTAGTATTATAACCACACAAAAATTTATCATTAGGATTTTAATTTCAGAAGATATTAATAAAAATATTAAAGCTAAATTTTGAATGCTTATAATTCAAAAACTTATCGAAATGACTTGAAATTTCGTTTCTAGGGGTAGTTTGAACCGATGATTTAAAATATATTGTCAAAATTTGGTGTTGCCATTGGGTGAAGAAAAGTTTGGTCTGGTTTTGATTTGTAGATGGCTCCCTCAGCCAATTTTATATACATTATTTAAAAATAGACGTCATTTCCAGTCGTTCAACTTTCTTCTGATAGTTGCAGGGTTAGTAGGGAGTGTTTAAAAAAATCCCCCTCCCCACGACTGTACCCGGGCTTTCCAGGTTATGAAATATAGATGAAAATCATTTATTTGATAACTATATTAGATTTTTTACATTTTAATATATATATATATTAGAATACACGCTAAAAATACCAAAAATTTATTTTTAAAATAGGAATTAGAATTAAAGTTATGATATTTATTAAAAGCGATTGTTTTGTATCTGCCTCGTGCAAGGAGTTTACAGTCGAAGAAATCGCCAAAGACCGCTATTTAAAATGATTCATGTCACATTCGCCGAAAAGTATTCCCTTATCTCTCCTGACATTCCTCGACAACCCCAACTAACGAATGCTGGGAAAAAAAGAGGGGATGTTAAAAATTAAAATACCGAACAGAGATAAGGAGAGTTTTTTTTGCTTTTAACTGTTCTCAAATGTACAGACTGTTTTGTTTTCGAATCGCCATTAGATAATCTTATTTTATGGAAAATGTAATTTTAAAGACATCTGTTTAAGAATTCGCAATAAAAATAATTTTATTCTAAAAGCCTACCTATTATTATATCTTTGAGAATCTGAATACAATGAAAAAAAAGGTGTGAATGTAAATTTTTAGCATTAATTTAATGCGAAATGATCATTCATACCTTTCAGTTTTTTCTTCGCAGTTTTGTGACCGTTGTCTTTTTTTTTTCGAAGATGGAAGACGATTTTCACTTATCCCAGACTTGTATTATTTGTTTTCTCTGTTTTAAATATCATAACAACCGTTTAAAAAAAAAAAAAAAAAAAAAAAAAAAAAAAAACCATGTTTATTGAGCGGAATCTGATTCAACAAAGCAACGGCTGAAAACGCTAATACTGATTTTGGAAATGATTAATAAAATTTAATAATGTGTTTAATTAGTTATTCAAATGACCGGTAATTATTGTTTGGTTTTTTGGCTGGGGGAGGGAGCGAGAGGTTGAAAAAATATTCGGTTTGATATTGTTATAAATAAATATTTTTTTGAACAAAATTAGTGTATAAATATTATTAATATGCAAATGATTCCTTTGCATAGCATGGTGCAAAAGATAAACCACATTATTGAATAATTACATTTCAATGCATAATATAGGTTCAGTGAAAGTGATATACTTAACAGTGTATTGGAAAATTAAATGTATAGTTTGGTTGTGTTAATATATTTTAGAAGATAAAAACCGAAAAATAGTTTAAATTGAATCTTAAAACAAATCTTTTAAAGTCACATCAAGATGTCATTTAAAACTCATTTTGAATTTATGAGAGAGTGAATGAAAAACTTCAGCGAATAAAGTTTTATACATCTTTTCATGTTGAACATAATTTTTGCATATGTGATTATAAATAGAAAAAAATGATGAAACAAATCATGCATATACACATTAATTAATAGCATTTTATATTAGTTTTAAGATCCATCTATAACATTTTTAGAGACATAAGGTTAAGTACTGAGTCATAAACTTTTAACCTAATTTGATATCATTACTTTTTTTAGGTTAATGATCAAAAGATTAAAAAAAAAAATTAAAAGATTTATGCTTTTTGATGCAGAATTTAAGAAGATAAAATCGAAAAACTAACGTTTCCTTCTCATTAGAAATATCCTATATTTCATAGGCTTTAATCTCGAAATATATGTGATTTAAAATAGATGAAAACGATGTCACTCTGAAGGTCTGAAGCAATTGTAATGTAAAGTTTCTCTTTTATAAATAAAAATGCAAGTGTACTTTTAAGTCTGTTTTCAAATCCTACATGTTTTCTAACACATTTTTCAATTTATTTTGTTCTGAAAAATTGTCGAGATCTCTTATGCAGAAATTTTTAATCTAGTTTCATTTTTCGGTAAAGGCAGAATATTTTTTAGAAAATACTGTGAAAGTTAGTGTTTTGAATCATATTAGTTGGCGACAGTGAGGGAAAGGAAAAAAACTGTCGTCTTGTGAAGACAATCACTTAACTCAAGATATAATTCATTTATTCAAAAATAAAAAAACTTCTCAACCACCTTAAATGGCCATTTTTAAAGATTTCTATCTAGTAAGAGACAGTGTGTGTGTGTGTGTGTGTGTGTGTGTTAGGGAGGGAGGATTTAGTGTATGTAAAGCATTTTAACGTTGTTTTTAATTGCAGATAATCGGACGTAACAAATGGCACCACTGTAGGCAAGTTTCTTACATATAATTACCGGACGCGATAGTGGAGGAAAGAAACAATTTCAATATAATTCTGCTACATTTTATATTTTGCAGTACAAATAAATTAAAGATTTATGTAAATTCTCTGCATCACAGCACGTAGCTAATCTTAAAAATTGTATGGAATGTTTTCATTTATGCACTCTAAAAAATAAATGTGCAAATTTAACATAAAACAGGTATATCGATTATACAAAAACAATTTGTCTATATGTGTAAAGTGGTGTGTAAATTGCCAAAATACAATTTTACCCATAATATGTAAATTTTAAAATAAGCATTAGAGTGTGTAATTTGATGATAACACTAAATGTGTAAAAATTATCTGATCATTCTTGAAATACATACTTCAACATGTAAATTACACAAGAAAACACATACGTCTGTGTAATATTCTTACACATATATATCTGCGTAATATTCTGTTCTTACATTTATTTTTGTGTAATATGTAAAATACACATGTTTTTATGTAATGTAATATGTAAAATACACATGTTTTTGTGTAATATGTAAAATACACATGTTTTTGTGTAATATGTAAAATACACATGTTTTTGTGTAATATGTAAAATACACAGATTTTTGTGAAGTATGCAAAATACGCAGATTTTTGTGTAATATCTGCTCTTACATATATTTCTAATGTATTTAATATGCAAAACATTCATTTTATTGTAATATTTATAAAAGGCAAATTTTTGTTTACATAATTTTATCTTTAAACTTTGTTATCTGTAAATTGCGAAATAAATGTTTTTTTGATCGCAAAACAAAACTGTATGAAGAATACACCCATATGCGGGATGAGTTTGTTCTTTCTGGTAAGTTTTAAGACAACAAAATAGTGTACTCAGAATGTATTCAGTCAATTTACACACCACATGTAGACAATCGTTTTCTTATCATCGATGTACCTTTTTTTTTTTATATAAAACAGTATAGATTTAAAGACAAAACATTTTTTATTTAATTGATTCAGAAAAAAAATTGGAAATCTCCTATCTAAGCAGCGCCGCAGGAACACTATTTGGCGCCTGCTGCGAAAATTCTTGTTAATTTTTTTGTAGATGATTGCGCATTAGTAATGTTTTGATTAACAAAAGTATAATTTTTATATTTACAGAAATAATAAAAACGTCACATAAGTAATTTCATCAGCTAACACAAATAAAAAATCAAACAAATATCATGGCAAGGACTTTTGCATTTCAACTTATAAAAATTGCTGTTAATACCATAAATCAAAACTTACATGCATGTAAGTGCTTTTGCTAATCAAAACAAATTATGAAAATGGGTGAAAACCGTTAATTTATGCACACAATTTAAATATGAGAATGAGCAGTTTTATATCTGAAGTTATATTTGAAATCCACGAAATAGCAGCATTAAATTTAAATATCATTTTTAAATTGAGTGCTTTTTACGAACTTGCTTTTTACAAACTTATCATATTTAATTTTTTTTAAAACATAATCATTTAAGCTAAAACATGTGTTTAAAGTATTTTTCGTTTATACATTAAGGTAAAATATCCATAGAAACTTTACAAATTAGGTTCACTGAATATTTCCATGCTTTTTATACTGTTTTAAAAAATTTTAATTTTTTGAACACGATTTAATCACTAACTTTAATTGTCTGATTAAAATCGTTGACATCCTTATTAAAAGTATTAATATTATTATTTTTTTTAAATTAAAATCAAATTTGGAGTTTATTTTTATAGTGCTTGGCTGCTTTTCCCGTATGAAAAAATACTTTTTTTTCTATTTGAGGTTTTTTTAAACATTTATTAAATTTAATAATATTTGAATATGAGTTTATGTATATTTTATTATTCATAATATTTTGTCCTTGAATGTTGAACTCTGAGTTAAATACAAAAAAGTAACTTTCAACTATTTCACATAATAAATACTTTTATCTTTCAAAGTATCCCAAAAAAATCTTTGCTTTTTATTTACATGAATTTATTTAATTTGTGTATATATAATCGTTTTCCACCACAATTTTTAAAGTGTAATATTTATTAACTCTTTATCGTCTTATTTAATCGCAAAAGTTTCTGCAATTAAATAAGGCAATTTTTCTATATTGAATTAGAGGTAATTTGTCGGCTCACGGACTTTTACCTTAGAACCTACTAAAAGCAAATGTGTAGAATTTTAATGAAATTTAATGAAAATTTAAATGTGTAGAAATCTTATTAAATTAGTAAAGTTTTAGTCTCAAAATGTCCATAATTGACAGAACTTTAGCACATTAAGATTCAAAGAAAACATATAGTTTAAAGAAGTATTGTACTGATTGATGAGTTTGGACACTGAATTTTGACGTAATTAATGAAAATTTACATCAACAAATTTTTCAGAAGGCATGTTTTACAAAATAGAATATACCAGTTAAAGCTTTTTTTTTTTTTTTTTAAATTAGGAATTATTATTTTTTATTATTCTTTCGCCTTTTAAAGTTTTGCATGTAACGGTTTTCACAAAATAAAATCTAAAACTGAGTACATGGATTAAAATCAATAGATTGTAACTATATATATATATATATATATATATTGTAAATTTTGTTATTTTACGCTTAATACAGACAAAATTGGATGAAATAACGCATCTTCATTTTGAATCAACCTACAAAAGCTCCTTTAACGATTCTGTGGGTTATTCATAGTTTCTTATTTTACGTACTGGTTTCCTATTGTTCATATCTAGTTCATCCTTAGGATTTTACCAATTTATTCATGTATTTGTGATTTCAGCTTATATATATATACCGGGTGTCCCAAAAAGGACTGACTGATTTTAAAATTCAATAACTTCCAAACGGTGACAGGTATTAAAAAAATTCTTGCAGGAGAGTTATGCATAAAGTCAAAAGTTTTTTTACAGTGATTTTCGATTTTAGTTCGAATTACAAACAACAGATGGCGCTGCGATCAATAGAGGCTCAATTCAGGCTCGATTTTTGGTACTTCGTGGCCCGGATAATACATTTCCATCTCCTTTTTCTCCATGGAACAACAGAAAGGACCGAAAATCGAGCCTGTATTTAGCGACTATTGCTTACAGCGCCATCTATTGTTTGTAATTCGAACTAAAATCGAAAATCACTGTAATAAAACTTTTGACTTTATGCATAACCCTCCTGCAAGAATTTTTTAAATATCTGTCAGCGTTTGGAAGTTATTGAATTTTAAAATCAGTCAGTCCTTTTTGGGACACCCGGTATATATATATATATATATATATATATATATATTATAAATAAACGGTCAAGTGCGAGCATTACTCGCGCACAGAGGGTTCCGTAGAATAAATATATAAATTTGTAATTGTATATATAAAAAAAAAAGTTGCTTAAAGAATATTAAGACTTTGTAAAAAACTATACAACGTAGGGTTGAGTATAACTGTATATATTAGAAAAGTGTAAATGGGTACACCATGAAAGTTTAAAGAGATATTGAACATAAATAATATCAAATATAGCTATTCGTATAACTCTTTTTTTAATATTATCCTAATCTGTTTATGATGAACTTAATTCGGTACTGACAATAAAAGCAGTGCATAGTTAAACTGCATTTGGCATTTCATGAAACTAAATTCAGCGTAGTAATAACCTTTCTTTCAACAGTGTAGCTAAAACAAAATATTTGTTCAAAGTTTAAATTTGGCATTGTGCTAAGCGTGCTTCGAAAGGAGGTCGAAAAGTTGAAAAGTCGCCTTGGTCTGTGTCACGTTTTTCCAGATAGATGTTTAATTAACTTTTAAAGTCACTCGAGGCGTATTGAGAGATACAATCAATGAAAACTATCGCGAATCCCACAGTATTTATACGATTCATTCTAATTAAATCTTTCAAGGGTGATGCCCTTAAAAAACGGACACCTAATTTTAATTCCAAAACAGACAAACGGCAACAAGAATATTTAATTAAAATTTTCCTTTTATCATGTACGTGAAAATAAGCAACTTTGCATTTTTTTATAAACTAGGGGGCTCTGCCCCCTACGAGCTACGCTCGCCAACCCCCGTTTAGGCACACCAAAATCCAAAAAGCACGCTAATTGCACGCATTTGATCGGCTTTAAAAATATTGAATTAAAAAAAAAAAAAACAGTAGCGATCTCTCTGTAAACGGGTTTCCATTCGTTTTTCTTGGATTGGGGATTTTTAAGACCAAATCTGTTGCTGTTAAGAGATACAATGGCTGTTTTCATATTTAATTAAACACATTAGTTATTTGAAAATAAGCTAATGTAAAATGAATTAAGTAAACAGTGTCATTGTCTCCCGGTATTTTTTAGCAGCGCTATAAGATAGTTCTTTTAAATAATTCATTTTAAATGTATCGTTTCAAATCTGACGTAATTTACACCAAACTTTTATTTCTCTTATTAATATTCCCGTAAAAATACTTTTGTTGTTAGAAGGAAATATTATTTGCGCTGTCTTCGAATTCACGATAATAGTTGAAAAGATTATCTCAAAATATCTCGCGCAAATATATTTTTCAATTTAAATTGTTTTACCATATTTATTGGGCATTTTAAATATGACGTAAAATTCAAGTGTAAATATGGTTCTTATGACGTAATTTTCCTGCTTTTAACATGTAATAATTTAATTCTAATTTTAAAGTTTTTTTTTCTTTTTGTAATAGTCACGTGTAAATAAATTTTTAATTTGAAGAAATATTTGATATGATAATTTGTTTCGCTGTTTATACAATTGGCAACAATTTAAATTAATGACATTTTCTAAAATTTGTAAAAAAACATCTCTCGAAATGCTGAAAATTTGAATTAAAAATAGAAATAAAACCTCAAAAAATGCGTCAAATAAGAAAAATAAATGCAATCTGCGCATTGGGAACTTATAACGTATAAAATGATCTAAACATGATTAAATTCTCATGCATAGTTTTTGCTCAAATAAAACTTTTTTAATGGAACGACTTTGTCCAACTTTAGCATTAAATATCTCTTAAAATAATTCTTCGATTTGAAAACTGTCTGCATCAGCGTGTTTATCAAACATTTTTCTATAATACCACCGATTTTTATCTTTTTGTATGCAACAGTTTTCTTAATATTAACGATGAAAGGCCATGCTTAAGCATTCAAATTGGATGCGGATCAACCCGGAATATCTACGCAGATGTTCATTGGTCCATTTCCAAATCAAAACTTTTTTTTATATATAGAAGGATTCGTTTATAAATTCTGGGGTCAGTTCATTATTTCATAAGTTTATAAATAGAATTACTCCGTGCCGGAAAGGATTAAGTGGTCGCAGGACTCTTAAAGCTTCAACATTTAAGAAATTTTAATTTTTTTAGATGTTAAACTCCTATTTTTTCTGAATATTTTGATGTAATTGTTTCCTTGAATTCCCATTAGAACAGAAGTTTTAGCTTTTAGAATTATACTCGCTCAATAGCTGAAGTGGCGTTTACGAAACTTTAAAGTCATTATTTTCCAAATGGTGTTTTTTGGGCATAACGCGCAGGATACCTCAAAAACTTCTGAATATTTTTTCATGAAATTTTCGAAACATATATTTCATGTTAGTCTGTATAAACTGAACCTAAAATTTCCTTTTTATTGTTCAAAAAAATATTTTTTTAGGTGATTTTACTGTTGAAATTTTCAAAATTTTGTATTAGCTAAATGCAACATTGCATTAAAAATAAAAAAATGCTTTAAATGCAAATTTATTTAAGTTCAGGGAAATTATTACAATCTGAAGTATAAGTAAGTACCAAAATTTTCATTCTAGTTGCAATATTTATTTTGTAATCCTGCGCGTAAACTGTTATGCCAATTTCTTGTTCGACAAATGTCTAACAGTTTCGAGCCCCCTATAAATACTAATTCTGTATCTTGCAATTTTTTAAATACATGAAACGAAAGAACATACATATATCTTTCATAGCAATTAAAATTGTGTTTTAAAATCATATACATTTTAAGACATTAAATGTTGAAAATGGTCTTTTTTTTTTCTTTTTTTCCAGTTTTTAGAGTCCCGAGACACCTTAATTTAGTATGTTTTTAACAATTTGACGTTTATTGCTTTTATACTGTTACTGAACATTACATTACACATATCTATGATTAAAAGTTGTTAACTAGGCATAGAGTACGCCGCCCCTATCCTTGTGTATGTCCAAACTGACCGTACCTTTAAGGGTTAATATCTCGGCTAATTACCGATGATTTTTTTCGAAAATTATTATCAACAATGCTTTTATTCTTCTGCAACTATAGGTATATTCAACGATGGTCAACAATTTTTCTGAATGCCCGTAAATCGAAATTTGTGTATAACAGAAAAATGCTAATTACTCAAAAACTATGTGACCTAGAGTAATCGCTATAATTTTCCGGCAAGATTTATATTGACGTCTACTACCTCTAATTTTTTCATAATTTTAGTTTCAGTAGATTCGGAATTAGATGGAACATATTTTTGCGCTACATTTTCAACAATATCTTTGAAAATATAATACTTAAAATTAAAAGGAATATATTTTTGAGTTCAGCGTTACAAAAGCTTTCACAGAATACCCCACATGATATACAAAGAAAAGATTTTTTTTTCAACTAGCATAATTAGCCCCTCTACTTTTTTACTAAATATATTTATAAATGTTTATTAATCTGAAAATATGTGGGTTAATGGTCTTTATTACTTCCCCGAATTTGAACTTTCCACGTCCCATAGTTTACGAGTAAAATGGCTGTGACAGACAGACAGACAGACGGACGGACAGACACAGGAGTGATCTTATAATGGTTCCGTTTTTACTTTTTAAGTATGGAACCCTAAAAACTGGAATTACCATGTAATATAGATATCGCTTATTTTAAATCTTTAACAAACTTCATTATCTATAATAATTATATCTTGCAAGATAACACATTATATTTACAGCACGTCGGTATACCACAAGGTGGTTGTACATCCAGTTTATTATCAGACTTATACTTATATCACGATGAACGTACTTTTACTAATAATAATCTACATTTATATCGTTATATTGATGACATAATTTTAATTGCCACTGACCAATCTAAAATTTCTCAATTTCCAGTCGATTATTCCACTAATTTGGAATTAACGGAAAACCTCTTGTCTAACAGTACAATTAACTTCTTAGATCTTAAAATTACAGTAAAAGACAACAAAACAATAACAGATTTATATGATAAACGTAAAGAATTTAAATTCAATGTTAATACATTTACAAATTTTAAATCTTGTCTTCATCATTCTGTATATCGAAATATAATACTTAATCATTTATATAGAATAAAATATTTATGTTCTTCTCATCTAATTAACAATAATATTAAAAAACTAATTTATGATGAATTAAATCATGGTTTTCCAAAAAAATTCAGATATTCATTAATATACAATTAGTACTTACATGATCTTAAAAAAAAAACAAATTAACACATGCGTAAACAAAATTACAAAAAAATTTATAAAATATAAAAAATATTTATATAAAAAATTAAAAATTGTAAAATAATAATAAACAATTACTATAGGATGGTTGGGTGGATAGATGTTAGAGTACGGAGGAGGGTGGTGTTGTATGGATAATACGCAATGGTTAATTTTAAAAAAATGATGGAATTTTGTATTATAACTACATTTCTAATACGTATTTTATATGGATGTTGATTTGATGTTTTATATGTATTTGGTGACATTTTTTTTATTCATGTTAAATTTAGTTTATTTAATATTTAATCAAATTCAAAAATAACTTGTTTTTAAATTTTAGTCTACTCAGGACAATATCATATTAATTAATAATAGTATACTATCTTTATAGTGATTAATATGCATATAAATTTATTTGATATAACTATATATATTAAAAATGGGTAATTAGTTATTATTATTCCTCAATACTTTTTAATATTGTTTTATTTTCAACTTTGTATTCCATGATTAATTGTCGGTTTAATGTGTTTGAAAGTCACAATCATATTTTTTAGCTTTTTTAAGGCTAATATGAAGATAATCCTCACACTATATTAGTGATCTTTAGGCAATTGGGAATTTTAGAATCTGACAATCTTCTATAAACATCCATTTTTTTTCCTGTTCATTTTATTAATTTATTATTTTTTATAATTAATAGTAATTATTAAAGTATTTTATATTTTTATTATATATAATTTATTTTATGTTATAGCATATAGCTATACTCTATATATTATCAATGTTATAAAATTATTTAATTTCTTAGTGTAGATTAAATGGGTAAGGTAATAGAATATATTGAAAGCATTTTATTAACATTTAATTTTTTTAATTTTTTTTAATAATGATATATAGTATGGTATTATTTATATATTAGGATTTGTGTGATATGCAGTTGATATATTTTAAATTCATTAGCTTTTATTTGGTTCATCTTGTGACATTTGAATGATAATAATGGTTTTAAAATAACATAATAGACGGCAGCACCAAAATTTTGTTAGAGTAATAATTTAATTTTTTTACACCAGGTGGTATTGAACGCTGAATATTCGCAATATTGTAAAATAGAAATTAAACAATTTAAAAGTGTTTTTAAGTATTTTAAATAATGTAATTATTTTCTATTTATATTATATTAATTGAATTTATCACGGCATTTCAAAATGAATTAACTGAATTCATAGGTTTTAATTTCTGTGTTAACTTAACTGTTTAATTCACCTTAATCTTATCGTGCTTGTGGATACCATGTGCAGGAAGATATTTTGAAAACAACTGGGATTTTATTCGGTATGTTGTGTAATATTTCTATTTTTTATGCTATAAATTAAATATTTAAAAGGTTGTATGGTTTTTTCCATTTCATGCCATTTGATATTATTCTGTTTTCATCTTGAAACTATTCTCTTGGTCATATTGGTTGTTTGAGTTCAGGAGAAAAAAAAATTTCAGCTTTTAGCTTTTTTTTCTCACAGAAAACGACCGATTTACTTATATCATTGAATTCTGTACTCTTGAAAACGTAATTCAATATATAAGTTTTTCAATTATTTTTTTCGGTATCCATATTCTTCTTTTTTTCTTCCATATTAATTCTTGTAATTAAGTATAAGGCACTTTATTTTATACATACAGTTGTATATTATAGGTTTGTGGTATCCATTTTTATTGTCATTTCATTCACAATATTGCGGTTTTTGATGATTGTCGATAATGTTTAATTAATGGTTATATATATATATATATATATATATATATATATATATATATATATATATATATAATCTTATTTCCCGTGAAAATTCACTAGGCTATCTGAAAAAAGAGGTATATTGTAGAGATTATATTACCTTAACCCTTAAATGCCTGATTTTTCAAAAATCATTGTAATAATGTTTTTAGGGGGTTCATTTTTTACATAAACCATGGGGAAAATACTTTAAAAAATCATTTTGTTTTAAGTATGGTTTACGGCTAAAAACAGTTTATTACTAATCGGCAATACTGGTCTTTAATTGAAAAAATAATTTTCCTGGATAAAAATCTATAATATTAAACACACAAGAATTTTAGGAACTATAATAAGAAATTTACTTGCTCACTGCAGAGCAAAATAGGGTATTTCGCAAGCTTCCAAACAAAATAAAAAGAACAAGTAGCAACAATTGAAAAAATAAATCTATATTTATTCTTAAACAGCACAGGTGTTGCTATCTACATGTTGAAAATCGATTTAATAATATTTTCAGAATGTATTTTATTGGCAACATTAGGCATTATAGCTTCAATATTATTCTAATAGTATTTTAGAGCCTAAATTGGGTATGTTGTCGAAAAGCAACACGCGGCATTTAAGAGTTAAACTGAGTAGTTATTTATATTTAAAAAATATTGATATATATGTACATGTAATTAAAATATTTTTGATTATAAAAGAAAATTAAGCATTTTTTTTTTTTTTTTTTAGTCACAAAATAATTGAAATCTTATTACCTTGAAATTTTTAAGAGATTTAGAGTTGTTTAATCACCAAAATATTGATTTTTCGAAAAATTATATATGAAAGAATAATATAGTATTTTGTTGCATTTTAAAACATTTTGCATAGAAATATTTCTATTATTACGTAAGTTATGACTAAAAAGATGTGTCCGTCATTTTCGCTGCAAACAATGATTTAAAAGGACACTTTTAAAATTATTTTTCTCAAAGAAAAAACATTTTTTTTTTTTATAAATTGCACACAAGATTTATTTTACATTAGTTAATATTTTTTCATGCAATCTTTACGAATTTAGATATTATATCTACAACTTATGATTGGATCTAAATTTGTGCATATTTTAGTAAAATTTCTATTTAAAAAGTATTGTTGAAAGTATTGCATACATTAAGATTATCTGTTTTTGTGCCTAGAATTACAAACGAACTTTGGTTCAGTTTTAATATAATTCTTGCGTTACAGGTATTAACGAGAACATAGCCAATAGTATTTATTTTGAAATTTTTTTAATCTTGCTGCGATTCAGAACTGAACCTTGGCACTATGCCATTCCTATATGATCCATTATATTTCTCCGTCTTAATGATTTTCGGGCTCAGGTCCTTTCCTAACGGAAGTACTTAATTGACCATTTGATCGACGAGGATTCGACGAATCCGGAAGGTAGGGAATTGTCCTGACGCACACTCTAGCAGCTAAACACAGCAACAAATTATGAGTTATTTTCATAATCTGTGTTATTTTCACAACAGACGGAAGATTAATTTACTCTTAAATATAAAGAAAATAGCAGGCCTACTTGTTTGTCCGTGTTATTATGCTCTTTAGAAAAATGCAAAATAAATCTTCGGTTCAGGTATTCACCAAAATGCATATTGCTAAAATTTTTCTATAATTAACTTTATTTATCATTGTCAGTTCTTAACCCTGGTACATATGCAACAATATTGTTGCATCGGTTTTAATGTTTGACGTGAACCCT
Source organism: Maratus speciosus (assembly GCA_963932465.1). Taxonomy (NCBI): domain Eukaryota; kingdom Metazoa; phylum Arthropoda; class Arachnida; order Araneae; family Salticidae; genus Maratus; species Maratus speciosus. The sequence goes on from OZ010789.1 coordinate 146,520,038, forward strand.
CACAATGACGTCGATTACGGATGATTATAAAGATTTTATTGGATGCATGAGGTTTATTTTTCTAGAAGATTAAAGCATCGAGTTTTTTCCCGAGTTAACGCTTACATGATTTCAACTGGTCTACAAAATGAAAAGACAGTGAAAATGACGCCATTTTAGATTTATTCAGGCAATTCATCTTTAAAAACACACATTTTTATGTTTCACTTTTCTTTTAAATATGAAAGTTAAACTATCTTCTTTGTCTGCAAATAATTTATTACTTTTTTGACAGCATTTACCCTGCTAGAATCCAAAGAGGTAAAAGAGTAGTAGCACAAGAGGGTATTTATTAAGAAATATAACTAACATCCAGTGAGACTGTATTTCAGCTACCAGAATCACATATTGCGCGAGCTGAGAGGCCAGGAGATCAAGGACAAACAAACGAAAATAAACCACCCGAGCATAATTCAAGTTCAATGGTAAATCTCTGCAATCATTGTAATGCATCTCTAATTTAATATTGTCAGATATGAGAACATTTTAATTCCTATTGTTATAACGGCCTCATTTCCTAACCAAAAGTGCACTGTGAATAATCAACTAAAAGAACTGCTTCTTAATAGCTAAATTTTGTCTAACGCATAAGGTAATATAATATCGCAATGGCGTTCGCATCTTTTCATCAACGCGGAAGGACATTCAAGCTAAAGGTCCATTAAAAAATATATACAAGTTCGAATTCGCCATTTCGCTTAATTAAAGGTTTATTTGGAAATACTGACCAGCGGAGCGGGCATAGCCTGCTAGTATACAGTGCGTCCACGTATAACCTGACCGACCTTTATTTTCGCAACCGTTGGTCCTAGATGCATACTTCCAATTACAAAAATGGTCAACATTAAGTGCAGGGTTAAGATAAAAAATGTTTGAAGCGAAAAAACAATTTAGTGAAGAATTACAGAATCTAAATTTTTATACGGTCCCCCGGTCCTATGAGTTATATTTAGTAAAATTTCCCTGTAACACTGGCAAGTAAGGCAAAAAAAGTCCCGTTATTCTACGATTAAAATTGACCGAGTAATAGCTGTTTAAAGTTAGAGTATATTTTTTGCTGCATATTAGGGGTCATTCACAAATTTAATAGAAATACAATTTCGTCAGATATATTAAAGAAATGGTTAAGAAAAAAATTAGCTTTGCAACATAAATTTGAAATCGTTAATCATTCTGACATACTACTGCAGAATATACAATTTGTACTGAACATTTTAAGAGGATAAAAATAACAGATTTTTTGTTAAATAAAAGGATGAAAAACAACAGCCTCAATTCTTTACAAAATGATACATATTTTAAAATGCTGTTAGATTATGTTGTCTTTCAAATTTTGGGTTGTGGCATGTTTTTTAGCTTTTGAAAATTGATTCTTATGTATTTTTTATCACTGAATCCGAAAATGACCTTCATTTTAAAACATCACGGAATTTTCTCAAATCACAAATTTCAAAGTTAAAAAGCTAAAAGTTAAAATTGATCCCCTCCTCCCCTCCCAACCTCATCGGACCCCCGAGCTGTTTAGCTGTAAGAAACCCAGTATAAGTCAAAAAATCTAATAAATTATTGAATTAAATAAAATTAAACTGAATGAAAAAGGTCACATCTATTTTATAGTATCAGATTTTTCGCTAGTTTTTAAACTTGAAATTTACGATTTGAGAAAAATCTTGACATAATGTTTAAAAGTGAAGGTAATTTTCTGATTCAGCGTTAAAAAATACATAAAAGGTAATTATAAAAGTTAAAAAACACAACCATCACAGGATTATGTTATCTAATCTAAAACTCTTTCTTAAACTTCTTGGCGGTAATCTATCCGAATTTTTTTGTGTTATCCTCTAATATAAGTATGTATAAGATGGTAAGAGTCGAAAATCATAATAATATTGCATTGTCATCGGATTTAAGTCAGTATCAGTATGTGTGTAAAATTTAACTTCGATCGGACATTTGAAAGTAGGTTAAAGTTAGAGTACAATTTTTTAACTGGAAAGACGATCATTGCAAATTAAATAAAACCTTAAGAAAATAACATAATTTCAGTTAAAAGAAATCATAGCCTCAAATCCTTACAAAATAAAACGTATGTTAAAATACAATTATTTTAACTAATCTGAAACTTAACTAATAAAAGTTAATCGTAATATTTGTACGATTTCCTTCAAAGCGCAGATACCTTGAAATAAGTTTAAGTACTTTATACACGACCACTGAAAGCATGGTCGAAATCATCTGTTTTAATATGCAAAAAAGTGGTATAAGTCATACATTTCAAAGTTTCATAACTCGGTCAATTTTAATGTTAGATGAATGGGACTTTTTTTTGTCTTACTTGTTAGTGTCACAGTAAATTTTTAGTAAATATCACTTATAGGACCGGGGGACCGTATAAAAATTTAAATTTCGTAATTTTTTAATAAATGTTTTTCTTGACCCAAATCGCTTTAAAAATAATTCTTTACGTTATTTAAACCATTTTTGTAGTTGGAAGTATGCATCTAGGACCAACGGTTGCGAAAAGAAAGGTCGGTCAAGTTATACGTGGACACACTGTATATTATAAAGCAGTAAGCTTTAAAAGTTCCGCTCGAATGTTTTCAAAAACTACCCGGTGGATTTTTTTGCAAATAATGTCATTCGATATAGAATATTTACTCGGTGGTTTATGAGTAAAATATACGGGAATAACTATGATTTTTGATAATAAATTTCGTATTTTATTGTTATTTTGAACGAAAAGGTTGCCAGTGGTCATTTTTTGGCGAAAGGTTTGTTGGTTAAAGAATTGAAATAAGTTATACGTCCGTTAGAAAATAATACAAATACCTCGCAAATAAGTGAAAAAAAAATTCTGATATTTAATTGAAAAAGACAACAAAAAAAAAAGGTTTTAATGAGACACAATATTACAAAACGAAAATATTTAATTTAAACATGAAATAAATATTTTGAATGCTTAAAAATATAATTTATTGTGAAATTTCAAATTTATACAATGTTTGGCGAATTATCGCCTGCATTACGTTAAAAAAATGAATCTGAAAATTGGATTAGACTAATTTTGAATTACAATTTTTTTATTTTTAGTTCTTTTCTTTTTATTTTTATCTAACTGCCACATCATGTGATTAACGGGAGAAATAAACAGATGTAATTTTAAAAGTTACTGTAATTGTGAATTACATATTATATCTTTCTTTGCGATTTCTAATTTATGTTTGTCGCCAAACAATGTTTAGCCATTTTTTTAAAAGCCAAAAATGCATAAGCGTGACATTAGTTTGAGGATTTTCGCAATATTGGTGTTTTTTCAAGTGACCGAGATCATTTTTGGAGTACATTTATATATTCAATTATAAGTTATATAGATATCAGCTAATATTTTAAAAAGGGAATCAAATATCTAAATTTTAGTTTGAATTTCTGCCATACACACATATTATAAAATAAGTTAATACTTTTTAAAAGGCTTTTCGCCGTAATTACGGAAGCATATGATTTTTATACACTCCAACTCAGATCAAGGATTATTATCCTCTTTTTTTCTTTTCTTTTCTTTTCTTTTTTTTTTTCTTTTTTTTTCTTTTTTTTTTTTTTTTTTTTTTTTTTTTTTTTTTTTTAGAAAATATTATTGTTTATTTCTTTGGCGATAATTCCAATTTCACGTATAGGAAAATTCGTTACTACTTGGTTATCCCATCGACCCAAAATCTATCGCCAAATTATAAGATTAAATGCCAATAATGGTTGATCGTAAATGTCACAATCACTTGACTTTAAGCAAAGTTACACGCGTTTACGTCAGCAAGCGATTTTTATTTCGACGTTTTATTTGTATTTTTATTAATGTTATACTAATTTATTTGTTCTTTCATTATTTAAAATAAAAATTATATCAATTTGTATAATTTGACGAGTGATTTGGCGATTTATATAATTTCGCGAAATTCGTCGACGGGATAACTAAGTAGTACCGAAAATTCACAATTTCAAAATTTAGGAACTGAAAATTATTCTTAAGGAAATTAATGCAATCATGTGTTACTTACTACTATAAAAAAATTCAACATTTTGAAATAAAAATTGCTTGCTGAGAAAAACTTGCAAATCTTTTTTAATTTGTCATTTCTTCATATTTTCCCCTCTGTTAGGTGATATTTAAAAAGATATTGGACTAATCTTAGATATTTAAAAACACATAAATTAACGTCTGAATTCCAATTTTATATTATTATTATTATTTATTAATTATTATTATTATTATTATTATTTTATAATTTTAGATAATCTAGTCACCGCCAAATGGCATATTTACTATATTACTGGAAGCTTTGTTGGCACAGATGTCATATACGCTCCATGGACCTAATGGGCTCCAAAATGGTGTAATTTTGCCAGACATGGTAACTCGGCTATTGTTGTTTATTTATTAATAAATTGTTTATTTACCTTTATTTTCCCTTTTTTAATTATATAAATTGTTTTTTTCTATAGTTATTAATGAAACTTTTTTTCTTTATTGTTGTTTCCGTTTAAAAATAGAAAATAATTTAAATATATATATTTAACTGGTATTCGAAAACGATGTTTTCGCGAAGTTGGCGTGAAAAAAAATCGCGCCAAACCAGGTATGTATATGATATCTGTGCCTAACAGTTGTTTACCTTATTGTGATTACTTAGTATCAGACAACAGACTGAAGAGTATTTGGTATATTTTTATTATATGGGCTTTGACGCGATAGAGAAAAAGGCCTTGGCGAAGGGAATTTTTTGTATATTTACTGGCAACCAATTTACTTTTCATATACATATAAGCATTTTTATACATAAGCATATTTATGATACATATAAGCATACATATAAGCATATTTATGATATTTATTTAATATAATGAAGAGCTATTTATCTACATTTAAATAAGAACAGAAATAATTTGTGGTGCTACTTGATTATGCCGTCGACCAAAAAAATATCGCCAAACTATAAAATTAAATACTAATAATGGGTGATCGTAAATGCCAAATTTACTTGACGTTAAACACTTTACACGTGTTTGTTACGTCATCAAGTGATTTTTAATTAGACGTTTTATATATTTTTTAATGTTTTAGTAATTTATTTTTTCTTTCGTTATTTAAAATAAAAATTACGTCCTTTGCATAATTTGGCTAATAGTTTGGCGATTTGTATAATTTGGCGAAATTCGTCGACGGGATAATCAAGTAGTACCTAATTTGTTTATAATAATAATAATAATAATAATAATAATATAAATCTATTATATATATAAAATCCAAACGGAAATTTCGTTCCGAACATCTATATTTCAAGTTCTACTGCATGGATTTTGACGGAACTTACACTGTTAGATAGATATCGTTTCAGGGAAGGTTTTAAGCTATAACACATTGTTCTTCGTAGATTAGTTATAGAATTATGACGGAAAGTTCTGTTATTTTGGATGAAAAGTTTGCCATTGGCATATGATTTTCATCTTGGCATATTAAGGAATCTTTTTGTTAAAGAATTGAAACGTCTATATCACTTAGAAATTAAAATATACAAACAGCCCGAAAAAAACTATTACTGATTTTATTAAAAATACAAAGAAATACAGTTTTATTGAGAAATAATGGTATAAAAAGAAAATATTTAATTTAAATATGAAAGAAATGTGTTTGTACGGCTTAAAAGAAGATTCATTTTCAAAGTCGATCCATGGAAACAATACTTGGCGATTTATCATCTTTGTGGTTTATATTTGGCTCCTGGATAAGAAAATATTTTTATTTAAATAAAATAGCGGTATTTTTTCTATTTCTTAAGTTTGTCAGGGTTGATTTCAAAAGTACAGGATGTATTTTGTTTATCATTTACACCTTTGGATAAGTTTTCGGATTCATTTGTATGCATGATTTACCTATATAACTATTATTATTATTATTATTATTATTATTATTATTCATATTAAAATTTGGTGTTTCTCTTTTTTTTCGGGTGCAAAGGTTGCTGTTGGTCACTGTTTCTCATCTTGGCGGCGACATATTATGCTATTATTGAGGAACTAGACGCCTCTGGCGAATTGCATCATGTTACTTTCATTCTTAAACTAATTTACTTGCTCAATCCTTCCCCAAATCCAAAGATTCTGATTGAGAAATCAAGAATTTTTTGCGATCTTGATAACATTTCATACATTTTTCGTTTTTATGCGTATTTTGTCTTTTTTGACAAATATTACTTAATTTCTGTAGCTGTAAAAATGAGTGAAAATTCAAGTGTTTAAACTGAGATTTGTTCATAAATTATCTAAATTAAACTTATTTTACTTAAACATGCTGTTACTTCAATGTTATTTTTTAGTATTTATAAATTTATTTAAATTTTGCAAAACACGCATTTGTAAATTATTTTTCACTACTTAATAATTAAATAATGAATGTATATAATTTTGTTTTTATACATTTGATTTCTGAATTCATAAATATGACAATAACGTAACGTAAGTAAGAGAAATAGCAAAATAAAACCGTCGTGAATGTAAACCGTAAACAAATGTTAACGCCTCCAATTTACGCACTATGACGTCATAAGAATATTGTTCATTCATTGTTGGCGAACCTGCTTTGCGAATGATTACCTTCATGGTTTAATATTTTGTACCATTCATGATGAATGAATCTCTGGTGTTTGTTTACCTAATGAATTGAGGTAGTAAGATGTCAACCAAATTTCAATTGAAGTTATCTTGTGGTGGGTCGCTCGTATAATATAATCACTCACTTAAAAACACTTTACTACCTTTATTCGTAGAACATTGATAAACGTCGATTCTGACACTCATCGTATTCGAACACACAAAAACGCAACGTAAACATTTTCGTCTGCGCTGCTATGACAACGGCTCTGGCCAGCTGCCATTCCGAACGAAGAATTTTCTCCCTTGCCTTTCTGCGGCTGCCACAGAGTATCCCCCCAGTGACGTAGGGTACCGAAGAAACGATATACAAGTGTATACTTTTTTTTTTTTTTTTTTTTTTTTTTTTTTTTTTTTTTTGACTATCTGTGTCAGAATCCACGCTTGTGGAGAAAAATTACAAGGATATTTACATGAAATAAAATTGCAATATATAACAAAATATAGGCATAATGTGTAGTATGCAAAATGAACAATTTATCAACAATTTCAGTAAGTAATATAAGATGCCAGTTTTTTAGGAAAATGGACATGTCTGCCCGAACGTGTGACAGTTTTTGTTTGGTCAGGGTTACTGTCCGCTTTAAGAGAGAGTTTTAATTTAGAGTTCTCTGGAACAGTTTTCGTGGGCAAGTCTAAAGTAGAAATCAAATGAGCTGGCTTCACTCGATCTATTGATACCGTAGACTTACGACCATTAAGCTCGATTGTTATAGTTTTCCCAGTTCTACTTAGGACTTTGTGAGGACCAGTATATGGTTGACACAATGGAGGTTGTACATGATCCACTCTTAGAAAGATGTGTGAACAAGATGTCAAGGAAGGGTGTATATAGAACTTCTCTTGGCAGTGAGATGATGTAGCAACTGGACTTAACTGCCGCATGGTGTTTCGTAGTTGCGTGACGAAGTTATCGTTGAAAGGTCGGATCTTGTATTCATCCAGCATATCACAGGGCAATCTCAACGTAGTGCCGTAGACAAGCTCAGCGCAAGAAGCTTGTATATCTTCCTTCACTGCTGTGCGAATGCCTAGTAAAACTATCGGTAATATTTCAGTCCACCTACTGGTTTCGTGAGCTTTGATGGATGACTTTAAATGTCGATGAAATCTTTCGATAATGCCATTCGATATCGGATGATATGCCGTTGTGCGGATCTTCTGTGTTCCCATCATTTTCGTAAATTCATCAAATATTGCTGATCGCATTTGTGGGCCTTGATCCGTGGTTATGAGCGAAGGGCAACCAAATCTTGATATCCAATGCTTTAATATGGCACTACAAATTGTTTTAGCTTGTGTATCAGATATAGGTACGGCTTCTGGCCATCTGCTAAATCGGTCAATCATCGTTAAAAGATAGCTGAAACCGTCAGATGGAGGCAAGGGACCTACGATATCTATATGTATTTGGGAAAAACGTGCATCAGGAAGAGAGAACGTGCCAAGAGGTGCTTTGGTGTGCCTCTGTATTTTTGATCTTTGACACTTCTCACAGCCACGAACCCAGTTTTTGATGTCTCGTTTCATATTTGGCCATACGTATCTGGAACAAATTAGTTTTGTGGTAGCTGCTATGCCTGGATGGGCTAGGTTGTGCAAATGTTCATATATCAGCCGACGAAAGAAACTAGGAACTAAGGGTCGAGGCGTACCTGTTGAAGTATCACATAGTAGGCTACAATCAGAAATGAGGCAAGGTTTCAATTCCAATTTGAGCAATGTACTATTATGCAGGTTCTGTAGCTCTGAATCATTTTCCTGAGCTTTTGCGAATTCCTCAAAATTTAAGATTGGAGATTTTGAAATAGAATCAATTTCAATTCTTGAGAGGCAATCTGCAACAATGTTTTCGGAACCTGGTACATGTCTAATGTCAGTGGAATATTGGGAAATGTAATCTAAATGGCGTGATTGCCGCGGCGAACATTTATGGGGATTTTGCTTAAATGCATAAATTAGCGGTTTTTGATCGGTATAAATTTGAAAAATTCTCCCCTCTAGCATGTGCCGAAATTTTTTTATTGCCGAATAAATAGAAAATAATTCCCGGTCATATGTTGACCAATTCCGCTGACTGTTGTTTAATTTCATGGAAAAAAATGCTAAAGGTTCATAACGTTCCTGATAAAACTGCATAAGGGTGCCGCCGATCGCGACATCTGAGGCGTCAACCCATATACTCAACTGAGCGCCTGGAATAGGGTGCCGTAAAAGAGCAGCCTGAGATATTGCATTTTTGGCAGCTACGAAAGCTTTTTCAGCATCTTCGTTCCAATTAAGGGGTTCTGTTTTAGGAACACGGGAACGAGATTTCTTTTTGTTTGCATGGCCTTCTAACAATTTCACTAAAGGTGCAAGTATGTGTGCAGCTTGATATATGAAAGACCTATAAAAATTAAACATACCCAAAAATCTTCGAAGTTGAGATAAGGTTGTGGGCTGCGGAAAATCGATTATGCATTTAACTTTATCTGGAAGTGGTTGAATACCATGTTCAGATATTCGAAATCCTAAGAAATCAATGGTAGGCTTACCAAATGTGCACTTGGATACATTTATGCACAAACCATATTCTGCTAATTTGGAAAATAGTGCTTTTAAATGATGATAATGCTCCTCGGCATTTTTAGAGGCTATGAGTATATCATCGACGAAAGCATAGACGCCTGGTAAATCACGTATTACCTCATCTATGAATCTCTGAAATGTTGCAGACGCATTGCATAAGCCAAATTGCATGCGTGTGCTTTCGAACAATCCAAAAGGTGTGCATATCGCTGTTTTGGGAATATCATCAGGATTGATTGTTATTTGATGATATGCTTTGATGAGGTCAAGTCGACTAAAAATTTTAGTGTCACGTAAATTAGCAGTAAAATCAGCTATACATGGTATCGGGTATCTGTCTTTTTTGGTTTGCGCATTCAAGGCACGATAATCACCTACAGGTCTCCATTCCAAAGTTCCCTTTTTTGGAACCATGTGCAAAGGTGATGCATAGTTGCTACGTGAAGGTCTTAAATGTCCGAGTTGTATCATATTTTGAAATTCTGTTTTAGCAATTTTCAGGCGATCCGGAGCCAACCTGCGGGGTTTTGCCACAACTGGAGGTCCTTTTGTTGAAATAAAATGCATTGTGTTGTGTTTGACAGGCTGATTGGGATCTGGTAATTTTGTAATAGATGGGAATTGTTTAAGAAGTTCATTATATATATTATCAATATTGATTGTTTTTACTGAATGAATTAATGCACATTTCATGTGACCTGTTGTTTCAAATTTTGTTTTTAAATCTCTTAGACATTTGTGGCGGAGATCTGGAACCAATTCGAAATTATGGAGAAAATCTGCTCCCAAAATTGGTGTACTAACATTTGCCACTAGAAAAGTCCAATTAAATTTTCGTCTTAACTTAAAATCTAGAGAAAGGGTTTGTTGACCATAAAGATTTATAGGGGAAGAATTAGCAGCCAAAAGCGTTTGTACGGGTGGATTCCGTTTTTGTACATTGTTGGCAGGAAGGATTGACACGTCCGAACCGGTGTCGACCAGAAAAGAAACATTTGTAGTCCGGTCTCTAATGAACAGGCGACGTGACTGTTGAGGCAAAGAATAAGTCGCCTCTAATCTTTGCTGGTTTCGTTTCCCGCCCAAGAACACGGCTTTATGCATTTTTCTTCCCTACATTTTTTTCCAAATCGTCTATGATACCAACAGATACTTGAATCCCGATTATCACTATTACTTCGCCCTCGAGGTTTACTCCAGTTTCTGCGGTATGGGGACCGACCACGTGAAACAGCAAGCAGATCGATGCGCTTATTTAATTTTTCGATTTCTTTCAATAATTTACCCTCTATCGCGTGTTCATTCGAGCAGGACACGGCAATTGCAGAAGCTGGGGAAGGGGTAACTTCTGAAATACGATCTGAAATTTCCGCTGCTTTATCAAGGGTTAATTCAGAAACAGCCGCTAAAATTGTCTGAACAGAATTTGGTAATCGTTGCAAAAACAATTCTAACATTAAATTGTCTGGAACATTTAGGGATTCCGCGCGACGTTTCATACTACGTAATAAATCTGAAGGTTTCCGATTTCCTAGTTCTTCTCCAGACAAGAGCTGTCGTATCTCTTGCTGGGATGATTCACCTGAGCGCGCAATTAATTCCTTTTTTAAGACACCATAAGGGTCAGTAGCATCTGGTTGCATTAAAATATCACGAATGATTGATGCAACATCGGGTGGAAGATGCGAAACTATATAATTATATTTTGTAACAGATTCTGATATTGCTTTGGGGGTAGCTAAAGCAAATGTGCTTTCGCACATCACAAACCATAGCGCAGGATCTGATCTGTTATATAATGGAATTTGAACAGCATCGACACTAGACATGATTTATGGTAATAAATATATAAAATAGTACAATCAAACCAAAATAAATTCGCGAGTTAAATTTTTCTAATAAAATAACAGAAAAAATATCAGGAAAATGACTCAGAAGAACTTATCTGCTTTCCATCGAGCCGCTGTAGAACGATGTATTCTTTGAAAGATGAAGATGATCGGATAACATTCCAACTCATCTAGGAAGGCTGATGCTCTATATAAGAACAGTCCATGGTCACCATTGTGGTGGGTCGCTCGTATAATATAATCACTCACTTAAAAACACTTTACTACCTTTATTCGTAGAACATTGATAAACGTCGATTCTGACACTCATCGTATTCGAACACACAAAAACGCAACGTAAACATTTTCGTCTGCGCTGCTATGACAACGGCTCTGGCCAGCTGCCATTCCGAACGAAGAATTTTCTCCCTTGCCTTTCTGCGGCTGCCACAATCTTATAATGTATATTTATTTGAATGTAAATTATAAACTATACTTTGATGTTGAAATGAAATATTTTAGTTTATGTTATTATTATTACGATTAATTATTTATTTAAGTACTTTTCTACTACAGGGGCCTTGGCATTTTTTTTAAAGCTTGGCGCAATTCAGGCTTCAGAGAGTGAAATACGTTGACAAAATATATAAATAGCTTTGAAAACAAATCTGGTGAACTTTTATTTTTGTTTATATGTATTCATTTGCATATAAACATTCTATTTATACATATACATACAATATTTGTTTATATACCCATTACGGTATACTTGGTTATCCCGTCGACCAAAAATCTATCGCCAAACTATAAGATTAAATGCCAATAATGGTTGATCGTAAATGTAACATTCATTCGACTTGAAGCAACTTACACGCGTTTACGTCATCAAGTAATTTTTATTTCGACGTTTTATTTGTATTTTTATTAAAGTTATAGTAATTTATTTGCTCTTTCGTTATTTAAAATAAAAATTGTCAATTTGTATAATTTGGCGAGTGGTTTGGCGATTCATATAATTTGTCGAAATTGGTCGACGGGATAACTAAGTAGTACCCAAATTACTTCTGCTTCTGTATTATTGGCTATTATATATTATTGGCTTCTTTAGATTAAATAAATTGTATGTATGGAAAAAATTGCTTATGTATATGAAATAGGATATAAATTGCCGGAAAATACGATGATATTTTTAGGTAGATTTCGTAAGAAATACTACCTATTGCAGTCGTTACCATGGTGCGACTTTTGAAAAATTCCTTCATAACTTTTCATTACATGACCCCAGGAACCCAAAACCACCCCCACCTAAAAAGTTTATATATATATATATATATATATATATGTGTGTGTGTGTGTGTGTGTGTGTATGTATGTATGTACTAAATTTTGTCCGCACGATAAAAGTTGCAATTATGCACGGATCGTCTTCAAACTCGCCAACAACTTTGAGATGGCTAATATCTCGGCGGGGATTGAAAATTAGCAAAATCGGCCCAAGGGAATAGAAATGGGAAGGGTTCAAAATTTTGAATACCGTCTTAACATGATTCCGATAAAACCAGCTCTTACACAACAATGGCAGGAAAAAATAAATATTTTTCGTTATAGCGATTGCCAACAATTAAAAAGAAATAAAATCCTCATCACAACAATTGCTTCTCTATTGCAAGAATTTCACGTGAAAAATTGAATTAAATAAACAGTTTGACGAACTGAAAACAAATTGAATATTACGTCATAAGTTTTCAAGAGCAAGATTTCAGCATGAAAACTCAAAATGAAATAAATAGTTTGACGAATTAATAAAAAACAAAATATTGCGTCATATTAGAAATATAATGGACCTCATCAGGCGAATATGTAACGCCATGTGAGTTTGAAGAAACGCATTAAAACATGATAAAAACCCGACTATGGAAATATTAACATATTCTAACACTTTGAGATTCTCTGAATTTGTTTTAGCCATTTTTAAACCTATTCCATATACATGCGTGTGTGTATTCGTGTATATTAGAATTTTCTCAAAATGTTTAGCTCCCTAGAGCTCATTCTTAGAGAAGGAACTGGGTTCAACTCTAATCTTGATTTAATTTTTGTTGGGGAATTTAGTATTTAACTCCGAAATCTACCTCCGCCAGTAGGCCCGAGCCGGCAGGGATTTTTTTCTCGGAAAAAAACTATAGGGGAAAAATACCTTTTATTTATTTATTTATTTATTTATTTATTTATTTATTTATTGCATTTTAAATGAGGTGAATGAAAGATGTGTATTTTAAATGTATCCGATATCTGTATTTTAAATGAAATGAGTGATAGGTTTATATTTTAAATGAAATGATGGCGATAAAAGAATATTTGGCGATGTATCACCTGAGCCCGACTAACATAAAAGTACTGGAATGGCCGTTTGGCATATAAAAAGTAAAGCGGTCAGCCCTGAATTGTTGATGACAGTCGCATGACTTCGGCTATTATTATTGAGGAATTAAAACGGCTGTATTATTTAGCAAAAAATACGAACAGCATGGGAAAACTGCTTGTAATTTTATTTGAAATTTAATTTAAAAAAAAAAACGAAAGTAAGGGAACTTAGAGATATTCTTACGGAGATTTGTGCAATTACGCATTATTTAAAAAATTTTCATGGTGAAATATACATATATATATATATATATATTTTTTTTTTTTTTTTTTTTACTTTATTACTTTTTAGGATAACTGCGTATACACCCTCAATTTTCTGATAGGTGATTACAGGATTTTTGAAAAATCTCCCGTAATTGAGCACCCCACCCAACTGGCGTATAAATTTTGTTATTGGAAGCCTTTTTGATGTTTAAAGATAATGCTTCAGGATGAATCCTATTACAAAATATGAACCGATTTCACAATTAGTGATTATTTAGAAATTTGTGTTTTTTACTTAATCAGTTTTCACATTGGCCATAGGCGTAACCAGGGGGGTGCCCTGGGTGCCCGGGCACCCCCCCCCCCCCCCCCCCCGCTTGCGCAGACTCGAGCACAATTATTTAAAAAAATCGAAATTTACAAAAGAAGAAAGAAGTGAAAGCAGAGTTCAATTAATTTAGCAAATTAGTTTAGTTCAGATAACTAACAGCCTAAGTTTTGAACTGTGATAAAGAAAAAAATTCCACGTTCTTTTTTTTTTTTTTTTTATGTTCTTTATCTTTTTTTAAAACTAGAATATTTACAAGAATCTGTATTAGTCGTAGTAAGCCAAAAAGCAGATTTTATAATCCCACTTTGACGTTTTTTTTTTTTTTTTCGTTTTTTTTAACACCTTTCTTTCTATTGCATATTTCTGCAATTTCATGAGAAATTAACGCAAGTTCTTGACGAGGATAGATACAGAAATTATTTGTCTCTTTGATTTCGCAGTCTAAAGTCTAGAATGATGCAAAAAAATTTGAAAGGTAATGCAGATGTGAAACAGTATAATTGTAAAATGTGATTAGCCGGGGGAAAGGTGGGGGTGCACCAGGGATTAATTTGCGCCGGAGCCCGGCTCCGGTACTTTTCTGTTTTTAGTAAATATTTAAATATTGGTCGGAATTCACCGGAGCTCATAAATACAGGGCTCCGGAGCCCAGTGCAATAGTGCTTCCGAAAAACCGAAGCCTAAATTACCTTTTCCTTTCCTTCCCATCTGCAAGGTTTTGCATGCATTTTTATCAAAACACTTATATGTGACGTAATGTATCGCACATGTAGGAGATGGAGATAAAACGGACTCGATTTTTATATCAGTTTTTGGGCTTGGACTGACTGGAGCTCAATCTGTATTATATTTAAAATTTGATTTATTGGTGTATAGAAAAAAAAAACTTTTCCTCCTTTAAAATTACGTATTATATTCTATTTCAAATCATTTTAATGCTATTTTCATCAGAATGAAGGGGAAACAGAAATCGTGTTTTTCTATTTCAAATTTATGCCGGCGACGTGTCGATACGGCGACACTCAAGAGACTGAACAGCGAATTTACTTTCAGTTCGATTTTCTTTTGTGACAGTAGGATAATTTTTTATTGGCTTTTTCGTTTTTTAAAAATTGTATTTAGACATCTAACCTGAAAAGAATATTTCTGTTTTAGCGAACGAGCATCAGCGTGAGGTTTTTTGTCTTCTATTGCGTACAAGTAATTAAAATCACGTTAGTAATTTTTCTACTTACTTTGTATGACGAACGGTACCAATGTTAAGGCTCTGCTCTGCACATTTACGAAGCCACTTTCATTTCTAAGTAGATATAAATTGCCATGTATTGTTATTCTGATAGAAAGCAATCGAGCAGTGTTTCCCCCTTTTCTATAAAAGCATCGATTCTTTCCGATAATGGTGTCAATTTTTTAATTTAATCTGATTTTCAGGGACTCACCACAAAAGATTGTTATGTGGAAGAAATCGATTATAGTTTAAGATAAGCCCCTTTTATAGGATATTTTTCTGTTCTTCAGCATATAAATATTAATTTCTGTAAATTTCATTTATTTTTTCTTAAAAATGCATACCTGCGAACTATCCCTTTTTTGTGTTATTTTTTCCTAATCACAATTCTTACCATATTTAATTGCAGAATTCTGATGTTAATTAACATTAAAATTAGGCAAAGATTACTATTCAGAAGGCGTGATAACTAAAAAGTGGACTAGTTGACAGCTAAGTATATGCTGATAGGTATATTTAAAATTTTTATTCCGCCAAATAAAAAAAAAAATGCTTTAAATTTTGCAAATAATGTACGAAATATAAATATGGAGGTTGGAGTGACAGAAGGGGTAGGGGGAACGGTACGATTGTTGTACCAGTACCGCAGAATATTAGGGCTCCGGTACTTTTTTTGTTAGAAATTAAGCCCTGGGGTGCACAGACCCTGCCTCCTTCGAAAATGAGAAATAATAACACAGAAAATTAAAATTAATCTGAAGTTGGTTGAATTTCGTGTTGCGCGACCATATTTTGACATTCGTAAAAGGAATATGGTTGCAGTCTTTCAAGTCAATAGTAATTTTTTTCTTCTGAAAATTTTAACGCGATTTTTGGAGTTTCTTCTTATTTCGCGGAGTTCTTTTGAAACTAGGAAAAGGACCCGGTTTCAATGTTTTAGCCCGGTGCTTTAAATTTTGATGAAATTCGCGACTTTATTCTGCGATCATTACATGATATTTACAATTTTTCCCAAAGTCATTTGACGAAATTCACGTCTTTCTAATACGCGATTTTTTGCCGAAATCCGCACTTTTCAACACTAACCTTTGACAAAATTCGTGCTTTTCACCGCGATCCTTTGATGAAATTCGCATTTTTTACCGCGATATTTTGACGAAATTGAGATGTCTGTAGCACGATCCTTCGATGAAATTCGTGTTTTCTTTACATGATCTTTTGACGAAATTCACATTTTCTTTCTGCGATCCTTCGACGAAATTCTCTTTTTCACCGGGATCCTTTGATGATTTTTTTTTCGACCTATTTACGAAATTGATTTTTTTTACAGGGACCATTTGTCGAAATTCGCGATAGTTTTGAGCTACCGATCGAGAAAATTCTCGATATCTTTCCATACGAATTAACAAAATCCTCTGCTCTTTTCCGCAACATTTTCTCGTCAATCATTTATCGAAATTCTTGATTTTTTTGCGCACACTTTGACGAAATTCGCGATTTCTTTCTGCACTCTTATCGAAATTCACGATATTTTTCACGCTCGTTTGAAGAAATTCTTAAATTTTTCCGGGATCGAGTCACGAATTAATTTTAAGAAGTTTTACAAAAGAAATAAAAATTGCGGACTTAAAAAAAATTTAAAATACTCACTGAAGAATCACAGATCTGTGAAAGAATTTTAAGGGCGGAAATACTGCACAGCATTTTTTATTAAACGGATCTTTCCTTTTCTGTGCACAAATCCCGCAATCCCGCATTAATTAAATTTTCAGCTTTCTTATGAGAACTGATTTGACATTCTTTCAATTTGAATTTAATCAGGGCAATTACAAAAATTACCGGAGAGTTTATGCTTCAAAAAAAGTCAAAAACTCGTCTCAAAGTGCAAAAAACCCCGTTATAAATCGCATTCAAAATTCGGAAAAGATTAAAGGACAGCAGGGAACGAAATTAACTAATTGGGTAAAATATTTAAATCGGATTTCTTTTAGGAACGCGAAAAAAACCCTCTAAAAATAACTTTTAAAAATTGTTACAAATTGAAAAATCGCTCTAAGAATCTCGAAAAAACTTTATTGAAAAGAAGACAAAGTTTACTGGATAAAATATATGTCGGATTCTTTTTTACTAATTTGAAAAAAATCGCATAAAAAATTAATTGAAAAATTCCAGAAATTGTCTTCGATATACATGACTTCAGGCAAACAGGTACTTTCCTGTCAAATCTTGCGGCTGTGAGGACTGCATTGTGTTTTCAGATTTCAGCGCTCGCGCGTATACACACACACGAAGACAGACAAGCACCTATCTGTATTATTACAGTCGCATCATGATAATATAATTTTTATCATCTTGACAAAATTTAGTGAATTGCTTTACCTAATACATTGGACACAAATTGAGGTAAAAATATGAATTATTAATGAATATTGTAATTATTTATAATATTATAATAATTATTTATATGCACTTTCCTCCAAAATTTCTTGGTTCTCCCCCGGTGATTCCTAAGAAGTCATGGAATCACATTCTGAAAAACTTTCGTGGGTATGTACTTGTGTACAGCATGTATTATCTGAGATTTATCATCCGACAAAATTTCATCTACAAGACTTTGACATAGATAATGCTAGGTTTACGTCTCATGCAATGCCCCTGTGCCTATAAAAGTTTCCAGCAAGATTAAAGGCGTTTTTTTATCTTTGTAAGAAGTTAGGGTGCCAAAAAGTTTTACACTTGTGACCACACTTAGTCGCTGTCTTATTTCACTGCTGCAAGGAGATTTACATATCTTTTTTTTTACCATTAGATTTAGTTTTGATGTTTTGAACCCCTTCTCACATCCCCTCACGCAAACAAAAATCGCGTTTGAGCCCCTTTTAAAAGAAATAACACACAATTATGAATTCTAAGTGGAAAACCTGTCTAAAACGGAAATTTGACCGGTTTAATGGTGTTCCGTATTAACAGGTTTTACTATATAAGATATTGTTTGTATTCAACATATTCTGGTTAAAATGTCTGGGCACCCCCCCGTTCAAAAGGCTGGTTACGCCTATGTTGGCACACTTAATGCAGTAATGAACAATCTGGCTGAGAGTGAAAAATTGAGAAGCTTGGGCCGTTATTCGCGGATTCGAATATATATAATTATGATTTTAAATTTTTTTTTTCTCTTACGCAGGAGCAAATGTTGCCAAAAATGAATTTCTTTCATCTTGGCGACAACATAGCTGAATGCCCTTGGTTAAAAATTTTAAACTTCTGAACCAGTTAGATAAATATAGGGAACAGTTCCATATCATGTTCCCGTTTTTATGGCGAGTATTTTTTGGCGATGAATTTTTCGATGTGGTTGTTGCGATCTCTAGCATTTGGGATTGATTTTTTTATTACTTAAATGCTACTGGTAGGTAAGTAACAATTTTGAATACATTTTTATAATTAATTTTTTTTAATATATATATATATATCTATATATATATATATATATATATATATATTAATTTATAATTTTCCGGAGATTTTAACGATATTTTTCTGTATATGCAATATTATGTAAATATACATAAAACTAATACATATATATACTATTTTCAATTTAAAAATAAATATTTATAAATATTTAAAAAACATGTTTTTTCGCCATCGTGAAAATTTTGGACAAAGATGCCAAATTGGCCTATTGGTGCCATGTTAGATTCCTTCGCCAATCGCGCCAACCGGGACAAAATACGGAACTCTTCTCAAAATAAAGTAACCCTCCTGCCCTTTATTTTGCTTTTCATTTTCTTTAATTTTCTTTTTTTTTTTTTTTTTTTAGTTTTATGTTAGTATTAACATCTCAGGAACTCGGAATTCAAGATTATTCTTACGGATATTTATGCAATTACGTATTAATATCATTTGCATAAATATTGCTATTTTGGAAAAAAAATATGCTTCCTAAAATAAAGTTTAGATCGTCTGTTTATTAGGTACTACTTGATTATCCCGCCGACCAATTTCGCCGAATTATAAAAATCGCCAAACTATTTACCCAAATTATACAAATGGAAGAATGCTGCCATTCTAAAATTTTAAGATGGTAAAATTAATGAATTAAAATTAAAAAAAGCAATTTAACAAATTACAACGACTATCAAAGACTAAAATTTAAGGCATACAAAATCGCACAGAGTTGATCATACATTACGTACGCCATGGATTAAACATTAACATTCCTGGACCCATCATGAATAAATTTTAAAAGAAATTTCAGTATTACAATTTTCGGTACTGCAAATTTTTAAACTTCTACGGAGCTGGTCATACATTACGTACGCCATGGATTAAACATTAATATTCCTGGACCAATTTTAAAGGAAATTTCATTTTTAAACTTCTAAACATCCCACAATATTATTTTTTATATCGTCGTATAGAGAAAAAAATACATTTTAATTGCAATTTGTTTGAAATATGTATCTCAATTCGTTTCTGAGTTATTAATTTTTTTTGTAGTTTTTATTACTTTTTTGTCATAGTGGCAACAGAAGTATCTATCTCTGTTGAAAGTAAAGGAAAAATACAGATTACTGTATAGACTAATCAGAAAACGAATAAAATGCGGGATCCATCTAATAAAACGCTTCAGATATGTTTTATATTTCCTACCCTGACCGAGGACAATAACCATTTTCCCAAATGATTAAAAATTACTAAAGAATTACATCATCACTTTAATAATGATGATCACATATGGCATAGCAACATACCAAATATAAAATTTGATTTATTTAGATAATTTCCGATAAAAGAATGCTAATAGTTTACGTATTTAAATGCATAATTATTGAATTAAATTATAAACAATAAAGCGATAATTTTAAGATATTGTATTTGTGAATAAAATTCAAGTAACTTAAATGTAACAATCGAATTTTAAAAACCACAATAAATATCAATGATAACGGAAAATTGTAAAGATTAATGCTCTTTATTTAGTCAAACAATGTTGACCGATATAGCTAAAAAATGCATGTAAACATTAGATATAGAATTGAAGAAAAAAAGTCAAAATTTGCAGTAATTTTAAATATACGAAAGAACAAATAAATTGGTAAAACATTAATAACAAGATAAAGTAAAAAAACTAAAACCCAACTACGACAAAAAACTACGCTGAAAAAGTATAAAAGTACCCCATGAATACAGGTAAAGTCACAAGCAAATGCTAGTAATATATAGATATATTCAAAATGTACAAGTAAAGCGCTTTTGAATGATACCAAACACGGCATATTTATCTTAACTTTATTTTTTGACGTATGACGCTTCCAGTATTTGGTAGTAGTGACGCACATATCCGTCGATGGCAGCAAATGGGTAATGGACCGATTAGTGGATGAGGTCGTTAGTGTAATGTGTAAATGTGTAATGTAGATTGAAGGTTTCATGTATTAAGATGACCTAGGAAGATTTCTTAATCTATCTAATTCTGCTAACGATTGACTGTCATGTGGATTTTTAAGCAACTTATTATGATCCAAGGCACTTATAAACAAACCCTCTATGGTTTTGAAGTGAAGCGCTTTAAAATGATACCAAACACGGCATATCTAGCTTAACTTTATTTTTTTACTCTGTATATTTTGTCCGCTAGAAGGCGCCACATTGAATTTGGTGAAAATCTATATAGCCTATAACCAGCGGACAATTAAGACGCTTCTAATGATATGTCATTTGTCGAATTCTGATTAGTGGTTTAGAAGTTACGAGGGAACAGATGAACATACATACATACATACATACATACATACATACATACATACATACATAGCCTGTCAAAATCATAACCCTCCTTTGGCTTTGCCGTAGTCGGGTAAAAATGCATATAAAACGTCGAATTAAAAAGACTTGATGACATTACAAACACGTGTATCCTGTTTAATGTCAAGTGAATGTGGCATTTAAGATCATCCATAATTGGCATTTAATCTTACAGTTTGGCGACAGGTGTTGGTCTACGGGATAATCAAGTACTACCGTTCATAATATTTCGTAGCTGGATGTGGATATCTCGCAAATTGGCGTATTAAATATGATTTTGAAAGCATCGTTTTTGTTTGAAGCAGCACCTTCATTATGTATTCCATTACAGAAAATTACATCACCTTTTACCATATTCATTTGCATTTCAACTGAACAGTTCATATTATGTTGATAGAAATTACAATGTTAGTTTTGGGGGTTAGGTATACAATACATTGTTTTACAACGCTTAGTCATAGAATTACTTGGAAATTTCTTAATTCTTTGAACCCGATTATTAAAGATTACCTTTTTTAAGAATTTCATGAATTAAAAGGTTTTTTTTTCTTTTTGAGAGAGGTTTTCGTATTAAAAAGAGTGCTGCATTTTAACTGATGATGGAAGCTACAGTATTATTTACTGATATTACAGTTTTAACTGCATTTTTTTCTGCTAAAATGGAAATATGAAAAACTGTGGCAGAATTGCGTTTTACGAAATATAACAGAACATAGAGTGATATAGCATTTAAACTACCAGAATCACACATGCCGCAAAACCGAGAAGCTCGGAATTTAAAAGATAACAAATGAGAATGAATCACCTTAACATTATTTCGATGCGACGGACAATCTATGCAATAATTCTAATGAACTTCATTTCAGTAGTGTAGCTATTAAAGGACACTTTGATTCATGTTGCCATAACGGCTTCATTTTCCAGCTAAATCAAACTGTAATTGATCAACTAAAATAGTAGTTGAAGCTTAATAACTCAAATTTTGTCCCAACAGATTAGTAAATACAGTCGGACCTCTATTTAACGAAGTCGCTAAATCCCGAAAAAAAGTTCGTTATGTGGAAAATTCGTTAAATAGAGATGAACCTTTTTAAATACTTTAAACTACAAAAAACAGATTTTTAATTCATAAACAGTAAACATTATTAAAAAACTTAACTAATGAAATTTTTTTTTTTGTAAATCATATTTATTTTTGTTTATTATTATTCATTTTACCCATCAAAAAGAAATCTGTTAAGGACAACAAGAATTTTAAAAAATATTGTCCGGAAATACACTGTATTTTCAGTTTTAAGAAAATATTTACATTAAAATTAATGAATTTTAACGACATTATCATATTTATTATAACAAGTAATTTTAAGCATTGTATTACTACATGCGTCCTTAAATTTAATTACTGAAACTTATTTACTACAGAACAGCCCTTTTGAGTGTCAAAGGGGGATATTGAAAGTTTACATTTTCTGAATGAAATGCAAAGAATGACAGGGATTTCACTGCTCTCGTTGAGTTAGGCACCTGGTATAACTAAATCAAGGTTATTGAGCATTATAAAATGTGTACTAGAAAGAATAAGTTTGAAGTGTCCGGAAATATTTTGAGAAATAGGGAGAAAAAAAAATTATATCAGAAGAAAAAGTTCGTTAAATAGAGAATACACTTCGCTATTTGGAGGTTATTTTACTAAGAAACTCGCAAAATGTTGTTGGTTCCGAGGAAAAGTTCGCAAAATGGAGAAATTCGCAAAATAGAGGTTCGTTAAATAGAGGTCCGACTGTATAATACTGCAGCGATGACCACCTTGGGAACTCAGCTTTCGCTTTAGAGTGTTAGTTGTATAATACTGCAATGATACATCGTTTACATCGTTTTTCTAAATCAGGAAATATATTACCACAGGTATATTTCTTTGATTCCAGATGGAAAAATAGGACCTGCGTAGCGGGCATAGCCTGCTAGTATATTATAAAGCAGTAAGCTCTAAAAGTTCCGCTCGAGTGTTTTCAAAAACTACTCGGTGGATTTTTTTTTGCAAATTGTATCATTCGATGGAGAATATTCCCCCGGTGATTTATGAGTCAAGTATACAGGGATAACTATGATTTTTAGTAATAAATTTCGTAATTTATTGATATTTTGAATGAAAAGGTTGCCAAATGTTATTTTTGGCGATAAAGGGAATTGAAATCGCTGTATCCGTTAGAAAACAATACAAAAACCTTGCAAATCAATGAAGAAAATAATTACTGATTTTTAATTGTAAAAAAAAGAAGAAAAATACATTTAAATGAGGGATAATGTTAAAAAACGAAAATATTTAATTTAAACCTGAAAGAAATATTTGTAATTGAATTTAAACCTGAAAGAAATATTTGTAATGCTTACAAATTAATTTAATGAGAAAGATTACAATTGATACGCAATATGTGGCTCTTTATCGCTTGCGTTAGATTATAGAAATGAATCTGAAAATTTGATTAGATAAAATTTTAAATGACATTTCTTTTTCTTTTTTTCTTTTCTTTTTATTTTTATCTAATTGCCCCATCAAGAAACAAGCAGCTGTAATTGTGAGTCACGTGTGTAATTATTATTTGTTTCTTTACTTTTTTATGTTACTTTTGTCGCCAAACAATGTGATTTTAAGCCAAAAATACATAAGCTTGAGGATGTTCTTACAAATGTTTTTTTTTAATTGAATGAGATCATTTTTGAGTACATTTTTATATTCAATTGTAACTTATATAGACAGGGACGCGCTGACCCAGTGTGTAAAGTGTGTGGCGCACACAGGCGCCGAAGAAATAAAAGCGTCAGAGATTTCAGTTGAGAAGCAAATTCTTAAAAAAAATCTTTAATTTAATTAAACTAAAATGTATTACATTTTCTTGACATCTTAATTATGTTTTATAGATATTCCAGAGACAAACTTTCTTTTACAGATATTTAATTCTTTTTATTATTTATTTATTTTGTTTTATTCTACTTTTGAATCTCCTAATAAGTGATTTAGACGACCTCATGTCCGACCTTTCAATAAACAGAGGCGCACCTCATGTAGTTGCAAACAATGAAAGGCTCCAGACTTCACATGGCTGAAAACATGCAACACTGTTATCTCACTGTAGTAGTGGTAAAGTATAGTACGGTTTTATTACCAGAGAGGGTAAATTCCACTGGCTTCTTTTCCATTTTTAAATAGCAATTTTCTCCTTATTGCAGAATTACCTGTCGTAAATAAGATGACAATTACTATTCGAAAAATACTGGAAAAAAATGTCCCCTGCGATAATCAGGCCACGAATAGTGGTAGGCTTACACGTCACAAGCGTCTTATATGATGCAATGTACATCTCACACTGATAGCCATAAGTTCCCTACGACTAAGAAACTCTATTTAAAAATAATTTGTAGAAATAATACAGTGGACTCTCTCTATTCTGAACACGCATGGGACCGACCAAAAATGTTCAGATTATGGGGGTGTTCATTATAGAGGGAGACTGGGAAATACATTACTACTACTACTATGATTGAGTTTATAGACTGTATAGAATAATTGGCCATGCCAGTTACCTAGATGGACGTGCTGAATTTAAGTTTTGCAACTAGTGGAATGTCAAACTAAATTCAGTCGAACCTGTAATCTACCGTCTCTTTTTTTATTAAAAAAGTTTTACATAACATACATATATACAATATATTACTTAAAAACAAAATCGGTACATTATTTAACAAAGTGAGTAATTTTAGTTTGTTTTTGCATTGTGTATGCTTGTGCAGTGTACATGTTAGCCAGTTGTTTAAAAAGTGGAAAGACTTCCGGATGATGTTCAGCTGCATAGTTCAATAGGTCTTGAATCCCTTGGCCATATAGCTTGAAGGTGATCGTACTTCTTGTTTCATCTGTCACTTCTGCTTTTGCTTTTCTTTCACTATCGTCTTCCTCTTCAACGATGTTGTTGCCGCTAACTGGAAGGCTTCCGTCGGCTTCGAGATAAGCTCCAAGCTCAATTTCAGTATGGACCATTTGGAGAATTGATCCCCAAGTCACTCACAGCTGTTGCTTCTTATTCCTCTATTCTTAATTGTTCATTCTCACATTGGAAACCAGCTTTGGAAGACGTAGGGGGGTATTTTATTCCAAGCTGTTTATATCCAATGGACATCATCCATGACTTAACCGTCTTCGTTAGTTTGGTTGCCTTCAGAAAATGGATTTGGTAGTGAGCTTCAAAGGTCTTGATTACTCCTTTTTCCGGTGGTTGGATTATAGAAGTACAGTTCGGTGGTCAGGAACTTCAGGCTCACATTGCTCAGCTGCATGTTTGTGTATCATCTGCCATTATCCACAAAAAGAGTAATTTTTCTTCTTTCTTCATCATCTCGTTAATGACCTCCAACCATTGAGAAAAAATTGTGAATATCATCATGGCTTTTCCATTTGATTTATAGTGCACAGGCTATGATGCGATTTTCACATTTTAGAAACATCATGGTTTCTCACTTTTTCCGATAACAAGTGGTTTGACTTTCTCACAAGTAAAACTGGCACAGAGCATGAAGGCATGTCTTTCTTTTGACTTTCCATTTTCCGCCCACACCTTTCTCGCTTGTTTCTGTTAGGGTTTTATTTTTTATTCTAAAAAACAGGCCGGTTTCGTCGGCATTGAAAATGTCAGGGCGTCGAAATACTTCGTTATATCCTGAATTTCTTTCCTTTCCTTCACAGTGTCGATATTTACGTCTGCAGAGTGATTATTTTGAATACTATGTTATGACGACTTTTGAAGTGAGTCAACCATCCTTTTTATGCCTTGAATTTTGTGATTTTCTCCTTTTCTGTAAAATTCAGAGCAATCTGCTTCGGCAAGGGTCTTGTACAAGAAGATTCTTCCTTCTCATTTGGCAAAAAACTTCCAGACGCGATTGTTTATGTTCATCTTTCCCGTTTTCTTTTTGAAAATTCTACGATTTGAGGAAAGTTCATTTGATTCGTTCAAAAGTGATTAAAATTTCTTTCTCTTTCTTGCTCATGACGTTGCTTGCCCTACTGAAATTACAAACTCACACGCAATTTTTATTTGACTTGCGTTTGATTTTAATTTTTGAACAACTTTGTATTTTTCCTGAAGCTTCAGTTCTTTCCATTTTTTTTCGTTTTTCTACTTATTTCTAATATAGCTGCGTAAGTGCAATGCTTCTTTCCCTGCATCAGTAGAGAAACGGCGAACAAAAATTTACCATTACCGAGCAAAAGGAAAAAAGAAACAGAAACGATAATCCTGCTCAAACAGGTGTGCAGAAAATAAATCATAATCCTTTTCTAGACACTACCTGTAATATCTGTTGACTCTTATCTATCACTGGTGTGGGGCCTTTCTGTTGCATAATCTTTCTATTTTCATCTCAGCTCGAGAGAGGGGGACTCACGTGACATGGTTTTTACATTATTTTTTCTTGTATCCCTTTGCACAAAAATTGATTGTTTTGTTCATTTCATTTATCTGATTAACATGATTTACTTTTTGTGAAATGGCAACAGTTTTATATCTGGACTTTTTGTTTTTTAAAAATATAAGAATGTTCTAATTAGTTTAGATGTAGAACACTTAAAGACGTACCTGTTTGAAAAAAAAATTCTTTCAATTTATTTATTTTTTATAACATATGTTTTGTTATCTGAAGACTTTATCTCAATTATTCAAACAAATTGCAGCATCGAGTAGATGCATAAAATCTAGCAATGATTCTGTCTGTTTATTTTTAAATCGAGTTTATTGAAATTTTTTATTCTTCAGCAATCTTTTCTCGGAATTTACGTGATGGAGGAATTCCTTGAATTCTGATTGCAAACACACGTTCAGTTTACAGAGAGACGGAATAGAATGAGGATCAAAAGTAGCGTTCATAATAGTGGGGTGTTCACATTAGAGAGTGTTCAGAATACAGAGAGTTTATGTTATGTTAAGTCTAGGAGTTTCGCCGGGACCATCGGAATGTGTTCATAATACCGGGGTGTTCACATTAGGGAGTGTTCAGATAGAGAGAGTCCACTGTATAAAGCATAGTAAATTTAAAATTACATTTTTCAGAAGGCCAACCTATCTCAAAAGTTTTGAAAGTGTCAAAAGTCATAAAACTGTAATCACTAAATAATAAATTAATAACATAATATAATTAACAATGAATATTAACGGTCATTGGTAACAATTAAAAAAAGAACCCCATTCAAATATTATTGATTTTACAGAAAGCATACTTTAAAGGGGACTTTTAATTTAGAAAATACCTACTAAGAGGACAGACTCGAATGGGCGCCAAGAAAACCTTCAAAGGACGCCACCATAGCACCTGCGGGAGACGCGTTGAACACACTGTAAATTAAAATGTCTGAAATTCAGACACTTAAGTATCTGAAACGGAGTGTTCAATTTTCAGACACTTTTTGTGTCTGAATTTCAGGCACTTCAAACGTCTTAATAGCATCCATTTTTTTTGTAATCATCATACGTAGCCATGTTTGACCACGTTGAATATTTGGCTGGGGTCCTGCCCCCCCCTTACAACCTGATTTTTTTGGTGCTCCCAATTTTGGTACGCAATTTTTGTTAAGCTGATAATTTAAATCTTTTACGACATTTTACTGATTATAATCAATATTTTGAACTTCAGGAGTAGAACAAAATTAAAACAAAAAATATTTATCTAAATATTAGATTTTTAAAATTTGTTTTATTTTTAATCTTATTTTATTTTAAAAGTTCAATATATTGATTATAATCAATACGATTCGAAACAGATTTAAAATATAAGCTTTACAGATATTGCACATCAAATTTGTGGGCACTAAAATCGTAGTGGGGGGGGGGGGCGGGCACGGCCCAGTATGCCCATTCTTTAATCAAGAAGTTCTTTTGCAAAAAATGCAACCCTGCATTATTATTATTTAAATTGAGATGTCCGGTATTCGGGAGTATCCGTTGTGGAGGTTAATGGACATTCCCGAATAGCTGAAACATCTATTTAGCGAATACTTTTTTTAATCCGCATAGCATACATATTTGTATATTTTTACCTCACAAAAGCAGAAATCTCCGATTATCGGACAAATTCAACGGCAAGGGCTATTGAGGGCTTTTAAAGTACAGGGATAAATATATATATATTTCTTATAATCTTGTCCTACTCTATTTCATATAATTTAAAAATAGATTTTTTAAAAATTTATATTGCCACATAGGCAATTTTACATATATATCAGATGATAATCACAACAGCTATTTAACTATGAATAAATAAATAAATATTCTACTTTATACCTTTGCACTCGAGGGCTCCGGAGCGGAGCCATTTAACATTTGTCTTCAAACTCGAGGGCTCCGCTACGGAGACAATGCAAATAATTTTGTGAAACCTGTCTAGAAAAGCCAAGATTACATGGTATCACAAAATTATTTGCATTGTCTCCGTAGAAGAGACCTCGAGTTTGAAGACAAATTTTAAATGGCTCCAAAATGAGAATTTAGCCATGGAAGGACCTCCTTTTGAATATCGTTCAGATAATTGATCTGATTAATCTAGACACCAGCATCATCAAAGACAAAAGGGGATTTCTCATTGCTTGTGATGCAGCCAAAAACCATCCCGCTCGCTGGATGAGCTTTTCTGGCTACTATGCTACCACTTGAATTAGCAGTTTTACTGTTTTTGGCTAATATGCAGTCAATCTGATGGTTAACAGCTTATTCAATAGTGAACAGTTTTTCGGCACAGAAGACGAAATGCAAACAATAACCCAAAAATACTTACTTATAATGCAATTTTTAGATTATAAAGAGCAAATATACACAAACAAAAAATAATTCTACAACATTTAAAAGACACGCACAAACATTAAGAAAAAATTATCAATACTTTTTCCGCACCCTGTAATTGGAAAATGACCTTCGAAGTGAAATATATTTTCTACACACGAAGCGAAAACGAAATAAACAAATGATTTCCTTTTTCCTGACTGGGTTACTTCTATGTTTCCAAGTCAAAAGTTTTCACATTAAGAGATTTAATAGCTTTAGAAATATATCTAAGAAATACTTGAGATAAATATTCTTTTTCAATTATATATAAATTTCATAAAAATCAATTTATTTTTTTCCAAAAGCGAAAGTCTATAAATATATTTTTTAATTTTAGCTGAATATTGTTCAATTGAAAAAAAAAAAAAGGCAATCCCGAAAATCGCGGGATTTTCCAGTAAAAATCCCGGGATTTTCGGGATTAAAATTAAAGCTGGATCCCGGGATCTCAATCCGGGATTGTAATCCCTAGCTAGGAAGTAAGAAAGCTTTAGGAGATCTTTCAAAGTTTTTTTTTTCTATTTCCTTGTGGTTGTTTAGTATGAGATAAGCATTAGCCATTGAAACTAAAAACTGCCATATTGAAAACAAAACAAAACAAGAGAATGAACTTAACTTAAAGTTTGTCTGTTTTTTAGTGATGTTATTACTTTAAATTTGAGAAAAAAGATGAGAATAAATAATACATAATTTGTAATAAAAGACAACGTCATAAGTTTAAAAATATATACTTCTAGAATTAGTGTTTTGTTTTGCAAAAAGATTCAAAACTAATTAAATTTCATGCAAGATTTTGTTTAGTACAATAAATAAAATCATAAAAGACACTAATTTTAGTACTATAAAGAAATTATAACACTTTCTTCAATCGATGTTTGCAAGAGGTAAGAAAAATTCCTCGATTTGAAATTTTAAAAACTACCACAACCACAGTGAGGGAGAAAGACTTGCATCAGTTTAAAAGGTAATCCCATAATACATCCGACTAGCCATATTTAAAGAATGAGATGTTTCACCCTCAAAACATGACCCGCTAGACAAAAGTTTCCTTTTTTGCCAGTTTCGACAGGACGAAGATGAATAACACAATATTATTGATATAAATTTATACGAGTTAACACTAAGCCCATTGCACACGCTTTGTAGAATTTCCGTGTGTAATCTTCAACCGTCGTCTACTTCTGTTCTGTGTCTATCCCGCCCTTATATCGACGACAGCTTCTAAGAGACATTTGATGTCAAGCACACACGTCAGATGTATGTATTCAATAAATAAATAATCCAAGTTAATACGAATTAAAATCACAGTACTTCACATTTCGCGAAAAACGAACTAAAATACACGCGTACATAAAAACAAACTTTGCTTGAATTACAACGTATACCACTTCGAACGAAGACATCTGAAACGCATGCGCGAGAGTGCCCCCTGGTGGTTATTGCGTCGGAAGAATCAATAACGTCTTTAATTAAGATACGTTTAAAGCAATGAAGTATCTTAAAATAAGACGTTTGCGGATATTTTAGACATTATTCTCAGTTCGTTTACACCATGGTCATAGTAAGACACTTATGCATCTTAAATTAAGACATCTATAATGTCTTAATTTTCAGATTAAGACACTTAAGTGTCTTAAATTTTTTTCCAGTCACATATGTGTCTAAATTTAAGACGTTTCTATTTGCAGTGCAGCCTTGAATTAGAGACCGGAATTTCCAGGACAGGGCCCGACTCGTTTATATTTTCGCAGTTTGTGACCCGGTCTGCACAAAAATCAGTGAAAACAGGCCCGGCCTAGCCAGTTCAAAAATAAATTAAATCAGGCTAGGCCAGGCCCGATTCGATACAATTTCTACAAATACATTAGAACCCCGGTTATCCGAATCCCGGCTAACAGAAAATCGGCTTAACCGAAAGGCCTTAAAATTCCTCAAAGTCCTTTTTAAATGTGAAAAACTTTATTGTCAACACTATTTTTACCGATGTCAAATGACATCTTTTAACATATTTTGATTTATGATTACTATTTTATTTGTAAGTTTTTGATCAAAACAATTCCGAATCATTTTTAATACATTGTAGAGTTGTTTTAATACTTATTATCTTTAAAAATTAAAAGCAAAATAAGTAAAAATCAAAAGTTTGAAAGGTGTTATTGGACACTGGTAGAAATAGCGTTAAAAAAGCATCTTCTTTATGAAATAAATAAAGAGTCAACTTAATTTTTATCCATCGTGTAATTTCGGGCACTTTATTAGATAGACACGCACAACACTTAGTTTTTTTTTACAAAATATGTTGTGATTTCCCTTTTATTTTTTCAACTTTGCATCGTTTCAATGCTGCTTTACCACGCCACCTTTTAAATAACAACACATCTGATGCTGTTCCATCATCTTGTACTTCGACATATCGATCCCAGCTTTTCATCAAACAAGTTTTCACCATAAGCCTCCTGGTTATTCGAAGTTTCCTATGGAGACTCGGTTATCCGAAAATTCCTATGAAACCCCGCTTAATCGAAAATGCTTTGGTCCTATGCTTTTCGGATAACCGGAATTTTACTGTATTCCAATTTTTCTTAACATACAATTAAAATTCTTTTAAAGAATACTGCATGCATATTTACAAAGAAATATTAGATTGCTATGTGTTTCCCAAGGGAGAAATTACACCATAGCAACATTAGTGATTATTTAGACTCTTAGACTTTTCAACATTCAAATAAATATTCATATGTAGTTTAGAATTTTTAAAAAAAAAGAGGGTTAAAAGCATCATAACTTTTGAAGCTGTAATATAAAAAGTAGATTTTTGAAAATAATTCTCTGTAATTTATTAAGGCTATTTACAATGATTCCGTTAACAGAAGTTAATTATCACTATTACTATTTTTACAAAATATATTGCTTGCCCGATACTTCTTGGAAACAATTAAGTCCAATTCATGCCCGGCTCAAGTATGTAGAAGAAAAATGTAAGCCTCAAACCGGCCTGGCCCGAGTCAGCTGAAAAATTAAGCCCGGTGTCAGTTACGATGTAGCTGTCCGATGCCGATCTCTACGCTGCACATGTTATGTCAAATCAGCATTATTATACTTATTCATAGTCATATCCATTGAAAAAATCCATATTTTATCGGCTTCGTTTAAATTATCTATCGGGCCAGTCTGTCCGCTTATTTTTTTCTTATCGGCTCGGCTGGCCCGTTTCATTTTTTGCCGGCCCGGCTCGTTTATTTATTTTTTTTTTATCGGCCCGGTTGTTAAAAATTTGTCTTTATTTTGCCGTCTCGGATTGACTCGTTTGAAAGTTTGTCTTCATTTTTCCGGGCCGCGTAGACCTCTACCCTGAATACAGAAACAATATAAAACCAGAACTTGTATGAGTGTGCTGTTCAATGTAGAGATTTTAGATATTGGAGAGACTGACGTCAGCTATGGAGAAAATTTTAATTAATAAAATGAAGCATCAGCCGTTTGTGAAAGTTTTGGCATTCAGTGTCGTAGGTTTAACATTGTGAGTTTTGCGTTCTTAAAGTCTACTTTAGGCTGTCGAAGCGATATACTTTCTCAGCGCTCCTACAAATGATCACTTCTGTAAAAACTATTGTGTATTGGGCAACAATTGTGGGGGTTTTTCGGACCATAGACCTCCGAGCAGAACAAATACTTTTTATCCATACTTATCGTGTACTCTGGATCTATCATCATGGCGGCAATAGAATTTTTGTTAATGGGGAGGGTATGGTGAAAATAGGTTGAATTTGGCCATAAGTTCTTACTTTTCAAAGATTGAGAGAAGCAGCCTTTCCCTGCACATCCTTCGTACGCTCGTTTGTCTAATCACATACTGAATAAAAGACCGTGATGATTCTGAATAAGAACTGCGATTTGTTCATTTTAATACAGAACATAAAATTGAAAGTATTGACATATGAGCACTCATTAGTTTTACATATAACCTTACACGCTTCAGAGACTAGAGTTGCAAAAAAAAGTCCAATTTAGACATAAATGAGTTAGGAGCTACAATGATCGCTGTATTATGAACGGAAAAATATAGACATAAAAAAAGAGTTTTAAATTTCCGTGCTTATGCTCTACTAACCGACCCGCCGGCAATGCAAATTATAATAACCTTAAATAGTCTAAAATCAAATGTTGAATGTTTTTATATTTTTAAGCGAAATGTTTTCCAAACGAACTCAGAGATACGGAGGGGGCGCAGTGACTTCAGCAGCATATACACCGGACGTGCAACGCACTGTCCGGTTTATTTTGATTTTAAATTTTTAAACGGAAATCTTTCCATATGAGCTTAATATTGACAGCTGCACTGCCTTCGTAGGATACAAACTCGGATTTGTATGGTTTTTCATTTTTAAATGAAAATTTATCCAAATGTAGCTCGAGTTGAGTGCCCTACTACCTTCTGCAGCGTACACCGGGGGTGATATCCACGCTCCGGTGTGATTTTTCAAGCGAACCTCGAATTTGTATTTAATTTCTGGCATTTAGATATCTAAAACTTTCAATTCTGACAAAAACTTTGTGAGAAAACATAAATAATATAAAATGCGTACTATCCCCTCACTTTTTTATAACGCGAAATGATATTCAAAGCACAAGCACGTATCTCTGAGACGGGAAACGGTATCTTGAGAAAACTTGCACTGAGAGAAAGAACATCTCTGGCGAATCCTTGAAATGACTTAAAAACTTTTTTTTTTTTAAATAGTAAATATTAATATTTTTCACACCACAGACATCGTTAGATTCGGAAAAATACCAAGAATGTATTAATAGGGTTTTTTTTTTTTTTTTTTTACTTATAAAATTTGAAACTTCAGAAAAACGGAAAAACTTGAAAACTGACGCGAATCACGGACAAATAAAATGGTTTTTTGAAAGAGTAACGAAAGATACGATTGGAATCGGAAAAATGAAAAATCTGAGCCTCAAGTGCATTTGGACCTGCTATCGGCTATCCCTTTCCAAATTTTCAGACCACTAAGTTCGGTAGATTTTCTTAGCCATCGCTAACACATGCAGTGTAAAGGCAAACGTCTTTCTTTTATTAATATCGATATGCAAATTAGACATGACAAACCACTTTATTTTATTAGTATGGATTCAATGTCTTATTATTGTATTGTATTATTTTCTGTGGGGTAATGTAATTTTACCTTTAATGCAGGATTCTGATACAGAAAGGTTTTATTTTCATAGGCTTTATTGCGTTTCGAATTTTATTTACATAGCTGCGAACCTTCCTTACTTTCCAAATAATTTAAATGTTTGAAACCAGAAATTTTGTTTAATATATGAAATAAAATAGGAACCCTATAGAAACAAGACATATGTTTTAAATAATATTCTGGTTCAAAAAACTTTATATTAATGGGAATTTTTTATATAAAGTTTTATTTTCCGGGGGGGGGGGGGGGGCGATAGGGCACCAACTGAAATTCTGCACACAGGCGCTGGATAGTGCTGGCGCGCCCCTATATATAGATATCAATTAATATTTTAAAAATGGAATCGGATACTTAAATTTTAGTGTGAATTTCTCCCACACGTACATATTGTAAAATAATTTCATACTTTTTAAAAAGTTTTTCACCGTAATTCCGAAAGCATGTGTTATTTATAAACACGAACTCAGATCAACGAATATTATCCATTTTTTTAAGCAAATATTATCTATTGTTTATTTCATTTTTTCTTAAATCATATCGCCAATTTCCATTTATAGGAAAATTCACAGCTTCGAAATCTAGAAAACAAAGATAATTTTTAAGGAAATTTATACATTCATGCGTTATTTACTATCGAAAAATTCAACATTTAAAAAAAAAAATTGCAAGTCTTTTGTAATTCGTCATTTCTCCTTCGTCTTTCTTCATATTTTCTCCTCTGTTATGTAATATTTCAAATGATATTGGACTAATTTTCGATCATCGAGTCACCGCCAAATGGCATATCTATATAGTATATAAAATAAAGTCTGGATTAGGGGGCTAATTAACGCACAGCGCAAACTACTGGACCTAAAATCTTGAAAATCGTGGTAAAAATACTTCTTATGATATAGACTTCCCTCAAGAAAGGATTTTCTAAAGTATCACCCCTAACGGGGTTTTTTCAAGCGGAAGGAAAAAAATTCCTTAAAAATCGGATATTATAATTATGCGTCAATGATAACATATTTTAATGTATTTTTGTATGCTGAATTGAATGGTATCAAATAAATTTTTAAATCCAACAGTTCATGACGTATTTCATATTTTTCTAATTTGGCGGTGTCTTTGGCGTCTAAACCTCAAAATTGCTAAAATTACATCTGTTATTCTAGCAAAGGAAAAAATTAAACTAACTCTTTTGGCTAAAGAATAAAAATGGTCTATGAGTTTGGAAAAAAATACAAACATCTTAATCCTTCTATATATAAAAAAAAAGTAACGCTTTGGAAATGGACCAATGAAAATCTGCGTAGATACCGCGAAAAGCATATGATTGGTCAAAGCTTTCTGACGCTATAAGGGAGGTTACCAAGAGGGGGGAAACCCGGCTCTGTCGCCAAGTTTGTTGCCAACTTGGCGATATATCGCCAAATTTGGCGACTGCAATTAGTCGCCAAAAGTGACGCCAACTTGGCGCTATTTTCAATATTTCGCCAAATTTCCATTGACTCCCATTGAAATCCAATAGGGTTTACTTTCTTGCAAATAATCCACAAATTGAGATATTTCAATGCAACAAAAACTAATATTAGCTTATGAATAGAGCTTAATTCAACTATTTACATTACTTTTAAGCACAATCACTAACTATTTACAATATTCGTATAAAGGGATTACGAAGCGATCCAGAATGGAAACGCGAAACAATTACATCTGGGGTTGGCTAGAAAATAGGATTGCTTTGCGTTACCGAATGAAATCGCGAAGCGATTACGCGGTGGTTTGGCGAGCATAGCGAACAGGGGGGTGGAGCCCCCCTAGTAAAAAGAAAAAAAATAGTGATTTTATGTAAAAAAAGGGAAACAATTTATTGAGAAATTAGCATTATAAAACGAAAAGGTACTACTTAGATATTCCGTCGACCAAAAATCTATCGCCAAACTATAAGTTTAAATGCCAATAATGTTTGATTTTAAATGTCAAATTCACTTCACATTAAGCAAGTTATACGTGTTGACGTTATCAAGTCATTTTGATTTCGACGTTTTATTTGTATTTTTATTAATGTTATACTAATTTATTTGTTCTTTTGTTATTTAAAATAAAAATTAATTTGTATAATTTGGCGAGTGGTTTGACGATTTATGTTATTTGGCGAAATTGATCGACGGGATAACTAAGTAGTACCAACGAAAATATTTGAATATATTCGTTGTAACTACTTTGAATATATTTGTTGTAATGTTTGTAACGTGTTGCGAAATCGCATCTGTTTTGCATTGGAGAGAAATCAAAAATGAGCCGAGATCATGTGACTTGGTTGTGTGGCGCCAGAGCGCACGAAATAACTATCAGATTGATACTAGAATTCTTTTTGATAAGTAACAACTTTGAAATGCTCGAGCGGGGGAAATAAAAATGTTTCCTCCGAATAAATGTATTATAATTATATATTAATACGTGAGATGTAATGTAGTGAAGTAATGACAGAATATATTTTCTAGAAGATCCAGAATATATTTAAGCTTGGCTGAGATATGAATTTATCATATTCTTGGTATTTATGATGTTATTCTCTTTATTAAATGTGCTAACTGTTGTGATGTGGTGCTGTCAAATAAAATTTAAAAAGACCATCAAGATTAATTATTTTAAAGGAATCTATGATTACAACGAAATATGTTATTTCTCGAAATTATTTTATCACTTCAAATGATATTCTCGACAGTTTTGATTATGAATAGTTTTTATGACTTAAAAATTATTTTCAATGAAAGAAATTAGAATTGGAATAATATTTGGCGATTTATAATTTGCTCCTCGATAAGAAGAAAAAATGGGTAAATTTATAACAGCCGTGCGCATATCTCGCTAATAGCATTTTTTAAAATTACCAGTAGCAGTAGTTACATTGTGCGTATGTAAATAAACACAATTCTTTGTTTTTAATTATGGCATTATTTCCTGTTATTGTTTATCTTTTCAGTTTTTTAAATGAAATTAGTGTAAGGCATGCATTTTAAATGTATGCAATTTTAATGAAATAAGTGAAAGGTTTGTATATTAAATGAAAATAATAAAATAAGAATATGGTATGAAAACAATTTTTGTTGATTTATTATCTGCGTCCGGCTGACAAGTATCACAAAAGCCACATATTCACTTTTCTTTGGGTAGTTACTCATGAGAATCCAAGTTAACCTTCCGTTATCGGATACTTCACTTATTGGTGTATTAACTATAATGTTGAAAGCATCGTTTTCTGTTTGAAGCGAAAATTTCACGATGAATTCTATTACACAAAATCACATCATCATCATCTATTGTATATTTAAATCGGAAATTTGCATTTCATTCCGATTGTTTATAATACTTTGATAGGATATACCATATTTTATGGAAGAAACGCCGCGGCGTTTACGA
This sequence comes from Maratus speciosus, assembly GCA_963932465.1. Taxonomy (NCBI): domain Eukaryota; kingdom Metazoa; phylum Arthropoda; class Arachnida; order Araneae; family Salticidae; genus Maratus; species Maratus speciosus. The sequence continues at coordinate 146,557,654 of OZ010789.1, forward strand.
GTTTAAAAGTTAATTTTTTACCAAGTGCGGCCTTTACGCCATGTGCGGCGTTTACGATTTTTTTTTAAATACCAAATGAGTTTCCTTAATTTAAAAATTCATAAAAATATTTAAAATAGGATTTAAATATTTTAAATAAAACTTCAGACATCTTAAGATATTAAAAACGAGGCATCCTACACTGCCCAGAAAACTTTGATTAAAGTTATGTCAATGTGACGCTGTCGACAAAAGTAGCGTTCCGATAAATGTGGCGTTTACAACGGGTGCGGCGTTTACGATATTTTTAAGCTTATTCAGGCCAATTTGAGGGGTGCGGTGTTTATGACGGGTGCGGCTTTTCTTCCATAAAATACGGTACCACAATTAGTTAGGTAATAATTTTGGAAAGGTTTTAGTGTATACATATTGTTCAACGTTACATAGTTATAAAGAACAAGAAAAGTTCAAAAATTAAGTGAACCTGATTATGAAAGTTTAGCCTTTAAAAAAAAAATCTACAGAACATATTTTGATACAAGTGGCACTGTTACATGACTTTTCAGGAATGGTGTTAGTATATAACATCTCATTATATGTTGATTAGTTAAAGAGCTATTAATTCCTGTTGTCATAACGGTCTCATTACCCTACCAAAAGTGCACTGTTAATAATCAACTAAAAAAATTACTTCTTAATAGCTAAATTTTGTCCAACGCTTAAAATAATATTATATCGTAATGGCGTTTGCATCGTTTTCAGCAATGAGCAAGGTCAAGCTCAAGGTCCATACTGTTTAAAATAAAAGTTCAAATTCACCATTTAGTTTAATCCAAGGTTTATTTGGAAATATTGACCAACGCAGCGGGCATAGCCTGCTAGTCAATAAATAATGTTTAATAACTCGAACCTATCCAATATAAATTCGGTCTTTGCTAAAAGAGTATTACATCTAAACAAAAATAAAAAAGACCGAAAAAAGACCAAATTCACCATTTAGTTTAATCCAAGGTTTATTTGGAAATATTGACCAACGCAGCGGGCATAGCCTGCTAGTCAATAAATAATGTTTAATAACTCGAACCTATCCAATATAAATTCGGTCTTTGCTAAAAGAGTATTACATCTAAACAAAAATAAAAAAGACCGAAAAAAGACCAAATTCACCATTTAGTTTAATCCAAGGTTTATTTGGAAATATTGACCAACGCAGCGGGCATAGCCTGCTAGTCAATAAATAATGTTTAATAACTCGAATCTATCCAATATAAATTCGGTCTTTGCTAAAAGAGTATTACATCTAAACAAAAATAAAAAAGACCGAAAAAAGAATATTTTTTCCGTAGCGACTTTTATTTTCAAGGAGGACAGCCAAATGTGATGAAAACAGCCAAATACGATAACCTTTCACCATCGGACTGGACTGGACACGAATTGTAATTGTAATGTTTGACCTTGTTCATCCCACAGAGAGACAGAGAGAGCGGCACTCACTATATGAACGTATCTGCGTGCGGCCTTCATCTGAAGTTTTCGACCACGTGTTTCTTTCTTGGATATTTTAAAAGTAATTTCAGGTAAGTTTGTTTTGTTTTTTGTAATAAAATGTATTTTTATTTTTGTGATAATGTTTTGCATACCTGATAACTCTCCTATACTAGCGAAATCTTTCTACTTTTCATACTAATTATCAGATCCGCTATTATATTGATCTTTATCACGATCTTTCGTTTTCCTCTCACCTATTTTGAAACAATTGATTCTATAAATTTTTATAAAAGTTCATAGCTTATTTATCTTTTCCCAAATGCAGCTTTTCTTTAATAGTAAAATAGTGATTTAAAGTTTAAATAAAAAGGAAAGTGCCCAGTCAAACTGATGGCATTCAGCTCACAGGTTATTCACCAGAGGCGCCATTTGAGGGGGGCTGGGGGGGGGCTATAGTCCCCCCCAAGGAATTTGATTTTTCAGAAAATTTATTAACCATCAATTGTCAGACTCAAGCAAAAATTAAAAAATTGCTCAAACGCTAAAATAATTTATTAGATTTGATTGGGGGGTGGGGGTTATAGTCCCCCCCCCAAGGAATTTGATTTTTCAGAAAATTTATTAACCATCAATTGTCAGACTCAAGCAAAAATTAAAAAATTGCTCAAACGCTAAAATAATTTATTAGATTTGATTGGGGGGGTTGGGGGTTATAGTCCCCCCCCCCCAAGGTATTTGGTTTTTCAGAAAATTTATCAACCATCAATTGTCAGAATCAAGCAAAAATTAAAAAATTGCTCAAACGCTAAAATAATTTATCAGATTTGATTGGGGGGGTGGGGGTTATAGTCCCCCCCCCCCAAGGTATTTGGTTTTTCAGAAAATTTATCAACCATCAATTGTCAGACTCAAGCAAAAATTAAAAAATTGCTCAAACGCTAAAATAATTTATTAGATTTGATTGGGGGGTGGGTGTTATAGTCCCCCCCCCCAAGGTATTTGGTTTTTCAGAAAATTTATCAATCATCAATTGTCAGACTCAAGCAAAAAATAAAAAACTGCTCAAACGCTAAAATAATTTATTAGATTTGATTGCAATAAAAACATATGCATTAAATAAAAGCTTTATGCATAGAAATTAACAATTATAAAAAATATTTTCTATTCGAACTTTCTTAAGGCGAAACATATATCGTACTTTGGCTAATTTAAAAAATACATGAGAGACATTTTCTTTTATCAATTGCTTCTCAGCTGTGTACAACTTGATCATAGGAAAACTAGTGCCCTCATTGCTAGAAATTCAGGAGTAGAGTTCTTTCAGATAGTTTTTCTTTCTTTTTTCTTTGTGTGTGTGTGTTGGGGGGGGGGGGAGTTGAAGAGACGAATGTAATTCAAGTTCTTAATTATCCGACTTTTTTACTTTTCGGATTATTAGTGTCACATTATATTTACTGCAATCATTGCAATGTTATCAAAATATTTAATTATTTGCTTTATTAAAATCATATTATATATTACACCAGGAGCCGGCGGCCCGGGCTGCGAAGTCGGCCCATTTTTGAGCGAAAGAGTCGGAGTCGTCCCTTTATCCCACCGACTCCGAAGCCTTGCCGATAGCACAGACAATCACCTCATCGAGTTCACGGCTGAAATTCCAGAATTAGTTAAAGCTCGATACGCACATTAAAACGCAGTCGATCTGCCATGTCATATCTTGGTGGAAAACACCTCAAAACCTGATTTTAGCAATCGCCTCGTAGGTTTACCATTGTGTTTTCCTGCACCCAAAAATACACTGTTAAAAATCTGGGGCATTTGCTGCATCGTCACTCCATCGCTTTTATAGGAAACTCTAACTGGGACATTCTCATTGGTCAGAACAGAAACATTCTATAAAAGTGGTGGAGTGAGTATGCAGCAATTGCTGCATATTTTTAACAGTGTATGAAAACATCGAGGAATGGGAGCAGGAAAACGCAATAGTAAACGTACAAGTGCTAAAATCGGGGTTTTCAGATGACTTGGCAGACCGATTGCGTTTTAATATGCGTATCGAGTTTTAATTAATTCTGGAATTTCTGCCGTGAACTCGATGAGGTGATCGTCTGTGCTGCTGGCTCCTGGTCTGTATGGTACACTCTCAAAATTCTTCAACGACTAGAAATGGAGTCTGTGCGCACCTGACAAATCAACTTCTTCAACCCCAAAACTGAAAGACTTCCACCAAATACCAAAGTAAAAGAAAATTGCGCCATATTTTAACTTTTATAATAAAGTAGTCTATAACTTTATCCCTTATGTACAAAAATGAACAAATGGGTAATTATTATGGGCCACCAGTCAAATGTATAGTTTTTCATTTGAAATATATTCAGGACTTCCTTGTTAAAAACCAGGTCATCCCGACTCCGACCGAAAAAGATAAAGCACAATCCGAAAAACTTAAAAGTGCACCTCACTCACAACGAAGAAAATACGTCAACCTATCTAGACGCAAACTGCAATTTCACGTAAATAAGAAAACCGCTAAAAATATTTCCATGGAAAGGCGACCCGACCCGAAATGAAAGAAAATTAATTCAGATTTTAATACAATTATTGTAAAAGTAGTCTACAATTATATCTTTAATATAAACTTTACCTTTTATGTAGGAAAATGAAGATACGTGTATAGTATTCATTAATGTTCAATTAAGTAGCTTTTTCATTGGAAAAATATTTAGGATTTCTTTGAAAAATAGTATTAACACGAACCCACCTCAAAATACTGAAAACGTACTCCGAAACAATAAAAGCTTTACCTTAACTTTTAGTTGCAGAAAATCATTAATGAAAATTTTCATATCGCCATACATCACAAAAGTTGCAAATTTCGTGACCTATTCATGACGTTCGTGGGCTGATTATTTCATGAATGATTGAACTTCGTGGTTCTTTTTTGCGCGATCATTTGGCGAAATTTGCGATTTTTTCCGCGACCGTTTCACGAACTTCACGATTTTTTTCCTTAACCGTTATCGAAATTGGTTTTTTTCTCGCGACCATTTGTCGAAATTCACAATATTTTTCAGCGACCAACTGACGAAATTCCATGTTTGTTTCTGCGATCTTTTGACAAAATTCGCAATTCTTTTTCAGGATCATTTGTTGAAATTCGTGATTATTTTTTTCTTCCGACTAATAATATTTTTAAATTTTTGTGCGATAGTTACACGAAATTCCCCTGGATTGTTTGACTAAATTTTCGTGATTTTTTGTGCACACTTTTGACGAAATTCGCAATTTTTTTCGCAATCCTTTTACAAAATTCGAAATTATACTTTGTACAATTATTTGACAACATCTGCATTTCTTTTCGCGATCTCTGGTGAAATTAGCAATATTTCCCACGGTCCTTTGTACAAATGAGCCTTTTTTTCCGCGACGATTTGGGGATTTTCTTTTCAAAGTTTGCAAAGTTGGCGATTTTTTTCTGTGATCCATTGACGAATTGGTTTTGCGGAATTCGAAAGAAAAAAAATCGTGGATTTTCACTAAAATTAAAAAAATTTGCAGACTAATCACATGTCCGTGAAAGAAGTTACGGAGAAAATCACGCAGAGCTTTTCTTATTATGCAGGATTTTCCCATTTCTGTGAGATTTGTGCAGTTCTGCACGTTGTGCAATTCTGCACGTTCTCTGTTCCACAAAGAAAAATTTCCCTTGTCCATCGACAGGAAACTTGATATGGCGCCCCTGTAGTAAAACCTGAGAAAAAGAAGTCGTCGAAAGGGACCAGAAAAAAGTTCCATTTTAGACAGGTCTTTGTCTTAGCAAGTATAATTGTATGATTTTTTTTCATCGAAATTTGATTTTTTCCCCCTTTGAGAAAGAATTCTGTTATAGACAGGCTTCGTTTTCACAAGTTTTACTTGTAATCCATCCTTTTCAGAGCTATACTACAGAGTGGATGGTTTAACAGTCTTTGAGGATACCTGTAAAAATGGAACCTATAATAGGATTCTGTGTAAAAAGAAATTTCTTGCATGTTCAAGACATTGAAATTTTACCTGTTAAGACGGAAACCTGTTTAAAATGAAATGTTTCTTTGCTTCTTGAGTTTCCGTATTCAGAGTTTTTACTGTTTTTGTATGCATGATTCAGTTTACGTTTCTCGATCGGGGGTAGGGGGGTAGACGCCCGGATCTTACACTTAGCTGTATAACTTCCCTCAAAAAATCTTTGCCCCCCCTCCCCCCCCCAAGGAATTTCTGAAATGACGCCCCTGCTATTCACACTAATGGGGAAATTTCACGATTTTTCATTTTCACTTTTATATTGAAAAACACAAAAAATCAAGAAAATTGATACCATTTTTATGTATATTTGAAACTTTAATAATTCACTAAATTAGTTTTAAAATTGCAGTTTTTGCTTTGGCTGGAAAACGCTGCATCTCTGCCGAAAGCGGCTGTGACGTCATTCGCCATGTAAACACCGTCTTGCTACGTTGCTGGCTTAAGTGTTTGACATGTTTCCAAGGACGTAGTTTTAGGGGGGAGGGAGCCTCCCCCCCCCAATATGTTCAAAATAGTAGGGCGCCACAGAAGGTGTATGGGCGCCGTCAGGCGCCTGTAAAAAAGGGTTTATCAGTAGTAAAAAGTAATCATAAAATAATTTTATTTTAAATGTAAAATTACAAAGTGAGTTACTTTTACATCCAAAACTTGTATAAGGCATTCAATTTTAGACCTGTTACTTCCCCCCCCCCCTATCCCGAAGAAAATTTATACATCAGGAATGAAAAAATTTGAAAGCAGGAATTGTAACCAATTGCAGGATAGAAGTACAATTATTTCCTTCTTATTTCGGTAGTTGTTGGTCACCCTTGGCAGCGGAAAGAAGTGTCTGAAGGGATTAGAAAAGTTCGCAAATATGTTCAATAGTAGGGCGCCACGAAGCCCAGTGGCATAGTGGCCAGAGCATCTGAAGCCGCGCTGCAGGTCGAGAGTTCGACTTCTGACTGGACAAGCTTCACTCAGCCTTTCAATGAAATGAGTACCAAGCTTGCTTGGGAATTAAACACCGAGGGTCCTGCGTTTGGCTGACCACCTGACCGGGACGTATGCTGCATAGCATCTCGGAGCCCAGGGTCAAGAAAATAGGGATGGGCAGTGTCGGCCCAGATCCTTCTTGGATTGTATGTCCACAGAGATTAGTTTAGTTTAGTAGGGTGCCATAGAAGATTAAAGGGTGCCGTCCTACAAAAAAAATGGATTTAGATTACTGCATCTATTTCCTAACAAAAACTATATATATGCGGAAGTCAAAATTCCGAAAACTGGAATTGTAATCAACTGCTGGACAGTAAATGTGATTTGATCCTTAGAAATGCAATTATTTCCTTCTCGTCTAGATTGGTTACTTTTAGAAAGAAAGAAAGTGTGAAAACATCTGAAATAACAGTAGGTGATGAGAACAGTTTTCCAATATAGTAAAGTAGTAGGGCGCCATAGAAGGTTTAAGGGCGCTGCCAGGCACCCTCAAAAGAAAGGGTTTAAATTACTACCTCTATTCCCCAACAAAAACAATTTATATATGCAAAAGAGAAAATTCTGAAAACAGTAATTGTAATGAATTGCGGGACAGTAAGTGTAATTCGATTCATCTTATTTCAGTAGTTGTTTGTCACCGTCTGTAGTAGAATGAAAGTGAAAAGACATGGAAGTGACTGGAGGGGATTAGAACGGTTCACAAATATGGTCAAGTAGAAAGGCGCCACACAAGGTTTAATCGCGCCGTCAGACACCCATATAGAAATGATTTAAACAGTAGTTACAATTATTTGTACAAGCACTTTACTTTAAATGTTAAATTATAAAGTAAGTTACTTTTAACATACCATATTTGTGTAGGAAATTTAATTTTAAAATTGTTATTACCTCTTTTCCCTAACAAAAGCAATTTATATTTGCGGAAGAGATAATTCTGAAAACAGGAATTGAATTGTAGTCAATTGCAAGAGAGCAAGTGTAATTCGATCCTTAGCAGCTCATTTTATCCTTGTCTCAATAGTTGTTGGTCACTCTTTTAGTAGGAAGAAAGTGAAAAGAAGTTGAAATGACTACAGAGGGTGTTAGAACAATATAAGCTCAATATAGAGTGAGCTCTTAAGGAGAGTTTGTACTGCGCATGCGCCTGTTGTTGGCTGCCTCATTACTTGGCGTTCAGCAGAAAGTCTCCGCCAACGCGCTGAAAGGGGAAAATTGAAGTATGTGCCGGGGCATTCCTCTGTGCTGATGTGAGCCCGTCAACCTCAAAATAGATTGCGAATTAAATGAAAAAAATGGAGGGGAGGGGTGAATTAAAATAAATTTTTATTATGCCGTGAAAAAAATGGAGAGGAGGGGGTGAATTAAAACAAATTTTTATTATGCCGTGAAAAAAAAGGGGGGGGGGACAATCAACATTAATCATATTATTTAATATAATATTATGTTTCATCAATTTGTATCAGCGTTGTTTATATAAAAATAATTAATTTTATTTTATTATATAATGTTTTCATTCATTCAAACTGTAAAACAATTATTTATTACAGTATGCAATTATTTGTAACAGGATATTTCTTTTAAAGTGAAAATTTTCCAGTACATTTTATGCAATATAGTATCAATATTATGTGTTGATAAGCTTTAATTTTATTTTTTAAGTTATGAAAAAAATCAGGCATTTTTATACGCCTCTCCCTTCTACACTCTTTTTTAGTTTTTCTCTTTAGTTTATTTATGTTTATTATTTTTAACTTAATACTTTGAAATTAATTATTTTTAAAGCACATAAGCTACTAGGACACAAGTTACTCTTTTTCTAAGTTACTAGAAATTTTCAATCCCTTCCATTCCATTTTTGAAGATGAAATAACAAATTTGAATGAAACGGAATGTCATGTAATAAAGTACAGTCAAAAGTGAATTTCTTTGTATAAGCATGATTTTTATTACTGAGTATTTTTTATTAGTAAAATTTATCGTAATTCAAACAAGAGTCATTTTTATCATTTAAGAAAAACAACTAGTGCATATATATAGAGAGAGTAATAGCTTATTAAATGGATAGCATGTCTCAAAAATTGGTTTTTAAACATCAATTTTGCTCGAATTTTCTGAAGATTCCTGGCAACCTCAATAAAATTATCTAAACAAAATATTTTTTTTTATTTTAAAACTAATCTGTATACGATATTTTATTTCAGGAATGGTTGTTACTTTCAAGATAATGAAATAAATGTTTCTGAAATCTAAAATCAGGGCATTTATAAAAAATATCCTTAAAAATATATTAAATAAACTGAAATATTATTTATTTAATAATAATGCACTAACAGATGTATAATAGAGAACTCGTCTTGTATTGCGAAACTTACTGTTACTTTTTCTTTCTTTATTTTTTAATTGCTTGTTAATCAATTACTTGTCTTTTGCTGTGGCATAAAACATGCAATTTTTTCAACAACAAAAAATCTGCTATAAATTATAATTTTTGCTAAGCAACAATCCCTAATGTCAAATACAAATTACTTATCTAAAAGCCCTCTTTACAAATACCACCCCAACAATAAAACGTACCTTTCTACAATCTAAACCTGCAACAATTCTCTTTAAAGCATATTTTACATAAGATTTTATTTGGCGGCTAAAAACTTTAAACGATAACATTTTAAAGCTATGTCTAAACAAAAATTCTCAATGATAAATTAAATATGTGGTCCTGGCACGGGGGGTACAACCCCTCCTCTGGAAGATTTAGGATTTTATTCTTCTTGATGATTTTAAAGTGGAAATTTCTCCTGGAACTTCTCAAATGCACCGAACCCCCCTCTCCGCCTGAGCTTCAAAATTATCTTAATTCAACCCTACAAATATTTAAAAATTATTACAATTTCTCTCAGCATTTTCCTATCAATCATAACATAAAGAGAGAGAAAATGAAAGCTTAAATTAATTTTTCAAAAAACAAAATTGCTAAAAATTTGTTACATTTCTTAAATTATTTAAGTCCTATTTTTGCTCTCTTGTGAATTGAAAAAAAAAAACCTCTAGATATATTTTTTGCAAATTTTTTATTAAATTTTGAAAATAGTAAACTCTAATATTCAGTTTTAATAATATCATAAATAAACAATTTAAATTTTGCATTAATACAACACCAACTAAGATTGCTACGTCGAAACGTTAACATATTTAGCTAGAGATTTTCTTTAATAAACTTTTAATTTAGGAGCAGTCTTCATGTTCATCCGGAGCCCTTTCTACCATATGCTTACAGAGAAGACAAATACAAAATCCCGTTAGCCAAACAAGCTATAAATAGCCAAATACAGTAACCCTACTAATGTGCTACAGATTCTCCCAAGGAGCCCACTCTATATTGAGAAGCTAGTAATTTGTCAATTCTGCATTATATATATAATATAGTTATTTGGCAATTAATATTATATATAACTATATTAAAAAATCTGTGTCCACAAAATACTGATTTTTTTTTTCTGTTTCACCTCAAAAAATTCATTTTTACAGTATTCATTTTTTATTAAGTTTTATATATTAATGATTTACCTTTCTGTGTGTTTACCTATTCTTTTTTTAAATAAGGCCAATTGTCGTAAATGTTTAATATTTTGTTAAGATTAGCACCAACCTCATCGTATCCTACTTTTTTTTTTTTTTTTTTAGGGTTTCGTTCATCTGACGAAACCCTATTCGTCTCACTCCTTTGTCTGTCTGTCTGTCTGTCTGTCTGTCTGTCTGTCTGTCTGTCCGTCTGTCCGTCACAGAGCCCGTTCTCAGAAACTATACATGTTAGAGATTTGAAATTTTGGGTACTTATAGCTGAACACCTCACATTAAACAACAAATCATAAAATTTTGAAAAAGTTGGTAATTAACTGAATTACGGGCTAATTAACTTCTAAAATTGACCAATCCACCTTTTTAACGCAGATTCAAATGAACTTTCTCCAAATCATCCGTGTTTCTCCTAAGGGTTACCAGTAAAATCAGCCGATGCATGGTTACCACGGAGGAAATTAAGCCGAAAAATGAAGTGGGCATTATAAATCGAAATTGCATATCAGAAAATATTGGTCCCAGAAATTTGTAAATGGAATAGACAGACGCAGAAAAAAATCTACTTTCATTTGGTATAAAGTTCACATTTCTGCGATGTGTATAAGTTAAAATATCCACTATTAATCGATCGATAAAAATTTATTTTCTTTAATTGGAAAGACAAAGAAAAAAGATTTCAATTCAAAAGATTTCAAAGCAGGTAGACATGACGACGCTGCGGTTTTTCTTAATAGCATATTTTAATACGGAATTTTAACTTTTTAAATATTAAATTTTTTGATTAAATTTTATGGCATCCCGATGTCAAATTTCTCGCTGATTTTATTGATACCTATTTCTAAGTCCTATCTTAATTACAAGCTGAAATATTAATTATTATTTAATTAATCGGTTTAACTCGCAGAAGAATAAATGTCGGTAACTCCCACATGTGTATTATAAACAATTCTTTCTAAGTGAGCCTCTAATTATGTTGGAGACATGAAATTTCGGGTACTTATAGCTGGACACCTCACATCAAACAGCAAGTGATAAAATTTTGGAAAAAGTCGTACATTTAACCCTTTGGGCTCCCACATGTGTATTTAAACAATTCTTTCTAAGTGAGCCCCTAATTATGTTGGATACATGAAATTTTCGGTACTTATAGCTGAACACCTCACATCATACGACAAATCATAAAATTTTGAAAAAGTCGTACATTTAACCCTTTGGGCTCTCACATGCGTGTTTTAAGCAATTCTTCCTAACCGAGCCCCTAATTAAATTGGAGATTTTAAATTTTGCATACTTATAGCAGAACACCTGAGGCCAAGCGACAAATCATAGAATCTTGAAAATGTCTTACGTTTAACCCTTTGAGCTACCACATATGTATTTGAAGCAATTATTTCTAAGAGAACCCCTAATTAAGTTGGAGACATGAAAGTTTGCATACGTATAGCTGAATACCTCAGACCACACGACAAATCATAAAATCTTCAAAAAGTCTTATATTATTTACCTCTCCGGGCTCTAGCTTGTGTATTTTAAGTAATTTCTCTAACATCCGCCCTTTTAACCAGGGGAGAAATTTTCCAACTTTTGCCGCACCCCTTTGACCCTTCTTTCATATTGTGCACCATAGCCTTACATATTTTAGTTCCATTTTTTACCGCCAGGTGCGCCTACTGATCTCAGGTGCTATGGGCCCAATTCCCCCCACTAATATATCTGCGGATAGTATGTAAAACGGGATTTCGTTCGGATAGATGTTTGTTTAGAATCGAGTGCGCCTCCTGGTTGCGAAATGTGGAAGTAATAGATTTTTCAAAAAGATAAAGTGTTTTGAAAGGAATATTAAACGAAACCCTCTGTGCGATCTGTGATCACACTTACCCACTTGTTCTGTCCTTTTTTTGCACGCTTATGTGAACATTTTCAGTTTGGGGAATTCGATTTGAATATTTTACAATGCTTTTTTTAAATTTATTATTAAATGATTTTCTGATCGAGATATGAGATAATATATTTTTTAACGATTGCGTTTAGTAGATTAAGTAGGAAGGAGGAGGGAGGGGGTGGGGGAGTTCGGTTTAAATTTTTTAACTTACATAAAGGACAAAAATATCAATTTTCCCGTTTAATTTATTGCATCTATTTGACATTGAATGAAATTTCCCTTCCAGAGTTGCAATCTTTATATAAGTTCTTTTTTTTTCTTATATATATATCAGTGTGATTAAAATGCTAAAACTTCGACATGTTTTTCAATTAACTTGGTTTTTAATGGACAATCCTCATGGTTCATAAAATTAAGGACAGGATTTTCCTTAATATAAATTAACTTAGTATTTGCCTAGTATTTTTTTTTAAATAAAAATATTAAGCACATAGTCATTTTGTACATTATTGCTTTCTTCTATCTTTACAAGAAGAAAGTATTGGATTCGTGAAAAATTTCGACTTCCGGTTTTCAACGGATTTATACGTTTTAGAATATCCAGAACACGATCTGATGGTCTTTAGAAAATGTCTGTCTGTGAGTCTGTCTGTCACTCTGTCACTCCGTCACTCTGCCACTCTGTCTGTGAGTCTGTATGTGACAAAAATTTTGTGGGCGCTCTATCTCAAGAAATAATGCACGGAATTTCACAAAACTTCATATTTAGCTAGACCTTGATATAAACTGGACCTGATTAGTTTTTGGTGAAAATCGCCCAACAGGTGGCGCTGCTATGCGGCATTTTCCCGATTTCTGCAATAGCTATATCTCAAGAACTACTGCACGGATTTTGATAAAACTTCAGATTATGTTAGTCCAAGATATAGTTTGGTGCTGATTACTTTTTTGTGAAAATCGCCCAACAGGTGGCGCTGGTATGCTGCATTGTTCATGATTATCGCAATAGCTCTAACTCAAGAAAAAATGCACGAATTTTCATCAAACTTCAGATTCAGTTAGTCCCTGATATAAATTAGTGCTGTTTAATTTTTGCTGTAAATCGCCCAATAGGTGGCGCTGCTGTGCTGCATTTTTCACGATTTCCACAAGAGCTGTATCTCAAGAACTATTGCACGGATTTTCATCAAACTTCAGATTTAGTTAGTCCTTGACATGAATTGACGTATAAATTAGTGCTGTTTAATTTTTGGTGTAAATCGCTCCACAGGTGGCGCTGCTATGCTGTATTTTTTGCGATTTCCGCAATAGCTTTTTCTCAAGAACTAATGCTTGGATTTTCAACAAACTTCAGATTCAGGTATACCTTCGTATAGTTTAGTGCTGTTTACTTTTAGTGTAAATCGCTCAACAGGTGGCGCTGCTATGCTACATTTTTTCAGAATCTATATGGTTTTTAGATGGTTTTTAGAAAATGTCTGTCTGTGAGTCTGTCTGTCACTCTGTCACTCCGTCACTCTGTCACTCTGTCTGTGAGTCTGTATATGACAAAAATTTTGTGGGCGCTCTATCTCAAGAACTAATGCACGAATTTTCATCCAACTTCAAATTCAGATATACTTTGATATGAATTGGTGCTAAATCGTTGTTATTTCTTGTACTATTTAAAGGATTTAATTGACGTGATTTATATAGAAGAAAGTTTTGTGATGACCACAACATACTAGTTTTTACAACATGTCATGATATTTAATTTATTTTTTTAACCCTTTATGTCCCAAATTATGAATTCATGAAAATTACATCTTCTAAAACATTTTTTGTGAATTTTTGAAACTACATTAGAAAATTTACACACACATTTAATAAATTTTAGAAGGATTTTGCCATTTAAAGTCAATTAAATTTGCATTTATAGGAATTTTGCGCAATATTTATGACTTCCTTCAAATCTTTTATTTTTATTTATTTATTTATTTATTTTTAGTATTTTATAGAATTTGAAATGTACAAATATAATGCTCTTATAATAGAAATATAAGAATAATTCCGAACTGAAACTTTTTACACATAATCTTTCAACGTCAAGAAAGCTGAAGAGATGCAAATGAAAAGAAAAAAAAAATCCCCCTTTTTAAAAACAGTTTTGTTTTGTTCAACCAATAATGCTTTTGGAATGAGATAACGTAAAGTACCTATAACTCATTCTAAAATGTACTACTACAACTAATCGATACATATTCTACATCAAGTTATTTTAATGCTACGTTAAAGTAGCGTCGGGGCATATTATTCGGAAATCTGGTCCTTACAGTTATAGAGCACACATAGAATTAAAAATATGAAAGAGAATGTTGTAAGAAAGTAAAATGAAGTGTGGTTTTAAAATCTTCTTAATAATTTTTAAATTAACTTTTCAAATCTTATTACAATAATTAAATTTTTCCTTTATTAATTATTCCTTTATTAATATTTCCTTTATTAAACGCATTTTCCTTCATAAAACCATTTAATAATATGTCAGTAAGATATTATAAAATATATATTTTTTAAAAGTACAAAAGTTACAAAAATCCTTTAACTGTAAAATTTTACATAAGCTTACCCCCCCCCCCCCTCACACACAAAAGAAACTAGTCGGATATACCAATCCCATAACTTTCTTCTATCTCATGCATGTTAATACTTGAAAATTCGCTATCACACTACCAAAATTAAACGGCAATCTATGCCCTCATGAGGATTCTATAGATATGAAATTCCGTGCATTAGTTCTTGAGATATGGCTATCTACGAAATCGTGTAAATACAGCAAAATTCAGCCTAGCAGACCCACCTATTGGGTGCTTTACACCAAAACCTATGTTAAACAAAACTACCAAGCAACCACTTACGTCAAAGTCTAACTGAATCTGAAATTTGGGGAAAATCCGTGCATTAGTTTTTGAGATAGAGTTATTGCGAAAATCGTGAAAATGCCAGCATAGCAGCGCCACCTATTAGACGATTAACACCAAAACCTAATCAGCAACAACTTGTGTTAACATCTAACTAAATCTGAAGTTAGATGAAAATTCGTGCATTAGTTTTTGAGATAGAGCTATTGCAGGAATCGTGCAAAATGCAGCATAGCAGCGCCACCTGTTGAGCGATTTACACCAACACGTAATCCGCATGAAGTCATATCAAGGACTAACTAAATCTGAAGTTTGATGAAAATCCGTGCATTAGTTCTTGAGATAGAGCCATTGCGGAAATCGTAAAAAATTCAGCGTAGCAGCGCCACCTTTTGAGCGATTTGCACCAACACGTAATCAGCATCAAATTATGTCAAGGACTAACTGAATCTGAAGTTTTATGAAAATCCGTGCATTAGTTCTTGAGATAGAGCCATTGCGAAAATCATAAAAAATGCAGCATAGCAGCGCCACCTGTTGAGCGATGTACACCAACACCTAATCAGCATCAAGTCATATCAAGGACTAACTGAATCTGAAGTTTCATGAAAATCCGTGCATTAGTTCTTGAGATAGAGCCATTTCGGAAATCATAAAAAATGCAGCATAGCAGCGCCACCTATTGAGCGATTTCCACCAAAAACTAATCAGCATCAATTTGTATCAGGGTCTAACTTAATATGAATTTTTATTAAATTCCGTGCATTAGTTCTTGAGATAGAGCCCCCACAAAATTTGTGTCACACACAGACACACAGACAGACATTTTGTAAAAACATATTTTTCGGGTTCTCTGACCTCTAAAACGTGTAAATCCGTCGAAAACCGGAATTCGAAAATTTTCATGAATCCAATACTTTCTTCTTGTAAAGATAGAAGAAAGTAAAAAAGTAGGATATGATGAGTATTTTCGAATAAATATATTATCTGTAAAATACTGCAGAATTGGCAAAACTACTTATTTTTTAAGCCTATTGCAAAAATATATTAAAATATAATAATAATAAAATATGATGCTATAAAAATATTTTTTTCAGATTTTTCTAATAAAAGATTTTAAGATAAATAAAAGCCATTACTAGAATTCTATTTTTTTTTTTTAATTTTCTTTCCTTTTTTTGCAAATTCGATGTTTTTTTTTTGTTGTTGTTGTTGTTGTTGTTGTTGTTGTTCAAATTATAAGATTCAGCATTCTTCGCTGTTTATAATTTTAACAATTTCTATAATCGAATAACAAATGCAAGCGAAAACGGAAAGCTACACATGGCTGAGGGAAGAACGCAGTAGTTTTTCCCTTTTCTCCACAGCTGAAAGGGGAGGAGAATTTTTTCTAAGTTCTACTGTTAGCAGTCGTTCTCTCCCCAGACGCTCGTTTAGAAGACTGCACGGGCCGAAATTTCTGAGGCCGGACACGCCCCAATACAAAACAAAGCTATCTTGGTTGGTTTAAAAAACTAAAAGGCTAAACCTGAAGCCTTTAAAAAATTAAAAACCCAGAACAGCTCAATTTCTACAAAAAAAAGCCGATGTTTCTTAACATATAATTAAGATTTTCTTAAGAATGCTGCATACATATTTTTTTTATAGTAGGATAAGGTGGAGCAAGATTTCGCGATGTAGAAAAGTACGAAGAGCTGTTATCTAATCCCAAAACAAAGTTTTGCATTTACCTACAGTAATGATTGTCATTACATCGTTTACAACTGTAGCTAAATACAAAACTCTGTCTTCGGATTAGCTAATTGCTCTGCGTATTCTTGTACACCGCGCACTCTTGCACCACCTTACCCTATATTTCAGGCGATAAGTACGCAATCCATAGAATACAGAATAGCAATATTAAGGAACACTTAAACTCTTAGACTTTTACATTCAAATAAAGACTCATTAAAAAAATGAAGTTTAGAATAAATATAAGAAGTGGTTAAAAAAAAACTTTCATTTTGAAGCTGTATTGTAAAAAAATAGATTTTTGAAAATATTTCTTCTTAATTCATTAAAGTATATTTCCAAAGACTCCATTATCACTATTCTTTTTACAAAAAATAAATAAATAAAATAAAATAAAATAATGTCCTGCCCAACACGTCCTAGTAACAATTAAGTCAAAGTCCAGCCCGGAACAAGTATGTAGAAAAAATGTACGCCTGAGACTGGCCCGAACCGACAGGAAAAAATAGGCCTGGGCTAAGACACAATGCAACTGCCCAATGCCGATCTTTACTTTGGGCATGTTGAATTTCTGCATTTTGCTGTCAAACTAGCATCGGTTCGTGCAACACATTTATTTTTGGTCCAACCAAGTCCATTAAAAATTGTTCATATTTCGTCGTCTTAGTCAGATCCTTTTAAATTTGGTATAAAATGAACATGCCTTACTCAAGTCACCTCGCCAGTCTAAGCTCTGGGGAGCCCTTATGTGCATCGCGTCAAGCGGGACTGTCGTAAGTCAGTGATGCTGCCATGACACATTCTACTGGCCAAAGAAGAGCACCGCCGAACGCACGTCGCTTTTTCTGCTCCTCAAACACCATTGGACGACATGGTCGCAACGACCTAACTGACGAACGACCTTAGGTCGTAAAACCTAAGTACTCGAGGATTAAGCGGCATAGTTCGGGAATAACATCTCCGATTCCCCCGAGAGCTTTGAGTGTACCAGACACTTATAGGAGCGCCGGGCCCTCGATCATAAACCCCAGGTTTCCAAGATATGCTATTGCTTTACCATGAGCTTCTGGACGTGAAAATCTACACAGATAGGCACAGACCCATTTCTTTAAAACTTGGTGCATCGAGGTCCTCTTATTTTTTTTTATTTGCCGGGCCCATATGAAAGTTTGACTTTATTTCGTCCTGTACCGGACTCCGGCCGTGCAGATGCAGACCTTTAAGGTTGTCATATAGCAATTCTCCTGAAAGAATTCTCTGAATAAAAATTTCCTCCTCTTAAAGTTTAAATTCTTTGACTTCCCCTCTTGTGCAAAATGTGACAACAGTGCATTCCGGTTATTTGGAGGATTGGAGACATGCGTTTCTTGAAATGAATGTATATATATATATATGTAACTTAATTTATGAAAGATTTCTTTTAAATCATTGATGATAGAGCAGAATGTAAGAACATTTACAGTTGTTTACTTTAGTTAAAGCTCAAATTCCTTCCAAAATATTACTTTTGACACATTCATAAAATCATCATCTGTTCGCATATAAAATTTCACATATTTTTAACCAGTTCTCTAAGAATCAAACAGCACTGGAATTTTTCTGTAAAAACCAAAACTGATATTTTAAACAGGCTTTCGAGACGTGATAGTGAGAGAAATGATTACCAGGTAACAATAACAATCAAGCTACAATTCAGTGCGTGTTTCACATATTTAAAAAGAAAAGAAAGCATTCTCGGTTCGTTTGTATTTGAATATGAAAATCTGAAAGTTTGATGCATGCAGACATGAAATCAACATTCTAACTGTGTTGCATCAAACATTTTTGCATTTTCGAGAGGGATAAAAAAAAATCTAAAAAAGTTCTTCTTAGAACAAAACTTTTTTAGAACAAAACTCATTTAACACTTTTTAACTTTGTTGAAAAGTTTTTGTCTTTGCTGCATAAATGTATTCAAATGAATTAATGTCTGCCAGATTTGGCGGACGGTAAACTTTCCAAAATTTGCTGTATATCGTAGCAACTATACCCTTATAATAGATTATTTACAATACTGCTTTGAGTTAATGAGGAATGTCTAAATATACTACCAAACTAGTTGGGTGTGCCAATTCCAAAACTTTCTTCTATTTCATACAGCTTAAATTTCAAAAAGTATTTTTCAAAAGATACATATGTTAATACTTCAATATTATTAGTTCAATACTATACCAACTTTGATTTTCATCTTAAATTCGTACTTCATTCAATCAATCGGAGTAAAAACGAGTTAATCTCGATCATGATATTTATTAAAATCAATAGTTTTTCGTTATTCTTTTGTACATCAGCTGTTTACGAATAGACGGCTTAGCAGGACGCGAGTTCCCGTCGCTGCACGAGCCGCCGATGGACAATAGAACTAAAAAAAATCAAGAAAATTAAACGACAATCGCTATCACAGAACCCTTTTTCAGCGGAATATATTTAAATTCAGGGAGGACCTGTTTGCCATAGCCAAAAGCATACACAAAACATTTGGTTCAATTCTATGCATAACTTCATACACTTTTTGATGGTAAAACAATGGAAATGGCGCAGACATCGCTATTACAGCACCCCCTACAGGCAGAATATTTCCATATTGAAGGAGGACCTGCTGACCATAGCCAAAAACATTTGGTTCAATTCTATGCATAACTTCATACACTTTTCGATGGTACAATAATGAAAATGAACAAAAATCGCTATTGCAGCGCCCATACGAGCAGAATTTTTTCAAATTCAGGGAGGACCTGCTTGCCATAGCCAATACATTACACAATAAATTAGGTTCAATTCTATGCATAACTTCATATACTTTTCGATGGTACAATGAAAATGGCACAAAAATCGCTATTATAGCGCCCCCTTCCGTCAGAAAATTTCCATATTGAAGGAGGACCTGCTTGCCATAGCTAGAAACATACACAAAAAATTGACTCAATTCTATGCATAACTTAATACACTTTTCGATGGTACAATGGCGACGCACAGACATTTTGTATAAACATGTTTTGGGGGATTTTTGACCCCTAAAACGTGTAAATCCGTCGAAAACCAACCAGACGTCAAAAAAATTTCGATTACAATACTTTCTTCTATTGACGATAGAAAAAAGTTAATCGCTGTGAACCTAGTTTCTGAGCTCTTTTCTTCCGGATTTTTGAATTTTTAACTAATAATGTAAGATACAAAATGTAATCAATTATGAACAACCTTACCGCTTGGAGTCTTTACATCAACACACAATATATATCTATATTAGGTGGGTAATATATTGTGATGCACTGATATATCTACCTGCTGACCATAGCCAAAAACATTTGGTTCAATTCTATGCATAACTTCATACACTTTTCGATGGTACAATAATGAAAATGAACAAAAATCGCTATTGCAGCGCGCTATAGCAATCGCTATTGCTTTTGCATTGGATAGCCGAGGTCCGTCTCTACAGCGCACCTTGGTTACTTTTTCGATTTTGGTTGCAGATATTTTTTAGAATGACACTTTCATTTTCAGAACCGGTTTTGAATATGAAAGTAACTTTATTAAAAATGTCAATAATGTCAAGAATAAGGCTGAATTCAATAAGCCAATCAAAAATAATCAATAAGGCAATTCAAAAATAATGTTGAAATATTCCTTCCCTATTCCCTAGTATTTCAGCTACTGACTATGAAACAAAAATTAAAGTACCAATATTTTTTTTTTTAAAGGGGCAAAAATTGGTCGCTTAAAAAAATTCGAAATTTTGACTTTTTTGAGGGTGAAAAATATGAATAAATAAACTTATAAATGCTTTAGGATAAATAAGGAAGGCCATGACAGAAAAACTTTAATTTCATAAAAACTTTTGAAAGATAGAGCAAAAAGAAATGTCAAAGAATGAATGCATTATTTTAAAGTTTTGTGAATAAATTTGTTATTTTTAAATGTGGAAATTACCCATTAAACATTTTTGTCAAAAGGATAATTGTGTTCCATATTTCTTTTAGGAACTTTTAAATATAAAAATGTTGATATCTAAAATACAAATTTTATTTTAAAATATTTTAGAGGGTATTCAGATTATAAATATAATTATTTATAATTTTTTAGGTTATTTTTTAACTCATTAACAAAAGGAAAACTAACTATTCAAATTTTAATGGCCAAAAAAAAAAAAAAAAAACATCTCGACTACAAGATAAACTTTGTAAGAAAACTAAATTATTTAAACAAGCCACACTTGTTTCTGTGTTTGTTAAAAAGAAAAATCAATACATCCGAAAATTTAGATTGATTTCCTGTTCATTATTTAATGTTATAATAAATATGGTATTAAAAAGTTGTGCAGTAGTTTTAAGAAAATGATCCATAGTCTGCAATATTGTATGTCACAACCCTTTGTCCCAATTTGAGCTCATTTAAATTTTTTCCTTGTAGTATGTTTTTAATAAAAGTTTTAAGTAATATTTTATAAAGCATAAACAAACATTCAATTACTCCCATATAATTATTATGAACTTTTTTTATTGTGTGTATGTGGAGGGCGAGGGGGAAGCATAAAAATATTTTTTAAAGCTTTATAAAGTGAATATATAAAACTCCCTATCCCGTTCGGGACGAGCGACCGGTATTCGTGCCGGCCTCGTTTGCACTTTCATCCCGCGCGACGGGTATACGTGCCGGCGGTTTTGGCACTCACATCCCGAGCGACCGATATTCGTGCCACACAGTTGGAACGTTTTATTCCAGAAAGTTTAACTCAGAAAAAAAAAAAATCGAAATGAAATTTGAATATACATTTGGGAAGAACATATGTCCTTCTATCTAGGAAAGCAAATGGAATCAATTAATATATTTTTAATCCATGTCAATTTAATTTTCTTCCAAAAATGACTGCAATGAAAAAAAAGAGTGTGTTTATTTCACATGCATCTATTTATGCTTCTGAAACGTGATTTTCTTTCTATCATATATCTATGTGTCAAATGAAACTTTATTTTTTGTTTATCAGAAAATTTTCTACTACACTTGGGAAAAGGAATGGTTGAGTCAGCTGATCAACTCTAAGCTTATGATGTAAGCTTCACGTACGCATATGGCTAAGCTTCCAGTTCTTTCATTTTCAATTACTTTTTTTCTACTTTTATCGAGATTGGAAAGAGTTTATTTGTACGTCGTGGTGATTAATAGTTTTGGATTTTCATTCATTGAGGAGGAAAGCGGGAGGCCTATTTATATTTTTATTTTGTTTCAACAAATGCTGCTACGCAGTTTAAATATTTGCGGATGCTTGTTCAAAATATTTTCGGTACCGTCAAGTCAAGAAAACTTTTGTGCGCTCTTTTTTTTTTTTTTTTTTTTTTTTTTTTAGTTTTCCTTCAATAGTTATTCATACCGTTTCAAAAAATTTCGTCTTAAATTATCTATATTTATGTATCTTATTTTACAAACTCATTAAAATGTCTAAAAACGCAGGTATTTTACTGACAATGAAATAGCTGGGATAGGGAAAAATATTTAGTAAAAAAAAAGAGAAAATGCATGAAATTAATGTATTTTCAGAAAGTAAAATTTAAGAGAGTTATGTGATTCTAACACAGTCATTGAACTCTGACATTTTGAGAAATGTTCGCAGGTTTTAAAGTTAATAGTTTCAATTAATAGTCAGTTTGCCCATTATAATTGAATACATTTATATGATTTCGTTAATATTTCCATTTTATAAAATACTTTTAACATTAACGGCATTTTTTTATCAGTATATTTCAAATTATTATTCAGTTTAATTTATTATTAAAAAATATTATTCAATACTTTGAACCTCATAAATTTATTTATATGTTTAAATATATATTATTAAAAGATGTTTATAAAGGTATTTTAACATAAACAATTTTTTGGAAGAATGTATTTTAAGTTATTCATGTTTACTTATTCTTATTAAATATTCTTTAATTGATATTTCGTTTTATTATGCGTTACAATATGTATTATTTCTTTTATTTTCAAAAATATTTTTAACATCAACAACTTTTTAGAAAGGTATATTTTAAAGTATAATTCTATTTTACTTATTATTATTTATTATTATTCAATATTTTTTATTTGATAGATATTTTATGATGGATTATATATTTACATGTAAATTTTGAATTTTCACAAATATTTTGAATTGAATTAAAAGTTTTCAAACTATTTTTTATGTCTGCATAATAAAATAAGCATTAAAAGTTGCATGCAGAAGTTGCTTGCAAGTTTTATTTAATTATTTTTATTAGTGAATAAATATGCTTTTTAAAAATACTTGTCTTATTTACGGAAAGTGTTAACAATTATTTAGAAACAAAACTATTATTTTTTTTAAACAAAATTATCCTTTATTTGAACAAAACATTTCATATGTTGCTATATTAAAGGAACGTAAGTGTTTTGTAATCATATAATATTTTTTAACTGAAAAACGTGATTAAAACATGCATTATATTTGTTTAAAAAGTCATTTTTACATTAAAATATCCGAGAAAATATTTCAATTTTTTGCGTAAATATATATAATAACAACATATTTCATGAATGTACATTTCAAATGTTACATGGAAAAATGAATCTTTTATAATTTTTTGAAGACTCTTTACAAGAGTTAGGCTTAGTTTCGCAAAATCCTTCGGCCCAGAAGATGAAATCAAATTTTCCCGCTCCGTCCTCAGATGCGCACTTCTGAATGCGCGCGCCGTCGCGAACAGGCTATAGGACACATTTAACTGTAACAGTCTTAAGTTACATCAGGTATTGTTATATAGCCTTTTCTTTTCTGCTTAGATACAAAGTTTTTTTTTTTTTTTTTTTTTTTATTATTATTATTATTATTATTAATTTACAGAGAAAGTTTTTACTCAGAAAATATATATTAAGTACTAACTAAATAAAAGGCTTTTCTTATTTCTCAATATTTTATTTTATAACAAATATACTTTATCTGCATTGTAAAATAATTAAAATTTCATTTAATACTTTATCTACTGACTGTACTTATAAGTACCATTAAAATAACTTGCTATAAAATTCATTTAATACATCGATTAATTGTAATACAGTTTAGAATGAGTTATAGATACATTACTTTATCTTGTTCCAAAAGCATTATTGGCTACACAAAACAATAATATTTTTAAAAGGATGATTTCTTTTGTCTTTGCATCTTTTAAGCTTTCTTGGCGTTGGAGGAAGGGGGGGGGGGGGATTTTTCAATTCGGAAATATTTCTATGTTTCTATTGTAAGAACATTATATTTGTACATTTCCTAATTCTACAAAATACTAAGAAAAATATTTAAAATAAAAGATTTGAGTGGGGTTATAAATATTGCACAAAATCCCTATAAATTCAAATTTAATTAATCCTTCTAAATCCTCCAATCCTTCTAAAATTTATTAAATGATTATGTAAATCTTCTAATGTAGTTTAAACAATTCACGAAAAATTCTTTAGAAGATAAAATTTTTATGAATCCATAATTCAGTGCATAAAAGGTTAATCTAAAATATGATGAAATAAGAAAATAATTCATTTCAAGAGCAACAATCAAGAATCACGAACTACTATTTTAGCTTTTAATCTCTTTTGTTTCATTTTAATCATTATTATTATTTAATAAATCAAAATAAATGTAGAATGGAAATACATATATATTTTATATTTAACTCCTCGTATTTCTGAACGCATGAAATTAGAATTCTTTCCTAAAAAAGCAAACATGGAAAGAGCATATCTTTTTAGGAGATTGTCCGATTGTCCTTTCACAAATTCTGAAATTGACATTTTCAAATCAAAATTTTAATGAAAATAAAAAATAAACGATATATTTTATATTAAAATGTTTGATCTTACTTTTTCACAAATTTAAAGTTTATAATGTTAAATAAATTTTAAGGCACAGACGAAACAACATTGCAAATAGGAAAAACAATGGGAAAAAGCATACTAGTCCAGGGGAAATGTACCAAAAAAAGGGGGTTACCTTGCAAAAGGTAGGGTAGAAGATTTTTTTTTTCTGAATGGTTTATAATGATGCCAACATGGAAAAACCAAGTTTTCTTACAAAATTTCATAAGGCTAAATTTTCTGTAGTCAAAAAACAACAAAATTTTGGAACCTTTTTTGATTTTTTAAAAATATCTTGAGACCCGTTGCCCTAGCATATTATTTGTCAGCTACAATGTTAAAGAGGATACAATTCTCTACAACTTTCATATTTACAACTTTTTTATACACTCAATAGCAAGCGCAGTACGCCATTTCAAAAATAGGACAATTTTTTCAATTTTCTTAAAAACCGTGAAAAACGTTGTTCTGCCCCGATTATTCAAATGTTTCCCACGGATTTAATCATGTATTCCAACTTCTATACATTGGTAGCAGTAAATTATGTGCTTCAGGGCCAAAACTAGCCTTTTTTGTACCCGTGGCTTTTGGATGTGGATTTGCCCCCCTTCCACCCCCTTAAGGAGAAAATTTACTACGAGAATTTTAATAAATCTCTAATAGCCGGATATTGAAAATTGTAAGTGTGTAATCATTAAATAAGTAATGCGGAACTACGTTATCAGCTTTGTTAAATATTGATTCATTAAAACCTTGAAAACCAAACCGAAAGGAACCGAAATATATTCCCTTTAAACAGATTCCACCTTAGCAAGTATAATTGTTCCTATTCTTTCTCTTGAAAATATATAATTTTTTCTTTAAAGACCGGATTCCGTGTATACAGATTTCATTTTCAAAGATTTTATGGTAGTAGTAGTATTGAGACATTTAAAGTCACAGCTATTAATTACTAGTGTAAATGCCCGTCCTAGGACGGTGTGTAAAAATTGTGTTTTTCATTTAAAATTTTTAAAAAAAGAGGAAAATAATTGTCAATATGGAAGCGCTTAGATGAGAAAATTTCGGCTTATTTATGTTCTAATAAACACATTATTAGCATTAACAATACTTTTGGGTAGACCAGGCTTTCTGGCTAATATAACATAAGAAAATTAAGAATTCTTAGAACAAAAGTTTAAGAAACATGCAATAAAACCCCATAATTAACAAATTCTGCTGCAACTATTAAAATTTTTTGATAATTTGTTTGGTATTAAATCTTGGTAAGTGTGTTGTATTTTTTGCAAAAAGAAAAAAAAAAAAAAAAAAAGAAAAAAAAAAAAAGATTTAGGAAAACTTTTAACGGCTGAATAAGCATGTGCACAACTTTTTGAGTTTAACTTACTGAACATATAAATACAGTCGACTCTCTGTTAACGTCGCTCTACTTAACGACGATCTCTATTTAAAGACGATGTTTTGTGGTCCCAGCTCCTTTAAGTAAAAAAATCTCCATTTAAAGACGAAATTGTTTCTATTTAACGAGGATTTTCACGTAGGTTTTTTTCCCGATCCCTTTAAACATGTTAAGGGGTCTCAGGACTCTTAAATCTTTAAAATTTTTGAAATTTAAATTTGTTTAGATATTAAACTACTATCTTTTCTGAACATTTTGGTATAAATGTTTCCTTGGAATTCTTATTAGAACAGAAGTTATGGCTTTTAGAATTCTACACGCTCAATAGCTGAAGCGGCGTTTCAGAAACTTTGAAGTCAATTTTCTCCAAATGACGTTTTTGGGCATTACGCGCACGATATCTCAAAAACTTCTGAATTTTTTTTCATGAAATTTTCAAAACATATGTTTCATGTTTGTCTGTATAAACTGAACCTAAAATTTCCTTCTTATTGTTCAGAAATATATTCTTTATAGGTGATTATATTGTTGAAAATTTCTAAATTTTGCATTAACTAAATACAACTTTGTATTAAAAATAGAAAAATGCTTTAAATACAAATTTATTTAGGTTCAGAGTAATTATTACAATGTGAAGCATAAGTAGGACCCAAAATTTTCCTTCTACTTGCAAAATTTATTTTGTAATCGTGCGCATAATCTGTTATGCCGATTTTCCGCTCGTCAAATGTCTGACATTTTGGAGCCCACTGTAAATTCTAATTCTGCATCTTGTAATTTTTCAAATACATGAAATGAAAGAAAATACTTATATCTTTCATTCTAATATAAAATTTTGTCTTAAAATCAATTACATTTTAAGATATTATATGTTGAAAATGGTCCTTTTTTTTTCGATTTTTTTTAATTTTAAGAGTCCTGAGGCCCCTTAAACGAGGGAACTTCCTCTGATAGAAAAACAAGTTTTCTTGCAATTCAGATTAGTACAGATAAAGGAGAAGGGTGTAATGAACTTTACCCATGTGACGAAGACGTTTTAACAACTGACTGCAGAAATTTAAATCAAATTTATGAAGACATCGCAAATGAAAATGCAACTTTAGATGCAAAAGATGGTGATGAAGCTGGTGATTCAGAAAGCGAGACAAAACCTCCTTCTTACTCAGATGCGAATTCTGCACTGGATATTCTTCGCCATTACACTGATCATCAAATATGGAAGATGACTCGTTCGACCTTCTTGAAAAGTTTGAAGCAAGGTTACTATAAACTAGACAACCATTGAAACAATCTGCTCTTTTTCATTTTTTAAAAACTTCATTTGTTTACTTAAATGTATTATAAATATTTTTATTTTACTTTAAGAAACATTGTATACTGTAATATTGTTCTTGTATACAATATAATTAATGCAATTCGTATTTTCGTATGAAATAAAACATAAAATAAATTTAAATAAATAAAAAATAAAACATTTCTAAGCATGCCAATATATTGAGAAATGTATTCATTGTCCTAAGTCTGTAAACTGTGAAAGGAAATATTTTTCAAATATTATTTTTCCACACATTCTGTTTAAGGACGATTTTTCGAGGTTTTTTGAAAGTCGTTAAACAGAGAGCCAACTGTATTAAAAGTACGCACAGAAACTGGGGATCAGCAGTAAGAACATAGAATTTTCTTCAAAATGTTATTGCATCTAACAGCGATGTTTGAAAATGTCGCCGTTTGTGCGATGAAACGATCGTCAATCTTAATAAAGATATTTCATCACTTTTTATAACATTATTTAGCTTTATCTGGAAATGTAATGTTTTCCCGTGATCCTTTAAAGAAAATCACACTTTTTTTTCTTTTTCACGATCCTTTAACGTTAATCGTGTTTTTTCCACGACCCTTTGAATTTTTTTTTTTTTTCGATCCTTAAAAAAAATTGCGTTTTTCCCGCGATCCTTTGAAGAAATTAGCTTAATTTGGCACAGTTGGTACTCGCGTTTTTCTTGTATTTCTTCCGTTATTCCCCCCCCCCCCCCTCCTCCCATAAAAATGTCAACAGATTTTAATGCATATTTGCATAGATCCACGGGATAATAAAATTCAGTGCCAAAAAAGCGCAATTCCGGGGAAAAGTAACATGTCAGTAAAAGAGATTTTGCAGGTTCAAGTCAGGTTTTCTGTGTTATATAATTCTGCATTAACGGAATGAAAAAAAAAAAAAAAAAAGAAAAAAGAATGGAACAGAATATTCAGCAAACAGGAATCTTGTAAATGCATGAATTTTGTCTATGATCACTGTGTATTATA
Organism: Maratus speciosus; assembly: GCA_963932465.1. Classification (NCBI taxonomy): domain Eukaryota; kingdom Metazoa; phylum Arthropoda; class Arachnida; order Araneae; family Salticidae; genus Maratus; species Maratus speciosus. The sequence continues at coordinate 146,585,840 of OZ010789.1, forward strand.
AATGTATGTAGAGAAATTTCTAAATCGCTCTTGTGAAGGAAAAAAAAATCGAAAAATTCACACAGGAAATTCTTCAGTTGATCAGGCAAATTCTGACTTTTTTGTAGTCAGAGGATTTTATTTACACTTTCACACGTAGTTCATGGGAATTCTGACGCTCTTGTTGTCAGAGGTTTTTGCACAGCTTGTGTACACACACACTGTTGAGTTTTTCATTTTCAAATTTATACTACTGGCATATTGGATTTTGAAATTTTTACATGGTGAGATATTGTTTCTAGATAGTTTTTTGTACTCGTGTTAATACTTATTTTGTTCAATAAATTTTTGGGAGATAGGTAACAAGATTCATTTGATGGTTTTAGGTATTTGTGTCGCAATTTACATTTTTCTTTTTTGTTCTTTTCACGTCACACTTTATTTACGCTTTTTTTGTATTTGTTATTTGTACTATTATTAGGCATATAATTTTAAATCCATGTGATGGAAATTATTCTGCACTTAGCAATACAGCACGGTTGCTTCGGATTGGGCTGGTAATTCCATTTCAGTGTTAATAAAAAAAAAAAAGAAGAGAGAATTTGAAGGGTTGTAATAATTAAAGGTTAGATTATTTTAACGGTATTTTTAGATTTGTTTGTCTGTTTTTGCTTTTGAATTTTACACAGGTACATTGTGGTTTATATTTTTTTCTCACACAAACATGATTTGTCACTAGTTGCAGGGATATGTACAGGGAAACAGTAGAAGTTTTTACATATCGCCATGCATTCTTCACACCTTTTTATAGGAATTTAAATTTTTATACTTAAGTAGTGGCATTGGGATACTGATGGCTTACAGAGGCGCTATTTTTTTTCTACACAATTGCAAGCAACAAGTGTCGACGATCAACGATTTTTTTTTACACACGTGCTTTCTGTACTGTCATAGTGCCTAGTGTACTTATTTCTTCATTTCTAAAGCATTCATTTGGTAATTCTTTTATCAACAAGGTTCACATACCTTCTAAATTTTACTTTTTGCAAGCTCATTATATTTCACATCATTAGTGTCAGAGTTGCTTACAATTTGGCAAAAGAGTATTATATGTTAGTTTACTTTTATTTTCATCCACTCTCGCTTCTAGACACCAGCCGTTATTATTTATCGAGTTTGCTAGATAGCAAATTCTAAATTTTATTATAATATTCATTAGAGATGCAACGAATATTCGGCCTGTCTGCCGAATATTCGGCTTCGGCCGAATATCAAGTCCATTATTCGGCCTTGGCCGAATAATACTGTAATAAATGTTTTTATATTTACACAGTATAACTTTTTAATTTGACAATTTATATTCATCATATATGATGAAAATTTTATTTGAAATTAACTAAGACTTTTTTTCCCATTAACTTTCATACTCCAAATGGGTATTATCTACCCATTTTTATATAAGAGGCTAATTTAGAAATCATGTTAAATTTTTTTTATGCTGTATCAGTAAGTACAAAAAGTATCTGTAATAAACTAACATAATCTGTTAAATTTAAAATTAATCTATTCAAAATTGTTTTAGTACAGCTGTACAAGCTAATTAAAATTTTTTTTTATTATAATGGGAAGTTTAACATTTAATCCTTGTTACATAAAAAAATATTTCTTTCAATAATATTTTGAATTATACGTATAAAGAACATAAATATGTGATTGATTAGATATAGATGTATTATATGTACATCAAGATATTTAAGTCGTATATGTTGCAATACTTAAGGGTTTTTTTTTTTTTTTTTTAGTAAAATACGCTTAAAAGTAAAATATAATTTAAGTGATTTTTTTTTAAGTCTGTTACTATTTCTTATTAAATAATGAAAGAAATGTAAATACTAGATTCTTTTAATTAGTATGCATTTACGTTTTAGATATTTTTTTTTCAAGAATAGCATTGTAATGCCTCAAAAAACAATTAAAATGTTTTCAATAAACATAGGTTGGGACGCAGAAATAATAATAATTCAGCATTCTCAGGGATAGTCTATTTTTTTTTTTTTTTCGTAAATATTACCTGCTTCTGAAAATAATCTTTCACTATATATGGTACTTCCTGATGCAGAAAGGTACTTTTTGGCTAATCGTGAAAGGTTTGGAAAGTCTTCTGAATTTTTCGCCCACCACTTCAAAGGACACTGTTGTCTTTCTAGTAGTGGCTGGGAAAGAAATTTACTAATTTCTTTTACTTCTTCACATTGAGGAGCACTTTCTATAGAGGCTTCACTGCTGACAGGAAACAAACAAAAAATAATAAAATAAATAAATAAAAATTTTGTTAATAGTGAGTTTTATAAAGTCTACAATGATTTCTTTCCACCATTTTAGAGGATATTCCTTTCACCCTTTCTATCAGTGGTTTTTCTTAAGATATTAAGATTTCTTATATTTTATTTCCTCTGAAAGCTGAAACTTATGTTTCCAAGTACTTTTAAAATTTTGTCATTATTTTAAAATGTAACAACAACACACATAATATCTATTAAAATGTAACTAGACAGTACCTGATGAGGAACTTTTGCTAAGAATTTTTTTGGGAGGGGTCTGAATTATATTATTGAGGCAATTTTTAGGCCGAACATAGCCGAATATTTTTTCAGAGTAAAATAATGCTTTAAAAAATTAAAAATTTGTATATAAATAATTTTTTAAAAGAAAACAATACATTTTAATTGTGAAATATACAAGAATTGTGCATATAGTGCATACTATATTTTGTTTTTAGGCAAAAATAAGTTCATTATTCGGCGGCCGAATAGGCCGAATATTCGGCTGTAACTTGGCCGAATATTCGGTATTCGGCTATTCAGCCAAACCACTATTCGTTGCATCACTAATATTCATGGTAGACACAACATTTTTCTCATATTGTAATGGTATTTCTTACAATGTATATACATATAGGTACACATACATAGGTATTGTAGTAAAAAAATAAAATATATATAACAAAGATTTTTTTTTTTTTTTTTTACATTTAAAATTAAGAAAATGTTATACAGATGTGCGCCTATGAAGGACGTTAAGTGACATAAATGTTCACTTAAAAAATATATATATATATTTTGCTGCAGCCGTTTCTATAAATGAAATATAATACATTGTCATCTATATATGACAAAATTGAATGGCATACCAATTTAATTATTATATTTAAAAAATGATATCATGATATTCCTGTATGCGTATGGGGTCTCCCAAGTCAGAGTTGTTTAATTAATTCCTCTCTTTTTAATGTTTATTCCTTCAGTCTTTTTATTTTAAGCGAAACACTCTTTTGCTTTGTCAAAATTCAATATCTTTTACTCTATTTTTATCTCAGTTAAAAAGGTCATTCTTTCAGGCAGATGTGTTAATTTAACTCATTTTGGAAAATCAATTTGATAGATTTATGGGTTTTGCAATCATAAAAGAAAATTACTTTCTGTATTACCTTCAGTTTCACTTATAATGCCTGCGTAACGTACTGCGGTTATCGTAACAACAAAAGCAATAAATAAAGTTATTATGACATATCTGCGATGTTTTCAACTGCTTTAACTTAGGACTGCCTGTCACTGCCCAATATGTTGGTTAATGATGACGTCGCCAATTCTAGTTGACCCTTGGCAGTTTTTGTTTCAAAATTTTAGAATGCGTTTCTTCATAACGTAAATTTTAGTTGGCGCACCATGACTCGATTTGGAAAATGTTTTCTGGCTTTGTAAGCGTGATTATTCCTCTTGTCTTGCATCTGAGAGGTTATACGTAGTAATGCTGGCGGGGAGGACCACCTCATCTTACTCATCAAAATAAAGTTTTCCATGGAAATGAATTCTAATTATTTGAGTGATTTGATTTTCAGCATTCTCTCATTTTCAGGACTGGAGCCTTGCGGTAATTAACGTAAAATGTAAGAATTTACGATTTCACGGCTTGATATAAAAACTTTCCATTTCAAATTGACAATTTACCTCACCATAATTATAAATAAAGAAAATATCATAATTAAGAAGAAAATTATCTTAAATATATAATATCTTGACTCCTATTCTTATGATGTCTACATAAATGCATACTAGTTATTTATATTTATATACAGATATTCAAAGTGTGGTTGTATTTATTCAATCTTTTATTATTTAAAGATAAATTGAATGCTTGATTTAACAAATAAACATATACAGGGTTGCTACGCTACCTGGAGAACCTGGAAAAGTCAAGGAATTCAGAAATTTGTCTAATAATTCAGGGAAATGTCAGGGAATTTCTATATTTTATCCAAAATCCTGGAAAAGTCAAGGAATTTAATAAAATTTCATGGAGGTTGCCAAATAAGTACAACCTTTGTCCCATGGCAAATGAGAAAAATCTTCCACGTTTTTGCAAATTCCAATTTTTAGAAGTTTTATTTAATCACCTCTTAAAATTTCCTCTTTTTACTTTCTTCTATCTTTACAAGAAGAAAGTATTGGATTCATGAAAATTTTCGAATTCCGGTTTTCGACGGATTTACACGTTATAGGGGTCAGAGATTCCAAAAAACATGTTTTTACAAAATGTCTGTCTCTGACTCTGTGAGTCTGTTTGTCTGTCTGTCTGTCTGTCTGTGTGTATGTGACACAAATTTTGTGGGCGCTCTATCTCAAGAACCAATGCACGGAATTGAATAAAAATTTATATTCAGTGAGTCCCTAATACAAATTGATGCTGATTAGTTTTTGGTGTAAATCGCTCAACAGATGGCGCTGCTATGCTGCATTTTTCACGATTTTCGCAATAGCTCTATCTCACGAACTACTGCACGGATTTTGATCAAACTTCAGATTTAGTTAGTCCTTGATATGAATTGGTGCTGATTACGTTTTGGTGTAAATCGTCCAACAGGTGGCGCTGTTATGATGAATTTTGCAGGATTTACACGATTTCCCCAATAACTCTATCTTAAGAACTAATGCACGGATTTTCATCAAACTTCAGATTCAGTTAGTCCTTGATATGACTTGCTACTGATTATGTTTTGGTGTTAATAACCCAATAGGTGGCGCTGTTATGCAGGAATTTTCACGATTTTCGCTATATCTCTATCTCAAAAACTAATGCACGGATTTTCTCCAAACTTCAGATTCAGTCAGACGTTGACATAAATTGTTGCTGATTAGGATTTGGTATAAATCACCCAATAGTGGCGCTGCTAGGCAGCATTTTGCTGGATTTAGACGATTTCAGCTATAGTCATATCGCAAGAACTAATGCACGGAATTTCATATCTTTAGAATCCTCATGAGATGCATAGATTGCCATTTAATTTTGGCAGTGTGATAGCGAATTTTGAAGTATTAACATGTATGAGATAGAAGAAAGTTTTGGGATTGGTACATCCGACTAGTTTCTTCCTCTTTTCTTTTTTCCAACTGTCATCTCCACACATACTTTAAAATTTTTAACTGTTTAATATAATTTTTTGAAATTTTTCTGCAATATTTTTTATTGACATTTAATGTAACTAATAAATCATTTCAAATCTGCTTAACCTGCACCCTGAAATGTTTGCTTCTCAACCCCCTTTGCCTAAAGTTGAACTTAAGTGAGATTGTGATAGATGGTGAAGTAAATTATCATTCAATGCAAAAATATTGTATATGTATATGTCGTAGGCTATTTGAGAAATCCGGCTCTTTGCAAAGAGCCGGGCTAATTGGAGAATCCATCTCCCTTTTTCCAATTAGCCTGATATTTTTCAGGTTTATTGCAAAGAGCCTAGAACGCGTTAGGCTAATTGAAAAATGACCACTTATTATCCGATCAGGGTGATATTTTTAGCTCGCAGGCTATCAAAGCCTGAGAGCTTATGTGCCCGCCGATTCTGTATGTACGTGTGTACGTACGTACGTACGTATGTACGTAACACGATAACTCTTGATAGAAATATCCGATTTGCTTCAATTTTTTTTTCTAGGTTCATTCTGATAAGGTGCTTCCCTGATTAGTTTTTGGGGTTCATTGGTTAAGGATAAAGGGGGGAAAAGGGGGCTAGTCCCCCCTTAATTTATATAAATGGGTTTTTCATACAGAAATATTCGATTTGCTCCAAATTTGGTATACCGGTTTATTGTGTTAAGGAGCTTCCCTGATTATATTTAGAAGCTCAATATTTAAGTATAAAGGGGGGAAAGGGGGGCTAACCCCCTTAATTTAGATAAATCGGTTTTTCATGATGAATTATTCGATTTGCTCCAAATTTGGTATACCGGTTTATTAAGTTAAGGAGCTGCCTTGATTAGATTTGGAGGTTCATTAGTTAAATATAAAGGGGGAAAGGGGGGCTATCACCCCCCCCCGTAATTTAGATAAATGTGTTTTTCATGCAGAAATATGCGATTTGCAATAAATTTGGTATACCAGTTAATTATGTTAAGCAGCTTCCCTGATTACATTTGGAAGATCATTAATATGTATAAAGGGGGGAAAGGGGGGCAATTGCCTCTCCCCTTAATTTAGATAAATACGTTCTTCATGTAGAATTTTTCGATTAGCTCAAATTTGGTATACTGGTTTGTTATGTTAAGGAGATGGCTTGATTAGATTTGGAGGTTCATTAGTTAAATATAAAGGGAAGAAAGGGGGTGGTTCCCCCCCCCCCCTTAATTCAGGTAAATGGATTTTTCATGCAGAGTTATTCGATTTGCTCCGAATTTCGTATACCGGTTTATTATGTTAAGGAGCTTCCCTGATTAGATTTGGAGGTTCATTAACTAAGTACAAAGGGAGGAAAGGGGGGCTAGACCCCCCTTCCTTAATCTAGATAAATGGGTTTTTCATGCAGAGTTATTCGATTTGCTCCAAATTTCGTATACCGGTTTATTATGTTAAGGAGTTGCCTTGATTAGATTTGGAGATTTATTGGTTAAGTATAAAGGAGGGACAGGGGCTAGTGTCCCCTTAATTTATATAAATGGGCTTTTCATACAGAATTATTCGATTTGCTTCAAATTTGATATACCAGTTTATTACGATATGGCTTCCTTCATTTGATTTGGAGGTTCATTGATTAAGTATAAAAGGGGGGACAGGGGGGCAATTGTCCCTCCCCTTAATTTAGATAAATGGGTTTTCATGCAGAATTATCTGATTTAGTTTAATTTTTTTTCAACCGGATCCGAACTTGAAGGTTCCATTTGAAGTCAACCCGAAAACCGACCACAACCAGGTTTCGGATTGAGTTCAATTAGAACTTTCAGGTTCGGATCGGGTTTCCGGTGGACGGAGATTATTTTGTCTGGCTTGCATCGGGTTATAGTTCTTTGGAATATTTTTATCCGTTAAGATTTGGTTCGGGACGGGTTTCAGGTTGACTTCGAATGGAATTTTTAGGTTCTGATAGCGTTGCGTGTCCACGGAAACTAATTTGTCTTGTTCGGATCCGGTTATGGATCTTTGGAATATTTTTGTCGGTTATCAGATTTGGTTCGGAATTTCGGGTTTTTTTCAAATGGAACTCTCAGGTTCGGATCGGGTTGCATGTAGACTGAAATTATTTTGTCTTGCTCGGATCGGGGTACAGTCTGTTCTAATTTATTTTTCGGGTTCGGGTACGGTTATGCGTTAATAAACCTAATAAAAAGAAAATCGCCCATTTAAACTAATGGCATTGAGCTCACAGGCTATTCACACTAATTGCATATTATACTCTTATTTCAAAGAATAATGCCCCTCGAAGAATAAATGATGGTATTAGTCTTCTTTGCCCCACTTTCAACTTAACCAAAGAACCTCCAAATCTAATCAGGGAAGCTACTTAACATAATAAACTAGTATACCAATACCAAATTTGAAGCAAATCAGATAATTCTGCATGAAAAAACCATTTCACTAAATTAAGGGTGTGGGGGGGGGGGTATTAGCTCCCCCATTTCTCCCTTTATGCTGAAACAATGAACTTTCAAATCTAATCAGAAAAGCTCCTTATTAGAATGAACCTAGAAAAAAAAATTAAACTAAATTAGATAATTCTGCATGAAAACACAATTATCTATATTAAGGGGAGGGGCAATTGCCCCCCTTTTCCTCCTTTTATACTTAACCAATGAACCTCCAAATCCAATAAAGGAAGCCATATCGTAATAAACTCGTATATCAAATTTGAAGCAAATCGAATAATTCTGTATGAAAAACCCATTTATCTAAATTAAGGGGACACTAGCCCCTGTCCCTCCTTTATACTTAACCAATAAATCTCCAAATCTAATCAAGGCAGCTCCTTAACATAATAAACCGGTATACGAAATTTGGAGCAAATCGAATAACTCTGCATGAAAAACCCATTTATTTAAATTAAGTGGGGTCTAGCCCCCCTTTCCTCCCTTTATACTTAACTAATGAACCTCCAAATCTAATCAGGGAAGCTCCTTAACATAATAAACCGGTATACGAAATTTGGAGCAAATCGAATAACTCTGCATGAAAAACCCATTTATCTAAATAAAGGGGGGGGGTCTAGCCCCCCTTTCCTCCCTTTATACTTAACTAATGAACCTCCAAATCTAATCAGGGAAGCTCTTTAACATAATAAACCAGTATACCAAATTTGGAGCAAATCGAATAATTTTGCATTAAAAGCCCATTTACCTAAATTAAGGGGGGGGGTCTAGCCCCCCTTTCCTCCCTTTACACTTAACTAATGAACCTCCAAATCTAATCAAGCCATCTCCTTAACATAATAAACCAGTATACCAAATTTGAGCTAATCGAATAGTTCTACATGAAAAACGCATTTATCTAAATTAAGGGGAGAGGCAATTGCCCCCCTTTCCCCCCTTTATACATATTAATGATCTTCCAAATGTAATCAGGGAAATTGCTTAACATAATTAACCGGTATACCAAATTTATTGCAAATCGCATATTTCTGCATGAAAAACACATTTATCTAAATTACGGGGGGGGGGGGGTTCCTCCCACCTTTTCTCCCTTTGTATGTAACTAATGAACCTCCAAATCTAATCAAGGCAGCTCCTTAACTTAATAAACCGGTATACCAAATCTGGAGCAAATAATTCATCATGAAAAACCGATTTATCTAAATTAAGGGGGGTAGCCCATCTTTCTCCCCTTTATAATTAAATAATGAGCTTCCAAATCTAATCAGGGAAGCTCCTTAACACAATAAACCGGTATACCAAATTTGGTGCAAATCGAATATTTCTGCATGAAAAACCCATTTATATAAATTAAGGGGGGGGGGGGGGATTAGTCCCCCTTTTCCCCCTTTATCCTTAACCAATGAACCCCAAAAAATAATCAGTTAAGCACCTTATCAGAATGAACCTAGAAAAATAAATTGAAGCAAATCGGATATTTCTATCAAGAGTTATCGCGTTACGTACGTACGTACACACGTGCATACAGAATCGGCGGGCACATAAGCTCTCAGGCTTTCATAGCCGGTGAGCTAAAAATTTCACCCTGATCGGATAATAAGTGGTCATTTTTCAATTAGCCTAACGCTTTCTAGGCTCTTTGCAATAAGCCTCAAAAATATCAGGCTAATTGGAAAAAGGGAGATGGATTCCCCAATTAGCCCGGCTGTTTGCAAAGAGCCGGATTTCTCAATTAGCCTACGACATATATATTTTTTTCCCCATTTTACAGGACACTTACTTTGAAATACTCAGAAATTATTAAGGAAAGGAAAGCAATTTCTATTGCAGTCCTAAGAGCATTTTTTTTTTTTTTTTTTTTTTTTTTTTTTTTTTTTTTTTGTGCGTGTGTGTGTGAGGGGGTGGGGGGGGGGAGTGCATATGTGAAAAATTTTATATTTTTGCGCGGTACAATATTTATTTTACTGTCGTCTTGTCCAGTTCACATTACACCGCTAGACTGAAATTTTCATAAAATGCACCCAAGGGCGGCGCCAGAGGGGGGTCCGGGGGGCATATGCCCCCCCGGCGGGGTCAAATTTAATCGTCGTCGGGGAAATTTTTTTTGACTTGAGTGAGACTTGAGATTTTTTTGACTAGAGTCCTGCATTGGGTCGGGTAACCCGATTTTTCCCGACCCGAGTCGTGTCGAGTCGGGTGCATGTTAGTTTTTTTAAAAAAGATCTCTGGTTAGTTTATAGAAAACCCGACCCACGGATAAGTTTACCGCAGATTTTTTTTTCTTTGGAAGTCGGATTGGCTTGGCTATATATTTTTAGGTTTCGGGATGAGTTTTGATTCTTACGCGTCGGTCTTTTTTGAGCTGATTTTTCAAAAAAAAAATGCCTAGAATTATATCTCAGATTAGAGTCCTGCATCGATTCAGGTTGCCCGATTTTAACTACACCCGACCCGACCCACGGCTCGGATTGAGGATAACATTTTTCGTTATGGTTGGGTTTGGTTTCGGCTTGAGTTTTGATACTTAAGAGAAGTGTCGCCAAGTGTCCCGATTTATGTGGAACGTCCGTGGAATTTTTCACCATACCCAAATTATGTCAAATTTTTAGGACTTTAATCTAAATTAAAAATTTATTCGTTAGTCTGCGACGAAAAAATTTATTTAACCACGTGTTGGTTACAGTCTGTCGTTACAACGACCGGATGTTACCGAAAGCCTTTATATATTTTGTCTAGAACTCATGTTCACTCCTGCCCAATGTCTATTCGATTAACCGCAAACTTAGGCGCCTATAAGAAATACGATTTCAAGAAGAGACAATCTGCTCACTTCGATCGTCTTATTAAAAAGCGTACGGTAAGTATTTTTTCATAAATGAATGAGTAAATAAAAAGATAGTTTTGTATAATTATTCAAGCTAACTTAGTATCAAACTAAAAATTTCTTCTTTGTTCATTAATTTTAATATAGAGTAGAGTCTAATTTTATAATAATACTAGAAAGGTAGCCCGTCAAAAATGACGGAAATTTAGATATAAAGATGTATACAACTCATGTGCAAGAATATGAGTTTTCTCATTTGTTCCGCAGTGTTAGATGAAAATAACACATTTTAAGAACGAAATACATTTATGAAAAACTGTGTAAAGTAGAAGACCACTAACCTGCACAATTCCAAGTTTTCTGCAGATTTTTGCGGTCATGTCTATTCAGTCTTTGTATACATTTTTTTAAAATTCATATATTGGACAATTTAGATTATTAAGCCTTAAAAATAAATAAATTACACACTTGAAGTAAGGTAAAAACTATTAAATTATCGTATACGATTTCATAAAATGGTATTATATGGTATTATATGTGTGTGCTTCACGATCTTGGTTACGACTTTGGCGAAATTGGCTGCAACTTGTCATAATTCTAATAGTGTGGGCATCTATAACAAAAAAGTAACCAGTTTTTAGTAAAATTTCTGATATAAAGTAGTTTTCAAAAACTTGTGTAAAATTGCAGGCCGTTCTCATGTTATGCCAGTCCTGGGAATAATATTTCTAACACTGAAGAGTTTCCATGTATATGTGGAATTTAGAAAAGCTTCTCCAAAAGAAAGGTCCTGAAATGACATTGTAATTCCTCTAACTTCAAAGTTTAATCGGGCCCTGATGTTGTTTACTGAAATCTAATAAATACAGTTATTTTGAATATTACAACAGAATTAAACAGCTAAACTTATTTAACTTAAACTCGCTGTTGCTTCCCGATGTTATTTTTTAGTATTAAGAAAGAAAATTATTTAAATTTTTCAAATCATGCACATTTAAAATTTTATTTCGTCTTTAATAACTAAATAATGAAAAAATGGGCTTTTGTTCTGATCTCATAAATACGACAATAAAATAATGTAACTAAGAGACATAGCAAAATTAAATCTTTGTGATTTCAAACCATAAACAAATGATACCACCACCATTTTACATACTATGGCGTCATTAGAATATTGTCCATTGATTGTTGGAGAACTTACTTTGTGAATGATTACCTCAATGATTTAATATTTTTTACGGTTCACGATGAATGAATCACTTGTGTTTGCTTAGGTTTATGGAATGAGATATTAAGCCGTGAACCAAATTTCAATTAAAGTTATCCAAAGATATATGTATTTTTAATCGAAATTAAAAACAATGCTTTAATCTCGAAATAAAATGTTTTAGTTTGTATAATTGGTTATTTCTGTTAATTATTTATTTAGGTACTTTTCCATTATAGCGCATTTAAAAAAAAAAGCCTTGCGTAATTCGGGCATCAGGAAGTGAGATATGTTGCCAAAATATACAGCTATGAAAACAAATCTAATGAACTTTTATTTTTGTTTATATATGCACTTATATACATAAAAAAATCGTTTCTAAATATATATAATATTTTTTTATATACAAATTACGGCACAGATTTTAGATATGAACCGGGATACCTATGTCGCTAAAATGGTGTTATTTTGCCGGCTATTGTTTTTTATTTATTAATAAATTGTTTAGGCACAGATGTCATATTTGCCCCATATTGGCGCGATTTTTTTCAGACGCCGATTTGGCGAAAACATCAACAGCATAAGCAACAACATCCGGGTTACCATATCAAGCAAAATAACGACACTTTGGCGCCGGTTAAGTATACATTGCGTATATGACATTGGCGTCAGAAAAAAATCGCGCCAATATTTGGCGAATATGACATCTGTGCCATTGGATATTTACTTTTATTTTCTGTTTTTAAATTATATAAACTGTTTTGTTCTATAGTTATTATTCAAACTTTTATTTATTTATAGTTATTTCCTTTTCAAAATGATAGCAAATAATTTAAAAATATATAAGTAACTGGTATTCGAAAGCGAGATTTCTGCCGAATTGGCGTTAGAGAAAAATCACGCCAACCCCGATGCGTATATGACATCTGTGCAAAAAATACTTCTGTTTCTTTATAAAAATGGATAAATAGTTTTTTTTACATTAAATAAATTGTATACATATGCAAAAAATTGCTTGTGAGTATGAAGCAGTAAAGAGATTGTCAGAAAATACGTTGGCAAACTTCTTTCTCGCCAAGAAACTTTTCTTTGAAGTATTGTACGTACATAAGTAATGATTGCTAGAAATGCATTTTTAATTATGATATGCGCTTTTATTTTTCACTACATTTATGCATACTATACCGTGTGTATAAATGCTACAGTTCATATGCAGGGCTACACAAAAGAATTCGTAAGGGTTCCTGAGTATGAGAATAAATTGCTTAAAGGTGGTTTTTAAAGGAGTTATGCAGTTTTACGCTGAACTGCATTTAGATTACTAAGAAATGTTTGTAGAATATAGATAAAATGATATACAGGGTCACGCAAAGAATTGGATACATAACCGTCTATGGATGATAATATCTGGAAATATGATTTCAGTAGCTTTAAGAGTAGCTTAAATTAAATTTTAGCTAAATAGTGGCATGTAATAACGATACTATTGCTATGGACGGTAACTGCTGAAATCAATTTTTTTTAATTATGCGTTTTCTGAAATGTTTACTTAGTTATCTTATTTACCTTATTTCCCTAAATAACGAAGTTTTGTTAAAGCATTCAGGATGTGTTGGAAAGTGTTTCATATTCTATGCTTAACGCATGATTTTTCTTTCTTCTTTAGTCTTATTTTGCATTTATTTTATTCTTAATTTTTAGTCTTATACTGCTTTATAGAAACTTTGGCACAGTTGTCATATATACCCCATATTGGAACGATTTTTTCCGACGTCAATTTGGCGAAAACATCAACAGCATAAACAACAACATCCGGGTTACCATATCAAGCAAAATAACGACACTTTGATGACAGTTAAGTACCCGTTGTGTATATGACATCTGTGCCGAAACTTTAATATTTAATGTTTAAACTCTTCGCTCCACTCACCTTGCATATAGTATAAACTATAACACAGATAGCGCAAAATAATAGACAGTTTGATACTTTTCCACTGTAGGGGCTTTGGCATTTTTAAAAAAAATTTTGGTGTAATTTGGGCATCAGAAAGTGAGATTTGGGTACTTTTCCGTTATGCGGATACCATTGTCGCCAAGCGTAATAGTTGGCGCAAAATGAAAGTCACGTGAATTAAGGCATTTGAAAAATAAAAGAAAAAATATTGTCGTACTAAAGTGAGCATTTAAAAAATATAACATTTGAAAATTCCAGACTTTTACGAACTATTTCATTTAATCACAAATATATACTTAAAATAATTGAACAAATAACTGTTATAAAATAAAGCAATAAAATAAAACTCATATTAAACTGCTGGCATAAAATTACAAATATCTTTTACCTTTTTGAAATAATTGGCGCATTAGCATACATGGTACTTTTCCTTTATACGGACAGCATGCTAAAATGTATGCTAATGCGCCAATTATTTCAACCTTGATCGTAGATTTTTATTGTAAACCATGCGAAACATTGTGATTTGTTATTTATGAAACGTGAATCACGTGAATGATTATTGTTTAACCTTAACCTTGGAAATCTTTTTAATCTGCTATTAATCGAATTAAAAATGCTTTATTTTTTTATAAAGTTGTAGTTTACTTTTACTGCTGATGCTGAGATGGATTTTATCATTTGGCAATTACCAGATGATGAGAAAGTTGTGATAAAACTGTTTCAGGAATTTGGAATTCTGCATAATAAAAGATTGTGTTCAAAAAATCATGAAATGAAATTATGGATGAGTTCTGGAAATCCGAAATTGAGTTGTAGCTTACGATCATGCGAAGAAAGCGTAGAAATACGACAAAAAACTTGGTTTAAAGGATCGCGGGTGACTTTTCTTAATGCTTTGAGGTTTATATATTTATCGTGCAAAGAGTTGACATCGATTGAGTTTTGTGAGCTGCAACTTGATATGAACCACAACACAACAGTGGAATAGAATAGTTATTCGAGAGAAGTTTGTGCAAATGCTTTATGTTCTCGACCGAATAGAAAAATCGGTGGACCTAATAAAATTATAGAAGTAGATGAAAGTCATGTATTATTTATACAGATTGTTGGAAAGGATATAAAACAGATGAACTGCTAAGTGCTGGTTATGATCATTTCACAGTAAATCACAAATACAATTTTGTCGACCCTAATACTGGATGTCATACTCCAAATGTTGAAAGATTATGGGGCATCGCAAAATGGCGCAACAAAAGACATCGGGAAGCTGTTCGTCATCATTTAAGAGTCGTATCTCATAGATTTTATGTGGCTACGCCTTCATTCAAAAAATGAAATGTTTACTGCAATGCTGAAAGATATTTATAATTTTATGGCAGCAGTTTAATATGATTTTTTATTTTATTACTTTATAGTATAACAGTTATTTGTTCATTTATTTTAAGTATATATTTGTGATTTAATAAAATAGTGAGTAAAAGTTTGTAATTTTCAAATGTTATATTTTTAAAATGCCCACTTTACTATCGAGAATGTTTTTTCTTTTATTTTTCAAATGCTTCAATTCACCTTATTTTCATTTTGCGCCAACTATTGCGCTTGGCGACAATGGTGTCCGTATAATGGAAAAGTACCGCATGGTGTCCGTATAACGGAAAAATATTAAGAATTGTTGTCAAATCATATAAACAGCTATGAAAACAAACTTGATGAGGGTTTTTTTTATATGTTTATTTTATATGTATATTATTCATGTTTTTATGTACAAATTACATCTGTTTCTGTATAAATTTAGAGAAACGGCTTTTTTAATCGTATAAATAAATCGTATAAATATCGAAAAAAAAATGCATGTGTATATAAAATGAAACAGTGGATAGGTTCCGGGAAAATGTTGCCAAATTTCTTTTTTCGCCAAGGCACTACTTATACTGGAAAAGTACCTAAAGCACATTAAAATCGCGCAGTTAGGAGCTCATACAGTACAGCGTCGTCTATTGGCGGTTATTTTATTAGTAGCATCGGGAGGAAGATGTAAAGATGTACTTTAAATTCTCACCCATAGATTTTGAAAAAATATCTTAAAAGAGCGGAGTTTAAATTAAATTTTGGTGACCTCCTTTATGAAAGATTAATAGTTATAAATGGGAATTTCACCAAATCAGCCAGCTATTGCCAAGTTGGCCAACATTTGGCGCTACTGTGGTAACCCTGCATTAGTATTTTTCAACAATTACTCATTTCAATGAGGTGGTCCAACCGGAATCGTGAGGGACACACAGAGACTTGGATTTTATGTAAATAGATGGATATTAATCTCTATTTAATATATAGAAGAGAAATGGAAGGTATAAATGAGAAAATAATTATATACATACATAACTTCATTGTAAAGTGCGGGAAAAAATGTTCGCGTTTTGGGTCAACTGAAATTTTTGGTAGGTTTCGGATTGACTTTAAGTTGAATGTTTGGGTCGGGTATAACCCAACAAGCGCAGGTATCTATTTCAGATAAAAACTACGTATTTGAATATGAATGACTCTTTACATGTTTATTTTTCTACATAAAATATAACATTAATATTAGAGATATGATTACAGACTATTTTTCTATAATTACATTATATGTATTTTGGATCAATTTTCTCCGATTCCGGGTTTCAGGTTGGGATTGGAATTAAGTATTTCGGGTTCGATCGGATTACGGGTAGACGGAATATTTTTGGTTGGGTTCGGTTCGGGTTGAAGCTTAGTTTTAAATAAAATTTGCAGGGGTGAAAATTTTATTTATTACCTTAGCGGGACCCTAATTAGGTGTAACGTTTAACTGCTAGTTTTCACGATGACACTTTCACTAACAAATTAAAACAATTTTTGGTCACTGCATGCGTTTTCAATAGGGGTTTGCCAACTGATTTTTTTTTCAGTTACCTCCGACATTAAAATACATAGTCAACCCGCCCTGAACACGAACCGCGTTTCGAAAAAAATTGGTTACCCACCTTACCTGATGCGGGACTGTTGTTTCTAGACCTTTGCATTTTCTTAAGGGGCAGAGTGGTCCTCATAACCGGGGAACTGTTCTATACGTTGTCGCTCACACACTGCTGTGTATGGGCACGTAAAATATGTAATATTGAATAACCTCTTATTGGGAGGTTGCTGGGTGGAAAAGAGTACGAAACAGGGTTTTTTCTTTCGGGTAATGCTCAAAAGTGGGGAAACTTTTCTTTTGTGGATTCGCCCGCATTCAGGGCTTAATTTGCGCCGCCGGAGCCCATCGGAGCTCAGCTCCGGTACATCTCTGTTTTAAGTAAATATTTAAGTATTGGTCGAAATTCACCGGAGCTCATAAATACAGGGCTCCGAAGCCCAGTACAATATTGCTTTTTTTTTTTTTTTGTATCATGAACGTTGCCCCTTTTAAGGCACATTTACGAAGTCATTTTCATTTGTAAGTCGATTTAATTGCCCTGTTTTCATAGGCGTAACCAGCCTTTTGAATTGGGGGGGGGGTGCCCAGATTTTTAACATGAACATGTTGGATACAAACAATATCTTATAAAGTAATACCTGCTAAAACCCACGAAACCGGTCTAATTTCCGTTTTAGACAGGTTTTCATCTTAGAAGGTATAATTGTGTGATATTTCTTTTAAAAAGGGCCCAAATGCGATTTTTGTTTGCGTGAAAAGGTTGAGAAGGGGTTCAAAACATTAAAACTAAATCTACTCGTAAAAAAAAAATATGTAAATGTCCTTGCTGCAGTGACATACGACAGTGACTAAATGCGGTCACAAGTGTAAAACCTTTTGGAACCCTAACTTCTGATAAATATTAAAAAAGGCCTTTAATCATGCTGGAAACTTCTATAGGCACAGGTAAACACTGCATGAGATCTAAAATTATCTCAGCCAAAGTCTTGTAGATGAAATTTTGCCGGATGGTAAATCTCAGATAATACATACAGTACACCAGTACATACGCACGAAAATTTTTCAGAATGTGACTTCATGACTTCTTAGGGATCACCGGAGGGACCCAAGAAATTTTGGGCGAAAGTCTATATAAATAATTATTATAATATTATGAATAATCATAATATTCATTAATACCGTAATTTCTGGCCTATAATCCGCGGATCAAACAATCATGTTTCTACCCAGAAATTTTATTTCATTACTGAAGTTAAATATTTATAGCGATTTAACAAGTTACGTTTTATGAAACAAGATTTCTGGGTCCGAACATAATTGTTTGATCCACCGATTATAGGCCGGAAATACGGTAATTCATGTTTTTACCACAGAATGTGTCGAATGATAAAGCAGGTCATGATAATTTACACTAAATTTTATCAAGATGATAAAAATTATACTATCATGATGCAACTGTAATAATAAAGACTGGTGCTTGCCTGTCTCTGTGTGTGTGTACGCGCGCGCGCTGAATTCTGAAAAAACAATGCAGCCCGCACGGCCGTAAGATTTGACAGGACCTGTATGCCTGAACTCATGCATATCGAAGAACATTTCTGGATTTAATTATTTTTTATGCGAATTTTTTTCGCATTTTGCGGCAATTTTTTTCAAATTAGTAAAAAATAATTCGATTTCAATATTTTATCCAGTAAACTTTCTCTTCTTTTTAATAAAAATGTTTTCGAGATTCTTACAGCGATTTTTCAATTTTTAGCAATTTTTTAATGTTATGTTTAGAGAGTATTTTTCGCATTTCGGGATGATTCTTTTTTTCGACATTCCTAAAAGGAATCCAGTTTAAATCTTTTACCTAATTAGTTAATTTCGTTCCCTGTGTGTTTTTTTTTTTTTACATTACGAATTTTTGATGCGAATTTTAGCGGGGTTTTCGTGCTTTGAGTCGATTTTTTGACATTTTTTGAAACAGAAGAAATTCTCCGGTAATTTTTGCAATTGCCGTGATTAAATTCGAATTGGAATAATACCAAATCAGTTCTTATAAGAAAGCTGAAATTTTAATTTGGCTCGAAATAAAAGAAGCAACAATTCAAGATTCGCTTGTTTCGAGACAGAAGAGGTCGTAGCTGGCTCGGGAGTACATTGCCGAAGGGAGTCACCGCCCCCCCCCCCCTCAATCATTGATTTGTTTAATTCTATGTTCGTTATAAAAAAATCAACCAACGAAACTCCTCTAGAAATGAATTTTTCTTTGAGGGACAGTATTTGAAATAACGTACGTGATTGCGCGATTTGTGCACAGAAAAGGAAAATCTCGTATAATAAAAAAGGCTGTGCAGTATCCCCCCCCCTCCAAATTCTTTCAGATACCTGCGATTCTTCAGTGAGTATTTTAAAATGTTTTCGAAGTCCCCGATTTTTATTTCTTTTATGGAATTTCTCATCGGTCCCGGAAGAATTTGAGAACTTCTTCAAACGATCGTGGAGAAATATCGGGAATTTCGATAAAAGAGTGCAGAAAGTAATAGCCAATTTCGCCAAAGGATTGCGAAAAGATTGCAAAAATATTACTAATTTCGATAAACGATTGACGAAAAATTTTTGGCAAATTTCGTCAAAATGTCGCGGGAAAGATATCGAGAATTTTCCCGATCGGTCGCGCAAAACTACCCCGAATTTCGACAAATGATCTCCCTGTAAAAAAATCAGTTTCGCCAATCAGTTGCAACAGGAAATAAATTTCGTCAAAGGATCGCGGTAAAAACGAGAATTTCATCAAAAGATCGGAGAAAGAAAGCGCGAATTTCGTCAAAATATTACGGAAAGAAAAAAGCGAATTTCATCAAAAGCTTGTGGAAAGAAAACACGAATTTCATCGAAGGATTGTGCTAAAGAAATGCCAATTTCGTCAAAATATCGCGTTAAAAAATACGAATTTCGTCAAAGGATCGCGGTAAAAAACACGAATTTTGTCAAAGGTTACTGGTGAAAAGTGCGGATTTCGACAAAAGATCGCGTAGAAAGACATGAATTTCGTCCAATGATTTTCGGAAAAAATTGTAAATATCATGAAATGATCGCAGAATAAAATCGCGAATTTAGTCAAAATTTACTGCACTGGTTGATTTGGTTGAAAAGGTTGAAACCGGTTTCCTTTTTCTACTTTCAAAAGAACGCCGTGAAACGAGAAGAAATTAAAAATCGTATAAAAATTTTCAGAGGAAAAAATTACTATATTGACTTCAAATACTGCAACCACATTCCTTTTACGAATGTCAAAAAATGGCGAAACACAAAATTCAACCAACCAACCAACCTCCAGATTAATTTGAATTTTCTGTGTTATTATTTTTAATTTTCAAAGGAGGTAGGGTCTGCGTACCCTTTTTTTATCGTTTCACATCTGCATTCCCTTTCAATTCTTTTTTTTTTTTTTTTTGCTTATTTCTAGATTTTAAACTATGAAAGCAAAGAGACGAATAGTTTCTATCCTCGTCAAGAACTTGCGTTAATTTCTCAAGAAATTGCAGAAACATGCAATAGAAAGAACGGCTTCAGGGGCGTAGCTACCGTGGAGCAGTTGGAGCAAACTGCTCCAGGCGCACGAATCCCAAGGGCGCGAAATTAGAAACAGCGAAATACAGATTTGTAAAAATATTTGCATTTTTATTTTTTTTATAAATCAGATATTATAGATGAATCTTGTAACAAGCAGAATATTCCTATGATATTTTATCCTTTGTTTAACCTCAATTGTTTCGATTTAAAACATGTTTTTACTCATAGTTAAAAGAAATTACTTCTAATCGCGAAGTTTTAATTTTGATTCATACTGTATTGCAGCCTCAAATAACTTCCACACAGTTTCACCATGCCTGATTTTTTTTTTTTAATTTCACTTTTCCATGGACGACAGTTGAAGATTTTCAAATGTTAAAGTAATCAAAACTTATTTACAGGACCCTCATCGGTCACTTTATTACCTACAACTATTTCCAAAAAATCTTCCTAGTACATTTCTATTGAAAATGTTTTAAAAATTTATGATGATTACTGTATAGAAATAATGGTAGCCAAAGAAACCACCGCTGAGAAAACCTATATTTACAATGTAACAGCAATGCCTTTAACAGCTATTTAATTATTTTAAGATTTGAAAAAAAAAAAAAAAAAAAAGGTTTGACAAGTTAAACAAAAATATTGACTATTTTACAAACGAAAAACCAAGAAAACGAAAATTTTGAAGTTTTTTTGCTGTTTTGTTGAAACTAAACATGCACCAATACAGGTTACAAAACAATAATAAGAGTCGGATGTAGGCATATTCCACGGAGACAAAATTTAGAGGGTGAGGGGCAAGTGGCAAATTAAATTTTGTGCATATTGTTTTTGAGATTTTGAAAATAAGGCGAACTTTCAAATGCATAAGCATTTTCCTTTAAAAAGAGAGAAAGAGATAAGTATTAAATTTAGTGTTCCTTAGGACCTGATTATTGCCTATCCAAATTTACATCATTTTTTTCGAAAAGTATTTTTCCGCATTAAACTTTATTTAGTCGCTGAATTTTAGGATTGAATGATGCAAACATTTTTCAAAAATAGTAATGTGACGTTACTTAGGCCATAATCAGGCTCAACCACACCCCCTCTTCTTTTCTTACTCACCACCACCATCCGATATCACATTAGTAGTCAATGAATTTTTGAATTATAAAATGAAAAGCAAAATCTGGTGTTACTCCACTCAACTTTCGGAATAGTTTTCAGAAATACTGTGTTTCCGTTCAGAAAAGTATAATCTATTTATATAAAATCCAAGTCTCTGTGTGTCCCTCACTATTCCGGTAGGACCGCCTCATTGAAATGAGTAATTGTTGAAAAATATTAATGCAGGGTTATCATAGTAGCGCAAAATGTTAGCCAACTTGGCGATAGCTGGCTAATTTGGCGAAATTCCCATTTAAAACCATTAATCTTTCTTAATGGAGGTCACCGAAATTTAATTTAAACTCCACTCTTTTAAGATATTTTTTCGAAATCTATGGGTGAGAATTTAAAGTACATCTTTACATCCTCCTCCCGATGCTACTAATAAAATAACCGCCAATAGTCAACGGTGTACTGTGTGTGCTCCTAACAGCGCGATTTTAATGTGCTTTAGGTACTTTTCCAGTATAGGTGCCTTGGCGAAAAAGGAAATTTGGTAACATATTTTCCGGGAACCTATTCACTGTTTCATTTTATATACACACGCATTTTTTTTCAATATTTATACGATTTATTTAACATAAAAAAAGCCGTTTCTCTAATTTTATACAGAAACAGATGTAATTTGTACATAAAAACATCAATAATATACATATATAACAAACAAAAAAGCAAATCAAATTTGTTTTCATAGCTGTTTATATGATTTGACAACAAATCTCGATATTTTTCCGTTATACGTACACCATGCCAAAATGTATGCTAATGCGCTAATTATTTCAAAATGCTAAAACATATTTGTAATTTTATGCCAGCAGTTTAATATGCGTTTTATTTTATTGCTTTATTTTATAGCAGTTATTTGTTCACTTATTTAAGTATATATTTGTGATTTGATGAAATAGTTCGTGAAAGTCTGGAATTTCAAATGTTATATTTTTTAAATGCTCACTTTAGTATCGACAATTGTTTTTCTTTTATTTTTCAAATGCTACAATTCACGATTTTGCGCCAACTATTACGCTTGGCGACAATGGTGTCCGCATAACGGAAAAGTACCCAAATCTCACTTTCTGATGCCCGAATTACACCAAGCTTTTTTTAAAAAATGCCAAAGCCCCTACAGTGGAAAAGTACCAAACTGTCTATTATTTTGCGCTATCCGTGTTATAGTTTGTACTATATGCAAGGGGAGTGGAGCGAAGAGTTTAAACATTAAATATTAAAGTTTCGGCACAGATGTCAATATACGCCCCATATTGGCGCGATTTTTTTCTGACGCCAATGTCATATATACAACGGGTACTTAACTGGCGCCAAAGTGTCGTAATTTTGCTTGATATGGTAATCCGGATGTTGCTGTTTATGCTGTTGATGTTTTCGCCAAATTGGCGTCGGGAAAAAATCGCGCCAATATATGATAACGTATATGACAACTGTGCCAAAGTTTTTATAAAGCAGTATAAGACTAAAAAATTAAGAATAAAATAAATGCAAAATATGACTAAAGAAGAAAGAAAAATCATGCGTTAAGCATAGAATATGAATTACTTTCCAACACATCCTGAATGCTTTAACAAAACTTCGTTATTTAGGGAAATAAGGTAAATAAGATAACGTTACGTCTTAGATATCCCGTCAACCAATTTCGCCAAATTATATAAATCGCCAAATCAATAGTGAAACATTAATAAAAATACAAATAAAACGCCGAATTAATGGTTTTATTGGCCTTTATTGGCATTTAATTAATTAATTAATGGCAACCATTATTGGGAATTAATCTTACAATTTGGCGACAGTAATTTGGTTGACGGGATAACTAAGAAGTACCAAGATAACTAAGTAAACGTTTTAGAAAACGCATAAAAAATTTTAAAAATTGATTTCAGCAGGGAACAGATGTCATATTCGCCCCATATTGGCACGATTTTTTTCGGTTGCCAATTTGGCGAAAACATCACCAGCATAAACAACATAATCCGGGTTACCACATCAAACAAAATAACGACACTTTGGCGCAAGTTAAGTACCTGTTGCTTATATATTGGCGACAGAAAAAAATCGCGCCAATATGGGGCGAATATGACATCTGTACCTTCAGCAGTTACCATCCATAGCCAATAGTACCGTTATTACATGCTACTACATAGCTAAAATTTAATTTCAACTACTCTTAAAACTACTGAAATCACATTTCCAGATATTATCATCCATAGACAGCTATGTATCCAATTCTTTGCGTGACCATGTATATCATTTTATCTATATTCTACAAACATTTCTTAGGAAACTAAATGCAGTTCAGCGTAAAAATGCATAACTCCTTTAAAAACCACCTTTAAGCAATTTACTCTCATACTCAGTAACCCTTACGAATTCTTTTGTGTAGCCCTGCATATGAACTGTAGCATTTATACACACAGTATAGTATGCATAAATGTAGTGAAACATAAAAGCGCATATCATAATTAAAAATGCATTTCTAGCAATCATTGCTTATGTACAATACTTCGGATAAAAGTTTCTTGGCGAGAAAGAAGTTTGCCAACGTATTTTCTGGCAACCTATTTACTGCTTCATACTCACAATCAATTTTTTCCATACATATACAATTTTGCACAGATGTCATATACAAGATATTTGCACAGATGTCATATTGGCGCGATTTTTTCCGACGCCAATTTGGCGAAAACATCAACAGCATAAACAACATTCGGGTTACCATTACAAGCAAAATAACGACACTTTGGCGCCAGTTAAGTACCCGGTGCGTATGACATCGGCGTCAAAAAAAAAAAAAAATAATAATAAATAAATAAATAAATAAAAAATCGCGCCAATATAGGCTTATATGACATCTGTGCCGACAATTTAATATAAAAAAAAGCTATTTATCCATTTTTATAAAGAAACAGAAGTAATTTTTGCACAGATGTCATATACTACGCATGGGGGTTGGCGTGATTTTTCTATGACGCCAATTTGGCAGAAATCTCGCTTTCGAATGCCAGTTACTTATATATTTTTCAATTATTTGCTATAATTTTGAAAAGGAAATAACTATAAATAAATAAAAGTTTGAATAATAACTATAGAACAAAGCAGTTTATATAAATAAAAAACAGAAAATAAAAGTAAATAAACAATTTATTAATATAGACACATGTATAATAATCACTTATAAACAGATAGGTACAGATGTCATATTCGCCCCATATTGGCGCGATTTTTTTCGGTTGCCAATTTGGCGAAAACATCAACAGCATAAACAACATAATCCGGGTTACCACATCAAGCACTTTGGCGCAAGTTAAGTACCTGTTGCCTATATGATATTGGCGACAGAAAAAAATCGCGCCAATATGGGGCGAATATGACATCTGTTCCAACAGATAAAGTTAAAAAATGGGAACAGATGTCATATTCGCCCCATATTGGCGCGATTTTTTTTCTGTCGCCAATATCATATAGGCAACAGGTACTTAACTTGCGCCAAAGTGCTTGATGTGGTAACCCGGATTATGTTGTTTATGCTGTTGATGTTTTCGCCAAATTGGCAACCGAAAAAAATCGCGCCAATATGGGGCGAATATGACATCTGTACCAAAAAATGCTATAAAAAGTGATAGAAAATCTTTATTAAGATTGACGATCGTTTCGTTGCACAAACGGCAACATTTTCAAAATCATTCAACGATAGAAAATATTTTCACATAATTTTAAAACAACAATTAACAATTTATTAATAAATAAAAAACAATAGCCGGGTTACCATAGCAGGCAAAATAACACCATTTTGTCGCCAATTAGGTATCCCGGTTCATATCTGAAATCTGTGCCGTAATTTATATATATATATATAAAATTATATATATTTAGAAACGATTTTTTTATGCATATAAGTGCATATATAAACAAAGATAAAAGTTCATTAGATTTGTTTTCATAGCTGTTTAGATATTTTCGCAACATATCTCACTTTCTGATGCCCGAATCGCGCCAAGCCTTTTTTTTTAAAATGCGCTATAATGGAAAAGTACTTAAATAAATAATTAACAGAAATAACAAATTATACAAACTAAAACTTTTTATTTCGAGATCAAAGCATTGTTTTTAATTTCGATTAAAAATACATATATCCTTGGATAACTTCGATTGAAATTAGTTTCACAGCTTAATATCTCATTCCATAAACCTAAACAAACACAAGTGATTCATTCATCGTGAAACGTCAAAAATATTAAATCATCGAGGTAATCATTCACAAAGTATGTTCTCCAACAATCAATGGGCAATATTGTAATGACGTCATAGTAGGTAAAATGGTGGCGGTATCGTTTGTTTATGGTTTGTAATCACAAAGATTTAATTTTGCAGTGTCTTTTTACATTATTTTATTGTCATATTTATGAGCTCAGAACAAAAACCTATTTTTTCATTATTTAGTTATTAAAAACGGAAAAAAATCATGAATGCATGATTTGAAAATTTTAAATAATTTTCTTTCTTAATACTAAAAAATAACATCTGGAAGTAACAGCGGATTTAAGTTAAATAAGTTTAACTGTTTAATTCTGTTGTAATATTAAAAATAACTGTATTTATTAGATTTCAGTACTCAACATCAGGGCCCGATTAGACTTTGAAGTTAGAGGAATTACAATGTCATTTCAGGACCTTTCTTTTGGAGAAGCTTTTCTAAATTCCATATATACATGGAAAATCTTCAGTGTTAGAAATATTATTTCTAGGACTGACATAACATGAGAACGGCCTGCAATTTTACACAAGTTTTTGAAAGCTACTTTATATCAGAAATTTTACTAAAACCTGGTTAATTTTTTGTTATAGCGGCCCACACTATTAGGATTATGACAAGTTGCAGTCAATTTCGCCAACGTTGTAACCAAGATCGTGAAGAACACACATATAATACAATTTCATGAAATCGTATACGTATGAAATCGATTTCATGAAATCGTATGCCCTCTTCGTCCGCAGCCCTTTATTCTTCTACTCCATTCCGACTTGAAACACTAATTGCCCGGTACAGCCCTCCGTCCGATACTACCGGATCTCTCCTTAATATAAATTTTAACGTTAATGTTAATTTTGTTAACCCCTTGAGGAGCAAGCAAAAATGTCTCTAAATATTCAAGTCTCACCGGAATAATCGAAAAATTTTATTTTTAAATAAGGAAATCAATTTTTCAATGATTTTCCTCCAAAGTTAAAAATATAAAATTTAGTTAAAATTTTCTGGTGAGAATTTTGTTTAAATTAGGTGGGATATATTTTATCCCACCGTCCCTCAGGGGGTTAATTTATCACGTTTGTATGCAAGACATGGTTGTTGATCATCAAAATATTTACTTCATACCATCCAAAAAAACCTATAGTTTGGGTACAAAAAAAACTAATGAATACGCTATAAAAACTGCTTGGAAACTTTTAATAAAATCAGTGGAAGCAAAATAAAATTTGCTTTTATAAAATGCGACTGGCAATCACAAAAATATAATAGTTTCTGATGTGATTTAATAGTTTTTAACCTTACTTCAAGTGTGTTATTTATTTATTTTTAAGGCTCAACAATCTAAATTGTCCAATATATGAATTTAAAGTAATGTAAACAAAGATTGAATAGACATGACCGCAAAAAGCCTCAAATCTGCATAACACTTGGAACCAAACTGTGCAGATTAGTGGTCTTCTACTGTACACAGTTTTTCATAAATGTGTTTCGTTCTTAAAATGTGTTATTTTCATCTGTCACTGCGGAACAAGCGAGCAAACTCATATTCTTGCACATGAGTTGTATATATCTTTATATCTAAATCTAAATTTCCGTCATTTTTTGACGGGCTACCTTTCTAGTAATGAATAAAAGCTTGCATCCTAATTTTAAACAAAGTTTGAAATATTACCACAGGTGATAATGACCTTGTGTTTTAAAGAAAACGTGCACTCTCATTTATAAAGTTTTAAACATTTTTATAATGACATAATTTTCAACAAATTTTCATTCTTCCCGTGTTGAAACAAGGCCATAAATTATTTTTTTTTAAATTAGAATTTTACTAAATTAAGCCGGGCAATCGGCTGTAGATCGGTACGCCCTAAACCAGGTAAAGCTGTGCCCTCCGTCAGGTAAAGCTAATAGTAACAAAATTTCCTACAATCATTAGATTTGACGCTTAAATTATTTAATAATTAAAAAAAAAACTTTTTTGAAGCATTATTTTTGTTAATGGTTTTTTTTCAGTTTGCAAAGCAGAAGAATTGAATTGTTTTCTTGAAAGTTTTTGTTTTAGAGGATCATTAAATCTTTTTAAACTTAATGCATATTCTGTAATCTTATTACCTATGGCAAAATGATCTGCGCCAAGAATTTTCAGCTTATCTAGAACCAAAGAGCGTCGCCTCTATTTCAAAAAAAATATACGTGTTATTTAGTTTGAAAAATCATTTATTATTTGTTTGAAATATATAGACTTTGTGTAATCGTACATTGCTGTGATTATAATTTTCCTATACAAACGTTTATTATATAATTTTTTTTTTTTTGCACGAAAACATTTATAAAGACTATTTTCGGCAAAGAAAAGGCAAGTCAAACATTCTCTTTCGTTAAAAATCACACTTACTTACACAGAAAAGGACTGTTTCAATATTGTCCATCAATGTCATAATCAGAATGGCGGTCAGCTATCTTATGTGTCTACGTTGAGTTGCAGCGTCTTTTCAAGGGTTTTTTTTTTTTTTTTCGCTTATTCGATCATATCCTGTTGCTAGAGGTTTTTTAAATTCTTCATGCGAGAGAAGTGTTCTTACATAGAGCTTTATACAGAATTTGCTGTATAAAAATTTATTTTAAAGATATTTTGCTTTAAAATCAAATTAATAATATTTACACGTTTCTAAATATTACTAGCAGCATTAAGATTTTTTATCCTCTCGCTGCAAAATAGGTTTAATTACTCATAACATTCTTATTTAATACTAAAATTCCGTCTACTCAGACTCCAACACCAGTCACTCGCAAGCTATTGTTAAACCAATGACAGCGTTTTTACAAATTTTTCATTTACATTTCAATATATATATATTTTTTCATAGAATATTGGAGGTCTAAACAGTTATCTTTATACTGTTTCGATTTTTTTTTCTAAGGGCACTTTTAATTTCGGATCTATTTCCGGAATTGAAAGCATCTCCAGAAAGAAAACCTGGAATGGTGATGGATATTATAGATTTCTACACTGTTAAAAAATTTTCTTGTAGGTTGAACCAACTTTTGGTGCTGCATTAGCTGCAATCATAAGATGGTGAAATCTCACTCCAAAATTTGGAGCTCTGGTTGAACTTTAGCTCCAAATGTTGGTTCAAGATTTCACCATCTTATGGTTGCAGCTGCTGGAGCAACAAAAATTGGTTCAATGTATCACAAATTTTTAACAGTATTAGCAAGGTGATAAAATGAGTTTCTAAAATGTTGCGCCGTCCAAAAATCCGAGGTATGCGTATTTCACAATGATTGAGTCCAACCCTGTGTACAATAGCAAATCTTCAAGGCACAATTACTTTTTTACCAAAATATTGGTATATAAAATTTGATCTGTTTTAATCGTGGGATTTCTATGGTTAAACTACGAGGAATTATATTTTTTATGAAATTATTGGTAGTAAAGTGATTTGTGAATCCCTCGTCGAGCCGCTACTGTCTTGCGCGGTGAAATGTTGTTGTATAGATAAAAGATGAACGTGAACAATAAAAAAAGTCCTTCCGGCCAGTGCCGGGAGGAAGAGGTAGCTTTCATATTCCTTATTTTAAAAAAGCCAACTTATATTATTGAAACACACGAAGCTCAATTTAGTGGAAACCGAATATAGGAGATTCAATACTAATTTTTATCAATACTAAATCATTATGAATGAGAATTTCGCGAAATTAGTCAGCTTTATCCAAGCTGCTTTTATTTAAAGTAACTTATATTTGGCTGACAAATTCGGCGATTTCAATGGGCATGCCATTTTAAGACAACATGGTGGATGAGGCTAACCAGTTGAACTTGGTCGAGACCTTAGTAATTGCTGTGCACATGCTCACTCACATCGGAATCGGTTGATATATACGAGTGCTGTCGCAGGCAAAAAATCAGATTTTTCAAAATGTCACCTACATTAGAAATTGAAACCGCTATATCTGAGCCATTTTTTAAGATAAAGTCAAACAAAAAATGCTCCTGAATCCTTATATCAAGGTCAAATACTTAAGAAAGAAACCTTTTTCAATTTCTAATTTTTTTGCACCTCACTTCAAATATAATTTTTTTTTAATTTAATGGCCGCCATTTTGAAACAAGATGGCTGATGAAGCTGGCCAGTGAACTTGGTCGAGATTTTGATGTATACTATCCACATGCCTGCTTCCATCGAAATAGGCGAATACGTGTGTTATCGCGTGACAAATACAAGATCGTTTCAAAGTGTTAGCCATGCTAGAAATTCAAAGTGCTATAATTCAACCATTTTTTAAGATATAAACAAAAGAACAAATTGTCACAAACAAAAACTGCTCCAGAATCTTTGTATCAAGACCAAACACATAAAAAAAAATCTTTTTCATTTTCCAATTTTTTAATACCACATTTTAAATTTTAAATTAAATTTTTTTTAAATGGCAACACTTTTGAAACAAGAGGGCGAATGAAGCTGGCCAACGAACTTGGTCGAGACATTGGTATGTACTATGTACACACCAAGGTACATCCAAATCGGTTCATAAATATGTCTGTTATCACGTGACAAAAATCAGGTCGTTTTAAAATGTCAGCCACAATAGAAATTCAAAATGCTATAACTCAGCCATTTTTTTAGATATAGACGAAAAAAAACCTGTTCCGGAATCTTTGTATTAAGGTTAAACATATAGAAAAAAATCTTTTTCATTTTCCAATTTTTTGGTATCTCATTTTAAATTTAAAATTTTTCTTATTTTTTTTAAATGGCCGCCATTTTGAAACAAAATGGCGGATGAAGCTGGCCAACGAACTCGGTCGAGATATTTGTATGTACTATGTACACACCAACGTACATCCAAATCGGTTCATAAATATGTCTGTTATCACGTGACAAAAATCAGGAAGTTTCAAAATGTCAGCCATGCTAGAAATTAAAAAGTCCTTCCGGCCAGTGCCGGGAGGAAGAGGTAGCTTTCATAATCCTTATTTAAAAAAAGCCAACTTATATCATGCAAACACAAGAAGCTCAATTTAGTGGAAACCGCATATAGGAGATTCAATACTAATTTTTATCAATATAATGAATGAGAATTTCGCGAAATTAGTCAGCTTTATCCAAGCTGCTTTTCTTTAAAGTAACTTATATTTGGCTGCCAAATTCGGCAATTTCTTAAAGTGCCTGTCATTTTAAGACAACATGGTGGATGAGGCTAAGCAGTGAACTTGGTCGAGACCTTAGTAATTGCTGTGCACATGCTCACTCACATCGGAATCGGTTAATATATAGGAGTGCTGTCGCAAGCAAAAAATCAGATTTTTCAAAATGTCACCCACAATAGATATTGAAACTGCTATATCTGAGCCATTTTTTAAGGTAAAGACAAACAAAAAATGCTCCTGAATCCTTATATCAAGATCAAATACTTAAGAAAGAAACCTTTTTCAATTTCTAATTTTTTTGCACCTCATTTTAAATATATATATATTTTTTAATTTAATGGCCGCCATTTTGAAACAAGATTGCTGATGAATCTGGCCAGCGAACTTGGTCGAGGTGTTGATATATAATATCCACATGCCTTCTGACATCGAAATAGGCGAATACGTGTGTTATCGCGTGACAAATACAAGATCGTTTCAAAATGTTAGCCATGCTAGAAATTCAAAGTGCTATAAATCAACCATTTTTTAAGATATCAACAAAAGAACAAATTTTCAGAAACAAAAACTGCTCCGGAATCTTTGTATCAAGGCCAAACACATAAAAAAAATCTTTTTCATTTTTCAATTTTTTAATACCTTATTTTGAATTTTAAATTTAATTTTTTTTAAATGGCAACCCTTTTGAAACAAGATGGCGAATGAAGCTTGCCAACGAACTCGGTCGAGACATTGCTATGTACTATGTACAGACCAAGTTACATCCAAATAGGTTCATAAATACGCCTGTTATCGCGTGACAAAAATCAGGTCGTTTTAAAATGTCAGCCACAAGAGAAATTCAAAATGCTATTACTCAGCCATTTTTTTTTAGATATAGACGAAAGAAAAACTGTTCCGGAATCTTTGTATTAAGGTCAAACACATACAAAAAAAATCTTTTTCATTTTCCAATTTTTTGGTATCTCATTTAAATTTTTTTATTTTTTTATTTTTTTAAATGACCGCCATTTTGAAACAAGATGGCGGATGAAGCTGGCCAACGAACTCGGTCGAGATATTTGTATGTACTATGTACACACCAAGGTGCATCCAAGTCGGTTCATAAATACGCCTGTTATTACGTGAGAAAAATCAGGACGTTTCAAAATGTCAGCCACGCTAGAAATTCAAACTGCTATAACTCAGCCATTTCTTAAGATATAGACGAAACAAAAACTGCTCCCGAGTCTTTTTATCAAGGTCAAACACATGAGAAGAAAATATTTTTTCAATTTTCAATTTTTGGTACCACATTTCAAATTTAAATTTTTCTTAAAAATTTAAATGGCCGCCATTTTTAAACAAGATGGCGGGTGAAGCTGGCCAACGAACCCGGTCGAGACATTGGTACGTACTATGTATAAACGAAGTTACATCCAAATCGGTTCATAAATACGCCTTTTATCGCGTGACAAAATTCAGGACGTTTCAAAATGTCAGCCACGCTAGAAATTCAAAATGCTATAACTCAGCCATTTTTTAAAATATAGACGAAACAAAAACTGCTCCGAAATCTTTGTATAAAGGTCAAATACATAAGAAAAAAATATTTTTCCATTTTCAATTTTTTGGTACCACATTTCAAATTTAAAATTTTTTAAAATTTTTTAAATGGCCGCCATTTGGAAACAAAATGGCGGATGAAGCTGGCCAACGAACTCGGTCGAGAGATTGGTATGTACTATGTACACACCGAATTACATCCAAATCGGTTCATAAATACGCCTTTTATCGCGTGACAAAATTCAGGACGTTTCAAAATGTCAGCCACGCTAGAAATTCAAAATGCTATAACTCAGCCATTTTTTAAGATATAGACGAAACAAAAGCTGCTCCGGAATCTTTGTATAAAGGTCAAATACATAAGAAAAAAATATTTTTCCATTTTCAATTTTTTGGTACCACATTTCAAGTTTTAAATTTTTAAAAAAATTTTAAATTGCCGCCATTTTGAAACAAAACGGCGGATGAAGCTGGCCAACGAACTCGGTCGAGGCATTGGTATGTACTATGTACACACCGAATTACATCGAAATCGGTTCATAATTACGGGAGTTACAGTGTGACATAGGTCAGATATATATATATATGTATATATATAGATATATATATATATATATATATATATATATATATATCAATTTTGAACGGAGGGTGGTTTCGGGGTCTGGGGGTCATGATCGATGAAAATATACCAAAATTTTTTGAAATCGCTTTCCTCCGAACGGCTGCAATAGGTAGCTTTTTTGTAAAGAAAGCTACCTAAAATGCTATAACTCAGCCATTTTTTAAGATATAGACGAAACAAAAACTGCTCCCGAATCTTTTTATCAAGGTTAAACACATAAGAAAAAAATATTTTTTCAATTTTCAATTTTTTGGTACCACATTTCAAATTTAAATTTTTCTTAAAAATTTAAATGGCCGCCATTTTTAAACAAGATATCGGATGAAGCTGGCCAACGAACTTGGTCGAGACATTGGTATGTACTATGTATAAACGAAGTTACATCCAAATCGGTTCATAAATACGCCTTTTATCGCGCGACAAAATTCAGGACGTTTCAAAATGTCAGCCACGCTACAAATTCAAAATGCTACAACTCAGCCATTTTTTAAGATATAGACGAAACAAAAACTGATCCGGAGTCTTTGTATAAAGGTCAAATACACAAGAAAAAAATATTTTTCCATTTTCAATTTTTTGGTACCACATTTCAAATTTTAAATTTAAAAAAAAAATTTAAATGGCCGCCATTTTGAAACAAAATGGCGGATGAAGCTGGCCAACGAACTTGGTCGAGACATTGGTATGTACTATGTATAAACGAAGTTACATCCAAATCGGTTCATAAATACGCCTTTTATCGCGCGACAAAATTCAGGACGTTTCAAAATGTCAGCCACGCTACAAATTCAAAATGCTACAACTCAGCCATTTTTTAAGATATAGACGAAACAAAAACTGATCCGGAGTCTTTGTATAAAGGTCAAATACACAAGAAAAAAATATTTTTCCATTTTCAATTTTTTGGTACCACATTTCAAATTTTAAATTAAAAAAAAAAATTTAAATGGCCGCCATTTTGAAACAAAATGGCGGATGAAGCTGGCCAACGAACTCGGTCGAGACATTGGTATGTACTATGTACACACCGAATTACATCCAAATCGGTTCATAAATACGAGAGTTACAGTGTGACATAGGTCAGATATATATATATATATATATATATATATGGATATATATATATATATATATATATATATATATATATATATATATATATATATATATATATATATATATCAATTTTGAACGGAGGGTGGTTTCGGGGTCTGGGGGTCATGATCGATGAAAATATACCAAAATTTTTTGAATTCGCTTTCCTCCGAACGGCTGCAATAGGTAGCTTTTTGTAAAGAAAGCTACCTAATAATTTGATTAAGATACAAGAGGAAATGTTCATCAGAATGGTTGAAAAAATTTAGATACCAAACCTGCTGGCCGACTTTTTTGAAAATAATACAATTCTTGCGGCAGATTTATAATATACCTGCCAACATCATCAAAAACACACCAAATCTGCTCTGGGAATCGGAAAATGTGTGGAAATTCTAACATACACGCATACGTGTTAAATCATTGTAAAAATTGTCAGAAGTATTTGAAAATGTAAAAATATACCGTTATTTCCATTAATTTTTATTGTGATTAGAATAGTTTCCTATTTCCTTCCCTACATTGTAATGTGTATGGAAGCAAAAAATGCAACCTTGAATAATTACAGGGTGATTCAATACTTATCGTTCAAATTTCGTGGGGAGGTAGGGAATACGGCGGGAAACCGATTTCACATTGAAAGTATGTCCGAAACGTCATCTACCTGATCAAAATGAACACGTAAAGTGAATGCAGGACAAGTAAAGCGAACGAAGAAAGTTAAAATTAAAGAAAAAAAATAAACTAACAAAAAATGAATAACATAAAAATGAAAACAAAAAGTTAAAAAAAAAGGTTAAATGAACTGGAAAGAACAAAATTAAACGAGAAGTTTCCAGGCGTCAGATAATGAAGGCGTTGAATAAACGTCATTAACAAGATTTTTGGAGATTTGGTTTGGTAAAAGGCTTCGTGGAAGTCCAAATGAGAAGTGATAATAGGAGAAGAAATAATACTAGCTTTAGAAAAGTCAAAACAATGATTGGGACGCAATGGAAGGTTGGATACACACAGCACCCTCTACATACGCATGCGTACATTTGTGGACTTATGTAAAATCGGTTTCCTAAAGTATTCCCTACCTCACCACGAAATTTGAACGATAAGTTTTGAATCACCCTGTATAAGGGTGTCAATCAGGGTTATCGCTGCCGATCACCGCTGTGCTAAATGTTTCAGTTGGCGAGAAAGCTGAAGATTGAAATCGCCAATTTGCAAGAGATGTTTTTTTTTTTTTCCTTTCGGCGACACTCTCAATGTTATTGTACGAGTAAATCTTTTCTGTGTAACTCATTACTTGTGTTTTGATATACTTAGTGTTTCATGACGGATCTATTACTACCATTATTTGAATTTGGCTAGTTTTTTTTAGCGAATAGCAAAATTGCTCAGAATAGTCAAAAGCCAGTAAGAAACTCGGTTTCATCTTTCATCTTCGTCGTAATTTTCTAAATCATTACCTGTAGAAATAAGTTCCAATAGTAAACAAGTTTCAAAGTTGCTCTTCATCCTCTTAAAAATAATTTATGTCAAAATAGTTATTTTTTTTTTTTAAGTTAAGAGGTTTACGTTTTTATTTGATCCCTGAATTCTATATATTATATTTAGAAAAATCTTCGTACTTTAACAGGTAAAATAATCAAAATTTATTTTTTGTACGACCAAAACTTACTGAGTTATGATACTTTGAATTTTATGGAGTTTTTGTATTTTCTGGCACTGAAAACAGAAAAACGTGTTTCATGCATTTGCAAAAAGTGAAAAAATATATATATCTTGCCAATAGAGTATTTTATTTTTTTTATTAATATGCTACAATGCTTCGAAACCAACGAAAAGGAAAAATAGATATTAAGGGCGGCAGATTGTACTGGCCCATTGGCACATTTAAAAAGAAAATATTGCCAAACTCTCGGAAAATTTTGGTGGGTACTTCGTACTTAAAGAATTATATTTCATTTCATTATTCATTATTTATTTTTAATTATTTGCATTTAATAATTTGTTTAAATACTTTGACTTTCAAAGTAAAGTAAGGTTTTAAATCGAATTAGGAATAGTATATAAATTTTAATCTTCAAAACAAAATTGCGCAGAACTTTTTGCGAGTGACAAGAGGGCGGAGGGCGCACAAACTTTACTTGCTCCAGGGCGCCGAATATGTAGCTACGCCACTGAACGGCTTTAAAAAAAATCTCCCACAAACAAAAGATGTCAAAGTGTGATTATAAAGCCACCATTTTCACTTACTATGGCTAATACAGATTCTTGTAAATATTCTAGTTTTAAAAAAGATAAACAACCTAATTTTCTTAAAATAAAAAAAAAAAAAAATAGAAAAAAAAAGTGTGGGTTTCTTTTTTCTTTTTTATCACATTTCAAAACTAGGCTGTTAGTTTTCTGAACTAAACTAATTGAACTCTGCTTTCACTTCTTCTTTTTTCTTTTGTAGATTTCGATTTTTTTAAATAATTGTGCTCGAGTCTGCGCAAGCGGAGGGGGGGGGGGGCGGTGTCCGGGCACCCACCCCCCGGGTTACGCCTATGGTTTTGTTATTCTGATAGAAAGCAACCGAGAAGTGTTTCCTCTTTTTCTAT
Source organism: Maratus speciosus (assembly GCA_963932465.1). Lineage (NCBI taxonomy): Eukaryota > Metazoa > Arthropoda > Arachnida > Araneae > Salticidae > Maratus > Maratus speciosus. Next base: position 146,622,634 of record OZ010789.1, read on the forward strand.
AAAAGCATCGAATCTTTTTAATTTAATCTGTCAAATTTTTAATTTAATCTGATTTTCAGAGACTCACTACAAAAGATTGTAAATCGGAAGTAATCGATTATAGTTTGATATCCTCGTTTTATAGAAAATTGAAAAACGTTGTTCTATTCTTCAGCATATAAATATTAATTTCTGTAAATTTCATTCTTTTTTCATAAAAAATGCATAGCTGGCAAACTATTCCTTTTTTGTGTTGCCACTATTTCCGAATCATAATCCTTATCATATTTAATCCCAGAATTCTGTAATTAATTAACGTTAAAATTAGGCAAAGATTTCTATTCGAAAGGAGTGATAACTAAAAAGTGGAATAGTTTACATCTAAGTATATGCTGATAGATATATTTAAAATTTTTATTTCTCTAAAGAAAAAAAAAACGCTTTAAGTTTTGCAAATAGTGTATGAATATAAATATGGAGATTGGAATGACGGGTTGGGGGGAGGGGGGGCGCTACGGTTGTTAGTACTGCAGAATATTAGGGTTCTGGTACTTTTTTTTTTGTTAGAAATTGAGCCCTGCCGCCTATGAAGATTAGGTGACGAGTAAGGTGTTTCTAAAATAACCTTAAGAGCTATTTTCACTTTATTTATCTACTATATTCTTTGACAAGCTTCGAAATTTATATTTTGAATAAAAATGTTTTGGTCCTGTGCAATTCATCTCTAATTTTATAGCAGTGTGAGTGTTAGACAACTGCGCGTTTCGAGATATGCCAAATCCGGGCGTGAAACATATTCCACCTGTTATTTAAAAAAAGAAAAAAAAATAGATGTTTTATTGTTCATTTAAACCACTAATAAAGGAGAAAAGTTATCACGACATGGGAAAAAAAAATTAATACAGTCCCGGTCCGGCCGGAATCAACAGAAAAAAAAATATGACTCGGACGTGGCCCGAGAAAAATGAAGTTCGAGCCCGGATCAACTTTTTTAAAGCTAAAATTTATAGTCCCCGAGGCATGCGCAAATTTCGTCAGTTATTTCCTCTCGGCCGATAATTTGTAAAATGCTTCGATTTTCATTTACAGCACTCGGGCCGGGCCGGGCCGGGCTGGGCCTGGTTTCATTCCTAGTCTTCACGGCCCAAAGTTTTCAGTCCTAGTTTTGAACTAACCTGTATGAAAATCATTGTCTCAGCGTGGCCTGGTCTGTTTAAAGGTCAGTTAAATTAAGCCTGGCCCAAAAGTTTTTGCAAAAAATGCATACATTTTTGAATCGCCATTATTCTACACTTAAACATTAAAATTTATTATTTTTAAAGAATAGTAGATTTCTACGCATATTAAAATATAACTAAATTAAAATACAGTAAAGTGTGTGAAAAGGGACTTGTCTATGACGGAACCCTGTTTTAAACTGAAAAACGTGTTGATCCATGCAAAATAAATATACTAATAAGTAAGAAAAGAATACATTTACACTTGCTATGAAGGGAACTTGTCTATAACGCTTTTTTTTTTCTATGCAATCCCATCTTAGAAGATTTTACTGTATAGCATTTTTCCGATTTTTAACATTTCTATACATGGGATATGGATTAAAAATATTAACGATAACTGGAACATTTACATACAAGAAATAGAGATTCATTAAAAAAATTAATATCGCAGCCTGCTGCACTTTTATAAAAGTAAAGATCATAAACATGAAAAAAAAGTTAAGATAAATATTTTTGGTCAGAACTCCTCGTACGAGACAAAATTTTAACCAATTCGACGTAAAAATCAATGTTTTGTAGAAGTTCACTCGGGCCGTACCGGGCTCTGGCCGAACTTTTAATTTTTTATCGGGCCGGGCCGGGCCGATTTTTTTTTCTCTATGAGTCGAGCCGGGCCCGGGCCTGGAAATGTCGGCCCGTGCAGACCTCTACGGTAGCCTGCCACGCACGTAAAAAAAAAAAAAAAAAAAAAAAAAAAAAAAATTAGTCATTTCCTCCTGGTTGAAAATTTGTCAAATTATAGCTAATCCTCCAATATCTTGAAGGAAAAAAAAAAGTCAGCTGATTATAAAGTGGTGGTTAATACGTCAGCTGGTCACACAAACATGAAAAATATATACAGGGTGCAAAGCAAAGTCCCTTTAACCTGAAAATACTTGCAAATGAACAAAGCTACAGCTATGGAAGTGAGGTAACGGTATAGTAAAACGACTACGCTCGACCTAATGCAAACGACAGCAACGCCCCTAGTGGAGAAATTTGGAAGATTGCTATTGAAAATCGTAAACGAAAAGAGATAGAGATAATTTCCCAATTAGAAAGTTTTAGAGCATCAATTAATTTGTGCGAAACAACATTTGGTTCACACGAATCAGATAAATCGTCGCCTGTATACCCAAAAATGTCCGAAATTGATGAGCGACGATTCTACTTTGCATATTCACATTCCGTAAATGTAGCAGTGCACAATTTCAGATTGTGACGTTGTGCTGTGCTGTAACATCTGTAAAAATTTAATTTCCAATGCATTTAAAATTTTAGATTAATCCTTTCAGGGGGCAGAAGAATTCTGTTCGTAAACTGATGAAATAATTTCCTAACACCAGAATATTCAAACGAATTTCTTAGAAAATAAAAACCCGCTCATTTTCACTTTCATTGCAAAAGCAAAATTTTATTAAAATATTCTTGCTGCCATTTGTTAGTTTTGGAATTAAAATTAGGTGGCTAGACCGTCTAACCACCACCCTTTAAAGGGTTAAATCTATGTCGTCGTATTGAAGAGGCTAGCAATAGACGTTCCATGCTGAGAAATGTGACATGTAGAATTACTCTCACGAGTACAAACTTGTATCGTGAACAATGGCGAACTTTTCGAACATACTGAATATTAGCTTTTTATCACTGTGAAACACTTTGTCTTTTTGGGGGGTTTTTTGTGTGATGTTATCAAAATGTATTGAGATAAGCGCGTATTTATACCATAAATTGTGCGTATTTCTTCATACTTCTGGCTATTTCATTCAAACGTTTACACAAAATAGAGTGCATCGATTTCGGACATTTTTGGGTATACAGGCGAAGATTTATCCATGTAAACCAAATGTCGTTTCGTACTAATTAATTGATGTTCTAAAACTTTCTAACTGGAAATTTTGCTCTATCTCTTTTCGTTTTCAATTTGCAATGGCTATCTTCCAAATTTCGCCACTAGGGGCGCTGCCATCGTTTGCATTAAATCGGGCGTAGTCACTTTACTATACCGTTACCCACTTTTACAGCTGTAGCTCTCTCCGTTCGCAAGTATTTTAAGGTTAAAGAGACTTTCCTTTGCACCCTGTATATTTTTTTCATGTTCGTGTGACCAGCTGACGTATTAACCACCACTTTATAATCAGCTGACTTTTTTTTTTCCTTCAAGATATTGGGTCAGCTATAATTTGACAAATTTTCAACCGGAAGGAAATGACTGATTTTTTTTTTTTCTTTTTTTACGTGCGTGGGAGGCTACCGCTGCTCAACCCACTCACGGAACCGCAGCTGAAGTTCACAGAGCTTAATGATACAACTCTCTGAAGCATTTTACAAATTATCGGCCGAGAGGAACTTGGTCATCAAAATCTGTTGCTGGCTCGCGGACTATTAGCGCGAGCCCGTACCGAGTTTTCAGATAAAATTTAAGCCCGGCCCGAGTTTAATGAAAGAAATTTTTACCGAGCTCGGGCTTCGGGACAAGTCCGGGCTCATGGAGATCTCTTATACAGTATAGAGCGCCGATTATTCGTACCGGTCGGGGCCGAGGCCGATCCAGTTAATGAAAAATCCGGATAATTGGACAACTTTTAAAAACACCTAATGGCAATGTTTTTTAGGTCACTTCCCTTCAAACTTTTTCCAGGCTTAGGACTGGAAATTATGGTAGTGCACGTTTTAGCGTATTAAGGCGTATTTAGAAGTTTTTTTTTTTTACTTTTTTAAAATTTTATTTTCTACAAAATTGCTCCAAACTTAGACGTACGCATAGAAATTATTACATGCATATATGACATACACTTTACAGTACGTACATTAAAAAAAATTCATTGTGATAGGAAAAAGAAATTCTTGATAGACTTCTGCTTCCTAGAGGGCATTTTCTTTTTCTGCGTGGGACTCTCGCGCGTTAGAAGTGAAACTCCGTGGGTTCTAGAAACAATTGATTTTATACATTGCTGTCTTTGCATTTGTTGGCGATTTTATTATTTCCTGATTAGGGAATCGTTACACGGTTAACTTTCGTGACATCCAGCCAAATTTACCCTGCCTCACCTAAAAAAGTTTCACTTAAAACTTTTTTGGAGAAGGTTGAAAAAACCTTGACCGATCCGCTTTATTGGGCAATCCAGTTAATCGGCGTCCGGATAATCGGCACTCTACTGTATATATTATAAATTCGGCCCCCCTGTCGTGGATACTGTGCCCCCCCCCCCCGTCGGGCAAGTTCTGACGCCGCCCCTGAATGCACCTGGAAAAAGTCAGGGAATTTCATTCTCCTACATGAGTAGCAAACCTGCATATACTTAAAAAAAAAAAAAAAAAATTGATAGAAGCTTCTAAAATTAATAATAATAGTAATAATAATAATGAATTAACAAAGTCATTTGATAAATTTATGGGTATTCTTATAAGTAATAAAATTTGTAATAAAGATATATCTGTTTTCTTTTATTATTATTGTTGTTGTTGTTAATCTCACAGTTGTTAAAAGCATTCTTTTCTTTTTTATAAATATATAATTAATTGTCCTTTTTAAAGAAATTCTGTTGCAATAAACATTCTACTCGAATTGAATTAAATTTCAGTATGTCCGAATGTTTAAATCCGTTGCAATAATAAAAAGATAAACATTGTGACACATTCTGGTTTTGTATGAAAATAAATAATAAAACTCAAAAACTATTTCTTAAATAAACATTTTTGTAACTTATGTAATTTAAAAGGAAATTTAAAATGGTTAAATAGTTTTTGAAACTCAAAATTACTGTCAAAATTTGCAGGTCCAGGTATATGAAACCTATATGACCTGGGTCCCCGGGACCCAGGATTTCCAAAAATCTGGGTCCCTTTTTTACAAAAGCGGGTCCCCATCAATAATAATTTATATTTTAAAGGAATAAATGAAACTTGTTTATTTGGAAAAGATAAATGAAATGCATTAATTAGTGCTTTAATAATAATTAAATAATGAATTAAAACCAGTATTATTTGCACTTAAATAAGATATTTTTAAAAAATATTAAGAGAAATTTTCTTTACTTTTTTAAAAGTTAAAATGCAAGATAGAATTTTAATTGTAAAATAATGTTTATTTGAGAGTAGAAGATACCAAGTTCCACTAACAAGTATCACTAATGTTCGCATTTCTTTTAAAAAGGAGCAAGACAAGTTTATTGAAAAAGATGTTTTTGCTGAAAAAAAGAATACTTACGTTAAGTAAAGGTGTACTTTTTGTTGAATGAATGGGTGCTTTCATTATACTTCCCATTGAATTATTTGTCAGCATAGATCTGTGTTGGAATCAGACTTTTTCCTTGGAAGGGAAATTTACATCTAAATCATTAATAAGCATCAAATCCTAAATGTTCTGAAGGCGGGAGACATTTCAATGCAGTAAAAAGGTGGGGGGTGGGGGATGATTTTTCACTGGTGCACCTACTGAATACATTATCAAAGTACACTGAAATCATGCTGTATTTTTAAGAATCGCATAAAAAAAAAAATTAAATCCCATTTTATGAATTTACTACCAATAAGTTTAGTTTGCACATCTTTTTTGGTGCTTTGACTAAATTCACGTTTTTTCCGCGTTACTTTGACGAAAGTCGCGTTTTTTCCGCGATCCTTTTGTCAAAATTCGCTATTTTTTCGTGAGCCTGTCACAAAAATCGTGTTTTTCCGCGATACTTTTGCAAAATTCGGCTTTATTCCGCGATTTTTTGACGAAATTCGCTATTTTTTCACGATCGTTTGACGAAATACACTATTTTGTCTCAGCCCATTTAACGAAAATGGCGTTTTTTCCGCGATATTTTGATGAAATTTGTGCTTTTTTTCGCGATCCTTTGACGAAAATCGGCATTTTTACACTATTTCTTGACGACATTCGCTATTTTTTCACGATTTTTTAACGTAATATGCTAATTTGTCGCAAACCTTTTACGAAAATCGCGTTTTTTTCGCAATATTTTGATGAAATTTGCGCTTATTTCAGCAATATTTTGATGAAGTTTGCACTATTTCCGCGATTTTTTGACGAAATTCGCTTTTTTGCGATCCTTTGACGAAATACGCTATTTTTCGCGGCCCTTTTACGAAAATCGCAGTTTTGCGCTATATTTTGATGAGATTTGCGCTTTTTTCGCGATTCTTTGACGAAAATCGGCTTTTTCCGCGATTTTTTGACGAAATTACGCGTCCCACGGGACGCGTAAGAGCTATTTTTTTGCGTCCCGTCTTGGATTTTTCGGGTAATTTACGCGCTATAGCGCGTCCGCGGCATCCTTGGCAGTGTGTACGAAGTCTGTGTGATTAAAATCAGGCGCACCATTATTTTTTAGTCTGATATTTGATGACGGATAAATTTTCTGAAATACCGAGAAGTGGGCGCAATTGCTTCCCCTTGGCGCCCCTGATTAAAATCAAATTTACTTGAGGTATTTTTGCCTTCAGATTTTAAATAGAAAAGTTATTTTCCTTTTTAAATGTAACAGGCAATATAATTTTTTATTTGTTACTTTTTTCTCTAATCCTTTTTTAAGTAATTTTTAGTTCCAAAAGCTGTTTAACCATTTTAAATTTCCTTATAAATTGCATAATAAGTTACAAAAATGCTTATTTAAAAAATACATTCCGAGTTTTATTATTTATTTTCATACAAGAACAGAATGTCTCACAATGTTTATCTTTTTATTATTGCAAGGCATTTAAACATTCGGACATACTGAAATTTAATTCAATTCGAGTTGAGTATTTATTGCAACAGAATTTCTTTAAAAAGAAAAAAAATTAAATAACATTAATCTCTTTGTACAAATACTCAAAATAAAGTGAGTAGCAGGAGAAATTCTCTCTGCTGTTCATTAATTATTTAAACTAGGTGATCTTACCCGGGCTTCTCGGGTTACAGAATATAGGTGAAATCACCTTTTTTAAATTGAACACTAATAATTTTTTATATGCAATAATTTTTTTAATTGCCCGCTTAAATTTAAAAAGCATTTTTCATATGAAAAATACAAATTATACGATCAAATAAATTTTTGAAATTTATCAAAAGCGATATTTTCTTATTAGCCACATGCTAAGAGTTATTTGACCAAGATTTTGCTATTTGCGGCATCCTTTTATATTCTGATAATTTCAGAGCTTATACATGTCTGTTAAATTTGTGTTTTATTTATATTATTTTATTTTTTTATCCATAGGGAAGTTTTTTTTAATGGATATTAGCCGTGAGAAAATGATGAACTCTTTATTTCGTTTTAAGGGCAAACGGATTAATCTTTCGTAATCGAGCTCCGTGCGATAGAGATAAATTAAAAAGTATTTCATGCTTTAAAATTGTTTTTAAAACCATAGACAATCAGTAAACTGAGATGAACTTTGCAAACAAATTCCATTGGAAAAAAAAATCCTATTTTGTGATCTAAAAATTTAAATTGTATGATTACAAATATGTTAGATTTGTGTTTTTTTAATATTATTCTTTTATTTGTTTATAAAAGAAGTATTAATTTCGTTAATTTGTCTTTCACAAATATATTAGAAATTGGTGTTTTTTTAATATTATTCTTTTATTTGTTTATAAAGGAAGTATTAATTTCGTTATGCAAAAATAGTCAGAAACAAATGCTAAACAATGTTTGTTGTTTTATGCGCAAAATGTTTATTATTATGTATTGAAACCGGCACGTGATAAGATAAACTTTTAAAAAAATCATGCTTACAAATTATTTTAGAAAACATAATACATCAGTCAATTAAGATACAGTTTTTAAACAAATTGCATTTGAAAGTAAATTTTTCCCTATGCGACGAAAATTGAAAATGTACGATGGTCAGAAGATTTAAAAATTGCAGTACCGAAAATTTCAAGACCGAAATTTGATCCTGAAGTGTTGCCATTCGCAAAATGACGTCAGCGTTACGCACAGATACATTTTTCTTTATAATATAGATACTTAATCACTAAAATATAATAAAGATCAGTTATTAGGATGTGGTTATCAATTGAGGCTCTTATGCTTGGTATTCTGGAATGAAAAACAGCAATTTTCACCTTCTCAAAATTTGCATACACACTTCTCATATCCATATTCATCATTTTAAAAAAAAATTGAATTTTGTTAGATCATTTTAGAATCATTTTAACTCAAAACTTGAAGTCGCGATTGTCAGCAACATCTTTTATGTGAACAGACGCACTCTTTACTTGAGATTCTAATCTCAATTCCGAAGAGTAAAAATTTCTGTAATTTATGTTTTTAGACGCATTTGCGTTAAAATGTTTAGTTTTATCTAAGAAAACGATCGTTTTCTTTTAAATATGACTTCATTTTCACTTAAATAAGCCTTTCGCCTAGTGTCTGAAACTTAGTATCAGTACACATGCAGAAGGCAAAACAATATAGAAAATTTATGAGGAAAAATGCGTATTTTCAAAAGCAGTATGTCATTTTCCGTTATTATGCCCCTAATATAATATTATGCTCCTAATGGGATTTTGCGCCACTAAACCCCATACAACAATTTCGAATTTTTATCAGAAAATGGCATGAATAAAGATAAAAATACCTAATTATTATTCTCTTGTCTGTAATAATGAAAGCTATCTAATTTTCACCATTTTGAAGAAATTTCACAAAAAGGCTTTTAAAATTAAAATATAAAAGTGGGGATATTAAAAAACAAACAAACAACTACAACAAAAAAAAAAAACAGATAGTGGGATCCCATGTACAAAGGAATAGCTTTCAGTTCACCTATATACTTAGATTCCGTTCAAATGAAATCGAAATAAATCTTAGACTTTTTTTAAAGTTTTGTATTTTGCATGTACCTTATCATATTATGTACAATTGTCATAAACATAATGCAAAATCTGCAGTACAAATATTTACAACTTAAAACTGGAAAAAGTCTAAGATTTATTTCAATTTCATTTGAACGGAATCTAAGTATATAGGTGTTTAAAGCATTATATTGTATGAATTTCATTTTTATTTTTTAATGTTCAATTGGTTTAGCTTATTTGTTACAAAAATTTAACATTAAATGTAGAACGAATTGAATGAAATATCTTAATATCTGCCCCTTCTCGGGCTTAAACAATTTAGGAAATAAATTTTGTTTTTTTAATTTGTTCTGCAAATTAGGTTTTTGTTTAATATGTCAAGTTTTTTAATAACTACTGCATTTAGATAAACATATTTCAAAATTAATGGAGAGTATCATCATCAGGCTTTGATTTGTGCGATATCGCATCACAATTTGTGATGCAATTTACCTATGTATAATTCAAAATGTTTCACCAGTGCAGTAATGCAGGTTGTTGTAGTTTGGTCAAAAAATTACAATCTGAACTTAAAAAATCTGCTTGAAAATGTCATTTTTTTCCACTATGACGTCATATTCATCTTCTTTTTAATTCTTTAAAAAAAAAAAAAAAAAAAAAAAAAAAAAAAAAAAAAAAAACTATTTTAGTTTCTTTAGTTTCATGTTTCACTTGAAAATCATTCAACTAAAAATAGGCAAATTATTATCACGGCTTTTGAATTATTTACAACAATGAAAGAAAAATGTTAAATTTTATTAGAAAATGTCCGTTGATTCTCAATGAAAAAAGCGAAATTTTGAATTATTAAGAAACATATTTGAATAATGTAAATAAAAATTAGCCCATGTTACTCTCTAGATTATAATCCACCTATATGCAAAGGCATTTTATGATCCGTTTTGATCCTGACGTCTGGCAAATGTTTTTACACTTCGAATTTATAATATTATTAGAATTAGCAAAGAATTAAAAATGAGTGGCATCAGGGACAAAAAGGTGGGAAGAAAAAATGAAAAAGTTATGATTTCCATAGGCTTTTCTATGTTAAATTAACATTGAGAATTGACACTGGAAATAAATAAGTATTGCGCTGCCGCGCAATACTTAAATATTAGTAAAATTGGTTCAGCAGAAAGATCAGGGCAGATGAATAAAAAACACACTTGTGTTTTAAATATATAGATTATATAAAATTATGAAACATTAAATTAAGCAAATTATGTTATTTTGATAAAATTATAGTAGAATGTCCTAAATAATAGCATTAAAATTTTATTAGTCGCGAGAATTTTGGACAAATACTTGAGAAAGCAGCTGGGGTGAAAATGACGCACTTCTACAAAGCATATTTCAGTTTTAAGAATTAAATTACACGCTTTTATATAAAATGACGTCATTTGCATCCGCTACAGCAATCCAGTCTTAAACTTCATCTATAGAAAAGTATGCATGTGACGTCATTATCGCGAAATAACAGACAATATTGTTGACATAGCACGTATTTTAATTTCACCCTTTTTTCAGGTTTTATGAGAAAATAGAAACAAAAAGATACAGTTATCTCCTATTTCTGGCTATTTTCCGTTTACTTTCAATAGAAATGAGGTACTTTTGTTGCCACGATTAGAAAAATGGTATTAAAAACTACAAAAAAATTAATATCTCAAAAATAAATTAAGAAACAGCTTTCAAACAAATTGCATTTAAAAGAGCATTTTTTTTCTTTATACGACAGTGCAAAAATTTAAAATGTGTGATGTTTAGAAGTTTAAAAATTTGCAGTAAAGAAAATTGCAAAACCAAAATTTTATTTCAAATTTCAAAGTGTTGCCATTCGCAAAATGACGTATGCGTTACGCACAGATATGTTTGTCCTTTATAATATAGATAGATAGATAGATAGCAGCATACAATTATAATAATTCAAAAAACTAAGCAAATTTAAAAATACTTGTATAAAATATAATATTGCAAGAATAATAACATTCTTATTGTGTATATATTTATAAAAAAGAAAAATTACTTTTAAGAACTGTGAGATTAACAATAATCTATTTATATAAAATCCAAGTCTCTGTGTGTCCCTCACTATTCCGGTAGGACCGCCTCATTGAAATGAGTAATTGTTGAAAAATATTAATGCAGGGTTACCACAGTAGCGCCAAATGTTAGCCAACTTGGCGATAGCTGACTAATTTGGCGAAATTCCCATTTAAAACCATTAATCTATTTATATAAAATCCAAGTCTCTGTGTGTCCCTCACTATTCCGGTAGGACCGCCTCATTGAAATGAGTAATTGTTGAAAAATATTAATGCAGGGTTACCACAGTAGCGCCAAATGTTAGCCAACTTGGCGATAGCTGACTAATTTGGCGAAATTCCCATTTAAAACCATTAATCTTTCATAATGGAGGTCACCGAAATTTAATTTAAACTCCACTCCTTTAAGATATTTTTTCGAAATCTATAGGTGAGAATTTAAAGTACATCTTTACATCTTCCTCCCGATGCTACTAATAAAATAACCGCCAATAGACAACGGTGTACTGTGTGAGCTCCTAACTGCGCGATTTTAATGTGCTTTAGGTACTTTTCCAGTATAGGTGCCTTGGCGAAAAAGGAAATTTGGTAACATATTTTCCGGGAACCTATTCACTGTTTCATTTTATATACACACGCATTTTTATCGATATTTATACGATTTATTTAACATAAAAAAGCCGTTTCTTTAATTTTATACAGAAACAGATGCAATTTGTACATAAAAACATCAATAATATACATATAAAACAAACAAAAACGCTCATTAATTTTTTTTATCATAGCTGTTTATATGATTTGACAACAAATCTCGATATTTTTCATTTATACGGACACCATGCCAAAATGTATGCTAATGCGCCAATTATTTCAAAATGCTAAAAGATATTTGTAATTTTATGCCAGCAGTTTAATATGAGTTTTATTTTATTGCTTTATTTAATAGCAATTATTTGTTCACTTATTTTAAGTATATATTTGTGATTTGATGAAATAGTTCGTAAAAGTCTGGAATTTTGAAATGTTATATTTTTTAAATGCTCACTTTAGGACCGACAATGTTTTTTCTTTTATTTTTCAAATGCTGGAATTCACGATTTTGCGCCAACTATTACGCTTGCGACAATGATGTCCGTATAACGGAAAAGTACCCAAATCTCACATTCTGATGCCCAAATTACACCAAGCTTTTTTAAAAAAATGCCAAAGCCCCTACAGTGGGAAAGTACCAAACTGTCTATTATTTTGCGCTATCCGTGTTATAGTTTGTACTATGTGCAAAGGGAGTGGAGTAAAGAGTTTAAACATTAAATATTAAAGTTTCGGCACAGATGTCATATACGCCATATTGGCGCGATTTGTTTCTGACGCCAATGTCATATACACAACGGGTACTTAACTGGCGTCAAAGTGTCGTAATTTTGCTTGATATGGTAATCCGGATGTTGTTGTTTATTCTGTTGATGTTTTTGCCAAATTGGCGTCGGAAAAAAAATCGCGCCAATATATGATACCGTATATGACAACTGTGCCAAAGTTTCTATAAAGCAGTATAAGAGTAAAAAATTAAGAATAAAATAAATGCAAAATAAGACTAAAGAAGAAAGAAAAATCATGCGTTAAGCATAGAATATGAAACACTTTCCAACACATACTGAATGCTTTAACAAAACTTCGTTATTTATGAAAATAAGGTAAATAAGATAACGTTACTTCTTAGATATCCCGTCGACCAATTTCGCCAAATTATATAAATCGCCAAATCAGTATTAAGACATTAATAAAAATACAAATAAAACGTCGAATTAATGGTTTTATTGGCCATTATTGGCATTTAATTAATTAATTAATGGCAACCATTATTGGCAATTAATCTTACAACTTGGCGACAATAATTTGGTCGACGGGATAACTAAGAAGTACCAAGATAACTAAGTAAACATTTTAGGAAACGCATAAAAAAAAGGAACAGATGTCATATTCGCCCCATATTGGCGCGATTTTTTTCTGACGCCAAATCATATAGGCAAAGGGTACTTAACTTGCCCCAAAGTGTCGTTATTTTGCTTGATGTGGTAACCCGGATTATGTTGTTTATGCTGTTGATGTTTTCGCCAAATTGGCAACCGAAAAAAATCGCGCCAATATGGGGCGAATATGACATCTGTACCAAAAAAAACTTAAAAATTGATTTCAGCAGTTACCGTCCATAGCCAATAGTACTGTTATTATATGCCACTATTTAGCTATAATTTAATTTAAACTACTCTTAAAACTACTGAAATCACATTTCCAGATATTATCATCCATAGACGGTTATGTATCCAATTCTTTGCGTGACCATTTATATTATTTTATCTATATTCTACAAACATATCTTAGGAAACTAAATGCAGTTCAGCATAAAAATTCATAACTCATTTAAAATCCACCTTTAAGCAATTTGCGCTCTTTCTCAGTAATTCTTAAGAATTCTTTTCTGTAGCCCTATATGTGAAATATGGTTTTTATACACACTATATTGTATGCATAAATATAGTGAAACTTAAAAGCGCATATCATAATTAAAATTTCATTTCCAGCAATCATTGCTTATGTACAATAACTTCGGAGAAAAGTTTCTTGGCGAGAAAGAAGTTTGCCAACGTATTTTCTGGCAACCTATGGTACAGATGTCATATTCGCCCCATATTGGCGCGATTTTTTTCGGTTGCCAATTTGGCGAAAACATCAACAGCATAAACAACATAATCCGGGTTGCCACATCAAGCACTTTGACGCAAGTTAAGTACCTGTTGCCTATATGATATTGGCGACAGAAAAAAATCGCGCCAATATGGGGCGAATATGACATCTGTTCCCAACCTATTTACTGCTTCATACTCACAAGCAATTTTTTCCATATGTATACAATTTGGCACAGATATCATATATTGGCGCGATTTTTTTTCCGACGCCAATTTAGCGAAAACATCAACAGCATAAACAACATTCGGGTTACCATTACAAGCAAAATAACGACACTTTGGCGCCAGTTAAGTAACCGGTGCGTATATGACATCGGCGTAAAAAAAAATCGCGCCAATATGGGCGTATATGACATCTGTGCCGACAATTTAATATAAAAAAAGCTATTTACCCATTTTTATAAAGAAACAGAAGTAATTGTTGCACAGATGTCATATACGCATGGGAGTTGGCGTGATTTTTCTATGACGCCAATTTGGCAGAAATCTCGCTTTCGAATACCAGTTATTTATATATTTTTCAATTATTTGCTATCATTTTGGAAAGGAAATAACTATAAATAAATAAAAGTTTGAATAATAACTATAGAACAAAGCAGTTTATATAATTAAAAAACAGAAAATAAAAGTAATTAAACAATTTATTAATAAATAAAAAACAATAGCTGGGTTACCATGGCAGGCAAAATAACACCATTTTGGCGCCAGTTAGGTATCCCAGTTCATATCTGAAATCTGTGCCGTAATTTGTATATAAAAAAAATTATATATATTTAGAACGAATTTTTTTATGTATATAAGTGCATATATAAACAAAGATAAAAGTTCATTAGATTTGTTTTCATAGCTGTTTATATATTTTTGCAACATATTTCACTTTCTGATGCCCGAATCGCGCCAAGCTTTTTTTAAAAATGCGCTATAATGGAAAAGTACTTAAATAAATAATTAACAGAAATAACAAATTATACAAACTAAAACTTTTTATTTCGAGATCAAAGCATTGTTTTTAATTTCGATTAAAAATACAATTATCCTTGGATAACTTCAATTAAAATTGGGTTCACAGCTTAATATCTCATTCCATGAACCTAAACAAACACAAGTGATTCATTCATCGTGAAACGTCAAAAATATTAAATCATTGAGGTAATCATTCACAAAGTAAGTTCTCCAACAATCAATGGGCAATATTCTAATGACGTCATTGTAGGTAAAATGGTGGCGTTATCGTTTGTTTATGGTTTGTAATCACAAAGATTTAATTTTGCAATGTCTCTTAGTTACATTATTTTATTGTCATATTTATGAGCTCAGAACAAAAGCCTAATATTTCATTATTTAGTTATTAAAGACGGAAAAGAAATCATAAATGCATGATTTGAAAATTTTAAATAATTTTCTTTCTTAATACTAAAAAATAACATCGGGAAGTAACAGCGGGTTTAAGTTAAATAAGTTTAACTGCTTAATTCTGTTGTAACAATCAAAATAACTGTATTTATCAGATTTCAGTACTCAGCATCAGGACCCGATTAAACTTTGAAGTTAGAGGAATTACAATGTCATTTCAGGACCTTTCTTTTGGAGAAGCTTTTCTAAATTCCATATATACATGGAAAATCTTCAATGTTAGAAATAATATTCCTAGGACTGACATAACACGAGAACGGCCTGCAATTTTACACAAGTTTTTGAAAGCTACTTTATATCAGAAATTTTACTAAAAACTGGTTACTTTTTTGTTATAGCGGCCCACACTATTAGGATTATGACAAGTTGCAGCCAATTTCGCCAACGTCGTAACCAAGATCGTGAAGCACACACATATAATACCATATAATACCATTTCATGAAATCGTATACGATAATTTAATAGTTTTTAACCTTACTTCAAGTGTGTTATTTATTTACTTTTAAGGCTCAACAATCTAAATTGTCCAATATATGAATTTAAAAAATGTAAACAAAGATTGAATAGACATGACCGCAAAAAAGCCTCAAATCTGCATAACACTTGGAACCAAACTGTGCAGATTAGTGGTCTTCTACTGTACACAGTTTTTCATAAATGTGTTTCGTTCTTAAAATATGTTATTTTCATCTATCACTGCGGAACAAGCGAGAAAACTCATATTCTTGCACATGAGTTGTATATATCTTTATATCTAAATTTCCGTCATTTTTGACGGGCTACCTTTCTAGTAATAATAATAATAATAATAATAATAGATATATCTTTATTACAAATTTTATTACTTATAAGAATACCCATAAATTTATCAAATGACTTTGTTTATTCGTTATTATTATTACTATTATTATTAATTTTGGAAGCTTCTATCAAAATTTATTTTTTAAAAAGTATATGTTTATATGTTAAATCAAGCATTCAATTTATCTTTAAATAAGGAAAGATTGAATAAATACTATTATAATTTGAATATCATGGAAGACGGTAGTATTCCGAGTGACGCAGCCTTAAGCCTAAAATCGTATCGTATCGTATCGTATCATAGAATTCGTAGATGGCGGAACTCATATGTACAGCTAACTCGACATCAAAGAAAACGCGAAAAGCCGCCTTTTAATAACTCAGCAGATATAGGTCTTATTGTTCTAAATTTTCTAAAACAGTCTTATATCTGCAGTCTAATCGTATACTGAAATTTTTACATTTCTACGTGCAGTATATTTTGAGATCTAAATAACCATTTTTAAAGTGAAAACGTTGGTATGATATCGAGGAAGTTCCTAATTTGAAAATCTCGAAAACGGTTCTAACGATTATTTTTAAATTGATACATAATATAAATGTGATTAAGGCGAGGTGAATAACACTTTTCTTTTTTCTGGAAAAACTCTCGTTCGTTAAATAATTCGAATTTTTTTTTCTCTCGAAAATGACACGGGCGATTTTTTAAAAATCAAATAAATATGTTTCAGATGAACCAAATAACAATTTACTTGTTTCCAGCAAGACTCCTGTTCGTTTTATAATGCGCATGAAAAATCGGACTATATTTCTTCGCCATTCTATGGAAATTTCACCGAAAATGCATGACACTGTATTCATACACATGCTTTCTTTTTAACCACTTTTGGGGAGAAAAATTTTGTCTTCCCACTGGCTGAGTGGTTAAGGGCCATCGTCTACTGATCTTAAGATAGGCAGTTCGATACTCTGTGGTACGTGTTTTCACATGTGAATGTGTTTTTTTTTTTAAGTCTGCTAGTTGACCATTATTCTCAGTTCCTTTGTATTTTTTTAATTGCTATTATGTTAAATAAAATTACAATTATAATGACGCCAATTTGATGATGATTATTTCTTGGCAATTTTTCAACAATAAAAATATTACCATAAATTTTATAAATATATTTAATTTCAATCACTTTACAAAAAATATACATTAATAATTATTATTTGAATATAAATCACAGGATCAGAAACGTAAAAAAATAATTCATTTCAGCTCTTCTTTTTATAATATCATTTTTTATTATTATGACGGTCAATCAATATATAATCACTGACATCCATAATATTATTATTATTATAATTATTATTTTCCTTGCATAAAAACTATTGTGATGTAATAATTCTTTTATAATAAATAATTTAGTTGAAATGTTTTATTTATAAATATCAATGAAGTTTGATAACCCCGAGACAATTGTTTTTATTTAACTTTGCAATATTTACAGTTTACATAATAAGCATATCAGAATTCTGGTGTCGCCATCTTTTGATGCAATTGCGTACTACATTTTGTCTCTTATTCGAAAAAAAAAAAAAAAAACTAACGCTCTTCGCCGCTTTGAAAGAATCTCTTGTGACTAGAGGTCTATTTCGCAAATATTAAGAAAATTACTGCATACAAAAATATTAAAATGGATAGTATTATAGAGAAATGTTTGATAAAAACGTTGAAGTAGACAGTTTTTAAATCGAAGAATTATTTTAAGAGATGTTTAATGTTAAATCTGGATAAAATTGTCTCATTAAAAAAGTCTCATAGGAAAAAAAATATACATGGGAATTTAATCATTTTCATTCAATTTAATCATTCAATAGAAACTCGAAGTTTGCAGAGTGCATTTATTATTTTTAACTTGCCTAATTTTTTGACGGTTTATTTCAATTTTAAATTAAAATTTTCAGAATTTCCAGAGATATTCTTTACATATTTTAGAAAAGGTTATTTTAAATTGTTGCCAATTGTTAAAACAGCGCAAAGAATAGTATATCCTTTAAATTAAAAATTTATTCACACGTGACTATTATAAACAGAAAAAAATCCTTTTAAATTAGAATTAAATGATAACGTGTTAAAAGCAGGAAAATATTAAACATTACGTCATAAAAATTGTTTTTACACATGCTTACTTAAAATGAAAGAAAATTATAAAATAATCAATTATTTTCAAATTAGAATTAAATGATTACGCATTAAAAGCAGGAAAACATTGAAAACTACGTCATAAAAATTATATTTACACGTGAATATTAAAAGAAAAAGAAAATTTTTAAATAATAAATTCATTGATATGTGTTAAAAGTCGTAAATGGAGGAAATTACGTCATATTGGCCAAAGTGGCCAAATAATAATATTGCAAAACAGTTTAAATTAAAAAATATATTTATATGAGAGATTTATTTCAAATTTCGAGATGATATTTTTAACTATAGTTGCCAATTTCAAGGTAGCGCAAATAATAATATTATCTTTCTAATAATAAAAATATTTTCAGTTGAATGTTACAAAGAGACAGGAAAGTTTGGTGAAAATTATGTCAGATTTAAAACGTTACATTTAAAATCTCTTATTTAAAATCATTTTCTTATAGCGTTGTTAAAAAATACCATAAAGCAAAGACTCTGTTGACTTAGTTCCTTTTATATTTGGTAATTTTCAAATGTTTAACTAATCTTATTTAATCAAGCACGGAAACAGCAACTAACATCAGCTGATTCGGTCTTGAAATCCCTCAGTAAAAGGGAAACCCGTTTACAGTAAGATCGCAATTGATTTTTTAATTATACAGAGCAGCCTCGATTATCCGAGCTAATTGGGACTGTTAGTAAATCGGAATCGGAAATCTCGGTTAATAGAAACTGTGTGTAAAAACTCGCCGTGCTTGCGAATTTAACATCTCTTTTTAAAAAATATATAGAATGTTTTTTAAATAATAAAAATAAATATATGTAAAGTTCTGTTTCACAGCTTAACAAATTTAAAAAGAAAATCAATTATCAGTAGTAAATTTTAAAATGCAATTGAAAAATTTACGAAAGTTCACACAGCCACTGGAAACAAAGCATTGTTCGCTATTGACTTCTCAGGGTCCAATGTTTCTTTGGAGTTGAGTGCTTTTGGGGGCAGAAGGGCCTGTATAGCACGGACAGTGAGCTAAAGAGTGTGGTTATTTTTAAGGCTCATTCAAAAGGGGAAAAAAAATCAGACTTTGTTATCGGCTCGGTTAAGAGAAACCTCGATTAATCGAAGCTCGGTTAATCCAGGTTCTACTATAATTCAATCTTCCGTAATCTTTTTAAAGCAGATCAAATTAATGGACTTTAGCACAAAGTCACATAGCTGATAACTGCCATGCTTGTTGGCCACCCTTTTTTCAAAAAGTTTGCTTCACCTTATTCAATTAATGAGATATCTCCGATAAAATAAGTCACATTTTCCCGTTCTAAAATACTGGTATCCAAAAATCGTAGCATGTAACTGACACTACAAGTACTCATGGAACTAGACTATTTTAAGTCTGATTTTTATTATAGACTATATAAAATTATTAAAAATATATATTATGATAGGAACTAGAGGGCTTCGTCCGCTATTTACGTTACGGATATAAAAATCATGTTTTTTTTTTAGGGAAAAAGAAATAAAAACCTATTTGACGATAGGTTTATAAAGACACATTTTGTATTTGTTATATTTCCGGGGATGAGGAGGGGGGGGGGGGACTATTTTGATTAAATATCGCAATTAGTCCACATGGCAGATATAATTATGGTAGTCACTAGCGGGCTTCGCCCCTCTATGGCGCCTTATGGGTCCAGCTTCCATAACTCAGAAACTACCTTTCGGACATCAATGCAACAGATTCCAAACGTTATAATTAACTTAATAATCACCCTATATAGCATTAAAGTAAATTTATGAGTACTGCATACTATTTTTTTATCGTAATTTCTGAAGAGAAAAAATTATTTCGGTTCCATTCTTAGGTACTGGTCTGAAAAATTTTGAAAAAGGGGGAAGGAGGGGACATGAGACTGCTGTTTGTCAAACAACACAACGGGGTCTGGCTTATTCAACTTGGTTTCTGATGACTTCAATTGGAAGGTGGTTTGTTTAAAAGAGTGCGTTCCCTGCCCCATGAAAATTGGAACTATCTATGTAAGGATTTAATAATTATAAATTAACATATTGGATTTATTAATTTAAGGATAAAGTGTTTTTAAAGGAATATCAAATGAAACCCTCTGTGCGATACGCGATTATACTTACCCACTTGTTTTTATATACAAACTGCTATAAGGAAAATTGTAATAAAATAGTAAAAATTAAATCTGCATTAAATTCCATAAGTATCTTTTTTTTAATCATTTTATCACTAACCTCAAAAAAGTAATGATATCAATGCAAAAACCCTTGACGGGTTAAAAGTTTCTGACGCAGCACTTTATCTTATGCTCTAAGAATTTTAAATATGGAACTTAAAAATACTGATATCAAATTTTGAATGACGTTATGCTATTTCTTAAAAAATATATTTGTATTTATTTCATTATTTTATTTTTGTTTTATTTATAATCGCATGTGCAAAAGTTATGTTCAACATGAAAAGCTGCATAAAATTTTATTCGCCGTTGCTTTATCATTTACATCTCTCATAAATTCAAAATATGAGTTTTAAAAGATATGATATAAAATTTAAGTGACGCCTTGATGTGACTTTAAAAGGCTTGTTTTAAAATTCAATTTAAATTATTTTTGACTTGGTTAAAATATTTTTTTACATCTACACAATACTTTTAATTTTCCAATTCACTGTTAAATATATCACTTTCATTGAATCTATACTATGCATTGAAATGTATTTATTTCAATAAATTGATTTATCTTTTGTGTCACGCTATTCAAAATTGTGAGTAAGATTTGTGTAAATGGTTTCTTTGCGTCATTGTGTCCAAACTACAGGAAATGTATGAAAAAGGATAGTTTGACGCAAATAAACCATTTACATAAATCTTACTCACAATTTTGAATAGCGTGACACAAAAGATAAATCAATTTATTGAAATAAATACATTTCCATGCATAGTATAGATTCAATGAAAGTGATATATTTAACAGTGAATTGGAAAATTAAAAGTATTGTGTAGATGTAAAAAAATATTTTAACCAAGTCAAAAATAATTTAAATTGAATTTTAAAACAAACCTTTTAAAGTCACATCAAAGCGTCACTTAAATTTTATATCATATCTTTTAAAACTCATATTTTGAATTTATGAGAGATGTAAATGATAAAGCAACAGCGAATAAAATTTTATGCAGCTTTTCATGTTGAACATAACTTTTGCACATGCGATTATAAACAAGGGGGTAAGTGTGATCACAGATCGCACAGAGGGTTTCGTTTAATATTCATTTCAAAACACTTTATCCTTTTGAAAAATCTGTTAGTTCCACATTTCGCAACCAGGGGCGCACTCTATTCTAAACAAATCTCTATCCGAACGAAACTCCGTTTTGCATACTATCCGTATATATATTAGTCGAAGGGATTGGGCCCATAGCACCCGAGATAAGTAGGCGCCCCTGGCGGTAAAAAGTGGAACTCAAATATGTCAGGCTATGGTGCATAATATGAAAGAATGGTCAAAATGGTGCCGGCTAAAGTTGGAAAAGTGCTCCCCGGGTGAAAAGGGCGGATGTTAGAAAAATTGCTTAAAATATACGTTAGAGCACGGAGGAGTAAATAATATAAGACTTTTTGAAAATTTTATGATTTGTCGTGTGGTCTGAGATATTCAGCTATACGTATGCAAAAATTCATGTCTCCAACTTAATTAGGGGCTCTCTTAGAAAGAATTGCTTAAAATACATATGTGGTAGCTCAAAGGGTTAAACGTAAGACTTTTTCAAGATTTAATAATTTGTCGCCTGGCCTCAGGTGTTCTGCTATAATAAGCATGCAAAATTTCAAATCTCCAATTTAATAAGGGTCTCAGTTAGGAAGAATTGCTTAAAACACGCATGTGGGAGCCCAAAGGGTTAAATGTACGACTTTTTCAAATTTTTATGATTTGTCGCATGATGGTGTTCCGCTAGTATGCAAAATTCCACGCCTCAAACCTAAATAGAGTGTCACTTAGAAAGAATTGTTTAAAATACACATGTAGGAACCCAAAAGCTTAAATGTACGACTTTTTCAAAATTTTATGGTTTGTCATTTGATGTGAGGTGTTCAGCTATAATTATGTAAAATTTCAAACCTCCAACCTAAATAGGGGCTCACTTAAAAAGAATTGTTTAAAATACACTTGTGGGAGCCCAAAGGGTTAAATGTACGACTTTTTGAAAATTTATGATTTGTCGTTTGATGTGAGGTATTCAACTATAAGTATGCAAAATTTCACTCCTCCAACCTAGTTAGGGTTCACTTAGAAAGAATTGTTTAAAATACACATGTGGGAGACCAAAGGGTTAAATGTACGACTTTTTCAAAATTTTATAGTTTGGCGTTTGAAGTGAGGTGTTCAGCTATAAGTTTGTAAAATTTCACGCCTCCAACCAAATTAGAGGCTCACATAGAAAGAATTGTTTGAAATACACATGGGGGAGCCCAAAGGGTTAAATGTACGACTTTTTCAAAATTTTATGATTTGTCGTTTGATGTGAGGTATTCAGCTATAGGTATGCAAAATTTCACTCCTCCAACCTAATTAGGGTTCACTTAAAAAGAATTGTTTAGAATACACATGTGGGAGTCCAAAGGGTTAAATATACAACTTTTTGAAAATTTTATGATTTGTCGTTTGATGTGAGGTATTCAGCTATAAGGATGCAATATTTCACTCCTCCAACCTAATTAGGGTTCACTTAGAAAGAATTGTTTAAAATACACATGTGGGAGTCCAAAGGGTTAAATGTACGACTTTTTCAAAATTTTATAGTTTGTCGTTTGATGTGAGGTGTTCAGCTATAAGTTTGTAAAATTTCAAACCTCCAACCTAAATAGGGGCTCACTTAAAAAGAATTGTTTAAAATACACTTGTGGGAGCCCAAAGGGTTAAATGTACGACTTTTTGAAAATTTATGATTTGTCGTTTGATGTGAGGTATTCAACTATAAGTATGCAAAATTTCACTCCTCCAACCTAATTAGGGTTCACTTAGAAAGAATTGTTTAAAATACACATGTGGGAGACCAAAGGGTTAAATGTACGACTTTTTCAAAATTTTATAGTTTGGCGTTTGAAGTGAGGTGTTCAGCTATAAGTTTGTAAAATTTCACGCCTCCAACCAAATTAGAGGCTCACATAGAAAGAATTGTTTGAAATACACATGGGGGGGCCCAAAGGGTTAAATGTACGACTTTTTCAAAATTTTATGATTTGTCGTTTGATGTGAGGTGTTCAGCTATAGGTATGCAAAATTTCACTCCTCCAACCTAATTAGGGTTCACTTAAAAAGAATTGTTTAGAATACACATGTGGGAGTCCAAAGTGTTAAATATACAACTTTTTGAAAATTTTATGATTTGTCGTTTGATGTGAGGTATTCAGCTATAAGTATGCAATATTTCACTCCTCCAACCTAATTAGGGTGCACTTAGAAAGAATTGTTTAAAATACACATGTGGGAGCCCAAAGGGTTAAATGTACGACTTTTTCAAAATTTTATGATTTGTCGTTTGATGCGAGGTGCTCAGCTATAAGTATGCAAAATTTCACGCCTCCAACCTAATTAGAGGCTCACATAGAAAGAATTGTTTGAAATACACATGGGGAAGCCCAAAGGGTTAAATGTACGACTTTTTAAAAATTTTATGATTTGTCCTTTGATGCGAGGTATTCAGCTATAAGTATGCAAATTTTCACGCCTCCAATGTAATTAGAGGTTCACATAGAAAGAATTGTTTAAAATACACATGTGGGAGCCCAAAGGGTTAAATGTATGACTTTTTCAAAGTTTTATGATTTGTCGTTCGATCTGAGGTGTCCATCTATAAGTACGCAAAATTTCATGCCTGCAACCTAATTAGGGGATCACTTAAAAAGAATTGTTTAGAATACACATGTGGGAGTCCAAAGGGTTAAATATACAACTTTTTGAAAATTTTATGATTTGTCGTTTGATGTGAGGTATTCAGCTATAAGTATGCAATATTTCACTCCTCTAACCTAATTAGGGTTCACATAGAAAGAATTGTTTAAAATACACATGTGGGAGCCTAAAGGGTTAAATGTATGACTTTTTCAAAATTTTATGATTTGTCGTTTGATGCGAGGTGCTCAGCTATAAGTATGCAAAATTTCACGCCTCCAACCTAATTAGGAACTCACTTAGAAAGAATTGTTTAAAATACACATGTGGGAGCCCAAGGGGTTAAATGTACGACTTTTCAAAATTTTACGGTTTGTCATTTGATGTGACGTGTTCAGCTATAAGTATGCCAAATTTCACACCTACAACGTAAATAGGGTGTCACTTTGAAAGAATTGTTTAAAATACACATGTGGATGCCCGAAGGGTTAAATGTACG
The DNA here is from genome assembly GCA_963932465.1 of Maratus speciosus. Classification (NCBI taxonomy): domain Eukaryota; kingdom Metazoa; phylum Arthropoda; class Arachnida; order Araneae; family Salticidae; genus Maratus; species Maratus speciosus. The sequence continues at coordinate 146,647,291 of OZ010789.1, forward strand.
ACTTTTTCAAAATTTTATAGTTTGTCGTTTGATGTGAGGTGTTCAGCTATAAGTTTGCAAAATTTCACGCTTCCAATGTAATTAGAGGTTCACATAGAAAGAATTGTTTAAAATACACATGTGGGAGCCCAAAGGGTTAAATGAATGACTTTTTCAAAATTTTATGATTTGTCGTTTGATCTGAGGTGTCCATCTATAAGTACGCAAAATTTCATGCCTGCAACCTAATTAGGGACTCACTGAGAAAGAATTGTTTAAAATACACATGTGGGAGCCCAAAGGGTTAAATGTACGACTTTTTCAAAATTTTATGATTTGTCGTATGATGTGTGGTGGTCATCTATAAGTATGCAAAATTTCAAATCTCTAACATGTGTAGTTTCTGAGAACGGGCTCTGTGACGGACAGACGGACAGACAGACAGACAGACAGAGGAGCGAGACGAATAGGGTTTCGTCAGATGAACGAAACCCTAATAAAACAAAAATAAAATGATGAAATAAATACAAATATATTTTTTAAGAAATAGCATAACGTCACTCAAAATTTGATATCAGTATTTTTAAGTTCCATATTTAAAATTCTTAGAGCATAAGATAAAGTGCTGCGCCAGAAACTTTTAACCCGTCAAGGGTTTTTGCATTGATCTGTATATACATATAACTAATTAGTATGCATTTATGTAGACATAATAAAAATAGGAGAAAAGATATATATATATAAGATAATTTTCTTGTTATTTAGTATATTTTCTCCATTGATAATATATGGTCTGGAAACTTTCTATAAAAAATACCTAACTTAAAACAATAATAAGAAATAGGCGCATCTTGTTTTCCTCAATACACTAAATAACCTACAAAATAAATAAATAAATAAAACTGCAAAATTTCTATAGCGTTGTTTATTATTTAACTCGATCTTCAAACAGACGAAAAGCAAGAGCTGGATTATTACTGATGCACATGCGTAAATTTTCGGGTTCCCAGTTGTTGCATGCAACGACCGGGATCAAAATATATAGCACAGGCTAGATCAAATATATAGCACAAAATTAGCACTCGCCACTCGCCAGGCGTCGAGCAACACTTAAAACGTGGCGATTAACTTTATTGTCCTCACTCGCCAAACTCAATGGGCACCACTCGCCGAACGCGATGGTTGAAAGATCGATGCCAGGGAGGAAAGGGGTGAAATTCGTTCGGAATTTACGGCGTCCAGATCGGCGAGTCTCCCTAACGTAAGAAAAGAAAGTAGCAGGGGTGATTCTGTCTCGAACTTTCCGAAAATTTAAGGTATTCGGTTCCGGAAAAAAAAACGGTCATCAGTCCGAAAATTCGGACATAAAAATATAGCTAATTTCGATATGATCGCCGCAAAAAATCAATTTCGTCAATCGTTCGTAGAAAAAAAAATCATCAATTCCGTCAAAGAATCGCGAAAAAACGTGAATTTCGCCAAGGACCACGTAAAAAACGCAAATTTCGTCCAAGAATCGTGAAAAAGAATCACAAAATTCTTCAAAGTATTGCGGAAAAAACGCAAATTTCGTGAAAAGATCGTTGAGAAACGCAAATTTCGTGAAAAGATCGCGGAGAAAACGCAACTTTCGTGAAAAGATCGCTTGAGAAAACGCAACTTTCGTGAAAAGATCGCTTGAGAAAACGCAACTTTCGTGAAAAGATAGCGGAGAAAACGCAACTTTCGTCAAAAGATCGCGTAAAAAATGCAAATTTCGTGAAAAGATCGCGTAGAAAACGGCAATTTCGTCAAAGAATCGCAAAAAAGAATCACAAAACTCTTCAAAGTATCGCGGAAAAGAACGCAAATTTCGTGAAAAGATCGCGGATAAAACGCAAAATTCGTGAAAAGATCGGGGAAAAACGCAAAATTTGTGAAAAGATCACGGAAAAACGCAAATTTCGTGAAAAGATCGCGGAAAAAATGCAACTTTCGTCAAAAGATCACAGAAAAACGCAAATTTCGTCAAAAGATCTCTAAAAAAAATGCAAATATTTTCAAAGAATGGCGGAAAAAAAACCCATAAGTTTCGTTAAAAAATTACGAAAAAACGGAGATTTCGTGAAAAGATCGCTGAAAAAACACAGATTTCGCCAAAAGATCTCGAAAAAAACGCAGATTTTGCAAAAGGTCACGAAGAAACGTGAATGTCGTCAAAAGATCGCGAAATTCGCTAAATGGTCGCAGAAAATGCATATTAATTAGTGCCGGGGGAGCGGGGGTGTTCCCCCTCTGCTGTAACCTTTCTGAAAATTTCCTGTGAATTTATTTCATTGCAATTAATAGTAAAAATAAAAATTTTCAGTTCAGTGTAATCATATCGAATGGTAAGGAATATATATTAGTAAATTACAATGTTGACAGTTAGAAAAAACACAATTTTTTATGGAGCATACATAACTTTGTTACTGGCCAGTGAAAAAAATCAGTGTACTGGCCAGTGGCCAGTGGTTAAAAATGTTAATTTTGACCTATATCAAATAGATGTCTTTTTGATGAGAGCTAGTTAAGACGTTTAATTAAGGGTGTATTCGAAAAAATATTTTTTCACCTTCAACAGCACGAAATTTTCTGATACATTTTCAGATTCATTTTTAAATTTAAAAACATGAAACTTGCTGGGACGATTTTTGTAGAGATGTATGTGATTTCATTTTTCGCTCAATTAATTAGAATTTGATTTTTAAACAATTATTTTCTCAGTATGACCATTTTTTTCATTCCCAGATCTCCCGTTTCGGAAAATTCGGTTCAAAACGCCAACTTTGATAGCACTTTTTGCAATATTTTCTGCATTTATCAAAAAATCGACAAGCACGGCACATTATGTAGTTTCTAAATAAGAGAATTTGCCAGTTTGATGCGTTTGAGAGCAAAAATGAATTTAAAAATAAATCAGAAAATAAGCAGTTTGGATCGAAATACACCCTTAATAACTCGACTAATTATTAGAAATTTAAAATTCTATGTCTCAGGTGCATCAGGATACATTTTCGGTTACCCTCACAAAAAGTTTCAGTCTCGTACGTCCCATATATTTTGCTAGCCATCGCACACAGACAGAAATAGCAAAACTTTCTTTTATTAGCATCGATATAATAAAAGCCTAAGTCATGTGACTGTCATCAATAGTTCCGGGCTGACCGCTTCACTTTTTATGCCAAACGGACATTTCAGTACTTTTATATTAGTCGGGCGCAGGTGATAAAAAACGCTAAATATTATTACATCGCCCTCATTTCATTAAAAATATAAACCTATCACTCATTTCATTTAAAATAAATCTTTTATTTAAAATACACATATTTCATTTACCTCATTTAAAATACAATCTATACTCCTATTATAAAGAGGAAAAAATTGTTTATTTGTAGGAAGTAAGCTCTGGAACTACCGAACCGATTCCAAAAGTAATGGTATCAAAATGATGGTGTTATTCCAACTTAGAACATAGGCTATATCTTATGTCGGTTCCTCTACCCCAAAGGGGGTGTAGGAGCAAAAAACGTTCTAAAAATGCGATTTTAGAGTTACTGAAGGGCCTAGAAATATGAAATTTTGTATATTCGTTACTTATAAGATATAAATTATGTCTAAGAACAGTTCTTAAACAATTCGAAATTTAAAAGGGGTGAAAATGCGCGAAAAGCGTTCTAAAAAACGTTCTAAATGTTAGTTTCTACACAATCTCAAGAAATACCAAACCGATTTAAAAAAGATTGGTGTCAAAATGATGGTGACAACGCTTGCTCCAAGATAGGCTATGTTTAATGTCGGTGTCACTACCCCAAAGGGGGTGCAGGAGCAAAAAACGCTCTAAAATGCGATTTTAGCGTTACTGAAGGGCCTAGAAATATGAAATTTTGAGCATTAGTTACTTATAAGATATAAATGATGTCAAAGAACAGTTCTTAAACAATTCGAAATTTAAAAGGGGTGAAATTGCACAAAAAGCGTTCTAAAAAACTTTCTAAATGGTAGTTTCTACACAATCTGAGGAAATACCAAACCGATTTAAAAAATATTGGTGTCAAAATGATGGTGACAAAGCTTGCTCCAAGATAGGCTATGTTTTATGTCGGTGTCACTACCCCAAAGGGGGTGCAGGAGCAAAAAATGTTCTAAAAATGCGATTTATGTGTTACTGAAGGGCCTAGAAATATGAAATTTGAAATATTAGCTACTTATTAGATATAAAGGATTTCTAAGAACAGTTCTTAAACAATTCGAAATTTGAAAGTGGTGAAAATGCGCGAAATTCATTCTAAAAAACGTTCTAAATGGTAGTTTCTACAGAATCTCAGGAAATACCAAACCGAATTAAAAAATAATGGTGTCAAAATAAGGGTGTCAAAATGACGGTGACAACACTTGCTCCAACATAGGCTATGTTTTATGTCGGTGCCACTACCCGAAAAGGGGTACAGGAGCAAAAAACGTTCTAAAAGTGCGATTTTTGTGTTACCGAAGAGCCTAGAAATATGAAATTTGAAATATTAGCTACTTATTAGATATAAAGGATTTCTAAGAACAGTTCTTAAACAATTCGAAATTTAAAAGGGGTGAAAATGCGCGAAAAGCGTTCTAAAAAACGTTCTAATGGTGGTTTCTACACAATCTCAGGAAATACCAAACCGATCTAAAAAATAATGGCGTCAAAATGATGGTGACAACCCTTGCTCCAACATAGGTGATGTTTTATGTCGGTGCCACTACCCCAAAGGTGGTGCAGGAGAAAAACATTCTAAATTGCGGCTTTTGCGTTAAGGAAGGGCCTAGAATCGTGAAATTTGGAATGGTAGTTAGTTATAAGATATCAATGATCTCTAAGGACATTTCCTATAAAAATCGAAATTTAAAAGGGGATCAAAATGCATAAAAAGCGTTGTAAAAAACTTTCTAAATTGCGATTTCTATGCAATCTCAGGAAGTACTGAACCGATTTCAAATATAATGGTGTAAAAATGATGGTGACAAATCTTGCTCCAAGATAGGCTATATTTTATATCTGTTTCCACTACCCCAGAGGAGATGCAGGAACAAAATGCGCGAAAAGCGTTCTAAAAACGTTCTAAATGCCGATTTGTCGGCAATATCTCAGGAAGAATGAATCTTATTTCAAACGTAATGGTAGGAAATTGATGCTGACAGCCCCTGCTCTAACATAGACGCTACTTTATGGCGGTATAACTATCACCAAGACATTGCAGGAGCAAAAAAGCGTTCTAAATTTCGATTTTTGTGATCGGTAGGGGCTAGCAACTTAAAATTAGGCAAGGTACATATTTATTAGATATAAATGATCTTTAAGAATAGTTTCGAAAAAATTGGAAATTTAAAAAGGGGTGGAAATGTGCGAAAAGCGTCCTAAAAACGTTCTAAATTGCGATTTCTACTCAATCTAAGGAAATACCAAAGCTATTTCAAAAGTAATGGTTGCAAATCAATGGTGACAGTCCCTGCTATAACATAGGTTATATTTTATATTGCTGTCACTACCATCTGAGTGTTGCAAAAGCAAAACATGTTCTAATTTGCGTTTTTTGCACAACTGAGGGGTCTAACACTTTGAAGTATGGCATGGTATTTACTTACAAGATGCAACTGCTTTCTAAGAACAGTCGAAAGAAAATTCCAAATTTTAAAAAATGAAGTGAGTGAAAAGCGTTATAAATTACAATTTTTAAGCAAATTTATAAATTATCAAACCGATTAAAAAAATAATGATGGCAAATTTTGGTGATAGAACCTGCTCAAACATAAGCTATATTTTATGTCTGTTCCACTACCACCAGAGGGTTGCAGGAGTTAAAAACTTTCTAAATTGCGTTTTCTGTGATACTGAAAAGGCTAGAGACTTTAAATATGACATGGTACTTACTTATAAAATATAAATTCCCTCGAAGGAACGTCGAAAATAAATTCGAATTAAAAAGGGGTGAAGCGATGGGGATGTGCGAAAAGCATTCTAAAAAAGTTCTAAATTACGATTTTATGCAATTTCAGGGAATATAAACCGATTATAAAAGTAATAGTTGCGAATCAATGGTAACAGTCTCTGATCCTACACAGGCTATATTTTATGCCGATGATTCTACCACCTGGGGTTCACAGGAACAACAAACGTTCTAAAAAAGGGCTTTAAAAGCTTTTTAAATTACGTTTCTATGGAATATTAGGAAATAACAAACCGATTTCAAAATTAATGTTGGCAAATTAATGGTGACAGTTCCTGTTTCAACATAGTCCTTTATGTTGAGAGAGGTGGTAGGACTTGGAATTTGACATGATGGGTAATTTTAAGATGTAAGAAGATGGTTTCTAAAAAATTCAAAACTTCAAATGAATACTGAAATGAGCGTATTAATTGAGCATAAAAGTTTCAAAATATTTTCTAAATTATCATTTATTTAGTTTTATTTCATTTTATTAATTTAAGTCTCATTTCTGCCTAATGCGGTGTAATAATGATGTTTAATCAAACTGTGTTTTAAGTAGTAATTTTTGAATTATTCCTAAAAGTAATAAGTACCTTTTAATTAAAAAAACTTTTAATAAAATAAAATATTACCTTTTAATAAAATAAAAATTTAGTTAGTACCTTTTAATAAAAATTATATATATAAATATCACTTGGCATATTTCAAATATTACGCGAGCAAAGCCGCGGGGTTTGCTAGTAAATAAATAAAGAAACAAATAGATATTTTCCCAGCATAGGTTCTTGGCGAGAAAATAAAAACTGCCATCGTATTTTCCGGCAATCTATATCCTGTTTCATATACATAAGCAATTTTTTCCATATGTATACAATTTATTTAATCTAAAGAAGCCAATAATCTATTTCTATAAAGAAACAGAAGTAATTTCTATGTAAACAAATATTGTATAATATGTATAAATAAAATGTTTATATGCAAATAAATACAAATTAAATACATATAAATAAAAATAAAAGTTCACCAGGTTTATTTTCATAGCTATTTATATATTTTATCAACGTATTTCACATTCTGAAGCCCGAATTGCGCAAAGCTTTAAAAAAATAATAATGCCAAAGCCCCTGTAATGGAAAAGTACCTAAATAAACAATTAATCGTAATAATAATAACACAAACTAAAATATTTCATTTCAATATCAAAATATTATTTCTAATTTACATTCAAATAAATATATATTCCAAGATAATTTCAACTGAAATTAAGTCGACATCTTTCTATTTCACTTCATAAAGTAAACAAACACAAGAGATTCATTCATCATAAACAATAGTAAATATTAGACCATGGTGGTAATCATTCGCAAAGCAGATTCTGCAACAATGAATGGACAATATTCTAATGACATCATAGTAGGTGGCGCTATTCTTATGACGTCATAAATTGGTGGCGCTAACGTTTGTTAACGGCTTGCACTCACGAGGGTTTTATTTTGCTATTTCTCTTAGTTACGTTACTATATTGTCATATTTATGAACTCAGAAATCAAATCTATAAAAGCAAAAGTATATATATTCATTATTTAGTTATTAAGTAGTGAAAAAAATTATAAATGCATGATTTGCAAAATTTAAATAAATTTATTAATACTAAAAAATGGCATTGAAGTAACAGCATGTGTAAGTAAAATAAGTTTAATTTAGATAATTTATGAACAAATCTCAGTTTAAACACTTCAAATTTCAATCATTTTTACAGCTACGGAAATTAAATGGTATTTGTCAAAAAAGACGAAGTACTCATAACAACAAAAATGTATGAAATGTTATCAAGTTCGCAAAGAATTCTTGGTTTCTCTATCAGAATCTTTGGACTCGGAGGAAGGAATGAGCAAGTCAATTAGTTTAAGAATGAAAGTAACATGATGCAATGCTTAGCATACATTTAAGGGAGACCAAACTGGTCGCCAGAGGCGGCTAGTAGATAGAAGAGTAGATAGTAGATAGATATATCGAAATAGATGTGCTAAAAAAAAATTCCCTCCCGGCTCGGTCTACAGGCACAGGTAGATTTCGAATTTAAGTACTAATTTCACCAACAAAAACTAAATCATGATTAGAGATAAACCCACTTTAACAATTTTATCTGGCCGCTGTTGACAAGTTTTTAATTTCATTTTTATATAAGAGCTGGTTTTATCAGAATCATGTTAAGACGGTATTAAAAAAATACTTTTCCATGCTCAACAACTCGAAATTTTCTGGCATGGTTTCCGGTTTAATTTTTAAAAGAAAAAATATGAAGATTTGCTGGCGTGATTTTTGAAGAGATTTATAAGCGACCTGTGTTTCTGTTTTTCGTTTAATTAATTAAAACTTGATTTATAAACAATTATTTTCTCAGTACGACCATTTTGTTCGTTTCCAACACAATCGCTTCGGGAAATTCGGTTCAAAATGCCAACTTTGACATCATTTTTTGAAATATATTCTGCCTCTATCAAAAAACCGACCATTACGGTACATTATATAGTTTCTAAATACGAAAACCTACCAATTGGATGCGTTTGAGACTTGAGAGCAAAAAAGAATTTAAAAATGAGTCAGAAAATAAACCGTTTGGATTTTAATACAACCGTAATACGATGATTTTTTTCTTCAACCTCTATGTATTTTTAATTTGTTTTTGCTGTAAGAATTGGTCCTATCAAAAACTTGTCAATATAAATGTTGTAGATAATATTAAGAAGATATATAATAAATTCATGTGGATCTTATATCATGTGAATTGACAAAGTTAGAATTTTTTTTCTTCTTCAACCCCCCCCCCCCCTTTTTGTTTTCGTTTTTAATTTTTTTTTATTGCGGTACGAATTGGTCCTATCAAAAACTTGTCAATATAAAAGTTGTAGATAATATTAAGAACATTTATAATAAATTTAATTGGATTTGATAGCTTGAGAATTGACGAAGGTATGGATTTTTTTCCCCCTAAAACCCTGTTTTTTGCGCCCTTGATCCCATCTTTAATTTTACCAAAAATCTGTGATACATAAATTTTTGACCCTATTTTTAGAAGTAATAAAAACTTTAAACTGATTTGATATGTGCAAAAATTAAGAAGCTATGAGTTGTTTGTTTTTTTTTCGGTTTTCACAACACCCCTCCCCCTCTGATTTTGCCCATTAACGAACTTGACCAAGATTTTATGTATCAGTTTGGAAGAGATTTGTGCAGAATTACGGAAGTTATCGTATCCATAAAAAAGTGATATATATAATATATATATATATATATATAGATAGATAGATAGATAAAAGTTTTTTTACTAAGGGTTGTTTTGGGTTTTAGGTGTCATGATCGGTGCAGATCTGCAAAAAATTTTGAGAAATTCCAACATAGGAGCGATCGCAATAGGTAGTATTTCATACGAAATCTACCTAAAAGCAGACGTTTATTTCTTCTGGGTTTGATTAGTGCTATTTGATGTGATAGAAGTTCGGGTGAAATATGTACGATGGCTCTACCTTGTGACTCTTGCTATGAGCAAAATTTCAATTTTCATTCTTAAATGCAAAATCTGACACCATTAATTTTATTTTCTATAATGAATAAATTGTATTTTTACGTTACAAACTGTAAATTATTTTTTTTTAATGCAATCACGTATCATTTTATTTTTATTATTGATAATTACTTTAATAATAAAGAATTATTCAAGAATTTCATAGTTTTATTTTTTTTTAAAGGCAAAATCCATTTCTGATATTTAAATTGAATTTTATTTTTTAAATTTAAAACATACTTTATGTCATAAGCTCAATTAAAAGCATTTTGAAGTCCTTAATCATTTTTAAATTTATTAAATATAAACGTCTGTAATATTATTTAAAATGAATTAAATTATTATTATTACACTGTTTTATTTAACTTCGTTATTGATTTTTAGCTCACTTCCTGATATGCTAGAATTATAGAAAGTACTTTCACATGTGGTTTTCTGGTGAGACTACAACATTTTAATAACTTCATAACTTAAATACAGATTAATAAATTCCTTTAATTGTTATTCTATTTGCACGTCTCAGGTGATAAATCGCCAAATATTCTCTGTAATTCGTTGAAACAACTCCAGTTGAAACAAGAAGGGAGTTCTGATGCTCCCAATAAATGCTTGCCAAAACAAGTCAAATGGTTGTGAAAGTGCAACAGTGAAACTTTTTAAAGCCTAAAAAGTAGAAAATAAATTATAAATAAAAAATGAAGATGTATTTTTTTTAAAATACGTTTTTATCAATTAATAGTTTAATATTAATTCATTTACGATTATATATTGAGAAATCAATTAAGAAATTCAAAAAAGATAGTTTAAATAATTATTTCAGTTTTTCTTTCCTGTTGCCCTATCTTATAAGAGAAACAGAGCAAAATTGATCCTACATTTTAATAAATTCACTGGCATGCGCTTTCTACCAAGCGTATAAAAAACAGTGAATTCTTCATAATCGAGTTAATTTGGTGCTAACGCCAATTTAATGTATTGTAACCTAAATTTTTGGAAAAAAAAAAAAAAAAAAAAAAGGGGGGGGGGTGATATTCAAGATGAACATTGAATGCTTATGAAAAATATATAGTATAATATTATTGAAAAATATATAGTAGTTCAATCAACTTAAAATAATCGATTTTATTCAATTTCTCGAATTTAATTAAAAATATTATATTCATATATTACATCTACAATCAAATTATGTCTTATTAAAAATATGTCTAATATGTAATAATTTTTATCCTATAATTGTTAAAACACCAACTATTATTTATAACAACGAAATGTTCCTGCAATTAAGTTTAAATTTCCGACCGTCCTGAACAAGAAATTTAACAAGCCTTACCAATCCCCCTCTTGGGAGAAAGCCCATATCTTCATTTTAAACTCGCCTTCTACCAAGTGATCCTATACGCACGGTCCCATGTTCAAAGCCAAGGTCATCCATGGAAGAGAAGTATTTTTTTTAACTCATTTTTTCAGATTACGGAAATTTTCTGTTCTAGAACAGAAAAAAAGAACGGAAATTTCTTCAATTGCCGGATATTTTCTTTCATGTCACAGGGAAAAAAGAAACGGTATTCTTCACTTCTCGGATATATTCCTTCCGGTAAGCAGTGCTGCCAGAAATATGTTCGTGGTGAATTGGAGAAAGTACTTCTGAGAGCGTACATGGCTCAGTATAAATGCATTTACATTTCATTAAAAGACTGTTTTATAAAAAATTATTTTTTACTTTTATACTGATTTTTTCTTTATTTTTCTTAGGAACATCATCATCAGCTAGTTTAAGCAGAAGACATTCTTCACTACCGTGTCCCATAAAATTACTTGAATACATCATCAGCACTGTTTTGGAATGGAGGCAGATCAAATATCCAAAATATTCAACTACAATATTTTTCGGTCTGAAGTGAAAATGTCCCGTTTTCTTAGAAATAACGATGACGAAGTATTGGAAGGCAATACGTATTACTGGAAATGGAAAATTACAAAACCGCTTCCAAAAAGATTCCTAGTTGCCGAAAAGAGGTTTAAATTGCATAGTATGACATGGATTCATTCTGCATGGATGAGAGACGGATCCCTTAGGACTTTTATAAGAGGTGGCACTTATAACAAAGACTGTTTACGTTTACACACCTTCTTCGAAATCAAAGTTGGGATTATCGGAGATGACTTAAAAGAAATTGCGGCCATCAGTTCCCCAGTATTACGTGCCCCAGTATTACATCCCTTTGAATTTACCAACACCTCACAGCTCCATTATATCCTCATGACAAATAAATATTTGTACTTATTCGTTGAAATAGAAAAAAAAGATGAAAATGGTCGGAAGATTAAAATTCGTAAGTAATTTTGTTCTTTGTACTGTTGGTTTTCATATTTTCTGTGCCACAGAACACAGACCGCCAGTAGCAAAAAAAGTATTCATTATTTTGGTTATACTAGAACCCGATGTGGCATTTCTTGGTAGTTATTCTAGTGAAATTCCAATATTAAATAAATGTTGAATCTACATTGGTATATTTGTAATGAAATACCACAGGATACAGGAATACCCTTTTTACCTCAAAAATATTTATAATGACAGAGTTTTCCCTTGGTTAAAAATGGGCGCAGGCTGCTGCTGTTGGAAAAAAATGCGCTTTTTTGGAATCACAAGAGCATTTTTTAGATTTGTAAGGGCAGTTTTTAGATTCTTATGGACACTTTTGAATTTTAAATGCAATTTTAAAATTTAAAAAGTCAGGGAACTCTTTTATACACACAGAAAGTCACTTTCTGCTATGAGAGCAAATTTTTCAATACAAAATGTAGTAAATAAGCAGATTTTTTTTCTTCAACTGGCAGACAGGAAGCTTACAATTTTTTTTTTTTTTTTTTTTTTTTGGTTAAAGGGCAAGAAGGGCGCTATTTTTTTAAATTATTATTGGGGGCCAGAAGTGTGCTATTTTTAAATAAAAGAATAAGTAGGGTGCAGAACCCTCCTAAAATCGCCTGGGGGGAAACTCTGCAATGAAACTACCCGTTGAGATTAAAAGAGTTGCATTATATTATGCACCAGAGTTCGTAGATATCGTGATTTTTACGAAAATATAAAAAATGAACAATATTTTGATCTATATTTGATTTTTTTATTATCCGAAATTCTTAAACATAGTCAACTTACTTTTCTTTTTCCCTTATATTACAAAACTGAAGATCAACTAATTGAAAACAGAAACAAATTTCTTTTTAGATTCATCAAAAGACAAAATATAGAGTTCAGTATCGAGAAAAATTCATATTTGTTTCGTAATACAAAATGATTTTTATAATAGAAAATCTTTAACATAAATGTAAGCTTCTCTACTTTTCTATTCCCTAACCTGATATCTAGTTTAAACTTCACAGCAACCAGAAAAGACAAGATTATTAATGATGGTGTATATAACTCATTACCTAAATTAGACGGATTTTTTTTTTTTTCCATGGATGTTCTAGTTAATATTGTCGCACATGATTATTGATACAGCAGTTAAAAATTCTGCCTCAAACGTATAGTTTTGAAAAGAATTTTTTTGAAATCTTTTAATTTTTTGGCTGAAAAGTAATTGTCAGATGCGAAAATATTTTATTTTTCCCCTTACATTACAAAATTGAAAATCTACTAATTGAAAACACGAATAATTTGCTTTTTACATTCATCAAAAAACAAACTATAGAATTCAGTATCAAGAAAAATTCATGTTTGTTTCATAAAACAAAATATTAAATACGTAATATTTTGTTTAATTGAAAATTGCGATTTTTTTGGCTAAAAAAGTCATTGTCTTAGGCAAAAGAACTTTCTTTCATCGCTTACATTACAAAATTTAAGATCAACTAACTGAAAATGGAAACAATTTACTTTTTACATTCATCAAAAACCAAACTATAGAATTCAGTATCAAGAAAAATTCATGTTTGTTTCATAAAACAAAATCTAAAATACAAAATATTTCTTTTAATCTAAAATTTTGAACATAAATGTAAGATTGTCCACTTTTCCCCTCCCTTTACTGATGTCCAGTTTAAACTTTACAACAAGTAGACCAGAAATTTAAAATGGAAAGAATTTGCTTTTTACATTCATAAAAAAACAAATCATAGAATTTAGTATCAAGAAAAATTCGTGTTTGTTTTATAAAACAAAATCTAAACTACAATATACATACATATATATATATATATATATTATTATTATTAATCGAAAATTTTGAACATAAATGTAAGCTTGTCCAGTTTTCCATTCCCTTTCATGATGTCCAGTTTAAACTTTACAACAACTAGATCAAAAAAGATTATTCTTCATGATGTTGTAAATAACTGATTATCTAAATTGGACAATTTATCTTTCAATGGGTGTTCTGAGTTAATTTTGTCCCACATGATTATTGATTCTGTAGTTAAAATTCAGTCTCACACGTATAGCCTTGAAAAGATTTTGGCAAATGTACTTTCTTTTTCACTTACATTACAAAATTTAAGATCAACTAATTGAAAATAGAAACAATTTGCTTTTTACATTCATCAAAAAACAAACTATAGAACTCAGTATCAAGAAAAATTCATGTTTTGTTTCATAAAACAAAATCTAAAATACAAAATATTTCTTTTAACCTTTAACTGATGTCACAGAAATCGTCACATAACTAGTGTGAAACGGTCTGTGAGACCGCTCCATCGAAAGGTGAATAAAAGCCGCGATTAACTCATAGGATGTTTTAGGTAGCTTTCTTTACAAAAAGCTACCTATTGCAGCCGTTCGGAGGAAAGCGATTTCAAAAAATTTTGGTATATTTTCATCGATCATGACCCCCAGACCCCGAAACCACCCTCCGTTCAAAATTGATATATATATATATATCAATATATATATATATATATATATCTGAACTATGTCACACTGTAACTCTCGTATTTATGAACCGATTTGGATGTAATTCGGTATGTACATAGTACATACCAATGTCTCGACCGAGTTCGTTGGCCAGCTTCATCCGCCATTTTGTTTAAAAATGGCGGCCATTTAAAAAAATTTTAAAAATTTAAAATTTGAAATGTGGTACCAAAAAATTAAAAATGGAAAAATATTTTTTTCTTATGTATTTGTCCTTTATACAAAGACTCCGGAGCAGTTTTTGTTTCGTCGATATCTTAAAAAAATGGCTGAGTTATAGCATTTTGAATTTCTAGCGTGGCTGACATTTTGAAACGTCCTGAAATTTGTCACGCGATAAAAGGCGTATTTATGAACCGATTTGGATGTAACTTCGTTTATACATAGTACATATCAATGTCTCGACCGAGTTCGTTGGCCAGCTTCATACGCCATCTTGTTTAAAAATGGCGACCATTTAAATTTTTAAGAAAAATTTAAATTTGAAATGTGGTACCAAATAATTGAAAATTGAAAAAATATTTTTTTCTTATATGTTTGATCTTGATAAAAAGATTCGGGAGCAGTTTTTGTTTCGTTTATATCTTAAAAAATGGCTGAGTTATAGCATTTTGAATTTCTAGCGTCGCTGACATTTTGAAACGTCCTGATTTTTGTCACGTGATAACAGACGTATTTATGAACCGATTTGGATGTACCTTGGTGTGTACATAGTACATACAAATATTTCGACCGAGTTCGTTGGCCAACTTCATCCGCCATCTTGTTTCAAAATGGCGGCCATTTAAAAAAAAATTTTAAAATTTTAAATTTAAAATGAGATACCAAAAAATTTGAAAATGAAAAAGATTTTTTTCGTATGTGTATGATCTTAATTCAAAGATTCCGGAACAGGTTTTGTTTCGTCTATATCTAAAAAAATGGCTGAGTTATAGCATTTTGAATTTCTATTGTGGCTGACATTTTAAAACGACCTGATTTTTGTTACTCGATAACAGGCGTATTTATGAACCGATTTGGATGTAACTTGGTCTGTGCATAGTACATACCAATGTCTCGACCGAGTTCGTTGGCCAGCTTCATTCGCCATCTTGTTTCAAAAGGGTTGCCATTAAAAAAAATTAATTTAAAATTTAAAATGGGGTATTAAAGAATTGGAAAATGAAAAAGATTTTTTTATGTGTTTGGCCTTGATACAAAGATTCTGGAGCAGTTTTGGTTTTTGAAAATTTGTTTTTTTGTTTATATCTTAAAAAATGGTTGAATTATAACACTTTGAATTTCTAGCATGGCTAACACTTTGAAACGATCTTGTATTTGTCACGCGATATCACACGTATTTGCCTATTTCCATGGAAGAAGGCATGTGGATAGTATACATCAATATTTCGACCAAGTTCGCTCGCCAGCTTCATCAGCCATCTTGTTTCAAAATGGCGGCCATTAAATTAAAAATATATATATTTAAAGTGAGGTGCAAAAAAATTAAAAAAGGTTTCTTTCTTAAGTATTTGACCTTGATATAAGGATTCAGGAGCATTTTTTGTTTGTCTTTATCTTAAAAAATGGCTCAGATATAGCAGTTTCAATTTCTAATGTGGGTGACATTTTGAAAACTCTGATATTTGCCTGCGACAGCACTCGTATATATCAACCGATTCCGATGTGAGTGAGCATGTGCACAGCAATTACTAAGGTCTCGACCAAGTTCACTGGTTAGCCTCATCCACCATGTTGTCTTAAAATGGCAGGCACTTTAAGAAATCGCCGAATTTGGCAGCCAAATATAAGTTACTTTAAATAAAAGCAGCTTGGATAAAGCTGACTAATTTCGTGAAATTCTCATTCATAATGATTTAGTATTGAGAAAAATTAGTATTGAATCTCCTATATTCGGTTTCCACTAAATTGAGCTTCATGTGTTTGGATAATATAAGTTGGCTTTTTTAAATAAGGAATATGAAAGCTACCTCTTCCTCCCGGCACTGGCCGGAAGGACTTTTTTTTCTTGTACTAAACTTTTTGTACAGGAGTGTTATAATTAAAATTCACCTATTCAAAAGTTTCTGGTGTTTGTACTAAAATTCCAAACGAAACAGAATTTCAGTAGTGTGTGTAGATAAACTAAACTTTGCAAGTTAAACTATGAAAATTAAAAAAAAAACACTGGTCTGTGAGACCGGTAACATCAGTTAAATATTGATCTGAAATTTTGAACATAAATGTAAGCTTGTCCACTTTTCCGTTCCCTTTCTTGATGTCCAGTTTAAACTTTACAACAACTAGATCAGAAAAGATTATTCTTCATAATGGTGTAAATAACTGATTATCTAAATTGGACAGTTTATATTTTAATGCATGTTCTAAGTTAATAATGTCCCACATTATTACTGATTCTGCAGTTAAAATTCAGCCTCAAACGTATTAGTACAGGAGAAATGTACCAAAAAAAGTGGGTGTTACTTTGCAAAAAGTACGGTAGAAGATTTTTTTTCTGGCTTGTTCATAATAAGGCATGGAAAAACAAAGTTTTACAACAAAATTTGTTAAGGGAAAATTTTCTGTGGCCAAAAAAAAAAAAAAAAAAAAAATATCTGGGCTCTTTTTTTTTTTTTTAATATCTCGAGACCCGTTGCCGTAGCATATTAGTTATCAATTACAATATTAAAGAGGATAAAATTCTCTACAACTTCCATACTTACAACTTTTTTATACACCCAATAGCGAAGCGCAGTATGCCATTTCAAAAAGAAGACAATTTTTCCTATTTTCTTAAAAACCGTGATAAACGTAGTTTTGCCCGATTATTCAAATGTTTCGCACGGATGTAATCGTGTCTGTCCGTCTATAGATTGGTAGCAGTAAATTATGTATTATTAGGGCTGAAACTAGCTTTCTTTGCACCCGGGAAAAACATGGATTTTTGCGCCCCCCCCTTTCAAAAGAAAATTTACCACGAGAATTTTACTAAGTTTCTAATAGCCAGATTATTTGTAAATTTTAATTATGTAATCATAAAATATGTGATGTTGAACTTCGTAATCAGCTTTGTCAAATATTGATTCTTTAAAACCTTGAAACCGAAATATATTCCGCGTTAAACAGGTTTCCATTTTAGCAGGTATAATTATTAATATTCTTTCTCTTGAAAATACATAATTTTTTGTTTAAAGACTGGATTCCGTATAGACAGATTTCATTTTCAAAGATTTTACGTTAGATGTTGTATTAAAATTGAAGCGTTTAAAGTCGGATTTGTATGGATATAATTCATACATGTGATATGAATTATGTGAATTCATATCACATAATTCACAGTGATATGAATTATGAGACTAAATTAATCATACGAAGACATTCGCAAGGTAATATTAAATCTATGGGAGCGTTCTTGACAAATATCTCGCTTGCATTTTATTATTTTTAAATAAAATTTTTTTCATGGAATACCTGAGATCAATATCTACTGTTCTGCTTTTGTAGTTTTTCGGATTTGGTTGCATTTCTTTCTTTTTTAAGATATATATTCGGACACTTTTATTTTTGGAAAACTGTTTGGAACCTATACTGAAATGACGATGAAGATAAAACTATGGCAATACTAGAGAAAAAGCATATACCTTTAAAAAATAGATGAACCATGATCCAGATATCTCTTTTACTCAGGATAAAGATATACCTTTGAAACCAGATGCTAATAATCCTACAACAGTAGAAATTATTATTATTAAAATACATTTTTTCATTTAGTTTATGCAGTCATAATGCGTACCTTACTTCATTGTGTAGGGAAAGTGAAGTTAAATGAGACAGGGGATCAATGCGAAAACAAAAATGTTTATATGGTCTTACAATAATAAATAAATTGGTATTTCATCTGATAAATGAAATATCGCTGAGATTATTCAACAGACATAGTTTCAAAACAGTACATATTACAGAAGAGAATATACCGCAAAGTGTATTTTTCGACAACCAAAGTAAGTTTTTCTGTTTGAGCTACAAGAAATTAATAGATAATCTTAATGTTATATATTTTTGCACGCTAAAATGACATAATCTCTAGTTATATTTATTAATATAAGTGGGAAAATAAACGGGAAAATATATTACTTAATGCTAGAAAACAGGAATTCTGCCTTTTCAGAATTTAGTCTCCCCCCCCCCCCCCGATGAAAAAAATATATGTACATATAAATAGTACAAAACATATTTCAATTTTAAGACTTACAGCACAGCTTTTATTTTATGTAAAATGGCGTCATTCGCATCCGCTTAAGAATTCCACTTTTGCGATTCACTCTTAAACAGCTACAGTAAAGTATGAATAGGACGTCACTATCGTGAAATAATACACAAATGAAGCTAAAAGATGCCGTAATTAAAAAAAAAAAAAAAGGCTGTTGATTCATAGGCCTTCATTTGTTTGGAACATTAATATAGATACTTTAAATTAAATATAGTTTATAATAGCTCCATATTTTAACAGAAATCATTCGTTTATATTTTTTCAAAATAGCACGTATTTTAATTACATTTTCTTTCGATTGTTATGAAAAAATGGCAACGAAAATATGTAATTAATATTTTACAACTATTTTTCTATTACTTGCTACATAAATGGAGTACTTCCGTTGCCAATATTAAGCAAATGGCTACAAAGAAAAAAAAAAAAAAAGAAAAAAAATTAATCTTTCAAAAATAAATGGAGATGCAGTTTTCAAACAAATTGCATTTAAAAGTACTTTTTTTTTCCAATACGACGCTATAAAAAGTGAAAATGTGCGGTGCTTAGAAGTTTAAAAAATTGCTATCGAGTATTTAAACGTATTGCTTTGTTTTACGGCTGGCTTCTTTAAGGTAACGTTATTTTTTGGAGACGGCACAAAATAAGCTGGGAGAAAGAAATAGTATACCGTACCGGGGGGGGGGGCTAATAAGTGGAACATAAATAAATGTAAGCGTACATGATTATTGATTCTGCAATAAAAAATTACGCCTGAAACGTATAGAATTGATAAGATTTTTTTTTTTTTTTTTTGGCTAAAAAGGTCATTGTCTTATGGAAAAGTACCTTACCCGAGGCGCTAATTCTTTGCGCACCAGTTTAAAAGTAATTTTTTTCAAAGAAAGAAAACCCAATCTTAATTTGTCTAAATAAACAATCAAATTCTTCAAATGTCAGTCGTCTAAAATGAATTATATTGAATAAAAAAATCAAAGAAGTCGCACACTTAGATTTGGGTATGCAAAACGTTTCCCTTTTAAAAATAGGAAGCTTTGCGCTTGCGATTGGCTGTTTTTTTTTTTTCCATCTATGCAAATTATTGCACCCGAAACTAATGGCATGTGTTGCTCAAAAAAAGAGTGGTTTGAAATCAATTTATAAGAATAAAATGGGTGGTGAAAGATTATCGGTAGACTTGTGTAAAAAGATAATCGAAAAACGAAATAGTGGGTGTCTAATGAGACAAATAGGTATTGATTTGATGATTCCTGAATCAACAGTGCGTTCATGGCTGCAAGACCTTCAGTCTCAGGACTGATTTCAGTCTTGAAGAGATTTTTGATGCACAGTAAATTCTACTTTATATACTTAAAAAATAGCAATTTTATTATCAAGAACTTTAAATCACTTTCTTTTATTGTAAGAGATCAATTTTTAGCCATTTTGCATGGTGCAGGAGTCTTCTATCTCATTTCTATTTAGTTTTTCCTAATACTCAGAAAAGTTTTCAGTCTCGGCTTGGGTGAACTTCTTGCTCCCATTGTGCGTTATGTTTTGAAAACTTTCCTTGCCACTGGAGATATACAGCCAAGAAACAGTACCAGTTGCCCATCAACAACAACGGCTCGAGAAGATCAAATTCTGCGTGGAGTGGTAATGAACAGCAGACCAGGAACGATGACAGAAGCCGCATCCCTATGGCAAGTCAGCATAGGAAGACCAGTGACTCGTAAAATGGCTACAAAAAGATTGCATAAAATGAGCTTCAAATCTTACAAAAGCAAACGTAAGCCGATGTTAACTCCTGCTCAAAAAAGGAAACGTTTTCCGTGGGCTGTGTACCAATTAAAATGGACAGATCAGCAATGGCAAAGTGTTATAAGGTCGGATCCATCCCTTTTTCCAATTTTGTATGGAAATATCAGTCGTCCGGTCGTACGGCAAAGAAATAAAGCTTTAAACAAAAAATGCGTCAAACAAGAGTGCAAGTTTTCGTCATATGTTCAAATTTGGGGAGATTTCGGTTATTCTGGCGTCGACCAAATGGTGCCATATGACGAGACTATCAATGCACAACATTATCGGGACATTTTACGGAATCAGTTGTTGCCTTTAATTCAAAAACTTGGCCTTCAATCGGGTTATCTTTTTCAACAAGACTTAGACAAACTGCATTCAGCTAAGACAACAAAAGACTGGCTTCAACAAAATGATATTCCTGTGCTAGATAGGGTTCCGAACATTGATCGTATCGAGGTTTTATGGCGGCACTTAAGGATGTATTCCAATCCAAACTGCTAATTTTCTGATTTATTTTTAAATTCATTTTTGCTCTCAAACACATCAAACTGGCACATTCTCTTATTTAGAAACTACATAATGTGCCGTGCTTGTCGATTTTTTGATAAATGCAAAAAATATTGTAAAAAATGCTGTCTAAGTTGGTGTTTTGAACCGAATTTTCCGAAGCGGGAGATCTGGGAATGAAAAAAATGGTCATACTGAGAAAATATTTGTTTAAAAACCAAATTCTAATTAATTGAGCGAAAAATGAAATCACACGGCCTCTTATACATCTCTTCAAAAATCACCTCACCAAGTTTCATGTTTTTACTTTTAAAAATGAGTCTGAAAATGTCTTAGAAAATTTCGAGCTGTTGAGAGCGGAAAAATATTTTTTCGAATACACCCTTAAAGAAAGAAGTTCGAAAAAGGAAACCACGTGACAATCAGCAGTTTAAAAGAATTCTTTTTGAAGAATGCCAAAAAATTCCAATTTCCTGAGTGCCAGCGATTAGTTTCAAGTATGCCGATAAGAGTTTGAAAGATGTTTACGCTGCCAAAGGAGGACCAACGAAGTGGTAAGACTTGCTGATTTGAGCATGCGCAAAACATTAGGGACATAAAAAACTTGCGAGGAAATGGATTTCCTTGGCCACAAAGTTTGTGTCGTTTATTATTTTTTGTTAAATTTCACCATGTAATATTAAAATGTATCACTTTTCATTAAAATAATTTACATGAAATATTTTTTACTTTTTTGTCAAAAAAGCATCGATAAAGTAATGAGCGAAAAATTAGGGCCACGGGTAAGGTACTTTCTTTTTTCGCTTACATTACAAAATTGAGGATCAATTAATTGAAAACAAAAAACATTTGCTTTTTACATTTATCAAAAACAAACTGTAGAATTCAGTATTAAGAAAAATTCATGTTTATTTCATAAAACAATGTCTAAAATAAAAAATATTTCTTTTAATCTAAAATATTTAACATAAATGTAAGCTTGTCCACTTTTCCACTCCCTTTCTTGATGTCCAGTTAAAACTTTAAAACAACTAGATCAGAAAAGATTATTCTTCATGATGGTCTAAAAAAACTGATTATCTAAATTGGACAGTTTATCTTTATGGATGTTCTAAGTTACTATTGTCCCACATGATAATTCGGCAGTTAAAAATTCAACATCAAATATACAGCGTTGAAAAGATTTTTTTTGACAGAAAATCATTATCAGAGGCAAAAGTACTTTATTATTTTTTAAGAACGACACATTAATAATAGATGAAAAATTATTTTACGTTTTGACTGAAAATATCAAAAATTTGATTTTTGAAAGTAAATATCAAATAAATGAAAATGTCAAAAAGCATGATGTTTTGAAAATAAATATGGGATATATTTCATGATATATATGACGATATATATCCATTGATATAATATTACCGAACCCTGTTATGCACAGAATTGTATTTTATGTGTTGTAATTAATGAAATTTTTTTTAATTCTTTTTCTAAATAGGCAGGCAAAGGATAGAAGCCGATTTCAAAGAATTGCTGCTTAGTGGCAGAAACAGCGATGTGACAATAGAAGTTAAGCGCAAGAAGTTTAACTGTCACAGATGCATTCTCGGAGCCCGATCTGCAGTCTTCGCTGCTATGTTTGATGAAGATATAAAGGAAAAAAACAGCGGTGTAGTGACAATAGAAGATGTAGAGCCCGGGGTTTTTAAAGAGTTTCTTCTCTACTTGTATAGTGGAAACGACAACCACCTCAGTTGGAAAAATGTTGCAGAACTGTACAAACTAGCTCATACGTATGGCATGGATGACTTAAAAATTGCATGTACGAAGGATATAAACGATAACATCATGGAACACAAGGGCAACTTCATGGAGTTCTTTAAGCTGTCCCGCCTACACAATGATTCAACGCTGACTGAAATTTTAATCCAGGCTTTCTTGAAAATGTCACCTGAACTTGTAAAGATTGGGCGTAAAGATTGGCCGATATTTTTGTCCGAAAATCCAGTCGATGTAGTGATAACAGCTCTTCCTGAATGTTATAAAAAGTAACAAAACAAAGAGCAAATACATATAATACACAGCAACTTTCTATGAATTAATTTCTCTTACTTTTAATAACGGTAAATCCTGAATGCAAGGAGGATAGTTAGTATTTATAAAGGAATGAATTCAAGTTTCATTGCCAAAAAATCACCAGGAACGCTTTTAATTTTCATCGTATGTAAAAAGTAATGCTTTGAAAACATTTGCTCAGACGTTCTTTAAACAGCAAAATTTAAATTAAAAAACAATACTTTTTCTACTATCTCCTTAAAAAAAAGTGTAAAAAACTAATTGTTTTACTTAAAAAATGGATTACATGCGGGAAAAAAAATTATGTGAAATGTTCTTCATGCGTCTTTTTACATTTTGCCATTTTCAAAAATTGACAGGTATGGCAAATGTAATTATTACAATAAATAAAGCTGATTGCATAATATCTTGTTTCCTTTTTTTTTTCAATAATGCGAGTTAAGGTCAGTTTACATGCTTTTTCCCTTCCTCTTCAAGTACGATTATCCCCTTTTCTTCTCCAACCGTTTGTGATTAATAACAAAAAGATAGGGAGATACAACAATAGGAAATAAGCGGAGATTGGGGAGATGGATTTGAAGGCGTCCTACTCCAGTATACTGGAAGTGCAATTAAAAATGAAAGACACCGCCTCCCCAGAACAAACACGCCAACAGTTGAAGTTTACGTCTTTTCGGATCGGAAACAAGTAAATCATTAAAATAAGAAAACGTGGTAAAAAATTTTAAGACTCCTGTTCCGTCAGGCGAAGACACTCGCGAGTTAATGATAAACCTATGCGAAGATTCTTTTTTTTTAACTATTTCGTTTCCATTTTGTCATTTTTTTTTTTTTCATTGGATAGCTGAGATCGACTCTACATTCGTCCTTTCTAACGTTTTATACTTTGGTTGACTATTTATTCTTATAAAGTTACTGTCATAAAGAGATCCAACCAAAATTGAAAAGTGAAAGGGGCGAATGTAGGGATTGACTTCAGCTATCCAATACATATATATTTTTAAATATCGAAACGCAAGAGAGATATTTGAAAATAACCTTCCCATAGGTTTAGCATTAGCTCGCGAGTGCCTCCGCCTGACGGGTCGGGAGCCTTAAGGCAGAATTTCATTTACCAGTGGATATCAATTAAGCTAGCAGCTTGATCATTTTACGGAAAATAGAGGGGGGTGTGCCCTTGCTGATTTCTGGTACTTTGTTAGATTCACGGGTATATCAATCAGGGTGCGTTAATTCCATCATTAACCAAATGGTTGCCGGGAACAATAAACAGACTAAGAACTCTGTTCTTACGAAAATTTTATGCTAGTTATCAATGATTATTTTAACTTCCGTAAAAATGCACCTGTTCTCTGTTTGTTAAATATTTTATTTTCGTAGATTGCTTCTAAAAAGTTCTCTTTTACACATGAGCATTGAAATTAGAACAAATTCAATTTAAGACAAGATTGGTAATTTTTAAAGTATTAATATTATCTATTATATCTATCAAATACAAATAGAAATTTCGTTCCGGCTGCTTATAACTCGAGTTATGCTGAATGGATTTTGATGGAATTTGCACTATTAGATAAATAATTTATCAAAGAAGGTTTTAGTAAATACATATGTTCACCGAAAAAACTGTCTTGTTGAAGCAACTAAATTTTGGTTAATATAGCTCCAACCAAATATTTTGGTTGAAATGATTAAATTTTGGTTGGACTAATCAAATGATTTGTTGATTTAAAAAAATCATTTGGCTAATCTAACAAAAATTTGATCATTCCAACCAAAATATTTGGTTGGAGCTATATTAACCAAAATTTAGTTGTTTTAACAAAACGGTTTTTTCCGTATAGATTAGTTACGGGTTTATGATGGAAAGTTCTGTTATTTTGGACGAAAAGTTTACCATTGGTTATATATACACTATATGGCCATTAATGACCGGATAAAATGCACGAAATGGCCTACCGCTACCAAATATAAATAAACAGACATTGTGCAATATGTGTATTCTTTCTTCTAAGAATAGCACGTATATTAATAGAGATATAGTGATTTATTTAAAAAAAATTAAAAAAATTCTTGCATGTTTGGCTTATAACATGCAGGGTTTTTAACCAAATTTAACGCCGGTTTCAGAAAAATTGACAAAATATAGTAGAAACAATATAGTGCATTTAGAATATGAATATATTAAATATTTTAGGAAATATGAGCAGTTCTATGAAATAATTTTTATATGCGCATGCGCGAACGATAACAAAGATCATTTTACATAATTTAATAGTCAACTCTATGGAGCAACTTATTACAATAATCTAGTCAAATATCGTAAAAATTCAGAAAGATATCGGCATTAACGTGAGCAAATTTTTAGTTGTTCTCTAAAAGTAGCTGAATGATAAGGGATTTTACACAAATTGTCATTTTTTACTAATTGACTTCCAGAAAAAAAGTTAGTATTTAGTGAGTATCAACGAGTAGATTTGGAAAAAACATGCTTCGATTTTTATACTTCTTTTGATCATGGTATAGGCTCGTTCTGGTGGTTGGTTATCCAAGAAGAACTAAAGCATCAATAAAAAATGAAAAAAAAAATAATTAAAAATGACAATTTGCGGGAAATCCCTTATCATTCAGCTGCTTTCAGAGAACAACTTAAAATTTGCTCACTCTAACGCCGATACCTTTCTGAATTTTTACGATATTTGACTAGATTTTTTTTAATAAGTTGCTCCATAGTGCTGACTATTAAATTATGTAAAATGATCCTTGTTATCGTTCGCGCATGCGCAGATGAAAATTATTTCATACAACTGTTCATGTATACTAAAATATTTAATATATTGGTATTCCAATTGCATTATATTGTTTCTACTATATTTTTTTCTCGCGGAGTCTTACGGAGTTCCGCTTTAACTTCGTAATAATTTCTTCCATGTTATAAGCAAAAAACATGCAAGAATTTTTAAATTTTTTTTTAATAAATCGCTATATCTCTCTAAATATACATGTTATTCTTACACAAAAGAATACACATATTGCACAATGTCTGTTTATTTATATTCGGTAGCGATAGATCATTTCGTGCATTTTGTTTTACAGGGTGATGCTAAGTATTATTTTTTTCTTTGATTTTTTTGTTGGCCCCCTAATCCCCCCCCCCTTATCAAATCGACATTGCTAAATATGAGGTCATACAAGTTCTTTTCAATCCTGAAATTCCAGAAGAATCTGTCAAGTATATTTTTAAATATTAGACAAAATGTCTAAAATTGAAAGTTGCCGGTCATTAATGGCAATATAATGTAATATATTTATCATTATCGCTAATTAAACAATTGAAACGGCCATGCACCACGAAAAATAAAAGAAAAAACTGTTTCTAATTTTATATAATATAAAAAAAAAGAAGCACTTTTAACGAGTGATAGTATTAAAAAATGAAAATATTTAATTTAAACATGAAAAAGAATGTTCGTAATGCTTAAAAAATATTCAGTGTAAAAGAATAAATTTCAAACAATATTTGGCAATTTATCTTTTGCGCCAGGTTAAGAAAAATGCATCTGAAAATTTGATAATATATGAATAACAATTTTGTTTTTGATTTGTTCTTTTTTTTTTACCTAACTCCCTCATCATTTGATTTACAGAAGAAACTAGCAAATGCAATCATAAAATTGACGGTACTTGTTTTTATGCATTATTATTAAAAGTAAATGAAATTAGGATTTTGTATCGAGCTTGAATATTGGATCTTGCTCCTTGAAAATACCTACACCCGCAACAGCTTATAAAATATCAACTAAAGCATAAATGCCTTTAAGATTTCACACTGTTTTCCGACATGTAATTACAGTAACCTCTCACTTATACGACTTTCAGGGGACCGTAGGAAAAAGTCGTATAAGTGAGAGACCGCCTTATTACACAACTTTCAAATCTTATATGCATTAATTATTTTACCTATAATTAAGACGATAAGTTTTGAGTACTAAGAACATATTTTAACAAAATTTATGAAATATATTAAAAAATAAAACATAATATATATTTCAAAACTTCACATTCACTTACCACTATGTTTATTTTAAAGATTTATACATCAGATTTTCTCAAAAAAAATGAAGTGATATTACTTTGTCTCTATCGTCGATGAAAAGATAAAATGTCTTTTTCTAAGTCTAATCTTAAATTTTTTAAGCTATTTTGGGAATAATCGTTTTGATGGACATAATTCTTTAATGTATTTAAAGCAGCACTTGCTTCTGAAGAATATACAACAGCAGCTCTCATCTTCGTCATCCTTCTCACTCACGTCTTCATTATTAATATCCTCAAAGATTTCTTCAGCAGTTCCCACTTCTGACAGAAAAAGATTTTCATCACATTCTACATATTGGCAGGCACAAGGAAATTCCAAACAATCACCCTCCCTCATGGATTTCATCGTTAATAACACACGCAGGTAGATAAGAATGTTATTCATTATTGATAAACATTTTTACAATAATGAAAAGATCAAGGTAAGAAAACGAGAGTGATTTGTACGTTGAAGATTATAAAAATGAATTCTTTAGTGAGAAATGCAAAATCGCCTGAACCGTTTAAAGCGTCGTATAAGTGAGAGAAGCAGTCGTATAACTGAGAGAAGTTTAGCATTATTTCCCATAAAGCGTGGACGGGACCAAGAGAATTCGGCGTATAACCGAGAGAGTAGTATAACTGAGAGTCGTATAAGTGAGAGGTCACTGTATTTATCTCATCTTTATCTTTTACTAGAATTGCTGTAGGGGAAGGTGTTGTACCTCTGACTTGTGATGGGCGATTCTCGAGATTTTACCAATCGAGAAAAATCGTCATCGTAAAAAAATACAATCGATACAGTCATCGATTACTTCCCGGAATCTACAATCGAGATGTTTTACAATCGATTATTGATTATTATTTTACAGGCTTATACAGTAATTTTTAAGTTTTTAGTAAATACGTGTCAACTAAGGATAGATGGAGTAAAAAAACATACCAAGAAATCGATGTAAATTTAACACTGAGATGCTCTGTAAAAAGATCTTTATCTACAATATTCATTTGAAGCTAAATGAAAGGTTGTGAAAAAACAGAAGCAGTAATGTAGTTTGCTGCTAACTCTTTCATTCAACTTCAATTGATAGAGGGGCACCTGATATGAAGCCTTTAGAAAGCTGTATTCTAACATTTGTTAATAATCTTAATACAACTTGTCATGCAATACATCTTATCAGTTTTTAAGCCTTCTGAAAGAAATGTTAATCCCTAAACCTACCCCCTTTTCTGTACTAATGGTTTATGACAATTAACAAATTGTTAGAAATGCGTTTAAGAAATTAACTTTAATGTTACAACATCTCCGTTATAGTATTTATCTTTCGAATATTATGTGCCATTCTATATTTTAATACAGGCCAATAAACTCTAAATGATTAATATCTTTAATATATGTTCCGTATAAATTTCTTTAATGAAGTGTGCATTCAAATGTTTCGATAAAAACTCTGTAAAATATTTTAAGTTTGTAATGTTTGAGCATATTAATAATAAGTATCATGGATTTTCATATCAAATTTTATTTTATGTATGGCAATGTGTATTATGTATGCAAGTCTAGTAAATTGAGAGTACTACAGATGAACCAGATGCCAGCAAAATGAGTAACCCTACGGTAACCCCAAACTCTCAGAATTTTTCAAAACACTCTTTTCAAACAAGTTTTTCAAATATAAGATCAATATGTTATCAAGAAATATGTTCAAAGCCAATGATAAGAACAACGCTATTTTGGAACGCTAAATAACTTAAGAAAATACTTTCAGTTCATTTATCTACTTTTAGAAACATTATTTAAATTTTTCAAGGATTGTAATATCTTTTTGCTAATTTGGTTTTAGAATAAGTTCCCTTTTATTTTTTATGAAAGTGCGATGTCTATAAATCGCGTAATTATAGCGCATTCGATAGAATTGAATAGCTTTTTCACATTTTCGATAAAGGCAAAAATTTGATACGAGTTAAAATTCCCCTAAATATCTAATGCTGTAAGATTTCCCGTTGATCGAAAAAAAAAAAGAGCTTTATCGAAAAAGGGGAAGGAAAATCAGACAAATATACTTGCTAAAAAGGGAACCTGTCTAAACCGGAAACTGCTTACCACTCCCTACGATGCCAAAATGATTCTTTAAATTTGCATTCCAATTAAAAATAGTTACTTTCTGACACATTAACGAACTTATTTTTATTCTCAAGCGTATTAGCTAGAATCGAATTTTTCCTTTTTCGCTAAAGGCAAATGTTTGATAATTTTCATAATTTCGTTCAAATTTTCGTAAATGCGAGCCTAATATTGGGGAATTTCACCATTAAGAACTTTACCGAAAAACAGAAGGGTAACCGGACTCATATACCAGCTAAGTGGGAACCTATCTAAAACGGAATTCGGTTTCCACCTTCCTAATGATTCCAAAATGATTTTTTCTGTTTGTACTTGTACTCAAATCCAAAGTAGTTACTTTTTGATTCATTTAAACACTCAATTTTATTCTCAGGTGCATTGTATCCAAAAATGGAAGAATAACCGCATAAAGATACCAGCTAAGAGGGAAACTGTCTAAAACGGAATTGGTCTTTGGTCCCTAGCAATTGAAACATAACTCTTCGTTGTCTGTACCCAAATCTAAAGTAGCGCCTTTTTAACTCATTTTTATTCTTAGGTGCATTAGCTAGAATCGATTTACATTTTCACATTTTCGATAAAAGTAAAAGGTTTGATAGAGGAAAAGTTCCTAAATGTTGAATGCGTGTCTAATTCTGTGGAACTTTCTGGTTGGTCAAAAGAAAAAAAGCTTTATCAAAAAATGGGAGGATAACTAGACAAACCAGCTAAGACGGAATCTGTCTAAAACGGAATTGATTTCCAGTCCCTAAATGGGCCCCTAACATGACTGTTGCCCATCTGTACCTAAATCCAAAGTAGCTACTTTGTGAGACATTCACGAACTCATTAGAATCGAACAGCATTTTTCCTTTTTTCGGTAAAGGCAAACGATTTAATACAGATCAAAGTTTTCCTAAAAGTCTAATGCTGTAGAATTTCAAAGTTGATCGAAAACAAAAGAGCTTTATCGGAAATGGAACCAGACAAATATATTTGCTAAGAGTGAACCTGTCTAACAAGGAATTGTTTCCAATCTCTAGCAATAGCTAATGAAGTTTGATTAAATTCCGTGCATTTGTTTTTGAAATATAGTAGCGTTACCTGTTGGGCTATTTGCACAACAAATAAATCAACACCAATTTACATCTAGGTCTGACTGAATATGAAGTATTATTAAATTTTGCGTATTACTTCTTGAGATAGAGCGTTATCAAAATTCACATAAAAGACAAATATTTTCTAAAAACTGACAAATTTTTCATACATCCAATACTTCCTTCTTGTAAAGATAGATAAAAGTAAAAATAGAAAAATGCCCCACATAAACTGAATTAAACCCTTTTCAACTTAAGTATGTGTAAGAAAATCACCCGCCTCCTAATCTGTATCCTTCTTTGAGAAACTATGACTTAAACCAAAAACGCACCGTCAATCTGGCTGTGAAAGCTAAATAAATACTCAAAGAACTTCTAACTCATAAGAAAGGTCTCCATTACTGTTTTTCTAGCTGGGATTTACATCACATTCATTTCAGTGACTTCCCTCCTTTACGCTAGAAGTTCCTAGCCAACTCAGACTACGTAATCATGACGTAGATGGAATATGCTCATTCATTTCTCTCTCGCACCTCGACAAAAGTCTGCTCGATGCAAACCTTTCGTTTACCTCGAGAGATACCTCACCTCGATGAAAACCTCTCGCTTACCTCGTAGTGATGGGCGATTTCGATTTTTTTCAATCGATACTATGAATTTTTTAATCGATGTCTCTAAGACAAAATAAGGCAATATCATTTTCATTTTCCTTCAAAAATTGAAGATAAAGTAGTTGGATGTGCCAATTCCAAAACTTTCATCTGACTCATAAATGTTAAAACTTCAAAATTCGCTATCACAGTGTCAAATTTAAATGATAACCTATGCGCATTATGAAGATTAAAAAAGGATAGGTTCGTTGAAGTATGTGCATTTTAAAAGAAAATATAAGCATTGCATTTTCCTAACAAATCACTGAATTTCGGCCCACACCCTCTTATGCTAATGTCAGACGAATGTCTTTTTGCACGCTTTTTTCGCTCTTACGCCATCCCTACACCTTCACTAGCATGTGTAGGGACGGTGTAAGAGCGAAAAAAAAAAGCGTGCAAAAAGACATTCGTTTGATATTAGCCTAGATGTCCGCAACGGAAAATCCCAATTCAAAGAGCATAAAAGCGGCAGCTGTTGGGCAGTATACACCCAAGCCTAATAAGGATCTATTTATCTGAAAGTGTAACAGAATATGAAGTTGCATTAGTTTTGAGATATGGCTATCACGAATATCATGCAAAAAAAAAAAAAAAAAAAAAAAAAAAAAACAGTATAGCAGCGCAGCTTGTTACGTGATTAACACGAAAAACTCAGGAACAACTTATGTCAATGACAAATAATATTAAGTTTGATGAAATTCCGGTCATTACTTCTTGAGATATTATCGCTAATATCGTGTAAATTCTGAAAAACAGTGTTAAATTCAGGGGCTGGTACGGGTGGACAACCCCTCCCCCCCCCCCCCCGGGAACATTGAAATGTCCCTCATGAAGATTTGATATTTTATGCTCCAATTCCCCCCCCCCCCCGAAACCATAAATGTCCCTCTCCAGAACCATAGAAATCCCTCCCGGAGAAAAATGTCTGAATTCAACACTGCTAAAAAAAAGCAGCATGGCAGCACAACCTGTTATATCATTTACACGAAAACCTAATCATGAACAACTTATGACAGAATATTAAGTTTGATGAAATTCATCAAACTTAATTAACACGTTCATTAGTTCTTGAGATATAATCCCTAAAATCGTTTAAATCCAGAAAAACGTGTTGAATTCCGGGGGGGGGGGTATCCCGGAAGGACATCCCCCCCCTCCGTGCAACATTCAAATGTCCCCCCAGAAGGTTTGAGATTTTATGCTTAATGTACAAAAGTCCAATCCCCTTCCCCTCTGAACTGTCCCTCTCTGGATCCGCAGAAATCCCTCCCGGAGAAAATTGTCTGAATTCAACACTGCTGATAAAATCTGCATAACAACGCCCCCTGTTAGGTGATTTACACCGAAATCTAATATGAAATAATTTATGCCAACGTCTAACTGAATGTGAAGTTTGATGAAAATCCGTGCATTAGTTCTTGAGATAGAGCTATTGCGAAAATCGGGGGAAATGCAACATAGCAGCGCCACCTGCCGGTAGATTTACATAAAAAAGTAATCAGCACCAATTTATATGAAAGTCTAATTGAATGTAAAGTTTCAACAGATTCCACGCATTAGTTCTTGAAATAGACCGCCCACAATTTTTTTGTCAGAGACAAACAAATAGACAGACAATGTATAAAAATAGTCAAATCGTATTCCAGACAAGATCTTCCAAAAATTTAAATCCTTCGAAAACCAGAAGTCGAAATTTTTCATTAATCCAACGCTTTCTTTTTCTAAAGACAAAAAAAAGCAAGAAAAAATTAACGCATCGATCCTGCCCGTAAATTAAGATCAGAAATGGCGAATCGATTCAGTTTAGATTCGATGTCGATGTCGATCTTTAGATGTGGGCAGAATCGCTATTTTTTGATTTACTTCAATTCTTTAGATTCGGGCGAATCGATTCAGTTCAGATTCGATGCCGATTTTTAGATGCGGGTGAAAAATTGTTATTTTTTGATTTACTTCAATTCAAATCGCATCGCGCATGATCCACGATTCGGGTTGAATCGATTCCTCCAATTTTACTGTTTTAGTGGCAGAATTGCTGAAAAATTTTGTATAAGAGCCTTTTTTTTTCTTTCTAGGTTCAGTGGTGAATGGCGGGCTGGTTTCTTGACTGCTCCGGTCGGGATGGGGGGGAGATTTTAGAGTTCCGTAAGGGGGATGCACATTTGTCCATTAAAAAGCATAAAATCTCAAAACTTTCGGGAGGGACATTCCAATGTTCCCCCGGGTCACCTCCTGAATTCAATACTAGGTTAAATCGTTATACTTTTGTTTAGAAGCCTAGTTATGTGGGTTACTAGTTTATCATGTTGTATTTTTCAAGTTCGTCCCTTCTAATCCTTTCCGCCCCCCCCCCTCCTTTCCTCGCCAATCTTAATTTACAGGGCCGTTCAAAATATGCATGCTATTTTAAAAATGCCCAATTCTCGTTCTATTTTATTATAAATCCACATTTTGAAACCTTGACCAAAGATACATTTGAGGTCACCCCTCCCACCGTTTGAGACTTGCCTGTCCCCGGGGGGCATATTTATTGTTTCTTCCAAACCATCTCGTGTAACATATTGTTGGAAAGCTTTTAATGTCCTCTTTTATTTTCTCCCCCCCCCCCCCCCCACTAGTTACACGCTCTTGGCACTTTTTAGCTCACAGGCTATTAAAGCCTGAGATCTAATGTACCCGTCGGTTTTGTTTGTATGTATGTATGTATGTATGTATGTACGTAACGCGATAACTCTTGATAGAAATATCCGATTTGCTTCAATTTTTTTTTCTGTGTTCATTCTGCTAAGGCGCTTCCCTGATTAGTTTTGGGGGTTCATTGGTTAAGTATAAAGGGGAAACGGGGGGCTAATCCTCCCCCCCCCCCCTTAGGTTACATAAATGGGTTTTTCATGCAGAATTATCAGATTTTCTTCAAATTTTGGTATACCGGTTAATTTTCATAACAAGTTTCTCTGATTATATTTGAAGGTTCATTGTTATAGTCTAAAGGGGGGGGGGGGGACGAGGGGATAATACCCTCCCTAATTTAGATAGATGGGTTTTGCTATCCGATTTACTTCAAATTTGGTATACCAGTTTATTCTGATAAGGCGGTTCCCTAATTAGATTTGGAAGTTCATTGGTTAAATATAAAAGGGGGGAACAGGGGGGCTAATACCCCCTTAATTTAGATAAATGGGTTTTTCTATCCGATTTGCTTCAAATTTGGTATACCGATTTATTTCGATAAGGCGCTTCCCTGATGACATTTGGAGGGGCAATCCCCCCCCCCTTAGTTTATTTTTGGAGGGGCATTATTCTTTGAAATAAGAGCATAATATACAGTTAGTGTGAATAGCCTGTGAGCTCAATGCCATCAGTTTAACTGGGCACTTTTCTTTTTAGCTCACAGGCTATCAAAGCCTGAGAGCTAATGTGCCCGCAGTTTCTGTATGTATGTATGTACGTACATACGTAACGCGATAACTCTCGATAGAAATATCCGATTTGCTTCAATTTTTTTTTCTAGGTTCATTCTCATATGGCGCTTCCCTGATTTGTTTTGGGGGTTCATTGGTTAAGCATAAAGGACGGGGGTACGCGGGCTATCCCCCCCCACACACACACACACACTTAGATAAATGTGTTTTTCATGCAGAATTATCAGATTTGCTCCAATTTTGGTATATCGATTAATTCTGATAAGACGCTTCCCTGATTAAATTTGGAGGTTCATTGTTTAAGTATAAAGGGAGGAACAGGGGCTAACCACCCTTAATTTAGATAGTTGGGTTTTTCTATCTGATTTGCTTCAAATTTGGTAACCAGTTTATTCTGATAAAGCGCTTCCCTGATGTGATTTGGAGGCTTATTGTTTAAGTATAGACATGTGACGTGTGGGGGGGGGGACTGATTCCCCCTTAATTTATTTTTCGAAAGGCATTCTTTGAAGTAAGAGTATAAAATACAATTAGTATGAATGGACTGTGAGCTCAATGCCACCAGTTTAACTCGATACTTTTCTTTTTTATTTATTATTGTTTCAGTGAGTGCACTCTGCATGTCAGCGAATGAGTCAATAACTGTTTATAGTTTTTAGATTACTGCTGGGAAAAAAAAAAAACATATAATTAAGGAATATACTTTTATTTATTTGTTAACCAGAGAAAAGTATGATATTTTATTGTTAATGGCTCTAGGATGAGAATTTTTTTTTTCCTTAACAGCTGAAAATTTGGTAAACATTAAAAAGAAAGATATTTATAAACTCTAAATGAGATAAGGAGATATATATTTTAAAAAGGGAAAGAAATTTTAGTTAAATATATTATTAAAAGGAGAATTTTGATTATTAATTGGGGGATAATTAGTATGTGATGATTGGTTAATTACATTCACCACAGCTATTTTAAAAGAAGATTTGCAATATTTGCATTTCCCCCCACGCTTATAGGAGACTCTAAAAAGACTGAAAAACCATTAAACTTTTTAAATAAATTTAGAGCCTTCAAAATTTCGCTCATCTATGCATTTTTAAGAAGAATGACGTTTATAGGAAGTAAGTCCCCATCTGTTTGGTTGAAGGAAATAAGAGTTAGAGTAAAAAGTACATCTTTTCCGGATGAAAAAAAAAAAAAAAAAAAAAAAAAAAAAAAAATCCTTTCTTTTTTTTATCTGACCGTGATCATTTTTAAAGATAAATTTAAATATAATATAAATTATTGTCAAAATTACATCTTAAAAATAATAATTTTAAAAGTTAAAGAACCGTATTATTTGACTCAAAGGTCTGTAGTAGCTTACTTCTGGGCCGCTAACATTGCCTAGGGTCCCCATAAATGGAAGTGGGGGGTGAGAAATAGTCGTTACGGCCCTGTTGATTCGCTACGTTTCGGAATTACTATTTTTCAGCTTATCTGTGTGAATCTGTGAACATCGAAATATCGATTCTAGAATTTGGGAATCGATTCTTATTGCGATCGATATTGTTTTATACGATGTCGATTTTAATCGATTCTCAAATTTTCCAGAATCGCCCATCACTACCTGTTGGGTAGTATACACCCAAGCCTAATAATCTATTTATACGACAGTGTAACAGAATATGAAGTTTGATTAAATTCCGTGCATTAGTTTTGAGATATGGCTATCAGGGGCGCCATTTGAGGGGGGCTGGGGGGGCCATGCCCCCCCCCCCCCAAGGAATTTGATATTTTAGAAAATTTATCTGTCATCGTAGGTCAGACTCAAAAGAATTTAAAAAAATTACTCAAAACCTAAAATACCTTGTCAAATTTTATTGCAATAAAAACACGCATAAGTAAACATTTTAGGTACATAAACTAATAATTATAAAAAAAAAATTTCTAATTTGCCAATTTATCGATTTTTTCCAAGTTTAATTTGCAAATTTCACAATTTTTTTCTGCGGTCAATTGACGATTTGATTTTGCGTCGCTCTGCAAAAAAAATAAGCAAATAAATAAATAAAATAGCATGATCTTCCCTTGAAAATTAAACAAGAGAGAAAAATCGTGCGTTAAGCATAGATTATGAAACACTTTCTAACACATCAAGAATGCTTTAGCAAAACTTAGCCTTTCAATAAGGTAAATAATATATCTAATTAAACATTTTAGAAAACATAAGGACTTTTTCCTAGAAATCCACACAAACTCTGCAATTATGTAAAATAGCAAAGGAAACCGAATCAGGTGAAACTTGCGCGTGAAGTGTTGTGCTATGGTATATAAGAGCATGGCCATTAGCCAAGAGATCATTAAATAATCTGTGTTTTCCGAGAATAGAACCACAAGAGGAGTGTCTATGTATTATTGTGTACAAGTTTTACAAAAGCAATATTCATCAAGGAGCAAGTCCATCGTGAACTATTTATTTTCCGAAAATATCACCAAACGAACTACATACGATGTTCTAGAATGTTACTAGGAGGGATTCTCGGCCAAAAAAGAACTGGGATAGGGTAGGAAGGCAAAAAAAAAAAAAAATCTCCAAGCCAGAGTTGGAGCAGTTGAAAGGACTGTTTGACAAAAACGACCGAGTATTAATCCATCCCATGCCTTCGAAATACAGTGTTTCACCTAACCACCAACAAAAGACAATCACTAAGAACCTGAACATCAAATATTACAAGAAATGGCCATAACAGAACGAACAGAAAAACAAATGGTTGTCGTGAAAACGAAGTGTGGTCACTAGGGTGGTCACAAGAAATCAATTTTCGAATTTTTTCCGACGGACCCCCCAAAAAGTTGCCAATAGACTAGAAAATGAGATTGGCAAAGTTTTAGCTCATTTGGATAATATTAACCCGTGCCTCATTGAGGTTAAAGTTTGAAAAAAAAGTGATTTTTCGCAAAAAAATGCTGTTTTTCCTTCATGAAATAAATACAATTGAACCTAGAAACATAATTCAGGTCTCATTTTATATAAAAAAGCTTCGTTTTGAAGAACCACACGCCATTTTTTTCTAAAAATGTATAGATTTAAAAATATGCGCATTTTTCAGGACCAGACTTCACCCGAATCCTAAAAATTTACTTTTTAGGAAAATGCAAAGAAAAATTGTAACATTCTATTTCATCTGCTTTCCACCTTTTGCTTTTCTTTTTTTTTCATTTTGTACATAATAAAGGGTTTAATTTTTTTTTTTAAAAAAATCCAAAGAAAATGAAAAAAATCGTATTTTAAACTAAAAGAATTTTTAAAAAGGTGGCAAAGAAAGTATAAAAATGAGATCAAATAATGCTCAAATGCATTTTTTTTATTAAAGTTGTGTTACAAGAAAGGAAGCATAATAAAGAAAATAAATTATTATCCCTTACAATAGTCACATTAACCCTTTCCAGTACAGAAAAATTCTGTTCGTAAAATAATGAAATGATTGACTACACCTAAATTTACAAACAAGTAAATTTGGAATTAAAATTAGGTAGTCTCGACATGGGACCACTGCGCCAGAAAGGATTAAGGTGGTAAATGGCTAAGATAAGGTGGCTTTTGAAGAATCTTGAAAAGTTTTTCTACATTCGCACACAACTTTTAGCATATACTGTTTTCATTTTTCGTTTTTTTGATAAACAGGAATTGAAATCTCTGGTTAGTTTTCTTCCCCTTTCAGCTGTGTCATTGACAACTTTAAAACCATTCACTGTTTTCTTGCTTTCAAATAAGGTTTATTTTCACAGCATACATTGGGATCAGTACTTAAAAAATGCTTATTAATATAAAATCTCTTAAAAATTTTTATAGTTTGAGATGAAACAAAAACATTGACTTCTTTGTTCAATAAATAATCCACTTCGTTGAAAACTTTTGTTGCTTTTAAATTCTTATCATCATCATCATTTCTTCTTCAAATGACATTAATTTTACAGCCATGCTTATGTTGACTTTTTGTTTCCAAAGTATCATCTAAAAATGAAAATGCAACTTGATCCGAGTTAAGATACCAAAGACGGTTTATCATTTTAACGAGTGCTTTGTCTGCAACCTATTTATCAATTTTTCTGTAGTGAGCAAGTGATTTTATTATTTGCAGGTCTTGGTGTGTGGTCCAAAGTGGAAGTGGAAATATTGAAGCATAATTTTACATAAATATTGATTAGAAATAAGCAAAGGTCTATAATACCTTCTTTTTCTAAATTTGTTATTGGGAGATTATCTATGACAATATATTTTGAGAGAATAAATTGCTATGCATCTGACATGATTAAAAGCACCAGGTGCTCTGGAAAAAGTCTTTTGTAGGAAGGAGTCCTATAAAAATTAAACAAAGTTGGATAAACTCTTTATAATCATCCCTGAGCTGTTAATTTTTAAAAGGTCCTGTAAGAAAACTTGAAATTTCTTCTGAATTAACTATTTATATATAGTATTTCATCTTCAATAGCATTTTTATATTTACTCTGGTTTAATTTAAACCACCCAATCATAATTGTTTTTTTAAATATCAGGCTGAGGAGCAGTGATTATTCCCACTTTACAATCAAAACCAGCTTTTAGGATAATTTCTAGATTATGGTGGCGACATGATAAATACAGAAGACTTTTCCTTTAACAATTGCTATATAAAAATGCAGGTTCCTCTGAGGTGACCGTTGTTTACTACAGTTGTATCAAAACATATTGCCTGAATTTTACCAACTTCCTCCACTCTTCAACTGCTGAAAATGCAGCTTTCGCCTGAATTATTTCGATACTATTTTGAAGCTGTGGAACTTGTAGTAACTGTTCTTCATCCCTACAACTAATTAAAACTTCTATCCTCTCTACATTTTCTTTATTCAAAAAATGGTGAAGAAGTTTTCCATCCCAGTGAATAACAGATCTCTCTAAACCGGAATTTTTAAATCTGTTTTTGATGATCTCACATCTTTGCTTACGAAATAGTTATTTGCGGAGTCGATTGCACTTCTACTTAAAATTAAAGTCTGTGGTTAATTGGTGGAGGTGCTCTAAATCTAGCAGTTTCTCTGGCGTTCAGTTTCATTTTGCGAATATTATAAAATAAAATACATAAAACTTGACGATTACTTGGTAGCTTACTGTTGATGATTTGATGAGACAAGTGGCCAATTTAAAAAATCTTACATTTCTGCCATCATATCAAAAAGGGGAGGGGGCTTTACGGAATGTTTCGTCAATTCTAAAAATAGATAACGATAACAGGTAACAAAAACAGCCTTGTAATAAAAAGAGAAATTCAGAGGTTCAAATGCAATACAAATCCAGAAGCTCTTTCTTACTAGACACAGAACTAGATAACTAATAATCAATTATAATTCGTGACTTATGTTTAAAAAATGCAGAGTTCGAGGGTATGGTTCACGAGCTGACCTGAAAAATACTAATATTCATTAAATATAAGTTTTGATGAGAGTAAAATTTTAAGGTAACAACTGTTTCTATGAAATAAAACAAGAATCAGGTTTCTAAGACAAATAGTTTTCACGTAAACAAAGAAAAACGACAATTTTTTGCCAGAAATTGCAAATTTTCAGGACTTCAACCTCGATGAGGCACGGGTTAATGTTATTCATTTCAGTTGAAACTTTGCCAATCTCATTTTCTAACTAATTGGCAACTTTTAAGAGGGTCCCCCGAAGAAAACGTTAAACATTTTTTTCCCCATGTTGCTTGTGACCACCCTAGTGGTCACTTGTTCAGAAAATTCTCTGATAGAATATTCATCTTCGATGACGCTGACGGCTCATATTTTAAGCTCAAGCACTCCACGTTTAACTATAACGGTGGCTATTATACATCTGACGTCTCCACAACCCAAGATATCATTAAATTTTTTACTAAAGCGAAATTCCAAGACAAGATCCTCGTATGGATTGCAATGGGTCCGAAGGGTTTGAGTCGTCCGTTCATCCGAAAGTCTGGGTTCGCTGTCAATGGGCAACGACATTTGAACAAGGGCATTCACCATCTTCTTATCCCCTACATCTGTAGCAACTACAATGACGGTGATTATGGTATCTGGCCAGACTTGGATAGCAGTCATCTCTGCAAAATCGTTCTCAGCCATTTCCGCCAGCAAAACATCACTTTCATAAAGAAGTCTGACAACCTGGTTAGCGTTCCCCAAATTTGACCAATTGAGCGGTTCTGAAAGTTTCTGAAGTCAAAAGTGTATGCCAAAGGCTAGAAAGCAGGTAACATCCAGAAATTGATCAATCGAATCAAGTATTGTTTCAAAATTATGAACTTAAATTTTGTACAATGTCTAGCAAGTACCACCAAAAGTAAAATCGATAATGTCAAACGAAACGGTTTAATTGAAATCCGATGACAGTTTTACAGAGGAATGTGGTTATTGAAGTCACCTTACAGTGCCCATTTGAATTCTTTATCTCGTTTTTTAATAACTTTCAAGTCAAGAAAAGTTTGTGCAGATTTCTAGGAAACAGTCCTTATATCACAATTAAAAAACCATATTTCAATAATTACCGCCCATAACCGTAAAAGTAATCCAGTTCTTTTGTGAAGCTCTGTATATGATCTATAAATTTGTACATATGCTACACAGTGTGCTTAAATTATGTTTAGTAAGAAAATGCATAACACAGTAAAAAATTCCCCTTCAGCAGTTTCTACCGATAGGGGGAAGCGTACTTAAATTCTTTTGTACAGCCCTGTATATGACATACAGATTTTAATACACGCCACATATTAATGCTGAAATTTAATTCAATCAATGCTTAAGCTACTTAAATTACGCTTCCATGAGTTAATATCCATAGGCGATTATATATCCAGTTCTTTGCATAGTCCTGTATATAATTTTATTTATATTCAGCAAATTTACCTTAGTATATTATACTAAATGTAGTTGAGCTTGAAAACTTGAAGCTGCATAACTCAAATTAAAAATAACCTCTTTAAGCAATTCCTGCTCTTTCTCAATAATGCTTACGAATTTTTCTGTGTGTCTTACGAATTTAAAAATTGCTCTGTATATGTTCTATAGAATTTATGCACACCATGTAGTATTCAAAAATTTAGTTAAACTAAAAAACCATACCATAAGTGAAAACGGACTTGCAGCAATCATTCCTAATAGCCAAACTTCGCATACAGATTTGTTCCCGAAATCTTTTATGTGTCCCTGTAAATGAATGATAAATGCAATCCCCATCCTATTTTACTGCAAGCATTTTGTTGTTAGCTTCAGTAATGTATATCAGTTTCATCATGTTTGAAATAGTGCAACATAATTGGAGTACGCTGCGAACAGTTTTTGCCCGTAGACCATCATATAATCGAACTCTTTTGCATAACCTTGTAAATGAGTGATGAATGCTTCGCACCCCATATTCTACTGAAAGTATGTATTAGCACTAGAGATGGGACGGACTCAACCAGGACCTGTCACGGGTTTGATTTTTATACCAGCCTTCGGGCTCGGGCCCATTCTTTCTCAAATTGGCAATTTTATTTATTCTCGTACTCGTATAGGAACAAAAAATAACTTTTTAACCACTTAAAAATTAATTATCCCATTGCAAGTCTTTTTAATGCTATTTTGATCAGGAGGAAAGAGAAATAGATTTTTTCTTTTCTTTTCTTTTCTTTTTTTTTTTTTTTAAGTATTTGTCGAACATTATTTTGAAAGAAAACTTGTGATATTTGATGATTTATGTCTGTAATTTAACGCGAGTAATGACCTGTTGATGTTGGCGGCAATCAGAATATGGCGCCATTAGGATACTGTTTAATT
This sequence comes from Maratus speciosus, assembly GCA_963932465.1. Classification (NCBI taxonomy): domain Eukaryota; kingdom Metazoa; phylum Arthropoda; class Arachnida; order Araneae; family Salticidae; genus Maratus; species Maratus speciosus. Next base: position 146,689,491 of record OZ010789.1, read on the forward strand.
GGAATGTTTATTTATTATTACTTTTTTCAGAGATCTAACGCGAAATAAATATTTTCTTTTACGTCAATCAGCATTAGCCTAAGATTTGCAAATTTTTAGTCTCCTATTGTCTGCGATTGTAATCGCTCTTTATATGAAAATAATGTTGGTGATTTTATTCATGCTTCTTCTTGAAGTCTGCTCATTCTGTGGCTCTGTTCTTCATATTCATACAATCACTTTCATATGTAAGTAGATAAAATTGGCATGTGTTGTTATTCCCGATTGAAAGCAATCAAGCAGCGTTTCCTCTTTTTCAATAAAAGCATCGGATCTTTTCGGTAACGGTGTCAAATTTATAATTTAAACTGATTTTCAAAGCCATGATAAATGCGAAAGATGTACACCTTTTATAGGAAACAGAAAACGCTGTTCGATTCTTCGTCATATAAATCATAATTTCTGCAAATTTCATTAATTTATACATAAAATACTCTTCATTATTGTGTCCATCAGGGATACCTACTTGTTGCGGGAGAAAAATTTAAAAATCTTTTTAGGTAAGTATATTTCTATTTGACACTAAACGTCTCTTTTGATAAGTTTTAATGTAAATTTCATAAAATTAATTATGTGCTAGAAATTAACAGTTGTTAAAAAATGAGATCTATTACATTTAGAACAGCTTTTAAATATGCATTTTTGTTAAACCTTTTTTTGTCGTGCATACTTTCGGTATCGGAATCGGGCTCTGATTGCACAAACTTTTTCGGATTCGGATTTAAAATTGTTGGCCCCGGGCTCTGAAAAATGAGCCCGAACTCATCTCCAATTAGCACATCTAAGAAATTTTTATCAATTTCATTATGTTTGTAACGGAGTAACATTATTAAAATACGTCACAAATATTCTTTCTTCATAGACTATAATATAACGGAATACTTGTGAGTTCTCCTGGACGCGAACTGTAAGTGCTAAACATAACATTACATGTAGTAGTCATCTTTTAGTACACCCCAATAATGTATATAAATGTTATTATGTTTAAATACTGTAATACATAATATTTGAATATTAAAATATACCGCAAATGATTTTACCCGATAGACCATAATCTAATGGAATACTTTGGAGTCCTCCTGTAAATGAACTATGAATGATACGCATTTCATTTTGAATACCGAACATTCCATTGTAAACATTAATAACATATATCAATTACGCGTTAATCCGAGTATATTTACGTGAGTTAGAGCATGACCAGACGGGCAGACAAACTCAATTCACTTTTCAAGTGCATTTGAAAGTGTTAAAAATATTTCTTGAAGAATCCCATGCTTATGAAAATGTTAAGAATGGCATGCTATTTCAAACCCTTCCCCTCAAACAAAATCTTGCCTCCTCTCCCCACTCTAAGAAACTTATTAAATGGCTCCCTGTCCTATCCGTAAAGCCTGCAAAGTAAAAAAAAAAAAAAAAAACTTCCGTTTTAGACAGGTACCCTTCTTAGCAAATATAATTATATAGTGCTTTCTTCATAGAAACTTAATTTTTTTTCCGTTTGCGAAACAATTCTTTTTTTGACCCATTTCGTATTCGCAAGTTTTACAATAAATGTAATATACCTATACTCTTCAGAGGTATACTATAGAAAGGATGTTTTAAATGCCTTTAAGAATACTTGTAAAAAGGGAAACCGTCTATAATAGAATACTGTCTTAAACGGAAAAAATGTTATTCACTATCTTGAAATTATACTTGCTAAGATAAAAAAAAACCTGCTTAAAACGGAATTTTTCATAGGTTTTCGTTTTGATGGGAGAGAGTACAGGCTCCCCCCCCCCCCCAAGAAAATTCTGAAATGGCGCCCCTGATGGCTATCATGAATATCATGAAAAAAGCAGTATAGCAACGCAACCTATTACATGATTAACACGAAAGACTCAGAAACAACTTACGTCAATGACTAACAGAATATTAAGTTTGATGAAATTCCGTTCATTACTTCTTGAGATATTATCGCAAACATTGTGTAAACCCTGAAAAACAGTGTTGAATTCAGGAGCTGGTACGGGTGGACACCCCCCCCCCCCTCCCCGGAACATTGAAATGTCCCTTAGGGAGATTTGAGATTTTATGCTTAATGGACGAAAGTCCAATCCCCCCCCCCCCCTCGTAACTCTAGAATGTTCCTCGCCAGAACCATAGAAATCCCCCCCCCCCGGAGAAAAATGTCTGAATTCAACACTGTTGATAAAAGCAGCATGGCAGCACAATTTGTTATATCATTTACACAAAAACCTAATCATGGATAACTTATGGCATTGTCTAACAGAACATTAAGTTTGATGAAATTTCGTTCATTAGTTCTTGAGATATTATCCCTAAAATTGTTTAAATCCTGAAAAACGTGTTAAATTCAGGGGGTGGCCCGGGGGGGTGACATTCCTCCCCCCGCAACAAAGCATAAAATCTCAAACTTTCTGGGGGCCATTTGAGTGTTTCGGGGGGAGGAGAATGTCACCCCCCCCGGCCCACCCCCTGAATTCAATACGTTTTTGTACATTAAAAATTGATGAAATTTCGTTCATTAGTTCTTGAGATATTATCCCTAAAATTATTTAAATCCTGAAAAACGTGTTGAATTTAGGGGATGGCCCGGGAGGGTAACATTCCTCCCCCCCCCCCCGCAACATTCAAATGCCCCCCAGAAAGTTTGAGATTTTATGCTTTTTGTACATTAAAATGTACAAAAGTCCAATTCCCTCCCCCTCTGAACTGTTCCTCCCGGAGAAAAATGTCTGAATTCAACTCTGCTGATAAAATCAGCATAGCAACGCCCCTGTTGGGCGATTTACACCGAAACCTAATAAGCAGCAATTTACGCCAACGTCTAACTGAATGTGGTTTTATGAAAATCCGTGCATTAGTTCTTGAGATAGAGCTATTGCAAAAATCGGGAAAAATGCAGCATAGCAGCGCCACCTGCCGGTAGATTTACATCAAAACCTAATCCTCAACAACTTATGTCAACGTCAAACTGAATCTGAAGTTTGGTGAATATTCGTGCATTAGTTCTTGAGATAGCAATCTTGCGGAAATCATGAAAAATGCAGCACAGCAGCGCCATCTGTTGAGCGATTTTCACCAAAAAGTAATTAGCACCAATTTATATGAAGGTCTAACTGAATCTAAAGTTTCAACAGATTCCATGGATTAGTTCTTGAAATAGACCGCTCACAATTTTTTTGTCAGAGACAAACAAATAGACAGACTGACAGACAAAAAATTTATAAAAATAGTCAAATCGTATTCCAGACAAGAAGTTCTAAAACTATAAATCCTTAGAAACCGGAAGTCGAAAATTTTCACGAAAACAACAAAAGAAAAAGACAAAAGAAAGCAAGAAAAGATGAACGCATCGATTCTGCTCTTGGATCAGAAACGGTGAATCGATTCAGTTCAGATTCGATGCCGATGTCGATCTTCAGATGCGATCTTCAGAATCGTTATTTTTTTTTTATTTACTTCAATTCTTTAGATGCAATGTCGAATCGTTATATTTTGATTTACTTCAATTCTTTAGATGCAATGTCGAATCGTTATGTTTTGATTTACTTCAATTCAAATCGCATCGCGGTCGATCCACGATTCGGGTTGAATCTATTCTTCCAATTTTGCTGTTTTAGTGCCAGAATTGCTGTAAAATTTTGTATAAGAGCCTTTTCTTACTTTCTAGGTTAAATCAGTGTTGAATGCAGGTACTTTTCTCAGGGAGGGATTTATGCGACTCCGGTCGGGATTGGGGGGGGGGGGTATTTCAGAGTTCCGTAATGGGGGGAGGGGGGAACATTTGTCCATTAAAAAACATAAAATCTCAAAACTTACGGGAGGGACATTTCAATGTCCCGGGAGGGATGTCCTCTCGGGCTACCCCCTGAATTCAACACTAGGTTAAATCGTTATACTTTTGTTTAGAAGCCTAGTTATTCAGGTTACTAGTTTATTATATTGTATTTTTCAAGTTCGTCCCTTCTAATCTCTCCACCCCTTTCTCCCCTTTTCCTCGCTAATCTTAATTTACAGGGCCGTTCAAAATTTGCAAGCAATTTTTAAAATGTCCAATTCTTGTTCTATTTTATTATAAAGCCACATTTTGAAACCTTGACCAAAGATACTTTTGAGGTCGCCGGGGGGGATATTTTTTGTTTCTTCCAAACCATATCGTATAACATATCGTTGGAAAGCTTTTAATGTGATCTTTTATTTTCTGTCTCTAGCCTTCCTTCTTTTTGGTAAGGGTCAATCGTGCTCCAACTTTTGTATTGATATTTTTGACAGTAATTTCAAAGGAATATATATTTATTTTTTCGGATTTAGTGTTTTAAAGGCAGAACTGCTGTCAAATTTCGCATAAGAGCCTTTTTCTTTCTAGGTTAAACTGTTATATTTTTAGTTTAGGAGCCAAATTATTTGGGTTACTAGTTTATTAAGCTGTACTTTTCCAGTTCGTCACCAATACATCCGCCCCCCCCCCCCCCATCCAATTTTTTTAATTATGGTCCAATTTCAATGGGACCTTTTTTGATATTCTTCCCAAATCATTTGTTTACCAACTAAACACTGATATTATATCTGCAGCTCTTGGTGAGCACTATTTATGAATGGTAATAACAAATTTCGTCTCTTTTCCATTTTAAACTTATCATTCTTGGTTTAAAGCCACGCGACTCAAGGTTCTCGTTAGGTAAGCGGTATTTCACAAGTTTGTCAAAGTGTTTGTGTAAGTTGTATTATAAAAATTCCAGTCGTTTACAACCAAACTTACTGATTTATGATACTTTGAATTTTATGAAATTTCGGAGCTTTCCGAAACTAAAGGATCCCCTGTATGTTATTAAATTTTTTCAAGGGTGTAGGTATGAAAATACGTGCTAAAATACTTTAAAACCTTTTTTTTTTTGTTGTTTCAAATAATATATTTAACAATTTAAACAAAGGGATTCCCGAGAATTTTGTACTGTTTTAAAAGGGGACCCCATCTTAGAATGTAAGGAGCGTAAAAATTCGAAACTTGGACAGGGCGATACAAAAAAAAAAAAAAAAAAAAAAAAAAAAAAATTCTCCTTTCAGAAATTCGAATAAATATTATCTTAATTACAAGCTGAGATATTAATTATTATTTCACTTATTGGTTTATTTCTATTAAATGCTTTTTTTTAAAGGCAGTCACGTGATTTTTTATAGCAGCATTAACGTTTTCTACCGTTTAGCGTGCGGTTCTTTGACGGCGGGCTGAGATAATTACTACCTTTTCAATATCAAAAGTTTTATAAGTGTTCATACCACTATTTTCGAATAGTAATTTCACAAATATCTTGAATTCTTGTTTAAGACTACCACCCCCTAGACTAATGTATCTTCGGATAGGTTGTATAAAGGAGTATCGTTTAGATACACTTTTGTTTTGAATAGACTGCGTTCCCTGGTGGTGGAATATAGAACTAACAGACCGCGATTTCATTTGAAGTAGAAAATCTAACAAGGCGATCTGTTCGAAACTTTAAGATAGTTTATAACACATAAGAAAAAGTTTAAAAAAGAATGGTGTGAAAATTTCGGGAGGGGGAGGGGGGAGGCCGCTAGAATTTTTTTTTAAACCTTAGCATTCCTTACCGTTTTAAGTGGGATTTTTTGACGGAGTCCTGAGATAAATGTTACTTATTAAATATAAAAAAGTCAAAAGTTTAGTTACCACTATTTCCGAATGGTAATTTCGGCAAATAGCTTAAATTGCCACACTCTTGAGTAATATATCTACTGATAGGTTGTTTAACGGAGTTTCGTTCACAGTTTTGTTAGGAATAGAGTGCGCACCCTGGTGGTGGAATCTGGAACTAACATAACGCGATTTTGTTAAAATTAGCGATCTGTTTTAAACTTTAAGATTGTTTATAACACATTATAAAAAATAATGGCGCGTCACATTTCGGGGGGGGGGGATAGAGGGGAGGGGCAGAACAAAATTAGAAAATATAACAGGGCGATTTGTTTGAAATTTTAAGATAATTTATAACACATAATAAAAAAATTTTAAATGAAGAATGTCAAAAATTGGGGGGGGGGGGGGGGGTACACCTATACGGTGCTGTAGGCAGCGGGAACCCGGTTCGCGGTTCGTTCGCTTCGAGATTTCATATTAGGCGGAACCCGCTAGTTACTAGCTATAATGTTAAAGATTTCCAAGCAATATACATGTGCGTCCACTATCCTTTTAAGAAAGTAAAATTAATTGATTTTTATTTCTTCTGAGAAAACTAAATTTTCACGTCTTGCAGCGACGATTTTTTTTTAAATAAAAGAACTTAAACTTTGCTAGTTACATTATTAAACTCAAATTGTAAGAATACTAAATCGGTTCTTATGGCAACGTGAAATATGTCCTTGAAAATTTAAATTTTAATTCAGGCTGGAAGAAAATCACAATGATTTAATTACAGGGACAGTCAAAAGTTTTCCGTTACATTACGGCCAATGGAAAAAATTATTTCAAGTACATTTTAAGGATGTTACAGACTTTCGAACAGAATGAAATTGATATGCACTTATGAAGTGCACTGTTATAGTACGAGCGCACCATATTTGCCACGTCTGACGCGCAATTTCCAACTTGTATTTAACCGAGATCTTTCTTAAAAAATAAATTTAAATAAAATCTAAATTACAATTTAGTAAAATTACATCTTAAAACTAATAATTTAAAAGTTAAAAACTTTATTATTTGACTCAAAGGTCTGTAATAGCTTACGACTGGGCCCCTGACTTTGTCTACCCTCTAAATGTGAGGTATGGGAGGTGGTCGCTACGGCTCTGCTGATTAGCTAAGTTTTGAAGTTAATATTTTTGAGCTTATCTGTGACTATCGAAATATCGATTTAAGTATCGATTCTAGAATTTGGGAATCGATTCTTATTGTGATCGATTCAGTTTTATACGATGTCGATTTTAATCGATTCCTGAATTTTTCAGAATCGCCCATCACTAGACTATACTAGTCACACGAAGAAACTGGATCGCTAATGTTAAACCTATGGGAGCTTCCTTTTTAAAATTTCTTACTTGCATATTAATAGTTTTAAATGATTTTTTTATTGCTTAGAACAGCTGAGACTGAATTCTAACCGGGTTAGCGTTCACATTTTCGATTTTGGTTGAAGATTTTTTTTTTTTTATAAAGTTACTTTCACTTTCATAAATTTGAAAAGAACGCCCCCATAGCTTTAACATTAGCTTGCGATTTTCTTTGTATTTCATATATATACAGTCGAACCTCTGTTTAACGAAGTCGCTAAATCCCGGAAAAAAGTTCGTTACATGGAAAATTCGTTAAATAGAGATTCACCTTTTAAAATACTTTAACCTGTTCGCGACGGCGCGCGCATTCAGAAGTGCGCATCTGAGGACGGAGCGGGAAAATTTTATTTCATCTTCTGGGCCGAAGGATTTTGCGAAACTAAGCCTAACTCTTGCAAAGAGTTCTAAAGAGTTCTTCAAAAAATTATAAAAGATTCATTTTTCCATGCAACATTTTCAAATGCACATACATGAAATAAGTTGTTATTATATATATTTACACAAAAATTTGAAATATTTTCTCGGATATTTTAATGTAAAAAGGACTTTTTAAACAAATATAATGCATGTTTTAAACATGTTTTTCAGTTAAAAAAATAATATTATATGATTACAAAACACGTTCCTTTAATACAGCAACATATGAAACGTTTTGCTCAAATAAAGGATAGTTTTGTTTAAAAAAAAAATAATAATAGTTATTTCTAAATAATTGTTAACACATTCCGTGAATAAGAAAAGTATTTTTAAAAAGCTGATTTATTCACAAATAAAAATAATTAAATAAAACTTGCAAGCAACTTCTGCATGCAACTTTTTAATACTTATTATACAGACAGACATAAAAATAGTTTGAAAACTTTTAATTTAATTTAAAATATTTGTGAAAATTCAAAATTTACATGTAAATATATAATCAATCATAAATTATCTATCAAATAAAAAATATTGAATATAAATAATAAGTAAAAAATAATTATACTTTAAATTTTTAAAATAAACATATCTAAAAAGTTGTCGATGTTAAAAATATTTCTGAAAATAAAAGAAATAAAACACATAGTAACGTATAATAAAACGAAATATCAAATAAAGAATATTTGATAATAATGAGTGAACTTGAATAACTTAAAATACATTCTTCCAAAAAAATTTTTATGTTAAAATATCTTTATAAACATCTTTTAATATATATATATATATATATATATTTAAACATATAAATAAATTTATGAGGTTAAAAGTATTGAATAATATTTTTTAATAATTTCTAAAACTGAATAATAATTTTAAATATACTGTTAAAAAAATGTCGTTAATGTTAAAAGTATTTTATAAAATGGAAATATTAACGAAAAAAAAAAAAAAATGTATTCAATTATAAAGGGCAAACTGACTATTAATTGAAACTATTAACTTTAAAACCTACGAACATTTATCAAAATGTCAGAGTTCAATGATTGCGTTAGAATCACACCACCCTCTTAAGTTTTACTTTATGAAAATACATAAATTTCATGCATTTTCTTTTCTTTTACGAAATATATTTCACTAGCCCAGCTATTCCATATATTCAGTCAAATACTTGCGTTTTTAGACATTTTAATGAGTTTGTAAAATAAGATACTTAAATATAGATAATTTAGAACGGAATTATTTGAAACGGTATGAATAATTATTGAAGGAAAAAAAAAGCATAAAAGAAGAGCGCGCAAACGTTTTCTTCACCTGACGGTGCCGAAAATATTTTAAACAAGCGTCCGCAAATATTTAAACTGCGTAAGCAGCACTTGTTGAAACAAAATAAAAATATAAATATGCCTCCCGCTTTCCTCCTCGATGAACGAAAATCCTAAACTATTAATCACCATGACGTACAAATAAATTATTTCCAATCCAGATAAAAGTAGAAAAGAAATAACTGAAAATGAATCAACTGGAAGCCTAGCCATATGCGTACGTGAAGCTTACGTCATAAGCTTAGAGTTAGTTGATCAGCTGACTAAACCATTCCTTTTCCCAAGTGACGTATAAAAATTACTGATAAACAAAAAAATAAAGTTTCATTTGACGCATAAAAGATTTATGATAGAAAAAAAATCACGCTTCAGAAGCATAAATAGAGGATTTGAAATAAACACACTTTTTTTCATTACAGTCATTTTGGGAAAAAAATTAAATTGACATGGATTAAAAATATATTAATTGATTCCATTTGCTTCCCTAGACAGAAGGAAATATGTTCTTCCCAAATGTATATTCAAGTTTGATTACGAATTTTTTTTCTGAGTTAAACTTTCTTGAATAAAACGTTCCAACTGTGTGGCACGAATACCGGTCGCTCGGGATGTGAGTGCCAAAAACGCCGGCACGTATACCCGTCGCGCGGGATGAAAGTGCAAGTGAGGCCGGCACGGATACCGGTCGCTCGTCCCGAACGGGCTAAACTACATAAAACAGATTTTAAATTCATAATCACTACATGTTTTTATTAAAAGTAATTAATCACATTTTAGGTAGCTTTCTTTACAAAAAAGCTACCTATTGCAGCCGTTCGGAGGAAAGCGATTTCAAAAATTTTTGGTATATTTTCATCGATCATGACCCCCAGACCCCGAAACCACCCTCCGTTCAAAATTGATATATATATATATATATATATATCTGACCTATGTCACACTGTAACTCCCGTAATTATGAACCGATTTCGATGTAATTCGGTGTGTACATAGTACATACCAATGTCTCGACCGAGTTCGTTGGCCAGCTTCATCCGCCGTTTTGTTTCAAAATGGCGGCCATTTAAAATTTTTACAAAAATTTAAAACTTGAAATGTGGTACCAAAAAATTAAAAATGGAAAAATATTTTTTCTTATGTATTTGACCTTTATACAAAGATTCCGGAGCAGTTTTTGTTTCGTCTATATCTTAAAAAATGGCTGAGTTATAGCATTTTGAATTTCTAGCGTGGCTGACATTTTGAAACGTCCTGAATTTTGTCACGCGATAAAAGGCGTATTTATGAACCGATTTGGATGTAATTCGGTGTGTACATTGTACATACCAATCTCTCGACCGAGTTCGTTGGCCAGCTTCATCCGCCATTTTGTTTCAAAATGGCGGCCATTTAAATTTTTTTTTTAAATTTAAAATTTGAAATGTGGTACCAAAAAATTGAAAATGGAAAAATATTTTTTTCTTATGTATTTGATCTTTATACAAAGATTTCGGAGCAGTTTTTGTTTCGTCTATATCTTAAAAAATGGCTGAGTTATAGCATTTTGAATTTCTCTTGTGGCTGACTTTTTAAAACGACCTGATTTTTGTCACGCGATAACAGGCGTATTTATGAACCTATTTGGATGTAACTTGGTCTGTACATAGTACATACCAATGTCTCGACCAAGTTCGTTGGCCAGCTTCATTCGCCATCTTGTTTCAAAAGGGTTGCCATTTTAAAAAAATTAAATTTAAAATTCAAAATGAGGTATTAAAAAATTGGAAAATGAAAAAGATTTTTTTATGTGTTTGGCCTTGATACAAAGATTCCGGAGCAGTTTTTGTTTCTGAAAATTTGTTCTTTTGTTGATATCTTAAAAAATGGTTGATTTATAGCACTTTGAATTTCTAGCATGGCTAACATTTTGAAACGATCTTGTATTTGTCACGCGATAACACACGTATTCGCCTATTTCGATGTAAGAAGGCATGTGGATAGTATACATCAACACCTCGACCAAGTTCGCTGGCCAGATTCATCAGCCATCTTGTTTCAAAATGGCGGCCATTAAATTAAAATTATATATATATTTAAATTGAGGTGCAAAAAAATTAGAAATTGAAAAAGGTTTCTTTCTTAAGTATTTGATCTTGATATAAGGATTCAGGAGCATTTTTTGTTTGTCTTTACCTTAAAAAATGGCTCAGATATAGCAGTTTCAATTTCTATTGTGGGTGACATTTTGAAAAATCTGATTTTTTGCATGCGACACCACTCCTATATATTAACCGATTCCGATGTGAGTGAGCATGTGCACAGCAATTACTAAGGTCTCGACCAAGTTCACTGCTTAGCCTCATCCACCATGTTGTCTTAAAATGACAGGCACTTTAAGAAATTGCCGAATTTGGCAGTCAAATGTAAGTTACTTTAAAGAAAAGCAGCCTGGATAAAGCTGACTAATTTCGCGAAATTCTCATTCATTATATTGATAAAAATTAGTATTGAATCTCCTATATTCGGTTTCCACTAAATTGAGCTTCGTGTGTTTGCATCATATGAGTTGGCTTTTTTAAAATAAGGAATATGAAAGCTACCTCTTCCTCCCGGCACTGGCCGGAAGGACTTTTTAAAAATGAATTATATCGATTTGTTTTATTTATTTTACCCACCAATATCCATCATCAATTCATTTTTTCTATGTGTTTAAAGCTTTGAAATCTGCAAGGAAAACAAAACATTGTCCGGGAATACACTGTATTTTCCGTTTAAAGTAAATAGTTTTACATTAAAATTAACGAATTTTAATGACATTATATTTATTATTATTATAACAAATAATGTTAACCATACATTAACATATGCGCCCTTAAATTTAATTTCTGATAAACTCTGTTAATTTTGCCTGAGTTTTTTCTTTTGAAAAAGTGCTTTCTCTCATAATACATCTCGCATCTTTGCAATACACCAAAAAACCCTTCATGCGTATTTTCTTCTAACTGTAATTAGCGTCGGATTCTTTCAAATGATTTCAGCATTTCATCATACGAAGTTTTGTTAATTCCGGCATAATGTTCATTTCCACCATCATCATATTCGTCTTCATCGCAATTCATTGCTGTATTGTTTTTATTTTTCACACTGTCAAAAATATCCAATTCGGATAGTGTTTAAGAGGTCTCAATTTCAGAATTAAGAGAAATACAATAATCAATCAGCACATCATGGTTAATTTCTTCTTTTTTTCTCATCTGTATCCACATTTTTTTAAGTTACTCTAAGGGATTATCGTCTCCGTCTTCCGTACTTACCGAATTCTCACTGCTGACAAAGGAGCCTGGTAAAACCAGTTCAAGGCCATTGAACATAATAAAATGTGTTTAAACAAAGAATAAGTCTGAAATATCCAGAAATATTTTGAGAAATGGGGAGGGAAAAAAAATCAGATCACAAGAAAAAGTTCGTTAAATAGAGAATGCATTTTGCTATTTGGAGATTATTTTACAAAGAAATTCGCAAAATGTTCTTGGTTCCAAAGAAAAGTTCGCAAAATAGAGGTCCGACTGTATATACATTTTTGTATGAAACGACAAACAAATTCATGTTCTTCATTTGGCGCCCCCCTTCACCTTTAGTTCAGGCGTCCGGAGCACATGCCCCTCTGCACCCCCCTCCCTCCCTAGTTTCGGCCCTGCACTACAGACAAATTTTCCAACATCATCTAAAAAAATGCACAGCAGCACAGATTGTATTCCATTATAATGTAGTAGAATTTTTAAAGAAATGTAGTATTTAATAAAAGTTCTCATAAAAAAAAAAAAAACTTCGTGGATCGTAATTTCTGTAAAAACATCGTGTCAAAGTTTAAATGAAACAGAATAAAAGGCTAAAATATATGTTTAAAAACGAGACAAACATTACAGACACAGTTTTTTTACTTTTTAAAATTCTATACTTCCACCAGGCTACAAAATGGATGCCCCCTATATATCCCATGCAGATTAATCGAATTCATTAATCCAAAGAGGAAAGATACACCCTTCTTGCCCTTTGAGGGGGGGGGGGGGGGGACCGTGCGGTGTGAGCTTCCACGCTGGTTAGAGCATGACCAGGCAGATGGAAGACAAACCGAATTCATAAACACTTTCAACTATGTTGAAAAGCATTAAAAATGACTATATTCATTTTAACATAAAAGAACCTGCATTGTTAAAGACTTGGGCTATGTGCATTTACAGCTCATTTCTATTATTAATTTTAGAGTTAGAGAAATTTTACTTTTTGGTAGCCTTAGGCGATTGTCTTCAGCTTTGTTTCCACAGAACAGAAATTTTCAGGAAAAATTCTGTTTAAAAAAAAAAAAGTTATTTCTATTTGGATTTTTTATCATTATATATTTTCAGATTAATAAAATTTTCAGAGTACTTTTCCCACCAAGATCTCTATTTTAATTTTATGGATTTAGCTGTTAACACATTTTCTTTTATAATTCTATGAAGATTTAAGAAAAACTGCATAACTATATACTTTTTGTATGCTTTGAACCCATAAACTCTTAAATGTCAAAAGTAAGTGCTGTTATTTAAAAAATAAAATTTGGTACAATTTTTAATATGTAAAGACCACTTATGACAAAAATAAACATATACTATATAAGGAACTTTATATATATTAAAACAGTACTTTTATTTTTGGCTGTAATTAATGCATTCTTTAGTTTTTTTAATGCTACAGAAACGACAATAAAAATACAATTTCAAAGTGTTATAAAAAATTACTATTAAATAGTATTATTTTAATAGTTGCAGCAGAATTTAATTACGCAGTTTTATTGCATTTTTTTTTTTTTTTTTTTTTTTTTTTTTTTTTTTAAATTATTAAGATATCTTAATTTTGCAATGGTATATTAGCCGGAAAGCCTGGTTTACCCAGAAGTATTGTAAATGCTAATAGTGTGTTCATTAGAACATAAACTAGCCGAACTTTGTTCATCCAAACATTTCCATATTGTCAATTATTTTTATCAGTTTTTCAAATTTTAAGTGAAAAACACAATTTTTACCCACTGTCCTAGGACGGGCATTACACTAGTCTATATCATAAAGTAAAAAGATGTCTGCGAGTAACGCTGATGTTTTACTAAAGATTGCAATGACATGATCAATAAATTTTGCTTTTAAAGCAATTTTTTAAAACTTCTAAACATTACACAACTTCAATTCTTACACCATTAAATGGGGGAGAGGGGGGGGGGGGTAACTTTAAATGCAATTTGCTTGAAAGCTGTATGTCAATTTACATATTTTTTGTGAATTTAAAAATTATTTCAAAACTGCATGGAACTCAGTTACAGAAGATTAATCTGCTTGCACTAAAAACAATATAAACATTTTTTTATGTAATATATCATAACTAAATTGACAAACAGAATTAAAACTTCACAAATAAATAAATAAAATGCAAATTTAATGTAAGCAAACTATGAAATTAAACACAAAAAAATCAGAATTGTAAAGGTTGCTATAAATAGTGAAACTATTTGTGATCGACTGTTGGTATGCAGCTGATATGAAAAGTTTTAAATTAATAACTATTTTTATATACGTTCTTTATAATAGGCAGCTTCCCGGCAATCTGATCATTAACTCAGATTCAATTGCCTGGTTAAGTAATAAAACTATCCCCCCCCCCCCCTAAAAAAAAAGAGTTCTGCACACCATTGGCGAGACTTTTATTTCAAACATGTGCTTCACCCTTTAAATTTAAAAATATATATATATATATATCTTGTCAGATGACAGCATAATTTTAAGCATGCAAGAAATAAAACATTTACTAAAATGTACTTTTTTTCACATCTATCAGAGTTGGCAAGTTTTTGCCATAGGTGAAAAAAAAAACATGGAAAAAACCTGGTTAAAACCGTCCCGGCAAAAATAGGTTTTTGCCAAAGTGGTGGCAAAAATAGGCTGTCCATTTAATTTTTTTCCCAGAAAAAGAGGAAAAAATATTTCATGAAAGAAAAAAGAAACTTAATACTTAGTTAAAAAATCAGTATTCTAAATTTATTTTTTAACTTAAAGTTAAATAAAATTAATTTGAAGTTAAATAAGTATAATTATGCATTTTATGGAAGAATACTAACTTTTGTAACAAAATTATAAATGAAAAAAATACTAATTTTATATAAATAAATAGAAAACTTGATTATTTATGATCAATTACTAATGATTATTCACATAATAGAACTGTGGATGCTCTAAATGAGTAAAGCATTTACGTTTATATGTGTTAGAAATTCAAATAAACAATTATATTCTAAATTAATTTTTTTAATCTAAAATTATATTTAAAGCAGAATACTATTAAATTTCAAATAATTCAGCGATATCTCCATCACAACCTAATTTTTGCTGTTTTAGCATAGCATAACAATAAACTAGTTTAGAAAGAGTATTTGTTGATAGTTTATTTCAAATTCACAAATGAAAAATTTAAAAAAAAATCTTTCGATAATGGGTAGAAAAATGGATACAATGGCTACAGGTTACTTCTTGAAAGTAAAGAATGTAACTTTTTGTCCATTTCTTGAAGTGTTAAGAAGGAGGGGAAAAAATTCTAGTTTCCTAACAAGACATAAGTTTTTTCAATATATAATTTTCAATTTAATTTAATTACTTTTTTATCTGTAACAGTTTCATCAGATAAATAATTATAAATTAGTACCAAGGACTCAAATATTTACATAAAACAAAAGTAGCAAAGTTATATGAAACCTTCTCATAATTAAAAAAATATTAACGGCTGACAAAATACTTTACTTAAGAAAAAAAAAATTAGATATCCGATTTTTAATTTGGTTCTTAAATTCCTAAGTATTAGACTGAATCCCACCTATTTTATAAAGATATAAAATATGTAAAAATATTTAATTATATTTATTAATTAGCAAATTAAATAAAAATATTAAATGATATGTCATTAAATTTAATTGTTTATACCATTTCTATCCTCATTAGTTTATAGATTTTATTACACATTAAAGACAAATAAGAATTTGCCATTTTTTTCCATTTTTGCCCTGGTTTTTTCCAGTTTTTGCCACTGTCCTGGCAAAAATGCCAACCCTGACATCTATAACAGAAAATTACATACTTCTCATAAGTTCTCATCAGTTAATTCTCAATTTTCTAACACAAAATTGTAAAATATACGAAATTACCTTTCTAAAGAAAATGTATTTTTGGACATCTGTCTTTTTAATTTGACAGAATTTATTAAGTTCATTTTAGCAATAACAATATGAATCTTTTCAATTGATAAATAAAACTATGGCATAGAAAGTTAAATCTGTATCCCATCGCCGTCTGTTGAGAATTCTATGAACAATTTATATTAACTGCTGTGTTGGAAGATAACAGCAATAAATAAAATAATCTTTTAAAGTCCATTGTACAGTGTACTCTCAATATCTCGAAATTTGATATCTCGAAAACCTTGATATGTCGAAAAATTATTTTTCCCCTTGATGTTACATATTCATCTAATGTTTATTTTAATTCTTATCTCGAAGAGTTTTCATTCAAAACCTTGGTATGTCGAATATTTTTTGAAGTAAGAAATGAATCTTTCCGGAAAAATCGCTGTCCAATTGTTTCGAAGAAAATAGAGGGGTTTCCAAGAATCTCTCGCACCCCTCATTATCTCTCTAAGAGGTCAGGGACGATTCCGATATTTCCATCTGGTCACTTGAACGCCAAACAAAGGGGGAAAAAACAAGTGTTTCCTTTTCATATGGATGGCATTTTTGTATGCAATGCTTGGAAAACGATGACTTTACCACTATTTTTCGAAAAGAAATAATTGGTTGAAGGACTATATCGAAAGAGAAGTCGCCAGGCCACGATACTGGACTTTAAGAAATTCTAGCAATGTAAATTTATTTATGTATTTATTAATTATTTTCAATTTAATGTAATTATTTTCTACTATTTAAAAATTAAAATTATCATCCTGTATTTAGATTTATTGTGAACAATCATTACATATTTATACATATTCTCATTTATCATGACTCTAATTTTTATAATATTATTCCGTATCTTGTGTTTTTACGTGATTTTTTATGTTTTAGTGATGGTCTTGTTATCTCGAAATTTTTTTAGCGTGCCTTCGACTTCGAGATATCGAGAGTATACTGTATTTGTTAGAATGACTTTTGGGTATGTGGCAGAAATGAAATGTGGTGATATAAAGGATTAACTTTCCAAGTTTGAATTTTAGGTAAAGGCTAAATTTTAAAAAATTAAGGGAGAACAAAAAATGCTAAAGGGAGATTAAATCATGTTGGTTACATATTTTAAAAACAAATCACTCAAAGAACGCAAATGTAACTGTGAAAATATTTTATGCAAATTGTGCCTCTGATTCTCTAATTTTCGTAAAAATACTCTAGTTAAAATAGAAATGAAATTTGAACATAAAAAAACTACTGAACGTTTTTAAATGCAAAAAAAAAAAAAAAAAAAAAAAAAAAAAAAATTCAAAACAAAGAAATTTGGTACTTGACTATTATCCCATTGACCACTTTCTATTTAAAAAAGAAACTGTTGCCAAACAATGGTATTTAACGAAAATAATACAAAAACATATCATCAAGTTAGATTTAAATTTATTTATCTTCAGCATTTAGCAATATTGATGCAAAACTGCTCAGACAATAAATAAAAACTTTGACATGAAAAAATAACTCGGTATCGCCGTCTGTTGGGAATTCTATGAATATTTTTTATTAACTGCTGTGTTGGGAGACAACTGTAATAAATAAAATCCCCTTTTAAAGACCACTGTATACATAACAAACATTGACTTTTGGATATGATGCAGATATGCAACATGGTGATACAAAGGGTTAATAATATGTAAAATAACTACATTCGTTAGATTTCAGTAAATGACACATTCATAAAAGTTTCAGAAAATTTTTGTAATTTGGATAGCTACTTTTAATTTTTAAAAATAAAAATAATTAATTTTTTCAAAATTAAAATGTCCTCAAAGGATTGAATACAAACATATACAATTGAACTTCTATTTTACAAAATTTTCTATTTTATGAAATTTAATTTTTGAATCTTGATTTGGAACACAAATAATGCAGGAAAAATCTTTAACTAATAAAAACATGAAACAAATTTTAGTCGGAAAATAATTTCAAAATTCTAATAATGATTCTAGCGACAAAATTCAATCTACAAAGAAAGGCATTTTTTAAATATTATTTAACTTTCTTAGTAGAAAACCTTCAACTTATAAGCATTAGTGGGTCTACTTTGCCTGTTAACTGTATTCAAAGAATTGTCAAATGATGAATTATTCAAGAATTTCTTTAACACACAAAATTAATAG
The DNA here is from genome assembly GCA_963932465.1 of Maratus speciosus. Taxonomy (NCBI): domain Eukaryota; kingdom Metazoa; phylum Arthropoda; class Arachnida; order Araneae; family Salticidae; genus Maratus; species Maratus speciosus. Next base: position 146,707,733 of record OZ010789.1, read on the forward strand.
TTTTGGATGGGTTTCCTTGAAAATGTGTTCAAAGCAACCATTTTAAATAAAAAAACACTTCAAAAATGTAAACAATTTTATCAAAAAAAAAAAAAAAAAAAAAAAAAAACATAATTTATATTAAAATTTGTATTACAAATTGATTTATTAATCATGCCATAATTTTCAGAAAATAAAACCCTTAATTTGAATTCTTTTTTAATTTGATAAACTTAAATACACATAAAAAATATAGAAATCAATAAAAATTACTACTCTAAAATCTGAATGTTTAAACCGATTTAAAAAGAAGTGCGAATTTTTTTTTACCTTGAGAAGGATAAATTTGAATTTATATTTAACGAAATTTCTATATTACGATTGTTTAAAAAATATATATATTCATTAAATAAAGTTTCATCTTTAATTTTTATGATGTATTAATACATATTTTAAAGCAAACAACTGCAAGGGAAAAAAAAAATATCTTTTCTTTTAAGTAATGAACGGTATTGGGATAATATCTCAAGCAAAATAATTTTCAAGAGAACTTTGTAAGCTGAACTAAGGGGGGTCTAATATGCCCATACTGTAATAATAATCAATGCTTCAGCTTTCTTATTAATAATTATTGAAATAAGTATTCTCATGGGTGCAAGAAGTATATCCAAGCCAAGACTGAAAACTTTTCTCAGTATTAGAAATATTCAAATGAAAATGGGCTAGAGTATTTATATGCTTTGCATTACGGCTAAAAATTGATCTCTTACAATAAAAGGAAGTGATTAACAGTTCTTGATATTAAAATTGCTATTATTTAAGTATAAAAAATAACAATTTATTATCCGTCAAAAAAATCTTCAAGACTGAAATCAGTCCTGATACTGAAGGTCTTGCACCCATGAATATTCTGTTCATAATTTCAAGAAAGAATTAGAAGCAAACTATATATCATGTATTCAAATGTTAGTAAAAAACATAAATGTAACGAAGATTATAATGAATTCAATGTTAGCTAATAGATGATTACTGATTACCCTCTTTTTTTATATCAAAATTAAAAACACTAAAATTTCAAAATGTGTTTTCATAAAAGGTATTATGTCTATGAAGTAGTACATAAAAGGACAGAGAACATAAAATTTATATAAAATTTAATATAAAAAATATATACAAATTGTGATTATGTACAATTTTAAATACTGGTTATAAGTTTATATTACATTTTCTACAAAAATATATACAAGTTAAAATATAAGTAATAAAAATTTTGATTTATAACTTTGTCTCATGTAATTGCCCTGAAACTGCAACAGAACCCTTATATGGCTGTTGGTATGGCCGTAAGCGAATTGGAGCACCTACTCTTTGACTTGGAAAAGGCACATATATTTCATTATCATCAGCAGAATCAACATCACCGTCACTAGAATTATTCGATGGCACAAAATGTTCTGTACGAACAGGCTTTCTTGGCCTTGGACGTCTATAATAGCGAAACTCTCTTGGAAGTGTGTATGAACGGGGTAAAGAAATTTGACTGTCCAGATCAGAAGGCACATAGTGATTTTTGTAACAAACATTAGCTGCAGCTTCCGGTGGTGGACAACGACAAGATGGAGTTTCCCGAACAGTTCCTGGATTTCTTGAACGAGGGTAGATTTTAGTTTTTGAAGCAGCAGACATGTTGCTATTACTTGATACATCAGAATTACGAGGGTATATAACATGAGGTGGGGAAGCAATATAATTTCTTGAATCTTGATAATCACAATACATCCTGGAACTATCCAGAGTCTCAGGAACAAGCAAAATTTCTGGTGTCTGAGATCTTTGTTTTGACTTAGAGCGGATCCCACTAAGAATGTGAGGGCCAATTAATGAATGATATAACGATAAGCGAGCACCGGGAGATTCAGGTCTTACCCATGGTTGTTTCTTAGAATGGGGAATAGGTTGATGCAAGGTATCTTGATCACCTATTTCCATAGGATGAGGCCTTTTTAATTTACCTTGCTTGATTTCTTCTTCTATTTCTTTTAATTCCTGTAACTGTTGTTGTTTTTTCTCTTGTAATTTCTGCTGAATATTTACACGTGATCCGACACTACTTTCATGATCACTACTACAAGATTTTGGAGGCAATTTCTTCCAGAATGGATTTGAGGCTTTACCCCCATTTCCTAGTGCAGAGACTGGCGCAGGAGGAGGGACAAAGCTAGATGGTTTCTTCTTTTTTCTTTTAAAAGCAGGATTTAATCGGCAATTGAAAACGCCAGGGATACTGCTGACCATTCCATTTTGAAAATGTCCATTAGATGATTGAAAAATTGCTGGGTTTTGTGCTTTAGTAAGGGGAGTTATAACCGTTTTGTTGCCATTGGTAACAATATCATTTTCTTGGAATGTTTTTCTATCAGAGTTATCACAGGAATTAGGCATGTATCCAACACAATGAGATTCAATATCTGTTTGTATAGCTAAAGTATGTTTCAGATGTTGGATATGAAAAAACTTATAATATAGCACCATAAAAATTATGCCTATTAAAAATCCTCCCCATGCAGCAATAATTGATGTACTGAGAAACCATGCTGATTTTGCCCTCAAAAAGAGGAAGACGGCCATTAATAAAGAATTTTCTAAAAACATGGTGATATAAAAAGCTAACATTTTCTGTTGAGCATTAATTTCTTGTAGATTAATATAACAAAATATATATACAAATGCTATTAACATGGAATACATTGTTTTCTTTTTTACGGATATTGCTTCACCATGGAACACATTTTTGGGTGATATCAACCACAAAAACATGGTTAACCAGTGTAAAAAAATAACTAAAAAAACCCAGTAATGATATAAAGTAGCATAAACTGTAAGAACAACAACTCTGGATGAAACTGTACCAAGCCTCCAGAAGAACTGGAATATAACACCTAACCAAGTTAGAACAAGTTTATGAATATTACGACGGCGGACATTTTTACTGAAAGATGCAAGAGCCCAACAAACGCTGAACAAAGATAAAACAGTTGAAACTAAATTTAAATCAGTAACTTCACTGGAAGAAGGTTTAAGCCAAATTAGATACAACTGAATCAATAACATTGGAGCAGCCTCACAAAATGCATGTATCAATCGCAGCATACATAAATCTCTAACTTCATTTTTAACAACACTCAAATCAACAGGTAGAAACAATTTGAAGTAGCGCCATAAAACACCAAATTGCAATAAGTGAACAAATGCAACAATAGACAGTTTAAAATCTTTGCCACTACTTCGATGAAAATACCATTTTAAAGATAACAACTGACTAATCAATAATGATAACATAATACAAGATAATGATAATATAAACCAAGCTAATTGCCCAGTCACATATAATGTGTAAACAGTAACAACATCAAAAACAATGTCACAAAAATATGATGCAAGTGAAATGATGTTGAATAAAACATCACAAAGTGGGAGAAATTCTTGAGCCATAGCACTTAGGCTTCTGATAAGTCCACATCTTGCATAATATACAGTAAATTTGACTTGAACACAGGAGAAGAAATCCACTCATTGAATTTTAGAGTAGTAATCCCGGAAAAACTTTAAACATATGGAAGAACTGTTTTGAATGTTTCTTCAAAGAAGCCTGGAAAGAAAAAAAAAAATATATACACATAAATTTAGATATATTTTAGACTTCTGATAATGCACCATCATTTATTATAAACAATGTATTTAATTATGTATATGAAAGGTAGTAAATTAATAAAATTGAACGACTTTTTGATTGAACTTCTGATAACGTACCATCATTTATTATAAACAATATGTTTAATTATGTATATGAAAGATAGTAAATTAATAATAATAAAATTGAATAACATTTTGAAATTTTTTTAACTCCAATACTTTAATTCTCAGTTTGCCCTTGTAAGTTAATTATTTCTAATTATCAAATATTGCCATCAGAGATACATTTCAATGCACCTTTAAAATAACAAGTGCAAAGTAAACATAACTTGCAACTTTCTATAGTCACAATGTTCCAGAAGAATCTTTGTGGCCATAGTGGTCATATCAATAGCCTAGATATCAATAAAGAGTGGTTAAAACGAATTAAAAATAAATTTACACCTGTCTCCCACCTAGTTCCTACAGTAAAAAAATGCTAATTTCCCTTTAACAGCTTCAATAACCTGATTGTAAATCTTGTTAAACAACTTTCTTTGAAGATTTACTAGTTTGATAATTGACCGGGCGACGACTGCATAAACTATCATCCCATCATGTTAACAACTGAAATTTTAGGATTAGTTAAAACTCGATTAGCATATTAAAATGCAACGGGTCTGCCAAGTCATATCTTGCTGGAAATCACCTGCAGACCTGATTTTAATGGTTGACTGGTAGATTTACCATTGTGTTTTCCTGCAACCAAAGGGTATGAAAACATGGAGGACTAGGAGCAGGAAAATACAATGGTAAACCTACCAAGTCAACCAATAAAATCAGGTCTACAGGTGGCATCCACCTAGATATGATTTGGCAGACAGACCAGTTGAATTTTAATATGCTAATCGAATTTTAACGAATCCTAAAATTTCAGCCATGAACTTGATGAAATGATAGTTTGTGCAACTGTCGCCTGGTCTATAAATGTTTTTTTTTTTTTTTTTTTTTTTTTTTAAATATAGTTTACAGAATTTTGCAATTTTCAAATGATGAAAATTCTGTGAATTAAATTTGGCCACAGCACATATTGCAAGATTTGTCCATATAAATATATGATAATATAATGTAATATTCATTTTAAAGCAGCAAAATAATGCTGTGGGCAAAGAAAAAACATATCTATATCGAAACCTCATTTCAAGATTCCTACATTTTTTCAACAACTGCAGTTCAATGTATATATTTCTGGTGAACATCCATAGATTTCCTTGAATCGTACTTAAGTAAATTTTTATAACACTAGTGGAAGGAAAGAAAATCATATTTATAACAATATTAAAGGCAACTTTATGCTGGCTGTGTAATGAAATGTTAATTATTTTATTGTTTGTAAATTTCCTCTACATTTTGTATTTAATAAAATTGCTATACTTTTTATTAAGTAAATTTACTCTATATTCTGTATTTAATAAAATAGTTATAGTTTAATTAAATTAAAAATATGACATTAGGCATTAGGATTACCTGCCATTCCTATCTTCTACATAAGTTTGCTGCTGCATGTACCTTTTACACTATTTGAAAATAGTACACTTGTTAGGTTTCCCACCAACATTTGCATGTGGTGCAAAGTGGCGTTCATCTAACAGAAAAGTAACAAAATGAGTCAAGCAAAACTGGCAAACTCTAGCCAGTGCCCCCTTTTTTTTTTCTTTTTTTTTGGGGGGGGGGGGAGGGGGGGGGAGAATGTATTGCTAAACTAAAACCTGCTACTTCAGATTTTTTGAGGGGACAATTAATGTGACATATTATAAAAAGATGATGCACTCTTAAAAGACGAATAAATATGTCAGATCTAAAGCTGAATCACAGGTAAGTCTACTTATTATGTTAATTACTGGTCAAACAGGGCTATCCATACATAAATCCAAAGTTAATAAGTCATGCCATGAAAGACATCACATATAAATATTCTAAAATAAATCTAGATAGACAGAAATAAAGTAAATATACACTGGGTGACTTAAAAGTAAAAAATCAATTGTTTGAAAAGTACAGACAGTAGCATGATGTGATTTCCCAGAAATGCACAAAATAAAAAGTTGAAGTAGTGAAAATTGCCAGAAAAATTACATTTGTCACCAACAGTTAATGCAGTTGCAGTTTCAAAGCTACTGTTTAGAATTTAAACCGAATTATAGAAGAAAATCTCTTTACAGCAATGACGAATGTAATTACTAACAGTCTATCTTATCAATGACAGACATCACAGTGAACATGCTTAATTTTTGCTACAATGTGCTGTACCCTGTATAAATTACTGATACAATTATAAAATGCTACTTTTTGTGGCAAATATAACTATCTTATAAATATGTCTATATATTTCTTTTAATTAAAAAGTATCAAGCCAGCTTTATACATTTCTGTGAAAATTGCATTGTGCCGTTATCTATACTTTTTCAATATTGAATGTTTACATTTTCAATTATCACCTGGTATATAAAATTAAATTATTCAAAATAAAACACACTTTTTAAATAATACAGAATTCCCCAAGCAAATTGTATTGTTAGAATCTTGTCCTGTATTTAAAGAAATGGAAAAATGGTTAATACAACATAAAATTCCTATTTAAGGAAGCAGAAAAAAATATTTTCATTATAATTTTTACTGCTTCAAAATCATGTACTTCCAAGATTTCATGAATAGATAAAATATACATTAATTGGTGAAAACCAATTATGATTATACTACTACTGTGTATGCAAAAGTTTGTTTAACTTTATTTATTTATTTGTCACCAGGATTTAAAGCAACAATTGTGCAAATTATTGTGCATCCTCCTCCTCAAACCACCTACATAATCTCCACAAACATTTCATATTAACAAATATATATATATATATTTTAATGAATTTACAGTGGGTCTGTCTAGACTTTTCTTACAAGGTCCTGTTTTTGTGAAAATTCTTAATGGCTTCTTCTATTTGTTTAGGCAATTGAATTTTAACAAGGTCCTGTTTTAATGAACAACTACATAGAAATGCATTAAATTTACATATATAAATTTAGTTTACTTTACATATCTACCCTATATATATAAAATCCTAATGAAATGAATTTATGAAACGATTTTATGAAACGACTGAATAAACAACAGATTATGTTTCACATGTGAATATTAAAAGAGTAAGGAAACTTTAAAATAATAAATACATTAATATGTGTTTAACCCTTTCAGGGGCAAGGTATTTCTATTTGTAAAATGTTGAAATCTGTGAATGGCACCAGAATTCACAAACAAATTTTGAAATACGAAAATGCTTTTGTTCCCTTACTTAATAAAAGGAAAATTTTCTTTCCAATATTCTGGTACCAATGTGGCATTTAAGATTAAAATTAAGTGGTCCAAAAATGAACCATTGCCCTTGAAGGGGTTAAAGCAGTAAATTATAGTAATTATAGTAAATTGTATTATGTCAATCGTTTCATAACGCTATTAAAAAATACCGTGAGGCACAGACTCTGTTTTCTTAATTTATTTTATTTTAGCTTCTTTTCAAATGTTTAACTGATCTTCTTTAATCAAACACAAAAACAACCATTGGATGTCTCAACAGCAACTGATTCAGCCTTAAATTTGCGCAATCAAAGGGAAATGAATTGAAACCCATTTACAGGGAGATCGCTACATGTTTTCCCATTATAATTCACTCTCTATAATTCTTCTCTAATCTTTTTAAAACCGATCAGATTAGAGTGCTTTTAGATTCTGTGGTGTCTGAACGGGGGTTGGGTAGCGTAGCTTGCAGGGGGCAGAGCCCCCTAGTATATATATATATATATATATAGCTAGATAATAGGCTCTTTTGTGATTCTGGCTGTTTTGAAACAGGTCAGATTTCCTTTTAAGATAATTAAATTTTTGAAGAATTCATTTCTTGTGTGAAAAGCGAAGGGTTCTGTTTTAGATAAAGAATTTTGTAAAGGGTCCTGCTTTAAAATGAAAATAACTGTAAAAGGTAACCCCGCCTGAACACCCCCCCCCCCCAAAAAAAAAAAAAAAAAAAAAAAAAAAAAAAAAAAAAAAAAAACACAAAAAACCCCACTTTATAACAAGTTTTACTGTGTAAACCACACTCTGATAAGACAGTTTGTTAAATTTTTATGAATTTTTGAAGTCTGACTCATTATGCATCTTTGGACTTTCTTTTGTATTGTAAAAAATAATAATTAAAAAAAAAAAAAACTTTTGAAAAATAGTTCAAAGAGCTCTTTTACTCTTGAAGTTTTACAGTAATCAATGCACTATTAAAATATAGGAAAATCATTAATAAAAGCCAATTTTAAACAGTTACAAATTATTCAGGATGGAGAAATTTGAGGAAGGGGGGGGGGGGGGGGGGGAGAGTTTTAGGACCATTAAAATTACTCTTGTATATTATGTAACCAGAATTCAACAAATGTCACTGCCCAGTCACCACTAACGACCAAAATATTTTAACTCGTGATTAAGTTTTCAAAACCTCAAGTTTTTAATATATTAGAATTTTGGTGTAAAAATAGACAGAAGAAATAAGTATTATGATAGTAACACAAGCCAGAAAAGGCGCTTGTAAAACTCTTATCCTTATCTATGGTAAAGTGTATTAAATTTGAGACTTTAATATAGTTAGTTTTCAGTGTTTTGGCTAAATGTCTTTCAAAGTCATTTTCTTTAAAAAAAGAAAAAAAATCTTAGCTAAGAACAATTTTTTTTCTTATAATATGCATACTTATTGCATATTTAGTTTAATTAAACTTTGTAACAAGTATTTTTTTTATTATTATTTATACAATCTTAATAAATTTTGTTGAAAAATTTAGTTTATCTTTTAAAATTACTTTATTAACTGAGTTGCAGAGTTAAGGTAATTCAAGATGTACCATTACTAAGCTCGTAATTATTCGTTCTCAATCAGTTCAGAAAGAAATCTGTTGTGCTTTCTGAAAATCGACGATTAAATACAAAAGGCAAAATGAATGGTGTGTGTAGGGAGTGATTTTTTTTTTTTAATTGCCTACTAAATATACTTGCTGGATATCAAAAATTCTCCAATTTGCAGAGCCCTGTATGTAACACTAGTATGTTGTATACACTTTTGATATACATAAATTGGGAAAACATTTTAAAAATAACAACTAAAATAGTAAGTTAAATAGAAAGTTTTCTTTCTTTATATTTACTGAAAAGTCTTGGAAAGTTTGAATTAGTACATCATTAAATAATAATACATTAATGCCAATTTGTTTACATTTATAAATTGCCTAAGAAATATAATAATTTCACTGCAGATTAAATCCATGGTAAGATTGTTTTGTTGGGATAAAGAAAACAGAGCAACTGGAAGAAAACTTGGAGTGAATGAAACACTCATTCAATATTATCTTAAACAAAATTTTGCTAAATAAAACGAAACTGTAGGATCATGTTGTGGTGTCGGATCTGGGAAGTACATGCATTAATGGTGGTATAATACTTCAATATATAAAACAAAAAAGATTCACCTGCACTAAATGTTTCTATATGAGCCTTTTAAGATTTTACTTGCATTTGCTTGTTAACTTAGACAAGTTATTTATTTTTATTTTAGATGTATGTACTGTACAGTGTATGTACATATACATGTAATAGTTTCTATGTGTACATCTATGTACAACTGTGTACCAATTTTGTAGGAAATAAAATTTTAAAAACATTAAAACAATAACTTCTAAACATGCCATTTGTAATATGCTAAAATGTGCACTACTATAATTGTCAGTAATAAGCCTGAAAAAGTGTGAAGGGAAGTTACCTAAAAAACATTGCCATGGTCGTTTTTTAAAGTTTTCCAATTATCTGGATTTTTCATTAACCAGATTGGCCTTGGTCCTGACCAATCCGGATAATCATCACTCTACTGTATTCCTGAAAATTAAAAAGGATATTTTCTCCCCATAATTGTTAATTTATTAAAATGATGTATGTACATTACAGATAATCATTTTCTTGTTACTTTAAGGTATCTGAAAAAATGAAAACTATAAAATAAAACAGACCCTGTGTATATTATGTACTACTATAGCTGTAAAGGGAAATATTAGCATAGGCCACAGGACCACTAATTGGAAAAAAGTAGCTACTAAAAAATCGTTTGCCAGCGGCTACCTTTCATGCAAGAAGATTAAACTTTTCTTGCATTGAATAAATGATTCCACTTTTACTAGTTTCAATATGTAAATTTTAGCACATTTATTTGGTATATTTAATTTTTGATTTATACTGATAGAAATTTTAATAAAAGTTTATTGTTTAGCACTTTTAAATAAAAAAGTGACCACTTACAAAACTGGTCACAAATGAAATTTCCCAGTTTTGACCTTTTTAAATAGCTAATACCATTAGAATTTCAAAAATATCACTTTATCTCTAAATCCGATCATAAATTAGGCTATTATTCTAAATTCCACATCGAAAACTGCAGTTTTTATATCACTCAATATTGTAACAATTCCCTAACTCTTGAATATTTTCATTTAAAATTTTATAATATAATACCAGATTTCATATAAAAACAGAATTGCAGAAATATTAGAAATTATATAGAAATAATTATTATAGAAATATAGATGATAAAATTATCTATTAGTATATTAAAATCTGGCTGTCTTTATTTGATAACTACTTCTCCTAGAATATGAAATGCAGGCATAATGAAATTCATACCAGTTATCCGCATGCATCCGAGAATGTCATACATGGTCTCAGAATTTCAAAATTTAATTTTATTTGACGAAAATTATAATTTTTTTCTATAATTGTTTGATGAAATTCTCTTTTTTCCCCCATAGGTTAAATTTATATATGAGTAATTAATATATAATACACAGTAAGTGCAGCAATCCAGGTCACTTCTGTAATTTTTGCTCTTACAGAAATTTTAGACATACCACTGATCTGGAGAGTTAGAACGTGAAAAAAATACTGTTACTTCTTTGTTATAGCGATCCCACAATTACAATTATGTCAAGTTGCAGTATATTTTGCCACAGCTGTAGTCAAGTTCGTGAAGTAAGACCATAGAATGCACATTACGAACAGTATTCTCAAAGAACTAAACCAATTTCCAGCGCAGAAGATCAATTTTTTTTTAAAAATACCTTTTTACACTGCATCTTCATATAGTTTCATCATTAGTAACATACAGTTTCATATCATGGGCTTTTTTGCATAGTTGTTTGTTGAGTGAAAGTTGTTGCATTTGAAAAAATATGATTGCATCGGTGAAGGAGGTTACCGTCACAGCATCATTCACAGTACTAGGTAAATCAGAGATTGTTTCCATATTTATAGAAATAAATACAGGGAATTGAAAAAGCAATACAACATGTAATTAATAAAAAAAATATGAAAAATGTTCTGTCACAACAGTGAAAAAGCAATATGACGATAACATAACCACATGCTGTTTCTTATGAAGTATTCTTAGATCATTTGAGAAGATTTTACAAACTAACTTGGCAATTTATCACTGTCACTTGGTGATTTATCTTTGGAGAATGCTATAACAGAGAAGTATCAAAAATACCTCACAAGCTCCAGTATTTAGCTTTCCATTTCAAGTGATAAAAGATTTTGACATAAAGATAAATGCAAGCATTTTATAACCATAGGAAAAGCTTGTAGTTTTGATGAATCAGAAGATAAAATTCAGAGCAGAATAGCGGATTCCAGCAAAAAATTGAGAAATCGAGTCTATGAAAAATATTAAAGCGGGAGCATAATCATTTAATATAATATGAAAATATCAATATGATGATATAACATGAAATTATTAAAACCTGTCTGCAGGATTCAGCCTTCTGTTGATCTCAAATATCATAAAAGTCACAAAAAATTTGCAGCTGAAGTTATTCTGTCATAAAAAGTTCCAATTTTGGAATGTTTAAGGCTGGAATATTCAATGATTTAACTCTGTGAACATGAATGCAGCACCTAACACACAGAATTGAAATTTAATTTAAGAATTTATTAAGTAAGCATGGTGCTGAAAAATTTCCAGATACATGAATTGCAAGAAACTGTAAAATGTAGCATGAAGTAAAAAACGACAAAATTTTATGCAACATGCATAAACAGCAAAGAAAAGCAAATTATGTTTGTACCTTCTCTCCCTATCAAATATCTGTGATGCCTATCAACCACAAATATTGGAGGAAAATCTCCATTCTTCTTTAAAATTTGAATTTTGCTAGGAATGAACCAGATATTGATTTTGCCGGATACGGATATCCGACACTAGATATGCTTTTAGTCATGGTATATGTTTATTTCTTTATATAATGCCATATCAGAACAATGAATTACAAAAATGTTTTACACATCATTAAAACATTTTAAATATATGAAAATATAATTTACAAAAAGCTATACAGAGTTTGAAATTCTAATTTTTCCAGGGGGGGGGGGGGGTGTTCTTTTGCAACATTTATAAATGGAAGGGAATTGAACTGTCTGAGAGGGAAAAAGATATCTTTAAACTTCCATTTTTTGCATGCCACTTAAAGAATTACATTAACACAGACATGACAAAATACTATTAAAATAAATTAACAACTCAAGATAATTATCCAAAAGGTTTATTTTTATTAAAATAAAGGAACAGACTCAAACTTTATATATACAATGTTTATTTTTCAAGTTGCACCTAATGTTATGGGCAATTAACAATTGAGTTGCTAAATGAATTTCTTAATTGAGATTTTATTAGATTTTGGATGCTGTAACCTCTTTCACAAGTTACACTTTTGACAAACAGCACAGAGCAACTTTTATAACTTTGGAAATTATCGGAAATGCATGGTCATGCTCTCTTAAAAAAGTTTAAGAAAACTTTTCAAAATCCGATGTTCCTTAATTTTTAACTTACTTGCATGAACAATGTATATCGGTGACTGTACTGTCAATATCCTTAGGTAATTGTATGTCACTTCTGAACAAAATTGTTTTATTATATGCTTAATGAAATTATAACCAAATTTGGAATCCCTTGTATTTTTGTTAATTGAACTAGGTTCTGCGCATGGAAATTTTAAACCTATATCCAAAGTTTGAAAAGGAACAGTCAATTAATTTCTTCAATTACACGAGAAATAGTTGACTTCAAAAAGTCATGTCCTAATTTCTGTGAATTACATGCATCAATTAGTTTGTTATTTCTAAATATGTTTTCCTGAAGTTCCCTAAAAATTGTTTTCTTCATGTGCACCACAAGATCTAATCTCATTTTGTTTAGTGCTGATTCTAGGCCAATTTGGTAGGACTCACTCCCTGGTGACCATTACTGCCCTTTTAGTTATTTCCTTTTTCAGGCATAGGAAAAGAAATCGCAACATTTGTAAATCGGTAGTAGTAAAAATACAGTGGATTTCGTCAATAATAATTTTTAAAAAATTAAAAATTTTCGACCAGTTGTGAGAAAAAAAAAAAAAAAAAAAAAAAAACCTGCAGTTCGCAGGAAATCAGTCATGGAAAATATGGCGAAATTAGCCAATCAGTCATGGGAAGATATTGCGAAATTTGTCAGTCTGTCACGAGCAAACATGATAAAATTCGTCAGAAGGTTGCATAGAAAAAATGTGAAAATTTTTCAGTTGGATGCTGTAAAACAATCATGAATTTCATCAGTATGTTGCAAGAACAAACAGGGAAATTTGCTAATCGGCCTCGGAATAAAATAGCTAAATTTGTGAATTGGTCGTGAGAAAAAATTTGTGAAATGCCCCAATCGGTCTCCAGGAAAAAAAAAATTAAATAAATAAATAAACGTGAAATTCTCCAATTAGTCGTGGAAAAAAAATAGCAAAATTTTTCAGCCGGATGCAAAAAAACAATCACAAATTTTGTCAGTCTGCCACAAGAATAAACTTTGAAATCTGCCAATCGATCGTGGAAAATATCGTGAAATTTGTCAGTTGATCCCGAGACTTGACTGTCATTTCACAAAGAAAAATTTTTGGAAAATGATTTTTCTGAGGGATGGGAGCCTTCCACAATATTCCTTTGGGCATGCATCCCGCCACGAAATTCAAGCCCTGTATATGTATATTAATAATATTGTATAAAAAGTGTATTTAAACATTAAAATATTCTGTTTATTTGTACAATGCTGGCAGAAGGAAACAAATTTTAACCATAACACATTTATTAATATACCTATAATTGTAGGGTATTTTCACAAAGAAATACATACTTTAAAAAAAAATTAAGCATAAAATATCCTCTAATATTCCCGTGGTTGAAAAGTTATTTTCTCCAAACAAAGGTTTAGTTGTGCTTTTTTCTGTTCTAATTATTAACACTGTTATACTTTAAGTCACATTTAGTTTTAAGTTAAATTACTTTGATATTTATAAGTAAAAAGAAAACATTTAATTTCAAATATTTATAATGAAATTAGGCTTTCCCTTGTAATTTTATACAGGTATGAAACATAGTTTCAGGTTATGCATCAAAATTTCTTTATTAAAAGTAATTTCATTAATAATTTCATAAAGCTTTTTAATACACAAGTTAAAAAACAAAAATAGGTCTGTTTAATTGTTTAACTTAAAAGAAAAAAACAAAATAATTAAAGCCTTGCTTTACTAAATAACTGCAAATTTTATTTTACAATCTGAAAGTAAAGAAACAATTTTCTAAAATATGGTGTAAATGTAAATTCTTAATTTTATTGTAAAGAGTTCAAATATCAATAATAGGAAAACTGGCAATTCTACTTTTGAGAGATACCTTTTACTCATGGATTAAGAACTTATTATAGATTTCATATTTTGCATTATAAACAAAAGTTTTTTGGTATTGTTTGGGGCTAAAGGATTTCTGTTATCCGTATATATTTTCTTTGCTGCACTCTGCCGGATATGCAGCAGAGAAGTCGGATATATGGTGCTTGTCATTCGGATATCCGATGATACAAAACTTCTGAAACATAGTTATGCCCCAAGAATTTCACCAAACACATAAACACTTTGACATTTAAAATAAGATAAAATGGAGAGAAGCAATCTTGAGAAAACATTTTTATACATTAAATATAAATAGAATAAAGCAATCACCAGAAACTTACATTCTTAATGGCTGAAATTAATAATCTTTGTGCTGTACATTCTTTAAAAATTCTTTTCATCTTTTTATAGAAAACTTATCTGAAATTAAAGGGGAAAAAAAATAAGATTTTTATTGTAATGATATTTTATTACATGTATACATGTGCAATAAAATATAATTTATTATTACAATGTGACCTCGAAAATCCAGCAACTTCAAAAATCTGGCATCAAAGTCATCTCTCCTCCCTTTTTTGTCACATGTCCAACTTATGTGAGAAAGAAAAATTAGCAAATGAAAGCGATGAATTAGCTGACAGTGTGATCGCTAACACTATGCTAAATACAACCGCCAATAACGTTGGTAGCAACTCAAAGGAATGGAGATGAGGAGCCAGTTAAAAAAAATGTCACTTGAAAAATACAGGAAAATGAATATCTGCTTTAGAGAAACAAGACTGTATTTCCAAAATCAATACAGTAGACTCCCTTAAATCCGCGACCCTAAAATCCGCGAACGCCTAAAATCCGCGTATTTTTTTCAGATGTAAACAATGGAATTTACAGTTAAGTTGCAGGAACAAAATTCAAGATGGCGCCGAAATCAGCAACTATCGCAATATTTTTTTTTACTAAATTTTTTGTTAATCATTCTCTTTTGGTTATTACAGCTGATTTATTACTAAATAAATTTACATTACTTTTGATTTTGATATAAATTAGCATATTTATATAAAAAATTTCCGGATTCGAAATGGAAAAATCAATGAACCGGAACGCTATTTTAAAATTATTGTTTGCGAAGTTTTATTTTAAATTACAGACAAATTTATTTCTAAACATACAAAGCAGTTTAAGAAAAGCATTCAAGACTCTAAATAACAATGAAAAAAGTTACAGAAAGTGCAATAAGCTACATATACTGATAATAGCATAATGACGTATCGATCTTATGATCGCTTTACCACTAGATGGCAGCATAGGACTTTTGGAATTGAATTGAATCGATTTCATCGGTAATAATTTAATATTTTTCTAAATTTTTATTTTACATAATTATTTTAATAATCACTTACATTTAAACTAATAAATTATTTTAATATTTTACATATTTTAATGTTTCACTTTATTGAAAGCATTCATTATAATTTCCCTTGCTTAACTACCAATCAAATTAATGGTTCAAAAAAGTAAACAAATCAATGACCAGAAATCTGCAAAATTCTAAAATCCGCACTGTCTCTGGTCCCAAGCTGTGCGGATTTGAGGGAGTCTACTGTATTTTTCACTTGAGTATAGTCCAGGGGAAATGTACATTTTACCTTGCAAAAGGTCGGGTAAAAGATTTTTTTTTTTCTAAATTGTTTATAATGATGCCAACATGGAAAGCAACTATGTACGTGTACCTGGCCACTGCTGACCACAACACGGTGCCCTCCAAAAGGACCGCCACGGCACCCACTGCAAGGGGGTCCCCACAAGACTGGGCCAGTCACTCTGACCGTGCACCAATGTGTCTCATAAGTAGGGCATACCAAGCAGGATTGTCCCGCTTTAGTCTCCTCTGGAGCATTGCACAAACGGGGAACCACGGACCAACACTCACGTTGGTCAATGACAATCCCCCGAACTTCCCATTACCAAAGTCCGAACGCTGACCAAACAACCCGGCTCAATAAATCTCGAAATAGGGGTCGGAACAGGTTCGACCTGATGCAGAGCCACCATCACATCATCGAATCCTAATCGTGGGACACTTCATAGGAAGAGCTTGCGCTCGTAAATTAATGAGGGGGACTCCACATCAGATTACTTTACCGCGTGCCGAAACTGAGAAACTCCTATAAAGGTTATCTCTGTGATTGTTTTCTAACAAAATTTCTTAAGGCTAAATTTTCTGTGGCCGAAAAACAACAAAATTTTGGGACATTTTTTGATTTTTTGGAAATATCTCGAAACTCGTTGCCGTAGCATATTATTTGTCAATTGCAATATTAAAGAGGATAAAATTCTCTATAACTTTCACATTTACAACTTTTTTATACACTCAACAGCAAGCGCAGTACGGTACTTAAAAAATGGGACAATTTTTTTCAATTTTCTTAAAAACCGTAGTTTTGCCACGATTATTCAAATGCTCCCCAGATTTAATTGTGTATGTCGACTCCTAAAAATTGGTAGCAGTAAATTATCTATTATTTGCATCCTCATGTCTTTATTTTCATCTCAACAGACATTTTATATGCAATAAATTTATATAATTTTAAAAGTAGGGCAGAGTGTAGATGAATGAGACAATTTTCATATTTAGACAGTAACTTTAAGTGTATACAATGTTAACTTCAAAGCATTGTTTAAAAGAATTTTTCAGTCTATAGTAACTTATTGGCACGATAGTTTCAATTAAAAAAGTTTCTTGCTTAATTTTAATAACTTTTATAATGCATACATATTTTTCCAGGTATCAATGGAATAGGTGGGTCATTTTCAAAATCTGTCCATGTTTTGGAATAATAAAATCAAATTTTTAGAAATAATCAGAAAGGTTTAATTGTTTGTAAATAATTACCTTACTTCATAAACATTAATATACAAGCATCAGCAGAGACCAAATTACTAATTTAACATTTTAAAACTAATTTTTAAATTTTAATGCACTTGGTATAATGACAAAAGTGAACACGGTAATGACAAATTAAGCAAAATATTTTTATTTTTCCCAGGCATAAAAATGGCACCCATTGTATCTTCTGGCCCATACAATGATTTTCTATTTCTCATATAATGAAAGCAGATTAAGAAATAAAAGATAAAAGTTCATTTAATTATCAGTTAGAACTAGGGTGTCAACGATTTAAATCATGATTTTAATCAAGTGATTTTTTAAAAAAAATCATTGATTAAAATCAAAAATTTTTTAAATGTTTAAAATGACATAAAAAAGTATTCAAATCTAAGATGAACATAATTTGGAAAGTTTCTACAGGTATTGTGACTTATGAATACACAAAACAAAGCTTTAAATAATTACTTCTAAGCGTAATTCCTGAATATTGTGAAAAATTTAAGTACAGTAAGTTTGTAAAAAGCATGTTTTTTATCTAACAAACATAAAGAGCATTTAATTTAAAATTGATATTTAAATCTAATATAACTTACAATGTCATAATTTTCTTTTAATAATCAAGTTATTCATTCTTTTATGTACAATAAACATAGCAATAGAGTGTCAATGATTTTAATCAACTGATTTAAATCAGATGATAAAAATCACATATTTTCTGATTTTTTAAAATAGTGTGAAAAAGCATTATAATCAGTAATGAATCTCTTGTAAAAAATGTAATATTTGTTATTGTTAATTATAACAATATTAAAGTGTGTAAAAAGAAGTATTATACATTTAAAAAAAATCTAAATAAATGTTAAATAACTTCAAAACTTTATAATATTTAATAGCTATTCAAATATTTTAATATTGTGGGAAAACAATCTGATTTAAATTTCAAAAATACAATTTGTGTAATCTATTTATAAATTATGTGTGAGTTTGCTGAATATATTACTAGAATTTTAGATCAATTTGATATATATACGCTTTAGAACCTGTGTAAAATTACTGGCTGCTTTATGAATTTATCAAACTATTATTTATCACCTTTTTTCAACCACTTTTTCAAAAATGTAGATTGTGTTCTTAATTAAACAGTAAATTGTTTAATAATTACAAAATTTAATCTGTATCATCAATTTAAAATTAAATGCAATTTATCAATAACTTTAAAATATAAGCAGTATTTAATATTGGTTTACATAATTATTACAAAATATTAGTGCACATAATGTTGTATGTTACTAAAGAAATTTTTAATTTGCAGTTTTTTTTAATTTTTATAATTACATAATTAAAATTTTATTTTAATTAAAGCAAAAAAACATAGATTATGTTAGTGATTGGAGGGTTATTCATTTTTGAAATGCTTAGTTCTTGGTAGATGTTTAATATTTTAACATAGGGAAAAAAATAAAAAAAATCCGATTTAAATCAAAAAAATCTGATTTAAATAAAAAAAATCCGATTTTTTTGATTTTTTTTTAAAAAAATCATTTTTTTTTTTTTACACCCTAGTTAGAATTGGGTACGATAATGACTTACAAAAGAATACTCACCACAACATTCAAAGTCTTTGCTTGTTTTATTGAAACTATAAAACTATTTACTCTATTCACCTAAACCTGATAACAAGTTGACTTTTAAGGAGTAGTACTTTTGCCTTGATAAAAAGGCAATCCCCATTTTTTAATCAAGTTTAAAGTAAAATTATTTAATTTTGTTGTTTAATAGAAATAAAGTAAATAGTAAAGTATCGAAAGTAAGTCCCCCTTTAGCAGGCAGGAAATTCTAATGATTTTAAGGGTGGCTTAGAATTGGAACTTTTGTGAAAAGGTTAGGAAAATTGGAATGGTCGTGGGGGGTATATTTGGAATTTATGAAATTTCACAGGTTTCTTACAATTTGCCAAATAAAATCAGATCAAATTAACATTTTTTGGTTTTAAAATTATGTTCCATAAAAGCTAAGTAGTTTCCATTAATAAAAATAATAAATTAATGAAACAAACTTACATAAAATAATTAAATTAGATATCAAAGAAATATGAACAAAAATTATAAAATTTAAACTCAGTATAAATATTTATTAAATCTTAGTGCATAAAAATCAAGGAAAACATTAATAGTACCCTTCGAAAAGAACATTCTTTCTGGCAGCGCACATAGCGATTAGCAAAGTATGTCATTCTGATACAATGATACGTAGAGAGATTAGATAAAATAAACTGCATAAGATATATTAATTTAGAAGATATGGAAACAAAAATCTTAAGAATTTCCTGAAAAAACAGAAGGATTGAAAGCGTCAAATGAAAAATTCACGTATATGAGGAAGGGGGGGGGGGGGGGGGGGGAGGACTTATTCAGCAGGGGACTTGCTTTCGGTACTTTACGGTGATTTTTCTTTTATTTAGTTAAGTTATACAAAACATGATTTAATTTGACATTTTAGAAATTCTGAGATATTAATATCAGGGCAGGATAATAAACAATATTAACCAGATAGTGGGCACATGCCAGATTTAGGAGGAAGGGGGAAGAAATACATAGGAGTGTTGGTTAACTGCGATTAAGATAATGAGTGCAGTGCATATTCAATTTTTTTGTATATGTGTAAAAAAGGAAGAAAAAATATACATTAGTATTAGTAACCTCAACCACTTCACCGGCGACAGGTATGGGGAAACAGTGCTTTCATCCCGAGTTATCTCGGGGCAAACGGTGCAATGGTTAGTAAATTATTCAAATTTCCTGGACGTTGGAGTATTAAAAAAAAAAAAAAAATTAAAATGAGATAGGTGAGTAGGTGATAGGATGACTTTGATAATAAGCTTCTCTCACTAAAGACTTTATTTATTCATTTTCAACAATAGTATTTCAAGCCTAGTAGTCATTTTCACAATACCTTCATTTTATATCATTGTGCGTTTTGAAAATTGTTATTTATATATTGTTAAAATAACAATTCTGCTTCCCCTCCCCATCCCCATGTATGATAATTTTTCTATAACAGTCTAACAGAACATAACTTTTATGTTAGCCGGCCACCAGTGATAACTCACCTGGTGTTCCAATTTGATGTTGTTCAAAGGGACTTGCACCCTGCCCTTTTATATTAAACTGCTGATGTGCCCTGCCTTATTTCCCAGTAGCTTCTTTGTGTCCTCTATTTTTTTTTTTTTTAATATTGTGCTTTTTCCTCTCCTCCGCCCCTTCCCCTCCCTGACTTTTGAAAACAGAAATTCTGTTGCTATTAGGGATGCACCCAGTGGTGTAGTCGTAAAAAAAGCTGAGGGCATACGCTCCAAGCAGAGGGTATACACTCAATGTAGAGGGTATACCGTTACAGTGTATATACTATAGCTTTCTTGAGAAACAGAGGGTATATGGTGTTCCTTAAAAAAGTCCAGAGGGTATACGGCATATACCCCCGTATACCCTCCACTACATCCCTGGATGCACCGGATATCAGATATCTAAAGCTCCTTTACCTGCCTGATTCAGACATCTGATCGGATATCCGGCACTAGATATGCATTTAGTGCATTATTTCTTTATATAATGCCATCTCAGAACAATAAATTAAAAACATGTTTCACACATCATTAAAAATTTTTAAATGTATTGAAATATAATTTATAAAAACTATATCTCTTTTAATATCCAGAGCATGAAATTCAGTTTTCCCAGGAGGGGAATTTCCTATCCAACATTTATAAATGCAGGGGAGTTGAACTGTTAGAAAGGGGAAAAAAATAATCTTTAAACCCTGTTATTTTTTATGTGCCACTTAAAGAAATACATTTATACAGACATGACAAAATACCAGTGAAATAATTTAAATTAACAACTTAAGATAATTAACCAAAAATTTTTTTTTATTAAAACAAAGGAACAGAATCAAGCTTTATTATATATCATGTCGATTTTTCAACTTTCATCTAATGTTACGGCAATTAACAATTGGGTTGCAAAATGAATTTCTTAATTTAGATTTTATTCCATTTTGCGTGTTTCAGCCTCTTTCACAAATTACACTTTTGACAAACAGCACAGAGCAACTTTTATAACTTTAGAAATTATTGGAAACACATGGTTATGCTCTCTTAAAAAATTTTAGAAAACTTTCTGATGTGCATTCATTTTTAACTTACTTGTATAAATAATACATATTGGTGATTGTATTGTCAATATCCTACGGTGATTGTACGTCACTTCTGAACAAACCTGTTTTATTATATCCTTAATGGAATTATGTCAGAACTGTAATCCCTGGTATATTCGTTAATTGAACTATGTTCTATGCATTGGGATTTTAAATCCATATCCAAAGTTTGAAAATGGAATAGTCAATTGATTTCTTCTATTACACGAGAAAAGGTTGATTTAAAAAAGCCATGTCCTAATTTCTGTGAACTGCAAGAATCAACTAGTTTGTTGTTTCTAAATATGTTTTCTTGAAGTGCACCAAAGTTTTTTTTTTTTTTTCATGTGCACCACAAGTGTAATCTCATTTTGTTTAGTGCTGACCATTGATCAATTTGGTAGAGCTCAGTCCCCAGTGGCCATTACTGCCCTTTTAGTTATTTTCTATTTTGGGCACACAGAAAAAATATTGCAAAATACATAAATCAGTCATAAAAAAAAATAACGCTGATTTTGTCAATCATGGTAAAAATAAATTAAAAAATTTGTCGACTGGTTGTGAGAAATAAACTGAAGTTTGTGGGAAATCGGCAGCGGGAAAATATCATGGTATTCGTCAATCGATCACGGAAAAATATCGTGAAATTTGTCAGTCCATCACGAGCAAATATCGTGAAATTCCTCAGGCAGTTGCAGAAAAAGAAACACGAAAATTTTCAGTCGGATGCAGAAAAACAATCGTTACTTTCACCAGTATGTCACAAGAACAAACAGGGAAATTCGGTCACAGAATAAAATTGCCAAATTTATCAATTGATCACAAGAAAAAAATTTATGAAATTCACAGATTGGTCTCTAGAAAAAATCGTAAAATTCGTCAGCTGGTCACAGAGAAAAACCACAAAATTTTTCGGTCAGATGCAGAAAAACAAACATGAATTTTATCAATTTGTTGTAAGAATAAACTGTGAAATGTGCCAATCAATAGTGGAAAATATCACAAAATTTGTCAGTCGGTCCTGAGACTTGATCATCGTTTAACAAAGAAACATTTTCGGAAAATGATTTTTTAGAAACAGGAGCCTCCCCCGCCCCAATATTCTTTAGGGCACGAATCCTGCCATAAAAAAAATCTCGAAATTCAAGCCCTGTAATGTATATTAATAATGTTGTATAAAAAATGTAGTTTAAACATTAAAATTGTTTATTTGTACAATGAAATGCTGATAATTACTATTGGATTTGGATACGGGATTGACTATATTGATAATTGCTAATAATTAATTAATTTGTACAATGAAATGCTGAAAATTGGTATAACAAATTTTAACCAATTAATATGCATATAGGGGAAGATGGGGTACAATGAAACATTACTTGTAAAATCAATCAAATTTGTCATACAGAGTTGCAGTTTATATATATGTTATACAACTATATGTTCCAATTACTGATGTGATTTGGATACATTCACACTTCTACAACAGTAGCAATAGAAGATTGTTGCTTCTGCACCTTGAAAGTAACTTTCTTTACTAAAAGTAATTTTGTTTCTTTTTTCTTGTTTTTATATGTAATAATTATTTTTTCTATACATTGTTATCTTTGGGTTGTTGTCTTCATACCTCCAAAACCAAACTAAAAAAAATAAATATTAGAAGTTTGAAAATAAATTTTTATTTAGTAACCTCAGTGCGGGGTACAATGAAACACTTGCAGATGGGGTACAATGAAACATGTTTTATTACAGTAATAAAAATAGTAAACAGAATATATTAGAAGTAAGAGTAGGAAAACAGAAAAAAAAAAGAGTTTTCTTCTAACTAGGTCAGTAAAAAATGCTCTTGTTAAGCAATTAAAAAATAGAAAGAGAAAAAAAGCTAAGAAGGGATTGTTTTGAAAACAAACTCTGCCTGCTACAGACTCTGATGATGATCCAGATTTTTTTTTCAGTCCCAGCTGGTCATCGAGGTACTAAGAATGAGATATCCCCACACAGCATATGTATGGTACAAGCAGTATCCGTATAAATGAAAACATAAGGAAATATATACCGTTGGAGAAATCATACATAAATGAAGTCAAATGGGAAGTACTTGATATAAAAAAACTCCAACCAAGTTTTATTATTATTTTTTTTTTTTTTAGAAACTTACATTAAAAAAAAAAAACTCATTGTGTTGAAACTACCATCCCATATTCCTTCAGGAGCAACTGAAATATAAGCAGAAATGCTAATTTTTGAAACTGACTTGAGCCAATTTAATATAAAATGAAAGGTATTTCTTAAACTAATAGAATTTTCTTATTTTTTATCTTAGACTATAATATTTTTATCAAGTTTCTTATTAATCAAGTTTTGTTTCTGTATTTATCTCATTTTTCATAAAATAAACTATACTGGGTGAAAATTGCTTCCATCATTTAGAGTGCTTCATTGTAGCCCAGTATGTGTTTCATTGTACCCCGGCATACGGGGTACAATGAAACACTGTAAGACATTTATTTTTTGTTATTTTTCAAGCATAAAGATATTGTTTAGAACCTAATAAAAATTTATTTAGATGGGGAAAATACAAGGTTAAAAATATGCATTAATTATATTTTTGTGCATGCAAAATTGTGGATAGGAAAAAATAATTAGTAAATTTTGTTTCATTGTACCCCGTCTTCCCCTAATTGTAGAGTATTTTCACAAAGAAATACATAATTTCGTTTTATAATTTAAACATAAAATACCTACTAATATACCCATGATTAAAGAGTTATTTTCTCCAAACATAGGTTTAGTTGATTCCAATTTTCTGTTTTAATTATTTAATACTGTTTTACTTTAAGTCACATTTAGTTTTATTTTAAGTTAAATTACTGTGATATTTATAAGTAAAAAGAAAATTACTTTTAATTTTAAATATTTATAATGAAGTTACAAAAAAAAAAAAAAAAAAAACTAATTGAGTGTGCCAATCTGAAAACTTTCTTCTATCTCATACTTCTTAATATTTCAAAAAGTAGTTCCAAATGTTAATACTTCAATATTATTAGTTCAATAGGGCATTTGCCCTAAAATTTAATTTCAAGTAGGATGTAAACTAAAAATAATGATTCAATTCAATAAAATTAATTTATTTGTTTAGATGTAAATTCAGAAATTTCTAGGTGTGCTGATGAACTTGCAATAATGCCATACACCTGGTAAATACATTTCTTGATTCTACGTACAATTTACCTCAAGAGTTAATAAAATTACTTAGAAACTCAGAGATAAAATAGATGCTATTTTAAGTGCTCTAAGACCAGTAAATGTTCCACAGATTGAAGTTTTTCTAGGCTTATATACGTATTATTCTAAGTTTTACCCGATTTATCTACAATCGCACATCTTTTAAATCAATTGCTCAGAAAGAACGTGAAATTTATATCGTCTGCTGTATGTGAATAAGCGTTTAAAAATATAAAAAGAGAAATTACATCTGAAAGTGTTCTTACTCAATTTTAATCCTAAACTACCTTTAGTTTTAGCAATCTTTGCACATTATTACATCAAATTATAAGTCTTATGTAAGTTAATTTCGTATAACCTGATATAACTATTAAGTTGCAAAATGATCAACATTTAATAAATATTATATATTTGTTACAATTTATTACGTAACTTTCATTTTGCATCTAATTAAAACATTTTGTTTCTGAATTTTGAGTAGATTCCTGCCAATGTGAACAAATCGCAAGTCTATTTAATGAATCAAAAGGTTATAAGCTGATTCGATGTCATGTAAACAATCACAAAGTGCACAAGAAAATGGCATATTTAAATTGAAATAATAATTCGTTTTTACTACTAGCAAAGCTAATAAAAATATAAACAATTTCAACATGCGTTATTTTTTTTTCTTGAAACTCATGATTTTATAAATATTAGGATGATAAACACTTTGAATTCCAGTTTCAGTATCGTCACTAATACGCAATTTTAAAAATTTAGTTTTAAAAAGATAACTAAAGCGGCAATTTAAAGATGATTTGTTTTCTGCAATTACATAACAACACGTGTAATAAAATTATTTTCTTACCACTTGATTTAAACAGTACCTTTCAATAAAAACACAAATTCTCGATATGTGCGTCAGTCGCCATAGCAATGAATTTACAGCGTTGAGGAATGTCAGGAATGTTATGCGCGGAGGGAGGGGGGGGGGTTGATGTTAAAATATTCAGCTACAATTTCCAAACCCAAGTAATACTTATGTTGCTTTAAGCAAACAGTATTTCATCATAGAGAACGCATAACATAGTTTTTTTAAATCCAACTTTAAAGTTTATAATTATTTGCATGTTATTATACACATTAAACATCACAAATGGCATCAAATACCATTCTCAATGTAAACAAAAGGGATTTGGGCCCTAATCTTTTTTAATTAACTGCAACCGTTCAAAAAAAAGTAAACGGTCTTCTGTGTTTATGTTGTCGAATTTTTTTTATGACTGTTTGAAATGTAATTTTACAATTAGTATCAACGAGAATTCTTCTATACATTGAATTTTGTAATCGGAATCTTTAAAAAAGAAAGGTATAATTCAGTGACTGAATATGAATGATAATTTGCTCTTTTTTATGTGTGTTTTGATGTTGTAACATGTTGCAATCACTGCAGTGATTTTTATGTGTGTTTATCAGTTATTTTAATTTTACCACTTTTATAGATATAATTTTAATATGTAAAGTAATTGTAAATCTAATTTTAAAATATGGGAATTGGCGTAATTATCTCGTGAACTTCACTCGTGCAGTTGAAACTTAACTTATACGTAATATACATTCTCTGCAGTGTTGTAGTCGTAAGAAAAGCAGAGAGTATACGGTATAGGCAGAGGGTATACGCTGGCGTCATGAACGTTCATAGCTAGAGTATACGGAGCTTAAAAAATTCCAGAAGATACACGGCGTATACCTCCGTATACCCTCCACTACATCCCTGATTCTCAGTACAATTTTTCTGTGCCGATCTGCAATTCAGCATCAAATTTTACTATACCAAACAATATCGACTCAAGTCTACTATCGTAGTATGTAAACCTGAGTGATTAGCAAAGTTTGTGTTATATGCGAAGAAAGTAATGGTAGAATGAGAATAATCTGGAAATAAAGTACATTTTGGCATTTTATTTTAACGCAGTATTTTTTACTTATTGAACTGTTAGATTAATTTTCATGCTCTTACAATCTGTAGCCCATAAAAAAAATCGGAACAGATGTCATAAGTTCCCGGGCCGCCATCTTAGAATTTTTCTTTGCGTTAAAACCCCTTTTCCGCCAAGTAGTAAATGTCGCCAAGCACCAGTTTATACGCATGTTTGGCTTAACGAAAATAAAATGTAAATAATAAACAAAATTTACTAAAGTGGCAATCAGTAACCGTTGTATGATGAGCGCTTCGTGTACATTAACCGGAAAAAAAACATCACTGCATTCACAGGGTGACCACAGACCTCTAAAACAGGGAAATGTCTGGGAATTTAAGATTTCGGGAAAAATGTGTTGTCATTTTTCTTTTTCTGTAACAGTGCAAACGGTCTTTCATTACGCATTTTCCATTCGAAGCGCGGCTACTTCTCAATTTAACTTGGAGTGGTGAAGGAGAAAATGTTTTTATCTGATTGGTACTGATGTCATGAAGCCACTTCTTCGGCTATGGGCAACTCAGTTGCTGCCCCGCCTCAGCCTGCTCCCGCTGTCTTGCAATGCCTTGTTTATCTTGTATTGAAAATGTGATTGCGTCGCTAAATGGTATAACTTTTTTATTGTGACTTCGCACCTGAATATGGAATAATCATTTTTCAATAACTGTTCATGTACTTACACACCTCAACGTTACAAAACGAAATCGCGTCTGCATACTGCGTGTTATTTTGGATCGGACTCCACTCGCGATCGGATGTGCGGACTATCATATTTTCTCTTACTTGGATTCGGATAGAAACACTAGTTATTTATAGCGACGTAGTTTCAAGTTGATTGGCTTAATAATCCAGAGTTTAAGGATTGGATTAGAGAAGTGCCTAATGATGTGTATAGAGCAAAATGCATAAAATGCCACTATTAATTTATGCTAAGTAATATGGGTCGGAGAGCACTTACGAGTCATGCTAACGGAGCTGAACATAAAAAAAGGATGAAAGCTGCATCAAAGCAAAATATAATAAATTCATTGTTTTCCAAAAAAAATTGCAAATGAGGAGAGTTTGAAAGTAGAAGAACCAAAAACTGACCCTACTAACTGCAAATACGTCGCTTCTGAGCCATCAATTTTGAGTTCCTCATCCGATAACAAATTAGCTGTTGCATCTGAAACTTTACAGAAATTTTTCATTAATGACCTAGTAATAAAAGCAGAAATTTTTTGGTGCATTCAAACAATGACACACAAATCCATGCAATCAGCAAGTAAAGATGTGATGCTTATTAGAGCTATGTTTTCCGATAGCGAAGTAGCACAAAAAATGCAATTGCAAAGAACAAAGATTGCATATTCCATCCTTTATGGTATAGCCCCTTATTTAAAAGATAGTTCATTAACGAAATTGGCTCAATGTAAGTAGGGTCAGGTGGGGAGAAAATGGGTCTATATTAAAAAATGGTTCTTTTCACCACATAAATTTACTTGTTTTAGAATTTTTTTTTCTGTAGAAGCATTCTTTGAGATTATGCCAAGTATTTCTAATCAAATTTTAGGATATGGAAACAAATTTATAGATACTTAAATTTTGTTGTTTACATTCACTGAATTGTCTAATTGCAATTTGTTGTGAAAAACTTTCTTACTTCTTCTTTAGATAGTGAAAATACTGTTTTATTTTGATACAGACTATTAGAGGACCTTTTAGGAACATAATTGTATAAAAAGGCAAGAATAATTTTATCATTTTAATTTTTTATAATTTTTTTTCTGGGGTGGGGTAAAATGGGTCTATAGTTAGGCTTCGCTAAAAGCTGTATGATGCAACACATTCTAACTCTATGTTTACTTTTGAAGTATTAAAAAATAAAATAAATAACAATTATTTCATCATTAGTTCTTGTTTTATTAATCTAGTTTACAATTTTTTACCTATAAAAACTATTTTCCATTTATTTTCATCACATATTTTGAAAAAAAAAAAAAAATGCAATCAAAAGAGAAAGAAAGGTCATTCAAACATCAAGTAAAATAAGAATTTTTTTTAAAAAAAGGAAAAATGAAGCTGGTGAACTTGAAAGTAAAATTGGTCCTAATTTAAAAGTAGCAGCACCACTCTCAGAAATAAAGCAAGTATTCTTGGGTAGAAGTTAACTACTACAATGACTTAAGAAATAAAGTCAAACATTCATAGGCCAAGTGAAAGAAATCAATGAATTTTATCGCATAAAATAAAAGTTTTATTTTATGAAATTTATCGCATAGTCTAAATCTAAATTAGGGTAATGTTACATTTTTCTTGATATTGATGACGAAGATGATGTGGAGCTCAGTCAGATTTGCCGCATAGTAAAGGAACCAAAATTTGACAACCGTGGACACTTTTACTTTAATTGAATATTTAAAAAAACCTCACATTTTTCAATAATATGTTTCTATTTAAATATGTACGTACTTAATACAATAAAATGAGTGTTCTTTAATTTAAACATTGTATTAGCCCTCTTTTTATTCAAATATTCACTTAATTTAATACTAAGCCCATTTCCTCCCACCATGGGGGAAAATGGGCTTATGAATACTTGCCTTATAAAATAAAGTACTGAAAAGTAACATTTAAATTATAGTGAAAAATAATGTTATATTTGTAATCTATATAAGCCAAATGTATATACAGTATAGGATCTGTTATCCAGAATGCTTGGGACCTGAGGTATTCTGGATAAGGGGTTTTTCCGTAATTCGGAACACTTTACTATAAGTATTAAGAATAGTGCAAAATAACAATATGAAATGCATAAAATATGAATAATATGTATAAATACATAATTGCTTACTTACTTACTTACACATAATTACAAATTTGTTAATTTAACAACTTATTTACACAAAATAAAAAACTTTGTAAATTACAATTCAAATTAAAAAAAATTACATTAACATATGAGACTTGAGAGAAGAATTCTTTCATTTGGAATTTTAGAACATTTTTATTATGACTGATTGCTTATAGTGTGTCTCTCGCTCTAATTGCTTCTGTATCCTGTAATGATCTGCTGTTCAAGGAAGTAGATTCTTTGTTGCATTGATTCAAACAAATCAGTTGTTCAGTTGAAAAATATCAATAGTTCATTTGAAATTTTTTCACCCACCTCATTCTGCTGGTCATTATCATCACTTCCATTAGGCATATCATTTGTCATTATGTCACAAATCTCACTGCCAATCATCTGATGACTTACAGGAGTATTGTCATCAGCAATTAGACAGTCTTCCACTGACTCTTGACTTGATCCAGCAATTAAGCTTCTGATCCTGAAAGTTCTTTAGCTTAGTCCAGTAGATCTGTAATAATTTCCTTCTCCTTGGAAATTTTAAAGTCTTCAACTTCATGCTCATTTACACCAAAAAAAAAAAAAAAAAAAATTGCAGATGACCACATACTGTATCATTCATGGTTGAGTGTATATCTGTCTGTTGTATCCCCATGCTTGACGTAAAATATATCTTCAGTTTTTACGTTTTAGAAATTAAACAAATTATTTTTCCGCTATCATTTTGCATTCTGGTTTTCGGAGCATTCTGGATACGGGGTTTCCGGATAACGGATCCCATACTGTAATATGTATCAAAAGTTTCATTAAGAAAATTCTAAAAGGTTGATATATAAGCATTTTTTGAATAATGCTTCATTTTAGACCCATTTTACCCCACCTGATCCTATTATACCATTGGATTTGACGAACCATTGAATAAAGTTTCTCAAAAGACCCAAATGGATGTGAATATCAGATTTTAGAATAAAGATGATTCTGGGGCAAGTACAAAATTTTTCACTTCATCATTTTTGGGTCGTGCCACTTCTGACAACATAAGAGAAGCTTTTAAGGAAGCTCTCTCTCCTCTAAATATGAAATCCATTTTACAAATTTCAATGGATGGCTCAAATGTGAACCATTCATTTTTTAAAGATTTGAAAGTAAACATAGTTCAGAGATTTTAAATATTGGTACATGTGGTCTCCATATAATGCATGGTGCCTTTAAAGCTGCCATGCGATCAACAAATTGGTCTGTTGTAGGGTTTTTGAGAGTGCTATTTAATTTATTTAAGGATGTGCCTGCATGTCGGGCAATTTATACTGAACTATCCTGATTAAAATGCTTTCCAAAGAAATTTTGTGCCGTACGCTGGCTGAAAAATGATGACATTGCTCAGCGAACAATATATCAGAGAAATTGAAAATTATATTTCTGTGGTCACCCAGATTCAGCAGTTCTCGCTGTGTAGCATTCTCAAAATTCAGCAGTTCTCGCTTTCTAGCAATCTCAAACTAAAAAACTCTTAAAGCAGCAAAATATACATAAAAAACGAAACTCGCTAAAGTGGCAATCAGTAATCATTGTATGAGCACTTCACGCACATTAACCCCCCCCCAAAAAAAATCACTGGATTCAGCATTTCTCGCGGTGTAGCATTCTCAAAATTCAGCAGTTTTCGCTTTGTAGCAATCTCAAAATGTAAAAAACTCTTAAAGCAGCAAAATATATACATAAAATTATCAACATACCTTAACAGACATATCTGTTTTCTTGAAAGCTCCAGCACAAAATATCTCTCATAACATCACCGTCATTTTCCAAAATAGGCTTATGAATACACATTGACACACTGTAAACAAACCTACTTTTCTTGTCAAAATTTCCTCATATTTCTTAATTACTTCAGCAAGAGCATTTAAACGGACTACACAAACCATAGTCAATCAAATACATCCAATAAATTTAACATAAAAATAAAAAGACAGAACGCTACAACATGATATCAAAATACATTCACAAAATTCTAACCTACTAAAATGAGCTTCCCAGGAGTTGCCAGAACACGACACATCACAACACACACGTCACACAGGGTTCCACATATTGAGGTTGCCATATCCATAAACACCGCCAACATGCCAACAAACAATTCAAAACAACGGCTGAGGGAACATAACGCATCTTAGCCGAAAAATCACAAGCATGATTTGTATTGCATTTGTTCAAAAAAATATATTATTTGTTCATTACTGAAGGAAATTGTGTGTTAAATCTAGACGATTTTCACAGTAATCTTCAATAAAAAATTATAAACTGATATTTTGTGCGTTAATATATAGTTTAGCATTCCTCATTCTACCATAGTAGCTCACTAGAAGCAACTAGGGAGTAGGGATGCACCGAATATTCGGTATTCGGCCATGTTACCGAATAGCAAACTATAATTTACAAAAACTATATCTCTTTTAATATTCAGAGCATGAAATTCAAGTTTTCCCAGGAGGGGAATTTCTTATCCAACATTTATAAATGCAGGGGAGTTGAACTGTTAGAAAGGGAAAAAAAATAATCTTTAAACCCTGTTATTTTTTATGCGCCACTTAAAGAAATACATTTATACAGACATGACAAAATGGCCGAATAGCAAACTATTCGGCATGCTGAATATTCGGTTTGGCCGAATATCGAGGTATTCGGCTGAACCGAATACTAAAAAAAAACTTTTGAAACATATTTTTAAAAACCTTATACAACTTCTACGTTTAACAGTCAACTTATAAAGATATTCAGAATAATTAGAAACAGAATCATATTTAAATAAAAGAGAATGTTTTTACATTATTTATTTTCTGTTTGTTAAGTATCATTTAAGATAACTAACCAATCATGAGGATTTTCATAGGAATTAATTATGTACAAATGCAAGTTCCTGAAAATAATCTGTCCAGTAAATAATCTGTTTCTTGCTAAGATTTTAAGAACAACGTTTGCAATCTCTGAAAATGATTGCCCACTCCAGACACTTTTAGCTTACTAATGACTTAGTGCATTTAAAAACCTCCTTGCTTAATCAAAATGAAAAGAACAGTTATTCTTGCTAAGTTGCCACCATATAAAATTTGAATAGATTGTATTATTTATTTACTTATTCCTGACAAACAAATAATACATGATCTCAGAGTTTCCCGCAGACAGTTTCAGGAGGGTGCTGCACCCTGCCTGCCCTTAGGTTTACAAAATAGCACCCCTCTTTCCCCTCATTAAAAAAATTACTCCCTTGTTGCCCCCGCCTGAAAAAAGTGCCTTTACTCCTTTGTTTATTAAAAAATTTACTTGCATAGTAAAATTTGACTCATTTCTGTCTTTAAAATAGTGTTCTGTCTATTAAATATCAAAAAGTAGTTTTAAAAATCAAAAGAATACCTTTAAAAATTTCAAGTAATGCTCTTAAGAATCCAAAACATGCCCTTCGGAATCCAAAAGTGCCCTTTTCCTACAAGCAGCACCCTGCCCTTTTTTAAACCTAGGGGAAACTCTGCTGAACAATTTTTCTTCCAATTTTTAACAATTTCTCTTTGATATTAAAATGTCTGTTTTAGAATTGCGATTCCGTGGAGAGTGTCACACACGTAACGCAGGCTTTAATTTGCATTTATTCAATTATTTATTAAATTTTAATGTTAATTCTGATTTTAAGTGGTATGGTAAATAAGCTATTAGCATATTTTTAAATTTAAATGTGGTGCAATAAAACTCATAGAAGTATATCATTTAGTTTCATTACTCAAAACGTGCTTTTTTTCTACTTCAGAAAAAAAGCACATTTTGAGTATGAAATTAAATGATATATTTCTGTGAGTTCTACTTACACACATTTAAACTAAAAAATATGTTAATAACTTATTTACCATACCACCTAAAATCAGAATTAACATTAAAATATAATAAATAATTGAATAAATGCAAATTAAAGCCTGTGTTACGTGTGTGACTCTCTGCATGGAATCGCCCTTAAGAAAATTTTATTAGTTTGTTTTAATTCTCAGAAGAAGTCGTGAAATTAAAAATTTTATTAATTAAAAATTTTGTATAACTATCCTCTTCTTAAATAACTTAGCAGATTTTTTTCAGCATAAAGTTTACTTGAAAAAAGCTATTGTTTATTAGAATAAATGTTTGTATTTTAAATATTACATAAAATTGTTTTAAAATTTAAAATTTTAATGCCTTTAAACTTTGAAATACAAAAGTATTCGACAAGCCGAATATTCGGTATTCGGCCTGGCAGTTACTATTCGGCTAGCCGAATATCCGGTATTCGGTTCGCCTGTTGGCCGAATATTCTGTATTCAGCCAAAATCACTATTCGGTGCATCCCTACTAGGGAGACTTGGTAAAACCTCGTTAACTCGGACTAATTGGGACTGCAGCCAGTCTGGGTTATCAAAAATCCAGGTTAACCACAGAACATGTAAAAGAGAAATTAAAATAAAACATACTTACAGAAAATCAACTTTTTTTGCACAAATCGTTGCATATTGCAAATTCAAATATTACAGAATTGGAAAAAATCTAGTCTGAACTAAAAAAAGGTTGTGATTTTCTGCTGTTGCAGTTTTGAATATCGCTTGTGAGCTGTACGTTCATGCAGCCATTTGAGTACAAGAAAATCATTTGATATATCGGTTTGTCGTTCAAAATAGACCATCAATTGATCTATCTGTGTTGCTGCTTCAGCATGGCTCATAGTAGTAGAATTATCATCATTAGTCCAGATTTCATCTGTACAATCAATTTCAGTTTCTGTTAATGAGAAAGAGGCTATTATCTCTTCATCAGTCAGTGCAGCATAGCCTCTGCCATTGTCAACTTCCAACCAATTCCTAATGTCACTGACATCAGCGTCAGTGCAGCCATAATTTTTTTTTAAACATGCCCACAAAATATTCAGGACTTATTTCATTCATTTCATTATTCTTACAAACTTCACTTTTTTTTCTGTGGTGCAATCTGGTAAGTCGCACACTAGGCCGTGATTTTTTCAAGGACTTTCTTATTGTGCTCATAACAACCTGATTCCAAAATTCAGCCTCCAGATAAATCATGGTTTTAACATTTATTGATTTTTAAATCTCCACAACTCCATGTTCTCCTTCATCTTCTACAAGTTTGCTTAGCATTTGCTATCTGTAAACTTTCTTGATATTCGCGAGAGACCCTTGGTCCAGTAGCTGTACCGATGCTGTCACATTAGGCAGTAAAACATTACAGTAATGTCATCTTTTCTCAATTTGTCAGCTGCAGGATACAAACAACAGAACGTTTTCCAGTGAATTCAGTTTTCAAATCCAAAAAAGAGCAACTCTAAGTTTTCTTTCTGAAGAATTTGACAAGTAAAGAAATCTTTTAAGTTTAAATCTTTTTAGTCTTCTCAAACGTAAACTTTTAACTGCATTAACATATCAGTAGATTGTTTTTCAATTTTTTATATAAAATAAATACTAGCAGACTAACTACTTCACATCACCCAAACACTTTGTGTGTATATGTGTGTGTGTGTGTGGGGGGGGGGGGGGGGGGTTGAGAGTTCTGGGTAAAATAAATCAAAATGCAATGTCCTAAAAATTAAGCAATCACAATAATGAAACCCTATCCATTCGCCCCTATAAATCATTAAAATGGCATTATTTTGTTTTGATGCAATCCTACTAAATTCCCCAGCTTTATAAATGAGAATGCAGATATTCTTTGGTATGTGTAAAAGAAAACTGTACAATTTATGTGACAAAATACAAAAAAAGTTACAGCCTAATGGCTTAGCATTTAGTGAAATTCTATTTTGTATGGCTTTATAAACAGGGTTCCTATGCAACTGGAAAACAGGGAATTGTCAGGGAAAATGATAAAAGCTGAAAAAGTCAGGGAAAATTAGAATTTTTTCCTAAAACCTATAAAAATCAGAATTTTTTTTTTTTCAATAATCATATGTCGAGATTCTCCCGAGGTCCGTCTGCAAAATAGTTCCGCTTTTTCAGTTGCAAGTAGAATTTTCACTAAATTCACATTTTTTACATAAAGATGTTTTAGCTATTCAAATTTGTTGCCAAATAGCTGATACCTCTGCGAAAAAAAACGTTAAGCCATGTTAGTGTTGACTCTAGAAAAAAAAAAAGGGTTGGGTTGGAATTTTTCAAAAAGGGAACACTATCTAAAAAAAGATACATTTTTTCAAAAAGGGAACACTATTCTAAAAAAAGCGCATACTTGTAACTTGTACCTTGTCCACAAAAAATATTTTGATTTTGTTTGTTCAGAGTGCCTAGAGTTTGCGATATTTCCGCTGGATCAATTGAATTGTCACGGGGCGCATAGGAAATGTTAAAAAGGACAGCCAGGCACATCGGAAGGGTTTAAAAGAGCCGCCAGGCACAAGAAAGAAATAAAAAGGGCCGCCGCGCTGCGCCCTGCTAAAGCGGTTTAGAGTCAACACTACATGTTAACTAGGATGAGATATTATGAATATTTAAATAAGTAAAAGAAAGAAAATTATGAAGCAAGCAAAAAAGAAAAGGTGTAGCTGAAATTAAAATGTTAAAAGACAAAAAATTTAAACTTGCACAACAAACTGCTTCTGAAACAACACAAATAAATGATATGACAGCAGAACTGTCTAAAAAATTTTGAATGTTTAATGTCTGCAAATTTAGATATATAAATAAAAAGTTACTTTGAATTCATTTGAGTTGTATTTTAGTTTTTTTTTCTTTTGTTTGTTTAATTGTTTTTAATTTATTTTAAATATCAAATGATATAGATTTTTACCTACTTACCAGTGTATTTTCTTTTGCTGTGTAAGTTTAATCATTAAGATCTGGAATTGTAATTTGTATTTCTAAAAGTGTCGTGAATTGTGGTCAGGGAACTGTAGAAATATGGTCTGGAAAAGTCAGAATTTTGTTATTCAAATAGAATATGAACTAGAGGTCTGCATGGGCCATAATTTCCAGGCCCGGGTCCGGCCAGACTCCGAGAAAGAAATATTAGGCCCGGATTGATACAAAAATTAAACGTTCGGCCCGTACAAAAAAAAATATATATTGGCCCGGCCCGGTAAAAAAGTTAAAAGTTTGGCTCGGCCCAGAAAAAAGTTCAAATCTCGATCCAGCCCTAGTGAATTTCTACAAAACATTGATTTGGTTAAAAATTTGTCTCATATGAGGAGTTCTGATCAAAAATATTTATCTGAACTTGTTTTTTTCATGTTTATAATCTTCATCCTTATAGAAGTGCCGCTGGCTGCAATATTTATTTTTGCAATGAATCTCTATTTCTTGTATGTAAATGTTTGTCATCATTAATATTGTTAATCCATATTCCATGTACTGAAGTGTTAAAAATCCGAAAAATGCTATACAGTAAAATCTTCTAAGACGGAATTACATAGAAAAAAAAAATGCATTATAGACAAGTTCCCTTCTTAGTAAGTGTAAATGTATTATATATATTCTTGTTTTATGTATAGTATATTAATTTTGCATGGATCAACATGTTTTATAGTTTAAAATAACATTCTGTCATAGGCAGTGTTTTTTTCACACATTACTATATTTTAAAAAGCATAGAAATCTACTATTCTTTAAAAATAATAAATATTAATGTTTAATTGTAGAATAATGGCGATTTAAAAATGTATGCATTTTTGCAAAATTATTGGGCCAGGCCTAATTTTACTGACCTTTGAACAGACCAGGCTACGCCGAGTTAATGGTATTCATACAGGCTTGCTCAAAACTAGGACTGAAAATTTTGGGCCTTGAAGGCTAGGAATGAAACTTGTCCCGGCTCTGTAGTTACAGAAAAAATAAGTTAGTCACGGCCTGATCCTTCAGGAGAAAAGTAAAGCCTGAACCCGGCTCCTCACGTAAAGAGTAGTCACTAGGCCCGGCTCGAGCCTTCAGAAAAAGTATGGCCTGGTCTGAAGGACGTGAATAAAAATAGGCCCGAGCAGGTCTCTGTTATGAACACTGAATAAAGGCTGTTATGTTACAGTTAATGAATTTTAATTTAAGATAAGCAAGTGATGATAAAACATTATTACTCTTCACACACATATACAGTCAACTGCCTTAAATCTGTATAGCTTGGGACTAAAGGTTATGCAGATTATAGGTCATTACTTTGTTTGCATTTTTTTCTCCTGTAATTTTAGAGTAAATTAATTATTAATGATTAATTGGTAAAAAAGAAAGATATTATAACACATTGGTTTTTTTTTTTTTTTTTAACACATATTTAATTAAAAAATATTTAAATTTTATTTTACAACTTTATTTGTTTTTATAATTTTCAAACAGAGAGAGAGAGAGAACTTTGGCCTAGTATTTTTTTTTTAAGTCTATGTATATTCAGATATTTAAAACCCATAGCCAAAATCCTGTTCAACAGTTACTTTTTCACCTTCATCATCCAATCCTGTGTGTCTTGCAAAGTTAACGGTAACCAAATTTTCACTGTTTACATCTGGAACACTGTAAGGATTATAGGTTTATAGGCGTTTGAGAATTATAGAGTTGCAGATTTTAAGGAATTGATTGTAGTACATAAGGAAATCAAAATAAAATTCAAATTATGGAAATTTTTTAATGTTTTTACATTTTGAGATTCCTTGAATCCATGTTTGTTATTGCATACGTTTTGCGAAATTAACTGATAAACATGTTTTCTTATATCTCAATATTCCATATTTTATTAACTTATTTTTATTGCTCATGTTTATCTTTTGTTGATTCAACAAAATTATGTAGAGGTATGAAAATTTATGTAATGCATATTTTAGAGAAAAATGGCAAAATATCTGTTAATATAACTCAAAACTTCCGTTAACATATATAAAGTTAATTTCAATATTCATTTTAATTCATTCGCCTTAATCACAGCATGGGTGGAATTAAAATTCTTTGAAAATTACAGCATAAGTGCAACTTTATGAATGAAAGTGCAAGTTTTCATTTGAACAGGAGGTCATTTTCATCAGTGAAAATAATTTACCTTTGTAAAATTAGGATACAAGTTTATATATATATATATATATATATATATATATATATATATATATATATATATATATTATTTATTTGAAAGAACAGTGTTGTTTAAAATGTTTAGAACATCGAATGGAGTCGTCACAGGTTAGTTTTTAAAAGAAACGACATTTTCATCCAAAAAATTAAATCTACACGGATCATATGAAATTGATGTGATTTTCCAAGTCATTTTAGTTGTGACGTTTTGTTTGAAAAATGAAAGAACTGACTCCCTATTTAATATAAATCATAGAAAATGTTAACATCTCATTTAAAGTATTAGAATTCTTGGACTTAAGGCAGAGCTGTAGTAAAGGACAAAATTAGCAATAGCTACTGGCCACAAGGTCACTAAATGAGAAAAAATGGCTTCAAAGGACAAAATTACCACTGGCCACAGGGCCACTAAATAAGAAAAAGTGGCTTACTAAAAAATTGTTAGTCAGCAGCCACCCTATGGCCCAGGGCTCATTATTTTTATTTTAAATCTGATTTTTTTTTAATCTCACACAGCATTATTTTTCTATATAATTTTTAAAATAAAAATTATACACACGCATGCATGTTATAAGTAACTACCAATATATATTAATAATATTACACAATTTACATAAACGATTAAAAAGGTAACATTTTAGGGTATGGAAAAATCTTTTACACAAAATTCGTGGGAAACTACATATGAGATGTCAAAAATTAATTTAACTGAAGTTAAAATAAAAATAACTTCAAGACATGAAATTTTTAAACAAATTTGGAAACAAACTAAGATGTTAACTTTCGTTTTGTTAAAGTGCTGGTACAGAAAAACGAGTTTAGCAGCATTATCAGTCGATTCCAAATTTTCAAATGTACCAAATCAAAGGCAGAAACATTCGTTCCACTAAGACCTATGTCAGACGGGCGTCTTTTTTGCTTAAGTATTATCCATTCACAATGCTAATAGCATTGTGAATGGATAATACTTAAGCAAAAAAGATGCCCGTCTGACATTGGTCTAAGGGGCATCCCACACTAAGGCAACACATAAGACATGTCGCTTGAATTCACTGGAAAAACTGGTTTAAAACAGGTTTGAAACAACTTAGTTCTTTGTTTCGACAGGTTTTTGCGCTACATGTTGCGGCTACATGTCGCTTGTCGCCTTAGTGTGGAATGCCCCTAAAGCAGATGAAGCTATTGCAGTAAAAAGCTAGTCGATCATGAATTCTGTAAGTTTTTTAGTATCGGCCTTTTCGATAACTGTAACAGGTACCTTCCATAAGGACCAAGATCCACTATATTAGATTCAAACAAAAATTCATTACTAAATGGTTCAGATTTTGCTCAAACTTTAATATAATAGGCATCACCAAAGAGAGCTGGAAAAGCCATGCAATTTTATTTTACCTCAGTATACAGAAGTTTTTCTAAATACTAACAAGTAAATATTCCAATGTATAATATATTTCTGATTAGATTTCCTTACTGTTGCAAGATTATTTTATAATTTGATTCAAATGAAATTTAAAAGACTTCTTTTCTAAACTTTACATTGCACTTTACTTTTTACAAAAATTAAGCTTTGTCTTTCTAAAAGCTGTTTGATTATCTGTATTATATAAAAGTAAATTATATTAAAGTATGTTATTATGTTTGTTTGCATCTTGAATTTATGTTAAAATAATTTAAAAGAAAAACTGATTTAAATCAATGATTTTTTTTTAAATCAATTGATTTAAATCGTGATTTTAATCATGATTAAAGTCAAGCTGATTTAAATCAACGAACCCTGCATGGCCACTTTTCTACAAGGAGGTAGTAAACTTCTCTTGCATTCCATCAAATATTCTACTTTTTCTAGTTGCAATATGTTTATATTAACAGAT
Source organism: Maratus speciosus (assembly GCA_963932465.1). Classification (NCBI taxonomy): domain Eukaryota; kingdom Metazoa; phylum Arthropoda; class Arachnida; order Araneae; family Salticidae; genus Maratus; species Maratus speciosus. Next base: position 146,748,232 of record OZ010789.1, read on the forward strand.
ATATTTGGGCTATTCAATTTTAGATTAATACTAAAAAGAATTTTAACAAAAGTTTACTGCTTAGTACTTTTAAATAAAAAAGTGGCCACTAGTGTAATGAAAATGGCCACTTATAAAACTGGTTCTACTGGCCGCTAATGAAATTTCCCAATTTTGTCCTTTACATTCCATCAAGGATTCTACTTTTTCTGGTTGCAATATGTTTATATTAACATTTTTATTTGAACTATTCAATTTTAGATTGTACTAATAGAAATCTTGTAAAAAGTTTACTGTTTAGTTCTTTTAAATAAAAAAGTGGTCACTTATAAAACCGGTACTACTGGCCAGTGGCCACTAATGAAATTTTCCAGTTTTGCCCTTTAAGCTGTAGTATACAAATGAAATAGGAAATAAATCGTAGCAATCTTTTCATTAGAGCCTGTTTGACATCAAACTGAAAGCATTTCATAAAAAGTGACGTCACATTAAGAAAATAATTTTTTAAATCTTTTTCCCTGAATAATCTCTCTATTCTATAAAAAGTAATTAACGCTGTTGCTATAGGTGTAAATTAGCGGTCGCCACTCGCCACGTGGCGATTAAAGTTGTAAAAGTGGCGATTAAAAAATCGGCCATCGATCGCCACTACAGTCGCCACTCGCCAAATGGCGATTAAAAAATCTGTTATCGATCGCCAACTGAAATACAACTTTTTTCATGAAAATATGCATCTCTACTTTGATTACATCTAATTAGCAAACTGGTTAATTTTTTTTCCTACCGGATGCAAGTAGATTTCAATGATTTAGCTGCATTTTCAATATTTCATTTTTTCGCCAAGTGCTTGCTCTTCAGTTGGTTTATTTTTTTTACAGTTTTATTCTGCAAAATATATTCATCAGCTTTGATTCCACATGCGTTTCAAATAATTTATTCCTTTTCTTCCACTGCCTTTTCCTTTTCTTTCACATTTAAAATTGCAAGTGCATTTTAACCCTTTCGGGTTTGGAGTACTGTTAATAGTACATGTCTTTTCCTCGAGTATTGTTTTGTCTTAACAATTACTTTTGCTACTATCTACATATGGTAATGATAGTATATGGCTATGCCTCTCTTATTATGATTTCATTTATTATGTTTGGACATTTAGTAATAACAATAAAAGTTTGCTTAATTCTCTTTGCACCGTTGGCGATTCCTTTATTTTATAAATATATATCACTCTTTAAATTTAAAATAGTATAGGTTACTTTTCTGAACAAATCATGTGTGATAAAACACAAAAAACATTAGAAAGTTGTAATATCTGTTAAACTCTGTTGTAATGATATTTTCCAAACGTCTCCAAAAACTTCCTTCCTATTATCATATGAATTGAATAGTACACAAAATAAGTTCATTCATTAGAATTCAGACAATGAGATAATCTTTAAACTTCAGTAAATCTATTCAGATAACTACGATTAGCATTATTAAAATAAAAGTAATTTTATTATCAGAACTGAAGAATAAAAATCCGACATGAAAGGGTTAAGGACATTGCAATTTTAAAGCAATTTTCTTGAATTTCGACTGCTTCCCTATTCTTATTGTGAATAGTTGTCTGGTATAAAACTCTGATTTATAGAAAAATATGTATATATACAACGATTATAGTTTATCTGGATGTCAAGAAAGTTTGAAACATTATAGTGGCCACTAACTTTAAAAAGTGGCCACTAATGAAACTGAGTCTACCGGCCACTGGCTACTAACTCAATTTCCCAGTTTTCACCTATAGCTGTTGCCTCCGCCGCCGGTTTTGGTTTTTTTTTTTTTTTTTTTGTGACCAGCACCAGAGGTCTTTCTTCGTTAATATTAAGAAAAATATTGCATACAAAAATATGAAAAATCGGTGGTGTTATAGAAAAATGTTTGATAAACACGCTGATGCAGACAGTTTTCAAATCGAAGAATTATTTTAAGAGATATTTAATGTTAAAGTTGGTCAAAATCGTTACATTAAAAAAGTTTTGAGCAACAACTATACATGAGAATTAAATCATTTTTAGATCATTTTATGCATTAAACGTGCCTGGTGTGCAGACTGAATTTATTTTTTTTAATTTGACTCCATTTTTTGAGGTTTTATTTCTATTTTAAATTCAATTTTTCAGCATTTCGAGAGGCATTTTTTACAACTTTTAGAAAAGGGTATTATTTTAAATTGTTGCCAAATTTAAAAACAGTGCAATGAATAATATTTCCTTAAAATTAAAAATTGTTTACTATTATAAACAGAATAAAACTTTCAAATGAGAATTAAATGATTACGTATTAAAAGCAGGAAGATATTTATAATTACGTCATAAAAACTATATTTTTACGTGAATTTTAAAAGAGAAAGAAAATTGTAAAATAATAAATCCATTCATATGCGTTAAAAGTGTACATGGAGGAAATTACATCATATTTAAAATTGCCAATTCATAATAGTATTGCCAAACAGTTTAAATTTAAAAATATATTTGCGTGAGATATTTATTTGATATTTTGAGATAATCTTTTTAAACTGTTGTTGAGAATTTTAAGATAGCGCAAATAATATTTCCTTTCTAACAAAAAGTATTTTCACGTGATTATTAAAACGAGAAAGAAAACTTTGGTGAAAATTACATCAGATTTAAAGTGATACATTTAAAATGTCTTATTTAAAAAAACTTATAAAAATACCGAGAGACAAAGACTCTGTTTACTTAATTCATTTTATAGTTATATTAGCTTATTTTTACATGTTTCACTGATCTCACTTAATCAAAGACGAAAACAACCCATTAGTAGGAAGATCGCCACTGTTATTTTAATTATAATTCATTCTTCCGAAAATTTTTTAAAGCCGATCAAATTAGCGTGCTTTTAGAGTTTGCGGGGGTTGACGAGCATAGCTCGTAGGGGGCAGAGCCCCTTGTTTTCTTGAAATTGAAATAAGTGTTTTGTAGTATAGACTTTAACTCGACGTCCAAATACGTTTAAATGAAGGTGCTACATCATTTTAATACTTTTTTTTTCTTCTAGTAAATTTTAAAATAAATACAAGTATATTATAAAAAATTAGATCAGGATGCATACATATGTATATTTTATATATATATATATATATATTTTTTTTTTTTTCTAGGTTAAATCATGATTAACTTTAGTTCTTCAGGTGGTTTTGGAACGAATACTGGGGTATTTGGTAATACCACTACTACACAGAATCCCATGAAAGACTTTGAAGTTGTTTCTCCACCAGATGATTCTATTAGCAGTCTGGCTTTTAGTCCTGCTTGTTTGCCACAGAACTTTTTGATAGGAGGAAGTTGGGACAATCAAGTAATAATAATCTTAAGTTGTATTATATTGAGTAATGTAATATTTATTACAAGTTTGCTAAAAATGTAATTTTTATGCTTTTATTAATGAAATTGCAAATAATATTGTACCTATCTAATAGAAACTGAAATGCTTATCTAATCAAATTACTTTGCCGTCATGACAGTAGGTTCAAGGATTAACTGGATAGTTCAAATTACTGGGTATATCTCCAATTTGTAATGAAAAAGTCATTTGCAAGGCAGTTAATTTATTATTATCATCTGTCACATTTGATAAATTCAAAATATTCCCTGCTATTCAGTCATAATTCACAATAGCAAAAATAAATCACCAGAACAAAATTAAACTAGTATGTTGTGGCCATCACAAAACTTTCTTCTATATAAACCACGTCAATTAAATCATTTAAATAGTACAAGAAATTACATAAATTTAGCACCAATTCATGGGTTATTCTCTGCAATAGTGCAAAAAGTGCTTCCCAGCCATATAAATGCTCTTTATTTTATTACATTTTTATTTATTTTTATTAGAAGATCTAAACATAGTTTATTAGGGGCAGAAAGTAAAATTTAAAAATAAATAAATTTAGTATTTAAAAATATAATATATATCATGCAAACATCATTCCCTCACCTTTCCCCCACCTGTACTACCATATTTTATTGCCTATTTCTTTCCATCCAGAAATAAAAATAATTAAAAATACCCTAAGCAAAATAAAGTTCTTATTTGATACATTACAAAAAATAATAAAAATATTAATTTTTACTATTATTATATAGTCTACTCAATCAATTATATGTTTCCCCATGTTAGACCATCATTCCCTCACACATTGCTATTATCTCAAATATCTACCACTAATGAGCAGTAGCAGTCTAGCATCCTTCACAGAGAAGAAGTATTTTGAGCACTTGTCAGTCCAGCAACATAAATTGGTGGTGTAAGATTTTGTTAATTTTACAGAATTTTTTTTTAGTCAGTATATCCGGAAGCGTTTTTATTAGCAGTCATTCCCTCACACAGAATATTCATTTTTTTGTAAATATCAAAAATTTTAATTTTATCATACATTATATTTAAGTGTTTCTCTTAAAGGAAACAGTTTGGATTTCTTCATAATTTTGCATTTTTCCCCTACAACTAGTAAAAATGTCTTATTTCATCATTCCCTCACTTGTCATTCCCTCACATTTTTACCGACTTCAAAAAGGAGGAGGTTATCAATTCGACGCGTATGTATGTTTTTTTTTTTTTTTTTATGTATGTTCACCGATTGCTCCGGAACTTTTTGTCCGATTTACGTGATTTTTGTTTTAATTGAAAGAGGATACTCTCGAATTGGTACCACTTCCGTTTAATCGAAATTGGTTCAGTAGTTTTTTAGTAATTCAACAAAAACCAATAAAATGAAGGATTTCACCCAAATTATCTTTCATTGTTGTAACCGGTTTCTCAATCATAAGCATAAAACTATGTATTCATATACGTTAGCGCCAAGTTGTTGCAAAACTTGGCGCAGGTACGTGAATTATCGCCAAATTTGGCGACCAAAATAAGTTGCCATAAATGAAGCCAACTTGGCTGTAACTGACTAATTTGGCGATATTCCCATTCAAACTCAGTAATGGATCTTCCGCAATCTGTTTCTTCGCATTTTCTAATCGACAGTCGGTACAGATGTCATATTCGCCCCATATTGGCGCGATTTTTTTCGGTTGCCAATTTGGCGAAAACATCAACAGCATAAACAACATAATCCGGGTTACCACATCAAGCACTTTGGCGCAAGTTAAGTTCCTGTTGCCTATATGATATTGGCGACAGAAAAAATCGCGCCAATATGGGGCGAATATGACATCTGTTCCCGACAGTCATATTTAAAATTCTCAATTGGCAATCGCAATCAAAATAGTAATTTAATATACATTAATTAAAGATGCACCATTAATTCAAATGCTAAATAATATAGAAGCAAACTAACTTAATACAAAACAATAATTTAGTATACAATAGTTTAGTTTGATTAAACACATAACATCAGACTGGCGGCGCATAATATATATATATATATATATATATATATATATATATATAATAGGTACTTCTTAGTTATCCCGTCGACCAAATTACTGCCGCCATATTGTAAGATTAAATGCCAATAATGGTTTGCCATTAATTAATTAATTGTAAGATTAAATGCCAATAATGGCCAATAAAACCATTAATTCGACGTTTTATTTGTATTTTTACCGACTTCAAAAAGGAGGAGGTTATCAATTCGACGCGTATGTATGTTTTTTTTTTTATGTATGTTCACCGATTGCTCCGGAACTTTTTGTCCGATTTACGTGATTTTTGTTTTAATTGAAAGAGGATACTCTCGAATTGATACCACTTCCGTTTAATCGAAATTGGTTGAGTAGTTTTTTAGTAATTCAACAAAAACCAATAAAATGAAGGATTTCACCCAAATTATCTTTCATTGTTGTAACCGGTTTCTCAATCATAAGCATAAAACTATGTATTCATATACGTTAGCGCCAAGTTGTTGCAAAACTTGGCGCAGGTACGTGAATTATCGCCAAATTTGGCGACCAAAATAAGTTGCCATAAATGAAGCCAACTTGGCTGTAACTGACTAATTTGGCGATATTCCCATTCAAACTCAGTAATGGATCTTCCGCAATCTGTTTCTTCGCATTTTCTAATCGACAGTCGGTACAGATGTCATATTCGCCCCATATTGGCGCGATTTTTTTCGGTTGCCAATTTGGCGAAAACATCAACAGCATAAACAACATAATCCGGGTTACCACATCAAGCACTTTGGCGCAAGTTAAGTACCTGTTGCCTATATGATATTGGCGACAGAAAAAATCGCGCCAATATGGGGCGAATATGACATCTGTTCCCGACAGTCATATTTAAAATTCTCAATTGGCAATCGCAATCAAAATAGTAATTTAATATACATTAATTAAAGATGCACCATTATTTCAAATGCTAAATAATACAGAAGCAAACTAACTTAATACAAAACAATAATTTAGTATACAATAGTTTAGTTTGATTAAACACATAACATCAGACTGGCGGCACATAATATATATATATATATATATATATATATATATATATATATAATAGGTACTTCTTAGTTATCCCGTCGACCAAATTACCGTCGCCATATTGTAAGATTAAATGCCAATAATGGTTTGCCATTAATTAATTAATTGTAAGATTAAATGCCAATAATGGCCAATAAAACCATTAATTCGACGTTTTATTTGTATTTTTATTAATGTTTTACTAATTTATTTGTTCTTTCGTTATTTAAAATAAAAATTATGTCAATTTGTATAATTTGGCGAGTGGTTTGACGATTTATATAATTTGGCGAAATTGGTCGACGGGATAACTAAGAAGTACCATAATATTATATACATACCTATATTATATTATATTAAACAGTTATATGTATGAATGCTTTTTGATTGACTTTAATATTTCCACTAAACAACATTAATGATAACTTTCCTGTATATGGGCCTTGGAGAGAAAATGAAAATTTCACTCATATTTTCTGACAACCTATTAACTGTCTCGGTACTACTTAGGTATCCCGTCGACTAATTTCGCCAGATTATATAAATCGCCAAACCACTAGCCAAATTATACAAATTGACATAATTTTTATTTTAAATAATGAAAGAACAAATAAATTAGTATAACATTAATAAAAATACTAATAAAACGTCGAAATAAAAATCACTTGATGACGTAAACACATGTATCTTGCTTAAAGTCAAGTGAATGTAACATTTACGATCAACCATTATTGACATTTAATCTTACAGTTTGGCGATAGATTTTTGGTCGACGGGATAACTAAGTAGTACCCCTGTCTCATGTACACAAGCAAGTTTTTCAATATTTATAAATTAATTTATTGTAAACAACCATTTGTCTACTTTTATATACAGACAAAAGTTGAGCCAAGATCCCTATGCTGTTAAAGCACAAGATAAACAACATAGAAAGAAATAAAAGGAGTTACTCTAATTAGTGTTACAGGCAACATTGTTATGATGCGGTGTATTTACATGGCACACAACTTAAACATCAGTAGGCATAAGCATAATGGCGAAAGCAAGTCAGTGAGTTACGAAGTCATGAAAACATTTGAATTGTATCAAGAAATGAGAGCAAGTAAATTTGAATCAGATTGCCCGATAAAAGCAAAAAATGTGCGATACTAACAGCAAACATAGTTTAAAGGAAATGTGAATATCATAAGTTGCTTCCGAAAGTTCTATATGTTCTATATGTTTTGCAGTACTATACTCACTAAAATACGTCAGTTAACTATGCAGAGCAATGACACTTTGACCAAGACTATTAAATGAGCATGACGATGAATTTCTAATCTTCCGTAATCGAGCCCACAGTTAAGGCTAGCGTGAAACAAAAAAAAAAAAAAAAAAAAAATAGCACCAGCAATTGGATTAATGTAAATGTGGGTATCATAAAATATTTAATTCGCAAAACGCTTCAATGCACCAAATCATATTAGCTCAGAAACAACAATTGGCAGTGGACGCAATAACGGTAGATTACTTAATAGTTTTAAAATCTCCACTGCCCAACGTATTGCAAATGATGATGCAATAAGAAGCATAAATGCCTAAGTGAGTTAAGCTGATTTTGTCAAGAAATATTACAAACAAAAGTAAACAAAATGCCGTCATGATGCAATGAGTTCTCAATTTCTCTATCAGAATCTTTAGATTTGGCGAAAGATTAAGCAAATAATTTAAATTATGAATAAAAGTACTCTGCTGAAATGCTTAGCATACATTTAAGCACATTGGCATTACGTATACATTATACATTACATATTGGCACTTGCATAATATCTCCATATAAGAAAACATTAATACCACCAAAAAATAAATTGTTTTTAAATTATTGAAACCTCAAATGAATTATATATAAATTCTCTTTTGACACCATAGAAATTTCATCTATGACCAGCCATTTGAGGGAACGCCATTTAAGACTTTCGCCCTGTAGTCTTTTCACGATCATTTTTTGATAAGTTATTCGGTTGTCATGCACCCTAATGGCTCCTGGTGCATGTAAACTCCGTCGATAGTTGCGAAAACCTCGAATTTACCTATGAATTATACCTCCGAGGTGCCTTGCCAGATGAAGGTCTCGTTATCTGATTAAGCTTCTAAATTACGAGATCAACATGAGTAGCAATGAAAGGTGTTCAACAACAAGATATAAATGTTAAGTAACTGGCATAAAAAAGTTCATAATTAAGAAATAGGCACTGCCGATAGTAAAACGATCTAGGCGTTCATCAGGTTTATTGCCGCTACGTGGCGATTAGGCGGTCTCCTACGCCGATGCCAGGTATCAAACCCGTTCATCTAGGGCAACCCGGAAGATAAAGGCCTGGTCATCGGTTAGAAAGTATGAAAAATAAGTCATTGGGTCTCTCTTCTCTATTTCATAGAGCATTTTTAGTAAGCCGAAGAACTTTTTATTGTCAGTTTCCAAAGTTCGATATTTTTTCATGCGAGCAGCATCTCTTGTCGTTCTACCCATGTCCAAATAGAGAAACAAAAATATTTAATTAAAAAATAAAGCTATTAAATCTGAAGAAGAATAAATGTAATATATATATAAAGAATTTTCACAAAAAACCTGTATTATTAATGTATACACAAATCTGGACAAAAGCATTTACTTATCAAAATAACATCTTTAAAAGTTTCTTTAAAAGTCCGTAATTTCCCCCAAAAGAATTATGCAAAAATTGTAACTCAAAAAAAAAAAAAAAAAAAAAAAAAAAACTAAAAAGTGAAAAATAAACTTTTTTACCAAAAATAAAACCGACTTCAAAAACTACTACAAAGTAAAAAATAATTTTTTTTTACATAATATAGTTAATAAGAAATTAAATTAAGAGCATTGTATTTACCATGCGTATTATTATATTTATGTGCCTTAATTTGATTTTTTGGAGTCGGTGCCAGCCAAGCAAAGTTAAAAATTAAAATTGCTTATCCAATACAAATCGTAACAATATTCAACAAAACCGTTTAGGAAAAAAATTCCATTCTCAATCAACTCTGACACCATCTTGCATTTGAAAATCTGGTTGGCTACGATTTTTTTACATAATAGCCTGTATAAACGCATTAATTTTACAATAATCCTTAATTTAGCACACATAATTACAACTAATATCACTTGAAAATACACCTTTATAAAATCAGATGAAATGTTTCAAAAATGGTAAAATTCAAAATTTTTAACTAAATAACAAATCGTAAAGAAACTCGTAGATATTTGGATGTGTGTCTGTTGGATAATTATACTTAACTTCGTTTGGCTGGCACCGACTCCAAAAAATCAAATTAAGGCACATAAATATAATAATACGCATGGTAAATACAATGCTCTTAATTTAATTTCTTATTAACTATATTATGTAAAAAAAAATTATTTTTTACTTTGTAGTAGTTTTTGAAGTCGGTTTTATTTTTGGTAAAAAAGTTTATTTATTTTATTTTTTCCACAAATTTTTATTTTATTTTTTTTTGTTAAGTCAAATTTTTAAAACAATTTCTGTTGCTATTAAAATCTTCAATAATTGTCTGATTTCTTACCATTTATCTAATTTTTATGAAAATTTACATATGCATCATTCAAGTCAGACTGCTGGCCAAATTTGCAAGTATTGTAGAGAACAACCCTCATATCAAAGTGTATCTGAATTTGAAGTTTGATTAAAATGCGTGCCTTAGTTCTTGAGATAGAGCTATAGTGGAAATTCTGAAAAATGTAGCACAGCAGCGCTACCTGTTGAGTAATTTACACCAGTACATAAACAGCAATAATTGATATCCAGGTATACATGGATCTGAAGTTCGTTGAAAATCCAAGCATTAGTTCTTGAGATAGAGCTATTGCGGAAATCACAGAAAACAGCATAGCAGCGCCACCTATTGAGCAATTTACACCAAACTGTATAAAATGTCAATTCATGTGAAAGACTAACTGATTCTAAATTTTGATGAAAATTCGTGTATTAGTTCTTGAGATACACCTATAGTGAAAATTCTGAAAAATACAGCATAGCAGTGCCACCTGTTGAGTGATTTACACCAAAATGTCAATTCATGTCAAGGATTAACTGATTCTGAAGTTTGGTGAAAATTATTGCATTAGTTCTTGAGATACAGCTATAATGGAAATTCGGAAAAGTGCAGCATAGCAGTGCCACCTGTTGATCAATTTGCACCAAAACACAAACAGCATTATTTCATATCAAAGTATACTTGAATCTGAAGTTTGATGAAAATCCAAGCATTAGTTGTTGAGATAGAGCTATTTCAGAAATCGTAAAAAATGCAGTATAGCAGCACCACCTGTTGAGCGATTTACACCAAAATGTACAAAACTTCAATTCATGTCAAGGACTAACTGAATCTGAAGTTTCATGAAAATCCGTGCATTATTTCTGGAGATTGAGCTATTGCAGAAATCGTCAAAAAGGCTGCAAAGCAGCGCCACCTGCTGAGCAATTTACACCAAAAACTAATCAGCACCAATTTATATCAGAGACTAACTGAATATAATTTTTTTTTAATTCCATGCATTAGTTCTTGAGATAGTGCCCACAAAACTTGTGTCACATACAAACAGACAGACAGACTCACAGACAGACATTTTGTAAAAACATGTTTTTCGGAATCTCTGATCCCTGAAACGTGTAAATCCGTCGAAAATTTTTACGAATACAATACTTTCTTCTTGTAAAGAAAGAAAAAAGTAATTAAACGACCATCTGCAAGTTGTTTTAGCAGCTTAAAAAATCAAAAAGTTTTCCTAAGAGAATTAGTTAAAGGAAGAATGTTCTAATAGAATAAATTTAATATCACTTTATTCTGAAAAAAAAAAACTAACACTTCTGCTTCTGCCATATTTAAATTTATTGTAACTGTGGCTCTTTCTTGGCTTATATTAAAAAAAAAAAAAAAAACTATTGTATATAAAACATGAAAAGTCATAGTAATGTATGACAATGAATGTAAAAAAATGTATGATAAATACGGTGAAGCAGACAGTTTTTAAATCAAGGAATTATTTTAAGCGCTGTTTAATGTTGAAATCGGCCAATACAGTTTAATTACATGAATTGTATGTAGTAATCAAAAACTATGCATAGCAATTTAACCATCTTTTACAGACATGTATGTAGCTAAATTGTCGTATGCAGCAGCATTCATTTATTCTTTAATTTTTTTTTTTTTTTTATTCAAAATTTTATTATTTGAATAGAGATTTATTTCATATTTCAGAATTTTTTACCTATTGTTGCCAGGTTTTAAAAAGCCCAAATAATAATGTTTCCAAACATTCAATTTTTCAATTGAAATATAGACACATGAATATTTAAAACAGAAAGAAAACTTTAAAATAATTAAATTATCGCCGAAAAGTAAAGATGAAAATAAGGAATTTTGCTTAGTGGCCACTGGCCGGTAGGTTGATTTTTTTTAGTAGCCAGTTACTGGCTACTAGGAATAATTTCTTTAGTAGCCAGTAAGTACATTTATGTCACTGAATATTTAATTTAAAAGTATGAGTTTAGAATAAATAAGTAACTTATGTACTAAATAAAAATATTTTAATTCATACTGTTTTAATAAACAGGGGTGATTCTGAGTAAAAAAAAAATCTGAAATTCACAGCAAATTTTCTGAAAAGTTTACAACAGAGGTGGGGGGAATGATCTACTCCCGGCACGAACTATGTTTTGTTTCACACCACTTTGACGAAATTTGTGGATTTTTTCGCGATCTTTTGACGGAATTTGCCATTTTTTTACGATCTTTTGATGAAATTTGCCATTTTTTTCACGATCTTTTGACGAAATTTGTCGTTTCTTCGCGATCTTTTGACGAAATTTGCCGTTTTTTGCGATCTTTTGGTAAAATTTGCCGTTTTTCCGCGAACTTTTGGCGAAATTTGCCGTTTTTTCGTGATCTTATGACGAAATTTCTCGTTTTTTCGCAATCCATTGACGATATTTGCGTTTTTTCCACGATTGTTTGACGAAATTTGGGCTTCTTAGCGATCCTTTGACGAAATCCGTGTTTTTCTGCGATCCTTTGACGAAATTCGCGCTTTTTTCGCGATTCTTTAACAAAATTCGCGATTCTTTAACGAAATTTCGGGTTTTTTAGCGTTCTTTTGACGAAATGTGCGGGCTTTTTCACAATCTTTTGACAAAAGTCGTTTTTTTTTTTTTTTTTAAATTTTTTGACGAAATGAGAGTTTTTTTCGCGATCTGTTGACGATGTTTGGGTTTTTTCGCGATCCTTAGACAAAATTTACGTTTTTTTCGCAATCTTTTGACGAAATGTGCGTTTTTTCGTGATCTTTCGACGAAATTCGTGGAGTTTTTTTCCGCGATTCTATGATGAAATCCGTTTTGGATAATCCTGCATTTGGCCAGTACTTTCCATATTTTTAGTCGCCAGTTTTTCACGTTTAGTCGCCGAGTGGCGACTGGCGAGTGCTGATTTTCATCTTTACCGAAAAGCATTTAATGGTGAAAATTATATCATATTTAAAATGATTTTCTTTTAGCTTCATTATAAAAGTCCAGGAGGCAGCAACGTTTTTTACTTAATCATTTTATAGAAGCTTATTTTCAAATGTGCTTGTATCTTAATCATGAAAACAGCTATTGCGACAGCTATAGATGCAGCCCTGGGAACCAAAAAATCCTGCAATCAGAGTGCGATTACAGAAGATTACTGCTGGTCATGATAATGTCATTCAATCGTCTGTAATTAGGTAATCTTTTTAAAAGAGAATAAACAGCGTGTTTATAGAGCCTGCAGGTGCAGGGTTTTGATGGAGGTTGGTGAGCATAGCTCACAGAGGTCAGAGCCCCCCTAGTTGATAAAAAATAGTAAAAACGATCTTAGGCTTGGAATGAGGGAATTTTAGAAGTAATTAAATAAGGTAATGAGAAATAATTTAGAAATTTAAGACATGAAATTTTTAATGTTTGACATATATTTGTGTTAATTTGTACGAGTCTTGCACAGGCTAGGTTATAACCGGATTCAATCCTAAATTTCTGAAAATTCATTCTGAGGTCAACCTGTCAAAATAATTTTCCACATCCTGATCTGAAATAAAAGAAACTTAATTCACGTTTTAATGTAACTATGATCAATATTCTACATTAATATTTTCTATGTCAATTTTTCTTCATGACGAAAAAATGAATATGTATATTCTTATTCTCTTTCATGTTCAACCAGACTCATGCACAGGACTTTCAAAAGAAAGGTGTTGAGAGTGACAAATTTTCTTAAAATTAGAATTTATAAATATTACCACAGTATAGAACTCTTTTTAGAAATTAGCTTACCATAAAACCAACAGATTTAAGCAGAATCATATTTCCAAAGATTGACTAAAATTGCTATGCAATGCCAATTTGATATGCACATTGCTTCATACATTGCCGCATGTAAGGCATAATTTGGTACCAAACATTTTCTTAAGATTAGTTTTATAAACATTACTACAGAAGGGAGCTTATCAAGAAACTAGCTTACCAGAAGATAAACAGTTATCCAGAATCATGTTTCTAATGATTGACTTCTGACTTTTCCATGTTAATTTGGCATGTGCATTGCTTGAAACATTACCACATGCATGACATAACCTGATGCCAAAATCTAGGATATGAAATAAAAGCATATTTAGATATAGGAGGTTCTGATTTTCATGCAAAATTATTATTTTCAAGGGATTCCCATAAACTAATCTCTTTCAAACTCTAATTTTTTCTTGGTTGGATCTGATTAATCGACTATTTAATTTGAAATTTGCTTAAAAAAAGAAAAAAAAAAGCTTTTGATCTTGTATCCACATTTATCTTCAAAAGAGTGACTAAAAAGTCACTTGCTCCATCAAAAAAAAAAAAAAAAAAAAAAGCACTTGTCATCCGTGAGTAGATTAATGTAATTTTTCACCACTGGTCTTGTGTAGTTTTTCATTCATTCAAATCAATATTGTGGACTTTCTTTTGAAATTGATCAAGCATACCTAAACCTGACTGCCTGACTCACAAGATTAAAAACCTGACCCAAAACCAACTTTAACATGAAAAATTAAGTTTCAACATGACCTGTGACAATGGCAAAAAAACACAGTACAGTCCTTCCCACTTAATCGGGTCATGGATAATCAAATAGAATCCTCCAGAACCGAATTTATTCCTATTGGTTCTATGTTATTTTTCCCCACTTAAACCAAATACCTTTTATGAACTGCCCCCGCTTAATTGAATAATAACTGTATGACCAGTGTTTGAAAATGGGCGTGGAAAGCACATTTCAGCTGGAATTTTCTTCCACCTTTTGTCATTTTTGGTTCCTTTACGCTGAAAACAAATTTTCAGTTCTTCCTGCAATGATTTCGGCCGGCAGGTGTATAATGGACAGGTCAAATGATTTCCCCACATTGATCTCCCAACCACCACTTCTTGCTGTTAACCAGGCTTTAATGGCAATGCGCAGTCACTTCGAGACTCGAGATGGTAGTTGTGATATTTTGCACTCATTCAGAAAATAACTCTATACTTATCCCTTTAAAATTCTACTTAAACAAACCACTTTAAACAATTTTTTAAAGGCAGTGTGAGTAACATAAATTAGAAGTAGCATAGTTTTGACCAAATTCAAACGAACTGCATTAAGTGTGGTGTAAACCATATAAATGTATGTACTGACATTAAATTAATACGTATTTACTTTACATTAGCATTTGTATTTATTTTAGTTTATGTTATTCTATTAACGATTTATTATGCTATTAATTAAATATACCGTAGATGGTTATTTTGCCTTTTTATTACACATTAAATATTGCAGCTATGATTCTCCGTTTAATCAAATACCCTGCTTAATCGAATATTATTTCTGGAACCATCAATATTTGTTTAAACGGGGACGACTGTACCAGGGTGACCTGCAAATCAGATTGGGTTTGGATAAAAAGGACTATTCAATTTGATGCTGTAGTCTAATGTGAATGTAGTGGTGAGAAAATATGACCACCTTGGATGAGATCTTCTATGTTTCAGCAGATTTCCACTTTTTTTAAAGCTTCAACTAAATTAAAATATTGTGTTTTTCTATGAATATATGAAAACAGCTCTCAAATTTACCTTTAGTTTGAATATTTTAAATACATCTTTTTTTTCCCCTCCCAAATCTGAAATTTTGATGAACTCTTTCCAAACTTGTCAATAATGACTAGAAAATTTATTAATATTTTTTATATTTATTTTGTTGCCTTTATTATTTTACTTTAAATTTCATATTTTAAGCAATAAAGATAATTTTTAACACTGTTATTCAGAACCTTCAGAGTAGGCTTTTTTCCAAAAAAAGTATGATCAAAGTCAAAGGATTTTAAGAGTGATTATGTATGCTTACCTTTTATCCTAGAAAAAATTTTGAATGACCAAGTTGAATAATTAGCACATTTGACAGGCTAGCCTGTAAAGGCTGTGATGCAGATTACCAGAACATCAATTCTTACTTTTATAATAGGAATTCCTCTGTTGAATGTACCCACTGTTAAAATCTTCAATTGATGATGTTGAACTGTGATTTAAGTAAATGTTAGAAAACTATACTAAAAAGTAAAAATGTTTTCAATTTTAATCAAGTTGTGTTGCCATATTCTCTTTTTCTCTTTGAAATCAGTATTTCACATCAGATAACTTTGTGTGTTAGGGGAATGCACTAGAGGTAAAAAAATTTAGTAGGAGATATCTTTTCTCCAAAAAAAAAAAAAAAAAAAAAACATAAATTCTAGGAAGTATGTAACAAAAAGGAACTGAATGCCTTGGAAAACTTTTACTAGGTTGAAATCAAAAACCTAACATGAAAAAGACATGAAAATCATTTAGGGAATGTGTAAAAGTGGTGGTAATTACTCCTACAAAAGAATTTTATTTTAGTTATTTATTTACTAGCAGACTTATCTGAAAAGTCCTATCTGATCCCAGGATAATCTTGAAAATTTATAATTTACCTTCATACAAAATTTCATCTGTATGCCATGCCGCCTTATACATTCTTAGGTATGGTTTTGATCCTCAAGTGTGTATATAATAGGGAAGAGGATTGTCAAAACTCTTTACTCCTTGTCTATGTGCCAAGATTTATCACCGTACAAAATTTCACTTCTATTGCCTTGATAGATTCTGAAATATGGTTTTACCATCATGGAAATGAGGAACTGAGGGAAAACTCAGGGAAATTGTTTTGATCTTAAAATCTCGGGGGTTTCTTATATAACATGGGAAAAATATCCAACATAATTTTAAAGTTCACATTAGCCAACAATCATGCTATTCTTCATGCTTTGTCATTGATTATTGATATAGAAAAATTGTTAATTTGGAAAATCTCTTTTTAAAAAATTGTTTTTTTTTTTTTTATGTGAAAATAAAATGAATATGAACACTGCACAATCATATAATTACTGATTCTAGCTAGCCAAAAGCCAATTTTTAAAAATTTATCTCAGCATATTTTTTTTTCTCTTATAATATAGCTTAATAGTTAGGGCAATGTACTTTGCAAATGATTTTGATGGTTAATGCATTTGTATTAGCCATGAGCTAAAATACTTTTGGTACTTTTCTATTCTTTCAGATATAGTTGTTAATTCTGTTATTTGAAATGTAATAAAAAATATTATGTTATGGACATTCTATACATTCTATGGATAAATATGAATAAAATATGTGCTTTATTTTATCAAATTTATATCATAGATTTTCTACATCTCAATAGTTATTTCAGATTTAATGGAACAAAAAACTCTATTTAAAAATAAAAAATAGTTTTCATTATTAAACTGCTATAAGTTATATTATAAAGCAACTAGCAGACCCACCCGGCATTGCCCGGTGTTTGTAAATAATAACCTTAAACAAAACCTAAGTTTGTATGATTTTATATCTTTGGAAATTCTTTTAAATGAACCTAATTTCGGAGGCCCATTGGCTTCTGCAGCGTCTAATGTGTTCCCATCAAATTTCTTTCTGAACGAACCTGTAATCTAGATCCACACTACCTATGGCAGCATTTACCGGAAGTGCAACGCACGCACCGGAGACAATCGAAAACCAAGTTGAGAGAGCCAAACCTCGTAGGAATCAAGCCCAGCAGAATAATAAAAAAATGAATGCACCATTAATGTTAGAAAATGTTGGTAACTAAAGTCTAAGATAAAATTTCATAATATAGAAAGTAGCTGAATTATAATTTAAGTTGAAGGAAGCAAATCTCGTTGAAATTGGGCCCTTAAACCCGAGGAAATAACGCGCCACCAAGCGGTGGAAGATGCCTCCTCACCTTGTAAATTTCATGAATTACTGTTAGCTTTAACACGATATTTAATAAACAGATGGAATCCCTTATCTAAAGTTACCTTTAAAGTAACGCGATTTTTAATTTACGGCTGTAGTGAGTAGACGTAAGTTGATGCTGAAAAAAGAGATTAATGTTCAAAAAAGGAGGTAGCTGAGGTATAAAGAATGATCGGGCCCTGGGGGCAATGGTCTTAACTGGAATGTAGTTGGGTATAAGAAAAATTTTTAGGGGTTTTAAAGTAGCTGGAAGACGCTGAAACCATGTTAAAGAAAATTGCAATAGAATAAGATAGTTTTTAAAGAAGCTGCAACAAAGGCCCCAAGAAGACGATTAACATTCAAAATTGGTGGTAGCTGAAGTCTGCAAATTTTTTTGTCAATCATGTAGTAGCTGGAGAACCTAAGAAGTTGTTAGAAATAAAAAAATCCATGAATCGGACCATTTTTAAGGAAGCTATAACAGGGGGCCCAAAAGGGCCCAACTAATAGTTGAGAGCAGGGCCCTAACATGAAAACATGTTAAAAGGTATAAGTTCTTAGCACTTTGGATCTTCAATTAGTCAAAATTAAGTATAATGTATGAATTAATCATTAGAATAATATTTTAAAGAAATGCGCAAAAAGGGGATAAATGCTTAAAAATGGGCCCTAGAGCCCCAATAAAAATATGAGGGTGTTGGTCTAGGGGGAAGAGTCCAAGCCTCAATTTTAAAACTATGCAATGAGAAGGTGAGAAAATTGGAGTGTAAAAAATGCACAGCACACAAAAAGTTCAAGGGGCCCCGGATCAAGCGTACAAGACCTTAAGGTGCCCCAGGATTTTAACTGAAATATAGAAACTGGAGAATAACTAAATGGAAAAATGGTTCCAAAAATGAAGATCGGATTAAGAGGGTCAATTTAAGAATAATTTATGGGGCAAAAGCTTCAAGAGACCTTCTACCGTGCCCCAAGGGGGAAGGGACTTAAGTGGCATGCAGTTTGGTATAAATTCACTTTTTAGTAGTTTTTAATGTAATCTGAGGGCGCTAGAACTATGGTAAAGAAAATTGCAAGGAATTCGGATAATTTTTAAAGAAGATGCACCAAGGGCTCCAAGAAGACGATTTATATTCAAAATTGGTAGTTGAAGTCTGAAATATTTTTTTGTCGTTCATGTAATAGCTTGAGAACCTAAGATGTTGTTAGGGGAAAAAAAGCTAGTGAATCGGAATATTTTTAAGGGAGTTATAATAGGTGGCCCAAAAGGGGACAACTGATAGTTGAGAACAGACTCTAACATGAAAACATGTTACAACATTTTAGTACTTAGCGTTTTAGATCTTCGATTATTCGAGATTAAGCATAGGGTATGAAATAATCATTAGAATATAATTTAAAAGAAATGTGCAAAAAATAGGGGAAATGTTTAAAAAAGGGCCCTAGGGTCCCAATAAAAATATGTGATTGTTGGTCTAAAGAGAAGAATTCAAGACTCAACTTTAAAATTACGCACTGCGAAGGTGAGAATATTAGGGTGTGACAAATGCATGGCACACAAAAAATTTAAGGGTCCCTGGACCTGGCACTACGGGACCCTAAACGGGCCCATGGTCTTCACTGGAATGTAGAAACGGAAGAATAACTAAATGGAGAAAGTATGCCAAAAATGAAGATCTGATAAAAAGAAAGCTATTTATTAAAAATTTAGTGAACTAAAACTTCAAGAAAACATTAAAAAAAATATGAGGTATAGAAATGAGGTATATATTGAAAGTTGAATTCACACAAAAAGCGAACAAGATCGGATAGAAAAGAGGCATGTTATTAACAATTTAGTGCACTAAAACTTCAAAAGGCCCTGTACTGGGCCCCTTGCATGGGTGCCAGGGTCTTAACTGAAATGTCGAAATGGTGTAGAAACTGAAAGAATTCCTAAAAACGAAGTAGATCGGATAGATAAGAGGCATGTTATTAACAATTTATTGCACTAAAACTTCAAGGGGCCTTATACTGGGCCCCTTGACAAGGTGTTAGGGTCTTAACTGAAATGTAGAAATGGGGCAGAAACTGAAAGGTGAATTCACCCCCCAAAAAAACGAAGATCGGATAGAAAAGAGGCCTGTTATTAATAATTTAGTGCACTAAAACTTCAAGGAGCCCTGTACCGAGTGCCATACAAGGGTACCAGAGTCTTAACTGAAATGTAGAAATGAGGTATAGATTGAAAGTTGAATTCACCCAAAAAACGAAGAAGATCGGATAGAAAAGAGGCATATTATTAACAATTTAGTGCACTAATACTTCAAGGGGCCCTTGCAAGGGTGCCAGGGTCTTAACTGAAATGTAGAAATGGGGCAGAAACGTAAAGGAGAATTCACCCCAAAAACGACGAAGATCGGATAGAAAAGAGGCCTGTTATTAACAATTTAGTGCACTAAAACTTCAAGGGGCCTTGTACTGGGCCCCTTGACAGGGTGTTAGGGTCTTAACTGAAATGTAGAAATGGGGCAGAAACTGAAAGGAGTATTCATCCCAAAAATGACGAAGATCGGATAGAAAAGAGACATGTTATTAACAATTTAGTGAACTAAAACTTCAAGGGGCCCTGTACTGGGCTCCTTACAAGGATGCCAGGGTCTTAACTGCAATGTAGAAATGGGACAGAAACTGATAGGGGAATTCTCCTTAAAAACGAAGAAGATCAGATAGAAAAAAGGCATGTTATTAGTAATTTAGTGCACTAAAACTTCAAGGGGCCCTGTACCGGGCCTCTTGCAAGGGTGCCAGGGTCTTAACTGAAATGTTGAAATGGGGTTGAAACTGAAAGGAGAATTCCCAAAAACGAAGTAGATCGGATACATAAGAGGCATGTTATTAACAATTTATTGCACTAAAATTTCAAGGGGCCCTGTACTGGGCCCCTTGGAAGAGTGCCAGGGTCTTAAATGAAATGTAGAAATGGGGCAGAAACTGAAAGGAGAATTCACCCAGTGATGGAACAGCTGCTCCAATTGCGCCAAATCGATTAATGCTGCGCATTTCTGTGCTAAAACGATCATTTCCCCCCAAAATTGCGCCCAACTGCGCCAATTCGATGATAATTCTTCAGCCAAATCGATCATTTTCCATCCGAATTCCGCCAAAAGATTGCAAATTTGGTCAAAAGATCGCGAAAAACACGCGATGTTTGTCAAACGATCACGAAAAAAATGAATTTTAACAAAGGATCGCTAGTTTCGTCAAAAAACGAACAAAATGCGGTCAAAAGATCGCGAAAAAACGTGATTTCGTTAAAAGATTGCGAATAAAACGCAAATTTCGTCAGAAGATCGTGAAAAACACTCAAACTTTGTCGGAAAACACGCGAATTTTGTCAAAAGATCGCGAAAAACATGTGAATTTCATCAAAAGATCGCGAAAAACACGCGAATTTCGTAAAAGAATCGCGAGAAAAACGTGAATTTTGTCAAAGGATTGCTAATTTTGTCAAAAAACGAACAAAACACTGTCAAAAGATCGTGAAAAAATTAATTTATTTAAAAGATAGAGGAAGAACCCGCAAGTTTCTTTCTAAAGGTCTCAAATTTCGTCAAAAGATCGCGAAAAACGCAAATTTCGTCAAAGGATCGCAAAAAAAAAGGGAAATTTGTAATGCAGTGCTAACTTCGTCAAAAAACGAATAAAACGCGGTCAAAAGATCATGAAAAAAGGCGTTTTCGTTAAAAGATTGCGAATAAAACGCAAATTTCGTCAAAGGATCAGGAAAAAAAAAAAAAAAAAAACGAATTTTGCCAAAGGATAGCTCACTTCGTCAAAAAACGAACAAAACACTGTCAAAAGATCGTGAAAAAACGCTACTTTCGTTAAAATATCGCAATAAAAGCCGCAAATTTCATCAAAAGGTCACAAAAAATGCGAATTTCGTCAAAAGATCGCAAAAAACAAGCGAATTTTGTCAAAGGATCGCTAATTTCGTCAAAAAACGAACAAAACGCGGTCAAAGGATCCCGAAAAAGCGTGATTTCGTTAAAAAATCGCGAATAAAACACAAATTTCGTCAGAAGATCGCGAAAAACACGCGAATTTTGTCAAAAGATCGCGCAAAATACGCGAATTTCTTCAAAGGATCGCGAGAAAAACGTGAATTTTGTCAAAGGATCGCTAATTTCGTCAAAAAACGAACAAAACACGGTCAAAAGATCGCGAAAAACACGCGAATTTCGTCAAATATCGCGAAAAACACGCGAATTTAGTCAAAGGATCGCGAAAAAAACGTTAATTTTGTCAAAGGAGCGCTAACTTCGTCAAAAAGCGAAAACAAAACACGGTCAAAAGATCCTGAAGAAAAAAAACGCGATTTCGTTAAAAGATTGCGGATAAAACGCAAATTTCGTCAAAGGATCTCAAAAAAAAAACGTGAATTTTGCTAAAGGATAGCTCACTTCGTCAAAAAACAAACAAAACACGGTCAAAAGATCGTGAAAAAAAACGCTACTTTCGTTAAAGTATCGCGAAAAAAATAACTGCAAATTTCATCAAAAGGTCGCAAAAAAAAACACGAATTTTGTCAAAGGATCGTGAGAAAAACGTGAATTTTGTCAAAAGATCGTTAATTTCTTCAAAAAAGAACAAAACTTGGTCAAAAGATTGTGAAAAAACGGCAATTTCGTTAAAAGATCCCGGAAAAAAATGTAAATTTCATCAAAAGGTCGCAAAAAACCGCAAATTTCGTTAAAAGATAGGAAAAACACGCTGATTTCAACAAAGGGTCCAAATAACACGCGAAAAAGATGTGAGTTTTGTCAAAAAATTGCTAACAATACGCAAATTTGGTCAAAAAATCGTAAAACACACGCAAATTTCCTCAAAAGATCGCGAAAAACACACGAATTTCGTCAAAGGATCGCGAAAAAAATGTGAATTTTGTCAAAAAGCGAAAACAAAACACGGTCAAAAGATCCTGAAGAAAAAACCGCGATTTCGTTAAAAGATTGCGGATAAAACGCAAATTTCGTCAAAGGATCTCGAAAAAAAAAAAACGTGAATTTTGCTAAAGGATAGCTCACTTCGTCAAAAAACAAACAAAACACGGTCAAAAGATCGTGAAAAAAAACGCTACTTTCGTTAAAGTATCGCGAAAAAAATAACTGCAAATTTCATCAAAAGGTCGCAAAAAAACACGAATTTTGTCAAAGGATCGTGAGAAAAACGTGAATTTTGTCAAAAAACGAACAAAACTTGGTCAAAAGATTGTGAAAAAACGCCAATTTCGTTAAAAGATCCCGGAAAAAAATGGAAATTTCATCAAAAGGTCGCAAAAAACCGCAAATTTCGTCAAAAGATAGGAAAAACACGCTGATTTCAACAAAGGGTCCGAATAACACGCGAAAAAGATGTGAGTTTTGTCAAAAGATTGCTAACAATACGCAAATTTGGTCAAAAAATCGTGAAACACATGCAAATTTCGTCAAAGGATTGTGAAAAAACTCGAATTTTGTGGAAGAGTCGCAGAAAAAAACGCAAATTTCGTCAAAGAATACCAAAATGACATTTTGATGCTCCAAAATAGTTATTTTCTGCTCCAAAATGAGCTTTTTTGCTGCTCCAAAATGAGGTCCATGCTGTTCCATCACTGATTCACCACCGACCCTTAAAAAATTAAAAATCTGAGCCTCAGGTGCATCAGGACCTGTCTTGGGCTAATCACTCCTGAATTTTCTGACTTCTACATGCAGTAGATTTCGCTAGCCATCACCGACACACACACACACACACAGAGTGATTTGTTCTTTTATTAATATAGATATAAAACTCAATTTTTGATGTCAATAAATAGTCTAGAATATTAGCTTTTTGATAAATGTATTTTGCTTTTACCAAAGACAGCCACACAAATCAGCTTCTACACCATTATGCATTATGAAGAAACATCCAAATTTGAGGAGAAGATGAATTTGGCTGAAAAAAGTTTTGTTTATCGACGTAAATGACAGTGTTTGGAAGTATGCAAAAAAAAAAAAAATACAGTAGACTCCCTCAAATCCGCACAGCTTGGGACACGAGGTTATGCAGATTTCTGGTCATTGCTTTGTTTATATTTTTTAAACAGTAATTTGGATGTAATAACTCTATCAAATTATAATGAATGCTTACAATATAGTAAAATAATTAAATAAAGTAATAAACTGAAATAATAAAAATTAAGAATTTTTAAAATGGCTAAAATATTAATAGTAAAGTTCAAGTAAATAATTAATAATGTATAGTTCAATTTGCATAATAAAGGTGAGATACATTCTTCCTAAATTATTCAATAAAACTAAAGGTACCCTACTAATTCGCATCCAAATCATAAAATAAGTAAGTTTTATTTCAGGTTTAGCCAGACTTAATGATAAAAAAAGATTGATTAATACATAAATACATTTGGTAAAAAGATTGCAATTATCAGTGCTATCATCAATATCTTTAATTTTTTCAGAAATAAATATAAATTTATACTTTCTTCATGTAACTGCATGATTTTAGTAATATTGATGAAATTTGCATATTAAAATACATACAGAATCGATATAAAAATATAAAAAGTCTAATTTTGTCCCTACATCTGAATTGAAAGTTTCATTAAAAATAGCAAATAAAGCCTTTGTGCAACAATATTAAAAAGCAGAAAAACCAACGTTTAAAATGCACAAATAATATATGAAAAGCAGCAAACAGCTGTTTCGAATCTACTAGCGAGATTCTTCTTCAGTGCAAAAGGAACAGCGTGCTAGAAAAAGCAAGGCTGAGCATTTTTTGCTCAGCCTTGCTTTTTCTAGCACGCTGTTCCTTTTGCACTGAAGAAGAATCTCGCTTGTAGATTCAAAACAGCTGTTTGCTGCTTTTCATATATTATTTGTGCATTTTAAACGTTGGTTTTTCTGCTTTTTAATGAAAGTTTCATTGTTTACATCTACGATGATGTGCGGATTTTGGGGTTGCAGATTTGAGAGAGTCTATCTAATTTAAAGGCCCAATTTAGACAAAAGTTGTCAGCTGCATGTAGATCTCATGCACATTCATGGAAAATATGTTATTTAACTATAAATTTTGGATAGTTATGAAATTGATGCAGAAAGGTTCTCTATATTCCATTTCGCATAATGCATAACTTTACGTAGAGCTTTATACAATTCCCCCACTCTACATCAGTTTATGCTATTAAATTATACAAAATGCTCTTCTATCCATTGGAGAATTGTCATAAGAATCTACATCAGCAACAAAAATAAATAGCGATAGCTGAGACAAAAAATAAATATTCTTGTACATACAGATTTAATTATGAAAAAAATTTCCACTTTACTGGTTGCTTTTACTTTATTATGATTTCTACTTTTTTACTACAAAATAACTCTGATTTCTACTTTTGTAGTTATTAGATTCCTATTCATAAGAAATACCACTTGAAGTTGCACAATTATCAACTCATTGGATTACTTAATAATCAATAACTAATTAAGATATCGTCATATTTTTAATTCTGCTACTATTTTTATTGATTTAACTATTTTCTTTATGAACTCATATAATAAAATTGGGACAATATCATCAGAGTTTGCAAAGAAAATAATTAAATGAATAGATAAATCAATAAAAATAGTAACAGAATTAAATATATGACAATATCTTAATTAGTTATTGAATTACTAATTAAGTAATCCAATGAGTTTATAAATGCGCAGCTTCAAATGGTATTTTTTATGAATAGGTATCATAACTACAAAAATAGATATCAGAGTGATAATACACTTTAAAAAAGCGCGATTGCAGCAATTAACTTACAAGGGAGGTCTCCATACAGGCATATTCAGAAAAATCTGAAAAAATTACAGAGTGTTTTTCTCATGTGGATATATATATGTTTATAAATTTTTTTGGCGGAACCTTGATAGAACGTTCGTAAAAAAAAAAAAAAATGAAAATTTCATTTATTTGGCGATTTATCATCGGTTGGCGATGGAATGAAATTTCGAAAAATACTTTTTTATGTCAAATTCTCTTTAAGATAAAAATGTTTCATATTGAACTTGTTTAAATAAATTTAATGTAAATAACTTTAGTTTTGTCAGTTTTAGTTTGATTTAACTATATATTTGTCATATATATATAATGAAAGTTAAATATCAAATTTTATGAATTAAAACAATATTAAAATAAATTAAAATTGTTTCAATATCTCAAAATTAAGTCCACTTGAGCACTGTCGATTCAATTTTGTTGCTATGTGAACGACAAATTCTTTGCTATTGAAATAAATAACTGGTAAATAAATCTCGCCTTTATTTTAGAATACGCTTAAATATATGAAAGTATTTTTTATATATCAAATTATTTTTAAAGTAGTAAAGTTAAATAAGAAGCAACATAAATATGTAAAACAGACCTGCCAACTGCTACGAAAAAATCGTAGTTGCTACGATTTGGACCTATAAACTACGATGCTACGAAAATCGGTCTTAAACTACGATTTTTTACAAAAAACACAAGCGTATTTTTTGTTTCTAGTTGCGATTTTTATCCCGCACAGCATGTTTTTTAGGAGTGATTCTGTTGCGAAATTTCCAAAATTTTAAAGTATTCATTTCCGAAAGTTTAAAAAAATTGGCCATTAGTCTGAAAATTCGAACATTAAAAAATGCTCAGGGGAAAAAAAATCTGGGCTGCAAAATGAACTTCTTAACATAAAACACTCTATGTATATTAACAACGAGTGAATCGTGTTTCTGTAAATATTTATACAGGAATTCGCTTCCTTAGAAATAAGGTGCCATTTTAAGAATTTCTGGAAAGGAGGGGGTGGGGGGTTTCTTTGAGGGGCAAGGTTTGAAATAGTGTGCAAAATTGCACGATTTGCGATAAACTACCGCGAATTTCGACAAATGATCGTATAAAAAAAAATCAATTTCGTCAAAGGATCGTGGTAAAAACGCAGTGTTGATTTCAGTGGGAGACCCGGGGGGGTAGTCCCCCCCCCCCCCCCCCCGGAAGATTTGAGATTTTGTATTTTCAATGGTGTGAATTTTGTCAAAATATCGCAGAAAAAAAAACGCTAATTTCGTTAAAAGACGCTAATTTCGTAAGAAAATGCAAATTTCATCGAAAGATCAGTAAGAAAACGCAAATTTTCACCGAAAGATTGCAGAAAGAAAACACTAATTTCGTCAAAAGGGTCGCGGAAAAGAACGCAAAATTCGACAAGGGATCGTGGTAAAAAATGCGAATTTCGCCAAAAGTTCATGGTAAAAAGTGCGGATTTCAACAAAGAATCGTGATAGAAATATGTGAATTACGATTGCGGAAAAATTGTGAATATCCTGAAATGATGGCAGGAAAAAAATCCCGAATTTCGTCAAAATCTACGGCACTGGGCTAAAAAATTGGAACAAGGCTCCTTTTACAAATGTAAAAAAAAAAAAAAAAAAAAAAAAAAACGCTGCGAAACGAAAAGAAACTCTAAAAATTGTATAAAAAATTTCAAAGGAAAAAATTTATTATATCAAGTTGAAAGATTGAAACTTTATTCCTTTTACGGATGTCAAAAGTTGGCTGTGTAACACGAAAAACCAACCAACCAACCTCCAGATTAATTTAAATTTTGTGTGCTACGATTTCTCATTTTCAAAGGTTGGCAGGTCTGGTAAAATGAAAAAATGTATTTATTAAACTCTCTTACTGTTTATGTTTAAATTCATTAAATACTTTTTACACGCATTCTAAAAATCAATTAACAAACAATTTTCAGGTGCATTAAAATCATTTGCTTTTGGCGAGGAAAAGTACTGCTCGCCAAATCGCGTGAGGCTTTCATCTTTTTGCGCCAAGTATTTGAAAGTATTTTATTTTTTTACATACTTTCTACTGTAATTCCGCCGCTAAATATGACTGATCCTTTATTATATACATAAGTAGTGTAATTGGTATTTTTTTCAAAATATTCTGAGTATGTCCAGTAAGGAGGACCTTCCTTGTTAGCTTAACTTATACTCATCATATGATATAGTACCAATTTTATTATCTGTTCTTTTTTTATATAGTGTTATACTGTTTTTCAGTTCCCTTACTCACTTATAATTTATTTTGGAATATTTTTCATAAAGGATATAAATTCATTTTTGATTTTACTTTTATATTTGCATTCAAATTATAATGCTCAATTTCGCATGTAATTAAGAATTGACATCTATTTTTTACATATTTTATATACTTTTACTTTGAATTGTCACAAATTCTTTTTGAAATCATATTTCTTATTAATAGTGTCATATATTTTCATTACATAACAATGGGCAGCTAGAATTTTAGCATTAGACAATCTTATAAATATTATAAGCTAAGTTAATTGTTGCAATTGCGCTTTTTAACGCTTTCCAACAAAGTTGAAAAGTGTTTATGACTTCGGTTTGTCTGGCCGTCTGTCCATATTCTAACTCCCCTAAATATACTTGGATTACCCTGACATTTTTGGATGTTATTGACGTTTACAATAGCATGCTCCCAATTTCAAATGAAGTTTCTAGCATGTTTAGTTCATATACAGGGACAGTCAAAAATTTACCGTTATATTACGGCCTATGGGAAGAAATCGTTTAAAATGATTTTTAATGATGTTACACTCTTTCAAACGTAAGAAAATTGATATGCATTCTGTAGAATATGCGGTGCAAAGAATAGTTATTATTCATATTTACAGGGACACACAAAAGAATTCCGTTACATAATGATATAGGGTTGGAGGGAATTGTTTGCGACGTACTTTAATTATGTTAAATTGTTTCATATATAATGAAATTGATATACGTAGCTGAGGTTTACTATAACTTATTTCATGTATAATACGAAGTGCATAGCATTTACAGGGACACGCAAAATATTTCAGATACTATATTACTATGTATCCGAAGTTCTGTACAGTAGCGATGATTGCTGGAAATGCATTTTTAATTATGTTATGTGCTTTTATGTTTCACTATATTTATGCATAGTATATGGTGTGTATAAATGCTATAGTTCATATACAGGGCTACACCAAAGAATTCGTAATGGTTACTAGGTATGAGTGCAAATTGATTAAAAGTGGTTTTTAAATGAGTTATGCATTTTTACGCTGAACTGCATTTAGCTCACTAAGAAATGTTTATAGAATATAGATAAAATGATATACAGGGTCACGCAGAGTATTAGATACATGGCCGTCTAAAAATGATAATTTCTGGAAATGTGATTTCAGTAGTTTTGTGAGTGTTTCAGTTTGAATTAAATTTTAGATAATTAGTGGCGTGTAATAAATGTACTAGGTTAACTGCAGGGCTGTGCAAAACTACACAAGTATGTTTCCATCTATTAGTATAAATTGCTGAAAGAGAAATTTCAACCTGTTAGGCGTTTTCTTGCTAAACTAAATTTCCCCATTATATAGTATATATATCAACCTACAGATCAAATACAGGGCTGTTCAAAAGAATTGCAATACATATTTGCTACGGACGGTAACTATTGAAATCAGTTTTTCAAATGTTTTACAAGGAGAGGGTCCGAGGTTGGTCTCACCGAATGCAATGAACATTTGTGTTTCGATAGAGTATAGTTAGTATAAATTATTTAAAAACAACTTTAAAACACACAATAAAATAAGTTGATTTGATCAGACGTATACGTTTCGTGAGTACTAGGACTCACATCCTCAGTGTAAAAATCTTTAAAAACAATATCCCCCCAACTACATGAACGGTGAAAACCCAAATGTCAAAACAAAATACCAAAAGACCATCAAGTTCTAACAGCCAATGAAATTAATGCGGAAGTGAAGTGTCGTGACACAACAAATCCACCCAGAAAGTTGAGATGTATGGTGTACTAGATAAATCATTAACCAAGGAATCTTTAAATTTATGAATATGAAGAGCCTAAAAAAAATCTAAATCCAGAGGAGTAATGCATTTCTTGATAATGGTAACTGAGTCAAAATTAAAATTATGTCCCTCCCCTCAGCAATGAGAGGCGATAGAGGATTTCTGTAATTCTTTTTTCTTTACATAGTTTCTGTGTTCATTGACTCTGTAACGGAGTTTTCGTTTAGTTTGTGGCATTGAATGTTGTAAACTCCCCAATAATTATGAGGAGGAATTTGGTCCTTAAGTTGCGAAAAAGTTAATTTATTAACCGGTTTAAAAACCACATTAAAATCATAATGTCTCAAGATATTAGCCATCTTAAAGCTAATGCTATTATAAAAGGGTAAAATGATAAGGTTAGAGATGGAAACTGCAGTAACAGGAGAATCAAGATTATTAACACATTTATTAAGACTATGAGAAATTAAATTATTGATATAAGATAAACCAAAACCTCGATCAATAGCCACAGATCTAATGTAATTTAATTCTGTAATAAGTGAATTATTATCTGAACAAATTAAGCGAGCTCTATTAATCAAATAAAGAAAAGCCGAAGCTTTTTGGGAAGGGGGGGGGGGTGACATGAAATGGGTGGGGAGTGTGACAGCAAAAGTTTTACGGTAAACACAAGTGTCACAGGTGTTAAGCTGACGTGTAACCAACACATCCAGAAATGGCAATCTATTATCTATTTCAACTTCATAAGTAAATTGAATGACTGAATCTATTGAGTTTAAAATTGTTAATATATTGTCAACAGAAAATAGAGAAAGGTCTAAGAGTGCAAAAGAATCATCTACATATCTACAGTAAAATGGGAAGTTGATAAGGTTAAACATTTTAACCTCAAAGTAATGCATATATAAATCTGCTAAAAAAGGGCTAAGGGGATTACCCATTGCTAAACCATCTGTCATAAAATAATATTGATTAGAAAATTGAATTGAATTTTGTTTTAAACAAGTACTGAATAACTCAATGTTGTTGATTTCATAATCTGTGTAATGAAATTCTTTTAATCTAGCAGTGAGACTTTGTAGTGCACCTTGTTGTTGTTTTTAAATAATTTATATTTCCACACAAGTTCTGTATTTACTATAGTTAGTATATAAATATATGACTGTCATAAAGCGCAACCCCCAGGGGGTTTTGAGAAAATAAGTCTCAAAGTTTAAGCTACAGTTTATAATCGGATAAATTTCCATCTTTGGCAAACGCTCCGTGCTGTAGTCGGCAGCATGCTTGGTCTGAGTTTTTTCTACCCGGGATCAAACCCGGCTCGGACTTGTTTTTCGGAACGAAAATTTTTATCAATAATTTTCAAGCCAGAATTAAAAAAATATGTATAATATTTGAAATTTACCAAAAAATATGAATTAAATGTATATTCTGTAGCATATAAGTGCTTTTTTAACTACGAAATTTTGCATGTTTAAATATATAATGAAAAAGAAAACACATATTTATATGTCTATAGAACATAAATTTTTTGTTGTTATTTAAAATTATTTACAGTTATTTCAATGAATATCTACAATTTTTAACAGAAAAGTAAATTAAAATAAGTTAACAAATATATTATTTTCATTTTGTTTTCTCATTTAAATACTTCAAATATTTCATGGTTTAAAAAATATGCTTTTATATTTTTCATATGATTTTTTAAAGTCTGGGATTCTTGATTTTTAATTAGAATAAGTGTCTACGTAGTACAGTAAACTCTCTGTAAGGCGGACTCTGTGTAAGACGGAAATCTGTCTAACTCGGAAAGATTTTCAAGTCCTGGCAAATCCATATACATAGAGTAAAATTTGTCTAAGGCGGAATATTGTCTACTACGGAAAATTTTCTCGGTCCCGATCGATTCCGCCTTAGAGAGAGTTTACTGTAATTTCTTTCGAAAATAATATTTTTTTTTCTTGTTTAATATTTTTATATAATGCAGTTTAATTATATAAATACAATTTTAAGTGCGAATCTTAGCATGTTTATACTATACTTAATGAAAAGTAAAGATAAAATAAATAATAATAATAACAAACTAAAAAAAAAGTCAATAGGAACTTTTATAGACCATAAAATTAAGCTAATTTTAAAATTTATTTACTGTTATGTACAAAAATAAGCTACTACTGTATCGTTTTTACAAAAAAGTTGATTTGATTTTTGAATTTTTTACATCTTGGAATCCTTATAATTATAGTTAGAATAACTGTCTTTGTGCTTAAAAATAAATTCTAAAAAGATACTGAACTGCTGAAAATAGTTATTACGTAGTTAATAATTACAAAACCAAAAATCCGAAATTAAAAAAGTCATATTAGGAATTTTAAAAAGGGTATTAAAAAAATCCTGAAATATTCGAAATACTTTCATATAGAAACAAAATTAAAGTAATATAATTATTCACCCATTTATATTATGTGTTTTAATTTATTTCTCTGTGAAAAATAGCAGATTATTTATTGAAATAATTTTAAATAACAACAAAAAATTTCTGGTCTATAGACATAAATATGCGTTTTTTTAATTATATATTTAAACATGCAAAATTTCATAGTTAAAAAACCCCTTATACGCTACAAAACATACATTCAATATATATTTTTGGTAAATTTCAATTATTATACATATTTTTTCAATTGCGGTTCGAAAATTATTGAAAAAAATTTTCGTTCTGAAAAGTAAGTCCGAGCCGGGTTTGATCCCGGGTAGAAAAAACTCAAATCCAGCATGCTGCCGACCATGCCACGGAGCGTGTGCCAAAGATGAAAATTTATCCGATTATAAACTATAGCTTAAACTTTGAGACTTATTTTCTCAAGACCCCCTGGGGGATTGCGCTTTATGGCGGTCATATATTTATATACTAACTATATTCTATCGAAACACAAATGTTCATCGCATTTGGTGAGACCAACCTCGGACCCTCTCCTTGTTATGTGTTTTCTAAAATGTTTACTTAGTTATCTTATATAACTTATTTCCCTAAATAACAAAGTTTTGTTAAAGCATTCAGGAAGTGTTGGAAAGTGTTTCATAATCTATGCTTAATGCATGATTTTTCTTTCTTGTTTTACATGTATTATCTCTCTGATTTCTACTTTTGTAGTTATGATACCTATTCATAAAAAATACCATTTGAAGTTGCACATTTATAAACTCATTGGATTACTTAAATAGTAATTCAATAACTAATTAAGATATTGTCATTAGGGCTGGATTATTTATCAATATATCGACAAATATTGATATTTTTTAAATGTTGCAATAACAATATCTAAACCTTGACTCCATTGATATATCAAAATAAAATAACAATGTTTTGAGCTCACTGGAATTTTGAACATGAGCCTCTAAAAAAGAGCGTAGAATATCTCAAAACCAAATAAAATAATGTTTTGCGCACACCGCCACAGCCCCGAAAAGCATAACCCAATATTCCATTACAATGCTTTCTCCCTCTATCCTCTCCAAAACAGAAAATCTACCTCGATTATCTTTCTTTACGTTGATTATCTCTAGACCTATTCCAATTATTCCAATCTTCCCTCAGTGAACTGCCTGTCTGCGTAATACTGAATAACACATATCGTACTTCTCTTCTCTCGCCCTCTCGCCGTTATGACTGATCCACACACATTGATATAACTACAGCTATTGATATGTCATGAATAACCAAACAAGCTCTGATTATTGCTGAGTTCCAGTTGATACAGAATAGCTGGTTATCATTGAGTACTTAGCCGAACAGCTGGGATGATCCACTTGCGAGCGACCAATTAGAGCCCGCTAATTGTAAACTTTACTTTTTTTCTCTAGTCAAGTTGGGGGAAAAGTCAAGGACAAAGCAGTCGTTCACTGTGATGATTCGTTGCTTTTAAAAAGAGCTTACCAGACTCTAATGTCTACTCTGCTACTGAATACAATGCTTATTTATATTGTGTATTGATATTCTTTCTTTAGTGTCGTTTGTTGTATTTTCATTAGGACGAAGTTTTCTCTCATGAATTTAACATATCCTGTCTTGCATTTTAGCTTAAAAGGCATATTTATCAAAAAATAAATTTAAATTAGTGTAAAACTATTCCGAAATTTGATTTGAATATTTATATTTAAAAAAAAAGGTTTCGATGTTGTTTTCTTGTAGTAAATAGATAAGAAAATATGAATACAGTGAATGTTTTCGATTAAGAATCCATTCATTCCTTAGAGAAAGATTGAAAAGCAACATGTCGGCTGTATTTATCATCCCCTGAAACCTACTTAATTACAAGCATAATAGCATGATATGTGGCATTAAATTAATTTTGTGTCGATGTGGGTTTGGATAAACTCTTTCGACACTTAAACAATCACATTTTTAATAAGGATAACACACAAACTATATACAGATTCGCGTAAAGCACAAAATAACTTTGAAACATACATATTTCCATAAAAAAAACATCTCTAGATGAGACACATTTCGTACACTCGCCGAAACTCTACTTAAACCCGCGCAATCATGATTACATACATTCACTTCACTTCATCACTTCATGTTTGGCAAAATATCTCAGGATATTTTGCCGACAGTGGCAACAGCGCCATCTATATGCTATAAAAATAAGGGAAGGCAGTCATTTTGTTACAACCTCCCCCTCTGGTTCCGCGGACGTCCCGGTGAGGAACCAGTAACTTTTTTAGG
The DNA here is from genome assembly GCA_963932465.1 of Maratus speciosus. Lineage (NCBI taxonomy): Eukaryota > Metazoa > Arthropoda > Arachnida > Araneae > Salticidae > Maratus > Maratus speciosus. Next base: position 146,782,685 of record OZ010789.1, read on the forward strand.
TGGTCTGCCGCGTTTCCTAATAGGTGCAACAGGCGCAATGTCAGAGTCATTACACAGTTTCAAAGCTGAAGTATGACATGTAGCAAGCGGTTCATTTGGATTGTCCATGCTTGCTATAACAAATGTGGTGGGTGATTTTTGAGTTAAAATAATGTATGGTCCGTCACGTTTAGGCATGAACTTTGCAGTTTTATTGCTAGAGGCTTTACTTACTGGATGTAAGTCAACCCAAACCTTGTCTCCTGGAGCAAAACAATGTCCTGCTTTTCTTTTACGGTCAGCGTATTTCTTTCTTTGATCTTGCTTAGCTTCAACTTTGTCCTTAATTTCTTTGGTGAAGTTTGCAAATTTCTTGAGGTATGGTGTAATTTCAGGTACAAAGTTGTCATTGTGAATTACAGCACGAATGTCGTGTTGAACATCGTCTGTCGTTCTTAATTCTCTCCCAAATTGTAAAAATGCTGCTGTTTCTCCAGTGGTGTCACACTTAGCAGTATTCATTGCAAAACGTATTGTTGGAAGTTTCTCTTCCCATGAACAGTGGTCATTCTCTACTAATATAGCCAATCTCGGCTTGAGATCTCTATTTTTTCTCTCCACAGGGTTTGCCTGAGGATGATATATGGGAGTTGGGTTTTGTTTGATACCTAAAAGAAAACAAAGTTGTTGCATTACACTACTAACAAATTGTGGTCCGTTATCACATATTATACGTCTGGGTAGACCATATCTAAGGATAACTTCTTCGAGCAACGTAGTTGCACACTGTGCTGCAGTAGCTTCTGTAAGGGCAAATAGTTCAACCCATCTTGTTGCACAGTCTTCTACTATGAATATCCATCTTTTACCATTCTTACTTTTTGGTAAAGGGCCAAAAAGATCAATTGATAGAACTTCAAATCGTTGTGAATACACTGGTGTTTGTAACAAACCGGATGGTTTTTGATTAGAAGGTTTATACCTATTACATTCAGCACAATGTTTGACGTAATCTGCAATGTATGAACGCATTCCAGTCCAATAATATCTTTTGGATATTCTATTAAATGTACCTTCAGCACCGTAGTGACCAGCCGTAGGTGAGTCATGGTGTTCTTTTAAAATTTTCTCCCTTTCATGTGAGGGGACTACTAGTTGTGCTTCTTCAGATTCCGAAGTTGGGGAATACCTGTATAAAACTCCTTGGTTCATAACATAACCACGTTCAGTCCAGTTAGTGTAGTCTAGAGTTTTTTCTTCATCTTCGAAACTTTTAATAATTTTCTTTAATTTTTCATCTTTCATTTGTTCAGCACGTAGATCACTAGGCATTTTAGCAGGGATATCAATCATTATGGTGCAAATATCACAATCTTCTTTACTGATATGATCACACGCAGGACGAGAAAGCATGTCAGCTATGACGTTCGCTTTACCTGGAATGTATTCTATTTTCACATTAAACTCTTGCAACTGTAAAGCCCATCTGGCAAGTCTTCCAGAAGGGGACTTTAAGCTCATGAGCCATCGGAGAGGCTGGTGGTCGGATGCCACAGTAACTTCTGTTCCGTCAATGTATCCTCTGAATTTATTAAGAGCCCAGACAACAGCAAGAGCTTCCCGTTCCGTGGTGTGATAGTTGCGTTCTGCAGGAGTCAGTAATCTACTGGCGTACTCAATCGGATGCTCTTCCGCACCTTTACCCTGGAGAAGTACTGCTCCAAGAGCATAATTGCTTGCATCGGTTCGAATGATGAAGGGTTTTGTTTCATCAGCCTGTTTCAATATTGGTGATGAAACCAGGCATTGCTTCAAGGCTTGAAATGCATTTTCTTCATCGGCACCCCAATGCCATTGCACATTCTTCTTAGTGAGGTTACTAAGCGGTCTGGATATTTCTGCAAAATCTTGTATAAAACGGCGATACCATGAACATGTCTGCAGAAACGATTGCAGTTGTTTTATATTCTTGGGAGGCGGGATCCTCACAATAGCATCAATTTTCCCAGGATCAACTTCTAGGCCATTTGGAGTTATCCAGTGTCCTAAGTACTTTACTCTGGAACATGCAAAGTTGCATTTTTCTCGATTTTCAGAAAGTTTCCATTTGTCTAATCTTTGAAAAACAGCTTCGAGATCAGATAGATGTTGTTCAAAACTTGATGATAAAATAATGAGGTCATCAAGGTAAGAGAGAATATTTACATCTGGGAGTCCGTTGCGAAAGTTATCCATCGTCCTCTGAAACGTTGCAGGAGCGTTACGGAGTCCAAAAGGCATTCTTCGAAAGCGGTATGTTCCGAGAGGACATACAAAAGCAGTTTTATCACGATCAGGCCCATAGATACTCACCTGATGGTAGCCAGCATTCAGATCCAGAGTGGTCATGAACTGGGCAGTCTTTGCCTGATGTAGAAGATCGTCCATACGAGGGAGTGGATAGGTATCCGGTATAGTCACCTCATTGAGCTTCCTGTAGTCTACACATAGACGTACACTACCATTTGGCTTAGGAATGAGCACGATTGGTGCAGAATATGGAGATTCGCATTGCTCAATAATTCCTTTGGCAAGAAGATCATCAATTTCTGTTTTCAACAACTCTTTCTTTGCCGGTGATAATCTGTAAGGTGGTAATGATATAGGACGATGTTCTCTAGTGTTTATGTGATGTTCGACGACGGGTGTTGCTTCTCCCCCTGGTTGAAAGGTATTGGAAAATTTTTCAAGCAAGTCATTAAGTCTCTTTCGTTGTATTGCAGATAGGTTTTGACCTTCATTTTCTCTTAACATAACTGTGTTAGCTTTGACATTTGGTGTTGAGATTTCAGGTGTCGTTTTGAAAGGATCATCAACAAAAGGAAATTTATATCTTGGATTGTTCTGGAAATACCAACTTTGGCTTCGCATATCCAACACAATCCCCATTTTATTCAAAAAATCTATGCCTAACAATGTTCTATTTCCGGTGGCTCCGGGTAACGCAAAAATCGTTGTATTAGTTCTACGACCTACTATTTCAACAGTGATTGTTGCTTGAAGAACGTTAGTTTCTTTTCGTATGCCATCAGTGAGCGTTATGTTTACACTGGTCTCTTCGAACGAAGTTCCTTGGTCACGGAGAAGCTTGAACAACATTTCCCCAGCAATGGAATGAGTAGCTCCGGTATCTGCGCAAGCTACCCCTGTAATACCTTTATATACAACATAGGTGTTGCCTGTGTATTAATATAACAAGATTGGAGATGTAGGGAACTAAAATTTGCTGATTTTACTTGCGTAGATGGGGAACAATTAGGACATTTTGCTTTTACAAAACCTTGTTTCCCACAGCCATAGCAACTTATAACTGGATGCTTATCATCGTTTACAAAGCGTGAATTCGTATATTTTGAGGTAGAAGTATTTTTGAAATTTCCAAAATGTTCGCTAGCTTCATTTTTGGTTACCTGATTTTTCCAGAATTCCTGACCATTTGAATTTTTTGACAAAACATGTTTGTGTGTTTCACGCGATTTTGAATTACTTGCTGATTTTTGAAAAGGGGGTCTAATATTTTCATATATGTCAAGCTTTTCGGCCAACAAGACAGGGTCATTTAGTTTGTCCCAACCATCTAAATAATGATTTTTATATTCTGGTGGGCACTTTTTTTTAATCTGATCAGCGATTATTAGTTCTGAGAGCTTTTCAAATAAAATAACTTCTAATTCGGATAACCAACCTTCAAAATAATTTCTAATTTCAAAGTAAAAATCTTTCCAAGTAGAATTCTCTCTTTTTTGATGTCGGCTAAATAATACCCTAAACTTCTCCGCTGTTAATTTAAATCTTTTTAACAAAATGTCACGAATATGTGCATAGTTTTTGAACATTTCTTCAGGCTCTCTTGCTATAAGTTTAGCAATGTCATTCGGAAGTACGGCGACTAATTGTGAGACCCAAAAATCTTTGGAGACATTTAACATTTTCATTTGACGTTCAAACATTGTCAAGAACAACGACATATTATCTTTTTCCGGATTAAATGGTGGTAGGATGTTTTTAATATCTATACGCATCTGGTCCATTTGATTTTGTGGGACAGTTGTCGCGGTATGGTTTTGAGCTTGTAGCTTAAGTTTTTCTAACTCATAAGCTCTTTCCTCTGCGATGTGTTTGTCCTCAACCCTTTATTCTTCTATGATCTCTTGTTTTTTCCTATTTTGTTCTTCTATGCTCTCTTGTTTTTTTCTATCTTCCACGATAGCAATCAATGCCTCTTTTACAAATTGTTCATCGTCTTTAAAAAGGGCGCACTTCATAATTTTTTCACGCAAGACTACTATTTTATCATCTGCATCTACCTGAAGCTCTAATTCGGTAGCCAAATTATATAAATCGATTTTTTTCCCTTTAGAAAGAAACGCCATTTTTCCTAAAATCAGTTAAATTTATGCTTAAATTACAAAATTATATGCAATACTTGACCCATTAAATAATCAAATAACAAAATAACTACCTTCCCCTTACAGGTAAATATGCATAAACTTTCATAAACAATTGATGAAACATACAAAAATAATTTAATACCATACTAAAATCTATCTCTAAATAAACATGAGCTCATGTAAATATTAATGCAAAATATTATAATCAGTTAATATGCAACTTTTTTTTTCTAATATAACTTACCGTATAAAACTGTCAGAAATATTTAAATCATAAAATTTTAAGTATATGAAATACCATCGATAATTTGATGCGAAAAAAATTTTCATTCACAAATAAATATGAAAGCAACAAAAATATCAAAATAAAGTACTTACTTACTTCTTTAAAATAAACAACATTCTAAATAATTATTGACGATTACTGAAATCACTTTTCTTTTCTAATATACTACGCTGTGCACAGTTAGAACAAATAATCATAAAATTGACTTAATCAAATAATATTGCATTGAAAGAAAAAAAATATTACCAAAAGAAATTATATAAATCTCTTTTTCAGAAAATTAATCTTTCATAATACTCAAAAGAACAAAAAAAAAAAAAAAAAAAAAAAAAAAAAAACCAAATACATAAAACAGCATTTAAAAATAAATAAACACCAGCTGGCCAGCAATAAACAGAAAAAAAAAAAAATTCAACTTTTTACCGGTAACAAAACAAATAAAATAAGATTTATCTTTCTTTAGCTAATAACTTTTCGATGATTCATATGGCGGTTTGAGATTTCTTTGGTGTAGGAAATTGATTAAAATGATGCATGCATAAAATACACCGAATTCGTTCAGAGCAGTAACGCTTGGGATCAAGGTCACTAAAATAATATCAGTCCGAAAACATTTTAAACTGCGTAAAGAATTTTCGACGATCACAAACAGCAATTGTGTAACAAACTCAAAGATATTTTATGATTTTAAACAGCACACTTTCACCTTGAGAACATTGAAGATTGAAGCATACCTCACAAATAATTATTCCATAAGGATGGCACTAATTACTTGATTTATTATCAAAAAAGAATGCAAACATTAGAACCGAAGTGGTTCTTTTTAAAACTATTCTTGAAATGACGATTTCACACAATTACGAATCTAGCTGATTCTTTTTACTCATTTGCCAGGGCGGCAATACACTATAGAAGGAAAACGCTTTTCTTGAAATTAGGCTATCACATTCACAGATTTGAGAATGGTTTCTCAAACTTTAGAATTTGGAGATTCTTTTTAATCACTTACTTTGTCAGGATGACAAATACACAATTATCCACTGTCATTATTGTCCGGATGACAATATTTTGAACCTGGTATAGCGGTTCCTTTTTATTTCGTTTTTGAAGAAGGAGATTTTTTCACGTTGGGCGTCATTTTGTGTCGATGTGTGGGTTTGGATAAACTCTTTCGACACTTAAACAATCACATTTTTAATAAGGATAACACACAAACTATATACAGATTCGCGTAAAGTGCAAAATAACTTTGAAACATACATATTTCCATAAAAAAAACATCTCTAGATGAGACACATTTCGTACACTCGCCGAAACTCTACTTAAACCCGCGCAATCATGATTACATACATTCACTTCACTTCATCACTTCATGTTTGGCAAAATATCTCAGGATATTTTGCCGACAGTGGCAACAGCGCCATCTATATGCTATAAAAATAAGGGAAGGCAGTCATTTTGTTACAATTTTAGTTTTTTCCCTGCTTTTACTTATTTTAATTATATTAAAATCGTCACTCCCTAAATTTAAGAATATTTTATTTTAATTTTTTTTTTTTACAATATTCTCAGTTATACGCAGTATAACTCAGTTATAATTTATTAAATAGTTAAAATGTTATTAATAAATAATCCATAAAGTAGGAAGAGAAGAAAACATACTATTTTTAAAGAAAAATATAATGCAACAAATGGTATAAGTGCAAACAAATATCAAACATTGGTTTCTTCCCCTAAAATATTTCTATTTTGCATAGATAAGTATACATATTTTAATGATGCTGTGTGAACATATATAGGTATAAAACATTGATTCGTAGCTTTCTACATCTGTTGGTACTTAAACTGCTGCTACTGTACCATTTTTGTTTTCGAAATTAGCAATATTTCTATTCTTACACAGTTTAAGGTAGTTTAGAGTAACACAGTTTAAGGTAGCACAGGCCGACATTTCCAGGCCCGGGCCAGGCCCGACTCATAAAAAAAATTTGGCCCAGCCAGACCCGATACAAAAATTAAAAGTTCGGCCCGAGCCCGCCCCAGCGCGGAAAAAAGTTAAAATCTCGGCCCGGCCCGAAAAAAAATTTGTCTCATACGAGTTCTGACCAAAAATATTTATCTTAAGGTTTTTTTCGTGTTTATAATCTTCATTTTTAGAGAAGTACCGCAGGGTGGATATTTATTTTTTAATGAATCTCTATTTCGTGTATAGGTGAAAATTGGCGGTCGCCACTCGCCACGTGGCGATTAAAGTTGTAAAGTGGCGATTAAAAAATTGGTCATCGATCGCCACCCTAGTCGCCACTCGCCAAATGGCGATAAAAAATCTGTTATCGATCGGCAAGTGAAATATAGCTTTTTTCATAGAAATATGCGTCTCTACTTTGATTATATCTAATTAGCAAACTGGTTAATTCTTTTTTCTACCGGATGCAAGCAGATTACAATGATTTAGCTGTATTTTCAATATTTCGGCTTTTTGCCATTGCCTTTCAGTCGGATTATTTTTTCAAGAAATACAATTTTATTCTGCAAAATATATTCATGAGCCTTGATTCCACATGCATTTCAAATAATTTATTCCTTTTTTTTTTTTTTTCCACCGAATGCAAGCGTGTTTTAAGAACATTGCAGTATTTTCAATGTTTCGACTCCTGCCACATGCTCAATAGTTAGATTATTTTTCTTCAAGAGATATTGTTTAATCCTGCAAAATATGCTCACCAGCTTAGATTTCAGCTGTATGTAATGTGGGTAGTATGTAATAACACATTTTCTTATTAAATAAAATACAAATAACATTTTATTGTGTTTTATTTGATTATTTTTTTATTGTATACACCTAACTGTTGGAATTTTGATTTAGTTATTTTTTATATAAAGAAAGTAATAGTAATTTGATTGATAATAGTGTTTATGAACATATACAAATAATCTAAAAATATATTCTAAAAAAATCAATATGATAATAGATTTTGTGGTTTTAAAGTGTAATTTTCTTGAATTTCGACTGCTTCCCTGTTCTTATCACGAATAGTTGGCTGGTATAAAACTCTGATTTATAGAAAAATGCGTATATATACAATGATTATAGTTTATCTAGATGTCAAGGAAGTTTGAAACATTATAGTGGCCACTAACTTTAAAAAGTGGCCACTAATGAAACTGAGTCTACCGGCCACTAGCTACTAACTCAATTTCCCAGTTTTCACCTATAATTTCGTGTATGCAAATGTGTTAGTTATCATTAATATTGTTAATCCATATTCCATGTATTGAAGTGTTAAAAATCTGAAAAATACTATACAGTAAAATCTTCTAAGACGGAATTGCATAGAAAAAAAATGCGCCATAGACAAGTTCCCTTCTTAGCAAGAGTAAATGTTTTATATATTCTTTTCTTACGTATTAGTATATTAATTTTGCATGGATAAACACGTTTTTCAGTTTAAAACAGGGTTTTGTCATAGGCAGATTATTTTTCACACGTTTTACTATATTTTAATTCAGCTATATTTTAATAAGCAAAGAAATCTACTATTCTTTAAAAAGAATAAATTTTAATGTTTAAGTGTAAAATAATGGCGATTTAAAAGTGTATACATTTTTTGCAAAAAGTTTTGGGCCAGGCCTAATTTTACTGACCTTTGAATGGACCAGACCACGCTGAAACGATGATTTTCATACGGGCCGGGTCAAAACTAGAAATGGAAATTTCGGGCCGTGAAGATTAGGAATGAAACCAGTCCCGGCTCTGTACAGAAAAAAAGTTAGGTCCGGCCCGTCCCGAGCTTTCAGAAATAGATATGGCCCGGGCCCGGCCCTGCCCAAAAAGAGTGGAGGGAGACCAGGCCCGAGTCTTCAGAGAGAAGTATGGCCCGGGCCCGGCCCAAGTGCCATAAACGAAAATAGGCCCGGTCCACGGGCAGTGCCGGGCTTCGGGCCACGGGCTGGACCATGCAGATCTCTACAGTAGTTATCGCGATATATCAGTAATATCGATATTAACTCATTGATATATTGCGATATTAAATTTCTGATATCGTCCAGCCCTAATTGTCATATATTTAATTCTGTTACTATTTTTATTGATTTATCTATTCATTTAATCATTTTCTTTGCAAACTCTGATGATATTGTCTCAATTTTATTATCTGAAGTTAATTTTTTATTCAGCATTTTACTGTTTTTAAATTCCTTATCTCGCTTGTTATTATAATTTATTTTTGTATATTTTTCATAAAGGATACAAATTCATTTTTAGGGTTTCGTTCATCTGACGAAACCCTATTCGTCTCACTCCTGTCTGTCTGTCCATCTGTCATAGAGCCCGTTCTCAGAAAGTATGTATGTTGAAGACTTGAAATTTTGCATACTTATAGCTGAACACCTCTCATCAAACGACAAATCCTAAAATTTTGAAGAAGTTGTAATTAACGGACGTTATTAATTAAAAACCCCAATTACAAGATCTGAAAGGCATTCATAATTCAACAAAAGCAAAGATTTTTTTATCAAATTGCAAAAAAACAATCTCTTCCACAGATTAAAAATAGGTGTCTTCATTATCTGCAGACATATTAGCACCCGAGCAGTTTAAGCAGATCACGTGGTTTTTCGTACTAGGATTTTTTAAAACTTTTAAATTATTAAATTATTTATTTTTTTTTTTTTTACATCCTGGCGTAAACGTTTTCGCCGATTTCATCAATGTCAATTTCAATCTTCTATCTTAATTACAAGCTGAGATATTAATTATTATTTAACTAATTGGTTTTATTTCTATAAAATGCTTCTGGAGATTGCTGTTGCACTATGGTAAATGTTGATTTGTAAAGGCTTATAATGGAACCAGTTCTTTTAAATATGAAAATTTGACACATTGCAACAATCATGGGTTTTAAGGGTTATTGTGCTATTATGGCTGTTTTCATTGTAACCCTTTGTGGATGGCTTAGCACTTTAAAACTTAAAATTATTATTCTCTTCTGCAAAGAAATCCTATTTTTTTTTCACATTTCCTTAAATATCTCGGTTCCTATTGGTTGTAGAGCTTAGATCTCGTGCAAAAATTAACTCCCAGGCACCCAAGCAAACTTTTCCCAACTATTATTTTGCCGTCTTCCGATTTCCTCTAACTCTATTAAGGGCTCCTTTTAAATATTTTTCGATAAGTATGAAATATTGGTTTGCACCCCCCACCCCCTCCCCAACATACTCCTTATTTTAAAGGTAAATACATTTCCTGTTAACATATTTAAACAAATTAATGTTACCAGGCACCCCTACCCCCGCAGGACCCCCCCCCCCCCCCAAATGTTTGGGGCTGTTTTTTCATTGGGCCATAACTTTGCCCCTAATTGAGCCACATCTGGGAGAAATATAACTGAGAAGGCTCCAGCGAAGCTAACTTTTACCTGCCGATCAAATGGCAATCTCCATTTTTCGATGTATGTCCATCCTCGCACTTTGCCCCTCCAAGGGGCCACTTTTCTATATTTTGTGGTTACCTGTCATGTGATACATCATAGGAAAGGTCTGTGACCGCTTAATCATGTTATGCATCTCCAGTTTTCATCCCCCCCCCCCTTTGCTCCCCCAATAGGGGACACTTTTCTAAATTTTGGCAATACCTGCCAAGTGATATATCGTTGGAAAGGTCTGTGACCGCTTAATGATATTATGCATCTGAAGTGTCCATCCCCCTGCTTTGCCCCCGCGTGATGAGATAAATATTACTTATTCAATATAAAAACTTTCATAAGTGTTCATACCACTATTTCAGAATAGTAATTTAGCAAATATCTTAAATTGGTGTTAAGACCACCAACCCCTCGACTAATGTATCTATGGATAAGTTGTAGAAAGGAGTTTTGTTCAGATACACTTTTGTTAAGAATAGAGAGCGCTCCCTGGTGGTGAAATGTGAAAGACCGCGATTTTATTTAAATTATAAAATCTAACAACACAATTTTTATGTGCAGTTTTTAAGGATTTAATAATTATAAATTATATCAATTTGACTTTATTAATTAAAGAATAAAGTGTTTTGAAAGGAATATTAAACGAAACCCTCTGTGCGATCTATGATCACACTTACCCACTTGTTGATTTTCATTTTCCCATTTGTGAATGATAAATTGGTGTTGTGTTATAATGGTTTGGTACTTTTCGGTTAGCCGGGTGCCAGTGTTGTATATACCCAGTGGCAGAAAGTTTTGTAGCTGTCTGCGACAAGCTTTTAAAATTTCATAATCTGTCTGCAAATTTTGCATGTCATTTATAAATAATAAATTGAACTAGGAATTTTTTTATCATTCTATTTAAAACATGGTAAGCATAATGCATTCTCATTAATTCTTCGGTGAAATTCACTTTTTCTCCATGGCTTTTTGGCAAATTTCGCGTTTTTCTCGCAATTTTTGAACGAAATTTGCGGGGTTTTTTTTGCGATTCTTTGACAATATTCGCGTTTTTTCTACAATCCTATTGCAAAATTCGCGTTTGTTCCGCGATTCTTTGACGAAATTCATATTTTTCCGCGATCCTTTGATGAAATTTGCGTTTTTTCATGATCCTCTGACGTAATTCGCATTTTCCGCGATCTTTTGATGAAATTTGCGTTGTGTCCGCGATCCGTTGACGAAATATGCGTTTTGTTCGCGTTTGTTTCACGATCCTTTGACGAAATTCGCGCTTTTTACGCGATCTTTTGCCAAAATTTGCGCTTTTTACGCAATCTGTTGCAAAAATTCGTGCTTTTTACGCGATCTTTTGCCGAAATTCGCACTTTTTACGCGATTTTTTGCCAAAATTCACGTTTTTTACCCGATCTTTTGCCAAAATCCACGCCCTTCACCCGATCTTTTGCCGAAATTAAAGCTTTTAACGCGACCTTTGGCTGAAATTCACACTTTTTACACGATCTTTTGCCGGAATTCACGTCATTAACACGATCTTTTGCCAAGATTTGCGCTTTTTACGCGATCTTTTGCCGAAGTTCACGCTTTTTACGTGATTTTTTGCCAAAATTCACGATATTTACCCGTTCTTTTGCCGAAATTAATGCTTTTAACGTGATCTTTTGCCAAAATTCACACTTTTTACGCGATTTTGTGCCGAAATTCGCGCTTTTTACGCGGGAAAAATTGTCCGAAAGTTGCAGACAATTTTTTAAATTGACTACATTAGTGCAGACAATAATTGTCTGCAAAAGATTTTTTGTGTCCGCGACTATGTTGCCGTGTCGCGGTGTTTCTGCCACGGGGTGTATATACATATATATATATATATATATATATATATATACATATATGAAAGAATAAAAATAAATAAATAAAAATAAACCCCTTTTTAAAAGATAAACCATTTTTTAAATTCAAAATTGAAATTAAATTGTTAAATCAGAAAACCCAACTTATTTTTCATAGTCTTTTATTTTAAAGCAAATAAATAAAAATATTTTTTTCATCATAAAAATCTTTGACACTAATTGATATTTATGAAACAGAGTTAGAAAATAAATTACCCATTGTTGACAGTCATCATAAAACATATTAAATTATCTTAAAATCCTTATAAAAGTAATAAGTCTCTCATGAACAAGGAAGTAAAGCATCATTATATTTCTAGCATAAACAAACTGAGTTTTTCAGGCTATGCTAGATTGTTTAAGAATCAAATTGTAAACAACAAAGGATTAATTTCAAATCTATAAATCAAAGAAAATATGTTAGTTTAATTAGTGTCAAAGTGGAAAATTGATACAGTAGACTCCCTCAAATCCGCATAGCTTGGGACCAGAGGCTGTGCGGATTTTAGAATTTTGTGGATTTCTGGTCATTGATTTGTTTACATTTTTGAAACATTAATTTGATTGGTAGTTAAGCAAGGGAAATTATAATGAATGCTTACAATAAAGTGAAACATTAAAATTAGTAAAATATTAAAATAATTTATTAGTTTAAACGTAAGTAATTATTAAAATAATTATGTAAAATAAAAATTTAGAAAAATATTAATTTATTACCGATGAAATCGATTCACTTCGATTCCAAAAGTCCTATGCTGTCATCTAGTGGTAAAGCGATCGTAAGATTGATACCTCATTATTTGTTCTTAGCACTATGCTTTTTTCATTGTTATATACAGTCTTGAATGCTTTTATTATATTGCTTTGTATGTTTAGAAATAAATTTGTCTATAATTTAAAAAAAAAAAAAATCTGCGAACAATAATTTTAAAATAGCATTCCGGTTCATGGATTTTTCCATTTCTAACCCTGGAATTTTTGATTTAGATATGCTAATTTATATCAAAATCAGAAGTAATGTAAATTTATTTAGTTATAAATCAGCTGTAACAGCCAAAAGAAAATGATTAACAAAAAATTTAGTAAAAAAAACATTGTGGTAGTCGCTGATTTTGATGCCATCTTCAATTTTGTTCCTGCAACTTAACTGTAAATTAATGTGTTTTAATCATAACACTTTAAAATATATGATGATTATATGCACGTTAAAAATGTAATTAAATGAAGCAGATAACGCATATGGAAACTTTTGGCTGGGAAAAGGATTATCCTGGAAGTGAATATGTAGAAATGGTATTGTGATCTTTATGAAGGCAAAGTAAAAACGTATGCAGATTAAACAAAATAAAGACAGTTTATTTTTGATTCCAAACACAGACTTGACATTAATAGTAAAAAGCAGCATTCATTTTAAACAGACATCTTGTAGACTTTGATGACGATGTTTTACATATCAGAACAGACATTGTTGTTTGTAAATATCACAGAATTAAACTTTACGATAAAACATAATTAAAAAGCTAACATATAACATCCAGAACGTGGTCCAGCCACGTTCAGTAACTTGAAATATTTCTTCCATTAGAGGAAGATAAAAGTGCATCTTATTAAGATTGGAATCGCGTATTTATATAAAAATGGTCGGATTGAAAACGTCGTTTCAGATGAACGAACCAATCAGAGAACGGCATCGAATCGATGCAAAGCAAGATTCGATGGAAAGATTCGATTTGAAAACGATATTCTAAGTCGCCATCTGGCGGGAGAAATATCGTCACGGAAGTTGAAACGTAGTCGAAAGAAAGTTTTTGCCGGTGAAGTACGATAATGAAATGAAATTAAAAACGGCAAAATGGTATGAATTACTATGGATGTTAAAAGGGTCAGGAAACTTTTATTACAGCTGGATATTGTCTAGAATCAATAGAGAGGGTAAGTAAAAGTTTAAGAAATATTTATTACTGTCTTTATTTAAGAAATGAATAAATGTAAATAAAGTAAATGAATGACAATAAACTTAGAAATAAAATGAAGTTTGTGAAATGAGGTTTTATGACAGGAGATGATAAGAGGCAATGAGAAATACAGTGTTTGTATCTCTATCATAAATTTCATTGTTTGCATCTGAAAAAAAAATATGTGGATTTTAGGCGTTTGCAGATTTAAGGAAGTCTACTGTAGCAGATAAATCATAATTAGCTTTTGTCTGGTTGACATTTCTTATTAGGATTACATCATAAATAATATTTAACATTAAAATTAGAATTAGCTCTTAGGTTGTGCAATCATAAGTCCAGACTTTTGTCTCCATATAAAAAACAGTTATAAAAAAGATAATGCGCCAATCATGAAAGAATAAGCCTCCCACTTTGATACTTCTGCCCTCTGCTGTGAAAAAAGTAAAAACTAGCTAATAAAAAGCAGGGTGCAGGCGGAAAGAGAAGTCAGATTATGATGGGATCCTCTCTTAAATAACACGCAGAAATTCGAGAGCTGTTGCTCCTAACGTATCCCAAGTCACTGGGCCTGACTTAATGTGAGACCATGTAACATGAAAGAAAATAAAGTCAAGTTCAGGACAAACTGCCTCAGCTTATTGCCAGACTTGTATAAAAACAGAAACTTTCCGCGCACATAAATATTAGGTCAAAATTTTCCGCAAATTAATGTTTAATAAAATTACGTGTTATATTATTTTGACGATATGAACTAAAAATCATAGTTTAAAATAATTGCTATTTAAATTTAAAAATAATTAATATTAATTAAAGAATAATTATTTTAATTTAAAAATAACAAAGTAAAAATCAATGATAGGAAGGTGAATTCTTTTCAATTATTTTGTCAATGCATTGCCAGGCTAAATTGTCACTGCAGCTGCCGACGGAAAACCGATCAGCAGCAAGTTTTAGTCTGCAGAAAATAGAAATAAAAGGGTCTGTGATGTCATAACAATGTTTTGAGTCTTTAAACTTTGAATTGTGGACACACTGTATTAATCATATATAAAATTGGGGAATATTTTAAATTTTTGGTATTAAAAAAGTTACAAAAACAAAACATATGTTTTTCTTTTCGTGACTTTTTTCCGCAAAGTCCCGAATTTTTCAGAAAATTTTCCGCGCACAGCGTTCGCGCGTGCGTCTACATTATACAACTCTGCTTATTGCCATAACTACCCACATATAATATGAAGTACAAGCGATTGCTTTCATATATACATACATATATGTATATATACTTGTATATATGTCTATACATATATTCAATATATATACACACACACATATATGTATATATAACACTGGCACCCGGCTAACCAAAAAGTACCAATGGTTTTATATACAGGGTGTTTCTATGATCATGGGACAAACTTGGAGGGGTGGTGCTGCTGACTAAAACAAACATGTTTTGTATAAGAATGTATGGTAAAAAGTGATATGTTGAGGCACGAACACATAGCTGCCAACTCTTCCGATTTTTTCAGAATTCTTCCGAAAAATCGGCATGTTTTCCGATTTTACGCGCGTAATGCGTTTTATTCCGCTTTTCGTCATTTTTTTCCGATTTTCGGCCTTTTCTTACGCTTTTTATGCGAGTTTCGTCAAAGGATCGCAGAAAAACCTGAAATTTCGCCGAAGGTTCGTGGGAAAGATGCAAATTTTGTCGGGAGATCGCGTAAAAACACTAATTCCGTGAAAAGATCGCGAAAAAACGCGAATTTTGTCAAAAGATCGGGTAAAAAAAGCGCCGTCAAAAGATCGCGTAAAAACGCGGATTCCGTTAAAGGATCACGGAAAACGCGAATTCCGTTAAAGAATCGCGGGAAAAGCGCTCATTTTGTGAAAAGATTGCGGAAAAACCCAAATTTCACTGATGGATTGCGGGAAAAACCCAAATTTAGCCGAACGATCGCGGAAAAGACGTGAATTTCGTCAAAAGATTGCGTAAACAACGCGTAGGGGTGATTTTGGTCTGAATTTTCCAAAAATTTAAGGCATTCATTTCCGAAAATTTTAAAAAATCGGCCAGCAATTCGAAATTTTGGACATAAAAAATATCGCGAATTTCGACATCTTCGCCGAAAAAAATTAATTTTGTGAATCGTTTGCAGAAAAATCACCAATTTCGTCAAAGGATCGCGTGGAAAACGCTAATTTCGTCAAAAAATCGCGTGGAAAACGCTAATTTCGTCAAAAGATAGCGTGGAAAACGGCAAATTTCTTCAAAAGATCGCGAAAAAACGGCAAATTTCTTCAAAAGATCGCAAAAAACGGCAAATTTCTTCAAAAGATCGCGGAAAAACGGCAAATTTCGTCAAAAGATCGCGAAAAAACGACAAATTTCGTCAAAAAATAGCGAAAAAACGGCAAATTTCGTTATAAAATCACGAAAAAACACAAATTTCGGCTAAAGATCGCGGAAAAACGGCAAATTTCGTCAAAAGATCGCGAAAAAAACCCCCACAAATTTCGGTTAAAGATAGCGAATTTCGTCAAAGGACCGCGGAAAAAAACGCATAGCTAGTGTCGGAAGTGGATTCTCTCTCTCCCCCCCCCCCCCTCCCCCTTTGCTGTAACTTTTCAGATTTTTTTTTTTTTTTTTTTTTTTTTACTCAGAATCACAAAAAAAAAAAAAAAAAAAAAAAGAAACATTTAGGAGTCAGAAGTTTTAAGTGTCTTTTAATGTGAAAGGTAGGATACCTATAAATATTCAAAAAAAAAAAAAAATTAGTAAATTTTAATATATTCAAGTTATTCTTTTTTGTCATAATATATATTGTGTAATTGCAAATTAGTGAATATTTTATTCGAATTTCTCTTTGAAATTTGTTTATTTATAAGGATTCAGCTGTTTTTTAATCCTTACTGAAAGCGTTATAGAACTTAAAAAATCTTCTGATTTCTTCTGATTTTTCTCCAAAATCTTCTGATTTCTTCTGATTTTTTGTCCAAAATCTTCTGAGTTTTACCGAAATTTAGTTGGCAAGTATGCTAACACAAAATATAGGGCATGAAAAGTCCATACTATGGAAAAAAGTCCTGGTTGTATGCATCATATTATCATATGTATAGTACATCACTTCCAACCATACTTTCCTATGCAAAACATGTTGGTTTTAGTCAGCTGCACCATCCCTCTAAGTTTGTCCCATGATCGTAGAAACACCCTGTATATATATATCAAAAATTTTAATGTGTGATCTTCTGTTGCACATTAAAATGAGTGATATTGTCAGCAATGTGATTTAAAGTGTATTTCGATAACTAAACACTGTTGTACTCTCATTACAAAAATCAACTGGCATACAATGAGTTAACAAATAATCACTTGAAGTGCATTTTAGTTTTCTTCTTACAAATTTTCCCTGTATCCCCTGTATTGGCTTTTATTTTTATGCTTCATTATGTTTAATTTTGTTATGAAATCAAATAATTTTCTACAGGGAAAGGGTTAAAAGTTGTAAGCTTAGAACTATTCAAGCTAGATATTAATTTTATAAGTATATGTATAAAATTGTCTGTGTGTATTATTATTTTGTAATCTGTTTAATGATTGAGAAAATGTATTTTTATTTAGGTTCGTTGCTGGGAAGTTCAACAATCAGGACAGACCATTCCAAAAGCTCAGCAGACACATCAAGGTTCGATTTTAGACGTATGTTGGAGTGATGTAAGTAGAAGTTTTTGTAGTTTAAAAATTGTTATCTGATAAAAAAAAAGTATATCCCTTATTTGTTCAAGACTATCAATTTTACCTTAATTAAATATGTAAGGTTTTTCTACGCATGTAATTGTTACTGATAAGAGTAGATATTTCAAATTGTTAGAGTCTATAATGTAAAAGGATCAAATTTTCCCATTATTATAGTATTTGATGCAATATAACAATTAGCGTCTTCTTTTTTTCCTCCTTTCACCATTTAGCATTAAAATATTACAGCCTTTTAGCTGATGTTACTATTGCACCTTGAAGTAAATTTAAATGCTGTGTACTAGCCTAAATATTTTTTTGTTTTATAACTAATTTAAAATTTGTGAAGTTTTTTAATGATACATAAAAATGTTAAGTATCAGTAAGATAAAAATTTGTGGGGGAATGCAAATAGAAAATGTATCAGAACTCTTACATTCTAGTGTCTTGTACAAAAAAAAAAAAAAAAAAAAAAAAAAAAAAAAAAAATCCGATTAAAAACTTTCATGTGAAAAAATAAAATAAAATGTGTCTAAAACAATGACAGGTTCCTTTTCTGTATTAAACAATGATTGCATTATTTCATAAGCAGGGGAAGAAAATATGTTGGAAGCAATTACTCAAAATTGTCTTATTTTTAAATCTGATGTTAACATAAAATGTGATCTCAGTTCAAACAGAAAACTTTCCAAGTGAGTTCTGAGTAATTTCTCCTAACATATTTTCTACTCCTGAAGTTGAAACACTAGATTTAGAATTTAATATTGAAAAGGAACTTGCCATTATTTTAAATTTCAAATATGTTTTTGTATAAGAACATTCTAAAAAAACTTGGCCCTATTTTTTTGCATGAATATTTTGCTACAACAGTCCACCTACAAATAAACAAAAAAAAAAGTTACAGTTTATCAATCTTTATACTGATTTAACAGTGAAAATTTCAATAGACAAACTTAAACAGTTACAAACAACAATATTTCACGTATCATTTAAAATTTAAGCAGCAGTTTAAAAATTTTTTCTAGTGTATATTTTGCAAATTATGTAAAAAAAAAAAAAAAAAAAATTCTATTGTGTTCTACACAATTTTAAAATACTGAAAAATATGGACACCATTTGATATTAAACTGAAAAAAATTCATATAAAAAGTTATTTTATTTATTTTTAAGAACATAATAATTATACCATTTAAATCATAAATATCTAAGCCTAACTGTGTGCTTTTTTAATTTGCTGTAACTGAAGTCATCAAGATGGTGCAAGGAAAATAATTCTTAAAATTACACTTTTTATACATTGTTTAAATTGCTGAATAATTTAAATTTAAAATTAATTATCTAAGTAAAATTTTGATAGATATATTTATGCATATAATTTCACTCTGTACAAAAAGCTCTTGTAAATGTTTTTATGTATGTGAAGTCAATTAGTTATTCAGTGTTTTGGAAAATATGGTTAAGGATTTCTAATAAAGTGCTTTGCCCTTTAAATGTGTATTAATTTTGTAATTTACCTTTTACATGGTTCACTATGGCATGTGGTGTTCCACTATAATCCAAACATAAAGGGCAGTGGGATATATTTTTAAGCTTTAAAAAAATATATTTTTTAAAGAACAAGACTTATGCTTTGAGAAAATTGATAAATAGCAATAAGGAACTAAGACTATATTCAGTAGTTTTTCCATGTAAATTGATCTGTAATTTTAATAAGAAAAAAAAAAACTTAAAAAGCCGTCCACTGTGTCTCATCTACTCCTATACAGAAAATATTGCAGAGGATAGAGACACCCGACCCGAACCCGTAAATTCCATTTTAAGTCAACCCGCAACCCGACCCAAACCCACAAAAGTAATTTCCTGCAACCCAATCTGAACCCAAGGTATTTCAACCAGTAACCTGACCCGAACCCCCAATGTAAGAAAAGCAAATCATGTTTTAATATCATTGTGAAAAAATAATCTACAATTGTATCTCTAATAGAGGTCTGCACCCGGCCCGCGTCACGCCAGTGCGGCAAAATTTCAAACGGGCCGGGTCAGTTTATATTATATAGTCAGTCATATATTAGGTCAGTTTTTTCAACGGGCCGGGCTGATAAACAAGATAAACGGGGGGGGGGGGGGGGGGGTCTACCGGCCCGATATAAATGTTTAGACGAAGCCAATAAAATTATAAATGACCGTGCCGGGCTAGAGCCGAACTTTTAAGCTTTACTCGGGCCAGTCCAGTCCTGGGTCTGTAAATTCCGACCCGTGCAGACCTCTAATTCTCTAATATCATATTTATGTTTTACATAGAAGAATGAACAAATCTATATTCTTTAATATTCAACTATAGTAAAACCTCTGAGCACCTCGGGATCGTTGAATGAAGTCAAGCATCAGGTCGAGTTATTCTGAATTTTGTTTTTTCGGCTTGGAATGATTGTAATTTTCTTTCTGCAGGTCGGGTTCCCACTAGAAGAATTCTTTCGGGTCATATATAGGTTTTTTACCACCCAGGTTGTTGGGAGTTTCACAAAAAGGTGCACAACTATTTTTCAGATGAAAATAAATACGTTTTTGAATATCTAGGACTAAATGTTCAATTTACTGCATGAGAAATAAAATGTATAAGAAATTCGGTCATAGATTAGTCTTTCTTTAAGAACCTTTTCTTTCGAAGTATGAAAAACGTTATCAATATTTCATTTTTGATATGCACCAAAAACAGAGGGTATCATATTATTGATAGTTTATGTACACATACACATGTTACGTGTATATATTATAGCTTGAGAGGTGCCCGCGTTTGAGAGATATGATATAAGCGTTCAAATATATAAATTTTAGGAATTGAAAAAGAGTCCGCTAAATGGAAGAGTCCACCTTTCGGGAGAAAAGCCATTATGGAAGTTTTATTGTACATACATTTTTAACCTGAAAATTTGTACATAGATTTTTAACCTGAAACAATGAAATTCACCCTGACCCGCAACAAAAAAGTCTAGAACCGGGTGTGGTTAACCCGACCCGATGCAGGACTCTAAATGGTATAAAACTAAAAATCAAATCTTTAAATATGCTTTAAAATTAGTTGCGGTTTCAAAAGTTCCACTTATAACGATACACCTTGTTTTACACAATTGGCCATCCACCTTTAGTTTATCAGCATTTATTATTTTGAAAATTTTCCTGTAAAACATAGTGCACACACAATTAATATAGATAATAATACAATTAATATAATTGTGTTAAAAATAATCTAGTGTAATTTCATATCCAGCGATTTCTGGAGTTCCATTACCTGAGATTTATTCTGTTGAGCTGAACCAGGTTTCAGACCAGATGCTGCAATCTTCAAGGTTAGCTGGGTGAAAAAGTTCGACCAGAATCGTCCGGGATAGCTCAGATGGCAGAGCACTGGCGGCTTCAGCCAGGAGATCCCGGGTTCGAATCCTGGTCCGGACATTTTTCGCCCAGTTGGAAATTTACATCTAATATTCTTAACATAGGTTCGATTTTTCCTCAGCCACCATTATCCAAAAATGTTCTTCTAACCTTGATCTTGATTTTTGGGAAGCTTACCACATCATTAAAAATTCTCACTCTTTAGTCAATGACTTATCTAGTACTCCAGATTTTCCAAGTATTTGGAAAGCATTAATTTAATTTCCTCTTCTTTGGTTTCTTTTTCTCTCCTTCTCCGGTAGATGTCGCTACTTGTCCACCCAGTCGTTTCCACTGCTTCTCTCTCATTGGTTGTTTCTGGCGCTTTCGATACCCACATAGGGTATATAAGGCAGCGCGTCTCTGTCTATCATTTTGCTCAGCCTTGCTTTTTCTAGCACGCTGTTCCCTTTTCCCTATCTTGCACTGAAGAAGAATCTCGCTGTAGATTCGAAACAGCTGTTTGCTGCTTTTCATCCATTATTTGTGCATTTTAAACGTTGGTTTACTGCTTTTTAAAATTTGAAATTGTTTATTAAAGTATGACTTTATTAATTTTCTTTCTTTAAGTTAAACAATTAAACAGACTTTTTTTTATTTTTTCTTAATTTGTATATTAAAAATATTTTATACTTATTATTTTAAGGAATTTTTTATGCAAAATTTGAAATTCTGTTCCATACCTGTATAAAACTACAAAAGAAAGTATAACTTTATTATAAATATTTAAAATAAAAGTAATTTTCTTGTTATTTATAAATATCAAAGTAATTTAACTTAAAATAAAAATAAATGTGATTTAAAGTAAAGCAGAATTTTAAATAATTAAAACAGAAAAAAAACATCTACTAAACCTATGTTTGGAGAAACTCTTTAACCAAGGGTATATAATAGTAGACATTTTATGCTTAAATTATAAAAAAAAAAAAGTATATTTTTCTTTATGAAAACACTCTACAATTTTATTAATAAATGTGCTAACATTTGTTTACTTCTGCCAGCACTCTACAAATAAACAGAATATTTTAATGTTTAAATTATATTTTTTTATACAATATTATTAATTTTCATATACAGGGCTTGAATTTCGGGAAGGGATGGCAGGATTTGCACCCAAAAGAATATTGTGGACGGGAGGCTCTTGTTCTCCCAAAAAATCACTTTCTGAAAAATTTTCTTTGTGAAACGACAATCAAGTCTTGTGACCAACTGACAAATTTCGCGATATATTCCATGATCGATCAGCTTCTTAAAACAGATTTACATAATTCATGATTGTTTTATTTTGTCTGACTGAAAAATTTTGTGATTTTCTGCGCAACCGATTGACGAATTTCACGATTTTTTCTGGAGACCGATCGGCAAATTTTGCACGTGATCAATTGACTTAATTTAGCCATTTTATTCCCCGATCGATCGGCAAATTTCCCTGTTTGTGCTTGCGACATACTGATGAAATTCACGATTATTTTTCTGTCCGATTGAAAAATTTCACCTTTTTTCTCTGTGACCTTTCGACGAATTTCACGATATTTGCTTGCAACAGACTGACTAATTTCATGCTATTTTCCCATGATGGATTGACGAATGAAACAATGTTTTCTCCCAACCAATTACCCGTGAACTTCAGTTTTTTTCTAGTGACCAATTTCCCGCAAATTTCAGTTTTTTTTCTTTGCGACAGGGCGACAAATCTTTTTTTTTTTCTCTCTCATGATTGACGAAATCTGTGATATTTTTTCTATGTCCGATATACATATTTTGAGATTTTTATTTCCTTTGCCCAAAAAAGGAAATAACTAAATTGACAGTAACAGCCTCCGGAGACTGAGCCTTACCAAATTGGTATAGAGTCACTATTAAACAAAATGAGATTAGATCTTGTAGTGCACATGAAGAAAAAAAAATTGGGGGACTATTTAGAAGCAACAAACTAGTTGATACTTGCAATTCACAGAAATTAAGACATGGCTTTTTGAAGTCATCCATTTCTCGGGTAATAGAAGAAATCAGTTGACTGTTTCCTTTTCAAACTTTGGATATGGGTTTAAAATTTCAGTGCATAGAACCTAGTTCAATTAACAAAAATACCAGGGATTCCAGTTTTGGCTACAATTCCATTAATAATAATGTCACATACAATCACTGAAGGATATTGACAATACATTCACCATTATGCATCGTTCATGCAAGTACGTTCAAAATGAAGGTGCATCAAATTTCGCAAAAGTTTCTTTAAAAATTTTAAGCGAGCATAACCATGCGTATCAGATAATTTACAAAGTTATAAAAGTTACTCTGTTCTGTTTGTCCAAAGTGTAACTTGTGAAAGAGGCTTCATCACCCAAAATCGGATAAAATCTAAATTAAGAAATTCATTTGGAAACCCAATTCTTAATTGCCCATAACATTAGGTGAAAGTTGAATAATAGACATGGTATATATAAAACTTGATTCTGTTCCTTTATTTTAATAAAAGTAAACATTTTGGATAATTATCTTGAGTTGTTCATTTAAGTTATTTCAATGGGATTTTGTCATGTCTGTATCTTATACTATAATGCAAGCGAAAATTGTGTGTGCATGTAAATTTTATCTTAAAAATGGCTCTAATGATTTTGACGAAATTTTGTAATAAGACTATTGAGCTAGGTCACGTGTTCGAGAAAATTCGATTAGTGGGTCATTTTGGGTCATAATGGATCAGGGTCAAGCTAATTATATCTGAAAAACGGCTCAATCGATTTTGACTAAATTTTATATCCAACCGTTTTTGGGCTCGAGAAAACTATTGGGCTAGGTCACATGTTCGAAAAATTACGATTAGTAGGTCATTTTTGGGTCACTTCGGGTCAAGCTAAATTTATCTAAAAAAAAGACTCTAACGATTTTGACTAAATTTTGTATTATATCATTTCTGAGCATGAGAAGACGATTGGGCTAAGTCACATGTTCAAGAAAATTCAATTACTGGTCATTTTTGGGTCAACTTATTGTACCTAAGAAAAGGCTCAAAATATTGTGACAAAATTTTGTATTTATATAGTTCTGAGCATGAGAAGACCATTGGGCTAAGTCACATGTCCCTGACAATTCGATTAGTGGGTTATGTTTGGATCACTGTAGGGTCGAGATAATTGTGTGGGGATCTGGCATCGCCGACAACCCAAAACCAGCTTGTGAACTGACTCCTATTTTCTTCATACCACATCCATGGTTTCTATTCTGCCGTAACTGAAAACCGCGCGGATTAGCTCTGCGGTAAGGCGGGAAGAAACGTTTTACAGTTAGACTGTTGGACTGCCTCACGAAAGTATGTGGAGGATCTGAGCTGTAACGATATACTTACTGTATTGCCGCACACACGTGCGATGAATGTAATTTTAAATTAATATACACTAGTTAAGTTTTTATCGAGTCTTAAGTTTATGCTTCCAGTGTTTTATTTTATTTTATTACGTAAACGACGAAGTTATAATTAGTCATCGGGTGTTATGTTGCCTGGTGCTAAAGTGGTGACCCGACTTTGAACAGAACATTTTGCCTAGTGATCTTAATACATCGCCTTTACTATGGCTTGGTGTACGACGTTCCTGCATTAATAGTGACCCGAGAGGGTATATATTTTTAATTTAAACAAGATTTTTGTGCACGAGATGATTTCATGCAGTGACTGTAGAGTTTTTTATTTCATCACCTACTGGCATTCGGAGTTCTCGGCGCTAAGAGATAAATAGCGTGAGGATAATTCCGGTGAGTCATAATTTTTTTGATGGTGTCTCAAATTACCATTACCCTTGTGTGTGCTTATTAATTTTGCTTGCCCCGTGGTAAATTTAACGGTAAATTTTGCGCATTTTATCTTACTTTTGTATATATATTGTGTAATGTACTAAATTTTTAAATGCAGTTTATTTCATTGCTATCAAAATTAACATTTTTGTTTGCTTAATAATATGATTATTTGAAGTTCGGGGTATGACGCGAATTATTATGATATACTGTAATTAAGCCTGGCCAGATAGAATCGTATGTTTAGGTAAATCTCATTTTAGTGTTTCACACCAATCTCCTCGGCGAATTGAAGGATTGTTTACTGCATATTATCATGCTTAAAATTTTTGTTTTCATACTTATCTTTGCATTATTTTTTCTACTAGGCCTTGCTGTGCATTTGAGCACATAATTTTTTTGCTAGGGTTTCTAAAACCATCTATTCTGTATATATTATTATTTCCTGCATTTATTATTTTTTTTTTTGTTTGTGTATTAAATATTTTATGAAATGGCAACCTCAGTAAACGCCGCAGCTAGCATTCAGAGGGTTGGGGTAAAAGCGACCCCGTTTTGGCGGGGAAATCCGAAACTTTGGTTTTTACATCTAGAATCTCAGTTTAAACTTGCAGGGATTACTGATAGTGTTACACAGTTTCATCATTTAGTTGCATCAATGCAACCTGAGGAGCTGGGAATAGCAGGTGACATCATTAGTGAGCAACCTCCTGATCAACAGTATGAAAAGCTAAAAATGCGACTAATTAGTCAGTATTCATTAAGTGAGGATCAGTGCATTCGTGAATTGATTTCTGGTTTACAGTTGGGGGATAAAAAACCTTCCCGTTTGCTGCTGGAAATGAGAAATAAGGCTGGTAGCCAGGTCAAAGATGATTTGCTGAAAACGTTATTTCTTCAGTGCTTACCCACTAATGTTCAGCAAATTTTAGCAATCTCTAATGACCCGCTTGACAAATTAGTCGAGATGGCTGATGGTATCATTGCTGCGAATGGTCCGCCCCCCATGGTTCAAAGTATTCAGTCCAGTAATGATGAACTAAAATCATTCATTCTTGCACTCTCTACACGCTTGGAGAAGTTGGTAGGAAAGGGGAATAATTTCAGGCAGGGTCGTTCCAAATCCCGTGACCGTTTTAGGCAGTATAAATGCAAGAAAAGTACCGAAAAGAATGGTAATTCCCAAAATTTATGTTGGTACCATGCCACGTTTGCTAAGAAAGCGAATAAATGCCACAAGCCTTGCTCATGGGAGGGAAACTAGTAAGGCCGTCACTCAAATCCGAGGGTGACGGCATAGTTCAAATAAATAGACTCTATCTCAATGACAGAACTACTCATTTGAAACTTTTAATCGACACGGGAGCTGATGTGTCCGTCTTACCTGTATCAAAAGCTAATAAAACGCGAACGGCAGATAAGCTCCAACTTTTTGCTGCTAATGGCTCCATTATTCCTACCTTTGGTCAGCAGCTCTTAAAGCTTGATTTAGGCCTGTGCAGGGAATTTCATTGGTTATTTATTCTCGCAGACGTTTCGCAGCCAATTATTGGGGTTGATTTCCTTCGGCATTTTGGCTTACTTATTGGTGTGCGTCAAGGGAAGTTGCACGACCCCATTACCAACTTACAGGCACAGGGCATAATTGATAAGTCAGTTAGTAGTAAAATACGCACGGTTTCTGAAATAATGCCATTCCATATGCTACTTAATAAGTTCCCCAGTCTTACGGATACTTCAGCCTCCCTTAACCCCCCGAAGCATGATGTGCAGCATATTATTGAAACCAAAGGTCCACCTGTGTTCGCAAGCCTCGCAGGCTTCCACCTGATAAGCTTCGTGCGGCGAAGCAGGAATTTCAGTTTATGATGTCTGCCGGGATTTGCAGACCTTCCAGCAGCTCTTGGGCTAGCCCGCTGCACATGGTTCCCAAATCTAAGGGTGATTGGCATCCGTGTGGAGATTATCGTAATTTGAATGCTGCTACCGTTCCGGATCGCTATCCAGTCCCTCATATTCAGGATTGCACGCAAGCACTCCACTGTAAAAAGATTTTTTCGACATTGGATCTGGCTAGAGCTTATCACCAGATTCCGGTGCGGCCTGAGGATATTGAAAAAACAGCCGTCACAACTCAGTTTGGTCTTTTCGAATTTTTGTATATGCCATTCGGTTTGACTAATGCTGCTGTGACGTTTCAGCGCTTTATCCATAGAGTACTGTACGGACTTGATTTTTGCATTCCATATTTTGATGATGTACTGGTAGCATCCGAGAATTACGAGCAACATATTCGACATCTGCAAATGGTATTCGAGCGACTAACTCAGTATGGGGTACGTTTGAACCCATCTAAGTATGTTTTTGGCCAATCTAATGTCAAATTCTTAGGACATACTATCTTTGCTGAGGGCATTAGCCCACTCCAGGATAAGGTTGACGCGATTAAAAAATTTCCTCGTCCCGAAACTATTAAAGAATTGCGTTGTTATCTGGCCATTTTGGTTAATTTTTATCGCCAGTTTATTTACCATGCTGCGCACACACAGGGGGTGTTAAACAAATATTTACAGGGTGCCAAAAAGAATGACAAAAGCCTAGTTCAGTGGACAGAGGAATCTAATGATGCTTTTGTATGTAGTAAGGAAGAACTTGCAAAGGCTGCTACATTGGCATACTTCATACCAACGGCACCTTTATCTATCGTGGTGGATGCATCAGATTTTGCGATGGGTGCAGCCTTGCAGCAGCAAGTTAATAACAATTGGCAACCTTTAGCATTTTTTTCAAAATCTTTGTCTCCGGCACAGCAGAAGTATAGTGCTTACGACTGTGAACTTTTGGTGGCGTATTCTGCTGTGCAACATTTTCGACATATGCTTGAAGGTCGGAACTTTACAATTTTTACAGACCACAAGCCACTCACTTTTGCATGTAGGCAAAAAACAGACAAAAGCTCACCTCGGCAAACTCGTCAACTTGATTTTATTGGCCAATTTTCCGCGGACATACAGCACATCAGTGGTTTAGAAAATGTGGTGGCTGACGCTTTGTCGAGAGTGAATATTTCGACCATTAAGTCCTGTGTTGTTGATTTGGAACATATGGCTAAATTACAGGCAACTATCTCACTTCAACGGGCAAAAGAAAGCGACACAAGTTTAAAATTTCAAACGATGCCAGTAGGTGATTCAGAATTAAAATTACAGTGTGATATCTCTACAGGTCGCATTAGACCTTTTGTGCCCGCAGGCATGCGGAAGATTATTTTCCAGAAATTGCACGAGTTGTCCCACCCTGGTGTCAAGGCGACACAGAAACTAGTTGCAGAACGCTATGTTTGGGCCGGAATGCAGAAGGATGTTGCGGTGTGGGTGCGATCCTGCATCTCCTGCCAAAAAAGCAAAGTCCACCGGCACGCGAAAAGTGCTATTGGCACATTTGAACAACCATCAGCTCGTTTCCAGCATGTGCACATAGATTTGGTTGGGCCATTGCCACCATCTAATGGGTTTCAGTATTTCTTGACATCTGTTGACCGGTTCACCAAGTAGCCGGAAGCAATTCCGTTGGTTGACACTACTGCTGAAAGTATAGCAGAGGCTTTCTACGCTGGTTGGATCGCCTGTTTTGGACCACCTTTACGTCTGACGACTGACCAAGGTCCTCAATTCATCTCTGTTTTAGGCACTGAATCAATTCCTGGGTATTACCAAGATCCACACATCTCCATACCATCCAGCTGCAAACGGTCAGATGGAGCGATTTCACCGACAGCTCAAAGCTGCTATCATGGCGCACAACACCATCGAATGGGCTAAGGTATTGCCATCTGTGCTCCTGGGCATACGAACTGCATGGAAGGAGGATTTGCAGGCAACGGCAGCTGAGATGGTATACGGTACTACCATTGCCCTTCCTGGAGAATTCCTGGTGCCAGCAGCTGACGATCCAGATCCGGTAAATTTTCTTGGCAGGCTACGTCAGGTGGTACGCCAATTGTGCCCAGTACCTGCTCGGTCTACAGCTGACCATCCAATTTTCATCAGCAGGGACCTTGAGTCATGCATACACGTCTTTCTGCTCAGAGACAGTGTTAAGAGAAGCCTACAAGCTCCGTATGAGGGGCCATACTTCGTGCTGCAAAGAACTGAAAAAAATTTTACACTTAAAATTTCTGAGTGAACTGTCACAGTGCACATAGACAGAGTAAAGCCTGCTTTCTGGTGCTCAGATGAGGAACAGCCTCCCAATCAAAAAGCAGCACAGAAGCAGCCAGTGTTAGAGACATCGGCAAATCACCCAGAAACTCTCATGCCCAAAAGTGGGCCTGTAACCACACGTTCTGGTCGGCATGTCAGATTTAACCCTCGCTACCTCTGATAGTGGAAATTGTTTCGCTATCGCTCAGAGGGGGCTACTGTGGGGATCTGGCATCGCCGACAACCCAAAACCAGCTTGTCAACTGACTCCTATTTTCTTCATACCACATCCATGGTTTCTATTCCGCCGTAACTGAAAACCGCGCGGATTAGCTCTGCGGTAAGGCGGGAAGAAACGTTTTACAGTTAGACTGTTGGACTGCCTCGCGAAAGTATGTGGAGGATCTTGATATATGTAAATAACCCTCTTCTGTCTTGCCACTGTCCGGGAATTTCCCTCTACATTATACTTTTACATAACAATATATCTATCTCCTCTATATTCACTTTTATTAAATAATACATTTTATATCTTTATTAATTTAAACGTCACTCTACTTACCTTAAATTAACTTCTGCTGTCATCCCTTTAATTTATCCACTCTGTTTATATTTTCGTACTTTCCGTTTTCCATCCGTTTCTCCCACGCATTCAACAGCACATAACTCTTTCATTTGACGTATGGTTTCACGGTCTCCACTAGATGGCGTCTCTCGTTCGAGCCTACGGCACATCGGATGTACGACACTTCGTCACGATGTCGTCACTCTGGATTCATCGTTAGCTGCCCGTTGAATTGCGTGATGAGTTATTATTCATTCTCCCGGTTTGTATAAATATGAATGTTTCCTTTGCTTCCTTACCTCTTCCTCTTACTTCAATTCCTGGTTACTAACAGCTGGTCGTCCTTTATTGTTGAAATGGTGTTTGACTTGAAACTGAAAGTTCTGCACATCGTTATAAGCTGACATCGTAAGGAGTTGTGTTTTCGTGCAATGTTTATCGCTACATTCTTCATGGAAATGTCATCAGTTATCAAGAAGCTTCTCATCAATTTAATCTTATTTATGGAAGCATTGGACTCAGCATGATTTAAGGAGTATATGGGACTTTACATATTGGCAGTCACTCTCTGATGCAGTACTTCACCTCATTAATGTCATGGGGTTCGTTAGATCACTTTTAATCTTGTTACTGTTAAATATATTTATGAATTACTGAATGCATATAAAGTTAACTTATATATGGTTTTTATCTTTTGCTCAATAAACGTTAGAGATTGTTTTTATATTTATCTTGTAGTTATTTCGCCACCATATCTTTTATTCTTCCTTAGCTATTTAATATTCACATGTTTGGGGTTATCAGCTTAAGTTTCCATTGGGCATTTTCAACTCACTCTGCTAAAACTAATACCTATTTAAATCTAATCCCGTCAGATCTGAGCTGTAACGATATACTTACTGTATTGCCGCACACACGTGCAATGAATGTAATTTTAAAGTAATATACACTAGTTAAGTTTTTATAGAGTCTTAAGTTTATACTTCCAGTGTTTTATTTTATTACGTAAACGACGAAGTTATAATTAGTCATCGGGTGTTATGCTGCCTGGTGCTAAAATTGTATCTGAAAAACGACTCAAGCGATTTTGACAAAATTTTGTATTATACAGTTTCTGGACATGAGAAGACCATTGGTCTATGTCACATGTTTGAGAAAATTCAATTAGTGGGTCATTTTTGGATCACTGTGGGTCAAGCTAATTATATCTAAAAAAAGGCTCAAAACATTTTGACAAAAATTTGCATTATATCGTTTCTGAGCATAAGAAGACCATTGGGCTAAGTCACATGTTCAAGAAAATTCAATAGCGGATCAGTTTGGGGTCACTGTGGGTCAAGCTAAATGTATCTAAAAAACAGCTCGAACAATTTTGACAAAAATTTTTATTACATTGTTTCCCAGCACGAGAAGACCATTGGGATAGCTCACTTGTTCGATAAATTTAGATTAGTGGATCCCTTTTGGGTTGTGGGGTCAAGCTAATGTTATCTATGAAATGGCTTTAAAGATTTTGACTAAATTTATATTCTGTCGTTTTCGAGTTAAAGAATCACATTTGTTAGGTCGCATGTTTGAAAAAATTCGGTTAGTGGGTCATTTTGGATCACTGTGCATCAGGGTCATGCCAATTGTATCTAAACAGCAAGAATGATACAGTGAGAATAAAATATCGAATTGAACACATGGCTAATTTGTACCGAGCTTAGCTCGGTCATTCCTGCTAGTTAATGTAATTCTTGAAGTGGCACATAAAGAAATAGCGGTGTTAAAGATATTTCTCCCTCCCTCCAAAACAGTTAATTCTTCCTTCATTTATAAATGTTGGGAGGGAAACTCCCCTCCTGGGGAAATTTGAATTTCAAACCCTGATAGTTAAAGAAAAATTGTTTTTGTAAATTATATTTCAATATATTTAAAATGTTTTAAAGATGTGGGAAACATGTTTGTAATTTATTGTTCTGAGATGGCATTATCAGACCTGCCAACTGCTACGAAAAAATCGTAGTTGCTACGATTTGGACCTATAAACTACGATGTTACGAAAATCAGTCTTAAACTACGATTTTTTGCAAAAAAACAAAAAAATGCATTTTTTGTTTCTAATTGCGATTTTTATCCCACGCAGCATATTTTTCAGGAATGATTCTGTTCCAAAATTTCAAAGTATTCATTTCCGAAAGTTTTAAAAAAAATTTTTCATTAATCCGAAAATTCGGACATTAAAAAATGCTCATGGGGGAAAAAAAAAAAATCTGGACTGCAAAACAAACTTCTTAACATAAAACCCTCTTTATGTATATCAACCACAAGTGAATCGTGTTTCTGTAAATATTTATACAGGAATTCCCTTCCTTAGAAACAGGGATGCCATTTTAAGAATTTCTGGATTTACGAATTATTATTAAACATTTCAATTTTGTGTGGTAAAACACAAAATTCGTCAAAAGTTATTGGTAAAAAGTGCAGATTTCAACAAAGAGTCGTGATAGAAAAATGTGAATTACGATCGTGGGGAAAAAATTGTAAATATCCTAAAATGGTCGCGGGAAAAAAAATTTGAGAATTTCGTCAAAATTTACTGCACTGGGCTAAAAAATTGGAACCAGGCTTCTTTTACAAATGTAAAAAAATGCTGCAAAACAAGAAGAAACTTTAAATATCGTATAAAAATTTTCAGAGGAAAAAATTTACTATATTGAGTTGAAAGACTGAAACCTTATTCCTTTTACGAATGTCAAAAGATGGCTCCGAAACACAAAAAACAACCAACCAACCTCCAGATTAATTTCAATATTCTGTGCTACGATTTCTCATTTTCAAAAGTTGGCAGGTCTGCATTATATACATAAATAAAGATACACCATAACTAAAAGCATATCTGGTACTGGATATCTGAAATCCGATATCTGGCAAAATCAATATCCGGTTCATCCCTATTTCATACATAATAAATTAATTCTTGTAAAGATTTCTTTTATTTTCATGCAAATTAAGTATGTATTTCAATTGAAAATCAACGCCTTGTTATTGCAATATTGTTTGGATTTTTTAAGATGTGGCAAAGAAAAAATGGCTTGTATAACTAAATATTTCTTTATCTAGTAATTTAGTAAAAAAATCATATAAAATTGTTTAAAAGTATTATGGTCAAAATAAAAATTTTATGCATCTTAGAAAAGTCATATTATGTGAGTGTGCTTCTGGGTTAAAAAGTAACTACCAATTACTGTGTTTTTATGTCTAATAGTTTTTGCTGTATAAGCCAAGAAAATGAAAAGAACATTATATTTTCAAATGCAGCAGCAGCAGTAGTAATTTTTCTTTTAGAATCTAGAGAAACTCCATCTCGTATAAAAATTTTCAGAGGAAAAAATTTACTATATTGAGTTGAAAGACTGAAACCTTATTCCTTTTACGAATGTCAAAAGATGGCTCCGAAACACAAAAAACAACCAACCAACCTCCAGATTAATTTCAATATTCTGTGCTACGATTTCTCATTTTCAAAAGTTGGCAGGTCTGCATTATATACATAAATAAAGATACACCATAACTAAAAGCATATCTGGTACTGGATATCTGAAATCCGATATCTGGCAAAATCAATATCCGGTTCATCCCTATTTCATACATAATAAATTAATTCTTGTAAAGATTTCTTTTATTTTCATGCAAATTAAGTATGTATTTCAATTGAAAATCAACGCCTTGTTATTGCAATATTGTTTGGATTTTTTAAGATGTGGCAAAGAAAAAATGGCTTGTATAACTAAATATTTCTTTATCTAGTAATTTAGTAAAAAAATCATATAAAATTGTTTAAAAGTATTATGGTCAAAATAAAAATTTTATGCATCTTAGAAAAGTCATATTATGTGAGTGTGCTTCTGGGTTAAAAAGTAACTACCAATTACTGTGTTTTTATGTCTAATAGTTTTTGCTGTATAAGCCAAGAAAATGAAAAGAACATTATATTTTCAAATGCAGCAGCAGCAGTAGTAATTTTTCTTTTAGAATCTAGAGAAACTCCATCTCGTATAAAAATTTTCAGAGGAAAAAATTTACTATATTGAGTTGAAAGACTGAAACCTTATTCCTTTTACGAATGTCAAAAGATGGCTCCGAAACACAAAAAACAACCAACCAACCTCCAGATTAATTTCAATATTCTGTGCTACGATTTCTCATTTTCAAAAGTTGGCAGGTCTGCATTATATACATAAATAAAGATACACCATAACTAAAAGCATATCTGGTACTGGATATCTGAAATCCGATATCTGGCAAAATCAATATCCGGTTCATCCCTATTTCATACATAATAAATTAATTCTTGTAAAGATTTCTTTTATTTTCATGCAAATTAAGTATGTATTTCAATTGAAAATCAACGCCTTGTTATTGCAATATTGTTTGGATTTTTTAAGATGTGGCAAAGAAAAAATGGCTTGTATAACTAAATATTTCTTTATCTAGTAATTTAGTAAAAAAATCATATAAAATTGTTTAAAAGTATTATGGTCAAAATAAAAATTTTATGCATCTTAGAAAAGTCATATTATGTGAGTGTGCTTCTGGGTTAAAAAGTAACTACCAATTACTGTGTTTTTATGTCTAATAGTTTTTGCTGTATAAGCCAAGAAAATGAAAAGAACATTATATTTTCAAATGCAGCAGCAGCAGTAGTAATTTTTCTTTTAGAATCTAGAGAAACTCCATCTCAAAATCTTTATTTTCTGAGTTACAAAAGAATCAATAATGGTTGGAATCAAAATTAATTTTGGAATTTTAAGTCAACTAATAAGCATTTTTTTTATTTTGGATTTTTTGTTTGCATACGAAACTCATAGTAGGTTGTGAAATTTAAGATTATAAATATAGTAAAAGTAATATAATAAGATTTGATTGGAAAAAATTTTATCTATCGATCAGTCCCAAAATTTCAATGATTTTTAAAATTCTTTATCTCAATCCCGTTCCTGTAAAAGATAAGTATATGTAATTTGAGTTGCTGTGTAGTAGTGATAATTCATTAAGATTTCAGAAAAAAGTCTTATTTATCTCTGATTTACAAGAAGGTCAAAAGTCATGTGTCAAGGAATGAATCTTAAAATCGGTGATTTTATAACTCTATATCAGAATACATGCATGATAAAATTTAAGAAATTTTGCATGCTTTAAAATATGAATCTCCTTATTACATCAGAAAAAATTCATTTAAAAATCACCACTATCCTCTAATTACAAAGGTTTTTTCTATAATGATCGGCAGCTCTAAAATAGAGTGTTATCAACAAAAATAATGAATAAAACTTTCAAATTTTATAAATGAAGTAATTTTTACTTTCTTCTATCTTCAATAGAAGAAAGTATTGTAATCGAAATTTTTTTCGACTTCCGGTTTTCGACGGATTTACACGCTTTAGGGGTCAGAGATCCCAAAAAACATGTTTATAGAAAATGTCTGTCTGTCTGTGTGTCCGTCTGTCTGTCGCCATTGTACCATCAAAAAGTGTATGAAGTTATGCATAGAATTGAACCAAAATTTTTATTTTAAGTTTTTGGGTATGGCAAGCAGATCCTCCCTGAATTTGGAAAAAAATCGCCGTTAGGGGGCGCTATAATAGCAATTTTTGTGCGATTTTGAATATTGTACCATCCAAAAGTGTATGAAGTTATGCATCGAATTGAACCAAATTTTTATTTTAAGTTTTCGGATATGGCGAGTAGGTCCTCCCTGCATTAGGGAAAAATTTGCCGGTAGAGGGCACTGTAACAGCGATTTTTGTGCGATTTTGAATATTGTACCATCCAAAAGTGTATGAAGTTATGCATAGAATTGAACCAAATTTTTATTTTAAGTTTTTGGGTATGGCAAGCAGATCCTCCCTGAATTTGGAAAAAAATCGCCGTTAGGGGGCGCTATAATAGCAATTTTTGTGCGATTTTGAATATTGTACCATCCAAAAGTGTATGAAGTTATGCATCGAATTGAACCAAATTTTTATTTTAAGTTTTCGGATATGGCG
The DNA here is from genome assembly GCA_963932465.1 of Maratus speciosus. Taxonomy (NCBI): domain Eukaryota; kingdom Metazoa; phylum Arthropoda; class Arachnida; order Araneae; family Salticidae; genus Maratus; species Maratus speciosus. The sequence continues at coordinate 146,818,409 of OZ010789.1, forward strand.
AGTAGGTCCTCCCTGCATTAGGGAAAAATTTGCCGGTAGAGGGCACTGTAACAGCGATTTTTGTGCGATTTTGAATATTGTACCATCCAAAAGTGTATGAAGTTATGCATAGAATTGAACCAAATTTTTATTTTAAGTTTTCGGATATGGCAAGTAGGTCCTCCTTGAATTTGGAAAAAATTCGCCTGTAGGGGGCGCTGTAATAGTGATTTTTGTGCGATTTTGAATATTGTACCATCCAAAAGTGTATGAGGTTATGTATCGAATTGAACCAAATTTTTATTTTAAGTTTTCCGATATGGCAAGTAGGTCCTCCCTGCATTTGGAATGAATTTCGCCGGTAGGGGGGCGCTGTAACAGCAGTTTTTGTGCGATTTTGAATATTGTACCATCCAAAAGTGTATTAAGTTATGCATCGAAATGAACCAAATTTTTATTTTAAGTTTTCGGTTATGGCAAGTAGGTCCTCCCTGCATTTGAAAAAAAATTCGCCGGTAGGGGCGCTCTAACAGCGATTTTTGTGCGATTTTGAATATTGTACCATCCAAAAGTGTATGAAGTTATGCATAGAATTGAACCAAATTTTTATTTTAAGTTCTTGGCTATGGCAAGCAGGTCCTTCCTTAATTTGGAAAAAAATCGCAGGTAGTGGGCGCTGTAATAGTGATTTTTGTGCCATTTTGAATATTGTACCATCGAAAAGTGTATGAAGTTATGCATAGAATTGAGCCAAATTTTTTTTTTGTTTGTTCTTGGCCATGGCACGAAAGTCCTCCCTGAATTTGGAAAAATTCGGCCTGAAGGGGTTGCTATAATTGCGATGTCTGTACCATTTTCATTATTGTACCATCAAAAAGTGTATGAAGTTATGTATATAATTGAATCAAATTTTTTGTGTATGTTTCTGACTGTGGCAAGCAAGTCATCCCTGAACTTAAAAAAATTCTGCCAGAACGGGGCGCTATAATTGCGATCTCTGAGCCATTTTCATTATTGTACAATCGAAAAATGTATGAAGTTATGCATACAATTGAACCTAATTTTTTGTGCATGTTTTTGGCATTGGACAACAGGTTCTCCACAATTTGGAAATATTCGGCAGTAAAGGGGCTCTGTGATAGCAATTTGTGTATACTTTTCTTGATTTTTCGTAGTTCTATTGTCCATCGGTGGCTCGTGCAAAGGCGGGAACTCGCTCCCTGCTAAGCCGGCTTATCGTAAACATCTGATAACAACAGAATAAGCAAAAACTATTAATTTTAACAAATATCATGATATAGATTAACTCGTTTTTAGTTCGTTTAATTGACTGAAGCAGAAATTTAAGATGAAAATCAAAGTTGGTATAGTATTGAACTAATAATATTGAAATATTAACATGTGTAACTAGTTTTTGAAATATTAAGATGTATAAGATAGAAGAAAGTTTTGGGATTGGCACATCCAACTAGTTTTTATCTGTTTCTCTCTCTTTCTTTTTAGTAACATGCAAAGCTCAGTGTACTAGATTTTATTTTTTTTTATTACCAGAAGTAGTGTAAAGATTTTAAATACACAGTTCATTATGGTCTTGTGATTGAACTCCAAAATCAGACATTTTTTAAATTTCTATATTTCTGAATCTATTTAAGATAGTGCAAAATTTAAAATGCTGTGTAACAATAATCTTATTTTTTCAAAAAATACCAACTCAAAAATCTGAATTTTTTCCCTAAATTAATTGCAGCTCAGATGGCAAGATGTATTTTTCTGCCAATATATGACTGCTAAAATCTGTAATATTTGAAATTTGATGCATCAGAACCTGTGAATGATAAATGCATGACATTTAGAATGCCAAGTAGAAATAATGACCGTATATTACATCAGAAAAATTTTGTCTCAATTATCTTCTGAGTAATGGGAGAGGGGGAGGGGGTCAAACTGGCTCAAATTTTCTCTTATAAATATACTTATAATATTATATGTAATATGATCTTTGACTGTGTAGTGTTGTGCACTATGATCTGGTAAAAAATAATTTTTTACACAATCACAATGTAACTTTCAGTCATTGCATACATAACCTTTGGAAAATTCTTGCATTTTTTAAAAATAAAATTAGCATAAATTATCCCTCTTCTCTCTTCCTATACATATACATAATTATTTTTATTTTAGTTATTTGTTTATTTTGTAGGATGGATCCAAAGTGTTTTCTGCTTCTTGTGATAATACTGTGAAGATGTGGGATTTAAATAGTAACCAAGCCATTCCTGTTGCACAGGTAACGCAGTTAAATATTTTAGAATTGTGTAACTTTTGAGGAATTTAAACATTTTTAACAATTTCAAACACATATTTTATATCTGTGTATTAATCTTAACCCACTTAATCTTATAGTTTATCATTTTTGGAAAATTATTTTAATCTTGTAAATTACAAACAAAAATGCTTGTCTGTTGTTCTACCCTGTCAATGCAGTTATTTTTTTTCTTTTGAAATTTTTAATGAAATATTTATGCTGAAAGTAATTATTTTAAAATATATAAGATGCATGCTTAAGAACAATACACTGGGCTCCTTAATGTGTTTCCACTTAAGACATATCACTGGTTAATGAGGACAATTTCATTTTACCCATCATATTTTATTTGCAATTAATCTTGAGAACATCGCTTAATATGTACTACTCATCGAATAATGATTGACTGAGCAGAATCAAAACTAGTTCTGTACGTCATTTCTTCGAAAGTAAAATTTCGTTTAACTTTGGCTATTGGGAGATCAAGAAATTGTCAGTGAGAGTGAAGGAAGAGGAAAAAGAAAACATTCCACCATCAAAAAACAAGGTCAGTTAAAAAATTTCTTATGATTGTTCATCAACAGTACAAATCAAAATGTGATGTAATAGGCCAAAATTTTGAGCATGTCTCAAAACTGGAAAATGGTTTGGTAAAAAAAATAATTTGTTCAACTATCACAAAGAAATGTGAGACATTGATTTAATTAAAGTTAAATTTTATAAGTACAGCAGTTTCTTTGTATATTTTGTTTGTCCTAAGCAATTTGTTTTTTAATAATAAATTTTCATTTTCTTGCTTTTATACTAACTAAATTCAAGACAAAGTTCTTTTAGCATAAATTTTGTAACCTATTTAATTTCTGTCAATAACTAAATTCGAGTTATTCAAAGAAAGGGAATATTTTACGGCATTGAAATGCTTGCATAGTTAAATGTAGATTTTGGTTAGTGCAGACGAAAAATAGCTTCCCTCTGAAGTCTGTGCTAATGCGTGTTCACTGTATAGAAAATAAAGTATGTACGAAGTGTCTCCTCTTAGTATTAACTAATAACTAATTATTAGATGGTTAATTTTAGAGATATACTTCCAATTACAAAAATGTTTTAAATGTTGTTCTTCATCATATATATTGTGTTATGAAATTTTTATTTTTGTATGGATATGAAAATAATCTACTTATAATAAAATCCGAGTGGAGAAAAGTGTAGGTAACCATTCTGGTCTGCGATTCGAACGTAGCTAAACGCCATGTTAGGTTTAATGGAAAACATATGTTAACATATGACAGCTGAATAATAATTTGTTCTACTTGAAATAATGTTTGTTCAGCATATTTTCATATAAAACATGTATATCATATCCAATTATAATGTATTAAGTTCCAAATACAAAATAAGCCATTATAAACATCAGATTACTAGATATAAACAAAAGAACACTGTTGCCATTCACAATTTCCAAATCTTGAAACAAATGAATGACTCTTTAAACGCTACATATTAAAAAAAAAAAAAAAAAAAAAAAAGAATACAGGTTAGCGTTGATGCTGCTCTTAAAATATTTGTCAAAGTATATTAAAACCTTTAAGCATTTTAACTTTGTTTAAAACGTTCAAAAACTATCAAATTAAGTTCTAAATTAAAAATAACGGATAACTATTTATACAACAACCTGAAGTACGAGCTGTAGGCAACTACACTAGCGCCCTCGGCCTAATCTTTACAGAAAGTTCCGTCTATAAATCAGGATGATGTTTCTTGATAATTCTCTGGTGCCATCTATCAGCAATTAATATAAACAAAGATACTTTCTGTTGAAATCGTACTTTTTTTAATGCATTTTATCAGATTTGAAGGCATTGCAAATAAAATTAATATTTCTTATCAATTCTCATTGAAATTGAAACATAAGGAATGTATAACATAGTGGTACAACATATTTTAATTATCTTGCAGATAAAATTATGAATTTTAACATAATAAGTTTGTAGCAAAAAGAAAAAGTCATTAATGCAATTTACTTTCAGAAACAATGCAGATTAAAATCATTAAAAAATTGCTGTTTAGTGTAGTACAGAATAATTCAAAATAATTTGTAAGTCATAAAGTTAATATAGGATAAATTATTCTTTACATTATATTAATTTTGTGACTTACAAATTATTTTACTACTCAGAAACTAATTTTGAATTATTCTGTAATACGCTAAACAGCAAATTTTTAATGTAGAATTACAGGGAGAAAAAAAGTACTTTCGAAGAAATGTTTTTGGTCTTGAAATAGGTGGTCTTTTTTCTCCAAATTGTGAGAATTTAAATTTTATATTTTTAAAAGTTTAAAAAAATGACTAAACAAAAAATATTTATTAAAATAATTAATTAGATAATAAATGAAAGATAAACACTATTTTTTTCATACATAACCATAGTATGATTAGAACTTATAAAGGATAGGATTTTGACAGGTAAGAAGTAATGTTAAGTAAGAATATTTTTCATTGTAAGATGCAAACTTAGTATAATTAAAATGTATGAAAGTTTTTAAAATAATAAAAAGAGTGTAACTAATTGAAATGTGAGAATTTTTTTTTTTAATTTAAAAATAATATTTAGAACACAAGAAAATTTGTTTTATTTAAATATAGTATTTAAAACGTAAGGAAGTTCATTTTAATTCAACAAGTAAATATTGCTAATTGGGAATATTTCTACTATAGGATGCAAAAATATTTGTATATTGATTATATAACTAATTGAAACGGTAAAAAAGGAAAAAAAAGTTTTAGTTTAAAATATTGCTGTTAAATGATTTTACAATGAAAGTTACAAGTACTTGCAATTATAATTCCAATGACAGTTAATTATTCTTTCTAATCTGTAAAAATATTTGTTTGTTAGTATGAGAAACTATTAAATTAGAATTTAATTTTTAATTTAAAATGTAATGCTAATTGAATCTTACAACAGAAAATTAATTGCAATTTAAATTTTAAGTGTAATTCTAATTTTTATTTCAAACTCATATAACAGCGATATTTAAACTTTAAATTTCAAACTAAAACTTTTTATTTTTTTTTTGCGTTTTACTTTGTTATCTAATTGATATGTAAATAATTTTGCTTTATATAGTGGAAATATTTCCGAATAGCATTATTATTTTTTTTTTTTTCATTCAAAGAAACTTTTAAATACTATTTTTGCATCTGACAAATTTTCCTATCATGATATCATTAGTTACCTGGCAAAAAGATCATATGATATTGCAATGTACTCGCCAAAAGATTGACGACCCAGAGAGTGAAGTTTCCAGGACAAAAAGGTAATTGTGTTAGGACATTTGGTCGAAATTCTGCAGAGAATTATTTGGGAGTTATTTTAACAAGGCAAAATTTTTTGTACAAGCATTGATTATTATTTTTTTTTTTAAACATAACAGTGCATAGATATTATTATTCTTAGTATTACTCAAATACCATATAAAAATTTAAATTTCATAACTTTTACAAAAATAACTTTATTGGTATAAATTGTTTTTAATATTAGAGAACAAAATTTGAAACATTTTTTCAGTTGGAAGAAAATTGTTAAAGTATGAATTTTCAACTTCCTTTATCACATGGCATACCCAAATGCACAGTTAACCTTCTGTGGTGATTAAAAGCATAGAGAAAAGTATACCTTTTAATTTATTTATCAAAGCAAATGAAATGCTTCAAAACATTGAAATAAAGCAAAATAGGTAATAAATTAAATTCTTGAAAATGCATTTTTCATTTTATTGCACATTACCATTTATTAATATAACTGAATGTATTTTTTTTCAAATTTGTAGCAAAATTGTTTTAATTTCTCTAATCCAGAGAAAATACATATGCACTCTGTATTTTCTTAGAGTTCAAATACTAAAATAAAACTTCAAGAAATGATATTTCATGACACTAAACTCGGGGCTGCGATTTGTTCCTAAACTTCTACTATTTTTAGTTCCAGGAGACTATATCAATTTTTTTTTTAAGTGAAACAGGACTCAAAAGCAACTATTTCTGTCAAATAAGCAACTGTTATAGGAAGTTGGAGACTTTTTTGAAAATTTTATGCTAGCTTTTCCCAATAAATGTTGAAATATCTGTAGGAAATAGGAAACAACAATTTTAAAAAAGTTGACCATTTCATTACAATTTGATATAGTCCCGATGTCAAGACCTACACCAAAAAGCACCTTTCTCCTTTTCATTGACTTTCCTCTTAATGTCATTTAAAACTGTCCCTGAAGGGAAAACATGATAATAGTGAATAATTTTTGATATTGTTATTGTACAAAATATGCCATCTGAGCAAAATTACTTTTGAACGTTTCTTTCAAAACTTTGAAGCCCAATTTTCTAATTTATTAGATATTTTATGTATTTATTTTTTTTTTATATTACTTAATGACCTATTACCAGATCTTGGAATTTATAGAAATTGAAGACCAGAAATTTTATAGGATATTATGAGTTGTTATAAGAGACAATATTTTTTTAATTCACTTTCTACCTGAAGGACGGGGTGGGGGTGGGGAGGGAAATGATCTTGGAATGGAATCTATGAAAAACAGCAAATTTTATTTTCTAATCCTCAGTGCTGCATTTGCATAATTCCACAGTTGTTGAGGCTTATATTTATCAAATGCTGTCTGATGAATTCTTAGAATTTTTTAATGCTATTTCCTTTTTCGACATTTTCTGCAGAATTCATTAAAAAAATATTATGCCATCTTGCTGGCAAAAAGAATCACCTATTTTGTGCTTTGCACACTAATAGAAATTTCACCTACAGTAATTGAAAGAGAATCTAAAAAAAGTTTATCGCACTAACTGAAAATTGAATTAACCAAAGAGTATTTTGAGGGGTTTTTTTTTTTACATATAAATAGAATGTTTTAAAAAGACTATAAAATTTAAAAGAAAGCTTAGTTTTTGATGTTATCTCTTAAAAGACAGTAGATCTATCTATACTAGAATTAAAATTAAACATATAAATATAGTTGGAATTTATTTTGATTAGTTAATGTTTTCATATCCCCTGACCTACCTCTCCCTCTGAACCAAATATTTTCTCAACCACAGTATTTTATCAGTTGATATCGGTCTGGAATAAATTGATATTTGGATTTGAGTTTGATCTGTCACTCCACCACATACTTAACTAAGTAATACAGTAAAACCTGTAAAGTTGACCTCCCATGTAAGTTGACCACCTGTCTATGTTGACCTCTTTTGTCAGGAACCAAATTTATTCTATTCAAAACTATAAGACAAACCCTTTGTAACCTGACCACCTGTCTATCTTGTATCTTGACCACTGAAATTATTCAAATTTGACTAGAACTATTATAAAATGCCCATCAAAACCCTTTATAACTTGACCACCCAAAAGGCTAACAAATCATGAATAAAAAAAAGTAACTTTCCGCGAAATTTTTTTCTTTTTAACTAGAATTTCTAAAAGGGTGAAATAGTTATTATCCTGAATAATACTTTTAGTAGTGATAGGTGTAGATAATTATTCAAGGCTTATCTATTCTTACACTGTTGATCTTGTGGATTTGGCTTTCCAACCCTCCCCTTCCATTCTTTGATTATAGAGTTCTTTCTTCTATTTCCCAGTCTCTTATCATTCCTTCCCTTCTTTCAATAACCCCAAGTGCTTGTTGGTGAGCAGAAATATTTCCACCTTCCACCAGTTGCAATGGTTTGTGGCAATTATAAATACAAGTGATGAGTTACACTAGAACTGTGTTGTAGTACAGAAGGATTTGATTATTATGTTCATCTAGTAAACTTGGTGTAGAGGTAGTATTCAAGATATTTGTATTTTGTAATTGCTTTTAAACAAGGAAGATTTTGTTAACCTAAAATGGCTCTAAAAAGAAAATTAGTTGAACTTTCAAATTTCTTCTTGGACAAATAGGTAATGTAAATGACAAACTTAATTTTAGAATGTGTATGTATCTTAACATGTGAAAAAACAAGTGTTTTTTATGATTTTTATAAATTATGTGTAATAGTAACTAGTATAATTTGAAGAATCACTAATTGGCTGTATATTGATTGACTGTTTTTTTAAATAAATAGTTGTTAATACAAATTAATTTAAAAATTGATACAAAACTATCAATTCATTCTTGTAATTAATCTTTTCTTTTATAAGGTGTTAGAAATATGCATGGTAATACAATATTATTTTAAAGCCCTGTCAATAAATAAAATTTTTGTGGGGAAAAATGACATGGCATAAATATTACGTAAAAAAAAAGTAATTTTATCATCACCCTTTATAAGTTGACCACTGAAGTGTGGCACCGCAAGTAGTCAACTTACACAGGTTTTACTGTATTTTGTGCTTGCCATCTGTTTTCGTGTAATTATAAGTGCAATATTTTCCTTTTTTTATGGATTGTCTGTTTTGATAAAATCTTTTAGAGTTTATTTTTGGTTCTTCCTTGATAAGTCAGTTATGAAATAACTTTTTTTTTAATGTTCATTTTTTCATATGCATAAAATGTATGGATTGAGAATTTTTGTTAACTTTCATTGTACTTTTCCCTTGATTTAATTTTAAAGTGTTTTGTTAATATGGCGATTGAGGCAAGACTGTTACAGGCTGTGTCTAAGGGTTTTTCAGGCAATTCTTAGCTTATTTTAAAACAGGAAAAATTTAAAAATATAAACTTTTCTTTTTTTTTTTTCATTTTTGACAAGTTTAATTTAATTTTGTATAAGATGCATTGTATTGAGGATTTTTCTTGAACTTTAGAATTTTTTGTTGTTCTTAATTGCCGAGATTTAAACAAATTTTATTGCATATTATTATTATTTATATTTAATGTGAATTTTTATTTCATTGGTCTTATTATTAGCATGATGCTCCAGTTAAGACTGTCCATTGGATCAAAGCTCCTAATTATTCCTGTATAATGACTGGTAGTTGGGATAAAACTTTAAAAGTAAGTTTTTGTTTATTTATAGTTTTTGCTTATTTTAATCTCTTAATTAAAAATTATGCAAAATTACATTGTATATGTAATTGATTGTTTTAACCTGTAAGTTGCTTTGCCAATGTTTTGCCCATTGTGAAATATGTGCATGGGAGTACCTGAGACCCCAACTATGGGGATTCTGGGCTAATGATGCTCAGTTAAGAAGTTGATGAATAACTATTATGTGTATTAAATGTTTGATTTCTAAATTACAATTTTATCAGGAAATAATATTCTTTCAAAAATTTTAAAAATAAAATGTTTTTATATGTGTGTCTTCTGTAGATTTTCTGCAAGAAATTTATATTATGTTTAATGCATAGTTAATTAATTTAAAAAATATATTATGCTACCTCTTTTCAATTTTAGTTATAATGCAAAGTCAGCTATTTAAAAAAAAAAAAAAAAAAAAAAAAAAAAAAGATATTACCATATTTTATATTTTAATTGATAAACGAATTGTGGTGTAAAAAGGTTGCCAATAAATAAATGATTATTCAAATTATTATGATTAGTGCTAATGAATATTATATAATTGCTTTTTTTTTTTAAGTTTTTTTATATAAGAAAGTGTATATATGTAACAAATCTTGTTTAGAATAATTCTATATAAAAGTATGTTTTGTTTGTTTAAAATTAATTTTAAATGCACTCTTCGTAACATTTTTTGATTGTATTTCATGCTCAGATAATATTGAAACATTTTATTGTATATTGTTATTTTAGTCAATATTGTTATATTGTGTTTAGAGATGTAAATTTTCCGGAGATTTTGAAGTGGCAGATAAAAGTACAGTTTTTCTCTGAAAAAATTGGAAATTTTGGAAAAAATGATTTTTCACAAATGTTTCTCAAAAATAAGTTATATTTTCTTAAAAGATAATAATAATAAACTTTTTAAATATTTATGCAGTCTAAAAAAATTATTTTCCCCTTATATGAATAGATTAAGCAAAAGAGAGAGAGATAAAACAAGCCAGCTTTTAAGAGTTTCTCCTTTCATCCTCAGAATTTTGACAGTAGCTTTTCTTCCCTAAATTAACCCCAGTGTTTGTAATATATCATGTGTCTGTTGAAGTGATTTTTCTGTTGCATTTGTTTAATTATATCAGTAGAGCTAATTTAAAAACTAACAAAAATAATCTTAAGTTTCAACCAATATGACTGCAGGTTTTCAAATCTATAAATGATGACAGTTTCAAAGAAATAAATTATAATAGTTCTGGAATTATTATAAATACTATTATCATTTTCAAATCTTCCATTGTTTATAGGTATTATTTTAAAATATTACATTTTTTTCCCCTTATAATTTTCTTTTCCTGTGTATTTATTTTTGGTACAGCTTTCCAGCAATGTTTTTGTGTCACACCCAAACAATGTTTTTGTGTTAGATTCTTAATATTGAACGTTGTTATTTTTATGAAAGTTTTAAAACAGGTGAAATTTTCCATATGTTTAAAAGTTCTTTTCAACTAAATTTTTCACAGAAATTTGCTTACATTTTCTTTGCAAAGCTGGTTTGTATAAATTTATATATTTAAAAAATACAGTTAGACTAAGAATCTATAGTTCAAGAAAAGAAAAAAAATAATTTTAACTGCATGTTATTATGAAAAAAAAACATTGAAAAATAACAGCTATGTGAATAAAAATAAATATATGTTTCAAAATTTACATTACATTTTCCACCTTATCATTTTCATTAATTGATATATTATTGAAATAATTTTGCATATGAATTTTCATTTTTAACAAGAGAAATTGCATTTAATATTTGATTATCATACCAGGGATTTGCTTGGATTTTTTTTTTTTTTTTTTTTTTTTTTCACGCAGTCTTGATTTTTTGAAATCGTCAACTTTTGTATATACTATATACAGTACAGGACCTATTATCCGGAATCCTCGGGACCGAAGGATTTCCAGATGTTGGAACTTTCCGGATTTCAGGTTCTCCCGAAGTTCACGTTTTTTTCTGCGATCCTTTGATGAAATTAGTGTTTTTTCGCAGTCCTTTGCAGAAATTTGAATTTTTTCGCGATCCTTTGAAGAAATTCGTGATTCTTTTAAAGAAATTCATGTTTTTTGACAAAATTCATGTTTTTTCTACGATTCTTTGACAAAATTAGCGTTTTTTTGGCGATCCTTTGACGGAATTTGCATTTTTAATTGATTTTTTTCTGTGCCCGTTTGTCTAAATTTGCGATATTATTTATGGTCCTAATTATCGGACTGAAGACAAATTTTTTCAAATTTTCAGAAAATTTGGAACAGAATCCCCCCTGGTGAAATAGCTGATGATTTTTTTTTTTTTTTTTTTTAACGAGTCATAATATAAATTAATTTTATACTAAAATTTGAGAGAAAAATGATTATTTTTTTATTTTATTTTTTTTTTGGGGGGGGGGGGGGGGGGGGGCGTGTTCCCAGCCACCGAAGTAACATATTTTAGTGGTTACACATTGAAACACAATGGAATGAAAAAAGAATCGGCAAAATTTTCGTACAATTTCAGACATTTCAGAATTTTAATAAAATTTACAAATTTAGAAAATTTTCAAATAATTTTTTTCCCGGATTTCGGAAAATGGGTCCTATACTGTATTTGTAAAAAATGTAATCAGAATTTTGTGAATTAAAAATTATTGTATTTAAGTTCTTATTTAGACAATTACTGAGGTGGTCCTATGTACATATATACAGCCAGATAATAGATTAATTGGTGATTTCAGCTATTATGCAGCAAGTCTTATTTTAAATTCTAAAATCATTGCATTTGTGAAGGATTCAATATGGAATATTTTCTAAAATGTCTTTTTTTAAGAGAAAGAATTTTGTAAAGGGTCAAATGTTTTAAGGTGAAAAAATTGTGAAGGATCCTTTAAGGGACTACAGCTCTTTCTAAACAGATCCCTGCTTATAAATAAGGTTTTCCATATTAATGTTTTCATGTGGCACACTAAACATGAAAAAAATATAAATAAAAGTATCAGAATGTAGCAATTATAAAATTTTACTGCATTAAAATATAATTTAATTTTTTCCAATTTGGAAAAATTAAAAAATAGTCCTTCGGGGAAAAAAAACTGAAAAAAAAAAAAAAAAAAAAAATTCCCCAAAATTTCCGGGGGTGTTTCCGACCATTCCCATTTCTAATTGTGTTATGCAAATAAAACAGCCATTCCACTTTTATTTTTCTAGCTTTGTTAATTTTCCTTTTCAATCTCTTTCTCTGAAATAAAATACCGTATTTACTCGTGTATAATGCACACTTTTTTATCAAAAATATAGAGCAAAAACACTAGGTGCATGTTATACACAGAATAATTTTTTGCTGCTGGATGTAATCACGCGATATACATATGAATCAAGAATTGTATTCAAAGAAGAAATTGAAACTGGAATAATCTTACTTAATAGAACTGCTGCCTTACTTAATTACTGCACCTTTATTTCACTCCTTCCACTTTTTTATACAACAGCACTAGTAACATTATTTAAACGCTAATTAGCAATTATCATTGCCACTCTGCTGTTGTCCTCGCTGTCACTGACATATACTCGTAAATTACATCGTCTTCAGTTGCGTCCATCTGATTGGCAGTGGCAGTCACTTTGAAGCTCTTTATTATTATCTCGGCTGAGATGAAATTCCAAGCTTTGCATATCCGCTCACATTCAGTTGGGAGTGACGCAAGTTTATTCTCCTGCTTGGAGTGAAGTTGCGATCTGTTGCTGAGATTCACCGATTCTATGCATGCCGAAATGCAACCTTACATGATCAGTTGATGAAAACATCTAACAGCTGCAGCACTTTCGTCATCCCACCTGGTATCACAACCAAATAACTTGAGCGATGAATTTTCGCTTTTATTCCAGGCAACGCGTGTCCACGGAAGCTGTCTAGGACCAGCATCGACTCTAGGACCATGACTTAAAGCACCTGGTCGACGTTTAGATTCAACGTTAATCCAATCTTTTATGAGCTCATCCATCCTCCACTATTTTTCTTGTGCTCTTACAATTATGCCTACTGGAAAAGATTCTTTTTGGATAGTTTTACGTTTAAAAATAACATATGGCTATGTCTAACAACTGTATGGCTAACAACTTGATGCCATCAGCCGTAATGGCCAGCATCAGGCTGAATCGTTGCTTGTCTGCTCTTGTTGTGTGCACTTGAGCAGTATTATCTCAAATGGGATGAGCTGTGGTGGCTTCCGGCATATCAAATCGCAATGGAGTTTCATCTGCATTGCCAATTTGCAGCATTTGATATCCCTTTTGTTTTCGTAACCTGATAACGTACTGGAAGAACTTGGTAAGCTGTTATTCGTATTCTTCCGGCAGCTTCTGCAATAGAGTTGTTCTTCTCCAGATATAGAGAATGTTACGGATCATAAAGCGTCGCACCCAGCCATAACTCCACTTGAAATCTTCTCTTGGGATGTTTATTTTCCTAGCTATTTTACAGGCCTTAAACATCAACATTTATGTTGAGACTGAGTACTCCAAATGCGGCATATCTGTTACATGAGTTAAAAGCTGCTTCTCCGCTTACGGATATTTACACGATTTCTTCCGAGTAGCATGCTTTTTGCATGGTGCTTTTTTCAGTTTTCTTTCCATATTCTGCCACTCTCACACACTTGACTCACCAACGCCGAACTTCCGACTTGAAGCCCTTCTTTTTTTCATACTGACATTTTTCAACTTTAAGGTTGCAAAAACATCGATTCTCCATCTTACTTGCACGTTGTCAGAAGATGCTATCAAGTGTTTCGTTGAGCGAGTGACGTCACCACAGCATGATATGACATTTATTCCTACTCCTACCTACCTCTCTGATGTGGAGGTAGGAGTAACTCCCTACTCGAAGTCTAAAAATAGATTTTTGCCTTCTTTCCTGGAATGACGTAACATTTGTTTAGACTTTCTTTACTGAAATACATTTGGTTGTTCATTCAATTGCATGTCAAACTTATCGTGCGCGTTATATACGGATAAACAAATTTGCCATTTTTTCTTGTAAAGTTCGGGGTGCACGTTACACATGAGTACATACGGTATATCAAACAACTTTTCATTTCATATTCAATTTGTTACTTTTCTACCCTTTTCATAATTCAATTAGAGGTCTTGAATGTTGATTCTGAAAATCAAGTATATCCTATAATTGTCACCAATATACCAAATTTGAATGAATTTATTTTTACATCATTTAGTGTCACGTTATTTGCAACTTAACATAATTCATTTTGTATTAATTCCATGTTGACTTGAATGAATGATAATGGGATCTCTAAACTATTAAAAGCCATGAGCTGTAAATTTACTTCATCTTTTTAATGGTTTTAATTCTTTTTGTGTAAATATGACATATTTTATAATTTTAAAATTTTCAGTATTAAAATTCTCTTTTCGAAACTTAAAATTTCATTGATCATGTTTGGTTTGTTTGATTGTCATTTATTAAACAGGAAATTTATATTCATTGGATGATTTAACATTAGCATATTTGAAATTTTTGTTATCTCCACAAAAATTTAAGAAAAATGCATAAGCTATGTATTTTTCTGAAGTGATTTAATGCAAGGATTTCAAACACTTAAAAATGGATGTTATCATCTAAAAAAGAAAAAAACAAAGTTGGTAGAAATTTTAATTTATAAATGACTTATTACCAAAAAAAAAAAAAAAAAAAAATGTTCATTTTTAGGAAGAAGACACTAATTCAAGTCTAATGACATCTTTTTTGTTATTTTATTGTAAAACTGATTTGAGTTTTAAAAAAAATAATAAATAAGTGTCCATGTATAGGAAAATGTGCATTACATGATGTGCAAAATGTTAATTTATTGAAATATTCAAATAATAACAGAATGCTAAAATTATACAAACTTGAATTTAATTCCCCAAAGACATTTAATTTTACAATGCATTATAATTAGCCTTTTCAAACATACCATGATTAACACTTATAACATTAGTTTACATGATATCTGATTTGATATCTCGTGCATTCAAATTATGGACAATAATAAATTACTAGAGGGTTAGTTGATTTGATCATTTGATCATGAGTGAAATAAATGATTGTACCTAAATTCTAATCCTACAGATTGGTCATCTTAACTTGATGGCGTCTTGGCATCAACATCTTGGTCTGTTTTATATTCATGTTTACCTAGCTTAAATTTAGAGATATTCTTTCTTATATAGAAAATTTTGATTACGTGATACTGATCTCTTGTTTTGTTTTGTTTTTGTTTTGTTTTTTGTTTTTTTTTTCTTTCTTTTTTTTTTTACTTCATATTGATTGTGATACTTGGCTGCAGTTATTTTAAATGGCCCCAAATATTTTTCTTTCAGTTTCATAATGTTGCCAAACTGTGTCCTCTTTATAGCCATGATATCTCCTACCTCGTATTTTCTTGATAGTTTTCTGATCTTATTAAATTCCTGTATTTTGGGTATGTTTTTCTACATCTCTTTTCTCATGGCTTCGCATTCTTCCATTATACACTTGGTTCCTATATTCTTCTTCCAAAATGTTTTTCATTTCTTGTATGTTGCTGCCCTTCATCTTAACCTCCTGTCTTAACTCAAAGGGACTATACTTGGTGCTTTGCGTTATTGTTCTATCTATAATTTTGGCGCATACTTATACCATTTGGATTCATCACGATATACTTTAGGTTGAACTAAAGTTTGCTTGTAGATTTCTTTTTATTATGTTGTTTTTGTTTTCTTTAACATCTCTTGCAATATTTCCAGTAGGATCATCTTCTATTTTCTGATCAAAATTGTTCTTGGATTTTTCCTTTCTAACCGTTTTTCTTTCAAGACTTGTCGCATTACCACTTTTTTTCTTTAAGATTTCTGTTCTCTGCAGATTTTTCACTTTCTGTTTTTTGTTCACTGCCATTTTTGCATTGATTCTCTCTCATATCTTTTCTTTTGAGACTTTTTCTACTCTTTTTATGTTTAAGATTATTAGTATCCCCACAAACAGTCATTGAATTGGTATTACTTTCTGTATTCTTTCCTGTGGCTTTATTTTCATTATACCTCCTGTTTGTCAGTGGCTATTTTCTTATTTTTTACTCCGTCAGGATTACTAGTGCTACAAAATCTGAGTAACTCTGGCTAATGATTTCATCTTCCAACCACTGTTGTACTTGTTTATTGGGAATTTCCTGCTTAACTAGAGGGAATCTCCTTGGATGTTCACAAATAGGTTTTTCATCTGCGAGTAGTATTTTCATCTTTAAACCAGTATCTTTTGCTTTATTTGGTTTGTATGATCTTATTAATACTTGTATCTTTTTCCTGTTAGCTATCTTTGTAATCTGTGTTAAATCCATCTCGGCATTAATGCAATCGATATTAACCATATCTTCCCAACATTGATTAGGTTGCTTATATTTAATGTGGCTATCTTTGTTTGGGAGGAATTTTGTTAATTTTAATGTATCCCACTCTCACCATATTGTTACTTATTATTATCGCAATGTCTTCTATTACTGTTAGATCTAGGCCTTCGACTGCTCTTAGATCTTGGCCCTTGACTGCTTTTCTACCTATTATTAAATCATAATCCATCTCTTGGACCACATAAAATTTATCTTGTACTTCTATATCGTCCACACAGACTTTATGCAAGAAGAAACCCATTGGTTTAATCACTTTTCTGTTTGTGCCTGATATAGTTATATGGTTGCTGGTTAGCTTTGGCAAGTTTATTGCAGTATTGTATCTTAAATGACGATTAAAATGTAGTTCCCTGTATCAGTAATTATGTTTGCTTTCATTCCCTGGATATCTAGAATTCTTTCTTTTATGGCATTTAATTGCATATATTAACTATTTTTCTTTTTCTGTTGTGTTTCCAATCTTGAGGTTTCGATTTTCATCAGTTCTGAATACATGGCATATTGACATGTGAATATTCTTGTTGTGTTTTATTCCCGGCAGTACATTTCATGCTCACGTGGCCAAACTCACTACAGTGAAATACGTTTAACACGAAACTGAGGGGACTGAAAAACTTTTTCGTGTTAAAAGAATTTCGCGTTAAAAGATTCGTAAAAAAAGAACAAAACTCACATATATTTTCGACATCGTCCAATCTTACTTCGATTTCCTGTTAAACTACTGGTAAGTTGCATCCATTAGGATAAAAAACAAGTAAAAAATATTGTTTTTTGGAGAAAATATCAGATATCTTTAAGTGTCTTTTTCAGCATTCTGCGATCTAGCTTGTTTGAACCAAATAAGCAAAGTTGTCTCTAAATCTTCGTGCTTACCCGTTCTCATAAGTTTTCTCTCTGGCTTAAATATACTGCACTCAAACATTAACGTAATGGGTGATCTCCGTTTTTTATTATTGTTGATAAAGTAGAATTGGCAAGGCAAAACTCTTTGCAGATTTCTGTTTTCATCCTTCTTTTTCATCAACTACATTAAGCAGTTTCATCTTCATTTGAAGCGAAATGGCAGTTTGCTTTCGCACCTAATTCTCAACCATTGTGCTAATGAAACATAAGCTAATTTACAAAAAATAGGAAATTCACTGATTTTCATCCAAAATTCAGTGATTTTAACACAAAATTCACCAATTTTAACTCAAACTAACTAGCTCGAAAGTGAATTTTTTTCGTGTTAAACGATTTTTGTTTTGTGATAAAAGAAAAAAAAATTATTAAATTGCATACTATACGGTCCGGACCACTATACCATTTCGTGTTAACCGATTTTTCATGTTAAGCGTATTTCACTGTATATGCATGCACTATATTCAAAACACATTATAAGTACTTGTTTTCTCCTTAATTCATATCATGCCTATTATCAACTTGGCATCTTTTCAAATTGGATAGCCAGTCGCTCTGAATCTTTTGTCCTCTAAACTGCCACTTTTATTTCTTGCTGTTTGTTTTGTGCAAACCCTTTGTGCCGATTCATGAACACCCAATTTAATGACTAAGTAATCAAGTTTTTTAAATACTAATAGTTCCTCTGCAGGGGTCGATTTAGAAAAAGAAAGTTGCATAGCAGTAACTGCTATACAAAGTCAGTTTTGAATAGCAGTTAGACACTTTTGTATAGCAAGTAAAAAATAGCTAACGTAACTTTTAAATCTTGAAAATTTACAAAAAAAATTTTTTTTTTAAAGCGTACTTCCTCGCTGTACTTCCATTGTAAATAAACACTCGGGGAGGGTGAAAACACAACGTATGTCGTGTAAAAACACCTTTAAATTTTAACTTTAAAAGTGTACATGACATAACAAAGGGTGTGGGAAATATGCATCGCAATGATTGCGATTTAATGCATTTCTTGGATCGCATTTTAGTTAAATTTGAATCGCAAATTGCGATGTGATACCGCTTAAATCGAACCCTGTTCCTCTGTGAAATGTTCCTTTGTTTCTGTAGTTAAATTATGCCTAATTTGATTAACTATGATTAATTACAGTAATTTCTCAAAGTTATCTGCTTGAAAGCCTTCAATCCATTATTGGAAGTATACTTTGATTTCATAGACGAAATCTTGCCAATTTGCTTATGGCTCCTTTTTAAACGAGAAAAATTTTTGCCTAAACTCTACTTCCGATAGCTTATATCATTTCAAAGGAATACTTTTTATATGATTGTAAATAAGACTAAAATATCAGTTACATATCATTGCTAAACATATTTTTCATGATGAGAGGATTGGACCTCCCTGCAAAAAATAATGTTTTCTCTCCATACAAAAACTCTTTTGTTAAAATTTCATATATTTTTTCATGAATTCACAATCATCAATGATCATCTGTCTTTCATGCATGGCCAAGCACTAAAATTATCATATTTTATTGACAATCTAAGTAATTCATATTGCATACCTGGATTTTTCCTTGGGTTCACATCGATATGTTCTTGTAAAGCTCCTTATATCTGTATTTTCTTAATCCTGAACTCCCTTTCACAATCTGTTTGTTCCAAATCTATTCTTTATTTTCTTTTTCCATTTCCAGGTGTCGATTCAGGCAAAATTTGGGGCTTATTTAGGGCCCCTTCACAAAATTCTACTTAATAAAATAGGGTCCTTCATAAAAATCTATTTAATAAAACAGGCCCTTCACAAAATTCCTTTAAATAAAACAGGCCCTTCACAAAATTCATTTCAATAAAACAGACCCCTTCATAAAATTACTTTCAGTAAAACAAGCCCCTTCACAAAATTCCGTTCAATAAAAACATACTTTTCATAGATTATTTCTATTAAAATGTTTAATATTTAAGTGAAATAAACTCACCATAAAGGAAAACTTTAGCAGAAGAATTTAAAGAAAGTTATTATTGGTTGAATTTTTTTGGTAACGTTTGGTTTGAATTTAAGAAACTGTATTTCATTTTTCGTAACAGAATGTTATTTTTCACAAAATGGGCCCCAAGAAAAAAAACCTGTATCAACCCCTGATTTCAGTTTCCTTTCTTTGTTAGCAGCTTGCAATTTCTTTTCTTTGAGTTCCGCCTCTGCCTGAAGTTTTTTCTCTTCTTTTTCTTCTTCTGCTTTCTCATTCTACCTGCCATAATTACCTCTAAACCATTTTTTTTTATGAAATCTTCATTGTATCCTTCTGAGTTTTTAATCATTTGCACTGGGATCGTGTTTTTTTCTGGTAGTTTAATTCTGCAATCTTCATATAGATTTATGAGATCACTTCTTCTAGCTTTATTTAGTATTCCCATGTTTATCTTCCTAACTTGTACTTGGAGAGGTATGATTATGTTTTCACACCTGCATTGCTAACTCGCAATTCAATTCTTTACAGTTTCACATATAATTAATGTTTTTCTACTTGATTCCATTGTCACCGCTAGTAATATAATAGTTTTCCTTCTTTTTATTTATTTACTAGCTGGCTCGCCTGGTGTTGCCCATGCCCAAGATAATATTCTTAAATGAACCTGCAATTTGTATGATTTTATATCTTTAACTCGATTTTGTCTGAAATATGTACCCGCTGACTTTGTGAAATATCTGTTTTAAAAAAAATTGATATTTACTGGTAGAAAGGCTCGAAATAACTGCAACAAGGTGGTGGTAGGGGGGCCATATGATTCCAACAACTGCGTAATTTTCATGCTGAGATATTAATACTTAACTTTAAAAATCACTGTTTTACCCATAACTTTTTTTTATTATTTTTTTTTTCCACATAAGAAAAAGTGACCTGCAGTCATACATTTTTTAAAAAGTATGAATAAGTAAAAGCCAATTTGATTTGTGTCCAAACAAAAATCAATTTAAAAATGTGTCATAAAGTAGCCAGTTTGGATTTGAGAATGGGCTGAAAGATTTGTGTGCATTCTACTTCACCTGGTCGGGGGAGTTCTAAATTAATTCCTTTTGAAATTATGGTCTCCCCTCCTTTTCTTCCCCTCATATGAAATTTTAAAGATTTTTTTAAATTATTTTTATCCAGAACTTTTCTTCTTCAGAATATGATTCATATGTTCTCTTTTTATGTGACTGCAAATTATTGTTATGATTCATTTTGAATGATATGAATAATTAGTTGTAAAGTTTCTATAAACTTCTCAAAAATATGCTTTTGTTATTTTATTTATTTAATTATTTTGTCTATGCCACTATTCCAATTAAATATTTTTATTCTAGTTTTGGGATACAAGGACACCTAATCCAATGCTGGTTATAAATTTGCCTGAAAGGTGTTACTGTGCAGATGTGGTATGTAACTTTATTGATTTGCTAATTTAGCCAGTTGCTCCAGTTGATAAAATTTAAAGGTTTTATGACCTTTTTTAAAGGTTTATCCAATGGCTGTTGTTGGAACTGCTGGAAGGAGTATAATTATCTATCAATTAGAAGGACAGCCCCAGGAATATAAAAAAATAGAATCGCCCCTGAAATATCAAGTATGAGATTATTATTTTTTAAGACACTGCTTTTTTATGAATATAAATGTATTAAGTAAGCAAATGTTTATCTTAAAGAAGATGGATATTTGATATATTCAGTCATTCATAGTGATACTGTTTAGAAAAATATTTTTGAAATACTGTTTTATCTTTTCCTTATTCATTAAACCCAAGTGTTTAATATCTATCAGTCTCCTTTCATATGTTACAAATGTCATATGTTCTGTTAAAATTTTGACCTTTAATTACTCAAGCCACCGATAAAGTTTCAAAAATCGAGTATTGTTATTACCTTTGTTTTACTAAGATCTATGTTTGTGATAAATTACATTTTAATTAATCAAGCCCTTGCAGTGAATACATAGGAAGCTTCTCACACCTTTTGTTACTTAAAATTTCATTGTTTCCTGCATTATAACAGGACAATAATAAATACATTTTACTTTTTCAAAGTTGAACTGCATCATATATGTATTTAGTACTGAATTTTTTTTTTTAAAGGTTAAAGTTAAGAATATGAAATTATTTATTTTGCTTTGAACTAGCATCAGTGAGACCACAGTTTAAATTATTATCACAGCGTTTCCCCCAGATTTAAAAAAAGGCAGGGTGCCGCTTGTGGAGAAACCAATTATTTAATTCTTAAGGGCACTTTTGGATTCTGAAAGGCACTTAAAAAAAAAAAAAAATTAAAGATTTTTTTTGTAACTACCTTTAGTGGTCAGGGCACTCTTTTAAAGATATGGGTCAATTTTTACTAAGCAAATATTTTTTTTAATGCACAAAGAAGTAAATGTGCTTTTTTTTTCAACTGGGGGTAAGAAGGGTGCTAATTGTCTTATGAGGGGCAAGAAGGGTGTTATTTCGTAAACCTAAGGGCAGGAAGGGCACAACACCAAACTGTCTGGGGGGAAACTCTGCTATCATTGTTGCATGTACATTTTGTTTCATAAATTATTTCTGACTCCTAAAATATTAGGCTTAAGTAAAAATATACTCTAATTTATGTTTTGTACATTTTAATTTTTGAATTTTTATAATCCTTGTGTATCCTTTAGTGCTAAATTGCGATTTAACTCAGATTTTACATTTTAGAATATGGAAGCCTATTTTTTAATTTTTAGTAATGAAATACGGTCTTTATGTAGCCCCACCCCCCCTCCTATATTATTTAGTATACTTAGCTTTTAAATTTTCAAATACCTTTGAAAAGAGGTATATTTTTACACATAAAAAAAAAAAAAAACTTTGAATGCCTTAAAACACTAGTTTTTTTTTCCATTTTAAAAATTAGTGACCTATTTTAATACATTTTATGAACTCATTCTTTAAGAAGGAGTGTTAAAAGAAAGGAGGATAAAAGAAAATGTTTCTTGTCTGACTGGTTCTGCCTGCTACAATCTAGATTCCTTAAAAGGTGTGTGTGTGTGTGGGGGGGGGGGGGGGGGGCGACTACCCCTAGCCCATCCAAATAGCACTTCATTGCTAACAACCTACACACACTTTTTTTACAGACACAGAATTAAAAAGTTATTGAGGTAAAACAGAGGAGATACAAAGAATTCAATGATGAATTTAATTGTTCCTTTATCATGATGGAAAAAGTAGTGAAAAAAAAAAGAAAGAGGGAAGATATGAGAAATAAGCTACAATTGTATATCTTTTTAACTTTTAGATTATAATGATATTTGTTTAACATAAATGCTGACATTCATATAGCGGATGGAGAAGGATTGAAAGTGTGAGTCTTTGGAGCACATTACTGAAGTTGTTGATTTTTTCACGGCCGTTGCCACCCTGTAAGATTAGTAATAAAATATAATCTTAAAATATATCTCTTTATATTGATAACAAATGTAAAAAAAGCAGAAAATTGCAGATCTGCAGAAAAATCTAATGAATGTCCCCCTCCACCCCTCCCTCATTCCGCTGTAAAAATCAAGTTACTTGACTCATTACAAAACTTTATTAAAGTATTTTTAATTATTTACAAAATAATAATAAATTAAAACTAAAATATTCCCATAATACCCAAACATATGAAAATTAATTTTGCATCAAAATAATGCATAAAAATATAAACTAAGAATGGATGAATTTGGATATAAATAGTGAATAAATTTCAGCAAAATATTCAATGCACTTGGCTGGTGTTGAAATCGGATTTCAAACCTGATGCATGACTATTTTAAAATATTTTAATTAATTACAAAATAATAGAAAATAAAGAATATATATTAAAATGTTACCCAAACATGTGAAAAATGAATTTTTCATTAAAAGAATGCATAAACATAACAAATGAAATTCGATGAATTTGGATTTTAAATATGAAATTTTATTGTTTTTTTTTAACCATAATTACTCAATCAATTTCAGGAAAAAAATCTTATTAGCAAAAGAAAAATATTTCATGCTGATCACGGCCAAATCGGGATACACAAAACAATGCATGACTATACTTTAAAATAATTTCATTAATCACAAAATAATAGAAAATAAAAAATATATGTTAAAATATTACTAAAACAAGTAAAAAATTAATTTTTCATCATAAGAATGCATAAAAGTATAAACTGAAAGTCGATAAGTTTGGATTTTAAATATAAAACTTTATTATTTTTTTAATCATATAAATAGTGAATCAATTTCAGGAAAACAATCTTTTGAAATAATGCAGGATTCTACTTTAAAACATTTTAATTAATTACAGAACAATAGAAAATAAAACATACATATTGCAATATTACTCAAATATGTGAAAACTTAATTTTTCATCAAAAGATTGCATTAGCATATAAACTGAAATTCGATGGATTTGGATTTTAAGAATTAAACATTACTTTTTCTTTTCAACTTTCCACCATATAAGTTCTTAATTTCTGAAAAATACACATTCCAATCTCTTAAACTCTGAATCTCGTTTACAAAATAAATAAATAAATATCAATTTTTACTCAAATCGTCATTTTCTTAAATCGGAGGCTCGATGTTTTCATAAATCGTATCCTGCTAAATTGATTTAACACAAGCTTGCCTTGTCTTTCTTAAATCGTCTTTCTCTTAAATTGGAAAGCATTGAGGCTTGCGATGTTTGCTTAAATTGGATCCTCCTAAATCGATTTAACACCAGCTTGCCATGTAAGCGGTAGATACATCAAAGTAGATAAATCGGTTTTCCGATGTTAGCTCTGAATCAGTATTTTGTTTTAAATCGATTTAAAGCCAATGGCTAAATTGCGATTTAAGACAATTTCTAAATCGCGATTTAAGACATTGACTAAATCGCGATTTCCGATGTTAGCTTAAATCGATTTAAGACCAATGGTTAAATCGGATTTCCGATGAAAGCTTTAAATCGATTTAAGGCCCAGGTCTACTTGCAACGATTGCTACATTCAAAATGGCTAACAGGATTTTTTTCCACCTCATACTGAAGCATCTGCTGTAATCAGATATTTAGCAGTTATTGACTTTGTGTCCATGTGCTGTGCAAGACTCAGTTTATTGCAATATTAGTTATTTATCAAATAGTGTTTAAATTACCAACAAATACTTTTTTTTTTATCTAATTTGAAGTTTAAGAAAACATTTACCATGAAAAATAATGAATTCAATTTTATACACTCAATATGAGGGAAAACTGGGACTGTGATAGTCCATAGATATGATTTATCATATTCTGGAGACATTATTTTTGTGAAATTTTAAAATCTCTAATTACTTAATTACACCTAATTTAAGATTATGTTATACTACATCACAATTTCATTATTACATAATTTCAATTGTAATTATTACTTTTATAAATATTCCATGGTAAAATATTATACATTTCTAGAAGAATGATCCATAAAATAAATTCAAATTCTCATCTTTACTCATGATGTCATATCATTTACAGTGACTTCCCCTTGTATGTTTAAAATCTTAAATGTTGTAGAATAACAGTTTTTATAAACTGTTCTAATTTCTTTCTATGTACTTTGTATTTTATTTATTTCCTTATCTTTTACCAGCATCGGGCAGTGTCAATATTTATGGATAAGAAAAACACACCTTGTGGCTTTGCTTTAGGAAGTGTAGAAGGAAGAGTTGCTATTCATTATGTTAATACTCAAAATCCAAAAGATAATTTCACTTTCAAATGTCATCGTTCAAATGGTACATCTAATGGCTATCAAGACATTTATGCTGTAAGTTTTTTATATTGTTTTCATTTGGTTTTATTTTAATGACACTGAATGAGGTTATAAATACATTATAATTTATCCTCATTTATTTCCCATTTAATGTACCCTGTGCCTTGAGAAAGTAATGTTTAATAAATCTTATTAGTGATAACTCAAAAGTTATATTTTTTAGTAGGTAATTGTGTGATATTGATATATATATATGTGTGTGTGTGTGTAAATAATGGCTAAAACACAAAGTATATTGTAATTAAAAAAATCTGGGATAACTCCACTCAAATTTTTGAACACTTTGAATTCAGATACCAGGTAATCCAAAAGTAACTGAAAATGTAGCATAACATATGCATTTTATTCTACTAAAATACTTTAATTACAGAGCTAATCATCTAAAATCAGATCCACGGCCAAAATTGGCATCAGATATGAGCAATCTTATCAAAAGTTAGTTTCAAGTTTATGAGAATTACAACCCTTTTTTTCACCAAATAAAAAGACTGTGAGGTAGAGGTCTGCCCGGGCCGGCGGAATTAAGGCGAATTTTCAAACGAGCCGGCAGAATTAGGACAATTTTTTCAACGGGCCGGGCCAGCAAAAGAATTAATCGGGCCTGTCGGCCCGATATAAGAATTTAAGCGAAGCAGATAAAATACGAGCCATTTTCAATTAATATGATTTTCTCGAAAAGTATAAATGTGCGTCACGAGCCGATGCGAGTTTAACAACATCATTACAGAAATGTAACATGTCCATCATAGAGATCAACATCGTACAGTTACAAGATGTCTGATTCCGAGGTTAATTTTTTTTTCAGAAGACTCGTGCTGGGACGGAACTAGTCTTAATCAATCTCAGGATGTGTAGAACAGTCATTGTGTTTTGTAGTATTAATAGTTGTTAGGTAGAAAAAAAGAAATAAAATAAAATAAGATGAAAGGAGAAAATGAATTTAAATTTATTAAAATTAGGAGTTATAAATAATATGTGATTTTAATTTGAATTAGAAAGGAGAGAATTTACTATTAAATATGGCCAATGATCGTTAGTGGTTAGGATAAACATTGCATGTGAGAAATGTAAATAAATATAATTTGGTAACTTCATGGTAAAATATAAATAATAAATTTTAGACTCACCTGAACTTAGAAAATATTTCATTTTGCCTGAAATCGTGATAGTGTATAGATATACAAAATAAATTTAACTTCGTGCCAATTATTAATTTTTATATTTTGTTAAATACTTTATATTTTTATTCTTCTATGTATTTCAAATAAATCATCAAGATTACTTCTATATTGTGAATATAAATTATTTCATTTAATTATATATTATTTAAAATCTATAATATTGAAGATAAGTATGTATTTAAAGGATTCATTACTAATAATAAATTTGGCACAATAATAATCAAATTATAAGATAGACATAAAACAAAACGAGAAATAAGTACGAACAAACAACTGTATTATATTTCAAAACACATTAAAGGAGGGGAAGGGGAGGGAGAAATAACTTAGTGCACTAATTAAACAAATTTTATCAATATTAATTCTTACATGAGTTTCATAGATTTAAATTTCATTTTTAACAGAATTGACATTTCATTTATAGAAGATTGAAATGATGTTGAGAGCTTGAACATTAATATGTTTATATTAAGAATCTTAGTTTAATTAATGAAACATCAGTACATGCAAAAATGCAGTTCATAATCTTTATCAAAGTTAATTTATAGGAAAAGTTCATACCGAAGAGTTAATGATTATCAATCTGAGCAACTGTTCAAATCCTGAGATTTGTAATATGCTCCAAAGCAAAAATAAAATAGGCATCTTACCACCGCGATGTCATCACTGTATGGAAAGCAATAGATGCATTTTCATCATATTTACTCAAGTTGATTTTCGCCATTACGATATATCGAAAACAGATATGAGAATCGTGAACATCTGTATATTAAAATGGGTACTTTTCTTGAGACATCCATTTCTCCTTTTATTATCACCCACATTTTCAAATGGATAATTTATTTGGAACGGATTTCTTGATCACAAAGGAGATCGACCGTACCCGTTATATATCAGTATTCTAAGGTCTTGAATCTCCAGCATTCCTACGAACCACTTCGGAACCACAATTTTATCATAGATGAAATACATGATACACTATAAAATAAGGTATGACTTGAGGACATAAATATAAGAAAAGGATTTGTCCGAGGAATCCATCCGATCCAACGGTTAAAATAAATCCTTTCACGGAGCATCAACGCGCACTTGTTCGCACGTTGAAGTCCGTGGCCCGAGAGAGCGAGATTACGCTATCAACGAACCTGCCGTTAGGAACGGACGTCATTGATTGGCTGATTTAAAATCGACGATGCCACACAGAGTAATAAAAGTGTTTGAATAAAATAACGTTAAATGATGAATTTCAGATTTGAAAATTATTATAACAATATTCTATTATGGTAGAAAGTATTAATTTTAAGATTTATTATTTTATTATTGATAATTTTTTATGATCTTTTATGGCGATTTAATTAAAATTGTTTTTGAGTGAAATTTAACTGAAAAACGAACTTAACGAAAATTAATGAATATTTAAAGGTAGAATTTAAATTTTGAAAGTAAAGAAGTTTTTTGATTTAATTTAAATATTTTAAAATAGTTTTTTTAATTAATTTTAATTGGAAAGGATGTTATTATATAACATTTACCTTACCCCTAAGGAAAAAAAAAGCATTAATAAAAAAGTTATTGCCTGTGGCATCGATCAATTGGAACTTTCCAAAACTTAAAAACAAAGCCAAAATCAAAAGGAATTATCTGCCCCAGTTTCTTGGACAATTGACACATATCAACATAAACACAACATAAAAATGTATAAAAATATATATAATAATAAATACGCTTGCGCCTACACATAAAATATGTTATATTAAAATATAGGTCTATAAATTTTTCTAAAATCTTTGGCATACTCAAATACTGACATAACAAATACAAAAAAACATCAATTCGTAATACAAACACATAGAACCGAAGATGAAAACATAAAGAACCAAAACAACAAATTTTTACAGGAAATAGATGTTCAGGTAAGTAAAAAATTTCACCATGAAGAAACCCAAGACATTCTCCAAGACTTCAATGTATTGCACAAAAGTGAGGATAAGGTAAGTGTATATACCTATGTATGGCTCTCACAACATAATAAATAATTTAAAAAGGGCAAAACAAAATAGTATATGTACGTTACTATTTATCTAAAACTTTTATAATATATATCAAATCTGTATATATACAGAAAAAAGATTCTAACAATTGAATATATTCAAGAAATTTTGGCTTAGAAATCTGAGTTTTTTTTTTTAAAAATCATATATGTCCAATATTACTTGAAATTTTTAAAAGAATAATAATTAAATTTCATAGTATTATTTAATTTGGGTAATAATTTTTATTATTATTTCATAAATATTTTCTTTAAAAAAAAATATTGGTACTGAAATGTTAAATGCTGAGGAAATAAAGTAAAATAGCAGCAAAAAATAGATTGCAATATACAATCTCTTCATTGTGTACACAGGTCAAAAACGTAAGGCAGTTGCCCCATAGTATGACCTTCGACAACAATGGACTGACTGATCTAAGTCTCCTAGCGTTATACCAAAAAAAAAAATATTTACAAACTCAAACAAACTATTCCGCTCAATTTGACAAGTATACTGCCCATGATATCCAAAATAGATATAACTGCACCATGAGGGACTTATTGGAAGGTTAAATTACCCAAGCTAAGCCAAGTTTACCCTCTGTGTGTGCTCATCATAACTGAATTAGACCAGGTCAGCCTGAGGGAAAAAACAAACATTCTACACCACAAATAAACAAAGTCATGTCATTCGCCTAGATCAGTCTAATATATATTTTTATATATACATTTCATTTTATTATATTATTTCAATTTTTTCATTTTATTTTTTATTTTTCATTTTTATATTTCATTTTATATTTTTATTTTCATTTCAATATTTTATATTTTTCATTTCTTTATTTTTCATTTTTATATATGTCTATCTCAATTTTATAAGCTATAGGGTACCCTTTAAATTTAACTAACTTTATCATTAAAAATAAATTCCTCAGCAAAATAACAACACTATATTCTCTCAAAGTCCAAAAAAATTGCTATTGTAAGTGAATAATAAATAAATAAATTTGAACTTTAACTATAGCATCAAATAAATATTATAAAATAAATGGATTTTATCCGAAGTTTCCTAAACCGCGGAACAAGACTGGAAGGCGGAGGAATGCCATATTCCTTTGTGTCACGACCCTTAACTAAATGCCAGCGAGAATTACGAGATTCTACTGCTCTGGATTGTAACGGAAAACGAGACAATCATGGCAAGAAAAAATCGATAAAATAGGAATTAAAATGTAAGTTATTGCGTCCAGAAATTGCGACTGGACTCTCTAAACTGTCTGAGACCCAGAAATCTGGTGGCGCTCAAAAGTACAAGGACAGGGTTAGCTTGACTTCTTAACAGTAAAAAGAGCCTCGAATTTCCAAATGAAGAGTAGTCTGTTGCCACAATACACAGGATTTTTTGGTTTAATATGCACTGGCTAATCCACAAAACCGTTGTGTACAACCAGAACTACCAAAAAAGTATTAACTAAAAACCGGTGGGTAAAACTGAATATGCTATAGCTTGAAAAAAAAATAAATGAATTTTAAGGGGTAATATTAAAATGACATGAGAGAATTGCAGATATTGTAAGTCAATGTTGTTTGATAAATATTAATAAAATCTGGAAAATAGTATAATTTTCATATATTTATATCTATATCTTTTACAAATTATTAAATTTTTAAACAAATTTAAGATTGTATGTCAAGAGATCTATGAGTATAATTAGAAAGTTTAATGAT
Source organism: Maratus speciosus (assembly GCA_963932465.1). NCBI lineage: Eukaryota > Metazoa > Arthropoda > Arachnida > Araneae > Salticidae > Maratus > Maratus speciosus. The sequence continues at coordinate 146,848,792 of OZ010789.1, forward strand.
ATAAAGGACATAAGTAAAAAAGCAATAAATGTCAAATGACCATAATTTATCAATTTAATGTAAAATGAAAATTAATAGTTAATATGTATAAAAAAAATTGTAGCAACATGATACTGATAACCGAAATAAAATATAATATATTAAAAAATTAAGTTGGTGTAGTTTGGGTCTATGGTAAATTTTAAATGATAAAATTATGACATATCAAGAATCTGAATCGTAAAAACAAATAGATCCCAACGTGCTATTACGTACTAGCACACTGCCTGTTTTGGCCAGCAAAACATGGACTACCGATTTATAAATTCAATCCTAACGGACCACAATCTATCAATAAAATGTAAAATGAAAGTAAAATGCAACTTTTTATATATATTAAGTAATTTTTTAAACAATGTAAAAAATTCATAACATGTACTAAAATTTTGTAAATAAAACAAAAATTAATAAATTTTCTGGTATGTAAGTAATTTTCCTGATATGGAAAACCATCCAGAAAATAAATATAAATTATTGTATTTGGATAGAAAAATCAGATTTAAATAGTTTCTATATAATTGAAAAATTTATTCTCAGAATAAAATTGAATATTATTTGTATAAAAAATGTTTATTTAAAATATTATTTTATCCTAATAGAGAGCCATAATACTTCTAAACCTATGTAAATGACAATCAAACCTGAAAAATTTATGTTTAAAATTCTTATATTGTACAAACTTGGGAGAAAAAAAAATGACACCAAATGAATTGTGATTTATTCAAATCAATGCAATTGTTAAAATGTCTGGATCAGGGACATAATAACAAAATGGAGGTAAAGATTGATCAGATCTCTACAACTATACACCGATTTAAGAAATCACAGAAAAAAATTTAATTTTTAGGAATATTGACCTTGTAATCAATTAATAACATCGTAAATCATTATTTCAAAAACATCCTTATATATTTAAAAATATGTAAACAGAAAAAAAAAAATATTTGCAAAATAAACCTTTTATAGTCTGATATTTATTTTTAAAAAATGCAACTTCAGACATGTTTTAACTCAATATGTATGTAATAATTTCAAAATAAAAATATATATATTAAACAATAACAAATGTATATATAGCAACAATTAAGTATTTTTCTTGAAGAAGTCCCGGAGAATGCATGAAAAATTTATATATTTAAATCATATTTTTGAAATTTTCTATTGAATTTTAAGAAATAAACAATACTGAAAGAAATAACCCAGAAAGAGTCCCATTAAAAAATAGAAGTTCGAAAGTTTGGCAAAGGCACCATTAATGTTAGGTAGAAAAAAAAAAATAAAATAAGAGGAAGAGAGAAAAGGAATGGCGATTAATTAAAATTGGGAGTTATATATATATTATGTAGATTTTAATTTGAATTGGAGAGGAGAAAGTTTACTATTAAATAAGGCCAAATGATCGTTAGTGGTTAGGATAAACATTGCATGTGAGAAATGTAAATAAATATAACTTGGTAACTTCATGGTAAAATATAAATAATAAACTCTAGACTCACCTGAACTGAGAGAATACTTCTTGCTTGAAAATTGTATATGTTGAACATATTTAAATTGTGCCAAGTGTTAAATATTTACTTTAGAACCTTTATAATTAATAATTCTCTAGTATATAATTGTAATAAACTAATTTGGCACTTTATAATAATATTAAGAGATACGTAAATCAAAACACAGAAAAATACACAAATATATTTAAATAAACAATTTTCTTTATTAAAGTATTATTTTAATTAAATGGGGGGAATGGGGAGAGAAAACGAGATGCATCTGTTCTTTACAATTATAATATCAAAATGTTTCATTGTTATATTCGAATATATTTAAATTTTTACTCTATAAAATATTGAAGGTGCATAGAATTTACTTCAAAAAAATAAAAGATAAATTGATACTGATCATTCCAACATCGTTAAGATCACTGCTGTAAGAGTTCCACCACATAATTCGCTTTTTAGTTTATAGAGACGATAAATCCTACATTTCATGTCGTGATATACAATAAGACTATTGCAAGATTTATATATCCAAAAAGAAAAATCATTTCGGAAATCTTGTTAGGCCACGCCCAAAAAAATTGTAACCTTCATACCTGTTCATAGCATCTTTCACATATCACAAACTGGTAGATCTAAATTTATCTTCATAGATGCATGTTCACAATATAAAGGACGTATGGCGTAGGACGGTCCATTTTGAATTCTTCATGCCGATCGTTGAAACACATCCCGAGATTTTTCTACTTCGTCATCTCATTTTAAAGAAACCATTTTAAGACGTTGGTGACAACAGAACTGTACATAACGAGGTTGTGAAACCAATTTAACCAATACCATTACAAATTTTACTTTGATGTAAGATTTAACTTTAAGATTATTTTTAAGTAGAATATTAAAGTGGCAATATCAAGCGAAGGACCCGTTTAGCCCGACGCCGATATGCCGTGAAAAAGAAAAAGGCGGAGCTGCCGATAGCGGAATACGTCCGCTCACCGTAGAATCCAGGCAGGAAGGGAGCGATGCTATTCCCAAACAAACGCTACAAAAACCCGTCGTTAGGAACGGACGTCGTTGATTGGCTGATTTAAAATCGGCGATGCCACACAGAGTAATAAAAGTGTTTGAATAAAATAACGTTAAATGATGAATTTTAGATTTGAAAATTATTATAAAAATATTCTATTACGGTAGAAAGTATTAATTTTAAGATTTATTATTTTATTATTGATAATTTTTTATGATCTTTTATGGCGATTAAATTAAAATTGTTTTTGAGTGAAATTTAACTGAAAAACGAACTTAACGAAAATTAATGAATATTTAAAGGTAGAATTTAAATTTTGAAAGTAAAGAAGTTTTTTGATTTAATTTAAATATTTTAAAATAGTTTTTTAAATTAATTTTAATTGGAAAGGATGTTATTATATAACAATAGTGATAATGAACTTCACTTAACAGTATCTTTGGAAATATACCTTAAGGTGGTTCTCATATTCACTGCTCAACAATGCGAAGCTTTCAGACACATTTTCTGACAAAATTTTTAACTATAAAGGCATAAAATTGACAGGCCTGCCTATTGTGAAGGCATTTGGAAACGAATAGCTTTTTCCATATTTGATAAATTACTTACAGAGATTCCTGTCACGTGACTGTACGTTTTTCCCCTTTCCTGTGCTATCGCTTCCGGAAATTCAATTCAAAACGCTAACTTTGACAGTATTTTCAAAAAGATATATTGCTCTTATCTATGAAAAAAAAAACGACATTTACATACCTTCTGAATAAGAATACCTGCCAATCTTACGCGTTTCCGAAAAGAAAAGAATTCATAAATGTGTCGTAATGTAGCTCCTTTGGATTTGAGAAAAGCCTTAGAAATGAGAGAAATATTTTCACAAATCTACTTTTTATTATACAGCTTCAAAAATTATCATGTTTTTAATCCTTTATTCTGAACTACATTAATCTTTTAATGAATCCTTATTTCCATTTTGAAATGTCTGTAGACACGATGACTAAAACACTAAGTAATCGTTAATGTTTACTATTGTGTGCCCTCTGTTTTGCGAACATCATAGTAATGTAAAATATACTGTAAAATGTTCCCATAAATATGTATGTAGTATTCATTAAAAGAATCTTAATTGTATGTTGAGAAAACACGGATTTTTTTTTTTTTTTTTTTTTTTTTTGTAGGAATTGTGTTGGGCCGGGCCTGTTTTCACTGATTTTTGTACGGGCCGGGCCGGGCCGAGAACTGTAAAAATGCAAACGGGCTGGGCCGGGCTCGGGCCAAACTTCCAATTTTTACACCGGGCTGGGCCAAGATAGCTTTCGTTCGGGCCAGGCCCGGAAATTCCAGCCCGTGCAGACCTCTACTGTGAGGGTTATATTATGAGCATCCTGAAAAATCATGCTAGAGTTTATTTTTCAATTAGGTCTTATTTGGTACACGGTAATTTATCATAAATAACTAAAGTGTCAAATCAAACCTTAACAGAAAACATTTTTCCTCTAAATGTTAATGAAATTTGATTTCAGTGTGTATTTTAGCATATTTTGCAAAAGTATTTTGTTTGGATTTTTTAAAATGTATTTTTTCCCCTTCAACAAAATTAATATATAAATTTCCATATGCTTTTATTTACTAATTTTTTTCCTTATAAAACAAAGTAAAAGTATTTGACTAAATTAAGTCACACTCTGGTGAAACATAGTTGTATCGACATGAACAGTAAAAATAATTTTATTGAGATATAGAAAATATATATCAGTTATCATCACAGAATTGCTGAAAAAGGGTTTAAATACAAAACCCTATTTCTTTGAAAATGTATATTGTTCTTTCGACAGTGGCTTGTTTGATAATGTATATGCTTCTTGTGACAGTGACCTATAATATATTCACCAAATGGGAGTTCATTTGAAAATATAGTTTGAACACTATCATGCTCACATACATAATGATTTCATCAAACAACCTACCCCCCCCCCCCCCCCAAAAAAAAAAGAAAAAAAAAATTAGGGATCTAAAAACATGAGGAAATTCTAATATATACTTTGAAAATAGTAAAAATAGATTCAGGGGACCGCAAAATATAAAAATACTAGCTGTTACTCTTGCCTTTGGTCACTTAGCATTAAAAAAAAGATAAAAGCAAAACATTTCACTCACAATAACTTAAAACATACATAATTAACCCACCCTTTACCATATTTTATAGAGCTCTTGACATAACTCAGTCAAAAAAAAGTAATATTTTGTGCCAGATAATGTAAACAATCACGAAAATGAAACTTCAATCAATAAAATGAGGGTCAAGTAAAATCATGAAAATGAACAAATCTTTCTTCGTGGAATGAAAAAATAATGCTGGAAGAATTCTACTACAAAACTGTATTTTTTGTGAAATTTGCATGCACTGCATCCTGTAGGACTTTATAAAAATCTATTATAAAAAAACTATTTTTAAAAGTGAAAGTGACAACATATTTTTACTCTTTTACAGCTAAAAAAAAAATATGGAATTACAATCTGGTTGCCAAACGATGATTTACAAACATGTCTCCAATATATTTTGAGCTCCCGATCCTTAATTTCGATACTGGCACAGGGAAAGTTATATTACTTTGACACAATCATGTTAAATCTTTAAGTTTTATGATTGAAAATGCAACTTTCTTTTAAAAAAAATAAACTGATTTTTATTCATATATTCTGAACTGAAACAGCTTTAAGAATTAACACTCGTCAAAAATAGATTTTTTTTTTTTTTTTTTTTCAGGCAGTCAAGGTAATTTTTTACTTTTTAAGAATGAAAAAAACTATTTTTCGCTAATCATGACATCCTCATTTACGACTTGGATAATTTTGTGTTGCATATTATTGACATTTACTGTCCATTTTCTTTTTAACCTTTCTTTTTTTAACTTATTTCAATTGTAAAATAATTAAATCTTTATGTAAATCGTGCATGGACGATAAACTGTCAAGCATTGATAATAGTTTTCTATAAATAATAATAATTGATACCATAACTCAATCCCATTTTATTTCAACATCAAAGCATATCTGTTTTATTTTCTATATGTGATGTCATATTCAGGTCTTTTCTATACTTACTCAAAATTTGTGCACCCTGTATTACAGTACAAAGTCTAAAGTTCAGACTTTCCAGCGGCAATATTAAAAAAAGGAGGGGGGAGAGAGAGGAGGGAAAAAAAATTCTTGAAACAAATAAAAAAAGATCTAGAGGAAAGAAACTTTATAACTGAATCAGAACTTATGTCTATCTAAGAGAATAAAATAAAAACTTCTTAATGAGAAACCTAAGTTAATAAAGCGGCGCACATTACCTGAAGCATTCAATAGTTAAGTAAGTTAGAATTTGTTCTTAAATTGTATGTTCCCTTAAATAAAGGTTTTTGTTTTACTTTTCATTTTGTTATAACTTATTTAATTAAAATGGTTGTTTAATTTTGTTTCAATAACTATTATATGCAATTTTTAATATACAAACGTCATATTTTCCATTTTTAAGTAGTGAAATTTTTTTTTCTTTTTATTGGAAAAGCAGTATTTTTGATGACCCAAAATTTGGGAAAATCTGAAGTTCGGACTTAGTAAAGTCCCGAGTATTCCAGACTTTAGACTTTGTACTGTATTAAAAATAATTGAAAATTTACGTTTTATTTCCAGTATAGTGTCACATTCATATCTCTTTATTTTTATTCTTATTTTTTTATTTCATTTTCCTTTTTCACATGAAAATAAAATTGAAAATTAATTATTGAGGAAAAACTGTTATGCCGGTTTTCTTTTCTTTTCTTTTTTTTTTGCAATGAAAAAAGAAAGATGATTAAATTTTATAGGAAAATGCTCAATTGATTCTGCATAAAAAATGAGATTTTGAATTATTAAAGAAAATACTTAAATAAAATAAATAAAACACAGCATATGTTCATTTCTGTGTTATCTATATGCAGAGATACAAAGGCATTAATTCATCTGTTTTGACGTTGACTTAATTCAAACATCCTCACAGTTTTGCATTTATAATATTGTAAGGATACTAATATTTCCATAGATTAGATTGTATCATAATTACAATACTTTCCTTACACTGTATATGTACGGAAAGTAAAAATGTCTTAACTATAATTAAAGCCTCAAATAGAAAATAAAATTTTAGCCATCTAAAATTTTTATATGGTTGAGTAAATGTAACAAAAATTCATTAATTTTATAAAACTAAGAACTTGACATGAAATATTTGTTTCTGTATTTGCAAATCAAGCATTTCAATTCTCTGGCCTATTTATTATTTGTATCTATAACTAAATTTTTAATTCTGGAGCAAATGTATTCATATTTTCCCCTGTGATATTGTTTAATTTAAATATTACTTTTCTCAGATCTATTGCAATTGTTTCTATATTATATTAAATAATTCTTTAAAAAACTGATATTTCCCATTATTTTTTCTCTCATCTGTTCTAGGTTAATGATATTGCTTTTCATCCAGTACATGGTACCCTCGCTACTGTTGGGTCTGATGGTCGATTTAGTTTTTGGGATAAAGATGCTCGTACTAAACTGAAAAATTCTGAACCTATGGAACAGCCTATCACCCGCTGTTGTTTTAATGCACGTGGAGAAATTTTTGCCTATGCTGTTAGCTATGACTGGTCAAAGGTATGTTTATAAAATATTACCGAATTATGAAGTTTCTTTTGTGCATGAAACTGCAGTTTCCTTACTGTGGATTTTAGGTGGGGTTTACACTTTTCCAGGAATAAGAATCTTCATTTTTTTTTTTTTTTTTCTCTCCATTTGAATCTCTCTCCTTAAAATTTTCACATATCTCCCTTTTTCTCTGGAAGTTTAAAATATTTTAAGACATATTTTATGTATTTTTTTGCACCTTTTGTTACTTAAATAAATATTCAATATCTGAATTTCTCTCTACCTGCGTTCCACCTAAAATTTTGGCTTTCTCTCTCTCTCTCTCTCTCCCCCCCCCCCCCCCCTCCCCTCCACTAAGGAATGGTATTTCAAAATATTGAGAGAGAGAAAGTAATGCAAAAGTTTTCTTCATTTTTTCAGTTTGGCTTTTCTCACTACTGCTCTTCTTTTGCAAAGCTTTTATTTATGAAATATTATATCAGAGCTTCCTCCAGATTTAAAAGGGCAGGTGCTGTTTTTAAAACTGAAAGGCAGGCAGGTTGCAACACCATTTTTAGGCATTCTACAAAGGGGTATATTCCGATTATAGACCCTGATTTCCTAATATAACCCACCATTCTCATTGTTTTTCTGTTCTATTGGTACACCAGTGATTTTACATCTAAGGATTTGATTTAGGCAAGAAAAGTGATAGTTATAGATATCAACATAAAGAAATACCCTCATCAGTAACATATAACTATATTACTAATATAACCATTTTATTGAATAAATCAATAATAATTTATGTAGCAATAAAATAACTATAATGAAGAAATGAAATTTATTGCATTGCTTTATACAGTTATTTCTCCCAAGTTATTTAACCCAATGATACAACCAATAGGGGGAAAAAAAAAGAGTGCATACAAAACATTTGAAAATCACTTTAAATGTAACTTTTTATAATAAATACATATATGTTGGATTACGATGACTAATGTGTAATTTTATCACAACAGAAATTCCTCAAATGCAAATAATTACAATAAGGTTTAATAAACAACCAAAAATACAACTGAATATTCCACATATAACTAGATTTTTATTAATGAACAGTAACAACTTTCCACCTTGAAATAAATAGTGTTGACTCTAAGCCATTTTAGCTGGGCACAATGCCCGGCGGCCCATTTTACTTCTTTTATGAACTCGGTGGCCTTTTTCAGCCCTTCCGATGTGCTCGGCAGTCCTTTTTAACACTTCCAATGCACCCTGTGATCTTTAAGAGAGTTCTACAGTGCCCAATTGCTCCTCTTTATAATCAAAATTCCCCATTTTCTTTTCTTCTATCAGCATTTGCATGAAAGCAAGTGCATATTTTTCTGCCCAGTCCCATTCTTAGTGATGTGATACCGAGAATTTCGAGCATGGGATGTAAACTAATCGGAATTGGATCAAATTTGGAGTTTTATCCCACGCAATTTTCCCGGCAAATTTACTTCAACTCTTCAAGCTTTGCATGAAGACTCCAGTGAGCTGTACTGTTCACTCTAGAAAAAGCGATTTTTGCTCAAATGTTATCATGAAACACTGCAGTTGAAAGTCAATGCTGTTCCTTTAAGCCTGACTCTGCTTTGTCACGATGAGTAAAAGTGACAGTGGATGGTTCACAATTATGCATGAAAATCGCTTTACAGTGAACTACAGGGAAAAAGGGGCAACCCTGTCGAAACACACAATAATGAATGACTTAAAATAGAAAAATTTTGATTTTACTCAAATAATAATTTTGTATTTCTTATTTTCCCATATTTTTTCTATATTTACAATGCAATTCTCATTACAAATTTTAAAAATATATAATCAAAAATTACTCCAGTTGTATTGCGATGCATGTTTACCGGGGAGCTCCCCTCCCCACCTTGGGAAAAATAAGAATTTTTGCAAATCCTGTTTAACATTTTTTAAAGGACGCAATGCTGTGTTCTTTTTGTTTTAAGTGCAAATGCACCCTGTCGCTTTTTGATGCCGCTTGCCCCTTTCCCCAGCAACTTCTTTGCTCCTTTTGTTTGTTTCAAAATAGTTTGCCTTTTTACTTTTTATTCCGGCAGAAAAAGAAAACAAAAGCTGACTTAAAAAAAAAAAAATCTGTTACTCTGTATGATTCACATGTCAAGATCTAATCACTACCCATGCAAAAAACAAGTGCAGCAATTGCATACTGCATTGCAAAATGTAAAGTGAAGTATTATCATGAAAAAAAAAATTAATTATATGTTTAAAATAAATATTCTTTTTCTTCAGTTTTGCTTTACTAAATATTTTTGTTGAAGCTATTTATTGTGATCATTGTTGGAAATATTTAAAATTAGCAATTTTTTTTTTTAACTTTATCAAATGGAAAACTTAGATAATTCTCTCAGCGTCCGGTTCTCAGAGTTAAATAAATAAACCAAGGTTGTAGTCAACTTTTTTCCTAGTGGGTCTAATAGTGGACTCTTTTTTTATGGAGCTATAATTTTCTTATAACATATATTTTAATAAAAATCCGGTACACAGCCTAATTTATTATTATTTCAGCTGGCTGAAAATTTGAACAAAATTGGCCAATTAACATCAAAAATACCGATTATTATTTTTTTAATAGTAAGGAAAGGAAGGATTTTACCTTCTGTTCTTTTTCTTTTAGTCATTATTTCTGTTAGCTGCTCAACAATTTATTTTTTTCGAACAATGCAAAACTTTCTGACACTTTCACATACTCTTTTTTTTTTATTATTATTCTTAAAGGAGTGCAATTTGCAAGCATGATTAGGAATCGAAAAATGTGTTTAAAAAAAGAAAAAAAAAACTTTTCTAAGCTTTACATTTGAAGCTGAATTTTTTAAATGTAGAGGCAGTAATTATTGGCTCTTTGATATTTTTTAAAGCTTAGAATAGCCATTATAAACTAATTTATATAATCAGTTATTTAATGATAAAAACAAATAAAATGTCATTTTTTGACTTAAAACGCTAAAAATTGTCATAAAGATGTGTTTTATACGTATAGGTTCTTATTGGATGACCCATGATTGGACCACTGGATGAAAATTCCTGAACTTCGATTAATATGCAAATTTTGATCGGTCCTTTGATTCGCGTATTAATGGGTAATGGGGTTTGACTGTATTGTGAAATTCGTCAATTGATAGAAAGAAAAAAACGTTACATTCTGCATTCAATCCTGAAAAAAAATAGTGAAATTCTTCAGTCGGTTGCAAAAAAAAAAAAAAAAAAAAAAAAAAAAAAAAAATGCGAAACTCGTCAATAAGTTTAAAAAAAATAATCATGGAATTTGTCAGTTGATGGAAGGAAGGGGGGATCGCGTGGAGAATCGCGAAATTCAATTGATCTCGGGAAAATATCGTAAATTCTATTCGGGGACTTTAAACAAACCTGGTCAAAATATTTTTTGTGAACAAGGTACAAGTGTGCCTTTTTGAGAATAGTGTACTCTTTTTGAAAAATTTCTGCCTGGCAACCCTTTTTTTCTAGAGTCAACTCTAAATAAATAGATACTTTGCAAGCTTCCCTGAGCCTTGCACCAAAAATCAACCAATCTACCTCTTTGGCTGAAATCTGTAGAACTCCTCATTTATTGTGCGCTTTCCTCATGTCTGTCGCAGCGTTGAATTCAGACGCTTTTCTCCAGGAGTCAATTCTGTAGTTCTGGACGGACATTATAGAGTTCCGGAGGGGGTGGGTATCTCATTGCATAGGGTGGGATTAGTGTTCTAACATGTAATTTACACATTGTTCACAATGCATTTGGCAAGGGTATCTATCACATGTGAGCCTTTCTCAAACATCACAGATTTCCTTGAAAATATACATAACTGGTTTAAAAATTTCCATCTCACCAAGAAGACTTAAGAACAACAATGGAAAAATTCATTTTATATTTGTTTTTTAAGATTGTATCTTGATTTAATATCCTTAATTAGTGAAAATTTATAAAGTAATATAGATTATGTGTTAAAAAAGTTTTTTTATATAGCAAAATATTTCCAATAACGTTATTTTCTAAATGTCCTAGATATGTCCTGTATTTTTCACAAAAAATGTCCTATATTTTATGAATTGGTTTTTTCTACCCCTGTAATAAAGGAAAATTAGCACACATAAAAGGCAATATACTAAACAAAATGTACAAAAAAATTATACTGTGTAGGAGCATTACTATTACTAATCCTCATATGCTTCAAAATCAAACTCTTTGTGTTTCATATTTATCATATTTATTAGTCATAAGCAGTTATGTAGCTGTTTGAAAACCAAGCTATCCCTAAGCTGTTCTAAAACATATTTGCTGAACTTTAAAAATAAAATTTCTTAACCCTCTGAGCGTCTTGAGGGCTTTCGTAAAAATGCTTATAAAAATAATCTTAATTAAAAAAAATTTTCTCTGTTTGTTTCTAAAATACACTTCATGCCCATCTATTTGATATACATCTTGAAATACAATTCTGTTTAAAATATTTCTTTCTACTACAACAGATTGAAGTTGTTTTTGGGAAACTGAAAAATATGGGCAAACCGCTCAGAGAGTTAATGCTTGCTAATGATATTACACAATGGGAAAGCTGCATCGTAATTTTTTATTTTTATTTGCTGAAATTATATTTGAAATTACAGAATAAGTTTACACTGGGATAATTATCTATTTAACTACTTCAGAGAAATTGAAGTTTTTTGAGAAATGCATATATGCTAGAGTAAACAATTTTAAATCGAAGAATTATTTTAAGTGTGCTATTCGATGTTGAAATCAATCAAGATACATAAGTTTTATAAGATCAATAACTATACATAACAATTTAATCATCTATAATAGGGCTGTAATGTACACATAATAGGCACTAAATGTGTCTATTTTTAGTTTGAACCAAATGTTGTATGTCCTTAACAATTTGATTTCATTAAACTTTTTTTCTCAAATTTCATGCTGATTGATCACTTGATTGTTGTTCTGAAAAAGTAAATTTTCTGATTTTTTATTATTATTATTATTTCTTAGGCGTACACTATTTTAAAATTTTGGGCATGAATCCTGGTATTACACTATGAATTTCATACCTTGATTTATTTATTTATTTAAAGGGGAAAAAATACTATGTCTGATTAAGTATATTTTTTCATTTCAGGGCCATGAATTTTATAATCCTCAAAAGAAAAACTATATCTTTTTGCATTCTTGTTTTGAAGAATTAAAGCCCAGAAATAAAAAGTAATACCTTTTCTGATTGTGTGCATGCTTATGTAACACTGAAACATGATATTTTATTGCTTGTAAAAATTATTTGTAAACTGTGATATACTTTGAACTAAAATGTTAAGTCTTTTTCTTTGGAATTAAATAAAAAGAATCTACTAAAATCTGTTTATTATTTGTTTAGAATTAAGTCATTGTTTTCATTAAAATTTTTTTACATTATATAGAATATACCCACAAGCTTTAAAAATGTGTCTAAAAGGAATTTCCCTTTTCCATTATTAGTTTGAATATCTAAGTATTCCATAAAAGCTTTGAAAAATTATGTTTGACCATATTAAAATTTATTGATTTTACTTTAGGTCTATTAATTAAAAGTATCTCATTTTATTTAATTTTTATATTGTTATTCATGTATTATCTTTTTGTGGTGTGAATAAAAAAAATATTTTATGTATCATTCATACATTTATCTAATTGACAAAATTATTCATGTTTTATAGTGTTATTGTCAAAAACTGTTTTAGTTTTAATTTGGGAGTGAACATAGCAAGTTTGAATGTTATTGGTGTAATGAAACATAATATAATATTCATTTTCATGTGTATTATTACATTTAATTCTTTTCTTTTCTTTTATCTATATATGTATTTTTTTATGTATAAAAGGATTATCTGAAGTACAGAATTGTTGTTTCATTTTCCTTGAAACAAAATATAAATAGAATATAAATAATAAAAATAACTTTGTTATACACTTTTTTTATTATTTATATTTTTTTTATTGAGAAAATACACGTATTTTTGTAATGTAAAAAATTAGACCCTGCTACATTTCATAATAACAAAATATGTCATGATATTTAAAACTATTTTATTTTATCTGTTCTTTGTAATATTACTAAAATCATTGTCTTTTATTACTGATTTTCTATCACCACAGCAAACAATTTCTGCTTTTAAGTTATTATTAATTTAATTTATTAAAGACTTATGAATTATATTTAGAATATTAACCACTTCACCGGTGACGGGTATAGGGAAACAGTGCTGTTACTCCCGACTTATCTCAGGGCAAACCTTGAAGTGGTTAATAGACATATTTTTTATTTTTAAATTCCTTCTATTATTATAATTTATTTTTAAGGTGAACAGATTTGAAGGAAAAAAATTCAAAGTGCAAATGTTGACCCCCTACTCCCAAACATGAAATCTCTTTAGTTTTTAAAACAAATTTAGAATTTATTTTAAATATTTCAAAAAAAAAAAAAATATGAATTTGCTGTATATTCATTCTTAAAATACATAAAGACAAAAATTCAGTTTAAATTTACATATTCATTTATTTATTCAGTTTTGCTGTTTTTTGACGGTTTGTCAAGTGAGAAGTAGAATTTGGTTTCTTTTGAAAACATCAAATTTTGTTCAGTCCCCCCCCCCCCCCTTTGTGAAAAAAATGTAAAGATTTAGGGGTTTTGTAAAAAATATGGTATATTGTAAAAAAAAAAAAATGCAAGATATGAGAGCATTAAGACAAAAGCTTCAAGAATTTCCATTTTGAATATTTTCTGCAGTCCATCAAGTCATATCTTTTTGGGAAGTATTTATTTGCTGATAAAAGATGTTATTTTATCCAAAAATATTTACCTGGCACTAAACATTAAAAGTTTTGACTCACTCAGTATTGCCTTTTTCTAGCAATTCATAGCATATTGCTGTGCTTGAAGATTCAAATAAGACATTTTTGGCTTTCTTAACCTCTTCTTTAGTTTTTTATAATTATAATTACTGTCGATAATAAAAAGAACAAAAATTGGATAACTTATTCACTACAGAATCCCTCAGCAAGAGAAGTAAAAATTTTGTGGTTTGGCTGCACTGATAATGTTATTTCCAATGTACAGTTAGAGATAAAGCATGATGTAATTTTTCGGCAATCAGTGTTGTTGAATTATTTGAACAAATCATTAATATTTGATAAAAAATAATATCAGATATATTAAGCATATTAAATTTTAATAATTTGTAGAAATGTAAGAAAGAAATTTACTGTTGTTTTTTATTTTATAAGAAATCATTTCACTCATAAATTACCATTAACACTCAGTGGCCACGAATGTGGACATTATTTTTTGAAGTGAATTTTTATTAATAATACCTACTGTACAATTGCACCATAAAATATAATAAATAAAGACACAATATTGCTTATTGGTACACAAAACACAAACTTTAATAAGCTAAAAATTAACTTTTACGTTTCGAGCTGTTTCTACAGCTGTCTTCAGGAAAATATGATGGTAAAAAGGCTCAAAAATCAGAGACGAAAGCTTCCTGTGCAAGAAATAATTAGTCGAAACTTTACCAATGATTTGAATACAAAACTGTAGTGTTGCCATCTAATAATTATTATAAAATAAATAATTATTAATTATAATAATTACTACAGTTTTGTGGTTTTACCATCATATTTTCCTGAAGACGGCTGTAGAAACAGCTCGAAACATAGAAGTTAATTTTTAGCTTATTAAAGTTCGTGTTTTGTGTACCAGTAAGCAGTATTGTGTCTTTATTTATGAATTTTTATTGTTTTTCTTTTTATCTTTTTTTTTTTTTTTTTTTTTTTTTTTTTTTCATTTTTGAATTCTTATTAACATAAAATGAATAAATCATTAAAAAAAAAGGGGGTGGGGCATTTTTTTTTCTCACCATAAAAAAAAAATTGTCCTTGAAGAGGTTAAGATAGTGATTATACCATATAAAATTCTTATTTAGTAGGTTTACTGAAAATGCAAGATTGAAAAATTACTTTGTTCAAAAGTCTTGCCTTTATGTCCCATATTTTAGCTTTCATGGCGATTTCATTCTAGATTTTTAATTTTAATTGAGTATTTTTTTCGTTTTGTCCAAAGAGAAATGTGTAATACAATTTATAGTGTTTAACTCACACAACTGTAAAATGTGTGTTTTACAGGGCTTCTAACTAAAAATAAACTGAAAACAATAAGTAACTGTTACTTCTGATGGAACAAAAAGTAGAACTAAACATAAATTCTGTTTTCACTTCTAGAACTGAATCAAAATTATTTTTCTCTGAAACTGAACAGTTAAAACATTTTTATAAAATATGTATATACAGTCGGACCTCTATTTAACGAACCTCTATTTTGCGAATTTCTCTATTTTGCGAACTTTTATTTGGAACGAAGAACATTTTTCAAATTTCTTCGTAAAATAACCTCCAAATAGCGAAGTGCATTCTCTATTTAACGAACTTTTTCTCGGGATCTAAATTTTTTTTCTCCCTATTTCGCAAAATATTACTGGACATTTCAAACTTATTCTTTCTTTTAACACATTTTATGATGATCAATGACCAAGACCAGGTCTTACCAGGCACCTAACTCACCGAGAACAGTAAAATTGCTGTGATGCTTTGCTTTTCATCCAAGAAGTGCAAACTTTCAATATCCCCTTTTAACCCTCAATGGAGATGCCTCGTATCCTTAGAGTCTCCCGTTTTCTAGATTGTTGATCATGATCAGTCGTGTTGGTAATTTCGGTTCTTGTAGCTCGAAAATGTCAAAGCGAAAGTGCTTGAGTGTCAAAGAAAAAAAAATACTCTTGATGAGGTGGATAAAGGCGTGAAGAAAAAGAATACCGCTTTAAAATTTCGTATTCCTCCAAACAGCTTATCAACCGTAATAAAAAATCGTGAGTTTAATGTAAGATCATTTTTTTAACTGAAAATACAATGTATTTCCAGATAATGTTTTGTTTCATTCTTATTTCCCTTGCAGATTTCTTTTTGATGGCTAAAATAAATAAAACAAATAGATATAATTTATAAAAAAAAGTGGGGTTAATTACTTTTTTTAATTATATTTAGTGTTTATGGACATGTTTTATGTAGTTTAAAGTGTTCTAAAAGGTGACTCTCTATTTAACGAATTTTCCATATAACAAACTTTTTTTCGGGATTTAGCGACTTCGTTAAATAGAGGTCGGACTGTATAAATTAACAAAAACAAATATTTAATATATAAACCAGTGATATTATTTACTTCTGTTTGACATTTAGGTTTTTTTTTTAAATGTAAGGCATGTCCAAAGTTAACTCAAAAATTATGTTTGCTGAAGCTAATTAAACTGTTATTTTTACCTAATTTCAAGACTAAAGCTATTTTTAGTACATGATGGAGAACTTTCATTTAGATTTAGAAAGAAATTCAACATGAATGTAACTTTTTACGTTGAAATACTTGTAAAATTGTGGAACATTTAGGGGGGGGGGAGGCATTATGATATTTTGCATTATCTTAAGTTAAATCTTTTGGCAGCTTATTGAAATAGGGCTTCCAACATCATCAGAACGAAAAACAAGAAAGAAAAGAAAACTCATTTCTGATGGAACAAAACCAGAACTGAACCAAAAAATCATTATTTTTAAGAGAACAAAAACAGAAACAAAATATTTTATTTTAAGTGAATCAAAACAAAAAACTATGACAGTGTAAAGACCTGGTATTTTACAAAGATGAAACATGTAGTATCAGCTGAATACTTAATTTCTTAATTTGTTTGATGCGATCTGCAACATTTTGTGCTCGTCAAGCACTTTGTTATTTTATTCTTTCCTTTTAAATTATGTATATATACATATATATATATATATATATGCAGCAAACCTTTCATTAATTCAGACTAATTTGAGCTACAAGTCATTTGGTTTTTTTAAAATATTTACATATGAGGACATGAATTTCAAAACTCGCCTTATCCAGAAAATTAAATTTTGGGAAATCATGAAAAACCTCTGACTGCGTTCTGGTTTTCATTGTAAATCAAGATTTCACCAATGTCAGAAGTACATGATAAAACTATTTTTTTTTTCCAGATTGCAGTATTTATCCGATGCAGGTTCACCAATTGAATAGATTTATTCAGAAAACTCGATTTTTTAAATTTTTGATAAGGCGAGTTTTGAAACTCATGTCCTCATATATAAAATGAGGTAAGGTATGGTTTAAACAGCCCTGTACAATATAAGTAATGCAAAAAGTAAATTAATCCACAAGAAAAAAATCTGTTCTTAATTATATGATATTTATGTTTTACAAACTAAATTGTATTACTTAGAATATCAGGTTCACTGGCACCCACATTACTTTAACATGCTTGCTAATTCGAAGAAACTGAGCTTCTGTTGAATAAATTTCCCGCAAATTCTTCAGATTTTTATAATGTCCAGATATTTTTCATTTTTGCTGTCTTTGGTGTACTTGAACATGAAATTCAAGTGTTTTGGCTACTATTACAAGGACTTTCTGGAGTAATGGAGTTAACTGTATAACCAACATAATTTATTATTTATCTAATAACTTATAGCAGGTTTATATTATCTCAAATGTTTCATTCTATTAATAAGAAATGCATGAATATATTATGCATCTTTATAAAATGCTTTATTTTGGTATCAGTTCATATTCCTTCTCTCTCTTTTAAAGAATATAATACCATCTTTCTGTTTAGTCGTTTACTCCAAAATATCATTACAAGTGCATTTTAAGAAAACACAGATAGTGAAAGAAACTGTTTGAATAACAGATTCTTTAAATAAGTTGCAGAAGAATATGTGAACATAAATACATTTTCGCCCAGTTGGAAATTTACATCTAATATAAATGCTATTCATTTCTAAGTGTTAAAAAAAAGTCTATAACATATATTTATAAACAAAATAATAAATATAATTATTGTGAAGATTTCATGTGAATATTGACATTTAAAAAAGGAGTAGAATTTTAAAAAAATACTTAAAAATTCATTCTGAATTTTCTTTTTAAACTTTATTTTCCATAAGAAATGATAATTTTTATTTTAAAAAAATCGTGACCAATAGGCAGTTTTTAGGATCTTTCATCATTGTTGGTTATACATTTATCAATTCACACATAATAAAAATATTTTATTGCTTACATGTACTTTATTCCCTTATTCTTGTGAATATTTCAGAAGAATAAGAGGCAAATTTTTCTGTTTTGTGATGCTATTTAACAATAATTTCTCTGTTAAAACTACTATTTAAAATAAAATGCCCAGAAAACTTAAATATTTTATTATGGTTACACAAAATGGCATTAATTCTTCAAAGTTTCTATTCATAATTCTTTTTTCCCAGATTTTACTTTCATTTATTTTTCCACATTTGTGCGAGAGGGGAGGGATTGTATGATAATTTCTAAATAAAAAAGCACTTTTAATGCTTATTTCATTCACTGGATTTATTTCTTAAAGTAATTATCTTCAAATGGTTGTTGAAGTTTCTTTTTTAAAAAATCAGAATATTAGCATGTTTTTAGAGACAGTGGGATCTGTGCGGAGTTGGCATAGCTCATAAGGGGCTGACTCCCCTGGTACTGTAGGTTTCAGAAATAGTTTTGTTATAGCAAATTCTAAAAAATAATATTAAAAGGGGGGAAAAAGTATTTCGCTTAACATATGAAATAACCATTTTTTGCTAACTATTATATGAAAAAAAAAATTGTAGTTTTAGTTATTTGGTTTATTTGTCTTTTTACTACATTTCCATGGAAATAAAAGTTCTACATCACTTTTGAACTGAATACCAGTGATAAATATTTGACACATTTTCAAATAGTTATTTTAACCCTTTAATAAAACCAAAGCAGTTATTTTTTTTTAATTCCGTGGTGTAGTTTGTTGGTGGGAGAGTCTGTTGTACTGGGTACTAAATTTGTAGGGGTGCAAGGAAATTTTTGCATGAAAACTGTAGTAGCCACTAAAAAAAGGCACGCTATTTTGAATTGCCCTGAGCATTTAAAACTTAGCCTACATCCAGTGGTGGTATTCAAATAATTTAACAACCAGTTCTGTGCCCTCATAATTTAAGTACAATCAACTCTCGATTTATATAAAATGCAGAATTAACAGATATTCCACACACATTTCATCAGCTGGTGTGCCTGGAACATCTAAGGGTGTTTGTCAGTGTATTTCATAATTACAAAAGAAAATTAATATTTCTTAACTTACAATCAATTACACAAAGCTTTAAATATGAACAAAAGCAACTAAATCGGAAGAATCATATAATGAAGAACTATAATGCAGAACATATGCTATCTAAATACAATAAGTGGCTTTAAAAACAAGAAGATGCCTAAGTGCTTTGATTACATAGAATTCAAAATATTGCTGCAAATAAATTGCAATTAAAGGAGAAAACAAAAATGTATAACTAATTTTTTTCTGGAAATTATCTTATTCCTACTCATAACAAAAGATTTTGTTATGCAATTACTCTCCTAAATTTGCTGTAGTTTTATTTATCTATCTCTTTAAGATGACAGTTACTTGCAGTGTTATTCAGTACCATAGTAATGATTTATTTTATGTTATTCTATACCATAGTAATGATTTATTTTATTTATAGTAATTTCAATTACAGTTTTGTACATTTGACACATTTTTGTACAATTAGAAAGTGTTTCTGATAATGCACTCCCATTTAACTAACAATGTTGATTCCCTGACATATACGTAGTCCCATGAATGTCAGACAATCAGTTACCTACTATATAAATCAGAAAATAAATTGCTGTGTCACACATGTATTATGAAACACTTTCCATCATTATAACAGTATTGTTAAAAAAAATTATGAACAGTGAAAAAAAGAAAATCTTTGAACATGTTGCTTTTAGCTACAAAGATGCAACTTATTTAGTGAATGTTCAACATTCACGATGCACTGGTCAACATTCTGTCAGAAAATGCATCAAACCAACATAATACATTAAGCAGAACACAATAATAACAGAAATTAATGGACTGTTTAAACTTTCCAGCAGTTATCTGTTATCAAGTTATCTATATCTAGACATTATAAAGAATGCTACCCATTGATTCTCGAGCATTCTTATTTATACCCTTGCTTTGGCAAAAAAATACTTGAAGTTAATGTGGAGCATTCTTGCTATACTACATATTTGAAAATATGTATTTTGTGCTGAACTTTTTCACCAAACTAGTCTAATTTTCTACAACAGGAAAAGCTAGGAAACAGCTAGCTGACTACACTTTTCTGAATATATTATGTTTTACTGATAAAGGATTTTTACACTCAAAAGTATATTTATAAGAGAGTGACAATCAAAGCTGTTTTCATGATGTAGCTGTGGTAGCAACATAAGACACTGAAATTTCGTTGGTTTAGAGGTTCTGGGGAAAACAAAAGTTGGTGATAATATGAGGCCTGCTATTATCACTAAGATAATATTTAAAAGTTTTATTTGTGAAAATAATACCCTTTCACAAATGAATCAAGTGACTAGAATAAGCGCTGACTTAAAAGGTGGCAAATCAGACAAACTTCTACCACTAATTTTAAAATGTTATTTTTGACTTAATTATAGTGATTAAATACGGCAATTTTTTTTAATTAGTGGTAGAATTATGCCTGATTGTCTATTTCACCTCCATGAAGTTGACACTTATGACTATCACCATGTTCTGTAACATGGGTTATCATAATTTGACAAAAACTTCAAATCATAACGTTTGCTCTGTGCATGTATTTTCTTATACAGATACTACCGGGTGTCCTAAAAAGGACTGGCTGATTTTAAAATTCAATAACTTGCAAACGGTGACAGATATTTAAAAAATTCTTGCAGGAGGTTTATACAAGAGGTCAAAAGTTTTTTTACAGTGATTTTCGATTTTAGTTCGTATTACAAACAATAGATGGCGCTGTAAGCAATAAGCGCTAAATACAGGCTCGATTTTTTGGCTTTTCTCTTCTTCCATGCGGAAAAAGGAGGTTAAAATGTATTGAGTGGGTCTCGAAGTACCAAAAATCGAGCTTTAATTTAGCGTTTATTGCTTACAGCGCCATCTATTGTTTGTAATTCGAACTAAAATTGAAAATCACTGTAAAAAACTTTTGACCTTATGCATAACCCTCCTGCAAAAATTTTTTAAATATCTGTCACCGTCTGCAAGTTATTGAATTTTAAAATCAGTCAGTCCTTTTTAGGACACCCGGTATATGGAATAGAGATGAGACGGGCTCAGCCCGGGCCCGACACGGGCTCGGGATCTATTATTATTCTAGCCTTCGGGCTCGGCCTCGTTCTTTCTGAAACCGGAAAACTATATTTATTTATGTATAGAAAAGATTGAAAGAACTTTTTTCCCCGTTTAAAATTATTTTTCAAGTCTTTTGAATGTTATTTAGATCAAAATGAAGGGGTAACAAAAATCGTGTTTATTTATTTTAGTATTTGATTGCTGTTTCAAAAGAAAATTTGTGATGTTTTCAGATTTATGTGTACGGCATTTTCGACGACGATCAATTAATATGGCGCCAATCAAAACAAACACAAGCAATGAATTTGTTTTTATTAGGATTTTCGTTTGTGACAGAAGATATTTTTTAATCCGATCGTTTATTTATTTTTTATTTAGTTATCTAACACAAAGAGAATGTTTTCTTCGATTTTTAGTAGACCAGAATTAGCTTGAGGTTTGCAAATTATTTAATCTTATATTTGCGCATGAGTCATAATCATTCTTCATATGAAAATAACTTTACTGGGTATTATATCTATTTGTCATGAACTCTGCTCATGCTAAGGACTCTGTAGTAGATTTACGAGATCACTTTGCTTCGTAAGTAAATATAATTACTTTATTATTCTGATAGGAAGCAATCAGTCAGTGTTTCTTCTTTTAATATAAAGGCATCTGACCTTTAAGATAACAGTGTCAAATTTGTAATTTACGTTGATTTTGCGGTTCACATCAATCACGGAAGACTGTTATGAGAAAGGAATTGATTATAGTTAAAGATGTATCGATAAAAAGTGGGCTCGGGCTCTGATGACAAAAAATCTTTCAGGCTCCAAAAAACGAGCCCGAACTCATCTCTAATATGGAACACCAATGTATATATCTAAGGAAAATTTTGGATGCACAGAGCCAATAAAATTGAGAGTATCACTCATATGTTATCTTTAGAATGCAATTTTGTGTAGATCAACCTTTAGAGAGAAAGTAATGAATCTAAATTTCTAATTTCTGCATTACAAGTGCCAATTTAACAACAGGTTTTTAATCAAACCGGCTAAATCCCACCACTATGCATATTAATACAAAGTATACATAACTCCTTTCTCTATGTCACATTTTAAAATTATCTGAATATCAGGATTGCTACACCACCTGGAGAACCAAGTCTGGGAATTTCAGTATAATATCCAAAATATGAAAAAGTCAGGAAATTTAATAAAATTTCATGGTGATTTCCCAAGTTCAAGATTTGTCCCATGATAGGTGAGAAAGATCTTCCATGTTTTCGCAGATTTCAGTTTTTATTTACTTTAGAAATTTAACCTATTTTCGGCCAAAGGTGCATAAATGCACCATATTTTTTTATTAACACTGTGATGAATATTTTTCACTTATTTTATTTTTCTGCTATTTTTAAGGGTTCTGGAGACATCTATAAAATATCAGTAATTCAATTGCAATAAACACTTTCTGTTGAGAAATTTTCAAAATTGCTAGTTTTTTTAAATTGAAACAGTTATTGCCAAATTCGACTTTTTGAAAATGTATAATTATTCCACTTGAGATTAATCATATGTTTTTATAATGGATTAATGTTGCAAGTTCTGTAAATAAAATAATAATAAAACAAATGTCATAAAAAATTAAAAAAAAATTATTAATCTTAAATTTAATGGTGCGTTAGCGCACCATTGACCAAATGCATTTTATTTCTCAAATAAGATATTATTTTTCATGCACGAAACTTTTTTTTTTTGTCTTAAAGAATATAATTTAAGATATTTCAATGAAAATAATACCACATTTTATAAAATTTCTATGCTTGGTCTAAAATGGATTAATCTAAATCTCCCCACTCCTGAAATTTCCACTTCCTACTTTTACCCCCCCACACACACACAACGTATAGTTTAAAAATTTTTAAACTCAATATACTTTTTTGAAATTTCTCTGCAATATTTGTGGTTAATCTGCATGTCTGCAGTATTGATGTCAGAATTAATACAACTAATAAATCATTTAAAATCTCAGCTCTCACTCTGAAATGTCTGTTTCCCCTGGCACTTTGCCTAACGTTGGACTTAAGCAAGTTTGTGATAGTTGCTAAAGTGAATTATAGTTCAGTCTAAAAATATAACAGTTTGGAGAAAACATTAATTGTGAAAGTTTGTAACTAAAACAAATTATTAAAGAAAGCAATTCCTGTTATGCCTTTAAAAGCAAGTTTTTTGGGGGTTGCATAAGTGGAAATTGCAATGAATATTACCTGTACTTAGAAAATTTTAATATTTTTGAGTGATGCAATATTTATTTTACCCCCAGCATGTCCAGCACACACAACACTGCTAGGGTGACATTTTCTTAAAATACACCTGGAAAAGTCATTCTCCTATATGAGTATCAGGCCTGGAGTAAGCATACTAAATTTATTATTCATGTTTTATACTTTTCTCTATTTCTCCATCTAACAAACGTTTACAAAATTTTTAAATTATTGTAAAATCATGGTATATTATTGAGGGCAAGGACAGCTGTTGTCATTTAGAATTATTGTACATGGTGAAAATAAATGTTATTTTCAATAAACATAAAAAAAATAATACATTGTGTAGCATTTTTTAGTCACTATTTATCTGTGCTTTTTTTACTTATTTGATTTTTTCTTCTGTTGCAGCTAAAAATAAATGCTTTTGGACTATGTAAGCAGAGAGAGTGAAGCTACTTATACTGGACACTATTCTTCAAAAGAGTCATTAATTTTTTTTTTTTTTTGTATGTCATTGTAAAAAGTTAGATACCATGAACTTTGCAAGTTTACAATAAAATTTCATTATCAAGTTTTATTCTGTCTTTTATTACATTAACTATTGTATCTTTGTGTAATATGTGTCTTCTTCAACTTTTATTATAAGTATCATATCATTGCTTTTATGCTTAATATGTTATACAGCTATAGAAGAGATGTGGGTACATTTTTTTTCCTTTAAACTCTTTTTAAGTTATGAGTATTTTACATTTAATTAAATTTCGTTACTTTTTAGCATTTATGTTTTATTTTTAAATTTTTTAACTTTAAATAAGTATTGACAAAAAAACACTAATTGACCATCCATTAATTTTTACTTCTTTGCATATTAAAATTAAACAGTTAAATAAATATTAAAATTAACTAATTTTTGTATTGAATATTGATAGTATAACCCTGTACACAAGAATGTATAGGTTTTACGCTCTTATTGCTTAACACTAGGCAATTCTTACACTGTTTGTTTTAAAGGTATGTTTCTTTGTAGAGAGTTGCAAAAATGTTTAATATGTTGATGTTCTCCTTCATATTAAAAATCATTTATGAAAAATAGTTATTTTTGTAAAAGTTGCAAACTTAAAATTTGTATGTAGTCCCTGAATCCTATAAATTATATTGAAAAATAACATTCTCCATGCACTAACAAGTTAAAAAACCTTCTTTTACAATAAAAATTTTTTGCGTTAGGAACTTTAAAAATTTAATAATTAGACATTTTGTCTACTCAAAATCCCTTGAGTTTGTTTCTGAATTGCTGTGCAAAACAGCCATCAAATCAAGAGTGAGCTTACGTTATAAGCATCTGCATGTCATTTAAATGAAGTTATTTAAAGTGTATTTCCAGAGTGCAATTTTTTTTTATACTTTAAAAGGGAAAGGTAAGCCCAGTGGTGTAGTGGTCAGCACGCCTGTCTGCCGCACCGCAGGTCGAGAGTTCGACTCCCGACTGGGCAAGGTTCACTCAGCCTTTCATCCCTTTGGGGTCGATAAAATGAGTACCAAGCTTGCTTGGGAACTAAACACCGAGGGTCTCGCGTTAGGTTGACCACCTGGCCGGGACGCATGCTGCATAGCACCTCGGGGCCCAGGGTCAAGAAAACAGAGATGGGCACTGTCGGCCCAGATCCTTCTTGAATTGTACAGCCACAGAGTTTGGTTTAAAAGGGAAAGAAAGTTTCCATAAGGTTCTTTTTGGAATAAAATATTTTGTTCTTTTTATACAGTACTTTTGGATAATTTCAGCGATGCATTTTTGGAAATGTATTTCTGGATCTGGAACTAAGACCAATTTGACGTGTGTGTATTTAGCATGAAGAATTTTTTTTTTCTTTTGGAAGGAGAAAAATCCTGAACAGTCAAACCATCTAGAATAATGTTTATTTTGAAAAATTAATCAGTGTACTTCACTTAAGTTTATATAATGTATTTGGATTTACACTTTTAGCAAACTGTCTTCAATTTTCTTTTTTGATTCAGTGTTCAAATTTGTTTTGTTTTTTTATACTTTCTAAGTTACGAAAATAAAATAACAATCATACATACAGTTATATTTCATTTTATTGTACAAATAATTGTTAGAATGTGTTTAAATTATAAAAGTTTGGTGCCGTTGTATAGATGGAAAAAAAAATTCCAAATTTTTTCCTATGTCCGACTTTCATGCCTGAAATGAAGAATTGAACATTCAGTTAAACCTAAAACACTCAATTTTAGAATTAAAACTAATTTTTGCACCTAAATTTCAAAATAATTTTTTCATTTGTGTAAAAATTCAATAATTTGAGTTTTTACTAATTTAAAATTCTATGTTGAACAAACTTGAATTCTATAAAAAAAAATTTCATTTTGACATTTATCTCTAATATTCATGTACAGATTTATTAAATAATTTCTTGTAAATGGGTAGCTTTTTTAATTTTTTGTTTATTTTTGTCATTCTTGCACAATGTAAAATTCTGATTTTGACTGAAAACATTTGTCAGTATGTTTTATATTCAATGTAATATAGTTTACAAAATTCACATATAAACACTGATAATTGTAGCAAATTACTTTTCTCTTTTTTTCTTATTTTCTGAGTAGCATATCTGATATTAATTCCGTTCTCACACAAAGAATGTACAGTCGCGGGGGGAAAAAAGTAACTACCCCCTAATAACCCTGCAACATTATAAATGAAGAAAGTTATTATGTTTTTTCCTATAATATACCACGGATTTGGTTTAACATACTGGGAGCAACTGGTGAATTTGGTTTTGAATAACCCTTCCTTCACCCCCCCCCCCCCTTTTTTTTTCAGGTTTCTATAGCAACTCCTATATTTTCATTCCTTCCCATCCTCCTATTTGTGGTTTTTGGTTTCGCCCTCTGTATTTAACCAGCAGTTGTCTTTCAACGTGCAGCAGTTCTCCTGATGACGACTAATGTTTTAGTTGAAAGCACTCGTGTTTTTACCATCTTTACTCCAATTTTTTTAGCATCTTGATTGTTTTAAATGTTTTTACAGCTTATAGATATTTGCACCTATTTAGTAAAAAAATGTGAATTAAATATTCATATTGCTTATTTGAAAGTTATTACTACCAAACGATTGAAAATAAAATCTACCTTTAATGAACTATATAAAATTTGCTTAGGGAACCATCTACAAATCAAAGCAAGAAATTTTGTTTTTTGCAAGGGCAACACACAATTTTGACAATATATTTTAAATCTTTGGTTCAAACTATGTCTAGAAGCAAAATTTCAAGTCATTTGGGTGATAAGTTTTTGAATTATAAACATTCAAAATTTAGAGTTTCTGATGTTAAATTGCATTTCATATTTTTATTAATATCTCCTGAAATTATAATCCTAATGTGACTTTGGTTATAATACTAAAAAACCCAAACATAAATACATTGAATTTGCAATTTTAAAAATTTTATAATATGAATTAGGGTATTAATATTCGAAAAAAATATGAATTGCAACCTACAATTTTTTGATAGATTTATATTTATTATGTCCTGCTTGATGCGAATTCTGGATTTCAAATTTTTCTTCCAGGTAGATTTAGAGTTATGGGTAAAAAACATCAAAATGATTGTTCAAGGGGCCATCTATGATATCCAGAAAAGCATAATTTGAAAAAAATATATTTTACTCACTTTATTGAAACATTTGGGCTGGCAATAGTCGAAACATATTAAACGAATGAAATGGTTATATTGGCAAGAAATGATCCATTAATAGAAGTGACATAGTCATTCTGTAGCATTTCAGCAATCGAGTACCGAACTCGAATTTGGATACAGCCCCTGAAATATGCTTATTTTAAAATACTTAAATTTCTTTTTAACTAATTATACGAATTTCATGAAAATTTATATTTAGGCTAATTGAAGGGTGTAGAATTTATTTATGGTGTAAAACTTGGGTATTGCTATTGGAAAAAACAAAGTTTGGGTTCATTTTGATATGTAAGTGGCCCTCTAAGCAAATTTTAGATACATCATTTAAAAGTAGACTTTATTTCCGATTGTTTGATACCAGTAACTTTCTACTACAATAATTTGTTGCAGAGTTAGTAGGGGGTGTTTACTTCTTTTCCATGACTGTACATTATTCAATAAATGGTGAACTATCATGGCACACTGATAAAAAAAATTTAAGAGAAATTTCATTATTATAAGCAGAGCACAAAAAATGACAAAGCCTCAAAATCCAATCTCTAAACTTGCAAGCAATTTACTAGCCACAAAGAATGCAAGTGTCTCGGAAAGTCAGAAATCTCCAATATTGCGGGCAGCAGCTTGACACCTTACTTATTCGTTGTCTAACAATCTGTAATAAGTTATGAATGTTAGCTCACAGATCCTAAATTTCATACAGTAAGTTTGGACTGCAACTTCTTTTCTGAAACTTTTTAATTATTGACATTTCTGAGGCCTTGGCATGTAGCATGTTTGAAATGTGTGACGTACACAATCACCTCAGAAATTTTGTTTTATAAAAGTAAACATCCTTCAATAGTCTTTTAAACCTTAAAAAAAATTTTTCAGAAATTTAAAATTTTAATGTATAATATACATTGTACATTAAAATTCCAAAGACCAAATTCACAATTTATCTAGGAGTGAATGAATTTGATCACCCAAAAGTGGGCACTCTTGTAGTACATTTATGTAAACATGTGTAATTTATATTTAACTAAATTGATACATAATTTTTATCTGCTGCAACATCTTTTGTAATGAAGTTGGTTTCTCAAATAAAGGAAAAAATCGTGGTCAGTATATCACAGAGATTGAAGCATTGCATTTGACATTGGAAATATTTGTAATGAAACATCAATACTGCATAAATATTGCTGTACATTGTAATTATCCCTAATAAAACATAAAACATCAATATTGCAAAAATATTTATGTTGAAAATATTAATAGTGAAATTGCAAAGTATTTTTTGCCAATATCGCACAAATATGTGCAAAATGTAAATTGGCAAAAAATATTTTGCAATTTCACTATTAATATTTCCAACATAAAACAAATATCTTTGCAATATTGATGTTTTATTGGAGATGATTACACTGCATAGCAATATTTATGCAGTATTGATGTTATATTACAAATATTTCCAATGTAAACCCAAAATTTTAACAATATTGGCGTCTCATTTCAAATATCAGCGATAGCAATCAGTGTTGAAAATTAAGTGTATTTTTATATTCAAAATATATACGAGATTTTTTTTAATAATTTCTCTCTTTTATAGCAAACTTTTGTCAATTAAATACAATGAAAATTACTATTTCAAATCTGCTAAATTGAGAACAATAATAGCAATGAATGCAAATATTTCTGCAATATAATCAAAATAACTGATTATGAGGTAGATAATTACTAGTAGTATGGAACAGTGGTAATAAATCCGGAAACACAATTCCTCCTGGTTTTTCACATCAGGTATATTCCTAGTAAGATTAACATTGCTGTATCTATTACCGCAATGCCAAATCAATTTTCACCCTTTTTTTTTATGCCCTAGTATTACAAATCATTGTTACATATGATTCAAAATAGGTTTTTAT
The DNA here is from genome assembly GCA_963932465.1 of Maratus speciosus. NCBI lineage: Eukaryota > Metazoa > Arthropoda > Arachnida > Araneae > Salticidae > Maratus > Maratus speciosus. The sequence continues at coordinate 146,878,227 of OZ010789.1, forward strand.
TACATTTATTTTATGTATTACAAACAAATACAATATGTATATTTTATTAACTTGAGTAAAAATTTTGCACATTGGAATTTTTTTTTTTTTGAAATAATGGATAATGAAAACAAAGGCATTTAATCATCTGTTTTGGACTTCAGCCAAGCATTTTCATAATTTCACATTTATAATATTATTAGGATTAGAATACCAGCATTACTACATGAAGATAATAACAATACTAATTGTTGAGACAAAATAATACTCAATCAAAAACATGTTCTTATAAAATTTTGACTATGGGGTTGGGACACCATATGTCCCAGCAACTATTTTTTAACCCCTTCAGCCCTGGCGTCCTACTATTAGAACACATCTTTACATTGTTCTACATTATTCATTTTTAAGAATTTTAAGTTTAAAACCCAGTGTCCTAGTAATAATATATTGCAGATTAACAATTTAATCTCATTTGTGATCACACATGGCAGCACATGCCTCAGTAAGCAGTAAGATGGAGGCTTCTACCAGTTTACGGGCAAAACATAAGTACACATTTTTAACTTTTTCAATAAAAATATTAATAATAATTTAGTGAGGTTTTGTTGTTATATTTTATAAATTAAGGCATTTTCTACCTAAATTAATCATCTAACTTAGAAAATAATGAGAAATTGCATTATAACTAAGTACCACACATTTGTTCTAGTATTAGGACATGAGGCCTTAGGGCTCACAAAGTGTGTTTTTATTTCTGTCCTATTATAATTACATTCTGTGTAAAAAAGTACCCGGCATTGCTATATAAAACACAAAAAAAAAATATTTTTTTCTTTAAAATTTAGTTTGCCACCTTCAAAGTAGACCCTACTGAGTTCAATGCAACTATGCCAGCACAGCTCCCAATCTTCCATACTTTTTAGATAGGTAAATTGAGGTATGGCCTTTAGCTCCTTCTGCGAATTTTCTTTTATGGCCTCAATGACTAAAAACATTATCCTGGAAGTGATAATTTTAGCTCCGTGAACAGAAAAATGTCACACGAAGTTATACCAGTCGAGTACGGTCCTTAGTTGATGGCATTAATTGCGTCTTTGGCCAAAAACTCTTGCAGAACAATAAAAGAAAATTGAGCTTTTTCGAAACCAGTCGTGTGACGATGCATTTCAAGTGCAAAATATTAGTCATGACGTTATGAACGGATTAAAAAGATATATGAGATATCTTGAGCGAACTCTCTAAGACACATACGACGCTTTTCAAGCACCAGTGTCTTGATTTTATTGCTGCCAGCTTTGTGCACAGAAATAGGCTGACAAAATATCCATTAAAAAGTGATGCCGAATTTTTTAAAATATGGACGTGGTAGTTGCGACACTTGTGTCAGCAAAGATGGTAAAATCGTTGTAAAGTGGTATCACAATAAAATTGTGACAATAGCATCTACATTTCTGTCAGATAATGCGAAGGATATTGTTAAAAGATGGAGCAAAAAAGATTCCACTTATATTGATGTAGGCCAGAAGTTGTGATGTTCTGCAATAAAAGCATGGGGGGGGGAGTCGACAAACATGACTTCTTACTATCATTGTATCGAACTGCTATATAGTACAAAAAATGGACACTTCGACTAATATCTCATTATTTTAATATGGCCATTATTAATTCTGGTTAGAGTATAAAAACAAGTAATATAAAAATTTTGTTTTTAAAGTCAATTCCTACTTAGGTCATCAAAGAAAAATTTAATATAATCCCTTAAGCTAATATTAGTTTTTGTTGCATTTTTTGATTTTCTATAAGCAATTAGGTTTACAATGGAAGTCTATGGGAATTTGGTGAAATATTAGAGATATTGCCAAGTTGGCATCACTTTTGGTGACTCATTTTGGTCGCCAAATTTGGCGCTATATCGCAAAGTTGTCGACAAACTTGGTGGTATTTGGCGACAGAACAGGGTATTTTCAATAACCAATGGCCGCCATTTTGTCTCCCATGTGAAACTAAAATTAATTAATATTTGAAAAACTGCATTAACATCAATTGTCATCCAGCACAAGTTTTAAAAAATTTATTTCAACTGGATAGGATGAATAATAAGTATTTTATTAACGATTGAAAATTTGAACAAGATATATAAATAAATAAATAAATATAGGGAGAGTGTGAATTAATAGTAGTAATTGAAATAATGCAAAATTCTTGGAAGTTCCTTTGCAAGATCAAGTGGATTTATTGGATTACACATTGAAATAGCAGAAGCTCTATCACTCAAAGACCAGTCACCAATCCATATTAAACGTGGAAGACTGTTATCAAGAAGCTCTGTTTTGACAAAGAACAAAATGAATACTGCTGTTAGGCCTTCTAAAGATATTAAATTTGATGGAATGAACAATATGTTTGAAAGGGGTGAAAAGCAACAGAGATGCAAAATGGAAGGTTGTACATACAAATACAAAACTACCTGTTTTTGTGAAAAATGTCAAGTATTTTTATGTTTTCACACACGTTTTTAAAGATTTCATATGAAATAAACTCATTTTGTTCATTCTCATGTTATTTATATCTTACATAATTTCAAATGTTCATTCGACTTAGATTACAATTCAGCTACTATATATATTATGAAATTTTATCTGAAGTTTATTCAGTTACCAACATTTTCGAATATTAATAGCGAATTCTTTTTTCGGGTTCTATGGGCTTGATAACTACGAGATTTGGCTCACTCAACTTTTTTTTTCTTTCACCTCCGGTAGTGTGCGGGGCACTTCCGGCACATGCTGTCTTAGGTGGCGGGGACAGTTTCATTTGGAAAGAGGTTTGTTGGGAACACACTAGACGCTGCGGAAGGCAATGGGGTCCCCCTAAACAGGTTCATTTAAAAGATTTTCAAAAGATATAAAATCATACAAACTTGAGTTTTGTTTAAGATCATAATAACGGGCTCCTGACACCGCTGGGCGGGTCAGCTAGTATTGTAATAAAGTGATATTCACCACTTGTTTTACCTTTGCTGGTTTTTAGCTATTCCAGCTTCTAAATTTCATATAATTTGTTGTGTATTCTCTGAACATGGGTAAAACTGACTTGTGACTAGTGTTGCCAGGTGTCCCGCATAAATCGGTCCTCCAAATGCTGTGGACACCAGTATTTTAAAATAATTTTCTTCACCTTATCTAATGGCAGAATTATCTACGATTAATGATGGCGAAATAAACTGCAAGAAATTAGTGGTGTCCAGAGCATTTGGAGCCCTGATTTAAATAGGGCAAACTGGGACACACTATATTGAAAGGAAGTAATATTTTGCATCAAATATAAAAGCTCTTTGTTTCTTTTTCTATTTTTTAAAAAACCCTTTTAGTTGTTTTTTGTTGTTGTTGTTGTTGTTGTTGCTGTTGCAATAATGATACTTTAATTATGGATTGCTACTAGAGTAATTAATTTATGACAAAGCGTTCTGTGTGTGACTCATACTACATGACCAATGTTACTTGTACTATACTTCTCCCCAAAATTTTTATTGTGTTGCCAAATTTTAAAACATAAATTTTGTTTTCACTCTTAAATATTAATTTTAAATCTATTAAGTGTAGTATGTATATTTTTTTAGATTAATGGCTGAATAGTTAACCCATATGGGACCTTTTACAAGAATTTGTTAAATAGTTAACTTTACTTTTATTTATCAATATAATGCATAATGTCTTGATTAAACAAGGCGTAATTTTACTTTTCCTTTTTACTGATATGAAAAACAGTGCTGTAAGCACCTTTTGAAAATGCATATATGCACCTATAGTCCCGAAAAGGGTAAATCTAAAATTCTGTGTTATGGTGACGGGAGAAGAGTGGTACATGTGAACAATGTCCATTCATGTAATTAGTATCGGATAAAAACTTTTTAAAATTTTTCAATAGTTGATAGGCTTAATAACATCTATTAACAATTTTTAAAAGAATTTCTCCCTACTTTGGGCATGGAATCAGTCACATAGAGCGGCTCGGAAGAAAATGTCTAGCGGCGCCTTGTACCCTCGAGCCGGCCCCAAATGACCATTTAAATTTTGTGGCTGTTCATGTTTTATAATGCCCGCCTGAAAGCCCTTTACAAAAATCGTTAAATGTTTTGACATATGAATTTACATACACTAAGTAAATCCCGAAAATAACCGTAATGTAGCTCTAAAATCCCACATAACATGTTTATCTCGCTCCCCCCTCCCCCTTTTTTTTTTGCTGTATTAGACCCTGTATCTATCAAGCAGTACCACCGAAAAGTATTTCCAACCCCTTTCTTATTAATCAAAATAATTTCTGAATCTTGAAACGAATACAAGGTAGGCTCCTGTTCCGTCCAGGCGAAGACACCTGCGAGCTAATGCTAAACCTATGGAGAGGTTCTTTGCCAATATCTCGTTTGCATTTCGACATTTTAAAATAATTTTCTTTTTATTGTACAGCTGAGATCAATACCTGCAGTCGCCCTTTTTAGGTGCGTTCGTAATTATATAAAAACGTAGCACCTATCTATGGTCGTCGTTCGGTCCGTCCGTCTGTCTGTGTGTCTGTCCGTCCGCATATAACAGAGCAAAAACTACCCAACCGAATGGTTTGAAATTTTAAATGTATAACAACTGTTTCAAAATTTTGTCGAGTCATTTCAAATTTTATAAAAATCGGATGTATTAGTTTAATTACAGGGACAGCCCTTCCGTTGCATTACGGCCAATGGGAAAAAAATATTTTAAGTGCATTTTATTTTAATGATGTTACAGCCTTTCTAACAGATTTAAATTGATATGCACTTATGAAGTGCACTAAAATATACATTCAATAGAATATGCGGTGCAAAAAATATTTATAAAACTAGTTATAGTACGAACGCACCTCATTTGCCACGTTTGATGTGCAATTTCGAACTTGTTAACACTTTCCAACATAGTTGAAAGGTGTTTATGAATTCAGTTTGTCTGGCCGTCTGTCTGTTCACGCTCTAACTCGCGTAAATATAGTCGGATTTCCATTCAAAGCAATTGATATATGTTAATGATGTTTTGTTTACCATGGCATGTTCAGCATTGAATATGAAGTATGCAGCATCAACAATTCATTTATAGGGGCACTCAAAAAAATTTCGTAACATTAGGGTCAATGGGGAAAAATCGTTTGTAGTGTTAATTTAATGACATTACGCTATTTCAAATATATTTAAATTGATATTAATCACTGAATTCCAATATAAGATTATTACTATAGAATAGGACATTCATAGCATTTTTCGTTCATTTACAGGGACATACAAAAAAAAAAAAAGAAAAAAAAATCGGTTACAATTCTGACTTTGAGCAATAATTGCTGGAAGTGCGATTTCAATTTCGATATGTGCTTTTAAAATAAAAAATAATTTTGCGCCTTACTCGTTCTGTGTAAACTCTCTAGTCTTCTTACCTTATATACAAGGCTGCACAAAAGAATTCATGTACTATTCTCCTTATTAGCGGACATTGCTGAGCGGGAATTTTAAAATGTGGTATGCATTTCTTAATTGAACTAAATTTTTGCTTGATGTATGTAGTTTATTGGTAGAAATCTATATATCATATACAGGGCTTCTCAAAGAATTCGGATAATTTTCTGACTGTAGATGGGAATTGCTGAAATTGTGTTTTCAAATGTGTTATGCGTTTCCAAATGATTCCATTAACCATCCTATTTCAACTTATTAAACGGTGAAGTTCTGTTACCTTAATCTGAATGTGTTGGAAAGTGTTTCATAATCTATGCTTGACGCATGATATTTCTTTCTTGTTTACTTTTTCGATTTTGCTTGAAGATATTTTTTATAAAATTACTTTTCACATTCAAGACTGGAGTAGCACAGTTGAAGTTTATTCCAACCGAGCGAAAAATGTCCAGACCAGGAATCGAACCTGGATACTTGGCGTGCCGTGCCAATGCCTTACCTGTTAGGCTATCCGGACGATACCTGGCTGACATAATTCACTCTTATTTGTTGGACTTGGCTGCGAACTGCAGCGCTAGTTTCATTCATCCGAGCTATATGTCAGCCGGGTATCGTCCGGATAGCCTAACAGGTAAGGCATTGGCACGGCACGCCAAGTATCCAGGTTCGATTCCTGGTCTGGACATTTTTCGCTCGGTTGGAATAAACTTCAACTGTGCTACTCCAGCTTTGAATATGATTTAATCCAGTTGGAAAAATATTCGTTCTCTTCATTATAGTTACTTTTCACTTTCAGAACCGGTTCCGAAAGTGAAGGTGTCATAAAAACTGCGACTGCAACCAAAATCAAAAAGTGAAAAAAAAGGCGACTCTAAGGATCGGCCTCAGCTGTCCAGTCCAAAAAAAAATTATCTAAAGATGTCGAAATGCAAGAGAGATATTGGAAAAAACAAACAAACAAAAGTATATTTGGTATTAGCTCCCAATTGTGTCAAGTAAATCAACTATAAATTTTCCTGTTCTATTCTTTGTAACAAAGTAACTCACACTTATCGCAAGTCACTAGAAAAGAAAAATCACCTGTCATTAATCTTTCCAAATTTCCATAAAGCTATTTATAGCAAAAGAAAAAAAGGAAGATAATAAAACGTGTTATGATAAAACTGAACACATAGTCATAATTAATGGCAAATTAACTTGCTTACATTCATAACATCGATTCAGACAAGTCAAGGTGAGTTTATTTATTTTCTCTTCCGCTTTTCAATAAAACCAGTTCTTGAATGAGAGTGGTCATTCAAAATTCTAGCAGGGCTGCTTGTCATAATGGTACAGATATCTACGGATGTTACACATTAACCACATTATAGTTTACTTATAAAAAAGGAAACCTGCCAAGAAGTATAAAAAATGATCATTTTTCCTACAAAATACTAACGTGCAGTGCACTTAGGACAAAAAATGTAATAACTCACTCTCAGTTTCATTTAAGAAACTAGTACTTCACTCACGAGAAAACGCACACTGGCTAATGTTAATCCTATGGAAGAATTTTTTTAAGACATCTCGTTTGCATTTCAATATTTTTAAATATATATATATATTTCCCAATGGCTAGCTGAGATCGATCTCTACAAATGCCGCTTCTTACTTTTTCGATTTTGTTTACAGATTTTTTTATTAGGATACTTTCACTTTCGGAACCGGTTTTGAAAGTAAAATTATCTTCATTAAAACAGACCTGCAAAGAAAATCGAAAAAGGGAAAAACGGCCTTTGTAGAAATCGATCTCAGCTAGCCAATGCAAAAAAAAAAAAATTAAAAATTTTGAAATGCAAACGAGATATCTTAAAAAATTTCTTCCATGAGATTAGCATCAGTGAGCGTGTCCGTGTGTTTTAACGTGAGTGAAGTAGTGCCTTAACCATATTGTGAGACATAGAAAGAAATTTATTTTCATTTTTTATTACTTTCCAATATAGTTGAAAGGGGTTTATGATTTAGATCCATATAATTGTTTGTCTATACGCACTCTTAACTTTCGCAAATGTATTTGAATTGTCAGAAAATTTATATTTGCAATTAAGGTTCACCACAGAATGCACCCTGTATCGAAAAAGAGATGCAATAGATTTATAGTTCATTTACTGCAATCGTATTCATTCTCTACATTTATATGACTACACTTGGATAGAACACCCCATCCAGATAGCATCTCTAACTGAGGCTCCGTTCATGCTAAAGCAATAAAACCTTTCTTTATCAACCCCATTTGTGATTTTTAACAAAGGAGGATCAACGATGGACTCAACAATGGGTCAAGAGATAAGATTAGATCGAACTGGAAGAAAACTCTCCCCTCTTGCAGGATGTCCAGCACTTTCCTTGTAAAGCTATAAAATATGAAAAACACCGCGTGACCACAAGAAGCGCCGCCTGACCAGAACAAAAAGACTGCGAGTAGAAAGATGCGTCTGTCTTGAGCTTAAGGCTGCGAACGCACCATCAGGGCCGTGCGAAGAGAAAACTGCGCCCGGGGCAGCATGTCAATTTGGCGCCCCCCCCCCCCCCCCCCCCTCCTTCAAAACTGATAAAGGGCAGAAACGGAAATAAATTATATTGAATAAATATTTTGCGTTTATTTTAAAACTTTAAAAGATTTAATTTTAATTAAAAAATTCCAAACAACTAATTAAAAGAAAAAAAATTGCCCTTATTTGTTAATGAGATCATGATGCTTTGCGACAGATTTTTCTTAACCTTTCTCACATATTTTTCTAGCCATTTTTAGTTCTTGTTACTCTTTAAGCTGCAGAAAATGGGTAAAAATCGCTAACCAGATTGGAAACAAGCGGTCCCTTCAACCAATAAGTACTAAAAAAGCAAAACAAACAAAAAACCTGCAGAACATAATATAATACGAGGGTGAGTCGTAAAATAAGTTTACCCTGGCAGCTGTGGACAGAGGTGTGTATGAAAGACAAAAAATGTAATGGAACATTAAAGATAAGGCGTAACTTTATTTTTCTACATAAGTTCCAAGTGAGTTGAGACATTTGGCATACCCCTTTGTAAGCTTAAAAAAGCGCTCCTTGAAAAAATCAGGGCTCTGCATCATTCTGTTCCCGTTAGATATGGAGAGAAAGTGCGTTGTGAATTCGTGGTCAAAGAGGAAGTGATAGCGGTTGTCGCTAAGAATGGGAACGTGGAGTATCGGGAGCAAAAATCCATAACCGCCACATGGGAGTCTATGGGCCAGAAGTGATGTCGAAAAAAATGGTGCGGAGATGGTGCCGCCAATTCAGTGAGGGACGTCAACAAGTGTTGGACAGACCGAGACCTGGACGGACGTGCACGGCCACTACAGACGAAAGCAATGCTTGACCACTTCTTTGCAAGCAATGCTGAAGTCACACAAGCCGTTCAACGCTTCTTTTGTATGCAGAGCCCTGTTTTTTTCCTGGAGGGCTTTATGAAGCTTATAAAGGGTGTGATAAATGCCTCAACTCACTTGGCACTTAAGTAGAAAAATAAAGTTACGTCTTATCTTTCATGTTTCATTACATTTTTTGTCTTTCATGCACACCTCTGTCCACAGTTGCCAGGAGAAACTTATTTTCCGACTCACCCTCGTAGATAAAAATAAATTATAATTTCAGTACATTAATTAAGAGAGATAACTGAAGCAATGTTTTAATTAACCTTTAACTGATATCACAGAAATTTTCACATAGCTAGTGTGAAGCGGTCTGTGAGACCGCTCCATTGAAAGATGAATAAAAGGCACGATTAAATGATAGGATGGTGGTTTTGTACTAAACTTTTTGTACAGGACTGTTATAATTTAAATTCACCTATTCAAAAGTCTCTGGTGATAGTACTAAAGTTCCAAACGGAACAAAATTTTGGTAGTGTTTGTAGTTAAACTGAAAATGGCAAGTTAAACTATAAAAATTGAAAAAACCCGCGGTCTAAGAGACCGGTAACATCAGTTAAAGGTTAATCTTTAACTGATGTTACCGGGCTCTCAGACCGCGGCTTTTTTCAATTTTTATAGTTTAAATTGGTTTAACTACAAACACTACCGAAATCTTGTACCGTTTGGAACTTTAGTACTATCAACAGAGACTTTTGAATAAGTGCATTTTAATTATAACAGTCCTGTACAAAAACACCATCCTATGAGTTAATCATGCCTTTTATTTATCTTTCGATGGAGCGGTCTCTCAAACCATTTCACACTAGTTATGCGACAATTTCTGTGACATTCTGTGACAAGGTTAATATAAAATATAATATCAGGCAAATACATTTACTTCCACTTTATTTTTCTTGCATTTAGGGTAACAAAATCGTTTATTATTTTATGTGTAAAGATTGTGACACACTGAATTTTATAGAAAGTAAATTCAGGTTGCTTAATCTCTCGACTCATAGCAGATCTTAAGTAGCTTTTTACTACTTTATTGTTACTGGGATACTTATAAATTATGTACTCTGCCTCCATGTTTTTGTAATTTCTTGTTTACACAAAGTTAAAATTATGGAGCAACTAAAGGATTTCTAAATGATCCATTTTATAAAAATTCTTATATAATGGTAGAAATAAGGTTTTCGCATTTAAAACCTCGCTTAACAATTCAAGTCCAAAAGTGCAAAAGTTTAAGAAACACTGTAATAAAATATCACAAAAGCATATTATAAAAGCATCAGATCTAAAGAGCTCAATGAAAAGTAAATGTGAACAGCGCAATAATTTTGAAATGAAAAATGTACATACAGTAGACTCCCTCAAATCCGCACAGCCTCGGACTAGAGGTTGTGCGGATTTTAGAATTTTGCGGATTTCTGGTCATTGATTTATTTACATTTTTGAAACATTAATTAGATTAGTAGTTAAGCAAGGGAAATTATAATGAATGCTTACAATAAAGTGAAACATTAAAGTAAGTAAAATATTAAAATAATTTATTAGTTTAAACATAAGTAATTATTAAATAATTATGTAAAATAAAAATTTAGAAAAATATTAAATTATTACCGATGAAATCGATTCAATTCGATTTCAAAAGTCCTATGCTGCTATCTAGTGGTAAAGCGATCGTAAGATCGATACGTCATTATGCTATTATCAGTACATATAGCTTATTGCGCTCTCTGTAACTTTTTTCATTCTTATGTAGAGTCTTGAATGCTTTTCTTATACTGCTTTGTAAGTTTAGAAATAAATTTGTCTATAATTTAAAAAAAAAAAATTCCGCAAGCAATAATTTTAAAATAGCGTTCCGGTTCGTGGATTTTTCTATTTCGAATCCTGAAATTTTTGATATAGATATGCTAATTTATATCAAAATCAAAAGTAATGTAAATTTATCTAGTAATAAATCAGGTGTATTAACCAAAATAGAATGATTAACAAAAAATTTAGTAAAAAAAAAAAACGTTGCGGTAGTCACTGATTTCGGTGCCATCTTGAATTTTGTTCCTGCAACTTAACTGTAAATTTCATTGTTTACATCTGAAAAATACGCGGATTTCAGGCGTTCGCGTATTTAAGGGAGTCTACTGTACTTCCATTGGGAAAAATATTCCCGATATGTAAATATATACATTTAGTTTTACAAAAATATAGAATATCGAAGAGTGAAAAAAAAATTCCAATGAAAATGATCGACGACAATTAAAAAAAACTGAAATTGGTAGTACAAATTTGGCGCCCCTAAATTTCCGCGCCCGGGGCGACCGCCCCCTTCGCCCCCCCTTTCGCACGGTGCTGCGCACCATCCTTCTAACTTTTGTCAGTGTCGGCGTCGTTTATTGTGGCCACGCGGTGTCTTTGATTTTTAATGGCTCTAAAAGGAAAGGGACTGATGTCCTGCAAAAGAGGAACCTTTGCTTCAAGTAGAGTCGAGCTCCTTATCTCCTGACCCATTGTTGATTCCCCTCATTCTTTTGTGAATAAACCGCAGAACCGTGCAGAAGAATAGATTTTCCACGAAAACCGGAGAAGGTTGGCAAAACACTCGTCTGTATGCAGCATAAGGCGCGCCACACACCAGAGAGACATGCGACAATGTGTGACATGAGGCAATTTCTGCTGTTCAAACCGGTTTTTTCTTTGTTAACAGGGTGAAATTGTCGCATGTCTCACGCTTTTTTGTTGCATGTCTCCCTGGTGTATGGCGCGCCTAAGGCTGCGAACGCACCATCCTTCTAACTGTTATCAGTGTCGACGTCGTTTTCTGTGATCACGCGGTGTTTTTGATTTTTAATGACTTCAAAAGGAAAGGGATTGATGTCCTGCAAAAGAGGAATGTTTCCCTTCAAGTAGGGTTGAGCTCCTTTTCTCCTGACTCATTGTTGATTTCCCTCATTCTTTTGTGAATAAACTGCAGAATGGTTCTGAACAAAAAATTTCCATGAAAACTGGAGAAGGGTGGCAAAACACGCGTCTGTGTGCAGTCTAAGCTTTGATGACAGTGCTTTAGCCCAACTTTTTACGGATTTTTTTTTGTTTGTTTTCTTTAATTCCTATTAGTTTTTGCTCTATAAAACCCTATTCAACCAACAAATCAGCTTTACTGCAATGGTTATCACCATTTTTTGGCCATGCCTCCACTTAAGTATTTCAAAAATCATGTTGCTTGTCTAGGGCACTGTATGGTTTTTATACTGCGTTAAATTGATTTCTTGGTTTGTTTTGGGACAATGTCATATTTTTTTGCACTCAGTGGATGAAAATATTATTAGTTCTTGACTGTTTCTTTTACCCAATTCTTAACAAAATTTCAAGGCACTAAATAATAAATATGACTTAGAATGCAATTTTTTATTTATTTTTCATGCTTAGCAAACAATAAAATATATATTTTAATAAATCATGTAAAAATGAAATATTTGTGACATACTAGGTAGAGATCAACCGAAAATTCGGTTTCGTTTTCGGCCCATATTTTAAGTTTTTCGGCGAAAATGCTGTCCAGACCGAAACTATCTGTATTTCAAAAATTTCGTTTCTTCTTTCAGAAGTTTTCAACATTACCCATAGATATGAGCTGTGTCGGCTCAAATGAGACACTACCCAACAAACACTCAACTTGTGGGCTGACGGCAACTGTCACTGAAGGCAACGTTAGTCTTGGCCAAAAGTGTCTGATATGGGCCCGCTATCATTGGCCGTAACGGCTCTTTAAAAAAAGTGTCACGTCGGACACAATATGGCTGGAAGAAAATTGGCCGCAAGTACAATAAGTTGCCCACAAATGTGCCATTAATGGTCATCTAAAACTGATATTTAGTCGCAAACTGGCCACAATTATACATTTAATGGCATTCATGAATAAAAGCTTGCCACAGCTATGCCATTAAGGGTCATTTTAAATAAAAGCTAGCCACAAGCCAGACTCACTTATGCCATCAATGGGCATCATTAATGAATGCAAGCCAGAAGCGAGCCACATTTATGCCATCAATGGGCATCTTAATGAATGCAAGCCGGAAGCTAGACACATTCATGCCACCATTGGTTACCATGGATGAAAACTAGCCTAAAGCTGGCCATAATTATGCCGTTTAAGCTCCCCCCACCCCACCCCCACCAGAACAGTTCAGTAAATGAGGCTTCTTTTTTTTTTTTTTTTTTTTTTTTTTGGCAGAACCAAAAGAAAAATTTTTTTTTTTTAATATTTTGATAAAAATTAGAATCTAAATTTACTGGTTTTGTATGTTTATCTGAAAACAGTTTAAATATACTGTGTAAAATTTGGAACAGGTAAGTGCTCATAATACTAGCCTGATTCTTATACACGTTTTACTTTAACACATACTTCAGTTAAAAACAATTCTTATTAAAAGTTAAATAATAATAATTAAAAATAAATAAATTTTATAGAACGAAATGCATTTAGATCCTAAATTTTATCAAAACATTTAGAAAATAATAATTCCAATGGAGGCATATATGAGTCTTATCTGCTAATCAATCACCTTTGAACAGAACAAATTTCAAATTTGCTGTTAATAAATGAACGTTCAAGAATATTCAACCTTAAATATTTTTAGAAAATAAAACCTTCTTCAAGCGACCAGGAAAAAACGGAATTTGTTTCATTTTCTTCAAAGAAATGGGTCGTTCATGGAGGGAGTTCAACTGGGGTGATCTCTGAATAGAGGTGAAATTAGTATTGAGCCTATGGGAATAAATTTCGTTCCATGAAAAAAATGGTAGTTGAGGGAGGTGGTCGCACAGAGAGGTTTCACTGTATATGAAAAAAGAAATTAATAAATAACTGATATATTTGTTGAAGAAAAGGTAGAAGTGCTGATATTTCTAGAATGTTCCTAATAAACTATTTACATAAATCATGAATTTGTATTTCAAAACTACGTTAAATAACATTATAGAAAATTACTAGAAATCTTGTACCCAGGGCAGGGCCCACGGGCTCTTACGATAATTGGACCCTGTGCCAGCCAATAAAGCATATAAGGGGCATTCTCACAATCTTTTAAACTTTTGGAAAAAAAAAAAAATATCTGGCGAAATTAAACTTGCTAAAATAACATTTTAATCTGATAGACGAATGCCTTAATGGTTCAAAATAAAGAAAAAATGGTCATCAGCGAAAAAAATTTTATTTAACTGAGTTTTATGTTAAACTTATGTTATGGAAAATTAAACTTTGCGAGTTTAATTTTCCTTACCATTTTACTACTAAAACTTTTTATTTTCTTCGAAATTTTTACTTATAATGAATTTGCATAGTACCCACAGGACATTCAAATAAGAAATAATAACAATGTAGTATTTTTAGTACAAAATTTTGGTATAACATTGTCTTAAAAAGGGGGTATTAAAGAAGGGACGGTAAGGTAAAAAAAAAAAAGGGACGGTATAGGAAAAAAGGGACGGTAAGGATGGAACGGTAAGGAAAATCACCACCTATTTTAGGCAAATCATGTTAAGATTAAGTGATAGCCACAATGTTCATTGATCTTTAGAAACAGTTGTTAACATTGGATTAAATTAAATTTTATTTTTTTAATTTATCTCGAAAAGTGCAGGAATAAACCTTGGGGACGGTAAGACTACAATAAAGCTACGATCTTGAAATTGGTATTTAAATGCTGATTTAAATTCTTCAGTAAATTTCCTGTCAAAGAATTTTAGACATTCTTTCTCTAGCGTACTTCTGCATGAGAAAAAACTTGAAAAAAATTCTGTGGCTGTATCTGAAGTGATTTTCTGTATACGTTTAGCAAGAGGGACGGTAAGGATGAAAAACCCCGGGACTGAATTCAAAAAATAATATCAACCATAAAAATGTGTGCAGATTAATTTTGTGCTTCATATTTATATAAAACAATTGTCCCAGTTTCGGAAAAAAATTACATCGAATAACTTTTATTGAAACAATTTTATACAGACAGCTCCAAACTTAAAAATCAGCATCAGGGACACGGGACGGTATAGGAGTTAGTATGCTAAAAGTTAGTTCAGTTAAACGGTTTCGTTCAGTTGAAAATTTCTACTCAGCAATTTCCGCCGATAAACGGATGTTGCCGAGAACTTTTGTGCGACCCTGTATATGATGTATAAAATTTATACACACCAAGTAATATTTAAGAAATAGAAAATTTAAAAACGCATGATACAACTGAAAACGCACTTCCAGCAATTATTTTTCGTAGGCTTCAATAGTTCAATTATTGCTCATTTTCTTCTATAGCCAAATTCTTTTGTGTGTTCCTGTTAAATGAACGATAAGTTTTATGCCCTCCGTATTCTATAGTAAGAACCTTGTAGTACACCTCAATGATGTATATCAATTTCAATATGTTTAAAATACTGAAATATCATTAAAATACTCGGCAAATGATTTTTCCCCATAGACCGTAATGTAACGGAATTCTTTTGAGTGGCCCTGTAAAGGAACCGAAAATGCAGTACACTTCATTTTCAATTTAGAACATACCATAGTGAACCCCAATAACATATATCCATTTCATGGCAATTGGACTATATTTACGCGCGTTAGAGCACGGACAGACAGACGGACCGACAAACAGAATTCATAAACACTATTCAACTATATTGGAAAGTGTTAAAAATGAATTCACGTCAAAGAAATCAGAAAAGAAAAAATATATATATTGTCATGTACACGAGCTTCCTTTTCCTCTCATCTTTTAGCCAATGAAACACGTAAAAAATTTTGGCATCACTCTGTTTACGAAGCCGTATAACTCACAAACAACTTTCACTACGGCAGGATGCACCCACGAGTCCTCACTGTCACTTTGATATCCTAACCATCCATCATAGTTTGTCCGGTCCTCCGGCATTTGTATAGAATGTATTTTAACGCTTCATTACCCACTTTGACAAACCTCATTGGGGAAACATCTCATCACATCTCTTTACTTTTTTTAACGCTGTTCTCAAATCCAAAAGGGCAATTTTATGACATAAGTTTTAATTTATTTTTTCTCGGAAATGCATGAAACTACACTGTGTCCAAAATTAAGGACCAATAACAAAATGCTAATTTTCAAGTACGCGAATACTCAAAAGGAAATAATATAATTCGAATAATTACTATCTCTACAGCACAACTAGTCCATATAATATCTCATTTATGTCACACTTGGTCACAAGTGTCACAGTCACTACGGTGAAGCAAAAAAATAGGAAGTTCCATGCATCTCATTATAAGTATCAAATGATCACTATATGCGACTCCACTGAGACGTCACTGTGACTGCTGCTTTCTGACGACCATGTGACTATGTCACCATGTGACTTTTCAATGTAGTTACATTGTGACTCTCGTGTGACTGTCATCTGTAGACACAATTTCAAAGTCATCGTGAACGCTGCATTGTGATAAGTTACCAAATAATGTCACATTAAAATCACATGATGACTTTCAGGTGACAGAGAGTGACTGTGAGAGAGTTACTGTGAAGTCACCATTGTGCTCTTTTATGAAAAGTCACCATGTGACCCTAACATGGGTAGCATAATTGCTAGTGGAATTGGTGCGTTTTATGATCATCTAATAAATCATCTAATAATACATGAATTTAACGGCTTCTATTGTTATTTCCTGGAAAGCTACCAAGGGATGTAGGCCTGATCTTCCACTCTGACCATGATTTCACGACTGCAAAACTTTGATTTCTCAGTTGGAGTTAGATAACGAGTGTATGATTGCTACTTAAGAGGCCACACTAGTCACGGCTTGAAGTTCGAACGCTAATGATAAGTCTATGGCAACAATGTTTTCAAATATCTTGCTTGATTTTTAATATTTTTAAATGATTTTTTTTGCACAGGATAGCTGAGGACTATCTGTTTACGGGCTATTTTTTACTTTTCCGATTTTCGTTGTAGTTTAATTCTCAGGATCCTGTCAATTTAGGATCCAGTGAAATTCGAGGTATTGTGTCCTTTTTAGTCTTATAACATTCATATCAGCAAAATTCAGGAAAATTTTTTTAATAACAACGAAAATATAGAGTTTAAGCTTTCCAATAACATGCTTTTAATAGTTCTACTACAATTAGGCTGAGCAAAATATGCAAAGATTTTGATGAAAAATGTGTCAAAAATGGCCTCGTAATGTTATGCTCTCCACCTCTACCAAGACGATTAAAACCACGCCTATTAAAAATATGATTGGCTAGTATCCAAACACTTTAGCAAATGGAAACGATTTAATTGTGATTGGATTATTGTATCGCGTTAAAATAGATCACTCCTATTTCAAACCTTGGATTTATTTTTTTCTAAAATTATTGTTTAATTTCAACAAAAGACTCTTGAAAGAATGAAATATTTTAAATTCTATATTTCTATGAATAACGAAGGAAATTATACATTTCGTTTATATAAACAATTTCAGAACCACACAGAGGGAGTTACAACATATAGAAGTTATTAAGGAATCAAATTTCAGTCCTAGTTTATTAAGTAAAATGGTAAAAAAAATAGACGAGTATTTTTTAAATTATTTTTTAAGTTAAAATAGTTAACAAATAATTACGAAGTCATAATTTGTTAGAACATATTTATGGCCTGGCCAGGAGACTGGTTTTCAAGCCTCCTATTCTTGTATATGTATAAAATATTCGACAATTTAACATTTTACGTTCGAAAAACAGTTTTTTTAATTAAAAATCAGCAGAATTTAAAGTTAATAAGTTTTAAAGATTGTTAACTTTAAAATTGTAAATCAACTTGTTCAAAATTTTAAAGAAATATTTTTATAGTTCATTACTTTAATATTTATTATTTTTAAGGGGACAGTACACCTTTAACAGTCGGAGAACGAAATTTGTCCTGTGTAACAGATATATTTTTTAAAGAGCCCACTTCAGACACGGAGAGAAAGTAAAACGAAGTCTATGGGGGCGTTAATTTAAAATTTCTCGCTTTGTTTTAATATGATGTTTTTTACATAGGATAGCTGAGCACGATCTTCAACCAGGCTAGATTTTACTTTTTAGATTTTTATTATATATATATATATATATATATATATTGAATGTTTTCCATTGAATGTTTTCTTTTCGTTCATGGTTTTGTTAGTAAGTTTTTTCCATGGTTATTTTGTTAATTTTCTCTGTAGTTCAGTAGTTTTGGGATTGGATGAGTAGTGTGTGTTTTTTGGTATATATATATATATATATAAAGCCCAGTGGTGTAGTGGTCAGGGCATCTGACTGCCGCACCGCAGGTCGAGAGTTCGACTCCCGACTGGGCAAGGTTCACTCAGCCTTTCATCCCTTTGGGGTCGATAAAATGAGTACCAAGCTTGCTTGGGAACTAAACACCGAGGGTCTCGCGTTAGGCTGACCACCTGGCCGGGACGCATGCTGTATAGCACCTCGGGCCTAGGGTCAAGAAAATAGAGATGGGCACTGTCGGCCCTGATCCTCATGGATTGTATAGCCGCAGAGTTTAGTTTAGTATATATATATATATTAGGAAAGTTTCAATTTCAGAAACGATTCACCCCTGTTCCGAAATTAAAAGTATTTTTTTTTAAATATCTGAAACCAAAATCGAAAGAGTAAAAACTAGCCCGGTTGTAGATCGTCTTCAGCTATCCTATACAAAAAAAAAAAAAAACATTTTAAAATGTTAAAAAGGAAGTGAGATAAAAAGGAAGTGAGATTTGAAAATAACGCTCCCATATATTTAACATTAGCGTTTACATTTTTTCCCCGTAACCTGCGTGGGTTCTCAAATGTAACGCAAAGATATTTTTTTTGCAACGGTTAGGAAACGCGAAAATTTATCATTAACTTTAATAATGTAAAACTAAACGTTATGAAACTGTAAGATAAAATATAGCATTTTATAAAAATATACTAGCTAGCAATTTTTTTTTCTAATACGTATTACCTTTTAATATTTTATACTTCACTTACATGGACATTCAAAAGTATTTTATATTATGGTCTATGTGGAAAAATACATTTGCGTGTATTTTAATGACATAAAACAATTTTAAACGTACAATTTATTCGCATTATTGAAGAGCATAGGTACTTGTACAGGGGAATTAAAAAGTATATTTCGTTACATTATGGACTACGAAGAAAAAACGTTTGCGGGGTATTTTAATAACGTTTTCTGTTACAACATAATGAAATTGATATGAATTTATGAGGCGCAGTAAAACATGCTTTCTGAAGGGATAGCAAAGCATTTATCATTCATTTACAGGGTCACAGAAAAGGGTTCAGTTTTATTACAGAAAAAACTGCTTGCAAAGTGTGTTTTAGTTATGTTTCACGATTTCAAACAAGATGGAATTCATATACGTTACTGAGGTTTACAATATGATGCTTACATTATAATATGATGTGCATCACATTTTATTTAATTTACAGGGGCACATAAAAGATATTGGATACAATATTGCATATGAAGTATTGTCTATTAGGGATGATTGCTGAAAGTGAGATTTCAGCTATGATATACGTTTTTAACTAAATTTCTGCATACTAGATTATATATATAAATTCGATAGACTACGTATAGGGCTACGCAAAAGAACTAGGAAGAATTGTTGAGAAATTGATTAATTTTATTTTCAAATTCAACTACATTTAGAAAGATATGTTTGGAAAATAAAAATATAATAATATACAAGGCTATTCAAAGAATTGGATGCATGCACGCCTATTTCAGACACGGGAAGGAATGAAAACGCTAATTTTAAGTCTATGGGGGGGGGGGGGTCATTTTCATATTTCTCGCTTTGATTTTAATATTTTTGAATGATTTTTTCTTTTTCTTTTTTTTTTCTTTTTTTTGCATAGGATATCTGGTGACTATCGACAGTGAGGCTAGCTTTTACTTTTCGATTTTGGCTATAGTTTTTTTTTTATATATAATAGGATAGTTTAAATTTTAGAGCGGATATGAAAGTAAAAGAAATTTTAAAGAAAAATATCTGAAACAAAAATCGAAAAAGTAATAACTAGCCCGGTTATAGAGCGTCCTCAGCTATCCTAACAGTTTCTTAGCAACAACGAATGATAGCTTAACACTGTCATGATCGGTAAGGTCAAGTAAAGACTATAAACTAAAAGCACTGCTAATTTACCAAATTCCGATATAGGACACAGATTGGTAAAGGATATTACGGCAACTCCTCCTGATTATTAACTGGGAAGTAGAGGAAGAAGATGGAGAATCTCTGGAGATATTTGACTGTGAGCTTTCAACTGACAAGGTAAAAAAAAAATCTCTATCAGCAATGCGGGGAAAATAAAATTGTAACTTAGTCTAAAGATAAAGATGCAGAAAAATAAATTTATTTTCACTGATTTCTGATAAAGAAAAAGAATGCTTTGGTAAAATTGGAAGAAATTCGAAATATTGCTTTGAAATGGAATTCTATGAAATTCATTATCAGAATTGCATATCAATGTAATGAAAAATCCAAGCAGTTTTCAGAGAAAATAAAAACAAAGTCTTTCTCAAACAATTGTAAAAAAAAAAAAAAAAATACAGCTGTATTTGTTACAAAAATCTCCAAATTCAGAGTAATGAATTAAAAAAGGTTTTTATACACAATCTAGGTATAAAATCACAGATAGGATGTTTTTGTGCCTGTCCACAGATTCCTAAAGAGTGATACAAGATTTCACAGGAAGGGATTTGTTCGACGGGTGGCAATTGCACAGACCATCAGCTCATCAAGTTGAAGGCTGAAATTTTAGGATTAGATAGAACTCAATTAGCATATTAAAATGCAAATGGTCTGCTAAGTCATATCTTGATAGAAAACACCTGCACACCGGAGTTTAGTTTTTGATCGATTGGTTTATCATTGTATTTTGCAGCACCCAAATGTATGAAAATATTGAAGTTTGGGTGCATGAAAACACAATGGTAAACCTGCGGATCAACCACTAAATTGATGTTCTGCAGATGGTTTCCACCAAGATACGACTTGGCAGACCAATGCATATAGCTTGTATATAAAATAAACGGTCAAGTACGAGTATTACTCGCGCTCAGAGAGTTCCGTACAATAAATATATGAATTATTAACTGTATTATTTAAAAGAATAATGAAACTTTGTAAAAACCTATACAACGTAGAGTTGAGTATAGCTGTATATATTAGAAAAGTATGATTGAGTATACCACAAAGGTTCAAAGAGATATGAAGCCGAAATAAAATTAAATATTGCTATTTTGTATAATTCTTTTTTTAAACGTATCTTAATCTGGATATGGTGAACTTAATTTGGTACTAACAATAAAAGTACTGCATATTTAAATTTCATTTGGCATTTCATAAAACTAAATTCAACATAGAAATATTTTTCTTTTTACAGTGTAGATGAAATAAAATCCTTGTTCAAAGTTTAAACTTGGCGTTGTACTACGCGCGTTTCGAAAGGAGGTCGCAAAGATGCAACTCGACTTTGTCCGTGCCGCGTTTTTTCAAATAGGTCTTTAATTATCATTTAAAGACACAGGAGGCGTATTGAGAGATCCACTCAACGCAAACTAGTCGCGAATCCCATAGTATTTATGCGATTAATTATAATTAAATTGGTCTGTTTTTAACAATTTGATGTTTACTGCTTTTATGCTGCTACTGGGTATTGCATTACACATATATATCATTAAAAGTTGTTATCTAGTATTTAAAAACCGATGGTATATAGAGTACGCCGCCTCTGCCATTATGTATGTCCAAACCAACCGTGTCTTTAAGGGTTAAGGCTCCTGCCCCTGCCAGCGAAGACAATCACGAGCTAATGCTAATCGTATAGGGAAGGATTTTTCTAATATCTATTTTGTATTTCGATATTTAAATTTTTTTTTTTTTGGCATTATATAGCCGAGATCCGTCTCTACATCGCACCTTTCTTTACTTTTTCCTCCCCATCGGATTAGCATTAGCTCGTTAGTGTCTTCGCCGGCAGGGACAGGAGTCTTAATATCTCGGCGAATTACCGACGATTTTTTTTTTCGAAAATCATTATAAACAATGCTTTTATACTTTTGATACGATAGGTACCTTTAGCGCTCTTCGATACCTTTGCTGAATGCCCGCAAATAGAAATCTGTATGTAACAGAAAAATGCGATTTTATGAAAAACTATGCCACCTAGGGCAATCGCTATAATTTTCCTGCGAGTATTAAATTAACCTCTACTACCTCTAATTTTTTTCATAATTTTAGTTTCAGTAGATTTGAAAATAGATTGGGGGGGCGGGGGGGCACATTTTTGCACTACATTTTCGACGATATCTCTGAAAATATAATATCTAAAATTAAAAGAAATGTATTTTTGAGTTATGCGTTACGGAATCTTTTAACCGATACCCCAAACGATACACAAAGAAAATATATTTCTTCTTTAAATAACCTAATTATCCCCTCTACGTTTTTCCCACATATATTTGTGAATGTTTAATAATCTGTAAATATGTGGGTTAGTAGTCTTTATTACATCTCCCAATTTGAACTTCCGACGTTCCGTAGTTTACGAGTAAAATGGCTGTGACAGACAGACACAGGAGTGATCTTATAATGATTCCGTTTTTACTTTTTAAGTACGGAACCCTAAAAATCATGATTATTGCAACTGAGAAATACAAAAACATAAGAAGATGAATTATTGAAAATAAATAAAACAAGAAAGGAAAACCATGTGTCAAGTATGGATTATGAACCCTTTCCTACATTTTTAGTTCATTTAGAAAAACGCATAACACATTTGAATATACACATTTATTAATTCCTAACAATAGACGGAAACGTACTTCAATTGTTTTGTGAAGCTCTGTATGTTCCTTATAAATTTTTATACACGCCACATACTGAGCTGAAATTTAATTCAGAAATAAATACGCTGAAAATTACTGATATCACACTTCTAAGGCTAACATTAGCTTAAGAATTGCTATCCATGGACGGCCATGTATCCAGTTTTTTGTCATATCCCTATTTATTTATATGCTACAATGTCACTTAGCCGACGGGACATTTAGCAGACAGCAATTAGACGACAGGATGTTTAGCCGACAGCGACTGTTAGCCGACAAGACAGTTAGCCAACAGAGGACAATTATTCGACATGGACATTCATCCGACAGGATATTCATCCGACTTAACTGTAACGTAACTGTAACCTGATCTTAACCTAATTATAACCTAAGCATAAACTAACTGTAGCGTAACTGTAACCTAACCAATACCAAACTGTAACGTAACTATAATCTATCTGTAACCTAAACGTAACCTAAGTGTAAGATAACCGTAACCTAACTGAAACCTAACAGTAACCTAATTGTAGCCTAAATGTAACCTAACTGAAACCTAACAGTAACCTAATTGTAGCCTAAATGTAACCTAACTGGGACGTAACCGTAATCTAACTGTAACTAACGTTTACCTAGTTATAACCTAATCGTATGCTAACTGTAATGTAACTGAAACATAACTTTACCATGACCAAGCTCTAACCTAAGCGTATTCTAATTATCACCTAAACGTAACCTAACAGTTATTTAACCGTAATCTAAACGTAACCTAACGGTAACCTAATTATAAAGTAACCGTAACCTAATTGAAACCTAACAGTAACCTAATTGTAGCCTAAATGTAACCTAACTGGGACGTAACCGTAATCTAACTGTAACTAACGTTTACCTAGTTATAACCTAATCGTATGCTAACTGTAATGTAACTGAAACATAACTTTACCATGACCAAGCTCTAACCTAAGTGTATTCTAATTATCACCTAAACGTAACCTAACAGTTATTTAACCGTAATCTAAACGTAACCTAACGGTAACCTAATTATAAAGTAACCGTAACCTAATTGAAACCTAACAGTAACCTAATTGTAGCCTAAATATAATGTAACTGGGACGTAACCGTAATCTAACTGTAACTAACGTTTATCTAATTATAACCTAATCGTATGCTAGCAGTAATGTAACTGTAACACAACTTTACCATGACCAAGCTGTAACCTAAGCGTAATCTAATTATCACCTAAACGTAACCTAATTATAACCGAACAGTTACCTAACCATAATCTAAACGTAACCTAAGTGTAACCTAATTATGAAGTAACCGTAACCAAACTAAAACCTAACAGTAACCTAATTGTAGCCTAAATGTAACCTAACTGGGACTTAACCATAATCTAACTGTAAATAACGTTTACCTAGTTATAACCTAATCATATGCTAAATGTTATGTAACTGTAACATAACTTTACCATGACCAAGCTGTAACTTAAGTGTAATCTAATTATCACCTAAACGTAACTTAATTATAACCTAACCGTAATCTAAGAGTAACTAATCGCAATTGTAACCAAACTGCAAATTAACTGTAACCTAGCGGGAGGTGCATAATATGAAAGAGTGATCAAAGGGCTGCCCAGTCCAATGATATATCACTTGAGGGATGTCGGAAAAGTCAGAAAAATGCTCCCGGTGATACAAATTGGGGGAGGGGGAACGGGAGGTACATAATATGAAAGAGTGATCAAAGGGCTCCAATGCGATGTATCTCATGAGGGGTGTCGAAAAATGTTAGAAAAGTACCGGCTAATTATACTATCAGCTAAATGTCCTGTCGGTTAATCGCCTTTTCGGCTAAATGTCCTCCCGGCTAATTGCCACGTTCGGCCAGTTGCCTGTCGGTCAATTGTCTGTATTGCTAAAATTATTACTATATGTCCGTTTCGATCAATTGTCCTGTATGCTGTATGTAAATTTCAGCTAATTGTGTTGTCGGCTATATGTACGTATCGGCTAAATGCACGTCTCAGCTAACTGCAATCTGCTAAATGTCTTGAAGGCTATTTGGTTGTCGGCTAAATGTCTGCGACCGGCTACGTGTCAAACATCTATACTAAAAGTAGTTGAGCTTGAAAATGCATAAATCAAATTAAAAAACATCTTTAAGTAATTCATAGTCATTCTCGGTACTACTGATGAAATCTTTTGTGTAGTGTCTATGCAACGGAATAGCAATAATTTCAGCAATACAGACAATTGGCCGACAGACAACTGGCCGAACGTGGCAATTAGCCGGGAGGACATTTAGCCGAAAA
The DNA here is from genome assembly GCA_963932465.1 of Maratus speciosus. Taxonomy (NCBI): domain Eukaryota; kingdom Metazoa; phylum Arthropoda; class Arachnida; order Araneae; family Salticidae; genus Maratus; species Maratus speciosus. Next base: position 146,903,298 of record OZ010789.1, read on the forward strand.
GACGATTAGCCGACAGGACATTTAGCTGATAGTATAATATGCCGGTACTTTTCTAACATTTTTCGACAACCCTCATGAGATACATCACATTGGAGCCCTTTGATCACTCTTTATATTCTATGCAATTCATATACACCACCTATGTGCCTGTGCAAAAATATTAGTTTAACTTAACTTATACCATAACTTATCATAAATCAAACATATCATAATTTAAAACTCACTATCAGCAATCATCCCTAATGTTTCCCTGTAAATGAACAATAAATTCGATGCACACCATATTCTTATCCAAACATCTTGCACTCTTTGTCTCCCCTTCTTCCGAAATTTCGTTTCCCGTTTTGCTCCCCTTACAGTATCAAGGTTTAAAATCTTTAAAATTCCTTAATATTTTCTTTAATTTTCTGTTTTATTTGTTACTTTAAACTAACAATAAATAGTCAGTCATAAATTTCGTTATCAATTTATTTCACCATATTCATTTCATTAAAAGTTCTTGTAAATTGCCTCCATCGAAAATGTCATTTCTCCCTTTTGCTCCCTCATCCACGGTACCCATATTTTAAAATAAAAACCCTTTAAAACGCTTTAATTTTTTTAAATCTTTTCTGCTAAATTTGCCACTTTATTTTAACAATAAACAAACGATCATAAAAATTTCTCCTCCCCCCCCAACCCCAACTGAAATTGGTATTTCCTCCTCGCCTCTCCCTCTTACCAAGCATCTGAAATTTAAAGTCCTTAATTTTTTTTCGTTTATTATTTTTTTTAACTTATTTGTAAATATTTTCTAAGGTAAGTAAATAATAAGTCGCCGATAAACTTCCGCCCCCCCCCCCCGCAAAAAAAGAACTAATTCTGCTTATTCCTCTTCTTTTTCCCTCAGATCACAAAATTTTAACCTTAAAAGTCATTGCATTTTTAAAAACATTTTGTACTCTATTTCAAATGAAAATCAAATTTCAAATTTCAAAGTAATTGCTTAAAAGGCGCAAAGGCCAACATAGTGAAAAAGATTCCAAGCCGGGACTCGAACCCGGGCCATCAGTATAGCGCACTGACGTTCTACCGACTAAACCACTTGGAACGATACCTAGCTCGGAAAATTTCTCACTATTATATGTTGGAAAGGCTACAAACGCAGCACAAGATGGAATATTTATCGTGAGTCACCGACCTGAGACAAACACGAAACATAATTAAATCCAGCATCGATAGAAATTATATTAATACATGGAAATTATTCCAGAGAGAAACATTCGCCTTGCATACAATATTTCAAATGAAAATCAAATTTCAAATTTCAAAGTAATTGCTTAAAAGGCGCAAAGGCCAACATAGTGAAAAAGATTCCAAGCCGGGACTCGAACCCGGGCCATCAGTATAGCGCACTGACGTTCTACCGACTAAACCACTTGGAACGATACCTAGCTCGGAAAATTTCTCACTATTATATGTTGGAAAGGCTACAAACGCAGCACAAGATGGAATATTTATCGTGAGTCACCGACCTGAGACAAACACGAAACATAATTAAATCCAGCATCGATAGAAATTATATTAATACATGGAAATTATTCCAGAGAGAAACATTCGCCTTGCATACAATATTTCACCGACCTGGGACAAACACGAAACACAATTAAATCCAGCATCGATAGAAATTATATTAATACATGGAAATTATTCCAGAGAGAAACATTCGCCTTGCATACAATATTTGAAATATTGTATGCAAGGCGAATGTTTCTCTCTGGAATAATTTCCATGTATTAATATAATTTCTATCGATGCTGGATTTAATTATGTTTCGTGTTTGTCTCAGGTCGGTGACTCACGATAAATATTCCATCTTGTGCTGCGTTTGTAGCCTTTCCAACATATAATAGTGAGAAATTTTCCGAGCTAGGTATCGTTCCAAGTGGTTTAGTCGGTAGAACGTCAGTGCGCTATACTGATGGCCCGGGTTCGAGTCCCGGCTTGGATTGGTTGATTTTTTGACGGCCGATTATCTACACGAGGGATATAGGCCCGGGGGGGAGTGCCCTCCGTGGGGGTCTTTCTAAGGGAACCTAATCCATATTTACACATGGAAAATCCACGGCTCGAAGAAAACCACGAAAACTCCGAACGATTAGGCCGACGGGCGCGATTGGGATCGAACCCAGCACTTCCCGTCTACCAGCTTCGAACGCAGAACCTCTCGGCCACTGGTGGGGCCCCGGC